>CM059834.1:12866080-14239414 GCA_030444775.1 Atalantia buxifolia | reverse complement strand
GGATGATTATGGCTACGATGGTGATAGAAGCACCTGCAATGGCGTTTATGGGCCGTAGGTTTTTTTTTAATTTTTCGTCATTAATATTTTTTATTTGAAGTGATGGCATTTTTGAAATAATAAAGAATTAATGAGGCAGAATAAGAAATTTAGGAAATGAGAGCCTGGATTTTCATTTCTAATATGAGGCCCACCAAAATAAATCTCATTCCTTTTCTTATTTTGCTAGGTTATCATTCCAATTCTCTATTCTCAATCCCTGAATTCGGCAAATAAACGCAGCTGATATTATTGGTGGCATATGTTGCATTTGATAGATGATGATTAAGATGGCCACAATGATTAGATGATAAAATGTAATTAGCTTTAATTAATGATGCAACAATAATACACTATTGTTTTGGTACGTGCATTAACTCTTAATAATGGGTTCTTCAATTACAGGTGTTTAAATGCCTTTGATTAATCAAACGCAGTTGCCTCTTTTAGACGCAACGTACGGAGGTGATGGGGATGGCGCATCGTTATACAACGTAGCTGCGGAGTATGGAATCATTCACCCACTCGTGGTTCATGAGAAAAATTTATGGATGGCTGGCTAATTGGCCTATACAGTGCGGCGAGAGACATGTGAGTTGTGACCCGTTATTCTGAATTGACTTCAGGTTTTTTTTTTTAATAAATAATATTTCATACAAAGTTTTCTTACGCAACCGCAACAATGGTACAGCAGCCGCCGATAGGGATGGCAAAATCCGGATCCGGATCCGGATGTAGGTGCATCCGGATCCGGATTGATATTTTTGCATCCGGATCCGTATCCGGATCCGGGAAAAAAATACGGATCCGGATGCGGGTAAAATCCGCACGGATTGCGGGCGGATATTCCGGATATCCGGATCCGCAAAAATTAAAATTTAATAATTTAAAATATAATTTAAAATTCAATAATTTACCTAACAATATTAAATAAAATCCAATCATAATTCAACAATCAACAATTTAATATTTAGAATAACATACAATGCCATAAAGTCACAGATAAAAATACCACAATATAAATTAAGCATAAAAAATAACATAAATTCAAATCCAGCATCACCACAAATCCACAAATAAAATTATAAAAAATCATAAATCCACATAAAATAATGTGGATCCCAATACATATTTCTTAATTTAGTTTAACTTCTATATTTTTTAATTAATCCTATTATGTTTTTTCATTTAACTTATATAATTTTTAGTTAATTTTAATGTAATAAATAATTTAATTAAAAAATAAAGTAGATCCCAACAATTTCTTAATTTAATTTAACTTCTATATTTTTTAATTAATCCTATTATTTTTTATTTAACGTATATATATTTTTTATTTAATTTTAATTTAATAAATAATTAAATTAAAAAATAACGTGGATTCTAATATATTTTTTAATTTAATTTAACTTCTATATTTTTTTAATTAGTCATATTATGTTTTTTTCATTTTACTTATATATTTTTTTTAATTTAATTTTAATTTAATAAATTATTTAATTAAAAAATAATGCGGATCCGGATATCCGATTTTCCGGATGCATTGGGATCCGGATCCGGATCCGCACGGATCTTAAATTTGAGGATCCGGATCCGCATTTTTTAATATGCGGATCCGGATTTTTCCGGATCCGGATCTTCCGGATCTTTGCGGATCCGGGCCGGATCCGGATATTTTTGCCAACCCGGGCCGCCGACGTTAATAATTTTTTAAAAATATTTTTCTTTAAACGTTAAAAATATATTTGGTAATTATTAATTAAGTTTAGAAAAAATAATTAATACACCCAAAACGTTTATGAAAAGAAGGAATAAAAAATTCCCTAATATTTTTAAAAAATATTTAAATCTCAATTTATTAAAAGATTATGTCAATTTTAACCAAATTTTTTTTTTAATTATAATTACCATTATCCCCCTTTTAATATATTCACTTATTCATTTTGCCTATAAATTATTAATAAATGAAAATTTGTTGTAAAAATTCAATTTAATATCTTATTTTTCCCAAGTACTCATCTTGACATTCTAAAAGCAAGCCATATTCTCTATCATTTGAATCATATTTAAGAAAGAATTTCATCTTCTTCTTAATTATTTTCACAATCCAATTCTTCACTGCCTTCAATGTCTCCAACATCCACTTTATTGTCATCCCAATTTCATCCACTTTCATCATCAACAGTTGCTATGTCTACATTGTCATCATTTGACCAATATGCTTCATTGTCATCATCAACAGTTTGGCATATTCTAGAACGGGCAGTGGCTTAAGGGCACGAGCAACGGCTAGGCACGAGCAGCGGGTTTGCGTGCAGTAGGCTAGGGAATTCTATTAAGGGCTTGTGATTTTTGATGGAAGAGGAGGGTTTTTCAATTAGTAATCGATTGAATTTCACAATTTTAGGTTTGTGATATTTGGAGGAGGATTTATGGGTTAATTCACTAGTTATTAGTAAGGAAATGTAATATGTTAGCATTTTAATTATTTAAACAAACTGAATTCATTATCAAATTGGGGTTTAAATGTTATTTTTGAAACATTAAAGAGTTTTTATGTCCTCTTCTCTAAACATTTAGGGTGTGTCGGTCATTTTCCCATTAAGGGCCCATTTGAGATTGTTTTTAAAAAGTTTAAAAGTGGTTTTGAAAATATAAAAATTAATTTTAGTGTTTGGTAAAAAAAAAAATCAAAATAACTTTTATCAAAATCAGTCTCTCATACAGCTGATTTTAAAAAGAAGGAAATGTATAACTTTTAGATTTTAATTTTGAGAATTAATTTTATCCTTTAATATAATTTCATAAATATCTTAAAAATTATTATCTAAATCCAAAATTATCCTTTTTCAAATTAGAAATAAAATCAATATTTTAATAAATTTTTATTATAATTCATCAATATCAATTTATTAATATCAGTTTGTTCGTCAAATTATTATTAAATTTGTTTCACTATATTATAAATTTAATTATCAATCGTTTAAGATAAAAAAATAAAAAATAAAATTAATACGTTATAAATTTTATTTTTAGTTAAAATTGTTATAATACGCAATTAAAAATATTGTACGTATATGTTTTTATATGTATAAGTAAATTTTATCTTACATTATATACATTTTAGTCATTTACTTTTTTCAGCAGTTTAACAATAAAATTTAGTAAACGTCCATAACGGCTTTCAAAATTCATAGTACTTCTGAAAATAAAATTTACCAAATACTTAACTAATTCTTTTCACAACTGATTATTTTTACAGCATAACTAACAATAATTATTTTAAAAATTACGGCATTTTCAAACTGGCCCTAAATTATTTATCTTCTTCTATTACACTTTTATATATAGGACTTATGGGTTTCTATGAAATTGATTTTTTTAATATTTAAAAGTATAAATAATTAGTTATAGATTCATATGCTGGGACCACACTATCACTAACTAATCCAAACAATTTTAATTTTTTTTATTCTAAGTATCACTGTAATTGTAACATCAGTTTTTGTAAAAAAATTATGTACCAATTTGTATTCTTATAATTTTAATCCAATGTCCCATTTACGTGGGGTTTTAAGAGGCCATGCAAATTACAATGAAGGGGTGAGAAGAGAAAATGGCAGTTAGAGAGATGGAATATGCTATAAGATGCGAAATCGTGTACTATAAGGTTATCAAAATATTTAATCGGGCATTAAAAAAATTTTTAATCGAGCTAATAGAACAAGCTTAATAATCCCAAAATAATATGAAAAATGAAAAAAAAAAAAAAGGGCTTCGGGTTCTAATTTAGCCATGGGAAGCAAATGGACAAAAAGGAATTGGAACAATCGAATGATCTAGTGAGAATCGTCTTCGAATCCGACGGAATTGATGTTACATTCTTTTGGGCTTTGGATAGTTTTCCATATTGGATAAGATTTACACAAAGTAGAATTGATAAGCAGGCACCTCACATTTCAAACTTTTTGTTCAAAAAGCAAAAAAAATCAAAGCACAGAAAAAAGTTTAAATTTAGGATATACGTAATATTATAGTTCGATAATTATATCTTAATAATTATAATATTAAAATATTTAATAAATAATCGATGTTAAATTGATTTTTTTTCTTAATTTCATATGATGAATTTTTTTTAATATTTTAATATTTTAATATTTTTTTAAAATTATTATTTAAAAATTAATTATAATTTTTTTATTTTATAGTCAAATTATGGGCTATAATTTGAATTGACATATAGTGATTGATATTTATCTTATATAATCCACGTAAATATTTCGTTTGTATGTATTAATTGTATAAAAAAATATTTTGATTATTGATTAGACAAATTATCGAACGTATTATATTTTAAAAATATTCTCTAAAACTTCCCCCTATCTAAGAATATTTCGATCCCAAAACGTCAGAATATGCGCGGTTAAGTTGCTTGCACGGAAAGTTTGGCACGTATTTATTTTATGTGGGGTTGGTAATCAATTGAAACGGGATGAGACACAAGTGACAAGAATCTAGCTGTAATGTTGACTGTGTAAATGAAAGCTTGCATGGGACTCCGGACACAGCACAGCTGGCAAATTATACAATGCCAACTGGGATTTTGACCCTTTACACAATTGGGTGCGAAAAAGGTTGGCCGCAGATTCTTCTCCCTCGGCTTTATTCTTCACCCATTTGTTATAAAAGTTCCCCAGCTTTAAAATGTGTTTGGTAATCAATTAATTTAAAAACATGGCCACTGGGCCTTTGACCTGGTGGGCCTTTGATCTAGTGGTTTGTGAAGACAGCAGTTTAATTTTTTATAAAAAATATTATAAGAACTAAATATTTTTAATTTTTTTTTTTTTATAAATGCGAGTAGAATAGAGGTATCTTTTTCTGTGAGAATTATTTGTCTAGGTATGTATTCTATAGAATTTAATGTAATACATAAGGTCTAGTTATATTCATCTGATTATAAATATCACTGTCATGTCTGCTATAATAACAATTATAAATATCTGTATAATGCAGTATCTAGTGCGTAACCAGTATTCAAAAAAAAAAAAATTTAAAGACATGGACAATGAGGCGAAGAAAGGGGAAAGATAATTTACAGTACCTGAGTTGCAATCAGCAACTATTGTTATTCAACGAGTTGATATAATTAATCAGTATATCATTTCAGTAGTTGCATTCAATTTCATTATGCAAGATCCCAATGGAATCGCACTGCGGCAGAGGGAGAGATCCTTTTTGATAGTAACAGATGAGTGTGCCTAAGCAATTCATGCTGTGTGTGATATCTATAAAATATTAAAAAACAATATGGAAGGTTCTGTTTAGAACTCAAACAATGTAATTAATATAGCGAAGATCATTGCAAAACAAATGTAGAAGGGCGGATTTGCCACCAGCAAAAACTGAAGGTGGTTTTGTTTCATCAAAAGGAAGCAGTGACCTAAGAGACAAAAAACTCCCTCAATCTGATGACAGCAGAAAGTCATACATTACTTAACCAATCAACAAAACATATGGAAGACTAACAGTGTTGGAATATCTACAACCCAAAGATTCATTTCACTCATGCAAGGAGCGTTGGCAATGGCATGTGCATCTGCACACTTCACCTTCACAGTGTCAATGAAGGGAAGCCCCTGGACTTCCACTGTCCCCAACTTTTTCAACCCAAGTGCCGGCTGGTCCATGGACTCATTGTGCAATAGTTTTAAGGCCTCCAGGTCCGTGATAAACAGCATGCATATCGGCCAAGTTTGCGAGTAATGAATACATAGAAAAGTTTTATTCAACCAAAGCAAAGTCAGTTCGTTGGGCATGTTTTGTGGCGCGGAAAATATGAAATGCAGATGTTTGTGACAAAATCCTTGAGCTGGATAGGTTCTGCAGAGTCTCAAAACTTTCCATAAATTAAAGAGCAGTTTCCTGTCTCTCCACAGTTTTCCAATCTCTACACAGGCAGTCCTCTAAAGTAAAACAGAAATACGACAGGAATAACAATAATTTCTTACTTGAGGAGTGCAGATGTTGCTGGTAGCCTTGTCCTTGCGGATATGCTGCTCCGTAGTCTGCATTGCCGTACGCCGAGCAGATTTCCCTGAAGAATCAGTACTAGTTTTAGGTAAGTTTCCTTTGAAGTGGATATCCGAATGCCGAGTATGTTAATCTTAATCTATCTTCCGAGCATACAATGGGCAGAGGCGTTAATTTACCTACTAAAATATAGCCTTCTCTACCCAAGATTCCAGCTTCACAATTCCATTTTTGATATAGCCGTCTTTACCCAAGATTCCAGCATCACAATTCCATTTTTGTCTGAATAGCGGAGTAACCGGGTTTCTGGATGTGTTATTTCACTAGCGATCCTTTCGGGACCTTGACTTGTCAAGCATCAATAATCCTCTCTGGCATCATCCTCTTATACTCTTGAGAGGTAGCCAAAAATGCTGCATGAGGACGTCCATACCCCATTGGCACACCAAACCACAAATGTAATCCCCACTTCACCCGGAGGCTTCAGCATTGCCAACACCAACAAATCCGATACTACAACAACCTAAATTCCATTGGCACGAGCATTCTTAATGAACTCTCCATAATCCAAAACTTCACCCTCAGTACACGGATACTGGACCAAAACCCTGCAAACATCACCCGACTTTTAATCAATATCCTTAAGATCCAAAACAACAAGTTTATGATCAAAACCATCAGCTCTAGTAACAAAAATGTCAATTGTTTGAGGGGGGCAATTGCTAGCAATAATAAAAGTCTTCTTCCGTCCCTTTTGTATGTTATTGCACATAGCCATTGCCTCAGCAGTAGCAGTTCCCTAATCGAGCAACGAGGCATTTGACATTCTCAATCCAGTAAGATCCGTAATAATGGTCTATATACGGATGGCAAAAAAGTCGGGTCGGCCCGGCCTATTCCCATGGGTTTTGGTCCGGACTTTATACATGAGGAATCAGACAAGAGTTTAGGAAGAAAAACTCAAGCTAAACATAAACTCTCTATCTCTTTAAAAAATAAATTTATAAATAGAATAATAAGTTCAAATTTGAAAAATAATGGAAAAATAAAAAAAGTAAGCTTAAATTCCTAAAATTTATATATTAATAATAAATCAAAAAATTTAAAATTATAATAGTAAACTTTCTTTTAAGTGTTAATTAATTAAAAGAGTGTTTAAATTAGAGAATTCAGTACTAAAAAAGTAAATCTTTAAACTTTTATTTTCTTTATTTTCTGTATTTATTATTTTATTTTGAAATAATTATTTTCTTTAATTCATTATTAATTATAACAACTTGATTATTATTAACTCGTTTCAAGTTTACAATAATCTTAAAAAAAATTAAAAAAATAAGTAAAAGTCCAAACCCGCAGTGAGCCCAGCCTAGGCCAAGCCCTTGCACTTATTATCGAATGGGTTCAAGCCTGGACTTGAAAAAATTCCAGCTCAACCCCTTAATTTGTCAACCCTAAGTCTAGAGATTAAGCAAAGACTTAAGTCTTCCTTGAGAAATCTCAGCCTGGTATAGGATATAAGTGTACCAAGTCGGATTTTCCTTAATGTTCCTCAAAATCACAGGAAGAACATTAGTGTTATAGTACCCATACCAATAAATGACTTATAAACCTGATGAACATAATTTATTGATACCTTTCCCCGCTAATTATATATTAACTAGGAAATAGAATTGTGCTTCGCCCGACTTTGAAAAAAGAATTTAGTATTATCCTTTTTTCTTACTTTGCACTTGATGAAATTGATAAAAAAATATGAATTTTTTTTTAAGATGAGGCAGCCTTATACAACTAATGTTATTTATGAAAGTCAACTTTTTTTTTGTTAACATTAAAAATATATATTAGTGTGTATACTCTGAGTGTACAATTCTTGTACCTTTAATAGTTGTTGATAAGTTCCAAATTAAATTTTATAATTGAGGATCCTTAGCAATGCGTTGAATTATAAAAGAAATAAATAAAATACATGTAAAGGTTTTTGTAAGTTACTTTGCATCGTTTGTAGCTGAGTAGGTGAGCAGTTGTTTATATCAAGCTTGCAACTGTGGCAAGTTCCGTGGGGATCAGCAACACCTGGTGCCAAAATGTTCTTTATCCGTATATAAACCATGTCTCCAAGGATTAGAGAGAATGAAAGGAGAAACAGTTGGTGTAAATAGGTTTGCTTCCTTACTTTCTATGTTCTTTGCTTGCACTTGTGGTAGAGAAACTAACTTCACTTGTGTAGAGTAAATGTAAACTAAAACAAAACTTGAACAAAATTCAAATTTGTGTATAATATTAAGATAGCCACATTGCATTTGAAAATGTTAATTAGTGGGATCTAAATAAAATAATCACCTTGGAATATTTTAATAGTTGTAAAAGTTACTATCACAATACAGGCACAGTCGTTTTTCTTGTACAAGTTTAGATTAAGCATCTCCCCCAACTTTTCCCATAAAGTAATCTTTGTTGTCACCGAGTTATCCATAAAAATTAACAAAAGTTACTAATGTAAAGAAAAAAACTCATTACAAGGATATCGTATTATCATTAAATTCGAAAGTCTCGAATTACATTATTATACAGTTTGTTATTTTTTTTTGTTCCAAATCACCAATATTTTTATTCCTTATTTCAATATGAATATTACCACTTGACTTTTTCATTTGTGTTTATGAAGAGGTGGAGTGTGAGGAAAGGAAAAAAAAAATATTTTTCTTAAGAATTAGAACAAATAATTAGGCAATAATTCAAGGAATTAAGGTTGTTCATTCTATATTCCAATTGGATTTAGAGTGATTTTCATTAATTTTTCCTTTTACATTAATTATTCTACTGCATTTGTGAGAAGATGCTTGGGCTGCCTAGAACATATTTTCTAATTAATTTTTCTTGTGAATACGTCAAATAATCTCTAAGGGTTATAGCTTTTTTCATTGTACTTTTAATGGTTTTTCTTCAACAAATATTGGATGTATTCATTGAAAAAGGAAATTAAAAATTAGGTAATAACTAATAAGATTACTGAAGTCAAATTGTCGATCAATTTTTATGATAAAACAATAACTAAAAAAAATATAGTTATAGTTTTCTTGATTGTATTCAACTTACTAATTTGTTAGAATTTTTATATCTTTTTTTTTTCCAACCAGTTCCAATGATCTCAATATCACCCACGCTACATAAACTTCTGACAACATCTTTAATATCATGGAAAAATAATATAAACATGTTAAAACATAAGGATCAATAATTTCTATTATACACTTAAAGATTAAGAAACATTGATAATTAAAATAAATACGTGAGAGGACTGTTTTATCATTCATAAGTAAATCAATCAAATTTGGAGATATGAATTAGAATCCATTGATTAAAATCTTAATAGTTCCTTTTTCTAACCTCTTAAGCGAAATTATAACCAAGAAAATAATCTTATAATGATTTAAAAGTGGTCTGTACTCGCCTGTAGTTGAAACAACTTTCAAATTATTAACACTATACAAAGAACCCTCACTCAACATGTGCCTAAACCTTGTCACTAAATTTTTCCTGATTGTTGCATACATTATATTTCCCTATGAAAAAAAAAAACATGCTACATTAAGTGTAAAACAATTGAGAAAAGAAAAAGATAATTAGAGAAAACAATAGGAGAAGGAATTTTTCATATTATATTATATTTTAAATGTGCCCCAGCCCAATTAAATTTCTGACTACGTCCCTGATCATGCCCAAAAAGAGAAGAGGAGGAGGAGAATAGGAAGACAAAAAGAAGAATTAGAGCAGCAGCTGCATGATGGTTTCAATACATTCTACTGTCATCAATCTCTTTATGTCTTTTTAATTTTTTCTACTAGAGCCCTGTTCAATAAAAATTACTTTTTAGTCAATTAATTTCCTACATAAGTGTTTTAATGTTTATTATTGTTATTTTACATATTTTTATTGAATATTATTATGTTGAGTTTACTTACTAGAGTGGAAGTGGAGAGTGTTTACTTACTTATTTAAGAAGAAGAGTGGGAGTCTGGCTCCATAATCTCACTCATTTTTTGAGTATGCAGTGGGATTCCCACTCCCAAGGAGCCCACTTATGCCTTTAGGCTTGGCAATTTAGCCTGATCCTATTTTTGGCCTGATTGACCCGACAATAATTTTTAAGGCTTTGGCCTGAATTTTTAAGTTTAGAGTCGGGTTAGGGCCAAACTTTTAAGGCCCGAACAAATTTAGGGTCAGGGTCGGGCTTAAATCCAGCCCTACCCAACCCGACCCTATTAAAAAAAAAACTAACATAAGTTAACACACGCACACAAAACATCCTCACAACATCACACATTGTGTGTTTTTAATTTAATTGCATTGTAGTTTTATTTGTATAAGACATGAGTTTTTTATTTTTTATGTTGGGTTGTTGAATTGAATTGTGTATGGTTAAAATGGTTGTAGAATTACATTGTGTATTTTTAATTTAATTGCATTGTGTGTTTTTCATGTTAGATTTTGGAATTGATTTGTGTGTGGGGTTGCAATAGTCGTGGAATTGGTTGAAATGGTTGTGGAAAATAGAATTGAATTGTGTTTGAATTGGTTGAGGAATTGCCGAATTGGTTGAAATGGTGGTGGGAAATGGGAATTAAATTTTGGGGTTAGCTATTTCGGTAAGGTCAGGTTGGGCCCAATCCGATGTTGGCCTGACCCGAGCCGAAATAGTATTCGGGTTTTTTTAGGGTCTGATTTTAAATTTTTTTTGATCGGGTCGGGTCGAGCTTTGGCCAAGCCCGAGTCCAACCTGACATTTTGTCATTCCTACATGCCTTTCCATGTTTTATCATTTCTTTATTAAATATAATTTAACTACATTTATTTAAATAAAACAATATTACATTTACTTAAAAATTATAATATTATATTTATTTAAGTTCTACTATTATAATATTATTTAATAATATTTCATTTATTAAAAATAATAATATTTAACTTGTTTAAATATATTATGATTATATTCATAGATAATTAATAATATTACTATATATTTATTTAATTTTAATAGTATTATATTTATTTAATCCTAATAACTAAAATAATAAATAGTTTACTTTGAGAATAAATAGTTTATTTTACAAATATATTTTTTTAATTCACTTTGTAACTAAATACTACAATTCCTTAAATAAAGGGGTAAAATTATAATTTGAAACAATTCATTGTAAGTAAACAACCTACTCCCACTCCAACTTCGCATTTTCAATCCCTGGATTTCGACTCCTCATAATTCCCAATCCAATCCGAGAAGTAAACGCTACCTTAAATATTTCATTACTGATTGTTGGGATTAATATTTGACTAAATCTATAGTTGGAACCATAAAGTTTATAAGTAATTATCTTTGATTTTGTATCTTTTATTAAATTATTTACTCAGAGTTTTTAGAAAAACTTTAACTATTCATTATTCGATATTGTTTATATGAGATGTTTATGTATCATACTATTAAACAAAAAAATAAAACTACATAAGATTAATTTTTATTAGGCTTAATTGTTATATTCACGAGTAGATATAAATTGATTTCAATTTCTCACTTTAAAATTGGGAATTGATTGGTAATAGATACTTGTTGAGTTGAACTCTGGTAGATTCTAAAACCCTGTGGTAGCTTCAATCTCTTGAATTCTTGTGTTAATTTGCTCGTTTTAATTTTAATTGCATATTTAGTTTAAATCTTTTCAAACAAAACATTTTCTTTTCTAATTAGAGTAAGTTATAATCAGCTTGGATTAAATTTTACTTTCCTAAAAAATTAACATGTTTAAGCTTTCAATGCAACATAACAAGCCATATGTTTGAGCTTTCTAGTTTTCCTGTATAGTAGTTAGTTTCTATGACAGCTCAGCAAGTTAATTATTTTTTTTATTTTATTATTGCAAATTTTAAACAACCACAGAAAAACTTTTTAAAGATTACTTTAGTCCATTACCTAATTTGCACACCTCATGCATTTGATATCCATATGTTGCTACTAGGAGTTTGAAAATAAAATCTAACATCCTTAATTATCTCAATATCTCCCATCTTTTTATGGCTTAGATAATGAAGATCCTTATAATCATTTAAATGATTTTGATTTTGTGTGCCAAACTTTTAAATTTGAAAACTTTTTTTGTTGACGATGTTAAGCTTCGTTTGTTTCCATTCTCATTAAAAGATGGAACTAGATCATGCTTTAATACATTGCCAGCTTATGGTTTACATCTTGGGAGAGAATGGTTGAGAAATTTCTAGATAAATATTTTCTTGTTCAAATGACTATTGTTATTCGCAGTGAGATTCAAAGTTTATACAAAAAGAGGATGAATAATTCTTTGAAGCATGTGAGAGATTTAATGGCTTACTCTTAAAGTGTTCTCATCATGGGTTTGAAAAATGACACTGATGCTAATATTTTATAGAAGGATTATTTCCACATATTTAAGAGTGGTTGATGGCCACCAATGGAGGTGAACTTATGTCCAAGAGTGCAACAAAATTCTGGGATTTTTTTCCAGATACAAGAAGATAATTCTTAGTAAAAGAGTCGATCTTCAAGGAATAGCAGAAGTATAAGAGGATTGAATGAGGTTTACAGTGGTGAATCTAGTTATGATATTAAAGAGGTCAAGGCCATGGTAGAAGGACTTTCTTGTTAGTTCGCCTCATTTATAGTTGTTATTCCAAACACATGCTTACGACTAGTCTAAATAAGAATTTTATCCTGATCAAGTCAACTTCATTAACTTGTTGAGAAGATAGCCTGCATATAATCCATATTCCAACACTTACAATCTAGGATAGAGAGATCATCCTCACTTTTCATAGTCACAAGATTTTCAACAGAGTGACACAACAACTGAAGTTCCTCAAGCTCCTCAGTCTACCTTAAGGCAATTTAACTAAAACTTCTCATAGCCTAAGCGAGGGAAGAAGCAATTCAAAAGCTATCAAAATCTATAGAAGATGCTATGAAAGAATTAGAAATGAGGTCAAGACCATCCAAAATTCTCAAGCTCAATTCATGTCTAATCTTGAGAGGATGATGGGACAAATAGCTTTATCAGTTCAGAATATAGTAGTGACCATAGAAAAATGAAAAATTCCAAGTTAACCAGCTTCTAATTCTTTAAGAGTATCTGAAGTTGGATCAAGTTCAAGCCATCAACATGAAAAAGTAAAATCTGTTATGACATTGAAAAAAGAAAAATTATTTGACAACAAGACGAAGGTTCTAACAAAAAAGACATTTGAACTTGCTTTTTCAGATCTAGTTTCATCACAAGACTCATTACCAAATGATCTAAAAGAAAACAACCACCAACTTATATTCTTAAGGATCCTTTTCCTCAAAGGTTAATAAAGGTAAAGAAAAGGACTTCGACAAGTGAGCTTATAGAAATCTTTATGTAGATAAGTATAAACATCCCTTTACTCGATGCTATTAAGAAAATTCCCTCTTATGCCAAGGTTTTAAAGGATTTATGCACTAAAAATAAAAATTTACATGCCATTAAGAAGACATTCTTAATTGAACAAACTAGTAAATTACTTCAATATAAAATGTCGCCAAAATTTAAAGATCTAAGTTCCCTTAATATCTCATGTGCTATAGGGAACCAATTGTTTGATAAAGCATTATTAAATTTAGGAGCTAGTGTTAGTTTTTTTTTTCAAATTTTGTTCACGTGCAGCTTGGGCTATGTGAATTAAATTCAACTTCTATTATTTTGCAACTTACTGACAGGTAAATGAAAATGCCTCGTGATTATATACGATGTGTTGATATAGATTGACAAATTTTATAATCCTATTGATTTTATTATTATTGATACCCAATATGTATATGATCTTAAAATACACCCCAGTTATTTTAAGTCGTTCTTTTTTAACTACAGCTGATGCTTTTATTAATTGCAAGAATGGAAATATGCAACTATCTTTTGGTAACATGACCATAGAATTAAATATTTTTAATATTACCAAGCAGCCACAGAAAGAAGATAAATTTATCAAAGCGGATATGATATAAGAATTAGTAGAAGATTCATTTATTTCTAACCATAGTGATGATCCGTTAGAGAGATGCTTAACGCATTTAGGTTTATCTTCTAATGATGAAAGTGTAATTGCAAAAGTCAATGCTTACTTGATGCAACTCCACTTATGGACACAACTAAATGGAAGACAAAGCCAGAACCACTACCTCATTCTAGTAGAAGATTAGCTCATCTGCAGAGATATAACCAAAATTGGAACCCAAAGCATTGCCCGACACTATAGAATTTGCATTCTTAAGAGAATCTGACACCCTACCTGTTATTATTTCTTCTTCGCACAATCCTGAGCAAAAAAGTAAGTTGTTGGGTATTTTAAAAGAGCATAAAGAAGCAATAGAATGCACTATTGTTGATATTAAAGATATTAGTCCAGTTGCTTGCATGCATCGTGCTCATCTTGAAGAAAATGCTAAGTCTATTACAGAGATGCAACATAAGTTAAATCCTAACATGAAAGAAGTGGTAAGAGCTGAAGTAATAAAATTATTAGATGCATGAGTTATTTATCCTATTTCGAATAGCTCTTAGGTTAGCCCTGTGCCAGTTGTTCATAAAAAAGCTGGTGTTGTAGTAGTTATTAATGCTAATCATGAATTAATTCCTACTAGAGTATCTACAGTCCAGTGTGTTTGCATTGATTATAAAAAATTAAGTTTAGTCATTAAATCTTTTTCATTTATTGATTAAATACTTGATAGACTTACAGGTCATGATTTTTAATACAACTTCTGAAGATTAAAAAAGTTATTTTGTCTTTATTAGCAAATATCAAATTTTAGGCTTTTCAAAATAGATGATGAAAAGTATTTTTAAAATATAAAAATGTCTAAAATATCTTTTATTTATTTGACAAATGATGTTTCATTCTTTTCATAGTATAACTTAAAAAAATTTAACTATTAAAGTAATTTTATAATTTTTCATAAAAACTCTCATTAACTATCAAATAATAAATTTTTTTAGTAAAAGCTTTACTAATAAAAAAAATATTGAAATAAACTATATTTAAAAAATTATACCAAATAGAGCTTTAATCCCCAAAAAACTTTACTCAGAATACAACCAAACAATACTAAAATTTTTAAAAGAAGTTTATAAAATTAAATAAGCACTTTTAACTATTAAATAAGGCATACTTAACATACATTACTTCTTACAACAACTTTATAAGGAAAATTGAAAATTGATGGATAAGATGAAGTACAAGGTGGGGAGGCTGAACCATCTTACATTTCTTAATTAATACATCAATTAAATTTAAAAATTATAGCTCATTTGGAAATTAAATGTAGAAGAATTAATGGGTAGAATAGACATCATTCCAAGTTGGTGAGGGTAGAAATCTTGGTTATACTTTACTAGAGCTAATCTAGGTAAGGCTTAATAGATCTCTAACTACAAATATATTAATATATTTCTAATTTCACTTTGCCATGATTTATTGCGCTAAAAATCTTGTTTACTTTAGACTATGATATTTTCAGTTCAAATCTACATGAAATTCCAATGTGCTTGGATTATTAGACTCTATAATTAGCAAAAAATTTCACTAATCTTTTTTTTTTCGTTAACAACTAATCTTTTTGACTCTACTTTTTGAGCAACTAATCTTTTTTCTTCACATTTAAAATAAGAATTAAGATTCTCTCCTGATTTGATCTCTATCGAACTTTTAAAAATTTTATGCCACCTATTTCTTAATATTAATTTATAATTAAGATTAAACCATTTTTATTTTTGCTCAAAAAAAATCAAACCATGGGAGGATTCTTATCCTTACAACATCTCAATCTCATCTGTCATTTAATATACCCTTAAGCATTGCTAAAGCGGCCAATAGAAATGCAGAATTCTCATTCGGCTCAGTAGTCTCCCAATATGAAAAGTGACCCCAACCCAATAAAGTAAAAAAAGTAGAGTTTAGTTTAGTCTGTTTGGAAAAGAAAAGGGAATTAGGTCTCTATCCTGATTTTAATTCAAGTCAAGGAATTGGACTATACTTAACTGTCTGCATCAATTGGAATCCATGATTTTATTAAATAATCATTATTGTTTGTTTTTAATTGAAAACATAAAAAAAAAATTAACAACCTACTGCTTCGCTTATACATTTTAATTACATTATAGTATGTGTTTTATTTGTTTTTATTATTGACTTTTTCTTTTAAAACTAACGTTCAAGGAATTTTGGGTTCAACCAAACTAAATTAAGAACTGAGTCAAGAGTGGAAAAGATATCCAGCATTAGGTATGGAAACAAAATCTTGATCCCCAAACTCGACTTATTGCCAACCCTAGTGGCTAGTTGAGAGGGAACTTTTAGTTATCTATACTTATGTTTTTATTTCCAAAAATGATATGCAATCTTCGCATTGCTTTTTATTAATTCCTCTCCATTTTAAGAACAAATTGTGGGTTTACCCACTGATCTAGGCGCCCACAATCTTAAACCCACAATTTTTTTTCCTTTTTTATTAGTTGGTAAAATCTCTAATATAAAAATAAGAGATTTGTAATTTGAATCCTTTTCACATGAATAGAAAGAAATTGATTTGCTTTAAGACTACAACTAAAAAAAAAATACTAAATAAATATTTTTTTCAATCATTATCGTTTGCATTCAAAATTATAATCTAAAAATATCCAAATTTATTTTATCTACTGACCTGATCAATTAAGTTATGTTTTTAATTCCCCAAAAAGCCCAAAAAAAAGTTGGGCTGAATTCACACTGAATGTTTAATAAATAGAACCATAATATAGAGTTGGATAGAGACCATCTCGAATGACCCACTTCATAATTCAAGGCAACCCACAGGTAAAAGGTTTGAGTCGAGCTATTAGCACCCTTCTATTATCCTTTTGAAAACCCACTTTCATATTTACATATTTATCCTCTAGTTAAATTACAATAAAAGACGAGTGTAATTCAGTTAAATCCAAATGTATAATTTAAAAGAACTGTTCACTACACCCACGTTGTTAAGAATTCTCTCACAAACCAATTTTTTTTCCACTCTAGGATATTAATTTTCATTTCTCCAAATTTTCTCACAATTACTTAACCATTTATGTGCCGATGACCATTAAAAAATAACTAAATTTCATAATCATTAATTTTTTTTATATATACAATTTATTTTTGTATTCTATATGGTTGTCGTGTTGTTTCTTTTATAGTTGATTTCTTAACAAATATAGATCTGACAAGGAGATGCTTGTCTCGATTAGAGAACGATCAATAAAGGAAGTGATCATATTGGCATGGAGGTTGAGCAACAGGATGAAGGACTTCGGATTTGTGCAGTAAGAAAGAGAAGAGAAAAATTAGGAAGACTTTCGTTTTGGATTTTAACGGTTCAATGGGGAACAAAAATCATAAAGTTACTTGTGAAAAATGTGCTTTAAGAAGTTGTTGAGAGGTGTTAATAGCACCACAAGAAAATTGAAAGAATGAGTGTATGAAAAATAAGTTTCATTAAGGTTATTTTTATCATCAACAGAGGTGTTAAAAGCATTTTTCAAAGGTAAGGCTATTTTAACATATTAAAACACTGTTTAAACTCGTTTACTCTTTAAACTAATCACTGAAATTTAAAAATTAAAATTTTACTCTACATACCCACCTAAATATTAAATATATCTTTAACAACCAAAATCTATCCTAATGTAATTACTAAACAAAACATCGTTAACCTAGAGATATCAACTATTTGGAATTTTCAATTTAACTTAATAAGAACATGAAAATAAAGTCTAGTCTAAATCAATCAAACAAAATTTAAGTTTTAGAGCTTTTCGGCCAAAAAAGTATGCGCAATTTATTATTAATTAATGAAATCAAGCATTTGGGATTGAATTAATTTAAACAAATCAAATAAAAAATTGTGAAAGGTAAATTTCTCTCTCTAGCCCTCTGTTTCAGAGTTATCTCTATAACTTAGATTAATTATATGGGATCAAGATCCATTGTTACCTGTTGAAGGCTTGAAGCCATTGTTTTGAATTAGCCACACAACTTGAATTCCCTTATTCCTAAAAGTTGACTGTTTGCCCAATTAGAAAATCAAAGATAAGAGGTTACAATAACTTCAAAATCTCAATCCAAGAATTGGATTTATTTCGTTGTATAGTTTAATCATTTGTAGAGAAATTCATAAAAAAGAATTGGAGAAGTCCGTATAAGTCTAGGATTTAAGGGATAAAGATGGATGATCAAGTAAAAAGGAGTTTAGAGATGGGTGTATAGAATAAATTATTTCATTTAATTGCATAATTTTATCCTTAATAGTAAATTCATTAACGAATATTTTAAAAATAAATATTTTTATATAAAGATGGGTTTGAAGAGTATTTTGATGGTTCAAATAACCTCATTCATTTTTTATTGTTCTAAAATTTTTTAATAAAATATTTATAAAAAAGAATTTTATGAAATTTTTAGTGGTTGCCAACAGTCTTATTCAAAAGGTTTTCAGCCTCGCGCAAGGCCACCAACAATAATGGAAGAAAAACTGATACCCAATTGATCGATCATTTTTGTCTTTTCTATATATGTAATCAAGGTGTGTTTTGTATTGTTTTCCAGCTGTGGTTCTACGTTTTCCAAAGTAGACGAAAAAAAAAAAAAAAAAGGTTTGGTGGGGCTGTTGAAAATCCATAAAATGAAATATATGTTCTCATTCTCTTAATTTTGTGAAAGAAAATAAGAATAGAGGGGGAAAGTTGGAAAAAAAAAAGGGACTGTGTCAGTGTGTTATTGTCTCCATCTAGGCCCAATATAAATCATTTTCGTCGATCAATTTTGAGTTTGGGTCGGAGTGAAGAGAGTGTTAGGTTGAAGTGAAAGGATATATATAGAACGGGCACAAAATTGGTACGTCGAGTCAACCCCAATTGATAAAATCGGTAAAATATCTGGCTAGAGAAGTTGGGGAAAAAAAAGTCATTAAATTGTGTGCGAAACTAGTAAACAACTTGTACCAATATTTACCATAAAAAGAGCAAAATTCTGGTTTGTACAATTAATATTGCGAAACAATTAAGCGTATTGTGATAGAAAAAGTAAAGGTACCTGGAACAAGTCATCCGTTACTAATCAGGAGCAACAACTGGAAAAAAATAAAATAAAATAACTCCGTTCGCTGGAAGTAGGCTGACAAATAACCCTACAAAACCAATATAATTTAAAAGGGGAAAGTACGGCTGCTTGTTTTCTGAGCGCTTGGATTAATGATTACTTTATCGTCTCAAAACTCGGTTTCCTTGAAGATCATCATGGAAAACTAACGTTTATAATTTATAAATTAGTTTGGCAAGTTTGCTTGTTAATGTATGAAGGAGAAGAGAAATAGCCAAAGTCATGGGTGAGATTGACGGGAAGACCGTCAATTTTTTTCCCAAGCATTTTTCAAAATTATTCCCGAAAGAGTGATAATTACTCTTTGACTTTATGTGTTTAACCATCGATAATTTCTCAGCTTTTGACCTTTTTTCCCTCCTCATGAATTCGTCATCGGAGGAGTGCTAGCGACAGTCGCTAGCAACACTCGCCGCGTCAGTCGCTGCCCTCCTCTTGCTACGTGTATATGTTTATGCTTTTTATACATCAGCTTTGTTAAAGCGTCCTTCAAGTTTAAAATTATTACAAATTTGCCACCGATTTCGATTGCAGAAGATAAAGCTTCACTCGTCTGCCCTTCAAAATAATTAAGGAAACGAAACGATGCAGAGAGCTTCACTTGTTTACCCTTCAAACCCAGTGTTTTCAATCACCAAGCTCTCCTCGTCTTCCGCTGGCGCTTCCACTTCACCTTCAATTCCCTCGCTCGCCCCCAGCTTCCTTCGGTGTACAATTGCCCTCAAATTCTCTCCAAATTTACCGCCATACCATTTCCCCTCTTTACAGCCCCGAAATTCCGCTTACTTGAAACTTTGAATTTCTTTTCTCGAATTTAAATTTACTTATGATTATAAAGTTATTTGATTTTCTTTTTTCAAACATGTGGCACTGTGGTGAAATTGTGGTGCTAAACCTTTTGCATTTGTTAAAGTGATGGCTTTTCATGATCATGATTGTCAGTTTTATAGCAACCTCAGCTACTCGAGATTGCTGGAACTAGCACGAGTGGACAAGGATTCGTTGATGTTGGCTACATATACAATGTTCATGGTCTTCAAGGGGAGATTTCTATGAAACCCAGGACTGACTTTCCTGAGTTGTGATTTACCACGGTATGATACTACTCGAAAATTGTTCTCAGGATTGTTATCTGATAGTAGATTCAGGTTTTAATACTTGACTGTTTCGTGTTGCTTATGGGAGAGGAGAACGATAATTTATTTTTGTAGCCTGGGAGAAGGCGGTTGAGGTAGCAAGTTTTCGGTAGAGAGACAATACGAGAAGTGGAGCTAATCGACGGAAGAGAACATGCCGGACAGAAGAGTACGGCAAATTTGTAATAATTTTAAACTTGAAGGACACCTTTTTTTTTTTAAAGACAACAAATCAAATGTATAAAAAGCATTGGACACGTGACGTGGCAAGAGGAGGGTAGCGACTGACGCAGCGAGTGTTGCTAGCGACTGTCGCTAGCATTCCTCTTTGTCATCGTCTTCGTTAACCCAACCGGCACGAATGGTAGCACATTTCTACTGTGTATATCGTGTTTAAAACCGTAGTCTTCAGATTACATAAGTTGAAATCCAACGACCATTTCCAATGGGGAGAATAAAAGAGGTACCTTGCCATAGGGGTAAAGCCAGCTGAACCCATATGTACTATGGTAATTAATAATATTTTTTATGGCTAATTTCATTTGTAATTTATTTTAATGAGATTCATAATGATAATAAAATTATTAAAAAAAAAAAGAGTACTAATTGCATCGAACAATGAAATTTAAAACACAACATATTGTGAAAAAATCTCACCCAAAACATTTTCATTATTTTCGTATTTTAAATAAAATACCGAATATGGTTTTTTTTACAGCTTTCATTTATATACTATTTCAAAAACAAACTACTAACCCCTTTCACCTTTAAAAACATCAAATTAAGAATATTATTATTCTTCTCCAAAACATCACATCAAACATAAAGACAGTCGTTAAGTTAAAAAATAATTATAAGTCCAAATGCACCCACAAAAAGTTTTGTAATTTGTCTGTGTGAGATCTTGGCACATGAGATCTGATGAGGCCTCTGGCCTACGAAGACGAGCAAATCATTATAAAATGACAATGTCCAAACTAAGATATGAATATACGTTATAAAATTTGGTGACTTTAATTCAGTCCATGCAATCCTCATCGTGAATAAAGGAGTCACTCTTGGAGCTCACACGAGGCATGTTTCGTCATCTTGGAAATTGTTGATTACCACATCTTGCATGACACCAAAGCAAGGTAACAC
This sequence comes from Atalantia buxifolia, assembly GCA_030444775.1. NCBI lineage: Eukaryota > Viridiplantae > Streptophyta > Magnoliopsida > Sapindales > Rutaceae > Atalantia > Atalantia buxifolia. The sequence continues at coordinate 14,217,851 of CM059834.1, read as the reverse complement.
TGTGATTCACTTAAATATTCACTTTTTCTTTTTCTGAGGCTATTAGATTTCAATTTCATATACTATTTAGGATCATATGATTTTCTGGACTTTGTGAACTATAAATTAGAATTTTAGATATTTCAATTGTACATCGTGAGCGATTTCTCTTTTTCACATATCAATTCAATTGTACGGCGTCAGAATAACATGGTGGAGATTTGATTAGAACTCCAAAATACATCCAATAAACGAAATGGGTTTGAATAATTTAACACAACAATCTTACTTTTGACAAAATATTGAGTTACTTTCACAACACCTCTTCCACTTCCGCATACACGAAGCGAATCAATAAGCTTATATATAATTAAGTCATATATACAATTTGGGGCTCCACGAAGAGTTTTATTTCTCTGTTAATATGCAGTAAAATCCCAATAAATTAAAAAATTTGAGACTAGAAACAATTTATTAATTGTGGCAAATATTATGTAATTAAGTGAAAGATTAATAATTTATGAGTTTATAAAGATATTCTTTATTTTCGAAAATAAATGATCACATTTATAGTATTGATTTGTCTTGATTTTATATGTGTTATGTTTTATTTGAATATTAGTTAATTGTCTTACATTGATTGTAACAAGATTATTATAGAGCTTTTACTGTGAATATCACTAAATTTACACACTAATTCGTGCGGATATCTGCAGGAGGGAAAGACTGTAGATATAAATATCTGTTGTGATGCGTACATTTTTTCCATGTATGGTTAAATTTTCATTTTATGATTTCCACTATGAGAAGAGAATTTTGGTCGGATAAAAAGAAAAGGAAAAAGAAAAAGAAGATATCAAAAGTTCAAAGCTGCAACGCAACCAATAGAAGCTGAATATGAACATTTCTACGCAAGTACATACAGTACATCTCAGATAGCAAGCCAACAATATTAATCTTTAGTCGCTGCTGTCGTTTTATTCAATATTTATATGCGAGAGCCATGTCACTTTATTGACGATATTAATTATTAATTATTATAATTTATGTGACATGGTTTTTCAAGGACAGTTTAGAATTATATTGGCATCACCAGGTTTTGCTCCTCGAGAGAAGAAGGCGGCAATGGGAACGTTGTGAAGGTCCAATCAAGAACCTGATGGCTTTCTGAATAGTCGGGCCCTGTGGATGCTGTGAAGCCAACATAGACTGAGCTTGGAATTGTTTCTGACAAGAGAATAGGTCTTTCAATAAGCTTCTGAAGTGGGTTCCCGGCATATGCCACATAAACATAGAGTATTTTCGTCCATCCATCGTAATAAATGTGAACCTGGATCGGTCTTCCACTTTTGAGATCAATACCAGAGCTGTCGAGACTCTTCGCTGGATTCGATGTTAAGTTTGATATGTCAATGCCAATATGGTTGGCATCTGGGTCAGACCAATAGTCGTTCTTGTAAGTGTCCAGCTCCACGGCTAATTGCGAAACACCATTACCTACACATAATTTGCAAACATAATTAGTGTGTGTGTGTATGAAAGAAATGATATATCAAGTGGCGATCTGATCTAGGATTTTGATTTTATTAAAGTCGGACACAACAAGAGAATTTATAATTAAAACTATGTTAACGCCGCTGTTGTCAACTTGTCCTAGAATTTAATCCTGAATTATGAGTCTCAATTGGAAAACTTGGCTTGATATATTCATCATTTTGTTTATTATTTGACTGCTATTATATATAACATGCGCCCATGAATGCATGTGTCAGTACTCAGTCCAAGATTTCCGCCGGCGGAGTTTTCAGTTGGAGGGCTGCTATCGGGTACAAGAACAAACGTCATGCCATCTGCAGAATTAGTTGTATTTGGGTAGGGAGAGATTCTAATGGTGAAGGTGGTACTAATCATGGCTGGCCATGCAGTCACAGGTTGGCTATATAAAACCCGTCCAGCCTTCTTTAGCGGTAGCCCTGGCGATTCTGGTGAAGGATCGGATGTGAGGCTTAAATGTCCATAAGTTGCGGTCGCTGCGTTCATGCAAATTAGGCTGCCGTCGCTACAGCTTTTTGGGTTGAATGAGGGAAATGAGAAGCTAACAGGTTGATCCACAGGGATTGATGAAGCAGCTCCCGGAAGAAAAATTGAGAGTAGTAGGAAAATCATTTTGTTTGGGACGAAAGTTTGAGGGCTACTTCTCGAATGGCATTGCTCAACATCACATGTACTTATATAGCATTTATTTTACCTTATTTATAAAAGTTTTCCCCTAATCTCATCTTTTACTTGAGTAAATATATTTGTATGATTAATAATTGGTAAAGGACAATATACATCTATTAAAAAAAATACATGTATATATATATATATTTTTTTTTTAATTTAAAAAATATATAAAAATATCTTTATCTATTAAGTTTTGCCTTTTTCTAAAAAAAAAAAGTTGTGCCAAATTCACGTTTGCTAAATAGACCGACAATGTAGGTGTGCAATCATGCTTTGGGCCTTCGACCATCAAAGCGATCGTTTTCATCACAACCACCAGCCAACTTGATTCAAATTATCCAGAATTGGAGGAAAAAATTTAGAATATATTTGTTGTACCATGTCAGTTATATAATAAATAAATAATAATATGATGTGTGTGTATTTATTTTATAAACTATCATGTAAGTAGTGATTGTATTAAACTCAATTATACATGTCATGCATGCATTAATTGATTGTAATTCATCAGATATATTCTAAAATTTCTCAAATTGGAGATATACTAAAACTCACTCGATTAGTCTTTTTCCCATAAATACAATGGGTCCAGCTATATTACAACTATAATATAGTACTACAATTATTTTCAAACATTAAATTCAATTAATATAACTATATAACTATAATACCATACTACAGTTGTAACATAATTTTACCTAAATGCAATATGTACGTTTTCCAATTTGCAGTATCAAACACCAGTCAATTAATGAAGGCTGTCTGATGAATATTATTATGATGGGGCCTTTGGGCTACAAATTCCAATTTCCATTTTGTTTCTTTTTCTCCTTTTCTTCTCCATCTTAATTATCGCTTCTTGTCGCTTAACCTGCGCCCTGCTGATTAAAGGCCGACTCGCTTAACTGACGCACCTCTCCCACACTTATATTAACTTTTAATTTTTTTATAACTCTTATTATCTCTCTAATTATAATTATATTTATGATGTCTTACGCATCATTTAATGATTGCATTACCATAAAAATAGACATTTGCTCTTCATATGTAATTCTTTGCTGGATTATTGTCTCTTATTACTTACTCACTTTCTGTTATTATTATGTTGAGTTCGAAATCGAACGATAAATAAATTATACTGCCAATATCTATGATTGAGGGAGTCAAGCCATCAAGGGTCGGTTTTGGAATTATACTACCAATATTTGCTCTTTTGGCTTTTGACCTTTTCACCCTTGTCATGAATTAATCGTCACCTTCATTAACCGAACTTGCTCAAATGATAGCTTCTTTCTACTATGTTTATCGCGTTTAAAACTGTAATCTTTGGATTATATAAGTTAAAATCCAACGGCTAATTCAAATGGGGACAGAAGAAGGGGTACCTTACCATAGGAGTAAAGGTAGCTGGACCCATAAGTATTATGGTAATTAACAAATATTTTTTTATTACTAATTTCATTTGTAATTTACTCTAATCAGATTCATAATGATAATAAGAACATTAAAAAAACAAATACTAAATGCATCGCACAATGAAAATTAAAAAACAACATATTATAAAAAATTTCATCAGAAATGTTTTCATTATTTTCATAAGAGTCCGGTTATGTTAGAATCGTTTTAAAATATAATATTATTTTATAACCACATAATTAAAATTATAATAAATTTTTTATTATTTATTACTTTACATATATAATTATGATTGAATACTCTACTCTAAAGTAATTTTAAAATAGCCATAGCCGTCAACTAATTAAGCTAGTGTGCTTGTGTGCGTGAGATCCAGGGGATGATATCTGATGGGCCACTGGCCTGCAAAGACAAGCAAATCATTGAAAAATGACAGTGTGTTTTACGAAGACATGAATATACGTCACAATTTCGTGACTTGAAATCTTGAATTTAGGGACCTTGCTACGTTACAGACGCTGTAAGTAACAGTCCACTCACAAACTTAGTTGTGGGTTCCACATAGACCCACAGCCAAGTACTATTCATGTGAGGGCTGTTACTTACAGAATCTGTAAGGTAGCCCTCTCCTGAATTTAGTCCATTCAATCCGCATCATGAATGAGTGACTGTTGGATCTCACACGTGGCATGCTCTTCATCTTGGAAATTGATGATTATCTTATCTTCGATGGCGCCAAAGCAAGGGAACATTGTGATTCACTTAAATATTCACGTTTTTTTTTTGGAGACTATTAGATTTCAATTTCACACACTCTTTAGGATAATATGATTTTCTGGACTGCGTTAACTATAATTTAGAATTTTAGACAATTCAATTGTACATCGTGAGCGAATTCTCTTTTTAACATATCAATCCAAATGTACGGCGTTAGAATAACATAATGGAGATTTGACAGAACTCCAAAATACATCCAGTAAACGAAATGGGATTTGAATATTAATTTCACACAACAATGTTATTTTCAACAAAATATTAAGTTACTTTCAAAATTAAATCTAAAAATGAAACACTCAAATTACAAAATGATGATATCAATTGATTTTTTTTTCATGTTAATAAAAAAATTAGAGATCAGATTCAATTCAAAATTAAATACATGATATCTCTAAATGTCTAGTTAAATTTTTATTTTATGATTTCCATATATGAGAAGAGAATTTTGGTCCGATAAAGAAGAGAACAAGGGAAAAAGAAAAGAAAAAGAAGACATTAAAAGTTCAAAGCTGCAACGTAATCAATAGAAGCTGAATATGAACATTTCTACACAAGTACATACAACACATCTCAGAGAAGCCAACAATATTAATCTTAAAGTATCACCTAAAATCTTTTTAAATAAGATTTTATTATTTATTTAAAGAGGCATATCAACATTTAAGGGTCCAAAAGATATTTCAATTAAAATTCTTCAAATAAAAAACGATTCTCTCTCTTCAATTTTAGAGAGTTGCTTTCTTCCTCTTCAATTTATATTTTATTACTTTTTATTAGAGAAAAAGAGAGAAGTGTTTTAATTACTATTGATTTTTCTTTTAAAAAATAATTATTTAATTAAAATAATATTAACTTATTTCTATTTAAAAAATCTTTTAAAAAATAACATATTTATTCACTCTTTTATTTACCACATAAATAAGTAAATAAATATTTAAAGAATAAAATTTATAAAAATTTTTAGAGAAGCTTTTAGCCGCTTCTATCGTTCTATTCAATAATTATATACAAAAGCCATTTCACTTTATTGGCGATATTAATTGTTATTTATTATAATTTCTGTGTCATGGTTTTTCAAGAACAGTTTAGAATTATATTGGCATCACCAGGTTTTGCTCCTTGAGGGGAGAAGAAGGCAATGGGAATGTTGTGAAGGTCCAATCAAGCACTCGACGGCTTTCTGCAAAGTCGGGCCCTGTAGCTGCGGTAAAGCCAACATAGACTGAGCTTGGAACGGTTTCTGACATGATAATAGGTCTTTCAGTCAACTTCTGAAGTGGGTTTCCGCATATGCAGCAGAAACATAGAATATTTTCGTCCATCCGTCGTAATAAATTTGAACCTGGATCGGTCTTCCGCTTTTCAGATCAATGCCAAAGCTGTGGAGACTCGCAGCTGGATCTGATGTTACGCTTGCTAAGTGGATGTCCGCATCGTTATCATCTGGATCATACGCGTTCTTGAAAGTGTCATTTCATTTGTAATTTATTTTAATCAGATTCATAATGATAATAATATTATTAAAAAAAGAGTACTAATTGCATCGAACAGTGAAATTTAAAACACAACATATAATAAAAAAATTTCACCGAAAAAGTTTTCATTATTTTCATGTTTTAGATAAATGATCAAATACATTTTTTTTTTCTGTACGTTTTCATTTTATATTCTGTTTTAGAAATAAACTACTAAATCCCTTTCACCTTTAAAAATATCACATTAAGAATATTATTATTCTCCCCAAAGCATCACATCAAGCATAAAAACACTCACTAAAAGATTATTCCATACGCAACCTAAAGATTTTGTAATTTGCAGTATTCGAGTATCTGACACCGATCAATTAATTAGGGTTGTGTACAGTGGTGTGTGTGAGATCTAAGGCACATGAGATATGGTGGGGCCTTTGGCCTACAAAGATGAGCAAATCCTTATAAAATGACAATGTCCTTGTCAAGGTTATGAAGGCATGAATGTAGTAGTAAGACATGAACATAGTAAAGGTGTTTGAGGATCGAATTTTACATATTAAATATTAATTTATATTTAATTTATAATTTTATAGATTATAAATTTTTAATTTAATTCATACATTTACAAATTAGATATGGATTTAACATAATTCATATCTAATCTACTATTTTACAAAATAGTTTGCAGACTGAAAATTTTTAATTCTGTCCAATTCACGAACTAACTAAATAAAAAAATTTAATATAAAAATAATTTTACTACCGATCAAATTTAAAATTAAATAAAATTTAAATAAAATAATTGTTTAAATAAATCTAAAAAATATATTTAAAGCTTCAAAATATAACACACCAAAACGAAAAAAATTTTATTTGTTTAAATCAGTACATGGAAATTAACTATTTAGAAAGTTATATTTGTTTATTTAATTATTTTTTATTTTATATTATTATTGAATAAGATATAATATAGTGTTAATGTAACTATATTTTAACTTATTTATTTACGAGTAAGTACGAATGTCATATTTATAAGTTTTATTTTTTAATTAGATAAATACTTTTTATTTTTTTGTAGACTCACAGATTTTTACAGATTTATAAAGGTAGATCCATATCCAATCCACCGATTGCATATTATCAAAATTTCGATCTAATCTAATCCACCAATTAACAGATCGAATTTTTACCGATTGGATTTCTACGGATCAGATGGATTAAGCGGATCATATTAGATTCTGAACACCCCTAGAATATACGTTATAAGTCAATCTTAATAGTGAATAAAGGAGTGACTCTTGGAGCTCACACGTGGCATGTTTTGCCATCTTGGAAATTGTTGATTACCTCATCTTGCATGACACCAAAGCAAGGGAACATTGTGATTCACTTAATGTTATGTTTACTTTCTAGAGTGGGAGTAGGGAGTGTAGATTTCTCTCACTCTAGTATTTACTTGCACATTTTAAGAAAGTATTGGAAATCTCACTTTTTGGGTCCCATCATTTTTAGAGTGGGGAGTGGAAGTGGGACTCCCATGGGGAGAGGTGGGAATGAGAATTCACTCAATTCTCTTCCTTTTCTACCCTCCTTTTATTTTTTTTTTAGGAAAGAAATTTCATTAATCAAAACGAACTACAGATTGTTCAATAACCACAGAGATGGAACAAGATTCCACTTTTAGGGATCTGACATAGAGCCTCCTGCTCTCGCAAAAGAGTGAGCAGCAAAGTTTGTAAATCGATGCACAAACGAGAATTGTACTTCTCCTATAGACATAACTAAAGCTCGACATTTTTCAATTATTAGACCAAAGTCATTAGGACCTGAAAACTCCTCAACTAAAGCTTGGAACACTTGTGGGCAGTCCATCTCTATAATAACACAAGGAAACTGTAACCCTTTAAGCTAGCTAAGAGCCTCTCGAATGCCACGAGCTTTAGCCTCCCTTGCTCTAAAATTTCCTACCATACCAGCACATCTCGCTGCCAAGAAAAAACCCTCTGAATTTCGAAGCACACAACCAAAACCAATCTTTCCCCGACATGTAAAAATAGTTGCGTCTACATTGCACTTAACCCAACCAAACTTAGTCTTCTCCCAGCACATCGCCCCATGAACCAGCCTGTGAACATCATCATCAACATAAAACAATTGCTTCTTTGCTACTTGCCACCGATAAAGAAGCTGCCCAACAGAATTAAGAACCTAATAAGCTGAGCTAGCTTTATAATGCCAAACTTTGTCATTGCGATTAACCCAAATCCTCCAGCAAAGCATCATAGCAATATTGCACTCATCTTTACTATAGCATGTATATATGTAATCAAGCCAATCAAAGAAAGAAGAGCAATGTCCAACAAAACCCATAGGGGAATAAATCCAGCAAGAGTTAGCAAAACTACACTTAAGCAAGGAATGTAGAACAATTTCCTCATAGGCATTGCACACAACTTAAGTAGAGATAATATCCTCCCTTTTAGAAATTAAATTAATTACAGTAGGCAACACATTTGTTACAGCTCGCCAAACAAAATTCTTAACCTTGCTAGGAACATTCAAATTCTACAGTTTTCGCCATACACCAGTAAAAGAATCAGGGGTAGTAAAATTTAATAACTTATAAAAACTATGTACCAAATAACGGCCTCGAAGATAAGCCAGCCAATGCCACACATCATTATTTCAACGGGAACTAAGAGGAATTTGAAGAATCAACGCCTTTTCTCTTGAATTGAAAATGTCCAAAACAATATCATAGTCCCAGGCTCGTTAATTAGACACCATTAAACTACTAACTGGTGCTGTAGCAAGTTCCTCATTGAGATTGGATGAAACAAAACTATCATTGAGATCTGGAAGCCACACATCTTTACTGATAGAAATATTATGCCCACTGCCAACTTGCAGTCTACTCCTTTAAATCACCACATCCTTTGCAGCCAAAATAGAACGCCACACATAGCTAGGATTGTGCCCCAAAGAAGCTCAAAGAACAAAAATTCGCGAATAGTATCGTGCTTTGAGAACTTTAGCCATAAGAGAATCAGGATAGGTTAATAATTTCCATAACTGTTTTCCTAGTATCGCAATAGTAAAAAAGTGAAGCTGTTTAAAACCAAGGCCACCACACCCTTTTAGTTTACATAAATACTCCCATTTAACCCAATTAATTCCTTTCTCTCCATTGCGATTGCTACGCCACCAGAATAAATTCATCATCACTTTCAATTCTATACACAAATCCTTCGGCAGCAAATAAATGCTCATAGCATAATTAGGCATAGCGAGGGCTACTATCTTTAATAAAATCTCTTTGCCAGCCCGAGAGAGCATCTTCGTACTCCACCCTTGAAGTCTTTGCCATACCTTGTCTCGAATATATGTGAAAACTTCTTTCTTTTTCCTGCCAATGTAAGATGGAAGGCCAAGATAGGCTACATGGTTAGTGGTAGCATTAATCGTAAGAATATCACACACTTGCAGAGTTACAGAGTCAAGCACATTAGTACTAAATGAGATTGAAGACTTGTTGAAATTAACCACTTGGCCAGAGCCTCGATCATACACTGCTAGAAAATGCTTAATTAATGAAGCTTTATTATTATTTGCCTTAAAGAAAAGGAAGCTATCATCGGAAAAAAACAAATGAGACACCGTTGGAGCTCCTCTCGCAATTCTAACTCCATGAAGCAAGCCATTTATTTCTTGTCTTCGAATTAAAGAGCTTAAGCCTTCCGCACAAATAATGAATAAATACAAAGATAATGGATCTACTTGGCGAAGACCACTGTAAGGAATTATTGGACCAACTTCCTTACCCTCACGGAGCACACTATAGTGGACAGTAGATACGCAGAGCATAATTAAGTCCACCCATTTTACATCAAACCCCAGCTTGAGCATTATAATTCGAAGGAAGTTCCAGTCAATCCTGTCGAACGCTTTAGACATATCGATTTTCAAAGAAGCTACCCTATTTTTTCCTTGACGCTTTCGCTTCAAGAAATGTATAATTTCAGCCGAAATGATTATGTTGTCAGTAATAGCTCGACCCGGGACAAAAGCGCTTTGAGAATATGAGATAACTAAATTAAGAACTGATTTCATGCGATTAGCTAACATTTTGGATAGAATCTTATACAGAACATTGCATAAAGCAATTGCTTTCATATCCGATAAAAATTCAAGCTTTTGTTTCTTCGGAATTAGTACAATTGAAGTGTCATTCAAACCCACCAGAAAGGAACAATCATTAATAAATTTTAGACAAGCCGTAACCACATCCTCACCAACAGTATGCCAGAACTTTTGGTAAAAAGCAAGGTTCATCCCGTCGGGACTTGGAGACTTATCAAGATGCATATCAAAAAGCACTTCCTTAACTTCAATGGCAGAGAAAGAAGCCAAAAGCATTGAATTATGCTCGCTTGTGATTCTAGTATCCATACACTAAATAACTTCGGCAGTGTGACACCCACCAGATGTAAATATGTTCTTAAAGTAGTCAAAAATCAACGCATCCACATCATCAGCATTGAAGCATCATTCTCCCTGATTGTTGCAGAGATTCCCAAAGGAATTCTACCTTTTCCGTGCTGAGGCTGAAGCATGAAAGTAGTTGGTATTCTTGTCACCTTTTTTTAGCCAAAGAGATTTTGCTCCTTGTTCCTAAAACACCTCATGGCTATGCAAAAGCTCATTATACCAATTTCTTGTCTCTGTAAACGCAGTCACACCCTCGGCATCTCGACGACCCCATAAAACAACCATATGGTTCTTATACTCTAGAATACACTTGCGAAAATATCAAGCTAAATGCCCACCCACTCCATCAATGCAGACCTATAAACTAGAATTTTATGTTGAATAGAATTACTAGTAGAGGAAAGTTAGCTATTCCGAATAACATCACTGCAATCAACCTTACGCAACCAAATATTTTCAAAACAAAATCTTCTATGCCTCGAAACAGTTTGAGTCGGATTAGGATCCAAAAGGATGGGAAAGTGATCAAAGCAAGAAGATAAGCTATATACTTTCGCCTTGTTGAAACACTGATTAAGCTATTATTAATTCTAAGCTATGATCACCCTCCTTTTATTAAATTTCATAAAATTATATTATAAAATAAAATAAATAATATTATATTTATTTAAATAATATTATTATATTTAACTAAATAATAATTTTAATTGATTCTAAGTCAAAATTACTTTAAAATATTATGATTATATTAATAGAGAATTAATAATATTACTATATACTATCTTTGTTTGAAAATATAATATTAGTATATTTATTTAAAAATAATAGTATTATATTTATTTAATATTAATAATAAATAGTTTAGTCTAAGAAAATATTAATTTTGTACTAAAGAATATTATATAATTATTTAATAGGATTCTCTTTAAAATTAATATAATATAACTATATTAAATAATATTAAATTTATTTAATATAATTATATTTAATTTATTAAATATAATTATATAAAATAAAATAAAATAATGTTTCATTTTATATTTACCCTCCTTTTATTAAATTTAATATGACTATATTTAATTTAATAAAATAAGTAATATTATATTTATTTAAATAATATTATTATATTGAGTTACTTTCACAACACCTCTTCCACTTCCACATACACGAAGCGAATCAATAACCTTGTATATAATTAAGCCATATATGCTATTTGGGGCTCCACGAAGAGTTTTATTTCTCTGTTAATATGCAGTAAAATCCCAATAAATTAAAAATTTTGAGACTATAAACAATTTATTAATTGTGGCAAATATTATACAATTAATTAAAAGATTAATAATTTATTAGTTTATAAAGATATTTCTTATTTTTGAAAATAAATGATCACATTTATAGTATTGATTTGTCTTAATTTTATATTTATTATGTTTTATTTGAATATTAGTTAATTGTCTTACATTGATTGTAATAAGATTATTATAGAGCTTTTACTTTTCCATGTTAAGAGCGACAGCTGTACTATGGAATCCGTGCGCAAAGAAACACTCAAGAGTGATATTAATGATATTAACATTGAATAATTTCTATTGCAAAATGACGATACCAATTGATTTTTTTTTTTTTCGTTAGAAAACAAAAATGGCTTTCTGCAACAAAAAGATTTTGTTGCCTAAAGTGCCAATTTTGTTGCCATAGGCTATTGCTACGAAAACAAGCTCGTCGGCTAAGTCGTCGGCCTAGCACTGTCGCCCTCTATGTTTGACAACATATCAAAACATTTCTCGGCCCAGACTTCCTTTCGCAACAAAATAGATTCGTTGTGAAGGAGTCTCCAACTTGTTTTAAAATTTATTGGCAACAAACTTTTTTGTTACGCTAAGCTGTTTTATGCAACAAAATTATTTTGTTTCTAAAGAGTTATTTACTACAAAACTATTGTGCTACTAAGAAATAAAATACACTTCATAAAAGTACGTACCAACAAAGGTGTTTGTTCGCTACGATCATTTTAGGCAACAAAACTGATTTGTTTCTTCATGCCGAGCATTTTATAAATTTATAATAAATATTTAAATATTTTTTGAAACAAATCAATTTTGTTGTTAAAAAATACTAATTTTTTTTAATAATATCATGGTATAAAAGGAAACCAGGTTCGTTGGGAAAATACCAAATTTTTTTTCTCCAGCGTGACAATAATAAACTAGAAATATATGTTGAGAAATCTAACAAAAAAATCATTAATGTCATTGAATTAATTTAAAAGTTAAAGGCCCATTCAATATAAAAGCTATATATATATAACTAAGTTAAAGGTCCATTCAATATAAAAGCTATATATATATATAACTGACTTTAAGAATCACATATGATAGTCAAATACAAAAGTGAATTGTCATTTGTCCCAAAAATCTAATGAACAAAAATTTTGAACGATCTCAAATAATAACTACTCCAAACTCCAAACTCCAAATACTTAAAGATATGACATGCACCAACAGTAACCAAAAAGATTAACTGATGACCAATTCAAAAGACTAACAAGTTCAAGATACTCTAAGGACATCATTGAAATGAGTAATCATTGAGTAGCTGAATTTGTAAAGCGAAAAGATGTTCCTTGAGAAGAAAAAATTTGCCGCATCATACCCTCAAATTGGGATAATCTGGACTCAATTGATCAATAGTCTTCTTTTGCTCTTTAAGCTCAACATCTTGTGAATCCAATCTATTTTGTTGTGAAGATATAATACCATGCAATTTGTCGACCTCAGAAGTATCAATACCACAGTTGAAGTTGGGCGTGGTCCGTTGCCAAGTCCTCGAAAATAGCTTGATTTCTTTCCGAGTACTTCACTACTTATTTCCCTTTGAGTTAATGGTGCTGCTTCTTCAGGATCAATTTGTTGCTGTTGTTGTAGCTCTACCATTTACAATACAACCAGAATAACTAAAAACTCTTTAACAGCTAGCCCACAAGCTAAAGCATATAGTTCATCATTTATTGTTTAAGATCCCTCATCTCGTAATTATCTCATCTATAAAGCATAAACTAATTTATTACAAGCTTGTTATAATAGAGTTAAAAAAAAACTAATTAATTTGACAATTAGAATTACTTACATGTGTTGCAAGGCACTTAGGATTGTCTTTTATTTAAATTAGCACCACTTTCTCTTTGTAATAGCCATTTGTGCTCACTATAATTTGAACAAATATATTATGATATGTTATATATAAATATATTTATACAAATTAAATAAAATGACTAATATATTTTATGCTTACTCTAGGTATTCTTGGACTTCATCACAGTTGTTCAAAACAATTTTCTAAACAACTACTGCTCTCATTCCCTTCCTTCCTCAACAATTTTCTAAAATATTTTCAATACAAAATAGACCAAAAAATTTATAGGAGCCTTTTTACTGTAGAACAGCAACCAATCAACACCTGCAGATTTCCAGCAGCTGTTTTGCTATTGTTCTGCAGTAAAAACAGCCAATAGAAATCTACAGGGGCTGTTTTGCTGCTGTTTTATAGTGAAAACAGCCCCTGCAAATTACCAAGGGCTGTTTCACTGCAGAAAAGCAGTAAAACAGCCGTTGTAAACTTCTAGCAGCAATTTTGACAGCAAACCTACAGGAAAACCGCCCTTGGAATTGTCCATTGCTGTTCTAACTCGATGAAAAATACAGTAAATTGAATTTTTAAATACGAATGCAGTAAATAGATGATTCAACAACCATGGGAAATTATCAAAGGAACCCAAAATAGAAAAAGTGACAATTAATACTTATATGATAGAGGTCAAATTGAAAAAAAAAATACATTGAAAAATGAAGAGTACACCTACCATGAACTTTCTACACCTCTTCCTCTTTAGATCAGCTAAAACTTCAGCTGAATCTTCAGTTGATTTCTTGGAAGCTTGGCTGTAAACAAAATAAATCCCACATTTTGTCACCACGTAGCAAAACTTTGTTTGTTTAAGATACAACTGGAAAAAGACCACAATATTTTCACAATACTCACTGTCCCCATTCAAATCAAAACTACTGAAGAAATTCTTCCCCAAAACTATGTGATCTAACTCGAACCAAAAATAATGTAAAAAAAAAAAAAAACCTGAGGTGGATAACAAACCTGTAAAGTGGGAGAAGTCGAAAAATTGCAAAACAAAAACCATGGCAAGAGAGAATGGAATCATTTTCCATTACCGCAACACAAAAGATTCCCTTAATCGACAGACAACAATATAAGAAAAAAAATTAAACAGAATAAACAAATCAAGTAATCAAATCCATTGAAGAAATTATTGCACAAAAGGATTAAGGACTACGACAATGAAACAAACACCTTCAAGATGTTTTTGATCTGCATCAAAAATTACAAATCCAACTAAGAAACCGACTCCCAAAATCACAATTGGATATGAAAATATGAAATTGAAAGTTAGTAATTAATTACTTAATCACAGAGAACCAAACCAATCGAAGCGATGAATCAAAGTGGTCATGTGACAGCTTCAGGCAACAAAGAAGATCAACATTCAAATTTGATTAATTTAAGTAAGTAAATCAAAGTCTCAGGCGATGCACATATATTATCGAACAAGAGAGACTCACATGGTAGAGTGTTTTCTTCGGTGAGTGAAACGGCGAGTGTTGGTGAGCATAGGCGGTGCCACGTTAAGACTAGGGGGCTCAAGCCCCCTCTAACTTTTTAAAATTTACAAATTTAATTTAATATTTATTTTATTTATTATAAAAGTCCCTATTAAAATTTAAAAATAACCAAAATATTAAGTATTTATCTTTAATTTCCAACCCACAAAGAAATTATTATTTTGAAATTCGTTGCACGCTAACTCTTCTCACAAAAAAAATAGAAATTATTTTATCTTATTGAGTTTATGAAAATAATTTTTCTTCAAGGAATTTTATGACACTTAAAAATTTAATTTAATGTTTATATTACATAGGTGGGTTCTAATAACAAATTTTTAAAATTGAAAGGATTAATAGGCTAACAAGAAAAATAGTTGATACTAAAAAAGATAAATTGCATTCATTAATTTATTTATTGATAACATTAGCATTTATTTTACTAATTGTCATGACTACAGTATTAAAAGACATTTTCAAATATGAATTTTGTGAAAAATCGTCTGTGAAATCAGATTAGAGATTAATAATTGAGTAATATTATTGTTGCATATGTACAAAAAGATTTATTTTATATTTTTGATAATAAGTTTATTTTTTAAGGTTTTTAACATATGAAAACACGTCGAGATCAATTATAAATGTATTAAATATATTAATGAATTTTTATTTTTGATACTTGTTACTTATTGACCTTTTTTTAAATTATATTATTATTTAAACTTAGCCCCTGCTAGGTTAAATTTCTGGCACCGCCACTGATGGAGAGGCTAGGGTTTATCTGGTTCGATGGTGATTGACAGTGAAGACTTTAATTTCAAGCAGTTAATGATTGGGTTTTCTTCGAGGGAAATTTACAGAAATAATCATAAAACTTTTGCTATTTTCATAATTAACCATCTAAATTTTTTTCTATCAACATTAGCCAAACATGAGCTTTTGTCCCTAAATTATCCTTCATGTTGCTTTCTTTTTTTTTCTCAAACCAAGCTTCATACGACAAGTACCTGTCGCACTTGGCCAAGTGCGACAGACACATGTCGCACGAGACCAAGTGCGACAGGCACCTGTCGCACGAGGCATGTGACAGGTTTTTATTAACTTTATAGAATTGGATAGGGCCAAGTGGGGATTTAAATTAGAAAGTTGAAAAATTGGTCAATTTTTAGTTGCTTGAATTTGATGAGAAGGCAGAAACGGCTTGGTAACACAAACACGAAATTTGGTTTGTTAGAACACGTGAAGTGTGAAATGTTGATGATGGGCGTAAAACGCTAATTCTTAAAGGCAATCCAAACCTCCTTCTATGCTATCAAATTGGTAGTTATGCTATTAAAAAAAAATGCTTTTATTTAACTAACATTATTATATTACAGTTACCACGAAAATAAAAGAAATTGACTACATGAAAAAAAATATATATATATCACTGTAATTTGCCTGTCGCACCAAAATTGGTGCGACAGGCTTGTTGGTGCGACAGCAAGCGAGCGCGCGCGCGACTTCAAAAGCACAGCACTCAATCCCAAAGAGACCCTAAGCATAGCTCAGTTTCTGAAAGTGAAAATAGCAGGAACCACCGTTCTTAAATTAACCAAGTCATGGTCTCAGAAAAACTTTTATGGGACTATGATGAATGTGCACTACTTACGCGATTACGTAATAGCAAGCACACAATAAAAATTAAAAGATCAATTGCATGCACATTTTAATCTTCTCAATTTTCCCAGATCATTAAAAATAACAAGAAAAGTATCATCAAGAAAATTGAGACAATCAAATTTCCCCCCAGCCAAATCACCAAACCAGACAAGCCGTTAACGCATTTTATACTTCATCGTCAGTTCTCTCACCAAACAGACAGAAAGTCAAAGGGAAAGTGAAATACAAGGAAGTGAAATAAATTAATAGTTACCAGCTTCTTGTCTTGGAGAATGGAGGGCACAATTAGCTTGCAGAAAATGCAAGACCTCTTCTCTTCCTCCTGCAAATATGGCGCCAATGGCTGTGACAGTGCTTCATCAACGGTTGTTTGCTGTTCAGACATTTTTCTTCATCATCATCATCAAGAATTCACTTTCCGATGATCACTATACACTATTTTTACCTTAGTGCTTGCTACCCAACAAAGAACGTTGGGAAATAGGGAAGTGCAACTGAAACATGTTGTCAAAATCCCATTATTATTAATTTCTTTTCGGCATAAAAAATTCTTTAAAAAAAAACCAATGAAACCTATTCTTTAACGAATAGGTCACTGAGAGCAACCATCGGATGCCGATGATGGATGGAGCCGCCGCCGACGAGGGCTGATGTTGCTGTCGACTATGGGTGTTTCTTCGATTTGGGAGAGATGAGTGAAAGAAAGATTGTTGGGAGAGAGATATGAGAGGGTAGTTTGGTCTGAAAGGTTTTTTTTTTGCTAATGTTGATAGAAATTAGTTTGAGTGGTTAAGATGGAAAAAGCTTAAAATTTTATGGTTATTAGTGTAAATTTCCCTTTCTTCGACGGCAAGGGTTTGGATATGGGTTAGAGTTTTCTTGGGTAAGAGGGGTACAGTGTTGACTCCAACATAGTAGAGAGCAAGCATAACAGAGAGGGGTTGCTGGTGTTGGCCTGCTTCTGTGTGTGCATGAGAGCGTGGTGAAAGAGAGGACGGCTGCTGGTGGCCTGGTGTTGCCATGCACGGGCTGAGTGTGCCGACGGCGTGTGCTGCTGCTGAGAGAGAAGGGTTGTGTGCATGCGTGCGTACATGCTTTTAGAGTTTAGAAATTATCTGTAATTTTAGGGATTTAGTGTTTCGTAGGGCCGGTTAATTTGGGAAATTTAATATTTTTGTTACCCTTTGCGCAACAAAAATAATCTTGTTGCAAAAAATTCTAGAGGAGCACAAAACAAAATTTCTCACTAATCACAACTTTTTTGCAATATTTCATTTGTTGCAACTGATTCAAGTGTTTGTTGTGGAAAAATTTTAGCAACGAAACAGATTTTGCTTTCATTAAGTTTGTTAGGCAACAAGAACACTTTTGTCGCCAAAAATAACGTATGGCAACAAAATATTTTGCTGCCATATAATCTAATTTTCTCGCCTATTCCACATCATTAAGAAGAACAAAATCTGTTTAAGTATAGCGATAAAGACTAATTTTTGTTGCAAGACATGAATTTTAGCAATAAAATAAGTTTTGTTGCAATAGAATTTATAGCCAATAGTGTATTTTCTTGTAGTGAAAAAATAGAGATGAGATTTAAGTTAAAATTAAACCCAAAAAGAACTAATTGTTTTAAAAGCACATCTCACGAAAACCACGTAGACATATATTATATGACTTAATATCATATTAAGTTAATTATTAATTTGTATATTACGTGTGTCCTATGGAAACATATGGATTTTTAGAAATATTATCTTATAGATTTTATTGAATTATTAACACGTTGGCCCTAAGTCGGAAATAACAAAAATTATTATTTAATTGAGATTTTTAATTTATTGACCATTAATTTTTTAAGATTGTACTGTAATTAGTTGGTCTTTTTTCAATGCAAAATAAATTGACAGATCATATAAATGAAGTGACGTATGGCTTACTGCAATTTCTTTTGTAATTAATTTATCGAGGATATGATAAAAGCTGAAAAGATGATAAGTTCTAAGGCCTAATTTATACAAAATGTTTAATACTTTTCTTTCGATATATTAAACTATCAGAAAACTCTCTCAACAAGTATTTAACTGCATTCTCAAGTCTCAAATCGATAACCTTAGTTAAGATAAAAATATATAATAGTCTTATGCATGTTATAAAAGTAACTATTTAATGCAGTTGTATTTCCAAACCTCGAACCGAGTACTTTGGTCAAGATAGAATACCTTATGCCAACTAATTTATACGTTTGTTGGTTAAATATTTAATACTTTAATAATACAAAAGTAAGTAATCAATCATCGTAAATTAGGGATTCATCTTCCAAATAAATATGCATGTTATATCGTCAATGATTTTGCCATATATAAATGTCATTATGGATATTAGCCAAATATATCTTGAGTTAGAAAAAATCTTTGATGTGCATTCTTATCACATATTTCATATTTATTATCCATAAAAGAAATGATATATCAAGTGGCGATCTGATCTAGGATTTTGATTTTAAAGTCGGAGACAACATGAGAATTTATAATTAAAACTATGTTAACGCCGCTGTTGTCAACTTGTCCTAGAATTTAATCCTGAATTATGAGTCTCAACTGGAAAATTTTGCTGCATATATTCATGATTTTGTTTATTATTTGACTGCTATTATATATAACAAGGGCCCATGCATGCATGTGTCAGTACTCAGTCCAAGATTTCCGCTGGTGGGGTTTTCAGTTGGAGGGCTGCTGTCGGGTACAAGAACAAATTAACGTCATGCCATCTGCAGAATTAGTTGTATTTGGGTAGGGAGAGATTCTAATGGCGAAGGTGGTACTAATCATGGCTGGCCATGCAGTCCCAGGTTGGCTATATAAAACCCGTCCAGCCTTCTTTAGCGGTAGCACTGGTGATTCTGGTGAAGGATTGGATGTGAGGCGTAAATATCCATAAGTTGCGGTCGCTGCGTTCATGCAAATTAGGCTGCCGTCGCTACAGCTTTTTGGGCTGAATGAGGAAAATGAGAAGCTAACAGGTTGATCCATAGGGATTGATGAAGAAGCACTGGGAAGAAAAATTGAGAGGAGTAGAAGGAAAATCATTTTGTTTAGGACGAAAATTTGAGCGCTACTTCTCCAAAGGCATCGCTCGACATCACGTGTACTTATATAGCATTTATTTTACTTTTATGGACAAAGGTTCTCCCTTAATCTCATATTTTATTAGAATAAATATACTTATATGAGTTACAATTAATAAATAATAATTCAATAATTAAGTAAATGTCGATCATATATAAATAAATAAAAGGATATATATTTTTTAAAACTTAAAATATATATAAAAATATCTTTCACAGAATCAGAGGCCTGATCAATTAAGTTGTGCCGTTTTCCAAAAAAAAAAAGTTGTGCCAAATTCACGTTTGATAAATAGACCGACAATGCAGGTGTGCAATCAAGCTTTTAGCCGACCATCAAAGCGATCGTTTTCATCACAACCACCAACCAACCAACTTGATTCAAATTAAAAGAATGGGAGACATACTAAAACTCACTGGATCAATCATCTTTGTCTTTTTCCCAGAAAATGCAATTTAAACGTCTTCGATTTTGCAGTATCAAACACCAGTCAATTAATCAAGGCTGTATAATGAATATTTTTATGATGGGGCCTTTGGCCTACAAATTGCAATTTCCATTTTGCATCTTTTTCCCCTTTTCTTCTCCTCCTTAATTATCACTTCTTGTGGCTTAACCTACGCCCCACCGATTAAAGGCAGATTCGCAGATTCGGGGATGTCCCTGAAAATCCGCCAATTAGTCAGCAATTAAAATGCGAACCCTAAACTCATCCACAATATGTTTTCATTTGCATAAAAATTCTTAATTTTAAAAATTCAGGTCCCTTTTCTTCTTTCAATAGATTCAATACCTTCCAACATACGGATTAATAAATTGCAAATAATGAAATTTTAACATCCTCCGAATAACGAAAACAATTAACACTCAAACATGCTTAATCCAATTATAACAAATCAAAATAAGTCTAAGCCTTTGACATTTCACTGAAATTTTGCAATTTATTATTCTAGTTTTAACTTTTAACAAAATTAAATCTATTAAGAATATTCCACAAACATGTCACTCAAATTGCAAGTGTAATGAAATAGAACCATGTGGTGTTATCATCATATAAAAAATTGCCATCTTACAGTCTATCCCACAATCCAAGAGCTTACTAAAATTGACAATCATAACAATGGCCAATTGCATGGACTACTAATTATTGATCACCAGGCGAATATGGTAGTAAAAGTCAACACCTATTACTAGCAAGAGGCACTTCCCCCTTGCTCCGCACTCCGGTGAACATGAACTTATTTTTCAATGTGTTGTGTCCTTCTTTCCAGGGCAATGACTGTTCACACTAACTTAAATTTTTGCATTAACCCAAATTTAACATATGACGGAAAAAGGAATAAAAATATCATACTGTAGAAACATATTCATCTATAACGAACAAACATGCCAGTGCCTACAATATAAAATAATCATGAATGTCAACTCATTGCCCATCAAGAGCATGGTGTCAAAGGAAACTTAATTGTTTTCATCAACAGAGAGCCTATTTTACCGAGTATACAATTCAACTTAAGGGGATTCGTCCCTATAACCTATCAACATGCAAGTTTACGAATTAAACAAGGAAGTCATTTTTTTTTATCAACTAGGTGGATGCCATTAGTGGAACTAAACTAACAATTCATAATCGTAATATCATCTCTACATACTTGGTCACGACCAGAGAATTCAGAATACCAAGCATTCAAGTAAGACCTATCCAACTACCGATATGGTCACGTTTAACCCTTACAGTAAGAAACCAATATCTACTAGGGGTAATTTAGCGTCAGCCCCCTGTTGTTTCGACCTTTTGTACCGTGCACCCACATCTTTCGACTATGTGCACTGCACCCCTATTTTCGTCAAACTACCGTTAACTTAATGCGAAAAAAAAGGTAAAATGATAATTTCATATAATATTAAAGTAATAAATAAAAAACTAAAAGAAAAACACTCTTTTATCCTTCATTCCTTTTTTCCCCCCCTCTCCCTCTCTCTTCCTTTTTTCTCTTTTCTTCTTCTTGGCGTCTTTTTTCTTTCACTCTTCTTCTTCTTTCTTTTTTCCCTCTTCTTCTTATTCTTCTTCTTCTGTCTTTTTTCTTCTTATTCTCTATCTTTTTCTTGCCTTCCACTACTGCCGCCTGCCAGTGTGATCTGCCGCCATCTTGAATCGACAATAACAAAATGGCGCACGCTGCGTGATCTGCCACCACTCGAAACCGTCGCCTGCACTGTTGCACAAAACTGCCGACACCACCGCCTGAAGCTGCTGCCGTTCTCGCTGCCTCTATGATTTAATTTTTGTTAAATTAGTTTTAGGGTTTTTGATTTCTGGTTCCTTTTTATTAAATTTTCTTGGTTTGGGTTTCTTTTGTAATTGAATTTTACAGTGAAATTTTGGTATAATTATCTTAGGTTTCTTTATTATTGGGTTTTGTTTGTTTTGGTGGGATTATTGGAATTATTTTGTAATCTACTGATAATATTGTGTTTGATATTTTTCTTCCCCTTTGTAATCATGCTTTTTCTCTCATATTGGAGTTTATTGGTTTTACAATTTTGTTATGATAATGAAATAGGAAAAAATCGTTTTAATATAATATTGAAAATCTAAAAACTGATATTATTATAATTAATTTTTATTCATAATGTGAATTTTATAAGTTATGAGGGGCATTTTTGTACTTTCGACTCAGTGCAATTCAAACTAGGGATAGCATGGTCTTTTAGGTTAATAACAGCCTAAACAATTGGAATTAACTGATTTTTTTGAGGAAATGGGGGCGCGGTGCACATGGTCAAAACTTGTGGGCGCACAGCACTAATTGTCGAAACATGTGGGGGCTGACGATAAATAACCCTATCTACTAGCACAGTTTGTTGAAAGGTAAATGTTGGATCCTTCTTTGTTTTCTTCTCCTAAGAAATTAATTCCCTTACACTTGCTCTTTAATATAGCGCTTCTTGCAATGAAATTAACAATGACTCCTTCCGACCAATCTCAACTTCTCTCATTCTAACAAATAAGCATAACCAGCCCTCTATGTTAATAACTAATTTTTATCACGAATTACCTGATGCGTCCGCTTCCAATGGCACAACAAGAGAGCACACAAACACAATATTCAATTTGGGTTCAGATATGGCCTAATTACTAAACCTTCAGCATCACTCTGTCTTGGTTGCAATTGTCCGCTACAGTGCCAAATTCGTAATCGGATTCCTATCCACGGCAGCCCATTTACATACAAGAATCATCAAAATCTTTTCACCCAATAAATTGTGTTCGTCTTCTTTCATTTTTGGTGTCTCCAGATTAATTCTCAAAATGAAATCACTCACACCACCTGTAATAACAAAATCTCCATTGATTTCGTACGGATTACAGCCCAAGTTACAAAATAGGTTAATCATCAAAATATTTTCCCCCAAGAAATTGCGATCATCTTCTTCCGATTTCATCATCTCCCGATTAATTCTCAAATGAAATCAAATACTCCCCTTGCAGTAACAACATCACAATTGAATTTATACGGCTTACAGCCCAAGTATGAACATACGTGAATCAGCAAAGTCTTTTCTCCCCAATAAATTACGATTGTCTTATTTTGATTTTTGCCTCTCCACATTAATTCTCAAGCGCCAGCTGTTAAACCGTAATTTCTATTTCAAAACAGAGCTGTTCTTCTTCCCATGAATTTTTTCAAACCGACACTCCCTATAACAACCACGAAACTGGATTCAACGGTTGCCAGTGAATACCCCATTTATATCTACTAATTATCTTCAACCGTTAGATTCATGCACTTTACATCCAATGGTTTTTTAGAATGGAGACAAAAAGGTGTGGTATGTTGCAACATAGGCGAGTACCTTAATTAATTAAATCCAACAAGTTGGCTTGTAATGTGCCCATAATTTATCTATTGTTTTAATGCTTCTATAACTTAATTTTATGTTAAATTATATTTTATTATATTAATTTTTATCTTAATTTTTATATTTTGTCATTGTAGGAATATTGGAAATATTTAAGTGAAAGGAAGTGAGAAGAGAAAACAAATTAGAGTATAATGGAAATACTATGGAAGCAAAAGGGAAAGAAATAAAAAGCCAAATCAAGAAAGATTGAATTTAAGCATAATGCAGGCAATCCCGTGAAGAATAAAGGAAGAGAAGAGAAGGTCAATTGGCTTTTAATTTCAAGTTAGTCACTAGGGGTGTTCAGAATTCAATCCGATTCGCTCAATCCGTCTGATCCATAAAAATCTGATCAATGTAAATCCGATCCGTGGATTGGTGGATTAGATATGGATTGAAAATTTAAAAATCCGCAATCGATGGATTGGATATGGATTTACTTTTGTAAATCCATAAAAATTCGTGAATCCGCAAAAAAATATTAATTTATTTATTTAGTTAAAAAATTATTATAAAATATTATAAACGTGACATTACATAGTTACATAAACACTATAACATATCATGCCATTACTCAATAATAATATAAAATATAAAATAATTAAATAATCAAATAATCAAATATACAAATATAACTTGTGAAAATTGTAAAACAAAATAAACGCAAAGTCACACGCGCTAACAAAAGCAACCTAACATAACGCCAAGTTACCAACAATTTGCAAAGTCACCCAAAAGTAAAATAACATAACGCCAAGTCACCAGCAATTTGCAAACAAAAAATCCTAAGCTTCTCCACCGTCACACGCACTAGCAACACCTAATACTGGTTCGATACACTCTCAACATCCATTTGAAAGACGCCGGCCTTGCGATTCTGGCCAGAGTAAGCCATCTTCTTCCCCGAGTCCATCGAGCCACTTCACAATCACTGGTTCCAATCGAATAATTGCACTATCACAACCTTCGAGATCGTCACTCGTACGGCTTCTCCTGGTTCCCATCGTTGACGGCTCCGTAATCACCACTTTTCGACAGGCGCAACAGCCCTGGTGAAGGATCGTGCTTGGTTTCAGAAACTTCGCCATTTCAATTAATTGTGGCTTTATTTGAACAATTAATTTCGGTGTTACATTAATGTATTATTGTTACTTTATTTGAACAAGTAATCTTAGTGTGTTATATTTTGAAACTTTGAACGTATTATTGTAGTTTTATTTAAACAATTAATCTTGATATGTTATATTTTAAAACTATGAATGTATTATTTTATCTTTATTTAAATAATTATTTTGTTTAAATTTTATTCAATTTTAAATTTAATCAGTAGTAAAATTATTTTTATAGTAGATTTATTTTATTAGTTCATGGTAGGGATGACAATTTTTCCCGATGGAATGGGATCTTGCGAGATCATATCCCATTTAGGACGGGATTGAAACATATTTTTGTCCCATAAAAAAATTTAGGAATGGGTGTGAGATTTTTTTATCCCACTTGCATACACGGCACGGGAGTGGGATTGGTAAATTCCACTCCATCCGTCTCATTGCAGACTAAAAATGAGAATTTTTTCAATTGGAATGGAATCCACAGATGTATAGATTGGATTTGGATTGAATTTAATCAATCCGTAAATTGGATTGGATTGGATTAGTTGAAAAATTATAATCCGCAAAATTGTAGATCGGATATGGATTGAAGTTTAATCCGTAAAATCCGATCCGCAAACACCCCTACTAGTCACGTGTAGGGCATTTGATAATTTAACGGCAAGCTTAGAATATATTAAAGGAAGCAAATATTTTGGCATTGTTTTAAATGACTATTCACGGGCATGGGCTTAGAAAGTGGGCAAGGTTTGTTTCATTTTAAATCCTTTTGATTTAAGGATAAGGAAGCCGCACAATCTAAGAAGCCAAGGTAGAATTACGGGGAGAGGAAGGTAGCCGCACACAAACTGAAAAATTGGAGAGAAAACCGAGAGCAAGAAAAGAAGAAGAAGAGAAGCCACTGCTGCAAAATCCAGGAGCAACAATTTGGAGAAGTCAATTGCAGAGATTGGAGAGAGACAACTTCTTGAGTTTTTCTTTACCTTTTCTCTATTATTTTGCTTGAATGTTCTCAATTAAATTCATGGATTCTCTTTATATTTCCATGAACTAATTTACTTTTCTAGGGCTACGATGTAGCCTAACTATGAAGATTTAATTCCATTATTTTTAATTTATTATTGCATGATTGAGTATTCATTATTGTGCTTAATGCTTTTAAATATCTTGCCAATATTCGAATGATTTGAGGATACATAATGAGACCGAGAGGAGATTTATGTATTTTTACTATGTTTAATGGATGTCATGAATTGAACGAAAGACAGAGATGTACCAACATGATTCATGCAGTTTTTCTATGAATTTTCATAGAGCTTAATGAATCTTTGCATATTTAAATTCACATAGAGATATAATGGGTTAATATGTGAAGGTATTTTTGATATTACTCGAGAGAGGATATTGAATAGATTACGGAAATTCACTGTCAATATGGACAATAAATTTTAATAGCATAGATGGAATATTAAATTGGATTGGTTATAGTGAAATCGGATGTCCTAGTGTCTTAATCTTTTGGTGATTTATATTACTGCCTGCATATTTATTTAATTTTTAGTTAGTTAATTTTATTTTAATTTTTAATCTAAATCTACCTATTCGATTGTTCAAATAAATTAGGGTTAGAATAAGTTCGGTAGTTAATAGGATATACAATTTATGTGCGACAATACTCTACTTTTCATTATATTACTTGTGCTGACTAGTACACTTACTAATTTGCGCAACGGCTTGTTAATATGTGAAGGAGAAAAGAAATAGCCACGATAATGGGGCGAGAAGACCATCAAATTTTCCCAAGCATTTTTCAAAACCATCAACCGAACTGGCTGAAAGCCTGAAATGGCAGCACATTTCTTCTATGTGTGTCGCGTTTAAACATGTGTAGCCTTTGGATTATATAAGTTGAAACTCGACAGCCATTTCAAATGGGGATAGAAAATGGGGTACCTTACAACCGGCCCACCGGGGTAAAGGTAGCTGGACCCACATGTATTATTGTTATTAATAAATGATATTTTATTATTAATTTCATTTGTAATTTATTTTAATCAGATTTGTAATGATAATAGGAATATCAATAAAATAATACTAAATGCATCACAGAGTAAAAATTAGAAATCAACATATTATAAAAAAAAATTCACCAAACACATTTTTATTATTTTCATATTTTAAAACAAACAACCAAACACATTTTTTTTATTTGATAAAATGTTTTGAAAACAAATTACTAAATGCTTTTCACTCTTAAAAACATCACATCAAAAATTTCATTTTTCTTCTCTAAAAAAACTATAAAAAGAGTAAAAAAAATAATACCAAACACATTGTAAACGTTTTGTAATTTGCAGTATCCCGCATCAATCAATTAATTAAGGTTGTGTGTGTGAAACCTTGGGAGATAAGATATGATGGGGCGTTTGGGCCATAAAGGTGGAATTCTAAATTTTTTTCCGACAAGATAAGCAAATAATTGAAAAATGACAAAGTCTTTATGACGACAAGAAAGTACATGATAAATCTCGTGACCCTAATTTTCTCCGTTCAAATCGCATTATGAATACATGAGTGACATTGAATATTAATATAAGGTCTTTAGATCTGACATGTAGCATGTTTCTTCATCTTAGGGATTATTAATTTATGTTTTATTTGAATATTAGCTAATCTTCTCACATCAATACTAATAAAATTGTTTTGGAGATTTTATTTTTCTATGTTAAGAGTGATAGTTATACTATGGAATCTGTCTTGTGCAAAGAAACACTTGACGTGATATTGACATTGAATAATTTCTATTGCAAAGTGACCATACCAATTGAATTTTTTATTGAATTATTAACATGTTAGAGATGAGATTCAAGCCAAAATTAAATCCAAAAAGAAACTAAAAGTTCTACAAGCACATTTCACAAAAACTATGTAGACATATATTACATGGGCTTAATTTTACGTTAGATAATTATTAATTTATATCTAACGTATGTCCTAAGAAAAAATATGGATTTTAAAAAATATTATCTTATAGATAATATAAACTATTATTTAATCGATATTATTGATTTATTAAGCATTAATTTATTAAGATCACACTATAGTTAGTTGGTCTTTTTTTTAATGCAAAATAAATTGACAGATCATATAAATGAAGTGACATATGGCTCACTACAATTTCTTTCTTAATTAATTTAAAGAGGATATGGTAAAAGCAAACTGAAAAGATTATCATTTCTAAGGCCTAGTTTATACAAAATGCTTAATAACATAAAAGTAAGTAATTAATCATCATAAATTAGGGATTCATCTTCCTCTAATTATCGATAGAATTATGGACTACGCTATAAATGTATGAATCTAGATTTTTAATAAAGTTTACATTGTTATGTACATATAAAGGAAAATTTTGGACATCTGCATGAATTTTCAAGCGGATTTAGGAGTTCCCAATTTTGTGAAACTCTAAATTTACACAACAATCCATGCAGACGTCTGCAGGAGAGAAGGACTTTACATGTAAATATTTGTTGTTGGTGGGTACGTTGTTACCCATGTATGGTTAAATTCTTATTTTATCATTTCCACTATGGGAAGAGAATTTTGGTCCGATAAAGAAGAGAATGAGGAAAAAGAAAAAGAAAACATCAGAATTTCAAAGCTACAACGTAATCAATCGGAGCTGAATATGAACATTAATTTCTACACAAGTACACACAGTACATCCCAGAGAGCAAGACAAAGATATTAGTCTTAGTCGCTGCTATCATTTTATTCAATACTTATATATAAGAGCCATGTCACTTTATTGATGATATTAATTATTATCTATTATAATTTATTTGACATGGTTTTTCAGGGACGGTTTAGACTTATTTTGGCATCACCAGGTTTTGCTTCTTGAGAGAATAAGACGGCAACGGGAATGTTGTGAAAGTCCAATCGAGCACCTGATGGCTTTCTGCATCGTCGGGCCCTGTAGCTGCTGTGAAGCCAACATAGACTGAGCTTGGAACTGTTTCTGAAAAGATAATAGGTCTTTCAATCAGCTTCCGAAGTGGGTTCCCCGCATATGCCACATAAACATGGAGTATTTCCGTCCATCCATCGTAATAAACTTTAACCTGGATTGGTCTTCCACTTTTGAGATCAATGCCAAAACTGTCGAGACTCTGAGCTGGATCCGATGTTAAGTTTGCTATGTCAATGCCCATATGGTTAGCATCTGGATCAGACCAGTTGTCGTTCTCGTAAGTGTCCAGCTCCACGGCTAATGGCGAAAACTTTTCACCTACATAATTTGCACGTGTAATAAATAATAAGCGGACGCCCATGCATGCATGTGTGATGTGTCAGTATTTTATTGTTATCTGCATTAATTCTTAATTCTTCACATTGATCATCATACCTGATATAGTCAGTCCAAGATATTCACCGACGCTCTTTTCTGATGAGGGGCTGGTATCGGTTGCAAGAACAAACGTCATGCCATCTGCAGAATTAGTTGTATTTGGGTAGGGAGAGATTCTAATGGTGAAGGTGGTACTAATCATGGCTGGCCATGCAGTCACAGGTTGGCTATATAAAACCCGTCCAGCCTTCTTTAGAGGTAGCCCTGGTAGTTCTGGTGAAGGATCGGATGTGAGGCTTAAATATCCATAAGTTGCGGTCGTTGCGTTCATGCAAATTAGGCTGCCGTCGCTACAGCTTCTTGGGTTGAATGAGGAAAATGAGAAGCTAACAGGTTCATCATCAGGGAATGATGAAAAAGCTCCGCGAAGAAAAGCTGAGAGGAATAGTAGGAAAATCATTTTTTGTTTTGGGAGGGCTACTTCTTGAATGGCATCGCTCAGCTTCACATGCACTCATTATATAGGGGACTTTAGGCTTTCTTTTTTAATTTTTTTTTTATTGTTGTTGTTGTCATTATTTTTATTATTCTGTGTGTTAAGGTGATATTTTAAAGTTCACTCTCCTTTGAAATCCTTGTGTAGCACAAGCATATAATTGCCTGAGTAAAAAAATATATTGATAAATTGGTATCTAGTAAAAGAAGGAATTGTTATTTGCACGAAAACATGCACATGGTCACTAAACATAAGAAATATTTTTATTAAAATATAAATTTTTTCACTTTCGGTGCGTTTACTACACTGTATTGTATTATGCTATATTACATTATTTTAATATAAGTATATTGTCTTATATTGTATTGCATTAATACTGGATTATAATAATATTGTACAACGTTTGGTGCTACATTATATTGTCTTAATTTTTAATTACATTATGTTTAGTATTGCACCGTATTATATTCATTTTTTAAAGTTAATTTAAATTATATATTTAGAAAATAATATTTATTAATACTTAAAAAACACTAAATATAGATGTTTTAAATTTTAAATTTTTTTCATTAATTTCTTTTAATATAAATATAAAAAAGAATTATAATTCTTCATAAAACATATGTAAAACTAACAAATTCTAAAAATTTTGGTGGCATAATATTTACTTTTTTAGCATTTCCCAAATATATACCCTTTGAAATATTGATCGAATTAAATAATTTAATCAAATAACCCTTAAAAAATATCACAACATAGATAAATAATATAAATAATTAAAACATACATTTGATAGGAATTAATGACAAAATAATTAATATATATTTTGCTTGTTTTATAAAACAAATTGTAAAATAAATTCTATCAAAAAATTGGTAAAATAAATTATAAAATAATGAAAACAAATTGTGTATATACATATCTAACGCATCATCCTTATCTCTTTCTCTCCCTCTTTTACCATGACAAAACCTTCTATCGTCAGTTCTCTTTAGTCATTCTTCTCTATTCTTTTCTTCTATTTTTCACCCTTGTTATAATTCCTAATTTTTCTTTATTTTTTTTTAATTCTCTGCATCCTTTATTTATTTATTTTGTAAAAATAAATACTTATTTCTCCCTTTAAAAATCCTTCTAAAAGAAAACAAGAAAAAAAAAAGTAACAAGTCCAAAATGGTGGCTCCATAAAAGCCACCAAATTTTATCAAGAAAAGTAGCACTGAATTCGATGCCGCGTGGACTTCTTAGGCAAATTTTTACCTATTTACATTATTTTAATTTTGAAGCCCACAATTGTAGACTTTTGGCAAATTTTTGTCTATAAATAGAAGCTCTAGTTTGAGAGTTTGGCATCTTATTTTGTGAGAAACATTTCTTGTATTTAGAGAGTAAAGAATTTTGAGAACATAAAATATAAAAGTAGAGTTTTGTGCGTGAGAGTATTACATGGTTTGAAGTTTTGAGTAGTGAGACAAAATACTATAATATTTATATACTTCACATCACTAGTAAAATATTTTTCTTTTGTCTTTATAGATGGATATAGGCTAAAATCCGGATCGTATAAATTTTGGTATCTTTTTGTGATTCTATGGTCTTAATATTTATCAATTTCACTTTAGTTGTGTGTCTGGTTTATTTATTAATTTTCTAACAGTGGTATAAGAGCAATTGGTTGTATTTTTAGAGTTAAAATACTATTCACATAAACAGAATTATTCACACATAAGGGATTGTTCACATATACGATACTATTCACATATAAGGTTACTGTTCACACGAAATTATGGGAGCAATCCAAGAATTTTGTAGTGCAAAGTGGAGATAATGGTGTGAGTGAAGTAACCGTGTGGTTTTGTACATATTTAGGAAAGTTCTGTCAAAAAACCGATAAGAGCCTAAGGAGTCTGGGTTTTAAGTGGCATCATTGTGACCACTCTAGTCTATCTTTGAACTTTTCTTGTGTGTATTTTCACACATACGATCACTTGCTACTATTCAAGATGGTACACTAGCTTGTGTACGGTATTTATCAACAAAATGACAATAAAGTTTGAAATTGAGAAGTTCAATGGGAGTAATTTCTTATTGTGAAAAATGAAGATGCAAGCAATTTTAAGGAAAAATAATTGCTTCAAAGCAATTGAGAAAAAACTTGTAGGGATCACTAATGACAAATGGAATGAGATGGACGACAATGTAAATGTTGATCTACACTTGGCAGTTGCAGATGGGGTGTTATCTAGTATGGCAGAAGAAAATACAGCAAAGGATATTTCGAATACTCTTATAAACTGTACGAAGCCAAGTTGTTGCACAATAAGATCTTCTTGAAGAAGAGACTTTATACTCTTCGAATGGCGGAAACCACGTAAGTAACCAACCATATCAACATTCTTAAAACTTTATTTTCGCAACTTATGTCTTTGGGTTATAAAATAGAAGAAACTGAAAATGTAAAGCTTCTACTTCAAAGTCTACCTCGCTCGTATAATCAACTCATTATCAATTTGACGAATAATATCCTAACCGAGACTTAGTCTTTGATAATGTTATAGCCTCTATTTTAAAGGAAGAAAATAGTCACAAGAATAAGAAAGACAATCATGTAAGTCCACAGCAAGTGAAAGCATAATGATGATGAGAGGGAAATCAATAGAATGTGGCTTTTAGGAAAGTCACAATCATGATAGATCAAAGTCAAGAAGTAAGAAAAAAATCAAATGTTGCCAATATAACAAGGTTGGGCACGTCAAGAAAAAGTGTTAGGATAACCAGAAGAGAAGATAAGGTAAAGATTCTGAATTATCAAATACTCAGGGGTGTGTAACAAGTACCTCGGATAATGGTGACATTTTATACAGCAAGGCAGCAATGGTTTCAGAAGATAAAAAACAGCTATCTGATGTCTGACTTATGGACTCAAGAGCTACCTGACATTTAACCTCTCAGAGAGATTGGTTTTATAAATATGAACCTATCTCAAGAAGATTTGTATATATGAATGATGATGATGCCTTGGAGATTGTTGATTTTGGTTCAATCAAGAAAAGTTGTTTGATGGCACATTATGCAATATTCAGAAGGTACAACATGTCAAAGGCTTAAAAAAAAATTTATTGTCTTTGAGACAAATAGATAGTCTTGAGTGTAAAGCTCATGTGGAAAATGAGATCATGAAGATTGTTAGAGTCGTGCTTGTATTGATGAAGGCGGAAAATATTAGTGATAATTTATTCATTCTTAAAGGAGAAACACTACAGGAAGCTAATGCGTGTGTCACGTCAAATGGAGAAGAGCTGGTGATTATATGGCATATCAAATTTGGCCACATGTCGAAACAAAGTTTGAAGATGCTCTCTAAGCAAAAATTACTTTCGATGCTCAAATCGGTGAGCTTACCATTTTTAGGAGCACTACGCTACAAGTAAGTAGTATAAATTGAAGTTCAGCAGATCTGATGCCAGACGTAAATCCATTCAAGACTTGATTTATTTTGATGTTTGGAAATCGCTGAATATGTCCTTAGAAGGTGCAAAGTATTTGATTACTTTCATCGATAATTATTCTAGGAGATATTAGATGTATCCAATTAAGAAAAAATCATATATGTTTTCAGCATTCAAAGATTTCAAATGCGAGTCGAACTTGAATTTGGGAAAAGGATCAAGTATTAAAGAACAGATAATGATGGAGAATATACAAATGACAAGTTTCTTGCATACTGTAAGCAATAAGGTATTTAGAAACCGTTCACAGATGTATACTCCCCTTAATAAAATGGAGTGATGGAGTGAATGAATAGAACTTGTACAGAAAGAATAAGAGATATATTGAGAACTGTTGGCCTACCCAACTCATTCTGGGCAGAAGTAGCCAAAATTACTTGTTATGAGGTTAATTGGTCTCCATCAACTATAATTTAGTTGAAGACACTGATGGAAATGTGAATTGGAAAGCTAGTTGATTACTCCCACCTTCATTCATTTTATTTCCTATGTCGTAATGTACAATGCCTAAAAAAGAACAAAGTTGATTCAAAATCCAAGAGATGTATCTTCTTGAGGTATGCTGATATAGTGAAGATGTATCATCTACGGGGCCCCACTACCTGCAAAATTGTCATCAGTGGAGATATTAACTTCTTAAAAGATTAACTGCAAAGGAAATATAAGGATGATAGCACTGTAAAAGAATATTCGAACACCACAATAGATAATCTAGGAAAAAAATATTCAGATTCTTTTGAAGCAGCACCAAAGCACGAAAATAAGAACCAGTCGAGTCCGAGGCTCCTGAAGTTCGTCAGTCAACTCGTGAGAGACAACCGCCAGCGTGACACTCAAGTATGTTATAGAGATCAATATTGCATATTGTCTTCTATCAGAGAATAGAGAGCCATCAACTTTCCATAGAGCTTTAAATAGCTTAGATGTTGCTTTGTGAATGACAATAATGTAAGAAGAAATTGAAGCTCTACATAAAATAAGACACAGGAACTTATACCACTATCACGTAGTAAAAAAGCCATAAGAAATAAATGGGTCTACAAGATCAAGTGTGATAATCAAGTGGAGCAGTATCATGCAAGATTAGTAGTGAAAGGATATGCTTATAAAGCATGTATTGATTTCAACGATATATTTTCTTTAGTGGTATGACTCATGACATTAGAATTGTTTTGGCAATATATGTTACATTTGACCTGCATCTGGAATTAGGAGTATTCAGAATCCAATCCGATTCGCTTAATCTGTCTGATCCGCGAAAATTCGATTGGTGGATTGGATATGGATTGAAAATTTAAAAATCCGCAGTTGATGGATTGGATATGGATTTATTTCTATAAATCCGTAAAAATCCGTGAATCCACAAAAAAATATTTATTTATTTAGTTAAAAAATATTATAAATTTAATTAAAAAATATTATAAATGTGACATTACATAGTCACATAAGCACTATAACATATCTTAGCCACTACCCAATAATAATATAAAATAAAAAATAATTAAATAATCAAATATACAAATATGATTTGTAAAAATTGTAAAACAAAATAAAAGTAAAGTCACACGCATTAGCAAAAGCAACCTAACATAATGCCAAGTTACCAATAATTTACAAAGTCACCAAAAAGTAAAGTAACATAACGCTAAGTCATCAATAATTTGTAAACAAAAAACCCTAAGCTTCCCCGCCGTCACACACACTAGCAATACCCAATATTGGTTCGATACACTCTCAATGGCGATTTGAAGGACGTCGGCTGCCGGATTCCAGCCAAAGCAAGCCATCTTCTTCCTCGAGTTCATCGAGCCACTTCACAATCACTGGTTCCAACCGAACAATTGCACTATCACAACCTTCAAGATCGCCACCCGTACGACTTCTCCTAGTTCCCATTGTTGACGGCTCAATAATCACCACTTTTCGACATGCGTAACAGGCTTGTTGAAGGATTAGACTGTTTTTGATTTTAGAAATTTCATCATTTCAATTAATTATGGCTTTATTTGAACAATTAATTTCGGTGTTATATTAATGTATTATTATAACTTTATTTGAACAATTAACCTTAGTGTATTATATTTTAAAATTTTGAACATATTATTGTAGTTTTATTTGAACAATTAATTTTGATGTGTTATATTTTAAAACTATGAATTTATTATTTTATCTTTATTTAAACAATTAATTTGTTTAAATTTTATTCGATTTTAAATTTAATCGGTAGTAAAATTATTTTTATATTATATTTTTTTATTTCATTTGTTCATGGATTGGAGAGAACTAAAAATTTTTAATTCAGAAACTAATGCGTAAAATGGTGGATTGGATATGGATTGAGTCAAATCTGCATCCGATCCGTAGATGTATGGATTGGATTTGGATTGAATTTAATCAATCTGTGGATTGGATTGGAATGAAAAATTATAATCTGCAAAATCATGGATCGGATATGGATTAATGTCTAATCCGTAAAATCTGATCCGCGAACACCCCTATCTGGAATAGTTAAATGTGAAAACTGTATTTCTTTGTGGAGAACTTAAAGAAAAAATTTATATGCTCTAACCAGAAGGTTTTGCTAAAACAGAAAATGAGAACAAATCTCTATACGGTCTCAAACAGGCGCCAAGGTATTGGTATAAAAGATTTGATTCTTTCATCACAAGCCTTAAATACAATAGACTTAGTTCAAACCATTGTGCATGTTACAAGAAGTTTGTAAATAATGTCTTTATCATTTTACTGTTGTATATGGATGACATGTTAGTAGCTGACTTAAAAAAAGATCGAGTGCAAGAGTTAAAAGCACAACTGGCTAGGGAATTTGACATGAAAGACTTAGGACCAACAAATAAGAATCAATGGATGCAAATTCACCGAGACAGAAAAAATAGGAAGATTTGGCTTTCTCAGAAAACTTACTTAAAGAAAATCTTACGGTGCTTCAACATACAAGATTGTAAGCCAATCTCTACCTCGCTTTCTGTTAATTTTAAGTCATCCTCAAGTATGTGTCCTAACAATGACGAAAAGAAGAAGGAGATGTCTCAAGTACCATATGCATCAACAGTGAGAAGTTTGGTGTTTACAAGACCGGACATTGTACAAGTAGTAAGAACAATCAGTCGATACATACAAATCCTGATGGAGAACATTGAAATGTTATGAAGAGGATTTTGAGACACATTAAAGTAACCTCGAATATAGCATTATGTTATGGAGGATCAGAATTTACTGTAAGAGACTATGTGAATTCAAATTTTATAAGAGAACTTGATAAAAAAAATTTATTGTTGGGTTTCAAAACTGTAGACCGTTGTGGCTTTATCTATAATAAAAGCATAATATATGGCAGTTACACAAACTTGCAAAGAAGCTATTTAGATGCAAAAGTTATTGGAAGAGCTCACGCATAAATAAGAGAAAATTCTTGTGCTTTGTAATAGTTAGAGTGTCTTACACATTACAAGAAATCCATCCTTTCATTCCAGGACAAAGCATATAGGGGTTCAATACCACTTTATTCGAGAAGTATTGGAAGACGAAAGTATAGATTTGTAGAAAATCTATATCAAGGAAAGCTTAGTAGATGTTTTAACCAAACCCATCAATTCTGACAAGTTTGTCTAGAGCAGATTTTCATATGGCCTTGCAGAGACGTAAGTAAATGACAATGGTGAAATAGAAAAGATGGTGCTGAGATATGATTAATTTTTGGTGTGTGTATGTATACACTTTTTTTTTTTTTTTTTTTGTGAGAGAGCGTCTGCATTCTTGCACGCTCTTCAGCTAGCAATTAGCTAGTAGATATGACATGACAAAAAATTCAGACTCCTATGAGCTACAGAAATATTATACAAGTCTAAGACATCTTAATGAACAATGGGTTATGTAGATTCGTCGCCATATAGGAAAATTCCTGGAACTTAAATTTTATATTTTTGTATTATAGCTTCCATTGAACGAAAGTCTCTAATTTTGCTCAGTTTACAATTCTAAATAATAAATTACTTCTCATGATCTAAATTTGTGTGAATTTTTATAAAGTCACAATGTCACATATCCATTAGTGATTACATAAAATTAATATTTAACTACTCTTATATCCTTTATCTACTAATAATCAATCATTCGCGTGATTTGTTCCAAAAAAATTTCAGTTTAGAATAAGTGCAAATTTAAGATCCTAATTCCTACAAAATCCTTATCAAGAAAATAAAAAATTGATGGCGAAGGCCAAGCACAGGGCTGGGAGGTTGAAGTGGACCTTATTTAACATAGAAAATATCTATAAATTAAATTTGAAAGTTATAGAGCTCATCAGGGAACAAAGTATAGAAGCCTTAGGTAAATTTTGGGTCATCTTTGAATTAAATATTATAATGTATAGAGAATCATTTGTCTTGTGCATAAACACATACACATTATAAGAAATAAATGCGTCTGTGTTTAAATATCACTACTAAAAAAATAATCTTTACTGATATTAGAATAATGTCAGTAATTACTTTTAGTGATACTTGCTAATTATGTCAATAATCTGACAGTCAGAAAAATAATGACACTTGTAAATGGTGCAAATAATTACTATTACTATAATATACTAAAATTAAATACCATGGTATCAAAATATTACAATCCTATATTAGTATTTTTGATTCCTGTTACTATAGTATCAATATTTTTTTATTATTTAAAAATAATTATATAAAATGACATCTTACCCATTGATTTGTTGATAAAATTAAAAGGCAGTGAGAAATAACATCAAAAATCAATTTATATTACAAAACCTTTCATAACATTTAAATATTATCAATATATATTACACAATCCAAATACTTCAATACACAAGATGTCTTATTACAAGACATCTTATTCTTATAATTAAATAATCTCAAATACTTTAAAACTGCTATTATCAAATCAAATTCCTTCTACTTGTAGCTGAATTTAAGGGCTAAATTTACCAAATCTAAAAACTAAATTTAGAAGGATTATTATTTTTCACTCCATGAACATAAGTACTGCGATCATGCATTATCACGGACAGCTTCTTCATCCGATGAATTTGATGGTTTAGGGATATAATTTGAAGAAGAAACACTTTAAACATATTAATCATATCTACAAACAAATAAAACAAAAGGGAAAAGAAATTGGTTGCCGAATTCCAACAGTTGCAAAATAAATTAACAAGCAATACAGAAAAAAAAGTTAATAGAAATAAACATATTTTGCTCGAAAGTAAAAATATTCATAAGCTATGAATAGGTCAACTCAATTATCTTAAAGGAAAATTAGAGAACAAGAATATTGTAGCTCATTTGATTGGAAATAAGGTAGAATATATTTAACTATAGATATAAATTTAAAAAAAAGTGATGATGAATTCATTCTTTTATATATATGAATAAGAGAGAGTGAGAGAACACATTATAGCATTCAAGTTTTCAGTATAACATCTAGTTTCAAGAAAGTGTGTTTATTTCTCATTATATTAAAAATAATGATTTTCCAGCTAAAAAAATTCATAATAAAATTTAATATCTAATACAACATAGTATTTTTTTTTTTCAAAAAAAGGCTTGCAATTATGTCTTTTAGCCACCAAGCCTAAGTGTGAGAGTAAAGCATTTAACTCTTGATAATTACACACTTTCTACATAATGCAATTAGTGTGTCAACTCATTCCAAATTAATCTACTAGAATAATAAAACATTTCAGCCATTATATTGATCCAGGATATTCACAATAAATATAGAGTTCAAGGCAATTAAGAGATGTACCTCTTAAAGCTCTGCATATTCTCTATCTTTCTAAGGCAATCTTTAATTCATATAGTTCCACCCCCTTTGAATTCACAAACCTAGACTTTACAAACAAAGGCCTTATATCATTAATCTTAATACCTTTTTACCAAAAATATCACTATATTCATAAATAAAAATCACAAGTTAATGTTTTAATCTCGTGGCTGTCTTAGTCTGCACATGGCAGAGGAATCTACGATAATGTGTATATTTTCCTAAGAAGAAAAAAGAACAAAAAAATAGGGAAAGGAAGTCAAGACTAAGAAATAATTATTCAATAAGCTGAAAAATTATAGGAAGAGTTGGCAGAGAAAAATGAATCATATGAACTTGATTTGTGTGATTCACTTGGAGAAATGGGAATATATGTTTCTAAAAGATGTCGAATTTCAGCCGAAGGAAAGAAGAGAGCAATAAGAATTGCCAGATTATTGAAGCTGAAAAATCCCACATTCATGGTCATCTTGCAGCCAAGAGATAAAAATTATGCGGTGAGCTTTTAACTAGAATGCAGTTGAGAAGTTTTGCTTGCCTTGCTTTTGAACTTTTGATATATACTAATTAGATGCAACCATTTTTCTTTTTATTTTTTATTTTTTAATTTTGCAGTATGTTCCAGTGAAATTTGCTAACGAGTTTTTCAGTAGAGATGCCCAATCTGTCAAAGTGCAAGTACTTAATGAAATAGAGAGGTCTCTGCATATCCATTGGAGATATAAGGGGGGTTTCTTTTTATTAAAGGGATGGGCTGAAATTTCGAAGGCCAAGAAATTGGCTTAAGGAGATATATGCATCTTCGAGCTTATTAGGAAGGAGGATGTTCTTCTAAAACTTTCAATAGTTCATGCTTAAAGAGAGTGAATTTTAGCTGTTGACCGTAAGTTGGTGATGCTTTTAATCTATTGTCATGAGTGAGAGTGAATGACAGCTTGAATTTTATTTCACATTTTGTAACCAGATTGTATTTTTTTATTCTCGTTATAGACAAGCAGTTGCTAAAGTTTAGCTATCTTGACCTATAAGCTTCTCTGTGGAATAGTTTTTGAACAAGCTGCCAGAACAATCATGCACCCAATGACAGAAAAATTGGGGTACACTAAAAGTCCGAAAGAAATAATAAAGCTAAACCATTTGCATTCATTTCTTGTTGAAACTGAGAACATCAATGGCTTTTAACAAGAGACCTCAACCCAATGCGTCTCATTCCTTCAAGATTATACTTCCCTATTCCATTGAAGAAAAAAAGCTGGTAATTAATTCTTATCATTTCTGTGCAGAGATTTTTAGTTAATTTTATCAGTTTTCATATGTTTCTTCCATTGTTTGTGGGTTCATTCATAAGTTTCATATGTTGAACAGAGTCTTGCACCATGCACATTCTTTTAAATATTTTTTATTTGAATCGCTACACGATTGATTGTAAGAGCTAGATTTTTCAGATTAATTTAGCTCACGAATTATGAGGCAAAAAATTGTCTTCTTCAATTTTCAAAGTGGAGGAAGTGGGATTCATTATGTGGGTATAAATAACAGTGAAATGAGTGAATTTTTTATGGCTTTATTTGGCTTTACTTCACTACCAACCCCTTTTAATTTGCATAATATTATTATAAAAAATCCTTGGTTCCCCTGTTTTCTAGTTTCTATTAATAACATCTTTTGTATTGATGACATTAAATTCAGTTTCATTGTTCTATTGGTTCTTGGACTCATCTTCTTGTTTCTATGTCATTCATGTATGCTCACTGAATTTATCATATGCAATATCAGGATGAAAGCATTTTGTTGGCTGTTTATAGTCTAACCTTGCTTGTGTAATTGTAGAGGATTCCAAAGAAATTTGTGAAAAACTTTGGATGCGAACTTTCTAAAGCTGCTACACTCATCGACCCTAATGGCTGTATTTCAGAAGTTCGTATTAGAGAGTATGGGAAAACCCATCTATAGAATCAATAGTTCAAGCTCAAATTTGACATCAATTTCAATTTCACCAAATCACAACCTCATTCAAGTTCGCAAACCCTAGAACACCCAAATCGAAACACATCCACAAAACTTCCTAATTACAAAATCACTAAATTCTCTAACAAAATAAAATCTCTAAGATAACCAATACAACTCCAACAAGCTCAATTCATAACCAAATTACAAAATGAAGAATGAACCAACTGATAACAAAAATATCACAAGAAGTCATCTTAGTTTCAAAATCACTCATAATTTTTTTTTAAAAAATCTTGCCTGATTAATTCGACCGAGAACCTCTTCTCTCTTCGCTACTTCTTCTTTGCTTTCATAAAGCTCAGCTTCAACCAAAAACATCAACCCCAAAGGAAATCAAAATCAGGGTTTCATATATAAAAAAAAGTAATTATAGATAAAGAAAAAACAAAACCGTTTCTAAGTCACGAGTTCTATGTATATCAGCCTCTGTGGATTCTATAACCGATATTGATTTCGTCTAATTAGTTGGTGACGGCGACAAACTCATTCTCCCTGAACTCAACATTAAAAACAATAAAATACCCCTAACAAAAAAAGCCCTAATTTTTTAAATCTGACTTTCGAACCCTAACTTTGGCCGAGTTCTTCGCAACACTTTCTAGGCGTCTTTCCAGGGGTATTTTGCCTCGAGGATGGCGGCTTTGAAGGTTTATAGCAGCGGCTTGTGATGTAGATCATTATTAGAGAGAGAAAGGTAGAGAGAGGGGGAGAGAGAGAGAAGAGAGCTTCGGTTCAAAGAAGAAAAGGGCGGTGGGGATAGTTTTTTTGCTCGTCAAAATTTTTAGATTTTAGGTTTCCATGTACACCTCACTAAGATGATATAGTTTCTCCATAATTTAATTTAATTTTTGATAATTATTGCTTACAAAGTAAAAATGCAACTTGTGGTTTGGTGGTTTAACGTTTAAAATTAAAAAGTTAAAATTTCGAAGTTTCTGGTTCGACTCTCAGTGGATACAAAATTAAAATTTTATTTTTTTATTATTGATACCTTAATGTTACATATATCTGATACTTAATTTATAGACATTATAGTATTGAAAATTTGTAATACTTATTTGTTAAACACAAAAAATATCCCAAACACAAATAATTACTTATATTTTTTAATAAAATGTCACAAAATAAGTGTTAGTAAAAATTATTTTTCTAATAGTGTATAGGACATATTTAGTATTGTAGTTAAACAATTTTAATTTAAAAATTATTATGCTAAAGTGTTCAATAAACACTTTATGTTGTGATTATTGTGTTAAGTTGATTTTATTTCATTTTTATATGATGAAAATATCATAATATTTTTATTATTTTTATCAAAATTATTATTTAAAAATTATATTTCATAACTATTTTTTATTTCATAGTTATATTTTTTAAATCACAATACCTTAATACTAGACGGACCTTTAATTATTGCAATAATTTAAATTGACACATGATGATTGGTATTTAGTATTTACCTTATATATCATATATTTTGCCTCAAATTTGAATCGACATATAGATATTTTATTTGTATATAACCAATAAAAATTCAACAAAGAACTAACTCAAAGGATATAGTCAAAGGATATATTTTATTTGACTGTAGCAGATTCTATTTGACTGTGGGAAATCCTCCGACACAGCACGGCTGGCAAATAACCCTTCACACAATTGGGTACGAAAAACGTTGGCCACAGATTCTTCTCACTCGTTTTTATCCTTCACCCATTTGTTATAAAATTCCCCAACTTCAGAATGCGTTTAGTAATCAATTAATTTAAAAGACATAGTGAATGAAGAGAAGAAAGATGAATGATAATTTAAAGTACCTGAGTTGCAATCAGCAACTATTGTTATTAAAGAAGCTGATATAACTAATTATTAATCAGTATATCAAAGGGAAGCATTGGGCCATGAGGCTGGGTATTCATAAACTATATACAATCAAATCAGGAAGTGCAGAGGATTCCAAATTTTTCCACGTTCCTGAAGAAACCTTGCACCAGGAGCATGTTGACGGCAACTCTAAGCAGTGGCCGCAGCCTGCTCCTCAGCAACTTGTGCAGCTGGAAGAAGGGTGCAGATTAGGTTGCGGTCACCATACACATTGTCAACGCGTCCTGATTTAGCAGTCCCGAGAAGTCCAAAGTCAGTACAATCAGGCGAGGAATTAAAAGACATGTTCGTATTTCAGTGACTGTATGCTAAAAGTCGGAAATTACCACAAGCCTATGAAGTCAAAATTGAAATAACCTATCAGCGATACATGGGTTTTGATGTGAAGTTTATGGCACATAATTTTATATCGCTGTTATGTTGTTAATATTACTTTCAAATAGGTTAAAGGAGATAAAAGACAAGATGAATTATTA
The DNA here is from genome assembly GCA_030444775.1 of Atalantia buxifolia. Classification (NCBI taxonomy): domain Eukaryota; kingdom Viridiplantae; phylum Streptophyta; class Magnoliopsida; order Sapindales; family Rutaceae; genus Atalantia; species Atalantia buxifolia. The sequence continues at coordinate 14,174,487 of CM059834.1, read as the reverse complement.
TAGACAAAGGACCCGTGCTCTGACATAATTTTTTTTGTAGAATTTTTTTTAAAAGCTCTCTTACCTAAGTTTTATTTGAAAATATATACTAAATAGAATTTTAATCTATAAAAAATTTAATCAAAATATAATTAAATAATAATAAATTTTTTTTAAAACTTATAAGATTAAATAAGTAATTCTGCCTATTAGATAAGACATATCAAACATGCACTAATTCTTATAACAACATTAAAATAAAAAATTGATGGATAAGACAAAGGATGAGACTATACGCACTCTAAAAATTACTCTGAACACTCATTTTTTTATAAATATTTTTATTACAAAAATACCCATGATATAAATTACCATTAAGGACACTGTATTATGAGCATATATAATATTATTACTCTGAACACTCATTTAGAGCACTACAATTAATGTTTAATTTTCTTACTATTTTAAATCTTAAGTTTTTTTCTTCAAAATACCTTAAATAAATATTTACCAAGAAAACTCAATATGTGAAGATTTTAACTTTAATGAGGTATGTGTGATCCTTTTAATTTTATAGTTTACAACACAAATAATCTTCCTTGTTCTTCCCTTTCCCGATGGTTACGTAGTTGAAATGATTACCTTTTGAATTTTGTGGAGTTGAATATAACGGAATGTTCAAATATTGAAATTCAGTTTGAAGTATAATGTTATGGCTAGCATGTGTCTCGTTTGTATTCAAGTATTGAAATTCAGTTCTGAATTTGTTATGGCTAGCATGTGTCTCGTTTGTATTCAAGTATTGAAATTCAGTTCTGAATTTGTTATGGCTAGCATGTGTCTCGTTCGTAGGGTTCTAAACTCAAGTATTGAATTTCAATTTTGAAGTATAATGTTATGGCTAGCATGTGTCTCGTTTGTGAGGTCCTGAAACTACACAAAATAGATTCTTAATTTCTAGCAGAGGAGTGTGCTCTTATGTGTATGTGGTGTCTCTGTTCTTTTGATGAATAGGCAGCAATAATTGCTTTAAAATATTTTACAATTTGGGATCCAAATTTGTGGTGCACCACGCATTCTTGCTCGCATGATTGGTTATGCATCATGATTGGATCTAGCCGTTGGATCCAGTCAATAATTATTACTGGAACTAGATCCAACGGCTGGATAAAACTGTGGTACCGTATAACTGTGGCACCACAGTTTTATCCTACAATTTGTTGTAATGAATAGGCATAGTATTTGCAATTTGTCTTACAATTTGCTTTAAAATATCTTATGTAGCGTCTGTATTCTTTTATAATTTACTTTAAAATATTTTACAATTTACAATGAAATATTCTGTTGATGAGCAGGCGTTGTCTTCTCAACCCAACGAACATGTTTGCGACATTATCTTCAACCAAATCTAGAGGAAAAAATAATAATAATCCAGAGATAAGTTACCAATTGCATGTCCCTTACGTCCAAATCCATCAATCAACACCTCATCATTTTTTTCAATATAGTTCAAGCAACTATCATTTGGATGAAAAACGACAATCTTCTTTCCATTTTTGATAGGTTGAACCAATAAATGGCTTCTTAATACCTATCCTCTCAAGAACAATGCATATAGCATGGGAACAAAAGAGTTAGGCTGCTTAGCTTCAATACCTGCCTTCTCAAGAAAAATGCCTTTAGCATGGGAAGAACCAACAAATGGCTTCTTCCACCTGCTGCCGAGGTGACATTTTTGTTTGACTTATTAGCCCAACATTGAGTCCTACAGTGAGACTTTAGCTTGCAATCAGCTCCTATACCACGTGTCTTCCCCATGATTACAAACTGTAGTTAATCAACTGCTAAGATTAAAAATTTCATCTTCACTTCTCTTCCTAATTCTAATCTCCGAACTTACGAAACAAAGCAAGCTGCATCTTTGATTTGGCCAAAGGATATATTGTTTACTTGATTTATTTGTTTGAGTGTATATAGCATTTTCATGAGTATGTAGAGTAAATAAGATAATTAATTAAAAAGGGATTAAGTGAGCATTTTTTTGGCATTTTAAAGAGTGTGCAAAGTATAATTTATTTTTAAAAAAAAGTAATATATGAGTGCACATAGTAATAGAGTTTTCAGAGTAAATTTTAGAGTGCGTATAACCCCATCCTAAGGCAAAATACAAGGTAGAGAGACTGAACCATATCTTACTCTTCTTACCTAATATATGAATTAAATTTGAAAGCCATGGCTCATTTGGAAATTAAATGTAGAAGAATTGGTGGGTAGAATATATATATATCCTTCCAAGTTGGTGAGGATAAAAATCTAGGTTGTGCTTTATTAGAGCTAATCTAAGTAAGTCTTGGTATATCTCTGATTATAAATGTAATAATTAGCTTATTCTTAGACTTAAACAAAACTAATCACTGCCCAAGATTTCCTAGACCAAATCAATGCAAGTTGCACAAAACCAAGATCGAGTAGATTTAGTCCCAACTCAATTTCTAAACTAGAAACAACCAAGAATCAGAAACAAACAAGAATCAAATCAAAATCAGAAAACCAAGAAACGAAGATGTTTATGTGGTTCAGCTGAGCACAGAGCACTCAGCTTACATCCACGGGAGAAGCCTTTGATGAGCTTTATTAATTCACCAATGGAGATTAATACAGAGCCTTTTACAAGATTCTACAGAGAACAAGAAGGCATTTTCTCTCTAACAGAACTCTCTTTACAAGACTCATAGAATCGATACTAATCTAACCCTCATCCACAGCCTTTATACCCTGTTTCAGTGGCTTAGTAGATTTCCAGATTGTTCAGTTTGTTGACACGTGGTTAACAAACTTAACTAACTGATTTTAGCCTTTAGCATGTGCTTCTTCACGTGGTTACTTAAGTTTTCCTCAAAACGCACTGAAGTTACATCGTTTTACTGAATTCGTTTTCTGTTGTAAGTAGCTGAGCAGCACGTGAGTTTCTAAAGCAACTAAAGCTTGAAACGCTGTCGTATTTGGAAAGACAAACTTGATTCATTAGCCAGCTTCACATTCTCCACCTTGAATCAAAGTTTTCTCAATCATAATCCTTCTCCTCAACTTTATGCACCTTATTGGTCGCATAAGCCAGATAGGTCCAGACAGGTTCTGAACTTAGCAACTGGAACTACCTTAGTAAGGGCATCTGCAGGATTCAAATCATTATGTATTTTCACCATTTTTACAGCACCTCTTGACACTTCATTTCTGATGAAATGGAGTTTAATATCTATGTGCTTAGTCTTCTCATGATGTGCTGGGTTTTTACACAAGTGTATTGCCACTTGAGCTATCACAGTGAATAGGCACTGATTTCTGACTTAATCCCAACTCAGTCACTAACCCCTTGAGCCAGAGTGCTTCTTTTACAGCTTCTATAGCAGCTATATACTTTGCTTCAGTTTTTGAAAGAGCCACCACACTTTGTAATGTTGCCTTCTAATTTACAGTGCAGCTATTCAGCATGAATATATATCCTGTGAGAGATCTTCTCTGTCCAAATCCCCAGCATTATCTGAGTCTACATACCCTCTCAGTCCATCAGTGCAGCCATTCAGCATGAATATATATCCTGTGAGAGATCTTCTTCTGTCCAAACCATAGTTCACAGTGCCATAAAGATACCTAAGTATCCATTTTACAGCCTTTCAATGATCTCTGCCAGGCTGAGCCATGTATCTACTCACAACACTGACATCATGTGCTATGTCTGGTCTTATAAGTACCATTGTATACATGAGGCAGCCTACTGCATTTGCATAAGGAATACTGACCATATCTTGCTTTTCAGCATTTGTTTGGGGGCACTGCAGATTGCATAGCCTGAAGTGAGATGCCAAGGGTAATTGAACAGGCTTGGCATTTTCCATCTCAAACATTTCCAGCACTTTCTTCAAGTATTTTTCTTGCGACAGAAATAATTTGCCCTTACTTCTATCCCGTATAATCTCTATTCCTAAAATCTTCCGAGCATGCCCCAGATCCTTCATTTCAAATTCTGAATTCAGCAGCACCTTGAGCTTGTCTATTTCCTCTCTATCTTTACAAGCAACCAACATGTCATCTACATATAAAAGGAGATATATGTATAGACCATCCTTGATTATTTTGTAGTAAACACAACAATCGTAGCTGCATCTGATAAACTCATGTATTTGCATAAATTCATCAAATCTAAAATACCACTGCCTAAGAGACTGGTTAAGCCCATAGAGAGACTTTTTCAGCTGGCATACATGGTCTTCTTTACCAAGGAAAACATATCTTTCAGGCTGGGAGATCAGTATCTCTTCCTCAAGTCTTCCATGTAGAAATGTTGTCTTGACATCGGGTTGATCAAGCTTCATGTCTTGAACAGCAGTTATGGCTAATATCACTCTAATGGAGGCATGTCTAACCACTGGAGAGAATACTTCTTTGAAATCTATCCCTTCTTTCTGTGTATAAAAGGACATATATGTATAGACCATCCTTGATTATTTTGTAGTAAACACAACAATCGTAGCTGCATCTGATAAACTCATGTATTTGCATAAATTCATCAAATCTAAGATACCACTGCCTAGGAGACTGTTAAGCCCATAGAGAGACTTTTTCAGCTGGCATACATGGTCTTCTTTACCAAGGAAAACATATCCTTCAGGCTGGGACATCAGTATCTCTTCCTCAAGTCTTCTATGTAGAAATGTTGTCTTGACATCGAGTTAATCAAGCTCCATGTCTTGAACAGCAGTTATGGCTAATATCACTCTAATGGAGGCATGTCTGACCAATGGAGAGAATACTTCTTTGAAATCTATCCATTCTTTCTGTGTATAACCCTTAGCTACAAGTCTAGCTTTGAATCTTCTTGGTTCAGATCCACTCAAGCCCTCCTTGATTTTGAATATCCATTTACATACAACCACTCTTTTGTTTTTAGGTCTTTTAACCAGCTCCCATGTCTTGTTTTTATAGAGTGAAGCCATTTCTTCTTCCATAGCTCTCTGCCATTCCAATTTGAATAGGCTCTGAGTTGCTTCTTTAAAGCTTTTTGGTTCCTCATCATCAATATCATTTGCAGCTGCCAGGGCATAGCCAATGAGATCAGCATATCCAAATCTCCTTGTGGGTTTAACCTGCCTTTTCTGTCTATCTCTTGTGAGTTGATATTCTTGAATTTGCCCCTGAGAACTTGACTGTTCTTGAGATGATTCTGTGTCTTCTATATGTTCATCAACTCTTCCTGAATCTGCAGCTTCAGTTTTGTTTTTGAAAACAGAAGATTCCACCTCAAGTTCCAATCTATCTTCTGATATGGATTTTCCAATTACATCTTCAGTTACTTTACTATCTTTAACCAAGCCACCTTTATTGAACACTACATCTCTGCTCACTATACATCTCGGTGGACTAAGATCAGTACACCAGACTTTGAAACCTTTTACTCCTTCTGGATAGCCTATGAACACACATTTCAAGGCCCTGTGAGCAAGTTTACTTTGACTAATGTGAACATAGGTTGGACATCCAAAAGCTTTCAAAATCCCATAGTCAGTAGGTTTCCCATACCACATTTCAAATGGTGTTTTGAAATCTATAGCAGTTGAGGGGCTTAGATTTACCAGTTAACATGTTGTAAGTAAGGTTTCTGCCCACAATGTCTTAGGTAGCTTACTCTGAATCAACATGCACCTTACTTTATCCATAAGGGTTCTATTCATTCTTTCAGCCAATCCATTTTGTTGTAGAGTCATCCTTACTGTTCTATGTCTTGCAATACCTTCATTAGCATATAAACTATCAAAAGGTTTGTTGCAAAATTCCAAACCATTGTCTGTTCTCAATTTCTTCAACCTCTGTCCTGTTTGGTTTTCAACCAAATGTTTCCATTCTTTAAACTTCTCAAATACCTGGTCTTTGTTCTTCAAAACATACACCCAGACTTTCTTAGAGAAGTCATCAATAATGGACAAGAAATGTATATTTCCACCCAATGATATATTTTGAGTTAGCCCCCACAAATCAGTGTGTGCATAATCCAGTCTTCCTTTTGACTTCTGACTTGATCTCTTAAAACTACCCCGTAAAGACTTCCCTAGAACACAGACTTCACAAAATTCCAACTTATCAATCTTATCAGAACCAAACATACCCTGATTTTCTAGCTCTTTTAGGCCTTTCAAACTTATGTGTCATAATCTTAGATGCCATATTTTGGTCTTATCTTCAGTAGACTTTTTGACACATCAGTCTCTCTATATATTACCTCACCATTTAAAATATAAACCCCATTCTTCCTAGTCCCTTCATAACCAGATTTGAACCATTTAGCACGCTTAATTGTCCAGATTCAAGCTTAATTTTACACCCAATTTGATCCAGCATTCCAAGAGAGATTAAATTTCTTTTCAAGTCTGGCACATGCCTAACTTGCTTAATCACTCTAGTTGAACCATCATGTAACCTAAGGCTAACATTTCCAATTCCAATGATTCTATAGATTGAGTTATTTCCCATCACTACTCTACCACCATCAATTTCTTGATATTCAGTAAAGTAAGTCTTAACTGGACACATATGAAAGGTACATCCAGAGTCTAGAACCCATTTACCTATTTGGTTGTTTTCTGTTGCAACAAACACACCAGCAGACTCATACCCTTTTTCTTCAACTACAGCTGCATCTTCATTCTGATTTCTTGAATCTTTGGGCTTGCTTTTCTTTTCAGGACAATCCTTTTTAAAATGACCCTTTTTGTGGCATTGAAAACATTTCAGGTTTTTGTTTTTGTTCTTTTGCTTCCCTTGTTTTTTCTTCTTGTCATTCTTGAACTTTGCTGTCAATCCCTCACTTGTACTTTTTTCCAGGTGATTTTACTTTTCTTGAAGCTCCCTTGTGTTCAAAGCAAATTTAACTTCATCAAGTTTCAAAGTTTGTCTACTATACATCATTGTATCAACAAGATTCTAATAGGATTTTATTAATGAACTGATCAGTAGAAGAGCCTTCCCTTCATCATCCAAAGCAGCATCAATGGTTTCCAATGTGTCACAAACCTTATTAAACTCATCGATGTGTTCCTCCAGAGAGGAACCCTCTACCATTCTCAAAGTAAACATCCTCTTTTAATGTAGAGCCTGTTTGCAAGAGACTTGGTCATGTAAAGACTTTCAAGCTTGTTCCATAGAGCAGCTACTGTCTTCTCTTTAGCCACTTCCCTAATGACTGACACGTGGTTAACAAACTTAACTAACTGATTTCACCCTTTAGCATGTGCTTCTTCACGTGGTTACTTAAGTTTTCCTCAAAACGCACTGAAGTTACGTCGTTTTACTGAATTCGTTTTCTGTTGTAAGTAACTGAGCAGCACGTGAGTTTCTAAAGCAACTAAAGCTTGAAACGCTATCGTATTTGGAAAGACAAACTTGATTCATTAGCCAGCTTCACAATAAATATATTATTAGAATTCTAATTATAATATATCAGTATTTAAAAGGAAAAAAAAAGTTGCTATGAATTATTGTGCTTAAAAATCTTGTTTATTTTACAGTTTTGACCATGATGCTTTTCAATTGGAATCTACAAGTAATTCTAACGTGCTTGTATTATTGGAATATATAATTAGCCAACAATTTTACTGATCCTTTTTTTTTTTTTTTACATTTGAAATAGGGATTAGGATCTTATTCTGATTTGGGTTGTACTGAACTTTTAAAAATTTTGTACTACTTATCTCTTAGTATTAGTATATAATTAATATTTAACTACTTTTATTTTATGCCACCTATCCTAATCCTTGTGACATGTCAGTCTCTTCAGTCATTTAATATACTCTTAGGCAATGGTTAAATGGCCAATAGGAATGCAAAATTCTCATTCGGGTAAATATTCTCTCCATGGGGAAAGAGCACCCTCCCATCGGTTTAGTCTGGTTGGAAAAGAGAAGGGAATTAGGTCTTTATCCCGATTTTAATTTAGGTCAGGGAACTAGACTACAGTTAAATGCTTGTGCCAAGTGGATTACATGATTTTATTAAATTATTATTATTATTTATTTTTAATTGAAAACATAAAAAAACTAAAAACCTAGTGCTTCACTTATATACATTTTAATCACATTTTTTAAGAGATTAAACACATCATAGTACGTGTGTTATTTATTTTTCTTATTGATTTTTTTCTTTTAAAACTAACATTCAAGGTATTTGGGTTCAACAATTGAGTCAAGAGTGGAAAAGATATCCAACTTTGGGTAAGGAAACAAAATGTCGATCTCGAAACTTGACTTATTGTGAACCCCAGTGGCTAGATGAGAGGGAACTTCTGGTTAACTATACTTATGTTTTTATTTCCAAAAATGATATGCAATCTTTGCATTGCTATTGATCAATTCCTCTTTATTTAAGATTTTTTTCATTTTTTATTAGGTGGTAAAACCTGTAATATAAAAATAAGATTTGTAGGATTCGAATCATGCTCACATGAATAGGAAGGAATGATTTTACCATTAAATTATAACTAAAAATAAAAATTATTAAGTGATTCTTTTTCCTTTTTTTTTCCAATCTTTATTGTTGGTGTTCAAAATTATAATGTCTAAATATTCAATTTATTTTTTTTCTTATGACCTGATTAATTAAGTTATGTTTATTTTCTCAAAAAATTTAAAAAAAAAAGTTGTGCGAAATTCAGACAGAATGTTTAATAAATAAAACCACGATCAATGTAGAGTTGGATAAAGATCATCTTGATTAATCCACTTCATAATCTAAGGAAATCCATAGGTAAAAAGTTTCAGTTAAGCTATTAGCACCCTCTTATTATCCATTTGAAGCGCACTTTCGTATTTACAATTTTATCCTCTAGTAAAATTACAATAAAAGACGAGTATAAATTAGTTAAATCCAAATATATAATCTAAAAGAACTCTTCACACACGCGCTGTCAAGAATTCCCTCACAATCATTTCTTTCCATTCCAAGATAGTAATTTTTCATTTCTGAAAATTTTCTTGCAATCCTTTAATAATTTCTGCACCAATGAACACCAAGAAATAACTAAATTCCAGAATCATTACTTTTCTTTTCACCAGTCAATTTGTTTCTTTTTTCATGCAAATAATTTTTGTATTATATCTTGCTGTTGTGTCTTTTCTTTTACAGTTGATTTCTTCACGAATACAAATCCAACAAGGAGATGCTTGCCTCGATTAGAGAACGATGAATAAGGGAAGTGAACATATTGGCATGGAGGCTGAGCAACAGGATGAAGAACTTAGCATTTGTGCGGTAAGAGAAAGAGATAAATTTGGAAGACTTTTGTTTTGGATTTTAACGGTTCAATGAGAACAAAATTCACAAAATTACTTGTGAAAAATGTGTTTTAATAGGTTGTTGAGAGGTGTTAATATAACCGTAAGAAAATTGAAAGAAAGGGGTGTATGAAGAATAAGTTCTATTAAGGTTTGTTTTTATCACCAATGAAGGCTTTAAATGCATTTTTTGATAGGTAAGGCTATTTTATTCCACTAATACCTTTTAAACCCATTTATTCTTTAAACTAATCACTGAAATTTGAAAATTAAAATTTTAAAATATACCCTCAACAACCAAATTCTATCCTTATGTAATTACTAAATAAATCCATTAAATATCATTAACCTACAGATATCAACTAGTTGGATTTTTCAATTTAGCTCAATAAAACATGAAAATAAGGTTTCGTCTAAATCAATCAAACAAAATTTAAGTTTTTTGGAGCTTTTTGGCCAAAAAAATATGTGCAATTTATTATTAATTAACGAAATCAAGCGTTTGAGATTGAATTCATTTAAACAAATCAAATAAAATTTGTGAAAAACAACTTTGGGCTAGTTTGGGAGTGCAGTTGAAATTCAATAGTTGCTTATTTCATAATTTTTTATAAAAATAGTATTTCGTAAATTTTGTAAAAGTAATTTATTTCATAATTTTCTTTATTTTGTCAGTAATTTTTAAAAGCAGGTAGGGGATTGCTTTTCATAAGCAGCTTATTGAATAAGCCGCCACACATTTTTAAAATTCCTGTTACAAACCTATATTTTAATAAAAAGACAATTGTATCTCACTTATCCATAAACCCTCATATATAAATAATTAGATATCATATTACCGCCATAACCACATTCATTCTCTCTAGTTTTGATCCAGTAAGTTCATATGCTAATTTCATGACCATGGCTTTTAAACTTTAATCTATATTAGATATTTAAGAAAAAAAAGATATATCTAAACAATTTATTAAACATACTTTAAAAATAAAAAACAACTAAAACTTATATCTATTTTGATTATTATATAATAAAACAATACTTTTGTAATAAAATTTACCAAATACATATACTCTACTTTTCAGACTCACGGCAACTGTAACAGCACAGTTTACCAAACACTAAACTACTTTTTTAATCAGCTTCTTATTTCATCTGCACAGCAGAAGCAGCTTATTTCACTAACCTCCGCAATCCCAAATTGGCCCTTTCTCTCTCTAGTCCTCATTTTCAAAGTTATTTCTAACCAAATAGTAAAATTAAAATGAGGATTGAAATCATCATTTAAAAGTATAACTTAGATTAATTACATGGGATCAAAATCAATTGTTAGCTTATTAAGGCTTGAAGCCATTGTTTTGCAATTAGCCACACAACTTGAATTCCCTTACTCTTAAAAGTTGATTTTCGCCCAACTAGAAAATCAAAGATAAGAGGTTATAATAACTAAGAAATCTCAATTAAAGAACTAGATTTATTTTATCTAATTGTATAGTTTAATCGTTTGTAGAGGCATTCGTAAAAAGGATTTAGAGTAGTCCGTAGAATTCTAGAGTTTAAAGGATAAAGATGGATGATAAAGTAAAAAGAGCTTAGAGATGAGTGTCTAGAGTAAATTATTTCATTTAATTGCATAATTTTATCTTTAATAGTAAAATATTTTTGAAGAGTATTTTGGTAGGTTTGAATATCCCTACCCATTTTTTTATTGTTCTAAAAATTTTTTAATGAGGTATTGATGAAAAAAATATAAAAGGATCCTTCAAGCCATACCTTTTTTAAGCAGCAGAAGAATTAAGTGTTGGATCACATTGATGGTCGGAAAGAAATCACGAGTGGAAATTCTTCTCTAATCATATTATAAATGCCCTCTTTTATGGATTGTTCTATGTTCTTAATTTGACCTTCACGAAAAAGAGAAGAAAATGAAGTAGTTTTTTTTTTTTTTTGGTATCTGTTAGATTAAGAGCCTATGATGGGATGAATTAATCTAACGTAAGTGATAAGATAAATTTAAAGTTTATCTAGGATTATTATAAGATAAAATTAGTATTTTATCTTAATCCTAATCATATAAGATGTAGCTTATCAAATAACTCTAGGAAGTTGATTTGAATTAAACTACACTTATTGTACTATATAAACGTTACATGGGTGAGTGAAAATATGTACAAAAATAATCATAAGAATCAGAGCAACATCAAAAAGGAGAGTGACAGAAAAGGGAAAAAGGCAGTGGGTTCTTGTTTCGTGAATTGAGAGAATTTTCTAAATACGCAATTGTCCTTTGAGATTTTCTAAATACGCAATTGTCCTTTGATCATCATTACATAAACTCATGACGATTTGTTCGTGAAGGAGATTTGCTCGTGAAGGTTCTAGTTTCTAGTAATCAATTCCTATTCATTGTGATCTGCTCGTGCTAGTTCCTGACTTTCGGAGATTTGAGGGAGCTTATTCTTTATTCTTGCAGATTCGTAACGATTTGTTTCCGTATCGACCAATAAGGTATGGATTTGGTTGAACAAAATGAATTGCATGATTTGTTTAGAAAATCATCAGTATCTCTGTCTGTATTCTTATCTTTTGTGGGAGTTAAGCCAAAGTGGAGGAAGTTGATTTAAACTCAACTTCCTTCTCAATCTCCATAAACCGTACATGGTAACCATATGCGGGTCGGGTACCCGTCCAACAGGTAAAAAAAAGGAAAATGAATCTTATGAGAATTTTTTGTGGGTGCAATTAGTCTTCCTCAAAAGGGTTTCTGCCTCGCCGAAGCCCACCAACAAAAGTGGAAGAAAAATGGAAACCCACTTGACCGATCATTTTTTGTCCTTTCTATATATGCAATATGTGTGTTTGGTATTGTTTTTCAGCTGTCGTTCTGTGTTTTCCAAAAACAAAAAAACAAGAAAACATGTTTGATCGAGCTGTTTCGTAACGGTAGAAAGGGAAAGTTAAGAGGCAAAAAAAAAAAAAAGGCATTGCGTCAGTATGTTATTGTTTCCATTGGGCCCAATATAAATGATTTACTTTGATCAATTTTGATTTTGTGTTGGAGTAAAGATTGTGTTGGATTGAAGTGAACGATATAAAAACAGGCATAAAATGGACACATAGAATCAATCTCAATTGATTATATCGATAAATATCTGTTCAAAGAATTTGGAATAATACAATCACTAAATGGTGTACACATCCAGTAAACAACTTGTAACAATATTTACAATAAATAGAGCAAATTTTTGGTTTATACAATTAACAGTGCGAAACAATTAAGTGTAGTGTGAGAGCAAATGTAAAGGTGCCTGAACAAGTCATCCGTATTAGAAGCAACAATAAATAAAATAAATAACTCTATTCGGTGGAAGCAAGCTGAAAATAACCCAACTAAACCACTATAATTTATAAGGGGAAGTAAGGCTGCTTGTATCGTGAGTGATTGGATTGTTGATTAATTATTTTTTGAAGTCTCAAAACTTGGTTTACTTGATGATCATCATGGAAAACTAACGTTTACGAATTAGTTTGGCAAGTTGGCTTGTTAATGTATGAAGGAGAAAAAAAAGTAGCCAAATTAATGGCTAACGTTGACAGGAAGACCATTAAATTTTCAGAAAAAATTTTCAAAATCTAGACCCGAGGGGTTTCTATTCTAAAAAAAAAATTCGAAGCTCTTTCTCTGTGCTAGATTTTGCAAGTCTTGACCTCTCGTAATGTTAAGGAAGCTCACATTGCAGTCAAAGGAGTGGCACATTTAGCATGTGTGAACCAAGGCTAAGTCAGCAAACTTTGTTAAGAAACTATGCCAGCTCAGCAAGTTTGTTAAACATACTTTTCATTCTGTTTTTGTTGTTAAGCTTACTGAATTCGATTTTCCTTTTGTATTAAGCTTAGTATAAATACTGATGTAGATTCACTTTTGTAATTAATTGAGAGTAGAAATAAAAAGAAAAATTCCAGAACGTTCATTTCATTTTCTTAGCTCCCAAACACGTTTCACCGCTTCAAGCTTTTAGTTTTCAAACACGTAATTATACCGTTACTTTTTGTGTACTTCTAATTCCAACTACCTCCAATAAGTAACAATATCTTGAGACATTTTTAGGAGTCCTTCTTCACTCAAGTATAACAATTATTCTTGAAAGATTGATAATTAGTCTTTGACTTTGTGTGTTTAACCGCGGATAATTTTTGGGCTTTTGACCTTTTCACCCTCATCTTCAATTTGTCTTCATCTTCATCAACGAACTCACTCAAATGGTAGCACATTTCTACTATGTGTATCACATTTAAAACTATATCCTTTGGATTATATAAGTTCAAATCCAACGACCATTTAAATTGGGGATAGAAAATGGGGTACCTTATCACCGCGGTTAAGGTAGCTGGACCTATATGTATTACGGTAATTAATAAATATTTTTATTACTAATTTCATTTGTAATTTATTTTAATTAGATTTGTAATGATGATAGGAATATAAAAAAGAATAAAAACTAGATGCATTGCAGAGCAAAAAATAGAAATTAATATATTATAAAAAAATTTCACCAAACACATATCTATTATTTTGATATTTTCAAACAAACTACCAAACTTACTTTTTACATTTTTTTTTTCTTTTTCATTTGATATCTTATCTTGAAAACAAAATACCAAATGCATTTCGCTTTTAAGAACATCACATCAAAAATATTGTTTTTCTCCTCTAAAAAAATTATAAAAAAGCACAAAATTAAAAAAAAAAAATAATGCCAGCCACACTCTAAAGGTTTTGTAATTTGCAATATCTGACACCGATCAATGAATTAAGATTGTCTGTATTCTAGGGAGATGATATATGATGGGGCTTTGGCCTATAAAGACAAGCAAATCATTGGAAAATGACAAAAATGACAATGTCGTTATGAAGACATGAATACACATGATAATCTCGTGACTTTAATTTAGTCCATTCAAATCACATAATGAATATAGGGGAGACAAGTGCCATGTTTCTTCATCTTATAAATTGTTGATAATCTCATCTTCGATGGTGCCAAAGTAGGAAACATTGTGATTCACTTAAATATTCACGTTTTTTGAGGCTACCAGATTTCAATTTCGTATATTCTTAGGATAATATGATTTTGTGGACTGTATTGACTATAATTTAAATAACTAAGATCTGCAATCTTGTGAGCGAATTGTCTATTTTTGACATATCAATTCAATTGTAAATGGAACTCCAAAATAAATCCAATAAACAATATGGAATTCGAATATTAATTTCACGCAACAATGTTACTTTTGACAAAAAAAAATTGAGTTACTTTCACAACACCTCTTCCACTTCCATATACACGAAGCGAATCAATAACTTAACCCCATATATACCTAAGTCATATATACTCATTTGTGACTTCATCTCTGTTAATATGCAGTAAAATTTTGATAAATTAATAATTTTGGACAATAAAAAATTGTTAATTGTAGTTAATATTATAAAGTGAATCGCTAGATTAATAAATTATTAATTTTGAAGATATTCCTTCTTTTAGAAAACAGTATGATCACATTTATAGCATTGATTTGTCTTGATTTGTATTTATTATGTTTTATTTGAATATTAGTTAATTGTCTTACATTCATAGTCATAAGCTTATTATAGAGTTTTTATTTTTCCATGTTAAGAATGATGGTTGTACTATGGAATCCATGTTGTACAAAGAAGAACTCAAAGTGATATTATATTGAATAATTTTTTGTTGCAAAACAAAAATACAATTGAACTTTTTTTGTACGATAAGAAAATTAGATATCAGATTTAAGTTAAAATTAATTCCAAAAAGAAACTAGCAATTTTAAGAGTGTATTTTACAAAAACCATATATACATATACTATGTCGACTTAGTTTTACATTAGGTGATTTTTAATTAATGTATAACGGGTATCCTATGAAAAAATATGGATTTTTAAAAAATATTATCTTATAGATTTTATTAAATTATTAATATATTGGCCTAAAGTCAAAAATAACAAAAATTATTATTTAATCAAGATTAACTTATCAATATCGTACTGTACTTAGTTGGTCTTTTTTCAATGCCAAATAAAATGACAGATCATATAAATGAAGTGACATGTGGCTTAGTTCAATTTCTTTCTTAATTAATTTAATGAGGATATGGTAAAAGCAAAATAACAAGATCATCAGCTCTAAGGTAGGGATGGCAATGGGGAGGGGAGGGGATATCCCCTCCTCCCGTCCCTATAAAAATTAAAAATTAAATTCTTGGAAATCCCCATACAATAATAACTTCAACTAATACATTTTTTTTTATTTTCGATTTTGAGTTAATCATATTAAAATAAAAAATTCAAATAAAAGTAAAGTTCAATTACAAAAGTTCTTTCTAATATAAAATTAATTAATTTAATGAGGATATGGTTAAAAGCAAAAATAAATAAAAATAGAACAATATTAAAATTAAAACAAAATTTTGGGCTAATAGAATCTACTTGGTCTTTTTAATGATTTAGGATTTTAATTAGTTAATTAAGCCTAAAAGTTTAATAATATAAAGATTTTGATATTTTTTATTTTTACCAATATTTATAATCTTATAATTCAAATTTTATTATTTATTTACTAGTAATTTTAAAAATAAAATTAAAATTAAAAATTAAAAATTAAAATGGGGAAATGGGTAGGGGATGGGGATTCCACCTCATCCCCGTCCCCTCCCCAAATAAGAAATTGGGTAAAAAAATTTCTCCATCCCTTCCCCGAATAATAAATTGGGTATGAAATTGTCATACCTCCCGAATGGGAAAAATCTCTAAGGCCTAATTTATACAAAATGATTAATAACATAAAAGAAAGTGATCAATCATCCTAGCTGTATGTTAGGGATTCATCTTCCAAATATATATGCATGTTATATTGGCAATGATTTTGCCATATATAAATGTCATTATGGACATTAGCCAAATATATCTTGATTTGGAAAGAATCCTTTATGTGAATTATTATCACATATTTCATATTTATTGTCGATAGAACTATAGACCATGCTATAGATGTATGAATTCATATTTCTAATAAAGTTTATATTGTTATATAGATGTAGAGAAAAATTTTGGACGTCTGCACGAATTTAATTTCATATGAAGTTAGAAGTTCATAATATTGTGAAACTCTAAATTTGCCCAAAAATTCATGGGGACGTTCGCAGTAGAAAACGACTCTAAATGGAATTAATATCTGCAGCAATGCATACATTGTTTCCCATGGTTAAATTTTTATTTTACGGTTTCCACTGTGAGAAGAGAATTTTCGTCCCATAAAGAAGAGAACGAGGAAAAAGAAAAAGAAAGAAGTTCAAAACTGCAGCGTAATCAATAGAAGCTGACATGAACATTTCTACACAAGTACATACGGTAAATCTCAGATAGCAAGCCAAAGATATTAGTCGCCGCTATCATTTTATTCCATATTTATACGGGAAGAGCCATGTCATTTTATTGATGATATTATTATTTATTATACTTTTTATATGACATGGTTCTTCAAGGCTAGTTTAGAATTATATTGGGATCGCCAGGTTTTGCTTCTTGATAGAAGAAGGCGGCAGCGGGAATGTTGTGAAGGTCCAATCAAGCACCTGATGGCTTTCTGCTCTCCCGAGCCCTGTAGATGCTGTGAAGCCAACATAGACTGAGCTTAGAACTGTTTCTGACATGACAATAGGTCTTTCAATCAACTTCTGAAGTGGGTTCCCCGCATATGCCACATAAACATAGAGTATTTTCGTCCATCCATCGTAATAAACTTGAACCTGGATCGGCCTTCCACTTTTGAGATCAATGCCAAAGCTGTCGAGACTCTTAGCTGGATCTGATATTAAGCTTGCTATGTCGATGCCGATATGGTTATTATCTGGATCATTTTTATTTTTGTTCTTGAATGTGTCCAGCTCCACGGCTAATATCGAACCATTGTTACCTACATATATAATTTGCATATGCATTATATATATATTATCTCAAGAAGTTTTCCGCACGTTATTTGGTGAGGGTTCCCCACCATATGTTACTATTACAACACCCACCATATGGTGTAACAACATTTCTTCATTTTTTTTTTTTTTTGGTATAAACCACTCGGTTTCCTGCGACCGCATTGGGCCCCGATTAATTCGGATTCGGGGTGTAGTTACAGTTAAGATTTTTTACCCTACCAAATGGTGTGTTTAGTGGGGATCGAACCCGAGAGCTCTTCCCACTTATCCAGCCTGCGTCGCCAACTGAGCCACAACCGTTTGGGACATTTCTTCATTTTAATAAAACGTAGAACTCTCATTATACAGTTCTTCTTCAATAAGCTCTCATTATACAGTTCTTCTTCAATAAGGACATCCTTACTTTGTTAAAGTAAAGATATTACTAAAATATTAAAAAAAATTAATATATTATAGACTACGTTTTTTTATTTGTAAATATATTAAAATATTTTTTTTATCTGACATCCATAGTTTATTAAAACGAGGTTGTATTCAATAATAATAATATATACACACACATATATATCATCGTATTGTTTATCAGTACTGTTATTATATATATTATTCGCCTATGCAAGCATCAAGTACGTGTCAGTACTTTATCTGTGTTAATTCTTAATTATTTACATTTGATCATCATACCCGATGTAGTCAGTCCAAGATTTCCGAAGCCGCTGTTTGATGGTGAAGGGCTGCTATCGGGTGTAAGAACAAACGTCATGCCTTCTGCAGAATCCGTTGTATTTGGGTAGGGTGAGATCCTAATGGTGAAGGTGGTACTAATCATAGCTGGCCATGCAGTCACAGGCTGGCTGTATAAAACCCGTCCAACCTTACTTAGTGGCAGCTGATCTGGTGATTCTGGTGAAGGGTCTGATGTGAGGCTTAAGTAGCCATAACTTGGAGTCACTGCGCCCATGCAAATTAGGCTGCCATCGCTACAACTTTTTGGGTTGAATGAGGAAAATGTGAAGCTGACAGGTTGATCCACAGGGACTGATGAAAAAGCACCGCGAAGAAAAACTGAGAAGAGTAGTAGGAAAATCATTTTTTGTTCTGGGAGGGCTACTTCTTGAATTGCTTTGCTCAGCTTCACAAGCACTTATTATATGGGGGACTTTAGACTTTTTTTTTATTAATTTTATTATTATTGTGGTTGTTGTTACTACTACTACTGTTTTGCGTGCTGGGGCGATATTTTAAAAGTCACTCTCCTTTGAAAACCATGCGTAGCACATGCATATAATTGTCTAAGTAAAAATATATATTGATAAATTGGTATCTATAAAAAGAAGGTATGTTATTTGCACAAAAACTCGGACATGAATACAAGAAATATTTTTATTAAAAAATAAACTCTTACAATTTATAAAATTTTATTTTTTTATACGAGAGTCTTCATTTGATTTTTCATGTGTAATTTTGTGTCCAAATAATATTGCTTAATTTTTAATCTAAATATCTTTGCTCAATTAAGAAGTACAATCTATCAAACTTGCCCACAACAAATGTTTAGTCATAATGAGGCTAGTGCATGAAATGTGAGTAAACATAGATCTACAATCTCTTGACAAATTTGTTTTGTATAAATTAATGTAGCATAATTTAACTGATTCGATTAAGTACATCTTGACCTACGTAATTTAACTCTATTATTTTGTATTTTCATCTAATCAATAAATTTATATTATATCATTTTGTACAAAATAAATTTGTGTTATACTTTATAACTTTATCATCACTCATGAAGTATTTGTTACGCGATCAAAAAAAGAAAATGTAATATGAGCCTAGATAATAAAAGAATTTAATTTTTGGCATATATATAAGAGAGCGTCTGCATTTTGGAAATTGCAAGCTCTTCAACTAGTAACTAGCTACTAGATATGAAATAACAAAAAATTCAGACTCTTATGAGCTACAAAAATATTATATAAGTCTAAGACTCTTATTAATGAACATGGGTTATGTACATTCGTTGTGATATAGAAAAATTCATGAAACTTAAAGTTTATATTTTTATATTGGAGCTTCCATTGAACGAAAGTCTCGATTTTGCTTAGTTTAAAATTCTAAATAATAAATTAGGAACTCCTCATGACCTAAATTTCCGTGAATTTTTATAAATGTTAAGTCACGTCCATTAATGATTATATAAAATTAATATTTAACTACTTTTATATCCTTTATCTACTAATAATCAATAATTCACGTGATTTATTCCAAAATAAGATCAGTTTGGAATATTACATACATCATCAACGAAGTTTATTGACTTGCTTTCATTTAGCATGAGGTTGGTGAAGCAACTGACTGTTGTGGAAGGGATACTTAGAAAGTGTATAAAAATATTTAAAAAGAGAGGGTAACTATAATCATATTTGAAACTATAGCCTTGATGTGCAAATTTAAGATCCTAATTCCCACAGCAACCTTATAAAGAAAATCGAAAATTGATGGAGAAGGCGAAGCACAGGGTGGGGAGGCTGAACCGGACCTTATCTAACACAGAAAATATCTATGAATTAAATTTGAATGTCAGAGCTTATTAGGGAGCAAAGTATAGAAGCTTTTGGTAGATTTTGGACTATCTTTGAATTGAATATTATAATGTATAGAGAGTCTTCTGTCTTACGCATAAGCACATACGCATTATAAGAAACAAATCTCATCTATGTTTAAATATAGGACATTTAGAATTGTAGTTGAACAATTCTAATTTAAAATTATTGTGCTAGAGTGTTCAACAAACAATTTATGCTATGATTTTTAAGTTGATTTTATTTCACTTTTGTATGATGAAAATCTCATAATATCTTTACTGTTTTAATCAAAATTATTGCTTAAAAGTTATATTTCATAATTACAATTTTTTTTCACAATTTTTGTTTCATCATTACGCTTTTTAAATCACAATACTTTAATACTGAACATATCCTTAATTATGGCAATAATTTAAATTGACACATGGTGATTGGTATTTACCTTGTATATCATATATTTTGCCTCAAATTTGAATCGACATGGATATTTTATTTGTATCTAATAATCTAGTCAAGAATATTTCAATTATTATTTGATACAGTTATTGATCGTATAATGTCGTATCTTTCATCTAATATTTTCTAAAATTTCCCATGTTTAATGGGCTTTCGGATGTGAGATTCTAAATATTTATGCCTGAATGATCCTAAAATGTCAGATTATATGTGGTAAAGTTACATGTACGGAAAATTGAACAATTATTTATTATATAAGGGATTGATAATAAAATTGAAACAGGATGAAGCATAAGCGACAAGAATTTAGCTGTAATGTTGAATGGGTAAATGAAAGCTTGCATGGGACCCCGGACACAGCACAGCTGGCAAATAATCTTTTACACAATTGGGTACGAAAAACGTTGGCCACAGATTCTTCTCACTCGTTTTTATCCTTCACCCGTTTGTTATAAAATTCCCCAACTCCAGAATGCGTTTAGTAATCAATTCATTTAAAAGACAGTGAATGAAGAGAAGAAAGATGAATGATAATTTACAGTACCTGAGTTGCAATCAGCAACTATTGTTATTAAAGAAGCTGATATAATTAATCAGTATATCAAAGGGAAGCATTGGGCCATGAGGCTCTGTATTCATATATACAATCAAATCAGGAAGTGCTGATGATTCCAAATTTTTCCATGCTCCTGAAGAAACCTTGCACCAGGGGTTATGTTGACGGCAACTCTAAGCAGTGGCTGCAGCCTGCTCCTCAGCAACTTGTGCAGCTGGAAGAAGGGTGCAGATGAGGTTGCGGTCACCGTACACATTGTCAACGCGTCCTGATATAGCAGTCCCGAGAAGTCCAATGTCAGTACAATCAGGCAAGGAATTAAAAGACATGTTTGTATTTCAGTGACTATGCTAAAAGCCGGAAATTACCATAAGCCTATGAAGTCAAAATTGAAATAACATACAGCAACACATGGGTTTGATGTGAAGTTTATGGCACAGAATTTTATATTGCTGTTATGTTGTTAATATTACTTTCAAATAGGTTAAAAGGAGATAACAGATAAGATGCATTATTATAGACAAAGGACCCCTGCCCTGACATAATAAATTGTGCAGTCTCATTTTGCCTAATAAAGAGTTCGAATGTGTTAGTCAGGCTTACTGGATAAGGCAGCTAAATTAGTAGTACAACTATAACTTCAATATGATAGATGACAATAATGTGAACAAAAAAGTTATTCAATGACTTCACGAATTGCAGATTCTGGCAGTGAAGTTGAGGGTTGAGGGCACATAAGGGGTATGATGGACACGCATACCTGTAGCAGGCCAGAACTTAGCAAACCGGAGCCAGGAAGCAGGATAGGCTGCATATTCTCGAGAGTATGGTTTAGTCCATGTATCTCCCATGAGCAAAGATGGTGGATGCGGAGCCCCCTGCATTTCCAAATTTCAGATAATAAACATAAGGCTTCATAAATAAACTTTGATTCCACAGAGAACTGGTTATACATATGTTAATTTCTTTCACTATGTAACTAAAGAAATAGCCATAGTGAAGAAACAAGCATGTCACCTTCAGGACATTGTTGTGGATATCTGCCTTCCCGTTTTCAATCTGTGCAATTTCTTCTCTGATGGAGATGAGAGCATCACAATACCTGTCCAACTCTTCCTGCAAAAGTAGTGAATTTGGTTAGAGAAAGTAAAATTTGAAAGAAGAGATCTTCTCTGTTATGACATACCTTGCTTTCACTTTCAGTTGGTTCAATCATAAGTGTGCCTGGAACAGGCCAGGACATTGTTGGTCCATGGAATCCATAATCCATAAGACGTTTGGCAACATCTTCAGGCTCTATCCCAGCAGTATTCTGAGATGAAAAAGGTTTACAATTTGTTATGGAAATAAACAGTAGATCAAGAGGAAACTAATTGAAACTTCTGCGTCATAAGAACAACCTTCAAGCCTCTCAAGTCCACAATGAATTCATGAGCAACTGTTCCATTGACACCACGGAAAAGGATGGGGTAATGTTTCTGAAAAACCAAAACAAACTTAACTAGGTCAAAATTATCCAGAATTTATAACTTTAATGGCAAGCAATATAGAAGGTAAACCAAGCATGTGTGAACAAATCATTCTTCTTCCTGAAGAAAGTTTGAGCAAAAGGTTATGTGAGCGTAGCAAGTGGAAGTTGCTTTGCTTAGACAATAAAAGTGTGACAATGTTTTATAGAAGTATAAGAACGTCCGCAAAGCGATGCAACCACCAAAATGAAACTTACAGATTTTAAAGTAAAGATATTAAAGGAAAAGTCAAGAACCTCCAAACGTTTTGCCATGTAGTTTGCATTCAGAATAGCTATCTTTGAAGCCTCAGTGAGTCCTTTAGAACCCATCATAGCTATGTACGCATATGATATTGGCAGGATAAGTGCAGAGCCCCAAGGTGCAGCTGCAATTGTGCCCAGGGGTTGAGACTTTTCAGGGGCAGGAATACCACCTGTGGATACCTTCATCATGGAAATAAAAATAAAAAATTAATAACTGAATGAAAAATATCAGAGCAGCAAATACATCAGAACAATTTGTAGACTTTACTGAGCCCTATTACTAGTAGCAGACATTCAATCATTTATAGGCATTTGATGTATTAATAGTCAGAAAGATACTAACGCATAAAAGGTAGTAAATAGCTTGAGCTGCATACCAAGGGCCTATCTGTGCTGAAGAGAAGGTTCCATCATAACAATTACAAAGTTTTTTTTTTTTTTTGGGTTTTTGTGGTGGGGGGGGGGCCTAAAAGTCATCAGCAGCCATAAGCTCAATACAAAGACTCTAATAATAATAATAATAACATATACTATGTGTATCCATGCAGGAATAATGGGTAAACATAAAATTGTTATTTCCTATAAAACTAGTGGAAAATCAAATTAAACGATGGAATATTCTCCATCTAAGCTAAAATGTAAATATATTAAAAAGTAGGATGAAAAAGTATGCAAAGAACACTTGCTAAATGTACGAGTACATACCACAGGATGTGAAGGCAGAAAGGGTGCCAAGTGTTTCTTCACACCAATAGGGCCCATACCAGGACCACCACCCCCATGCGGAATGCAAAATGTTTTGTGGAGATTGAGATGGCAAACATCAGCTCCAATGTAACCAGGGCTTGTCAGACCGACCTATAAAACAAAAATTTTCTCAGACAATTTCCATTGGTGAGCTGTATGCAATGCGAAAAAATGCCTGCACGGTTGTTCAATTTTTTGAAGAGTTGAGACATAGTTTGAAGATCACCACTGTTAAGATGCAGAGATGCATGAAAAATAATGAACATTTAAGTGATGAAAAGCAAGAGAAGATCCTACAGCTCCACACATCTAATTGATTACAAGAAAAGATTGGTCAAGCTGAACATTATAGAAGTCTACGGCCCTAACTCAACCCAAAAGCCAGCTCCAAGTCTTATATACTTTTCCCTTAAACTCCCCATCATGTGCAAGCCAATTTTTTTGACTAGTCCTTGTCACGTGTTAAGGTAGTGTGGGTCTACTCATGCGGTGAGTTTGGCTCTAATACCATATAAAAGTCTACGGGCCTAACTGCACCTAAAAGCCAGCTCAATAGTTGAGGGTTGCCCAAGTCTTATATACTTAACCAACATCAATACTCATTCGATGTGGGATATTTTCCCTAACAAACATATGCTGAATTGCTGATGATTAACTCACCTGGCAAGTAATCCCTTTTCAAGCTCATATTACTTGTATCTTCAGGTTTACATTCTGACTCCATTGACCTCAAAATCCCTTACTGCTACCCATTGAAAGATGCATATAAATCTAAATGAATCAACCTACTATTTTACATCATTCTACAATATGAGATGCTTGAGTCATCAAAATGTAAAATGATAGTTCATAGGAACATATTTAAAGAAGTAACAGACCTGAGCATTCATGTTAGCCCCGTCCATATATACTTGACCTCCATTATCGTGAATTATCTTGCATATCTCATCAATACCTTCTTCATAAACTCCATGAGTTGAAGGGTACGTTACCTGAAAGTTAAATTTAATTCATATATCAAGAGAAATTGCACAAACAAGCATTCCCAAATGTCCTAGTCATATTTAAGTTTTCTACTAATACAAAATGAATTATCAGTACATGTTGCAAAGCCTCTTACCATAAGAGTTGATAGGTTGTCCCTATTAGCTTCTGCAGCCTTCCTTAACTCTTCAATGTTGATGTTACCCTTGGCATCAGTTCCAACAGAAACAATCTTCATTCCACACATGGCAGCAGTAGCAGGATTTGTCCCATGGGCTGACACGGGTATAATGCACACATTGCGGTGATGGTCTCCTCTTGCCTACAGTGTCCAATAACAGTCCAAGGATTGTTAAAAATGGAAGGAAAGGGGTGGGAAAGGAATCCAGGCGATATGTCTCAAGTTTTACTCCAAGTTTTTGGCTACAAGGGATAAGAGCATAGTTTGTAAACACAGTTACCATCCATTTACCTTATGATAAGCGCGGATAACCATGAGCCCAGCATACTCACCAGCTGCACCAGCATTTGGTTGCAAAGAGAAAGAGTCAAAGCCAGTAATGGTACACAGCCACTCACCCAGATTGTTAAACATTTCCTTAAGAGACAAAAAATAATCATCTATCAGGAAATAATATATGTGAAACATTTAATAGACTAATGCAGCTGTAAGTTCTGTGCGCTACTGAAGATGCCTTGCTAATTACCTGATAACCCTGAGCCTGGTCAGCAGGGGCAAAAGGGTGTATGTTAGCCAAGCTAGGCCATGTCACTGGCATCATTTCAGTTGTTGCATTCAATTTCATTGTACAAGATCCCAATGGAATCATACTGTGGCACAGTGAGAGCTCCTTTGATTGTAACAGATGAATGTATCTAAGCAATTCATGCTCTGTGTGGTATCTATAAAATATTGAAAAACTGTATAAGTCAGAGAAGCCTCTGAGTTATGAAGTATAGGTAGTTTGAGTGATAGTATAGAGTTGTACTTGTTAAAAATAGGATGTGTCAGATACGGACTCTCCCTTGTTAATCCAGACGGAATTGCAGTCTCAACCTCTTCAGCCAGAGATGCAGCAGTGAATGGAACCTGACAGTTTAACAAAGAAGGTTCTGTTTAGAAATCAGCAATGTAATTAATACACCGAACATCATTTGGGGAAAAAAAATGTAGAACGCACTGATTTGCCCCCAGCGAAAACTATGAAAAGCTTATCAACATCCTCCAATGTCGTTGTTTCGTCAAAGGAAGCAGTGACCTGAGAGACAGAAAAACTTCCTTAATCTGACAACAAAAAATCATACAGTAAACCATCAACACAACATATGAAAGACTAACTCACAGTGTTGGAATCTACAACCCGAAGATTCATTTCAATCTTGTAAGCAGCACTGGCAATGGCATGTGCATCTGCACACTTCACCTTCACAGTGTCAAAGAAGGGAAGCCCCTGGACTTCCACCGTCCCCAGCTTTTTCAACCCAAGGGCAAAAGTCCCAGCTAGTCCATGGACTCTTTGAGCAATAGTTTTAAGGCCTTCAGGTCCATGATAAACAGCATACATAGCAGCCATGTTTGCAAGTAATGCCTACATAGATAAGTTTTATTCAACCAAAGCAAAGTCAGTTCATTGGGCATGTTTTATGGTGCAGAAAATATGAATGCATGTGTTTATAAAAAAATTCTTGAGCTAGATAGGTTCTGCAGTCTTCAAACTTTCAAAAAATTAGAAAGCAGTTTTTCAATCTCTACACAGGCAGTCCTCCAAAGTAAAACAGAAACAGAACAGGAATAACAATTATCTGTTACTTGAGCAGTGCAGATGTTGCTGGTAGCCTTGTCCCTGCGGATATGCTGCTCCCTAGTCTGCATTGCCACACGCAGAGCAGGCTTCCCTGAAGAATCAATACTAACACCAATAATCCTCCCTGGCATCATCCTCTTGTACTCTTGAGAGGTAGCCAAAAATGCTGCATGAGGACCTCCATAACCCATTGGCACACCAAACCTCTGAGCAGAGCCCACAACAATATCAGCCCCCAATTCACCTGGAGGCTTCAAAATTGTCAATGCCAACAAATCCGTTGCCGTAACAACCTTAACTCCGTTAGCATGAGCATTCTTAATGAAATCCCCATAATCCAAAACTTCACCCTCAGTACCTGGATACTGAACCAAAACCCCACAAACATCACCTGACTTGTAATCAATATCCTTAAGATCCGAAACAACAACTTTAAGATCAAAACCATCAGCTCTAGTAATACAAATATCAATTGTCTGAGGGTGGCAGTTGCTAGCAATAATAAAAGTCTTCTTCTTTCCCTTCTGTATGTTATTGCACATAGCCATTGCCTCAGCAGCAGCAGTTCCCTCATCAAGCAATGAGGCGTTTGACATAGGCAATCCAGTAAGATCTGCAATCATGGTCTGGAAATTAAGCAAAGACTCAAGTCTCCCTTGAGCAATCTCAGCCTGGTATGGAGTGTACTGAGTGTACCAAGCTGGATTCTCCATAATATTCCTCAAAATCACAGGGGGAACATGAGTGTTATAGTATCCCATGCCAATAAATGACTTATAAACCTTATTCATTGATGCTAGTTTCTGCATATGTTCAATCATTTGGCTCTCGGTTAACCCTTCATCAAACTTAGAGAATTTCATTGAATCAATACGGATAGATTTAGGCACAGTAGCATCAATAAGTGAATCGAGATTATCAAATCCAACTAACTCAGACATTTTGGCTTGATCCTCGGGGTTTGCAGAGTTATGGCGACGAGCAAAAGTATCACTTGGTTTTAATGCCTCAACAGAAATGCGTCGAGTCTGTGACCCGAGACCATAACCATTAACATTATGATGAGACATATTGTTCCTAGATTGCAACAAATCTGATCTTGAATTGTTGGTGCAAACAAATGGTGCAGATGACAATGAAGAGACATACCTTGAAGGTGTGTACAAAGCAGCAGCGGCAGCTGATAATTTTGATTCATGGTGATTGCGGGACAGCTGCTTGGACTCATTAACCAGGCGTTTGAGAATTGCCCGGCTAGCCAGCCGCCTTGCACGCTCCATGAATGAAGTGAGATAGAGCTAAAACGAGCTCTTGAGTCTTGCCTCTTGCAAACTTCAAAACATGAAATAGGCTCACAAGAAGCAAGGCAAATGGGGTTGTTGAGAAGATAAAAAGAGTAGTTTTTCAATAAAGTAAATATTTTTGTTACATAAGAGTCAGTAGGTGTAGTGGGTTGGTGATAAATAAACTGATGATTCGTATGCTGATAATATATATATAGAAAGAGAGAGAGGACAAAACTATCTATCTATATACACACAGACACACGTATATTTGTGCGTGTATGTATTAATAAAAATTAATTCTTTTATGACTTCAAGATCTGGTGAATTTGGTGGGTGATGACTGAGCAGCCACCTACGTAGAAAAAGACACTCAGGAAGTTATCATATCACAATCTGCTGAGAGTTACAAATTTCTTACAAATGTATGGAAGAAATTGAATGCAAAGAGATTGGAATTCAATGGATCACAATGCCGTTTGATTTTTATGGTGATATGAATATGATGATATCCGAGAAAAAATTAAAATAATTGATTTTTTTTGTTTGGGGGGTGGGAAATATGGGATTCTTTGGTGGCTGAATCTCTTTCACAATCAAGTTATCACTTTGCCTCACCTCATGTTTATAAAAACAAAAGTTTTTCCTTGGGTTAGGGTTTACAGCAGAGAAGTGATAAATCTCACTCAATTTTCAGTTCATGGGAATTTTCAATGAGAATTTTTTTATTTTTATTTTTTGGTTGGGATTTTTTGGTTTGTTCGTTTCGTGGGTCCTGAAAATTGGGTGGAGGCTAAAATTGGGAAATTGCTGGATCATCGGCAAATATAATGTCTGGCTGACAATTAACGTCATAAGTGGTTACCTAAAACAACTCGACAGAGTCCGATTTCTCTGGCCGTTTATACTGTTGCGTGGTGTATCACACAGCCTTTTAAGTTTGAGAAGCAACGGCTGAGATTTGACCACAGTAGTTACCGTCGTAAGAAATTGGAATCTTGATAAGTACTTGACTTGTGTCTTCTGGAGGAAAAAGAAAAAAGGACAGAAAAAGTCGTTGCGGAGGGCATTAAGTTACATGTCATCAACAATAAAAATAAA
Organism: Atalantia buxifolia; assembly: GCA_030444775.1. Taxonomy (NCBI): domain Eukaryota; kingdom Viridiplantae; phylum Streptophyta; class Magnoliopsida; order Sapindales; family Rutaceae; genus Atalantia; species Atalantia buxifolia. Next base: position 14,145,893 of record CM059834.1, on the reverse strand, counting down.
ACCAACAATTCAAAATAAATTTCACAACCGAATAACACTTAAAACTTGTTAGTGCAATACTTGGTGAGTTGGTCTGTAATCCTAAAAGCATTACAGAAGATTGGGCACAATGATTGGACCAATAATCCGGACGAGATGTTTTAACCAATAATTCAAGTAGAGTTGTGTGGTAATACGTGAATTTTTTTTTATCTTATAATATAATTTACAAATATTTACCGTTAGAAAACTACGAAAGATAATAGTTTTTAATTTGTTATTATAAAAAAAATGAACGTTTAAACTGAACTTAGGTTGAATGTAGTTATACATTACCATAAAATATTAAGAAATATGAGTTAATATTACCTTTTTGAACTATAAAATCAGTTGGAACAGCAACACCAATCAACAAACTCAAATTTGTTTAGACCAATTTTCATACCTTAGAGGAAGATTTCTCACTACAAAAAAGAGACAAATAAAACTGTTTGATCTTTATGATACAATGACATTGTTGTGAGGTTGCACTCGATGTGATAGTTTAGAACAACAAACATAAAGTTAAAGAAGAAAAATATGAAATAGAAGTAGAGAGCAATAGATATAATAATCGGGCTATCTCTTCACTTCTTGTTATAAAGTAATAAGTTGTAATAGGCTATTAAAGACTTTGTATATCTTTCTTATATAAAGAAATCTAATATTTTTCCTAATTCAATTTTGAATTAGCACCTCACTTATTCTTATTTAATTTGAATTAATCATCCATCTGCCTCACAATTTAACTCAGCTTGAATAATTTATATCACATCTAAATTTGATTTATCCAACTCTAATTTTTAATTAAGGCAAACACAAAGAAAATTACTCATTTTTTTCCTCTAACAAGGGACGTTAGCATTTTGAAATACTAATAAAATTTCCAATTAAAAAAAGTCTTATCTGTCATTACATGTTCAAAAGAGGACTTAAACCTCTGCATACAAATATAAAGAAAAAAATAATAATAAGCTTTTGATAGACGAAATGAGTGGTACATAAAGGGAAAATAATATAATTTTTAGGTTTTGATAATAATCTTTATTCTTATGTAGTTACATCACAAGTTTCATATTTTACGTTTTGAAACTTCGTACCAAGCCACCAACCTCCTCGAGTCGTCGACCTTTCTAGTCTTAGCAGCCTGTGGGCGCTGGTTTTTTTGTTTGCGTGACAACATAAAAGTTTGTTTGTCTCATCGTAGCACGAGGTTAAGCAAAGGCAATTGGCTGCTACGGGAGATGGTTTTTTCCCCCTCAAAAGTCTTATCTATTATACGAAAGGGAAAAAAGAAAAAAATAATAATAACGATGGTAGAAAATAAATGTTATGATAATAGTAAACATGGCGGCCTCGGATTTAAATTTCATATTTTTATATCATAGCTCCAATTAAACTAAAATCTAAATTTTGTTGTATCTACATCCCTACACGTGCGATGATTTGGAATTGTGTAATATCCAAGTTTTTATAGCTTTTAAAGATCTGTTAAGTCAGGTGCCGATTAATAATGATGTGAGATTAAAATTTTACTCTTATGTCCCCTATATAGTAATTACCAATTATCTACATTGAATTCTACTAAATTCACATCAAATAGAATATTGGCCCCTAATCCCCGTATGATACGACATAAGTTTGATGGTTTTCTTGTTTTAGCATGAGGTTGGTGAGGCAAATAACTGTGTTATGGAATGGATATTAACGTTGTGTGGAAAAATTTCAGATATTTAAAAAGGGAGGGGAAATTATGATATTTAGAAACATAACCTTTGATGTACAAGTTTAATATATCCTAATTCCTACAACAATCTTATAAAGAAAATTGAAAATTGATAGGTAAGGCGAAACGTCGGGGGGGCTGAACCGGATCTTGCGACACTCACCTAACACATGAATTAAATTTCAAAGTTCTAAGCCATATGGAGATTTTAGACTATCTTTGAAATTAATTATTATAATGGAAACATTTATGGAGAATCTTTTGTCGCATAAACATGGAATCTTTTGTCTTTTGCATAAAAACATTAATATTATTCACCAATCACAAATGACCTCAAAATGTTTGATGTAGAACAATTGCCTAACACGCATTTTTCACTTGAAAATTTTACCAACTCTGCCATTAATTAAAATGCTAGTGGGCTCCCGAGCCCAGTGATTCCCTGACTCGCGCGTCCAAATATGCTGCTGGTCTACAGTCTCAATCTCCTGTTGCGAGTCTTTTTCTTTTCAAATAATAATAATAATAATAATAATTATTATTATTATTATTATTATTATTATTATTATTATTATTATTATATTTATGGTAAAAACATTTACTCTTAATTTTATTTGAGAAAAAATGTATAATTGTAACTAAAGATATTCTAATTACAATATAAACATATTAATGGAATACAACTCATTCGGATGATGAAAGTTTTTTTCTATATATTATTTCATTTCAATATGAAATGTTATACTTCTAATCAAACAATTTGGCCAAATAACATTTTCCCTTTATGCACAACTATCATCGTCCACACACCACATAAGGATTGGAGGATTTCTTACCACCGGCTTGTAGCCATTTTGTTCACACACCACATAGGGATTGGAGGATTTCTTACCACCGACTTGTAGTCATTTTTATGGCAAGAGAAGATGATCAAACTACTCGACACAAGACAGAAGCATCACTAGCTTATGCATTGACCCGAGTATCATGGGGCATGTGCAATCCTGTGTAAATTAGCAAGGATCACCTTACAAGACTAAATACTCCCGAGTGACCGATAACGAAGCAGCATTGTGAGGGAAGGGTGAAAAGAAACCCCATCGATGAGTGAAATAAAACATGAAAGCTTAAGCACCCGAGCAGTGGGGGGAGCCCGATTCTGCAACCACATGCCTATTGAAGAATAAGCTAGTGACTCATAGTAGCGCCTTGGTTAAAAAGAAACGAAAGAATAATAAGCAATCACATACTAATTCTAATTTCATATCATTGTAGCAATGGACATAATCTTCTTTTATTATTCCTTTGAATATAATAACAAGTACTTCATTTTCAAATCAAATCCAAATAAATTATTCTTTCAATGGTATAGTTTGCACCATTTCTATAGTTCGGTGATATGGGTCATTGGAACAAAAATGCCCAACTGGTCCATGCACCCTTATCCATATCTAGCTACTGATTATGGTACACAACTGCCATTTGGGTGATTCATATATATTCTATTTACTTTAATAGTGAATTTAGAGAAAGATTATCGAATTTGAAGCTCAAGCCAAAAAAAAATGATGCATAATTCAACAAAAGGCTTATACGCATAGATTGCTATCCTTCTCTTTCAAAGATAGCGTTCTTTTTGCATTTTTAAGATTTGTAAGCCTAATCTTCCTGCTAAATATTTAAATATAGTGTACATAATTACTTCCCTTGAAAATTGTTTAGTCCAATCTAGTAGATACAAAAATTGCCCATTTTTATAGTTTTGATTTTCTTATTTTTGTAATTCAAGTAAATAACTTTTCTTTATTCTCATTTCTTATTTCAATTTCAATCCATTTTTATTTGGAAAATGATGTTCTCACACATTTGTGCACAAAGGGTTGCACAAAACGGTGCGTTTTGTGCAACCTTTAAAAGGCATGTCGTACGTGCCCCAAACAACACACACGCACGCCAAATTCACAGCATCATTTCCCACTTCGTTTCCCACTCGCGTTTGCCTCCTCTCACTGCAACAAAACCCAGCAGCTTCGTTCTCCACACAGCAACAACTTCGATCTCAAATCCCAACAGCAAGGCTTCGTTCTCAAATCCCAACAGCAACAAAAACTCAGCAGCTTCGACCGTGCAACCAGCAACGACTTCGTTCTCAAATCCCAACAGCAACAAAATCTCTCCCTGTTTCCGATCTCGCTGGATCTGAGCCGCCACACTCTCTCGGCTTCGATCAGCCTCATTCTCGGTGGCTCCATTCTCCCTCACTCTCTCTCGCTCAACACAACCGAATTAACGGAGCTTGTTAAGATTGGTGTTTAATTTATTGCTTTAATTTATAATTAATTAAAGATTAATTATTTTGCCCTATTTCGGCCACTTGAATTTTGAATGGTTATTGTTATTGTTGAGGGTATAGTGATTTTCGGTTGTATTGATATTAGCTTTGGATTTTGAACGAATTGATTTATTTTCCCTATTTCAGATGTTGGTTATTGTTATTTGGGAATTCATTTTGATCATTCAGATTTTGTTTGGCAAGTATTGTTACTAATTGTTGTGGCTATTGGTTCTCGGGCAAGTATTATTACTAACTGTTGTGGCTGTTAATTCTCGAGCAAGTATTGTTACTAACTGTTGTGGTAGCAAATTGGAGACATGATGTCAAGCAGTAAAGTAGGCATTACCTTATACTCTACGAATTTCTCAGCATGCTGCCTTTCTTCTTCTCTGGAATCCTTGAAAAATCTATAAGTAATGGACCAATGAATTAGTGTGTACAATTTGGTTGACAAACATTATTAGAGAGATATTAAGTTTGCAGGAGATAGTCGGCAAAAACCTTAAGAGCAACATTTTCTCTGATAAAGTAGGCATACATGGCATGATTAGATGTGGGAAATATTATATTCCAAACGGATCCTGAGAACAGACATTTAGTAAGGAGCATGTGCAGGATTACTGCAGAAAAATACAGTTCTGGCCAATATAAGAAATTTGTTTAATAATTGTTCTGTCCAGTTGTTTTTTCCACCTTCAGTGCTTAATGCCTACTGGCTGTTTTTTCTTTTCGAATTGATTAGTAGCTGGTGTGTCCTATATTTTTCCCCTGTCCAGTTACTTAATGCTCACTAACTATTATGGCTTTTTTTCTCCTTTTCAGTTGCTTAAATTGGTTGGATATTTATATCACAATGTCCTCTAGCATGAGTGAAGTTCCAAATCCACATACAAAAACTTGTGAAAAGTGATGCAATGATAAGATCTTACGAACTTCGCGCACAAGGGAGAATTCGAATCGTAAGTTTTGGAAGTGCAAAGGATGTGGGGCATTTGAATGGGACGACGATCGGAAGAACAGTGAATCTAATGAGTGTCGAGGGGTGGAAGATCAAAAAATAAGCGAGATTAAAATTGATCTCTTACTAGGAGAAGTGCGCAAGCTGGGGCATCAAATGGAATCCTTGTCTCTTAAATTTGAATTGCTTGAAAGAGAACTTCAACGAAGATCGCAACCAAGTGTGATTGTAAAATATGCCCCACAAATAATTATATCTATTTTAATATGTATTGTATTTAAATTGTATGTTCAACTACTATATTAACTTCTCTTATTTGTAATGAAAATTACCGTTATGGCTGAACATATTACTTTCTGTTATTTGCGACTTTGCGTTAAATCATTCTCTTAATTTTTTTTGGTGTTACCATTCGCTTCAAATATCACTACAACTATCATAAAGTGTGATTGAGAGACAAAATAATCCTCAACCAGCATCCATCCCATCCAAAAATCACCACCTCAGATTATCAAAACACACCCACAACATCATCTTCATGATCATGCATGATTTAGCATTTGAGAAGCTCAAAACATTAATTCAATAATTATTTTTCATAAACTAAAAGGTTTTATATTTATAACTAAAAGGTTTTATATTTATAACTAAAAGGTTTTATATTTATAAGATAAAGTATTTTGTGGATTTGAGTAATTTGGACTTAAATGAAAAGTTTTGCAATCTTTGAGTTTGATAAATATTATTTTGAATTTTGGATTCAGACGTATTTGCAAAGTTTTGAAACGTTTTGGGCCATACTATAATTTATGAAAGTTTGAGGACCCGAATGAAATTCAATCACATGGAATCCAAAATTAGACAGGAAGCGGCTAGGGGTGGGCAAAAAAAGCTGATTAATTAAAAACCGAACCGAACCGATCGGTTCGGTTCGGTTTTTTTGCGATTTTTTTATTTCCAAAAAACCGAAATAGTAATAGTAAAAAAATAGTAAAATTAATCGGTTCGGTTTTCGGTTTTAAAAAAAAAAACTGAAAAACCGAACCGAAATCTCAAATAAACCGATTGTAAAAAAACCCTAAATCTAAATCTAAACATTTCAACCGAAACAGAGCACTCGCTGGACTCCCGTCAAATCCGCTGCTTTCGCCGCCATCGCCGCCATTGGTGATCGCTCGCCGTTTGGTTCTTTCTTTAGGTCTTTGGTCCACCGCTGCTTCTTACTCTTGGTCTGGGTCTTCTGGTCACTACCGTCACCACTGGTGGTCTTGGTCACCGCTTCGCTGTCACTTCTTCTTTTTCGTCATTCTTGATAATCGCCGCTTTGTTGGTTCTTCTTCTTCTTTCACCGCCGGCTTCGATCGTCATTTGTTCGTTCTTTGGTCTTTGAGTCACCTGCTTCTTCTGCTGGTCGCTCGCCGCTCGTGGCTGCTTTCTTTGCTCGTGGCTCGCTCTGCTTTGCCGTGGTCGCTTTTCTTCTTTGCCGCTGGCCGCCGCTTCTTCTTTTTGCTCGTGCCGGCCGGTGGTGGTGGCTGCCGCCGCCGTTACCGTTGCCCGAACCCAAGTTGGTGAATTTGTTATCTATTTTTTCTTTTTAAAGAATTTGGTTTTTATTCTTTGATTCCAAACCAAACAAAAGATGATGAATATCCTTCACAACATTTGATGGTAAAATTTACTAGTTTATTTTTCAAAATTTAAAGCAATGCAATTTCCGAAACACCTACTTATTTATTTAGAGAGATAATTTAAAAACATTCAACGGATAAAATGATGATCAACTAATGCGGCGACATAATGTAACCCCATCAGCAATAGAGATAATTTATTAGGCTCGAGTCATCTTTGAAGAATAAACAAAGTGTTTTGAGCTAGATTGGCAACAGAAGAACAGTTGTAAATTAGTGAGAGTAGAGTGGATAGTATTAGTTGATGTTAGATGTGCCTACTAGATGGAATTCAACATATTTGATGTTGCACAAAGCGATTGTGTTTGAAAAAGCATTTGATAGTTATTTCACTCTTAATTAATCATTCTAATATATTTTTTTTAATTTGTTAATGTAGAATTTGGTAGACCAATAGTAGCTCAACAAGAACAAGCAGCTAAGGAGTAATTGAGATTTGGGAGTTGGTTGATGTTTATTGCTTTTGTAGTTTTGTTAAAGTTTAAAAGACTTTTTGCTTATTTATTTTGATTTGAACTTGTTATTGAACATTTTATGTGTTCTTGAACTTACTTTGAGACATATTTTGATTTTTTATTTGTTAACTTTTTATGTTTGTGGTAGATTTATTAATTTAGGGTTCTAAATTTAAAAAAGCCCAAAATAGGCCCAATAGGCCCATAATCGAAATAATCGAACTGAACCGAATCGAATTATTTCAATTAATCGAGTATTTGATTATTTCGGTAATTTGATTAATCGCGATTATGATTTTAAAATAATCGTAATCGAACGATTGTGAAAAAATTAGTAAAAAACCGAACCGAACCGAACCGCGCCCACCCCTAAAAGCGGCTAACCGCCTGAGGAAAATCTTGTATTTTTAAATTTTGGACTAAAGTGAAAGATTTTGAAAATTTTAAAAATTATAGGTATTATATTAAATTTTGAAAACGATCTCTTTGAATAATAATAATATATTTGGGGCCATATCATAATTTCAAAAAATTTTGGAATACAATTATTATTTGAAAATTCTAAAATTGGACCTATTTATAAAATTTTATGATATTTTAGGCTATAGTATAATTATAGAAAGTTTTGGACTAAAGTGTAATTTTTTTGAATTAAAATACAAGTATAATAACAAACATATGATTCTCCATAATTAAAATACAAATATAATAGCAAACATATGATTCTCCAAAAACACAAGTATAACGTTATTTTCCAAAATCACGTTGAAACTCCGAATTAACTCCATGTTCATTAGCTTGCTGAAAGAGTAACTGCTGAAAATGTCCATGCTGCAGGAGTTGTGGGTGCTGCTATAAAAATTCAAATATTAAGAAATAAATAGGTAAAATAAATGAAAAAAAGTATACATATATATATATATATGGTGAACAACTTACATTATAGTAGTTAGCAATTCCATATGGGTATATATTCGTATCAATATCACTTCCTCCAACATTTTGAAGTGTCTACATAAGATCCACAATATATTTCAAAATATGTACGGATTAAGTTATGAAAATTAAGAAAAATTATAAGAATCCAGCCTCACTTACCGCTGCAATATTGCTTCCTTGTGGAATTACAACAGACACTTGAGAAGATAATATATTATCTGCATGTCCATCCTACAAAGTCAACAAAAAATCATTTAAGCACCATTTATGTAATAAATTTATTTGAATTAATTAATGGTAAAACTAACCTCTGCATCCGAACGTGTTGAATTCTTTTTAGGTTTGGTAGACCTTGTTGACTTTTTCCTTTGACAAGGTGGACGACCTTTCCGACGCCTCACTTCTGGATCACGCACTCCCTCAGTTGCATTCGTTGAAATTCCCATGCTGTTACTACAACTTCCTTGACCTGAAAATCCCATATTGTTACCTCTGCATTGAATTGGCTCAGGTAGATCTTTCCATACATCCTCAATCCAATTCAAAACTAGATTAGAACTCTCAACATTTCTTGCAGCCACAATTGCAACTTCCGCAAACCTAACACACATTTTTTCATACCGCTTTTGCTCATCTGTGCAACTGTGCAACTCATGACTTGTTTTCACCCTACTATGGCATCTCCACACATCTTTTCTCCATCTTCGTAGAATGTACTTTTCTGGAAGTATTTCCAAGACATTGCGTATCATGATTGTTATGGCATGTCTGCACAGAATTCCCCTAAATTGGAACATTGAACAACTACAACTGATCTCACCCTTATCTTTTTCAAAATGTACTTCAAAAAAAGATCTTTTCTTAAACTCTCCAATTTTAACATCTTCTCTGACTATATGTTCACAACCCATTGAATTGACGAATTCGCAATACAGCTTCGCAGTCAACTCTTTCTGAAACTCCTGAAACTTTGAAATGGTGTACACATCTCGAACTTGCTTCTCCATCTTGTAAGATGTTACGCATGGCATTTGTTGTGAAAGACACCAAGCATCTTCTTCGACTTCTTTTTGAACTTTACTCTTTAATGCATTACTGTACTGCTCTACAAACTGCTTCAATGTGGTTTTTGAGTTAACATAACCATCAAAAAACGCATTCATGCTCTCGCTCCGTTGAGTAGTTGACATTCCAGCCCAAAAACTATCCTTCAGGTAACATGGTACCCAATGATGTCTCTCATTATACAAGCCCTGTAGCCAATCATTACCACCCAAATCATATTCTACAATCATGCGGTGCCAGATTTCCTCAAACTTTGCAGGGCTCTGTGAATCATAAACAGCACAATGCAACATATCGCTAATATCATGATATTGTTTATAGCCCCCTAGCTTATCCGGAATCTTCTTAAGTATATGTCACAAACACCACCGATGTCGAGTATTAGGAAAGACATCCGCAATTGCAATTTTCATGGCCTTGTCTTGGTCTGTAATAATTCCAATGGGAGCGGAATTGGACATGCATGATAGCCACGTTCGAAATAACCAAGTGAACGTCTCAACATCCTCATGTGAAATTAATCCACATCCAAACAAAATAGAATAACCATGATGATTTACTCCCACAAATGGAGCAAATGGCATGTCATACTTATTTTTAAAGTATGTAGTGTCAAAAGTAACAAATCTCCAAACTCTTTGTACGCTTCCCTATTCCTTGGCTCAGCCCAAAATACATTTTTCAATCGACCCTCATCATCCACTTGCATACTAAAAAAAAACCTATTGTCTTCTAACTGAACTCTCATAAAATAATTTTGAAGAGCAGCAGCATCTCCATCCCCAAGCCGTAGTCGTCTTTCTTTCTGTATATGATTTCTACAGTCTCTTTCTGTGAATGTCACATTTTCATGGCCACCAGCCTCAATAACAAGTGATTGATAATTTTGGGACAATCTAATCCCTGCTCTATCATTTACATCAAGCTTCTTTTTTGCATATGAACTAAGGTTGCGATTGCATCGGAAAAATTTAGACTTGGTTGGAGTCAACAATGTATGATTGTGTTCAAGATTTAAAACTCGAATCCTCCACTTTCCATCTTCCTCTAATCCTCCTCCCAATTTAGCATTGCAACCTATTTTTGCATTAGGTTGGGGCCTTAGCGGATTACTAGATTTGCTTCTTGTTACACCACTTCGCCCACAAACATAACTCACATGTCGTATCATCCCATCAATGCCCTTACTACTACTTCTCCGCATAACTGGAAACCCTTTTCTTTTACCGTATTCTCTATAATAACTATACATTTCAATCTCACTATCGAATGACATTCCAATCATTGGTTCATCATCCTGTAAGTTGTTCTCCTCAATTTCCTCAAACTCTTCAACTTCAATGCTTTTTTCCATATTCTCTATTTGTACAAAATGAATATATTTCATATTAATCAACTGAATAGATTTCACATTACACATGATAAGAACAAAATTCGAACAAAATTCAGATAATCATAACCAAGAAAATCAACATTAATAGACAATTGCAATATATGCTCTGTAAAATTTAAATAGAACAAACAAAGAATTAAACTGAACCTAATTGCTCAAAGGCTCACAAATTTCTAAAAATATGCAAAAAAAATAAGGTTCTACGTTAGGCTAGGTGAAGTACCCAAAATGAGGCAAAATAATTAATCTTCAATTAATTATAAATTAAAACAATAAATTGAACACTAACCTTAACGAACTCTGTTAATTCGGTTGTGTTGGGGGAGAGAGAGTGATGCAGCTGAGATCGAGAGATTGAGGGAGAGAGGAACCGAGAGAGTGAGGGAGAATGGAGCCACCGAGAATGAGGGTGATCGGAGCCGAGAGAGTGTGGCAAAACAAGGAGAGATTTTGTTGCTGTTGGGATTTGAGAACGAAGCTGTTGCTGGTTACACATACGAAGCTGCTGGATTTTTGTTGCTGTTGGGATTTGAGAACGAAGCCTTGCTGTTGGGATTTGAGAACGAAGCTGTTGCTGTGTGGAGAATGAAGCTGCTAGGTTTTTGTGCAGTGAAAGGAGGCAACGCGAGTGGGAAACGAAGTGGGAAACGATGCTGTGAATTTGGCGTGCGTGTGTGTTGTTTGGTGCACGTACGAAAAGCTTTTTAAAGGTTGCACAAAACGCACCATTTTGTGCAAACCTTTGTGCGTAAATTTGTGAGAATATCGCTACTGTTTTTATTTTAGTTCATTCCAATCCTAATGAAACACACTATTTCTCTGACCCAACTAGATTACATGATTTTATTATAATAATTTTTGCACTTAAAATTACACTTGACAAATAGGATGAGAACCTTATACAAATAAACAAAAAATTTTGATTAAGTGTGAGTCGTAGCAAGTTACGATCGAGAGGCTCTGTGTTGTGGACCCAAATATCCTCAATCATGATTTATCATGCACGTTGTCACACACTAAATCAATCCTCTATAAATAAATTTAATAAAGTGAATGAATTTGTCTCATAAACTATAAAAACATCAAAATACGAATATACATACCATTTATTAATCTTGTAATGGGACTAGATTCAAAAGTTGTGCTAAATTCACTCTGAATTTTTATAAATATCAAAATTGGATAAAGATCATCCTGACCGATACACTCAAAATTCAAATGCAACCCACAGGTAAAAAGACTTCCCGCGCCCTCCAAAGCCCACCGATTTGGCCATTGAAACGCTGCGTTTAATGACAGGAACCAAATAGCCAACTTAATTTAACAAATGAAAATCCAATTCAGAAAAAAAAAAAAATTGAAGATCTAGAAAACTGTAACCCACTTGAACTAGATCGACCATCTTTGTCTTTTCTCTACATATTTAACGTCTTTGTAAATTGAAGTATTAGGCTGTGTGATGTGTGTGAAATATAAAGATTTATGATGGGGCTTTCGGCCTACAAACACAACCATCGTGTGGCTCAATCGCAGCTGATAGCTCCCTTAGTTAATTAAGCAAGCATATCATTGAAAAATTACAATGTCTTTATCAAGACATGGATACAACACTATAAATCTAATGAATCTTTAGTTCAGTCACAAATCGCATCATGACTAGGAGTGACTCCTAGATCTCACACGTAGCATGTTTCTTCATCTTTGAAATTGTTGATCATCATATCTCATCTTGGCCATCTTAAGAAACAAAAAAAAATATCCACATTTATCTTGTCATAATATTAATATAAAATACCTGTGGAGGTAATCATGAGATAGCACGAAGCATTCTCATTGGATGGTGTTAAGCAAGGAATATTGTGCTTCACTACTTATTATACATTCAGGTATTTTGAGGTTATTTATCACTTATCAGATTTCAGTTTCAATCTTTTCGCTTTCAACAATTATGCAAAGCCTCTAACTTTCACATAATCTTAGGACAACATTATTTTGTGGACCGTATTAATTTATAACTTAGATAATGAAGATAAGCAATCTCGTAGGCCAATTACACTCTTTTCAAAATATATGAAGCGAAAGCACAACGTAACTGAGTAATACATGATATGCTCATACGTGGCTCCACGGAGACCTTTTACTTCTGATCCGTTGATACTTGATGGTCGGTCAAACAAAATGACAGATGAGATCACATATAAAATGAAGTGACCTATGGCTTACAACATCTACTGTCTTAATTAATTTAACTCAGGGCATGGTAAAAGAAAAATGAAAAGATCACAAGAAAATTTGGCAGTAAAAGTTGTGGGGGACTAAAGAGGCTGTCACCGTCTCTTCCTGCTCAAGCAATTGATGTCTTTCTGCAAGACAAAGAGCACAACTTGCTCCCATCCCATGCTTGAGAATTATTTGCACCCATCTCTTTTCATATACATGTTATCTGCACAATCCTCAGAAGACTGAAATCCCCTCTCCATTCTTATAAATATCTTTCACGAAAGAAATCATTCTGTGCATGTTATGGCAATGACACATATATTATACATCTCTAATTTAGGGAGAATTATCCTCGTCGACCGTTACTGAATTGTATAAGATTTGAGCAAGGGCAAATCCAAGATCTTATTGTAAAGTGGATCAAACAAAATTTTAGAATATATATAATTGCGTGGGAAAAAATATACGGAGGTATGAAAATATTTTAAATGCTAACAATAAGAGACATTTTTGCAATAATCAGAGACTTATTTAATTGCATTTCTCGGAATTAAAAGTTAATGGGTTTTTGACAAGGAACCCGAAGGACAAGAAATTTAAAGGCACGTGATGCGCAAGGCACAGCAAGTTAACAACTTAGATGCATCGAGAAACAAGAGTTTTATTCGTGATCGAGTTACTCGGAAACTGGTATATAATATGAGAGATAAGCTGACATAATATATTGGGATACGTTTTGTAGTTACACTCTACAACTCCTTTTAGTTTGTCTTGTTTTTATTCGAGTGGCTACATGAAGTCACGTGAATGACTTTCAGGCCAGCGCTTGCCCTTTTTCAACTTTTATAAGAGAGCACGGCCGCTACTATTTAGCTTCTTTTTCGCCCTCTCTTCGCTGGACAAACAGCTGCTGCTATTTCTTTCTCTCTCTCTCTCGCCATACATGGCTCCATTGTATTTGAACCCAGCACAAGATCACTCTGATCCTTTTCAACTTGCGGAGGAGCAAAAACGTGATCATCAACGTTTGCAGCTATTGCACTCTTCGTCACATAATCGACCTGCTGCTTCTGTTTCCCGCCCTATTTTTCTTAACTCATCAACTCAAGATCAAGGACTGATCAAATTGGAAGAATCACAGCAGCATGATCAAAAGGCAAGAACAATAAATTCAATTACTCTTGTTTAATTCTTTTGTTATCTATGCTTTCATTTTTTTTTAAAATTTTTTACTTAAACAATTATCTTAATTTTCATGATTGTATGCCTTTATCTATAGTGATACTTCATCAGAAATGTTAGTAAATATAATCCATCTGTTTAATTAACTTTTCTCGGTTTCGTTCATGCCCCGATCATAGCTTACATATACTTATATATAGCAAAAAATCGAAGTATCTATATTCACATATATAAATTGATGTGCATGCTAGATGATACGTTTATTAATTTGATATATTAATCTGTTTGATCAGCCTTCATTTATTTGATCTTTCATTCTAATAAGTACGTACATATGTGTACTTAATTAGGCATTTAGCTTTTGATTTACGTATTTTATTTTTATTTTTTGAAAATATATATATTTCTTAATCTCGAACCGATTCTTGTAAATGGCATGTTTTATTATATTGTTTTTTATTTCCTTGTAATTAATGTACGTGATCTCTTAAATATAAATAATTAACTTGATCTCAGATTGATCAGTACATAGCTGCCGCTGGATCAAGCGATCTTCAATCTTCAATATCTCAACCTAAGACGATGACCAATAAACTGGCCATACGTAGAAGGGAAGTGGGAGAAGGAAGCACAAGCGACAACAGTTCATATTCGTCAGCATCATCAGGAGAATCGATGTCCTCCAAAATGAGGCTAGCGAATAAAATAATCAACTCATCATCGGTTAGCACAGGAACCCATGATGAATCAGTAAAAGTTGCAGAAAAGCTTCTGCATGAGCATGACAATATCGAAGTCCATTCTTTTACTGCGAACAGTATTAACAGCAACAACACCGTTAGAATCTGCTCAGACTGCAACACGACCACAACACCCCTTTGGAGAAGCGGTCCTCGTGGTCCCAAGGTTCGTTCATTCGTTCATTATTCTTTCTTTGTCTTTTATATTATTTTTCTTGTTAAGATTGATTTCATAATTTCATTTTAGTTTGGCTCTTCAATAATCTGTTAGGCCACTTCATGTCTGTGTATCAATAATATAAACGATGGTGCGCGCATGATCGTAACATTAACCTATATTAATTGTATATATGTTTGTCCAGTCGCTATGCAACGCTTGTGGCATTCGGCAGAGGAAGGCGAGAAGGGCTATGCAAGCAGCAGCTGAAAGTGGCACCACTTCGGCCAACGACAATTCTTCATTTGCGAAGATTAAGCCGCAAAACAATATGGAAAAGAAACCACGGACGAGCCATGTGGCTCAGTACAAGAAAGTACAGTGCAACACTCCTGATCCCGAACCTCCTCACCATGAGTATCGGAGTCAAAGAAAGCTCTGTTTCAAAGATTTTGATTTAAGTTTGAGCAGTAATTCTGCTCTTAAACAAGTGTTTCCACGGGATGTTGATGAAGCTGCCATCCTGCTAATGGAACTTTCTTGTGGTTTTATTCATACTTAGATTTCTGTCATTTGCTTTTCTTGATTTATTAACTAGGACTGGTTATTAATTCTTGTAGTTACAGACAGTTTGTGGGCACCAGTTAATTCCATTAGTAAGATTCTTGGAATGGTAGTGTTAAGTAATTTAAGGTTCAGAAAGTGCTTGCATCAGGCAGCGACAGGGCGTTCGCACTTATATTTTAAGGGGAACGCTATGCCCAAAATGGTAACAATAGGCTGGTTATGCGTATGGGCACTAGGAGTGGCCCATTCTAAGTGGGTCTTATATAACAGAGACATAGGCAGGCAACCTGGTAAATCGGGTCTAGGCCTAAAACATAAAACGTATATGACTCTATTTACGTCTCTCAGCCGCCCCCATTTTTCATTTAACCTCAAATACTTTCAAAATTATCCTCACTAAAATTTTTAGAAAAATATTTATTTTTTAACATTGTCCCTTCTCTGTTATCTACAATCTCTCTCTCTCCCTATCTCTTTGAATCACCATTATACTCATCTTCTGAATTACCGTGTTTCTAATTTTTTCTTAACCAACCCAATGATTGCTTTAGTCAACTAGTTTAACCGCTAAAGGCTAATATGGGCTTCTGTCTGTGACTTTTTAGACTGAAGATGTGCTTTTTTGAGCTGAAAGTGGTTTTATTTTGATATCTTGCTAATTGGCTTCCGCTAATTCACTTGTTCTCATAAGAATGTTTTTCCTTTGGTTCCTTAGACTTCATGATCTGCGTATTTTTCCGTTAGAATGTCATACATTTCTTTTGACTAGCTTAATTGATTTGTTGTTCTATATCTGATAATGGATTTGATAATGACGAAAACCGACGATTCCTAATAGATAAAGAGAGAAGGCATATGAGAGAGAAAAGAAAAAATTAAAAAACAAATACTTACCTCTTAATTTTTAACGGGGTAATTTTGAAAATAGATAAGATTAATTAGAATATAACGGTTGCTGATTAAAATTGAGGGGGTCAAATATCAAACACCCTCTAGTAAATTGGGGTCCTAAAACACAAAATACATACTAGGAGAGAGTAGGAATTTTGACACCCTTCAACATTGCTTACAAATCCCCTTTTCAATTGAAATTACTTAGATAACAAAAGACTAATTAATTAACTTCTTATTTTAAATGAAAATTTAATTAAAAAATTAATTGAAATTTCCTTTTTTTTTTACACCCATCCCATTTCATAATTTATATCTATATTTTAAATTTTACTTGGGAAAATATTTATTTTTGAGAAAATTATGGGAGTTTAAGATTATGAAATAGAAACTATACGTTAAGAAGAAAATAATTTCGGATTTTAAGATTTTTATGTATTTTATATAAAAACTTAAAATGTATTTTTTTAGAGTAAAATTTAGGTAAGATGATTGATTTTTATATGCTACTATTTTATAAATTTTATAATAATTTTAGAGGGGTTAAAAGCTTCACTCATTAGTAGTGCACATGCCCTACTGTTATGTGATGGACAATTTTTTTTTTTAGAAAAGAATAGCAATTTTTACACCGAGTAAAACGGACCTTATGAAAATTTTGAGAGAGAGATAAAGGATTTAGAAAGAAAAATAATTAAATAAAGATTCAATTATTTTTTTTATTAAGTTTAATTAACTAATAAACTTCAGATTAAATTTAGATAGACACGTGTATCGCAAAAAGTGGTCATAGAGGATAACAATTTTATTTTCAAAATGAGCAAATTGCATTTAATCACAACTAAATTGGCCAAAATTGTATTGTAAGCCACATCGAGCTCGAATATAATAAGGCTATAGAAAAGTCTAAAATGAACGTAATATTAGAACCACAACTTATCACAATAACAATTTTTTCTATTACGAATTTCTCTTAATTAACTAAGAAGAAATGACTTCACACAATAAAATCTAATGATCGGACAAGAATAAATATTTGAGTTTATCCTATCTTGACACTTATAGATGCATCTCGGTGAAAAAAATTTTGTGCAAATCGAGAAAAGAATATTTCTCTATACTGCACTCTAAGATATGCTTGACATATGTTAACACTATGAAAAGCCTAACACTTATAGATACACCTTCTCCCCCGGCAGCGGGGCCCGCGCGGCGGGGGGCACTTCCATCGCAATAACAGTAGGGTTTTCAGAAATTTTACCCTTATCATTACTTTTGTGCAAAATCGAAAGTAATTTTAATTTATCCTTTGAATCATAGTGCAAACTGCAAAGTGGTTAAGTCTAGTTGCTAAAAATCTTGGATTTTGATTTAGGACATGAACGGTGTACACTTCAAATGGGCATAACTTTGGCTACCAATGTTAGATTTAGGCGAGCAATTGTCCTGAAATTCTTATTGAGACGATAATACTAATTTCTATCATATAATCTTCCTCAAAGTTTTGTCATAATACATTAGTTTCAAGCTTGAGTTTGCTCTTAAAGAATTTTTTGAGCAAATTAAAATCCTCTCATAATTTTAGCTGTCCTAACTTTTTAAATAGTTTATGTCATGTGTCTGTTGCTAGTAATTTACAGGCATCCAAACTACATCAAAAGATAGACGAAGTTTTTACCAAATTGTAAAACAATTTCCATTTTCTTTTCCAATTATAGAAGTTTGATGTTCTAGCCGATGATGCTTATCGACTAATTAAAACCAATAAAAGTACTTCACAAGCATTAACCTCACGATTGAAAGTTTGAAACCCTAGATTAGGTTTGAATCAAACGTTTTTTAAAGTGCTTAAAGACTTTAGTTTGGCTATGGAAGCACATCCGCTGACACTAATACCAAACGGATCCTTTGAAATATTATAGTATGCGCAAGACAGCGGAGAAATAATAGAAGAGACATAATTTTTATTAATTGGATTATGGGGGAGATGAAACTCTGGTAAAGCAAACCCGCATTTTGGTTTGCAACATTCTGATGAAAGAAAAGATTCCTCTTTCTTATCTCTCTAGACGCGCTCGCATGCGTATAATTGAAAAGGCAAAAATTCCTAATTGATATGTCAAGAAATGGGAATCGTGAAATTCTAACTGTGGATAAAACCACAAGATAGTTCCATTAGCAGGATAGCAGCCTCTTCCACGTCTAGCGGAAACACTTGTTTAAGAGCCGAATTTTGGCTCAAAGTTATTGTAAAATCTTTGAAACAAGGCTCTCTTTGGCTCTGGCACTGGTGAGTAGGATCAGGATCAGAAGTCTTGCACTGTTTCTTGTTCTGAGGCACATGACTTGTACGTGGTTTCTTATCCTTGATCTGCAACTTAATCTTGGCAAATGGAGAACCGCCGGTAGCCGCAATCGTGCCAGTTTCAACTTCTGCGGCTGCTTGCATAGCCCTTCTCGCCTTCCTCTGCCGAATACCACACGCGTTGCATAGCGACTGCACCAACATGTATATAATATATATTAATGTTACGTTCATGCACTATCATATTATTGATATACAGACATGAAGAGTATGTAGAGTAAGGCCAATGAAGTGGCCTAACAGATTATTGAAGGGTCAAAAGGGCGTTCAAGAATCTCATTAACAATGTCCAAAGAAGGAAAAAAGACAGTACTGGGAGAATGGGGAGAATCAATCAAACAGTAATAATGAATGAACCTTGGGACCACGAGGACCACTTCTCCAAAGAGGTGTTGTGGTTGTGTTACAATCTGAGCAGGCTCTAATGGTGTTGTTGCTGTTGTTGCTATTAAAAGAATTGACTTCGCTATTGTCATGCAGCTGATGATATTGAAGTTTTTGACTTACTTTCACTGATAATTCATGGGTTACTGTGCTATTCGATGATGAATTGATCATTTTACGCATTAGCCTTATCTTGGAGGACATCCATTTGCCCGATGATGATGAACCGTTTTCGCTTGTAGTTCCTTCTCCCACTTCCCTTTTACAAATGGGAAGTTTGTTATTTGTTATATTATTCATCATCTTTGTTTGAATTGAAGAAGATGAAAATACTTGAAGATTGCTTGATCCACTATGATCAACCTGAGATCAAGTTATTAAGAGATCATGTATTAATTAGACTGAAAAAACAATTTATTAACTCATGCCGCATATGAAAGAAATAATCACTCCATGATCAAGGAAATATGGAAACAAAATCAAATCTGAAAATCAAAAGCTAATTATACTTATGAATTTACAATGAACGATCAGATTAATAAAGGCTGGTCAGAGATCATAAACAGATATATTATGAGAATAATCATCTAACACACACACGCACACACTCATCGATCATGTGCAATATATACCAGCTATGATCATGGCATAATGGATATCGCGAAATCAAACAGCTGAATAATTGTTAATATATGCTAATAACAATTCTTGGATTTTCAATGATTAACCGATCAACTAAAGATGAAGGCACAAGATCAAAATTAAGATATTATATAAAAGCACATACAAAAGAATTTAACCAGAAAACTGAAATAATATACTTTTGAGTAAATTAATAAATCACGTGCTCTTGCCTTTTGATCGTGTTGTTGTGATTCTTCCATTATAATCATTCTTTGGTCTTGAAAATTAATCCAAGATACAGAAGAAGAAGCAGCTCGATTATGTGATGAAGAGTGTAACAGGTGCAAATGTTGATCATCTTTTTGCTCCTCCGCAAGTTGAAAAGGATCAGAGTCATGTGGTGGGTTCAAATGCACTGGAGTCATGAATGGCGAGAGAGAGATGGCCGTTGCTGCTTGTCCAGCGAAGATGGGGCAATATGGGAGGGATGGGGCAAACGAGAAGCTAAATGGTAGCAGTAAAGGTCTCTTATAAAGGGGAAAAAAGGGCAAGAAAGAGGTCTGAAAGACATTCACGTGACTTCATGTAAGACAAGATAAACTAAAATAAGGTGTAGAACGCAACTGCTCAACCTCCGTATGACAAAAACGCCCCTATCTGCACTGGCCCTATATTATTTTACTTCTCATATTACACCGGTTTCCGAGTAATTAATTTCATCACATATCAATTCTTTTGTTTCTTGATGCATTGAAGTTGTTGTGCCCTACGCATCACATGCCTCTATTTGTCCTTTGAGTTACAGATCAAAAGTCCATTAAATGCGCTCCAAAGTTTTACCTCAAAATATTAGTGAGCAATTCTTCTGAATGTTGCACATACAACTAATCAATAGAATCATAATATCTGTACATTTCTTAGTTTTGTGTATATATTTTGATATATTCTATTGGCTGATGGCACGTTCGTGAGTACGAAAGTTTTCCCAGAATTAATGATAGTACCGCATGTATTTAAGATAGTAAGAGAGCTACGCTTCTTGCTTGTTCACTGGCATAAATAAGATAATTCATATACCATGCATGAAAGATATTTAGAAAAATGGAGAGGGATTTCAATCTTCAGAGGAGAGATGGGTGTAGATCATTTGCATGCAGGGGATCATGTTGTGCTTATTATAGTCTTTTCCAAAACACATCGATTGCTTGAGCGCAGGATGGGAGCAGTGACAGATTAGTCCCCACAACTTTTGAATCAACCCCTTGAATACCCTTTCACCGATTACTGTACCCTCTATCGCGAAATAAACAGTAATCCATATGTCACTTTCATTTCTCTGACCTGTCATTCTGATTTCTTCCCCTTTGCTTTGCCCAGAGATAAGATCAAGTGCAAACTAACAACAGAAAATAAAAGGTCTTCATGGAGCCACGTATATATTTGTGTATAAATGACATAATTATGGTCATGCTTTCGCTTCATATGTGTGGAACAGGTTCCTAGACGAGCTAGCTAGGGGCTTGATCAATATTTTAATTTCAAGTTTATGTAACCTTATCTCCTATGTTTTTCAAACTCAGGTTACTGCCCAGCTCACATGGCGAAGCAATGATTACTTGATATGTAGAAAATAGATGATTTGCTGTATTCTTATAGTGGTTTGCACACAAGACTGCACCGTTACTGCCCTGTTTTTATTATTTCTTCTTAAGATATACTCCAAAATAACAATCACAACACCGAATAAATAGATATTTTTGGTCTCACCAAAATAGCTCACAATCAGAGAAAAAATCATTAAAACCTCTGAGGTTTGATTAAATTTATACTTATAATGGCTTCAAAATGGTTAAACAAATCTTTTAGGGTGACATTATTATTATTATTGAAAAATATTCTTAGGGGCTTGTGTAATCATTTCTAAAACTAAAAGATTTACATATATAAGTACATTTAAGCAAATTTAAGCGAATCTTAAAGGTTTTGGCGGCTTCCTTTCCCCCACATCCACCAGCAATCATATATATAATCCTAATATATATAGATGTGCTCTTCAGAATGAAAGTTATGCCAAATAATTGAAAAGGTCAAATATTTGAAATCTTAACCTCAGAATACTAAACAATGAATAAGTGAATCACAACAGTACTAGTACTCCTTGTATTGGCACCAACCAACGAGAATGCTTCGTGTGCCATGATCACAAGGATACCTAATTCATTAATATTTATAATGAAAAGATAAATGTGCATATTTTTTCAGAACGGCTAGGACGATCAACAATTTCTAAGATGAAGAAACATGCAACGTGTAAGATCTAAGAGTCACTCCTATTGATGCTGTTTGAACTAAGATTAGATTATGACGCATTTCTTGATAGAGACATTGTCATTTGTCTATGATTTGCTTGCCTAACTAAGAGGGCCATGCGATTGAGCTAGACGGTACTGACTTTGTTTGGCCAAAAGTCTCCATCATAATATGCTGTCTCTCGTTGGACCTCATGCACACACCCCCCAAATTGACTGTACTGTCTCTTTTACACGACAAAGATCCCCTCCTAATTTAATTATATTTAAACATAATCTGAGGTAGGTGGAAGTGGAATAAGGTAAATTGTTTTTTAAATAAAAAGGAGTGAGTGGGTGCTGTCAAAATCAGGAGACGGCCTCATAACAAAAGCAAATATTAAGCATGATTGGTTCCCTCTACGTGTGTAATCACACGCCTTAATTTAGAGATTTGTATATATGAAATAAGATCAATTAAGGTAAAATTTGTGAGTATATAGTAAATAGCATTATCTAAAGCTTAATCTATACCAAAATATTGAAAAATAAATTAAAAAAAATAGTTGTAGCCCAGTTGAGCTCCTTCCAAACGTCCCCAGTAGCAGAAACAAATGGCCGGGTACATCAAAATTTTGGTTATGATTTAAAAAGGGTAAACTTCGATTCATCCTCCAAATAAAATGACAATCTTCAGTTTATTCTCTATAAATGAAGGGTGCAGTGATGAATGTTTTATTTGTCCTCTCATCAGTAATTGGGGAATAAATTAATATTTTTACATCTTTTAGAGTAAATTGAAGATTACAATTCCAAGTAGGCAATAAATTGAAGCTCCATTAAAAAAATCAAATAAATTAATGATCTACGCAATCGATCAATTATATCAAATCTTAAATCCAATTTTATCACTGACGTCTCTTGACCTTCTTCATACTAAGGTTTCCTTAATAGAAAATTAAGTGAACTAGTTTACCAGTGTAATATATAAGGATTAAATTACCCATAAAATATTTGTGATTTTATGAAAAATTTTAAAATTCTAAAAGGCTTAATTGTATCACGTTATATCTATATAATTATTACACACCAATTAACCTCAAAAATACATATTTTTGATAATGATATCTCATGAAATAAAATATATTGCTCAAAGCTTTTCAGTTTCATTTAAAAAATATACATATTATTCGTCAAAATTAAATAATTAAACTATGATGATACAAAAATACACATTTTTGTGAGTAATTTAGTTATTTTATGTTATAAGGTTAAATTAGTTAAATTAAACTTATTTTAAGATAACCTTAGCCGTCAAAGAGATCAAATTGATAAATAGTATAAATGACCCAACAAGGGGGAAAAAAACATGCACTTTCCTGTCACTTTCTTTATACACACACACACACACACACACACACACACACACACACACACACACACACACATACATACATACATACATATATATACACACACATACATACATACATACATACATATATACACACACACATACATACATACATACATATATATATTCTCAAAGTACAGATGGGCAATGAGTTAGAATAGCACGGCCCAGCTCTTGAAACCAAGGCCTGTATGTAATCATGGCCCAGCATGGCACCACCCACTTGACAAGTGGGTCTTATCCTGCCCAGCACTCCAAGCACGACCCAACACGGCCATTGGCCCGGTGCTTGGCCCATGGCCAACCCATATAGGCTTCTCAAATAAACAAAAAACACAACAATATTTTCATTTGGAGTAGTGATATTTGACTCCTTAATATATCTTACTAGTCCCTTTTTCAATTAACCCATTAAAAAATTTTAAACTAATTTTTATATTTCAACATATCCCATCAAATCCTGAATTTACTGTTATTATAGCTTTTATCTTTTTTCCAAAGCACCCACTATATAAAATTTATAAAATCTATTTTGATAAAAAAAAAAATTGCTGTTAAAATTTATAAAATCTATCCCAACATATCCCCTCTAATCACTTTAATATCTTTCTTTCTTTTTAAAAGTTTTATTTATTGTTGTTATAACTAAAAAATAAATAAAAAAGATTGGATTCTTCTTCATAATCTTCTATTGAGTATTATAAATTAATTTCTTCCATGATTACAAAAGTAAAGTATGCAATATTTGAGAAGAGATAATAATTTAAAAAGTTAAAAAAATTAAAAAATTTTAATAGAAATTATCATGTGAGTACACTTAAAAGTTATTTATCCTTTTAGGTCATTTCATATAAAGATAAAATAAGTATTAACATAAAAATGATTAGAGGGGGCTTGTGAGATATAACGAATTGGTCAAATATCACGACTCTAAATTAGCCGGGCCACTACTTTTACCATTAAGCCACATAAATCTAATAAGAATTTGGTGAAAATAATTATACATAACTGATAAAATAATAATATTTTTCATATATTAACAACTTTTATGAAACAAAATAGAATTAAAAAGAAAACACAACAACAATAATAATAGAAAAATATTATAATAATGTTGAATGCAATTAGAGTATAACAATATTTTGTATTATAAAATCAAGTTAATAAATTTGAAGGACAACGACAAATTTCAACTAAATTTAATCGAATAATGAACAATTAACAAAAAGTAACTTTTTGCTTAGCAATATAACTATTAAATCCAAGTGATGAATAAGTAATTTTATAAGTTATGAAATAGACTACTCAACAGATAAACATCACAACTGCACTTGAGATATAAATGTTTAGATATTAGTTATGTCATATAGTTTTATTCAAAAAAGTTACACATGGGAAATTAGTCGATAACTAAATTTTTATTCAATCGAAAAATGGCCAAATGCAAAAGGATTAGGGATGTCAATGGGGTCGGGTGGTTGTGGGGAGACCTACAAATTCCCCACTCCATTAAAAATTTGCCTTTCATTCCCCACCATATCCTCAAATAAATTTAGTGAAGTGAGGATGGGGAATTCTATGTGGAAAATGATTTCCCCATCCCCACCTTATTCCTCATTTACTTATTTTATAATAAATATAGATAAATAATTTCAGTAAATAAAAAATTAGAGATTTAAGTAAAATCATTACCATATTACAAAGTATTTAAATTATTTAAAAAAAAACTCTAAAAGGTTGAAACAATATCTTCAAATAATATATCAAAACTAAAAAATGTTTGAAGAGAGCAATACCATGAGAGAAAAAAGAAAACATAATAATGTTTATAATATTTTATGATTGAATAAGAATTATAATGTGGCGTTTTCTTTTAGTTACAATTTATTTATATTAGGTAAAAATAAAAAGAAAACTTATTAACCAACATTGTAATTAATAAAGAAAAAAATTAATTAACAAAAATTAAAAAATATCCATATATAGTGGAGAGCGCGGTGAGGAGTACAAAACTAAACCGTACCCCATTAAGAATTTAGAAATTATTTTTCCCTTATTCCCCAAAAATTATTCAAAATTCACTTTATTTGGGGTGGAGCCTCATGCCCGTGGAAGATTTTGCTATCCTTAAAATGGATTGAAAGTCATTAAATTCAATGACTTTAAAAGAACATACTGTAAGTATAGAAACTTGATGCGACTAATTCGTAAATTAAATTGAAATGTGACAAATGTCACTCATTGGATTGACAAGTTATTGAATTAAATAACATTAAAACATTACGTTGTAATATAATTCAATTATAATTAAAGCATTGTACCATATTTGAAGTTTAACAATGAATCAATTTAATTTTAATACGATACGAATAAATTTACAAAAATATATCTAAAAAATAAAAATAAATTAAAACAAGTCACGTGCCTAATTGGTTGGCCCATTTACCCCGTGCCCGTGTAGTGCCCAGTCTATGGGCCTGAAACATCAGATCAGCATGGGCCATATGAGCTGTGGCATGGCCATGTGCCTTACCATAGAGGGTCATGTCTTGCCATGCCAGTGGGCCCGATGGGGTAGTCAAATGGCTCACGTTTCAATTGAAAGCCACCAAATTGGGAAGCGCATCGTTTTTGTTAGAGTGGAGTCAAAAGAGCTTTTAACACACCCTCTAAAATTATAATACCCCTTTTGGATGTTATTCTCTTGAACACCCTCAATGTAATTGATAGAATACAAATTTATATATTAAAATTATCCATCTTCCCATAAATGTTTACCCATAAGAAAATTATTTATTTTAAAATTACATATAAATCCTAAAATATTACGTTTATCTTAAATATTTTTCTTGTTATTATCTAATTTCTATCTCCATAACTCTAAATTCTTGTAATTTTTTTTAAAAATCAATTAAAAATTAATAAAAATAAATTATGAAATGAGGTGGGTGTAAGAGGTTTGTTAAAAAAAGAATTTATGTAATTGTTTAATTGAATTTCTAGTCAAAACAAAAAAATTAATTAATTTGTGTTAGGTTATTTCAGTAATTTTAATTTTAAAAAAATGAAGAGGAACTTTAAGGGGTGTCAAAAGGCTACTCTTTTGTTAGGAAAGACTAGGGACTGGGCCTTCTAGCCCTAGGAGTACCTATTATTAAGTCTCATTGCAAGTACATTTCGGGGAGCAAATTTCTTTTATTTTCTCTCTCATTTTGGGAAAAGAAAATAAAATTATCTTCTCACATTCCATTAACATACGCATATAAACCCCTTACCTAATGACCCATAAAAGGGGAGATGATGATTAATGAGTGTAAAAAAATTTTTTTTTTATTACTTTAAGTTTTTTTTATTAGTTTTAACACTAAACTTTATATAGGGGCATATTGAGAAAGAAAGTTTGGAGAACCACATTACCCTTTTTTTTTCTTTTGAAAAGGGGAGAAAAACATTTCTAATTACTAAAAATTGAAAATTATGTGTAACAGTGGCAGGTGAGCATTAAGCAATGCCGTCTTTAGGCCTAAAGATAATAAATAGTGAATGCATAAGATGTAGGGACTTTTTTTTATCTTATATATTTTTTTTTTGATTACATGAGACTACTGCTCAAGATTACAACTCATATACATGAGACTATAACTGATATATACAACAATTACTGGGACTAGTTTACATTAAATCTTATATAAGTCTGCCTTTATTTTTAACCCTCTCAAATATTTGAGGGACGTCAAACTCCCATTCTAGGAGAAAGACTGCCTTCACTCAAGTTCTAAGGCTCCAAGGAAGGAAATTTAAATTAAACCTCTACAATGCGTTTGCGGAGGCTCGAACCCATTACCTCACATTTGTGAGGGAAGGGTTCTAACCACTTGGGCTAAGCCCAAGTGGTTAACAAAACAAAACTATGTCAGGGAAGACATAATAGAGTGGGTCGAATTAATCTTCAAATTCAGCAATACAAATAAAAATTGATGTATGCATTGTTCTTTATCAAATGTAAATTAGTATAAGAATTTGTGTGTGGGGGTTCCTTCTCTAGTGAGGGTATACATAGTTAAGATTTTAACTCTTTTAAATCACATAATTTTATAATTTATTTAAAAATACGTTTATTAAATTCTACAGTTTAAAAGTAAGTGTATAGACACACAATTCTATTTTTAATATTTTTATAAGAAGAATTGGTGTCTTCAACACAGTAGAAAGCACCGGTTAATATTACTACAAACCCAACGGCGCAAAACGACTTTAATCCTAAGCAGTTTAAACATTAATTGAGAATTTGAAGAAAGAAGAAGAAACATGGTTTGTGGTTCATTGACGGTTTAATTAGCAGAGCATACCCAATAAATAACTTTTTTTTTTTTTGAAGAGACTATTGCTCATGATATTTACAATCATACATATACTGAGACCCGTTTACATCAATTCTGATATGGCACCGCTCAGATTTTTAACCCTCTCAAATATTCGAGGGACGTCAACTCCTCTTCTGGGAGAAAGACTGCCTTCACTCAAGCTCTGGGACTCCGAGAAAGGAATTTTAAATTAAACTCCTGCAATGCGTCTGCGGGGGCTCGAACCCCTTTCCTCATATTTGTGAGAGAGAAGTTCTGACCACTTGGGCTAAGCCCAAGTAGTTAATAAATAACTTATTTCTAGTCTTCACTTCTCATCAGAAAACTGGGCATTTAATGCTACAATTATTCATCATTTATTGGTCCAATAACACAAGTTTCCATCAACCTCCTAGGTAGCAGACGCTTCACATTGTAGTACCATTATCTATCCAACACAGGCCTAGCTATAGGAGTCGCTTGTTGACACCAAGTCACCAATAATTGAGATAGGGCAGCAACAATTACTAATTTACTATTACTATCATTTTTCCCTTTTTGTTTTGTTGGTTTTTGGAAGACTGAAGTCTGAACGTGGCTCTTGCGGTCTGGTCCTGTAGCCCCATAAATTTCACGAGGCAGAAGCCAAGAGACCACAGGTTCCATCTGTCAGGTGGGAGACTGTGTTTACTTGGTGATGTGGTCACGTCTCTCATAGCTTCTTAGGTACAAATTAGGTGGATGGGATGGGCATAGAGTGAGCAGTATTGAGGAGCCGTGGGGTAGGTGCTATAGTAAATCAATGCTATCAATTACCTCATTAGTTCTATTTAAAAAAAAAAGGAAAAAAAAACTCTTAGAAAAGTAAACTTATTAGCCGCGGCCTAAACTTTATTTAAATTATATGTTTTTCTTGCTGCAATTTCAAGCATATCTTTTGATTTATACCCTATGTCTTTAGTCAAATGAAATTGTCAATTTTCTATCTATCAAAATCAAGATATAATATATAATATTTATTATTTTTATAATAATTAATAATCCCGTTAATAATATAATTTTAAAGTATTTTTAAATATATTTTTATTTATATTTACTAAAAATTAAATAAATCTTATAAATAGAAATTAAAAAAATTAATACTAAATATAAGAAATATATATTTTGGCATGAATTAAAAATAAAAATAATATATTTTTTTAGTAATTTTTGTTATTTTTAAATATTTTTCTTATAATAAATATAAATATATATTTAATATTCTCAGGAAAACTATCAAATAAATTATTCATTTATCCTTCTTTTTCTTTAAATTTTTTGGCGTTATGAGAATTTTTAATTAATATAAAAAATAATAAAAAGATAATTGATATATATTAATTTCAGTACAGGAGAAATTGATCATCTCCCTTAATCATTCAAACAAATTGCAAAATATGCACTTATGTGGAAGTTGTTATTTTTATTTAGAATGTCATCACAAGATGTTTTACAAACTAAATTATCTAGCGCCCTCTATGCAGTGGTTATCTTATAAAAAGAGTTAAAAAATAATAAAATGCAGACTTCAATATAATCTTTTGCTTTTTTACCACTTCATAATTTGTAATATTTTAATTTTAATTATACCATTTCAAATAGAGGAAACAAATTGTTATGAGGAACTTAGATGTAGATTCAGCACTAAGTGAAGCTTCCTATGAGTTGTTTTAATATAATGGTTGATAATTATTGAAAAACAATTATATACAATATTAAATCTTAATCATACACTACTATAAAATTATAAATACACGCATAAACAAAAGATCATAAAAAAAAAAGAAATCAATATAGCTCAACTCACCACTAGATTCATATTTAAGGAATTTAGATTCAGTGCCTTGAATTTGGATTTAATGTTGATCTTTTAATAATCTTTTGGCACCCATACATTTATAACTATATATGATTAAAATTTGATTACTTTCTCAAAGATTAGCACAAAAATTAAATGAGCTAGCGCTCAATCAAAATCCTCTTGTAAGATAACTGTTCATTTACAAGCTGTTTAGATCAATCAACTGCAAAGGGGTATTTTGTTTTTCTTTTTCTTTTTTGAAAAAATTTCATCTTGTTTCTTTGTTGGGTGAATAATGGACTTTAAAAAGAAGACCAAACCCTACTGAAGTTGAGAATACAACTTTGTGAGGAGGAGTGGGTCAAAAATTGGATATAATTAAACCAACAATATAGCTGGCCTGTCATCGGTTTTTTTCTTGTTTTATCCAGTAATTTGACCTGACACCTTGCAATAATAGTGCTTGGCTTAGCTTAATTTAGAAATCTAGACTCACATTTTCAGGTCGGGTCATCTTAATTACTCGCTAGCTAGCCGACGCTCATGTCTTCGTTGGAACTCACTACCGTACTGCATGCTTTTCCATTTTCAGCATTAAGGTTTTGTTTGATTTCAAAGAATCGGAATCAGATTAAGATTCAGAGCCCTTGAAACAGGAGCCAAAATCTGTACTCTGTTACACCATCCACCAGTTCTCCCACTGCCACCTTTCCTCTTATTGATTAATGTCAATTTACTGTATTTTTTTTTTTTTTTGAAATGTTTGGGTGTTTCATCATTTTCTCATCTTTAATATGATTGTGTTTCACTTTGAAACTGAAGGCAATTTTACCAACAACAATTCATGGCATCATGAACTTCACATGCATGAACTGTCTGTAAAGTCCAGGGCCAGTGCTTACTGCTTATTGCTTAAGGCTTATTTAGCGAAAAACAAAAATAAAATTAACTACATATGTGCTTGTATTTTCTCCGAGAAGAGGACGCAGAGTAACAACGATGACAGAGAAACAAAAAAGAAACATCAAAAAAAAAAAAAAAAAAACCCTTAATGCTTAAAACATAGAGCCAAACAAACAGCTCCTAGGAACCTACTCTCTCATACACATGCAACTCCACCACTATTTGTACGGATTAGTTACTTGTTGTCTTCGAAGATCGTGATCGTCAAATTCATTTGCATTCTTCAAGCTCGAGTGGTGGACCCCATCTAAGAACTCTTGCCAGCCACTCATCACCAACATCTAATAAATCACAGCCGTCCATTTTCTCCCCGACGTCATTGTGATTATCATTACTATTACTACTATTACCATCCCCTTTCCCAACCATCCAAACCCCATTCTCCGTGCTCGTGATATTCCCGGTAGGCCCCACGTATTCAATTCCCGCCATCACAGTGGACCCCGAGACCGAAATAGACGCCCCACAGCTCTCACTCTTTACATCAAACGGCAGAGACGGTAGCGGTGACGGAACATTTGACGGCGGAGAGGTGGGGTTAACGTTGGTGCATGACGGGGAGGTCGCTATCTCTTTGTATAACTCTCGCATTACCTCCTCTATCTTCTCTTCTTTGATGAGCAGCTCAGGAGAGAGCTCGGCTTCATCGTCGACTTCGGTCAACAACATGGTCAAAGTTCCGACGAGATCGCCTGAGATGCCGCTCTCATCCGGGGAGTTTGAGTCTTCTTTTTTCATGTCGAGAGCAGAGCAGGAGAGACGCGTACTGAGAGTGTGAGCGTTGATTTGATACGATGGAGAGGAAAAGTGCGATTTGAGTAACATTTATAGAGGGAGTGAGGGCGCTGAAGGTTGACACGCTGGCACATGTTCTGCCACGTAGGATGGTTGGTGCTTGACGATGACGTGGCTAATTTATTTTTGTTTGTCTTTAACTGTGTAAAGTAACTGTCACGCATCAGATGACAATGTAGTAGCAGCACAGCAATCCAGCATTGACTTTTTGTCTGCATCGGCCATTGAGTTTGTGGTGAATGGGAATTTAACTTGTGCCGCTGACGTGGTCAGCAGCTTCTGTTAGAAATTGGATCGAGTTTCTAATGCCGGGCAGCGTGAGGTTAAAAAAACATGTGTACGTACAGCTTGACCGTAGTTTAATATTTCTTGGATAGAAAGACAAGATGCCTCGAGAAACACATTTTTAAGTACTACTGAACCGGCGGAGATTTGTCCTGTAAGTTGTGATCTTTTAAGTTTTGTACTTCGAGGCCGCTCCGCGTATAAAAAAATTATATTTAAAATACTAAAGTAATTACTTAATTGGTGAAATCGATAGAATAATACATCAAGCAACAACTTTAGGTTTTTTTTTTTTCTCCTCCTCGCTGAAACACAAACACAAGTTACAAGTTACAACGGCAGCGTATCAGTTTACCGATCCAGTTATCACTCCACAAGAACACCATTACAATACATAATCGGTGAAGCGTTTACTTGCACACTGAAAAATGAGAGGAATTAAGTGTACAAGAGATATCTATATAGGAACATCTGCATAGTAATGTGCACGATAACTCAGCTTAGAGCTGTATGAGACATGCCTCTCCAGCTCTTTCCAGTTTCTCTCTATCAGCATATTCAGTTCTTCCGACCACTACAATAATGGATCCTCTGCGAAGACATGAGTTGCCAGTTAGTAAATTCGATGCGAAAT
Organism: Atalantia buxifolia; assembly: GCA_030444775.1. Classification (NCBI taxonomy): domain Eukaryota; kingdom Viridiplantae; phylum Streptophyta; class Magnoliopsida; order Sapindales; family Rutaceae; genus Atalantia; species Atalantia buxifolia. The sequence continues at coordinate 14,113,624 of CM059834.1, read as the reverse complement.
TTGATGTTGCACCGAACCACATAAGTATTTTAAAGAAAATAGCGATCATTAGATGCAATTAATTTCCGAAGGACCGTCCACGGAAGGCAACGTGATACATATGCATATTTTCTAATGAATTAATTACGATTTTTGTTACTTAATAAAACTGCTTTTAAAATTTTCTAGTCATTTGTTTTTAACAACATCTCGAGTTCCAAAATTTATTGCTAGTTTTTTAATTTAGCTTTGTCTCTTGAAAATCTTTCTCCGTATTTTTCAACATTTTTTTCAGCATTGTCGTTTTTATTGTTCCAATCATGCTACTGTTATTTTCTACATTTTTCACCACTTTCATGTTCTTATTACTTTTTGACATTTTTTTTTTAAACCTTTCTTTTAATATAACCCTTACTCTCACAGTTAAGAAGGGTTGTGAGGGTAGGGGTTTGAGTTTTCATGAACTCAAAAACTCTATTAATTAAGCATTATATATGATTGTGTGTAGTTTATTTTACAAGTCTTTTTCCCTTACGAAATATTAGTGGAGCAAAGACATGCTTCATGTGTGAGGGTTATTTATCTAGACATATACTTCACAAAAACATCACTCGTCTCTATGACAACAGTTGTAAATATCTACGTAATACAATAATTTAATATGTAATCAGTAATAAAAAAAAAATATATTTCTCACCATTTGTGCATTCTTGTCACTTTTTTTATTACTTCCTCAATATCTCTCTTGACTTTACAATCATTCTCATTCGAAGATCTATTCTTTTTTAATCATATTTTCAATACATTCTCATTACTAATCCACCATTAATTTCGTATTATTTTCTCAACATATCATATACTTTTTCAACTTTTTATCATCACATTCTATTTTCTCATCACTTTTTTTCACATTCTTCAGATTTTTTTATCAACATTTTCCATCACTTGTTCAGCACTTTTACCACATTCTACTTCCTCGTCACTTTCTCTACTTATGGGACTCTCCTAACCTTTTCAATATATCTCAATCGAAAAAGGGGACATTTTCATTTCAAGGGACATCCAAAAGCCCCTCTAGAACAAATAATGTACATCACAACACCTGGACCCAGTCCTATCAAAATTTACAGTGAAAGAACCAGCATTATACATCAGACTACTAAAAATGAGCAATAACCCCTTTAAACCTCTCCAAATGCATTTTCCGTACACTTACATTGGCCAGCGCCAGCAGCACATTGCGTTGATAGCTTCTGTACCATAAAAATGTTTTCCTGCAAATGCGTTGATAGCTTCTGTGCCCCAAAAATGTTTTCTGACACTATTCAATCAAGAGTCAGTTCTTTAAGATAGCAATAGGTGCAGCAGTTAAGTATTCGAATGGAATGCTTTTAGTGGAAGACATTGCTTCTACTACAAGAAGCATCAAGGCAGAAAAATCAAGAGGGACCATTCTGGATGTAGCCTGAAGAAATTAATCTCATCTGGCCTAGCAAGTGGCATGCAAGGTTTCAGTTAAAAATTATCTATCATCTGGTGGCAATGTAGGACTCTTGGAACACATACTAATGTTGTGAAGCTCCTTCATTCTGATTGCCGGATTGCATAAACCTGAATATAATGATACTTCAGTCATCAGGGAGGATTCAAAAGTTAACTTTGCAGAATAATTAAATTCCTGTACACTCTCTTCTTAAATTCTTAATTAAAGAATTTTAAATGCAATTCAGTCATCATAGAGGATTCAGAAGGATCAAAGAAGGTTCTAGGCTTGTGGCCTTCGTCGGTGCATGTGTGGAGGCTATGCCACCAGAAATTGGGCTTGAGAAGTTTTGATTAAAGCAAGAAAGTAACTCTTTTACTATTCACTGTAGCATTGCTTACTCAGAAAGAACATTCAATGGAAGCAAGGTTAATCAGCAGAAGCACTATGAGCATCAATGAATTGTTTTGGAGATGAGAGGGGGAAAAAATAAAGTGGCAGAGGACTTGCAATTAAGATGAATATGCAAGATTTCAGGAATCATCACTGTAGCATAATGCATTGTCCAGGGTGCTTCAAACTCCCTCTAAACCATCAGCTAAAAAGTAATATAATAGAAAATGTGAAAATATGCATAATCACCAGGCATCAAATCTGTTTTTAGGCCCCATGAGTCTCAAGCCCCTCTAATCCATCAACTTAAAAAGAAAGATAAAAATAATGAAGAAGGAACAGCTTTCCGAAAAAGCTATCTCGGCTATATGTGATAAAAATGCCAGACAAAAGTTGTTAAAAAGTAAACGAAATCTCTTATTGCTGAAGATGTGTTTCATTGTATTCCAGCCCACAACAAATGAACTGGTCATCAGCATCTGAAGATTCGATGTCTAGTAGTGGACCCAGTAACTGACCACTTCAAAGTTTAGACAACATGTGCAGCATATTGATCGGTCCACATGTCCCCAGCATTCTAAGGCACTTGGATTATTGGATGCTAGATTTCAAGAGACACGGCTGTGGCTCCATACAGCGAGGTCGAGATTTTGGTGGAATTGAACAATCAATCATGGGAAGTGCTGCCCCAGGATGCAAGCAACCTTTCTAGCATCTAGAGGATCCCTCGCTCTACCGAATGGGCTCCTTCCTCATAATCATCATCCTTATTATAATAGCAATCAAATAAGGACAAAAATCTAAATAGGATCTGTGCTTGCAAGTTGGAATGGGCAGAGGGTCTTGTACAGAGAGTGTTATAGGGAGTGTGGCTGTTGACCTTGATATCCTTGGGACAGCCATCCCACCTCGTCATATTCCTAAGGTACGTGTAAAATTTATAACATTATCATGACTTGTTACGGGCTAAAAAATCTAAATAGGATCTGTGCGAGCAAGTTGGAATGGGCAGAGGGTCTTGTACAGAGAGTGTTATAGGTAGTGTGGCTGAAGACCTTGATACCTTGGGACAGCCATCCCACCTCGTCATATTCCTAAGGTACGTGTAAAATTTATAACATTATCATGACTTGTTATGGGCTAAAAAAGCCTGTATATGATGGGTTTAGATTTCCTTTTTCCTCTTGCTAATATCTGTAATTAACTCTGCTCGAAAATTTGAAAATTGTGCATTTCCCCTCAAGCTCAACCTTACTTCGCACCATCTCATCAACTCAATGTAATACAAAATCATCACAAACCTACAGAACCCTAACAATTGGTGGTCCATCAATCTCACTACTTTTAAGAGAAACCTTCATATTTCATGTGTAAAGAATCCATGATCATCAGAACTTAAACAGAAAGCAGGATTTTCAAATCTTAATTTTATATGTACTGAAATCAGATATCAAGATAGTTCTTTGAGAAAGTAAGAAATCTAATTACAGCAGGGCATGTGACAATAAGAAACATAGTTACAGCAGGGCAAGTGGTAAAAATTGTGTTACCTGAGCACTTTGGAATATCCCACACAGCTATAGATGTGGAAGTACATCTAGGATCACATATTGCTCTGTTATCTTCGTGGTGGACGTTCATAGCAAGCATCCATGACCCGATAGTTACATCCTCATTACTGAACATTCTCAAACTGAAAAGCAGAACATTTCTATTAACAAAAGCATAAAAGGAAGAAAGATTACAAAATAAAATTGAAAGAGAACAGAGAACAGAGAGGGCATTATTACATAAGCAGTAGAGCAAGTCAAATTAACATTTTGAAGAGGAAAAAAGCTCAAAATGCATGCAATGAGATCTTTTGATCCCAACATCATAACAGGGAAAAAAAAATATAGAACAAATTTCATCTGGACACATGAAATTTTAGCTTTTCATTGGTTCTAATGGATATTTTCAGTCATTTTTCAGTACAATCTTAAACTAATAGGTAAAAGAAGATAAGCAAATGTGAATGCATGAAGACCAATGAAAACTTTATCCAAAAGCACACCTGTTATTTCTTGCAGCAGCTAATGAAGCCACCACATTTGCAGACAGAACATATATAGGACCATAAGCATGCAAGAAGTATTCATTTCCAATAAGGTGCCCTGATTTTTCATACCTGAAATTTTCAAAATTATAAATAAACTAATAAAATAATTAAAAAAATAAAGAAACATATGAAAAAATATGAGATATCCGAAAGATAACAGTTTTAATAAGCAAAACCCATATACCACTTCATTTTAGGGTCAGTGATCACAGGTCCTTTCTTCATACAACCAATGTAAGTCAGCGGATTGCTACGTTCCTTGGCAAGAAGAGTTGCAAGTCGATCTGAAGAAGTTGAAAGAAAATAAATTTATAATGTCACAAAGCATTTATAAGAGTCACAGAATGCATGATGCATATCTTCATTATTTCAGATACCAGGGCGCAAATAAATGTCATCATCAGCTTTGACGTAATAATCTGCTTCAAAAAGCAGGAAAGCTGCTTTGAAATAAGCCAACCTAACAATAGCAAAAATGAAGAAACCAAATTACCAAACAAGCCACCGTTTTTTTTTTTTTTTGGGATCACAATAACAAAGAGAACTTCACCTCTTACGTTTTATAAGGAAGCCTTAAATATTCTTCCTGAACATCTATGAGCATAAAATCTCTGTACTTATAAATCTCTTTCTCAAGCTGTTCCATCTTTTTTGCATCTTTGGATTTCCCAATTACAAACCGAAATGCCATCCCGGTAGCTTGCTCTAATCTATAAAATATACGACAAATTAAACCAGCATATTCTTTCAGTTAGTAAACCCCCCCCCCCCCAAAAAAAATCTTTGATAAAATAAATTAAGCATTTATACCTTAAGAGTCCATCTGGGTCAGAAGGGAACCACGTGCTGCGAAGAGCGGCCCGGCGATCAGCTGAACCGAAGCCGGTTTGAATTCCGACAAACCCGAGAAGCTTAGGGCGATCAAGGAGAGCTCCATTATCGCGGACTTTTCGGGAGTCCGATAGAGAGTAGAATGCACGGAAAGTATCTTCGGATCTACCGCAACGGTAGACGGGCAGGGGACTGGGGCGGCGGACGGCGTTGACGGCAAAGATCGTGCCAGCGAGGCCGAAGAAGAGGGAGAGAATTGAAAAGAGGAGAATGGGCGGGGATAGTTTAGAATTAAGCTTATGAAGCTTTTGATCTTTGGCTGAGTAGGATGAGTTTGTGGTGGTGGAGGTGGGAAGAGCTGAGGCGTTGTGGCGGTGGGAGAAGAGTGGCATCTCGGCCAATTGTGAGTTGAGACGGGGAAAATGTTGGGGAAATGGGATTGGTGAAAGGATCTGTCGTTGCGTCTTCTAGCTCTGTGGACTATAGTAGTCTATACCACTGGTTTGGAAATTGGAAGTAGAGTTTCTTGGAAGTGACGCTCCCGGGTGAATGGTGAGTTAGTGACACCACGAGGCTGAAGCTGCCCCTTTTAATACCATTTTCAGTTCTTAAAGACAATTCACGTTTTTTTAAAATTTAAAAATACATATCATATTCAGACAGCCTCAGGTTGATTTTGAGTATTGGATGTTTGTCCCTTTTTTTTTAATTACTAAAGTAGTGTTTTTTTAAAAAAATTTGAATATATGAATGACATATTTAAAATTTCTTTGAATATAACCTTTAGTTTTTTTTTAAATTAAAAGATGATTTGTAGGGGCATCATAACGAATTAATAAATCAAATTTGAATTAAATAGTAGACGAATTGATTAAAATTTTATGGATTCGATTCCATTCGTTTATTAAATGAATTAAAATATCGGGATTCGAATTAATTTAGTGAAATTAATAAAGGAATTGAATTGAATTTAAATTAATTTACTATTCATTTTATCTTATTTAATGAATCCATAACAAATCGAACTTAATATGAACTCATTTACAAAAATATAATTAATAAAAAAAATAAAAAGACCATAAATTTGGCATCCTACAACAAATAAATTTATTATCATTCATAATCACTATATTAGCCTTCAAATTTTAAAAGTTTTTTCATACATATTAATGATACATAAGTAATTTAATTAAATGAATTTAAATGAATTGATTGTGTTTGATTCATTTATGACCCTTTTATTAAATGAATAAACGAATCAATACCCTCAAACTTGGATTCGATTCGTTTAATTAACGAATCTAATCAAAATCATCTATTTATTAAATGGATCAAACTTTTCAAACCAAACCTAATTAATTTACATCGAATCGAATCGAATAAATAAATTCTGACTTAGGTTGTCACTCCTAATATTTTGACATATATACCTTTATACTTTATAGATATTGTGAATACTTATTTATATTTTTTAAAAAATGATAACGTGTACATTAACAAAATACAAAAAATAAAAAATTTATTCAACACATGTATTTTTTAACATTAATATATAATACATATAATGTTATTTTTAGTATAAAATATAATTTTTTTACTTGTTAATTACGTAAGTCGACCAAGAATTGTTTAATTATCTGAATAAACAGTATTCAAAATCTATTATAAAAATAGTAATTATAAATATAAAGATATTGGCCTATCATAAAAAAACACTCAGCTAAAATCTTATTATGTTTAACATTCTCATTCATGTTAAAAAAATAAAAAATGAAATTGATAGTTGAATATGAAATAAACAAAGAAAATGGAAGCTGATAAGTAAAAAAAAATAAGAAAATGATAATTTATATAATATAAAATAAATATATTTAATAAGAGTATTAATGAGAGAGAATATTAGAGTTTCATTTAAATGTTTTGCCATTCAGCTAAAGGTCAAAATATTTTTTTTCATTGAGACCTAAACTTCACAAGTCAAGTCATTTCCTTCTATTTGAAAGAGGAAGAAAATCAAGTGAACATATAAATTAATATTGGATAAATTAATAATCTCAATTATATAATAATTTTTTACCATTCCGACATAGGCTAATACGCTAAATTAATAATTCTGATAAATTAATATGATAATATTTTTGTAAAAACCCTCGTAAAATCCCGTTATTACGATGTTTTATTAAATAAAATATGACTCAATTGTTACTTGTTTCTTCTTGAAATTTAAATCTACTATCTCATTAATAATTTTTCTTATTGTATATAGAAATTCATAGGTTGATTTCTCAAATTTCAAGAAAAATAAGTACAATCAAATTATTTTTTGGTCAATTAACATTATATTTTGTGTATTAATTCATATTCAATTGTTTAGATAAACAAAATACAATAAATTTTAAATTCCATGTGTGTTCATTAAATTGTAATACACTGTATAAATTAATAGATTATTAATTTACCTATTAATTAGTATCACCTTTAATTAATAGATTTTATATGGTCCAACGTTATTAATTTATTGGAGTTATTCTATAATCCAAATCCAATGAGAAATTAGAGTCCACCCAAGCCAACTTCATTAGTTACAATTTTATGCACCTTTGAGTAATGCGTCAAATATTGTTTCTTAATTTATTTAATTGTTTTGAAGAACAGCGAAAATGTGTATGCCAAAGTGTTTTGCTTGTTATTACTATCAACTGGAGTTTGTTTTGCGTGTTTTTATAATTTATTTTTAAAATTTATTCCACCGAACATGCACTTAAAATATAAAAATGAAAATGAAAATAGGAACCATGCATCAATACCGAACGGGCCCTAGTGTGTATGAACAACTTCACTTCGAATTGATCAATTCGGCCCAATAAGTAAGGCATTGAAAATGAAGCGAATAAATGAAAAATTAAAATTAAAAAATTTGGTTCTCATTTGGTTGTCTGTTTTTTTTGGTACAAATGGCACCAACCATCTTACGGATTGCTTGACGTTACACAAATTTTTTGCAATTTTTTTACCTTATTAAATTTGTGTAATGCACAGATGGTTACCCCCAAACCTGGACACAGAAAATATCACTTTTTTTTTTTTATTACATGAGACTATTGCTCATATTACAACTCATATACATGAGACTACAACTGATATTTATAAATCAGACTATTACTGGGACCAACATACATCAATACTAATAAAGCTCTGCCCAGATTTTTAACCCTCACTAATATTCGAGGGATGTCTACTACTCACACTTGAGTAAGAAAATAAATTTTCTTCACTCAAATTTTATTTTATTGAGGAAGAAATACCCCTACAATGGTGGTGTGGGGGTTCGAACTGCTGTAACTCTGACCAGTCGGCCTTCGGCCGAGTGGCTCAGAAAATATCGCTTTTGGTTCTTGCGCTTTGGGATTTGGTGAACCAAGTGCAAATCACATGCCAAGCAACAAATTTTCTGTTTGTGAATTGTGTAGATGCAATTTTTTTACCTTATTATTTAACTTAGAGGGATCCTTTTGTGTGTGGTAATTGCACTCAAATTGCAAGTACTATGCATATGAAAGTAACCTCTTCTCAGATCCGAATCAAGAATAGCAGAGTTTTAACTTATTTTTCACCAACAAAATGTGCATATCTTCCTACTGCTTTCGCAGACGAACAAAAAGTTGTGAGAATGGGGATGTTTTGCTTCTTGCTATTCCACTTAGTAAGAGAAGTAAAGCTGCGTTCATTAGCATGAATTTGTATATAGATATTTGATTCACTAAAGAACTTTTTAACTTTAATAATTTGCTCATCAGCAACCATCCGTATTAAGAGAGTAAATTTTCATACCTAATGATACATCATCACAATCTAAGGATACAATTTCTTTGCTTCTCTCCTTGCACCTATGCTTCCCCTACTACAAGCACTTTTATGAAAGAATTGAACAAATTTCTCTTCATGTTGCTCTGAAAACTATAGAAAAAACAAAATTCAAGGTGAGGGGGAGGAGACAAATAACCAAAAGACAGTGTCTAATAGTTTGTCAAGCCCAGATTGCAAGCAAAGACATCAATCCAGCTCCAAGAAACAGCATCAAATAAGACACTACTTGAAGCCTAAAATTGCAGCTCATCCTTTTACTGAGAAAATCTGCCGCAATTAGATCCACTAAAGCCATGTACACCAGAATGCCGGCTGACATTGAATCTAAGATTCCTTCAACAATCAGAGCACCTGGGCTGTTTGGGTTGTAAACTGAAGCAGCTGCAGTTCCGATACTGATCCCCACTGGAGTTGTTAAGGCGAAAAAACATGCCATTAACGTGGCTGATTGAGTCTTGAATTGAGCTTGCGAGATGCAACCTCCAAGTGCAAATCCTTCAAAGAATTGATGGAAGGATAACGCTGCTATCAAGGGTCTTATTGTACATGGACTATGAGAAACTCCAAGTGATATCCCAATGATAATCGAGTGTGAAACAATTCCAAGTTCCAAAACCTGCAAATATAACAACAGATTTCCAATTAGGACAAACTCCATTTCATCTTTAACCGCATTTTAAGTCACGGGCATCTCACATTTTCGCTACTCATTTTCTTAGCAATAGAATTTCAAACAAAAGCAAACACTTAATGCGAATGGGAAACAAATATCAATTAGTTTTATATACATGTGCAACAATATTGCTTGTAATCTTTCATGTTATAAATTTGCAATAAGGCATAAAAATGTTGCACTGCCAATAGCACTTTACCTTGCACAAATTTGACTATCACAATATCCATCATTTCTCGTTTCGGCAGGAATAGTCCTATTCTTTTCAAGTAATTTTTGGTGATGTGACATTCATTAAACAATGGTTTAAATAAATAATTGAACAAAACTTTACCATCATTTTATGAATGAAATTTCACTTGAATAAAATTCTTAAAAATTGACTTGCCAAGTCTAGTACTATTGTTTTCACAAATCACGGCCAAACTACCAAAGCAAAGTCATGGAGACATGGACTGACCCGTCCCACTCATATCACTTCAATATCTAACGAGAAGAGAAAAGATGGATAAATAAAAAATGATAATACAGTCAAATTTTTATATAAATTTATCTTCTATAAATTAATTTGATATTAATTTATTAATTAAATAAAAATATAAAAATAATAAAAATAAAACATGTGAATGAAAAAATATTTAATTTAATAAAAATAAATCATGTGAACGAAATGATATTTAATTCAACTAATTTTATCATGTTATATCAATTTGTACAAAATAAAATTTGTACATGATTATATTATTACCCATAAATAAAAAGATAATAGATCTCCCTTCCTACCTACGTGTCATAATCAGGCTCTTTAAGCATAGTTAGAGACTCCAAAGCAACACCAATTAGACGCTATAAGCAAAATAGTTAAAACGCAGCAAGACAAACAAAAGTTAAACTAGTGGCAAATAAAGTACGTCTAAAGTACCTGGGAAACGACGACGTGCCGAACCCCGCTTTCCTCATCCCCATCACTAAACCCGTGAGAGTGCCCATGCCCGTGTCTATGGCCAGCCTCCTTCACGTGCCCCTCACATGCGTGCTGCCCATGAGGATGATTATGTCTATGGTGAGCCGCGTGTGCATGCATCCCCACAATGTGCATGCCTCCACCATCCTCCTCACCGAAGACCTTCCCGTTCCGGTCCTTAATTTCCAGAACCGGGACAATACCCGAATCCGAGTCCTCATCCACTGACCGGACCCGACCCTGCTCCTCGGTCGCCCGGGTCAGGCCCTGCTTCCTCTCGTAATATTGTGTCCCCACGAAGTCCAGAAGCAGCGTCAGAAGTGAAGCCACCATGGCGAAAAACCCAGGGAACGGGAACTTGGACCACGGGAATTCGGGCAAGCACGGGTTATCCAACGCCTCGGATCCTCCAGATAACATGTGAACAAAACCTGTGGCCAAAATGACACCAGCCGCAAACGCTTTAGTAGCGACGAACAGACTGCCGTCGGTTTTTAAGAACCGGCGGCGCTTCCCAATTAACGGAATGGCGACGCCGACGATTCCGGCAATGAGGATGGAGGCTATGGCGACGAATTTGAGATTAAAGGCCGCCGCGTCGTCGCGGCAGTCTTCGCGGTCCGAGGACTCGCAGCTCGACTTCATCATCGAATCAGAAATAGCATGCAAAAAGGAACCTTTCAAAGAAAAACAAATAGATACATAAGATTCTTAGGGATTGTAACATTAAAAAGCAAGTTCAGTCGAAGAGTTAACAAAATTACCGGAAAAAGCTTTCGTCTTTGATCTAAAATGATCGAAAAAACGCAATCCCCAAAGATCCTGAGAAAACCAAAGAAAAAAAACGACAGCGTATTATGAACAAATGATAATTAAATTTAGAAAAAACAGAACTAGCGGTTAAGATCCCGAAGAACGAATCGAACTCACCTCGATGAATGACATGGCAAGAGAAACGAGATTCTGAAAAGGAGTTTTTTTTTTTTTTTAAATAATTAGTATGGAAGATGGTGATGGGGTTTAATCAGCAAGCACAAGAACGAATCGGGCCCCGTCGTAGACAAACGCAATGGTATTTGGCGTCCGGAAACGAAAACGAAAATGAAAATGGAAATGATGATGCGGGTTCCGAAGCCGGGTGAAGAAACATAAAAGGGCAATGACATAAGCAAAGAATGTCGACATAGTTTGACGAAAGAAGGCGCAGGGGACGCAGTTTGAGAAATTTCGCCGCGACTTTTTGCTACAGAATGAAGGCGAGAGTGTCGACACTTTTTCGGGCAAACTCATTTTACCTCTATAATTCTTTATTATTATTATTTTTCTTCATGTACGCGTCGATGGGCACATGATGGACTAATATCATCGTATATTTTATTTATTAAGAAGAGTTTTGATTTTAAGGATAATGGATGACCTATTGAAAATGTGGCACGAATCAATGGATGGTCATGTAAAGTTTCGTGTGTAAGTATAGTTAATTACGTCCGCACGAAAATTATCACTAATTATCTATCATACGTGCCGCATTCCTAGAAACCATTACGTACGCAAAAGCTGTGACTGTAAAATGTAAATTTTACCAAACAAACTTTGTTTCTTTTCTTTCTTTTTCATTTTTTTTCCCTTTTTGTTTGTTTATTTTCTCCATTCATATCCTCTGTTGTAGAGTGTTTGTTGTTTCGCTCAAATCCTTAAACACGTGGTGATTATGTTTATTTTGGTTTGTTTTTGGGTACTATGAGATGTGGAGAACTTCATAGTATATTATGTGGATGGATTTATATAGAAAAATTCATCACGATATTCATCAGTTGGGAGGACCAAATTTTTCGAAAGAAGGATACTGTGAAAGAGCCATGATATCCAGCAATGTTCAAATCAAAATGTGCATGACCTTTGGGGCCAGTTTGAAAATACTGTACCTTTTAAAATAATTACTGTTAGTTGTATTGTAAAAATAATCAATTGTAAAGAGAATCAGTTAAGTGTTTGGTAAATTTTATTTTCAAAAGTATTGTGAGTTTATGGACGATTGGTAAATTTTACTGTTTAACTGCTGAGAAAAAATAAATAACTAAAATATACATAATATAAGATAAAATTTAGTTATACATATAAAAACATGTACATATAATATTTTTAATTGTGTATTATAATAATTTTTACTAAAAATAAAATTTATAATCTATTGATTTTACTTTTTTATTTTTTATCTTAAAACAATTGATAATTAAATTAATAATATAGTGAGACAAATTTAATAATAGTTCGATCAACAAATTGATATTAATAAATTGATATTTATGAATTATAATAAAAATGTATTAAAATATTATTTTGTTTCCAATTTGAATAAAGATAATTTTGGATTTAGCTAATAATTTTAAGGATATTTATGGAATTGTATTAAAGGATAAAATTGATTCTCAAAATCAGAATATAAAGATACTCCTTCCCAGCTTTTCAAAATTAGCTGTAGGAGTGGTTGATTTTGACAAAAGTGATTTTGATTTTTTTTTACCAAACACTAAAGTTAGCTTTTAGATTTTCAAAATCACTTTTAAGCCTCCTAAAAACAATCCCAAACGGGCATGACCTTTATTATTAGAGATATTTTGTCTACAGATATCTTTGATTGCAATACACGAATTTCATCCAAATCTTCAATATGCAAATATAATGATTTTTACCAACTGATTAATGTAATTAATTATATGAAAATTGACCTTGTATCTTTTTGTTTTCAGTGTCATACTGTGTTGTAATCTTTGCTTGATGCAATGCAATGACGCTTCATATGTTTCAAATATAAATACATATATACTTTAACTTCTTATAAATTTAGATGATTGTCCACACCAATAATTAATAAAAAAAAATTATAATCTAACACTGAAAACTATTATATATATATATATATATATATATATATATATATATATATATATATATATATATATACACGCGCGTATATGTATGTATGTGTACATAAATATTCATACATGCATTCATGATAATGTTGCATTATTATTAATGTTATATGTGTCAAATTTCTAAAATAAAAAAAATAATATGAGTCGGACTACTTCAATTTAGAATTACTTAGAGATGGCAATATCCCCTAGGGGTTTCATACCTGCAGGTCCCCAATCAATTCGGATCGATTATAGGTCCCCAAAATGATTTAATTTTAAAAGCGGGTTTATTTTGGGGATGGACCCAAACCCCAAATGTATTTCGGGTTTGGGTTCGGGGATTTTATCGAGTCTGCGAACCCAAACCCAAAAAATGCTTAACTTAAAAAAAATTAAAAATTAAAAAAATATTTTAATTTAATCAAATAATAAAAAAAATCAAAGTACATAACTACATATGCTTAATTAAATAATTAAAAAATTTAACAAAACTAAAACCTTTGATCTAAACTCACAGGAGTCGCTCACATAGCGGCCTCCATGGGTTTGGGCAGAATGCATCACGCGCTTCGAGCTTCACTTTTTGAATCAATAGAAGAAAATGTAAAAATCCATAAGAATTAGTGATGGAGAGACCATGATGAAATCGTTGGTGGTGTTGGATGTCGGAGCCTGGGCCATGAACGCAAAAGCTCCCTTGGAATTAATATGGCCAACAAGCAGCTTATGTCATCCTCCCATTATGCTTCCAGCTTTGGTTTGTCTCCGATCTGATTTAATCTTATTTTTCAATTGTAGAATTTATTATTATTTCATTACTTTCAACATAATTTCTTTCATCTCTTCATGAATCACTTTTCCATAATTTCTTTCTTCAATGGAATTGCAATGCAGCCCAAAGATTTAAACTAAGGATAAATTTATGTTTCGAAATATGTATATAATTATTAATTTTTTTGAAAAAATCCGAATATTTAAAATTATAAAATTTTATAAAAAAAATATGGATCGGGTCTCCATTTTAATCTCCACCTAATTCGGAGATTATCGGGTGCATCCCCCAATTATCTCCAATAAAATTTTCTCGGGTATGGGTTGGGTTCGGGGATTACTTCAAAATCAAGTTTAGGTTTGGAGATCATGATTCCCGTCCCAAACCCGCCCCACTGCCATCACTAGAATTACCCATAATTGTGTATCTCACGTATTCGGAATTAAAATTATCCAGTATGCTTACTTCTTTGAAGAATTTGTATATTATTTGTTTTATAAATTTTATTTAATCATTTTCCTTTTGCTTCAAAATTGATATATTATGTCAGAATACGTGAAATTTATTTAAAAAAAAAAAGGAGTAAGGGTTCACATATGATGTCATAGTTGTATGGTACCATAGTTAGATCTAGTCATTGGATCCAATTATGATGACAACTGTGAACTAAATCTAATGACTGGATCTAGTTGTGGTCTTACAATCTGTTTGTGACTGCAATAAACTTTCTTTGAGAGTAAATATCGGTTTTGAATAGTTGATTACAAAAATATTTTGCAATAATCGGGACTCGAAGAATTACATCCATTGTTATTACATCTATAATTTGTTCCGCGCCATTACGTAATTGCCCTAATTTGTGTTGCAGCCAGGTGCCGACGCTTGAATTAGTGGTGATAATTTATTGTCAAAGAATCATAATAAAAAGAACGGGAATGCTGCACGCAAGTCTTACAAGTTACATAGAAAATTACTTTTACCTGAATTTTTATGTATTCTGATCTCTATCACGCCTTTTGACTTTTGATTTTGAGTTCACCATTTGCGAGGGCAATGTAATTTTCAAAATTTTCATGATCACAAAAAGGATAGTGGGGTTTTTTTTTTTGCCCCCCCACCAAAATATTTTATTCTAAAAGTAAAACGATAATGAAAGCTTGCCTCAAACCAATTAGATAGAGACATCGACGACGTACAGCCACAGATGTATACGACAACCATGCCCATCCAATTTTAATGAATTAAATTGCATTCGTTAACTAATCGTCACCGATTGGATGATGACATTATTACACAGTGCTTCTCGAATTCAAACCCAAAATGGATCTTGTCCTTTTCTATATACGTCATGCCGTATGCCATCCAGATGGTCCGAATGTCCACATTTATAAATTAGATTCCCTTTTTAATTGTGATGATTGGTAAAGAAAGAACATGAATCATTTTTACTTGTGATAAAGACAAGGGTATAGGAGGAAATCCAATGGTTTCTTTCTGTTTGCTTCTCAGTTTAGATGTACATTCATAACCACTGCGTGACTCCAATAACATCCGGCCCGCCTCTACACGAATGAACTCACACAATATAACACCAGGCCCATTAAAGGATCTTTAAATGACTTCAACCAAAGAGGCCCATTTAAAGTCTCGAATTTAGACGAGCCTTTAAAATACAAAGTCACCTATAGTAAATTGTCTTCTCTCACATTGATGAGAATTAGTTTGAGCTAAATGCTAAAATAAATAAATAAATAACGTATTGTATTTACTATATTTGTAATACTGTGTAATACAATGTGATATTATATTGTTTAACTAACTTTTATGGCATTTGTCAGCTGATGTGATCTAATAATAATCATCTAAGACGTAGTTTGGGATTGAAGTATTGCAACTTTTAATCTGTATTTGCTTTTGTTATGAAAAAAAAAGAGAGCCATAACTATGAGATGAAAGTTAATATTATATAATAAACATAATTTTTAAATAATAATATTGATAAAAAAATAATAAAAAAATAATAGATTTTTCATCATATAAATATAAAATCAAATAAACTTAACTTTTAAATTACAGTAGTTAGTATTTTCCAAACACTTTTGTACTGTAATTTTTGAACTACAACTGTCCAACCTCAATCCCAAACAAGTCTTTAAGTCTTATTCGCCAAACTCTACTCAAAATATCTTCAATGTTGGTTCGTGATAGAAATTAGTATTGAGTAATGACGACGCTAGAAAAATCAAATAATTTGTGAAAACCCTTTGACAAATAATCGCTCAATAATCATTATAAACGTCTTGGGCCCTAGCAATCTTTATAGCCCCGACCTTAATGATAAGTCTGTCTGGAGAATGGAGGCCTCGTCTTGCAATAGATTCAGCACGTTTTTTCTGCTACTGGTTGTGAAAGTTGCAATTCATTTCTCAATGTATTTATTATCTCATGAGATGCGGAACGTATCCATCGTGTAAGATGTTTATTAAGATAAATATATATAAATTTATTAGTATCTATTTAAATAAATTTAAAAAAAAAACGAAACTAAAAAACCTGACTGGTATGGCAGTTATTATTAATAATTTAATACGTTGTATATATAGATCATCGAGTCATTAGCAAAACGCCTAAACCAAGGATGCACTTGGAAAACCGACAATGGTACTCAGAATCTGAAGGAAATTAATAAATAATTAAAAAAAAGGGGCAAATTAAAGAAAGCATAGAAACGGTGTCGTTGAGAGTGAGCCGGGTAGTTCGTAATGTGTTCCTTCCAATCATAGTCTTGTTAGGCTCAAAATTATTTATTTATAAAAGCTGGAGATAATGCAATTAAATAATTAAAATTAATATAATTATTATTTATATGTTAATTTTTTTTAAAAATAAATAAGTAATATAATGTAATATCATTTACTTTATTATATCACCTTCAATATATTTTAAAAGTTTCTCCACGACTTGTTGCAACTACAACCTCACATTAAACGCACACCCACCGCTTCGGCTTTGTCCATTTCCCACTGGCCCCGTCATGCGAGTACACGTGTCTCTCGAGATTCCGAAAAATGAAAAATTTCACATAATTGACCAGCCAAAATATCCACCCAAACAATGAAACCCTCCGTCTTCTGAGCGGCAGAGCCCTTCTTTTACAGCAATTTCACATCCCCCACTCTCTCCACTCTTCTCTCATCAGCCAAAAAAAGAAAAAGAAGGGGAAAAAAAAAATCCCATAATGCTTGAAGAATCTGTATCATTAATACCTTCAATCTGGGCTTCAATGAACAGCTGGTTTACTCCCACTGTCCTTTTCGTTTTCCTTAATATCATGATTGGAACCATTGCCATCACTTCAAGCTTAGCCACACAAAAGGGCAACGACCAACAACAGCAGCAGCAGCAGCAGCAGCAGCAAGAGCATTACCGTCACCCACAGCTTGTTAGATCTCCATCCGTGTTGCAGAGGCTCAAATCTATCAACTTTTACAACTACAGATCCCCTGAACCCAACACCAACTTTGCTCAAAACACACCTTTCACGACTCATCATTTCAACCATGAACAGGAACAACAACAGGAAGAGCCTCAGTCACCTCAATGGGGTGGATCTCCTTCAATGTTGCAAAGGCTCAAGACCATCAATCTTTACAACTATTTTTCACAAGAATCCACTACTCTGGACAAAAACCAAGAAACAGCGCATACTCACTACCCACCAAATGAAGCCCATGAACAAGAACAAGAGCAAGGGCATCGTCACCTGGAACCTGAACAAGAATATGAAGAAGGACCAAAAGGAGAAGAAGAAGATCGTATCCAAGATCAAGAAGAAGAAGATCATATCCAAGATCAAGAACAGGAACTTGATGAGATTTACAGCCGGCTTAGGGGAAGCAACAACGTGGCCAGGACCAAATCTGACACCAAGCCAGCATCAGGAGAGATTCTCAAGAAGCTTCCAAAGAAAATGAAGAAATCTGCTAGCTCTAAATCTGCTTTTAACCATTTCAGAGAGGAAGATATTGTGGGAGTTGAGGCTCGCAGGCCGGCTACTGTGAAAGAATTTGGAAATGCTAAGGTGACCCAGGTTGATGATGAGGGTGTCGATGCCAAAGCTGATGACTTTATCTACAAGTTCAAGCAGCAGCTGAAGTTGCAGAGGATGGATTCCATTGTGAGGTACAATGAGATGATCAATAGAGGATCTGGAAGGTAAATTAATTCAAGACTTTTAATAACTTGTGGTGAAATTTTAAGGGGCCGTCTATTTGTTAGAATGTAACTGCAGATCTACTGCTTAGGATCTTTAATTATGCTTGAAGATTGAAGAATATTTTTTGTTCAAAATATGGCACTACTATTTTCAGTCTCATTTTGTATGTGCTTCTTCTATTTTGTCTTGGGGGGGGGGGGGGATTTTGGTCAGTCACTTCACAAATTCTATATCCATGCTATGCGCCTCCATGGAAGTAGGGAAGCCGGCTGGGTGTGCTGCTCTTTGTTGCAGAGGTGACCTGGACGATTGGCTGTATGGAGTTGGTGTAGTTACAGAAACGCCCATGGATATTTACCCTAGATACGTGGGCACTGTGGTTGCTTTGCTCCCCTCTTTATCTGTATAATGCGGGCGCTTGGTTGTGAAGCACGTGGGTGATTTCGTTTAGGTGCTATACATTAACACCAATTGTAACGTGCATATAAAATTACCGGTAAAGCAGCAACAACAGTTTGAGTTGCAGATTTATTAATATTGTTCACCACTTGCCTATTTGGCTTTTAATATTGCTCATTAATTTGAGTTCGAATTAGCTGCCTTTATGTAGCTGGGTCCATTTTTTAAATGCTCCTGACACTTTTACTTTTGATTTTTTCTTTAATCGTGGGCACTATTTATTATATGTCTGTGGAATAAAAAAATGGGTCAAAAATTCAAGACTTGATCTAATATAATAATATTAGGTCGGAATAGATAAGGAGTGGTCTTTTAAATTAGTAGGACAGCTGAATTCATTATTCAAGACTTTCAAGTGGTGGTGACTGGCTGCTTAAGATTTCGTTGTAATTGATGCTAGTCGCTTTAAAGAAACATAGCCCTAACCAGTAACATCGTGGGTACCAAAAGAGGAGTTCAAATTTGTGAGGCAATCCCGATTTGTCACCTCAACCCAACTTTTAATAGTCAGAACCAGGACAACATTTTGTTCCTATTTTTAAGTCGCTGGGAGCGGGGTTTTGTTAATTATTTCTGCTAGTCATGTGAAGTTGTCAAATTAGTAATTACATGTCCCCAGGAGTCATTATCTTTTCTGTTTTATTGAATGAGCAACATTGTGTAATAAGAACACCGAATATGCTGTCGTTGATTTAGATATTCGTGGCTTTGACAACAAAACACGATGATGCTCTAATTGTGGTGGAAGCAATGGGCCAATGTGTCAGCTTTAGCCTTAAGCCTCTATAAAATGCCAGGACCCCGGTGATATATATGCTTAACTTGTTTGCTGGATAGATGACGTGGATGCCACATTTTTGTGGTCCAGTCTATAATTGACAGATAAATTATTTTAGTTTTAATATCGACCATCCAACCTACACATGGAGTATCGACGCACTAATACAAACCTCTTTGGGAAATAAACAGATATTGTATACATTATATTTCATCCGCTTAAATGTGCACATTTTTTTGTTTGGTTTGGTCGTTGATGGGATGTTCTCTATCAAATGGCAACGGGTATGGGTATTGGCATTTTCCCACATTATCTTATCAGTTATCATTTGAGTCATGCAACAGACTCATTATCAATACTATTAAATTTATTATTTTCTAGACAAACAACTAAATTATCATTCATCCCATCTAATTTTAGAGATGATGCTTCATGAATTTCATTACTGGAAACGTTTTCTCTATTTTTGTTATGAAAATTGAAAGAATTAATCATACTTTTAGGAAAAGAAAAAAATTTTGGGTGATGGATTATTATTATTTTTAATTAAAGTGTAGAATTTCATATTTTTTAAAAGTTAATGTTGAAATTTTATGAGTTTATAAAGGCTATTTTTTTAATAGATTTAACAGAGACTACTTAGAAACTTAAAATAATTTTCTCTTTTATTCTTAGATTTTTTTTGGACTGGCGTGCTGGATCAGCCACTATGTGACATCATCAATTATGGATGGCAGATAACGTTTGGTTGGACGATTGATACAAATTACAAAATTAAGTAAAATTTTGAACAAATTCAAAAATTTTTAGTATTTTTTATAATAAGGTAAACTTAAAGTGCATGGTTGATAACTTCCTTAAAAATAATAATATTTTAACTTACAAAAAATAATAATATTTTTCTCGCAAAAGTGAGCAAGACAGAAGGGGTATACAATGTATAATTATAAGAGACTGATATACTACAACTTTTATGCATCTGTACAATAAAATTATGGTAACATAAACTTGAATTTTTTTTTAAGACTTATGATGTAAATTGATTGGACAATTTTATTTAACGTTATCTTTCTTCTTCGTCATCTCATGATAGGAGAAAATTTTGTGTGAGATTGTCCCACCACCCCTGCACGTTGAGATAGTGAGACAATTCATTAAAACTCTTGTCATGTGGTAGAGCATTTCCTTTGAACATAAAATTTACTAATTTTTTAAAAAATGAAATTGCAAGAAACAAAATGTAAGATCTATTATCCTTCTACGTGACAAAAATCTTATGGATTGTCCCACCTCATGGCATAGTCACACACAAATTTTTCTCCTCATGATAGATGGGTTAGATAATTAATACTTGCAAATGTGACCTAGATAAATAGTTTTCATCTCAATTCTTTCTTTTAATTACGAAATGAGTAAAGTAAATGTGTTGGCGTAAGATTTTGTTGAATGGATATGTAGTGATTGTAGTGATGACATGGCAGGCCAACCCGTGTAAGAATTTGTACGAATAAGCACATGTTTGATCCGAAACGACGTTTGCCAAACCCCCCAGATCAAAGCAACGTCGTTTCGAAGCCGTAACAAAAACGACCGGTCGCTTGACAAATTCTACGTAGATCGTACATCAAAATATACTTAGTAAAGTTGTCGGAAGATATACATATCATTGGAATCTCAGGAGCGCAAAAAACGCATTACGAACAAAAGATACTCCTCTCATTCACACATGCGACACAGCCACTGAGGCCGAGGGGAAAGCAATAAAGCAAGACTTTCAGTAGAGCATTACACTTTCAGTTGCACAGAGAAAGCTGAGAGCAAACAATGGTGTGGCTACCAAATCAACAGATTGGAAGAGTGAAGAGAACTCGTATATGGGCTGGAGCATTCCTCTGTTTGCTCTTCTTCATGCTGGCCACTCCCAAATTCCCTTCGTCTCGTGAAAGCCACCTTTTTGCTGACATGCGCAATTTTTTCGGTATCTCTAACTCTAAATGTGTTTTTATGTATCTACTATGTGATAGTTTTTCGCTGTTGGTGTGATTTTGGTATCTGGGTGTGTGACAGGAGTTCCTAACACTTTGAACGTATTCTCAAATTTCCCATTTTTGATTGCGGGTGTTATGGGGTTTGTGCTCACGCTTCAAGGAATTTTTTTTAACATAAGGTCGGTTGATTTTTATTTTTATTTATTTTTTTAATTATTGTGTTAGTGTTTTTTTTCTTTTTCTTTTTTTTGAGTAAAATTTGGTGATGTGTATTATTTTGGTTTGTTGGGTGGTTTTTGGACTTGGACACGGAGTGGCTGCAGTTTTCGCGGCGAGGTGTGGGGTTGGGCGCTATTCTATGCTGGAATAACGGGTGTGGCGTTTGGTTCCGCTTACTATCATCTTAAGCCTGATGACGATAGAGTTATGTGGGACACCTTACCGGTTAGAATTTCAATTCCATTCAATATATTGATTATGAATTGCAGCATAAGCTCAAATACTGTTTTTCCTGCATTGATAGTGTTTGCTGTTTCTGAAAGTTGAATTGCTGTGCTGAGCTAACTAGTCACAATTATGCATGCTATGACTACATTACTTAGCTTGACTTATGTTTTGAATTTTCTAAAAGCCAAATGATTTTGATTATGGAACTCAAAATTTTTATTACGTTTTTTTTTTTCCTTCTCCAGATCCATGTTTAAGCAATGGAGGAATTTCAATTCCTTTTACATTTCTCTACCTTGATGATGCAGGTGCTATTACCTTACACTGTCTTAATGTGCATTCCTGATTGCAGATGACGATAGCATATGCCTCACTTTTCTCTAGTTTGCTTGCTGAGAGAGTGGGTGCAAAGATTGGATTAAGTTGTTTGATTGCACTCGTATCAGCCTCATTTCTTAGTATGATTTATGCCAGGTTAGTTTATAGACACCTGTATGTCACCTATCTGTTTTTCAACTACTGCTTCAAACTCAGACTTGAAACATTTACAAGTCTTCGACTGAATGTAGCCTGCTAGTTTGTTGCAGAACATTTAACGATTTTCGGTTGTGCATGACGTTCCAGTTGATTCCAACAATAGCCATTCCAGTTGTCACATTTTTGTTCCCACCCAAGTATACCCACTCAAGATGTTGGCTTTATGCTGCAGGTACGCAATGTCCTTTTTCCCCTAAGATTTATTCTGACTTTATATATAAAGCTCATATGATGGGTGTTGTAAGCATTCTATTGTAAAAATTGCGGAATATTTGTTGAAATAGGGAGAAAAAAATCCATGTGATAAAAAATTTGATTTTGAATTCTAGGGTTTGTGTTGCTTGCCTGGTAATAAAGACAGAGCAGAGAGAGCTCTGCAGGTTTTGATGGGATGCAGTGCCACAGCCAGCGGGTTTTACCAAACACCTCAGCAGCTGGGCTTTGGCAGTCCAGCTGCTGGCAATCAGACTCAAACGGGTCTTTAGAGTGTTAGACATGATTAGGTTCTTGAAAGTTACCAGAAATGTATCATTTTTGTTCGAGTATCTTTTATCTGTTCCAATGATTTATCTGTGTCCTTAGTTCACCAAGTTCACTGATGTCTATATGTTGATAAAACTAAACCACGAAAACAATGTGTAAGTATCCTTACTTCATCAAGTGCTGAAAATGGTTTTATTAGTTATGCCATAATAGTTTATTTCGTTGTTTTACTTTCCAAACTGTGTTTATATCAGTCCATTGGTTCTAGCACATGCACAGTTTGAAGTTATTAGTACAGTAGTCAAAATTGTGAAGATTTTACTTTCCTTTCATTAATGTACTGGCCATGTTTAACCCTCAAGAGGTCTGAAAACTCTTTGCTACAGGGTTTTACCTTCTAGCAAAATTTGAAGCTGCTGCGGACAGGAAAATTTATAGTAAAACTCATTACATAATCAGTGGGCACTCCTTGGAGCACTTGTGCTCAGCAATCGTCCCTGTTCTGCTTTCAGTTATGCTCATGTATAGAGATACAAAATTTCAAAGGTACGTTATATTTCTCTGTCATGTCTGAGAAGTTAGGTGGGGCAAAATGATGTTTATGTTTATGGTTTCTACACAATTCATGGTTTTATTTTTTATTTATTTTATCTGGTATGTATGCCCGTTGGCCTTTGCTCACTTGGTAACCTTAGAGAAAAGCTGACTGATCTTGTTTACTCTTACATGTTTGCCGGACTAACAGCAGATTAGGTGACTGTAAAGAGAGCGTCCGTGACAAATGAAGATGAAATGCAATGTTTTCGTAGTGCAGTAGTTATCAGGTGCTTGAGAATTTGTAGTGAAACCATGATAGCTTTTTGGTGATTTGTATTACACAACCCATTTGTAGCCCAAGAATAACTTGATGATTCTCCTGTATTTTCCTCCTGGTATCGAATTCTCAAGACTGTTAGCTGACATGGAGATAAAAAGTTGTTGGTAATTTGCTCTTGTATCCTATATGAGTATATTCGGGTTGGCTGGTAATTGTATTATTTGTTGCTATTGCTTCCGCAGTGATTCTGGGAATGATAGCCTTTTTCATATTGTGATTTCAATGAGTTTCTGCTGGGAAATGCACTCGTCCGGTATAGCTTGCTTTTTGAGCAAAGCATGGGCCATAAAACTCTACTACCTTAAATCTTGTTCGCCATTGACCTTTTAAGGATTGTGATTGAACTATATGCGAAATAATGGAAAATGACATTGATGCATAGAAGATGGAACCATTGCACATGTATTGTCTGTGATCCTTGTTCATGACATGCAATGTTCCAACATTCCTTGCAAAGTAGATTGCTTGAATTGTAAAGTTACAGTGACTACGACATTCCAGACCCTAGAATCTGCCACTGTGAGATGACAATGAGATCACAAATTAACAATTCCAATGCCACATGTATGGCATACAATCATAATATCGCTTCACATGCTTAATGTTCTCTGGAGAATTGTATTATTTGGCCTTAGAATCCTCTCCAACATCAAGGGCATGCTGCACTCACATGCAGGAACATGTGCCAATTGAATGAACGAGGGCAAAATGTCATGACTAATACACATATGATATGTTGCCCCCAAAAAAAAAAAAAATTGAACAGTGTGAATGCAAGAATTTGACTCTAAAACTAACTGATAAAGACAAATGAATTTTCTTTTACACCAACAGCTGCTGAATTAAAGTATTTGGTGAGATTAAGGATTGGTTACCTGTTCCCATCATTTGCTTTGAATAAACGTCCCCCAAATTATCTCAATTAGCTGGCACTGCTTCTCTGATTAGTGTTTATATGCATGTGACTTTTGTGCCCTGCTATGTACTTGCTATGTCGTTTATACCTTCAATCCTAGTACCCAGTAATGGAAATTGGAATGAATCCGCTGTCAGCAGAGCTGCAGAGGCCTGCTCCGTCTTTGTTTTCATTTTCTGCTTTTATTATTATTTTTTTGGTGACTGGGCTAAAAGTGGGGCTCCATTTTTACGCTTGGTGATACAGTCAAGTGCAAATTTTTTTTTTTTCCCGAAAATTTCAAAATGCTCAAGATTGATACAGTTTCCTGTTAAAATTGAGAGAGAAAATATAAAATGACTTCGGTGGTACCTTTTTTCCTTGGCAAGTGTCCGTGCAAGCGTCATTGCTTGTGCCGCTCAACATAATGTCATTATTGCTAATTACTATGATTATCAAGGAATTGGACTCTTTCAAATTATTGCAAGATTCACCTTGGGGAAGCAAAGGATACATTATTGTTTTGAATTTATTTATTTATTTATAAATTATCATTAATTGAGTGATTTAATTGGAAAATTTATTAAACCAACTCTTTTCTTTCTCTCGTTGGGTGTCCAACCCCAATTGATACGACTCAAGCCATTGCAGTTGTGATGCACTTTAATGAACGTAAAGATCCTCAAATCAAACCTCGAAAGCAGCATTAATTATTACCCAGAAAACTCCACATTTTGACTTGTGATTTAAGCTTAAGTTAGCTACCTGGCGACTTCGATTACTTAACTAATTATGTTGAGCATCACCAAACCCAAAGTCCGCAGAACAGAAAGAGCCATCAAGAATCGTCGGTGGGGTTTCCTCCTCATATTGCTCTTCTTCGTCGGCTCTGATTTGGTGAATCTCTACCTACCGTCGTATGGTTGCTTCCAAAATCCCAAGAAAAGGCCAAATAAGTGAAAAGTTGTATTAATTAATAGCAGAATTTCAAGATTAATAATTCTACCTTTATATTTAAGTTGCTATCAAATTTCTATTAGATATACTCACTAAAGTGTTTTTTTTTTACAATTAGTTGCTGATGATTAATATTTTCAGGTTTTGTTAAAATGGTTCAAATATTTAAATTAATATTTTTTTTAAAAGAAGGAAAATAGCATTATTAGAATTATTTAGAAATAAGTATCAGCCTGTACATAATTATATATTTAATCAAGATTCTCTCTCAAATTCACAAGAAGATCATTAGTCAAAACACCTTCCAGCCATCTGATCTACAAGGGCCTCGCCAATCGCCATAAGACAGGGACCCCACGTTCTCTGACACTACGCTATTTCACATGCCCGGAAGCAAGCCAAAACCCTTTTTCATTTTTTTTTTGGGACGGTTTAAAAACAGCAGCAAAAACATAGGGGGTCAACATTAGAACCCCTACCTATTCTCATTCACAACGAATGACTTTAGTTTGTGCATTTAATCAAATAGACCCCTAGTCTTTTTTTTCTTTTGAAAAGGACCCCTAGTCTTTATAAATATACTATAACACTTAAAAATCAATAGAGACATCCCCCGATATCATATCCTAAATATGATATGATAGCATATCCTAAATATGAGGCTTTGGAATGAGTGAATTTAATTTTAAATATTTGAAGAAAATTTTCTTCTATTAATATAGATAATAAATAAATTTAAATCTTTTCAAAAAATAATTAAATTTAAATATGTTCATATCATCATATGCACAAAAAGAAAGATATGATAATAAATAAGTGGCTCTAGATATATTTTAAATTTTTTTAATTATAAAAATAATATGATATGAAAAATTTGGACATACAATAATAGTTAGTTTATGGCAGGAATAGCTTTTGAGAGTGCTTGATATTTTTTGGATTGCTATCATTAGAGAGTTTGGTAGTTGAAATATTGCAAAGTAATATCCATCAAGGATCATTAGGGGTGTTATCCGCAGAGTCTTTTCGGTACTTAAGTCAGGAATTAGGAGTAGCATGATAACAAATAATAAAGTAAATAAAAGAATAAAAGACTTGGATGACATGTGCTCTATCCTCCATTATACTTTTTTTTTCTTTTGTCCAATCTTTGAGTACTGGCCTCTTTGTATAAGAGAAATAATTAGAAGTATAATTAAGTTAGAAACAATTATTTCTTATCTTGTAAAATTTGAATTTGACAAGGATTAAGATCTATGTTATTTTATCTTATTTAGTTTAGGACATGTCCACTTTTGTCATTAGGTAAAAATCTAAGAACAACAAATAATCTACTAATATTTATAATTAAAACTCCATTAATTTTTTAAAATTTTAATATACTATTAGGGATATCTAGTACTACTTTTTTTTTTTTGAATTATGAAAGAAAATTAATCTTTTTACAACACAAGGTAGTTGAATATTCAAATTACCGATGTATAACTGATGATATACTGAAGCGTATTTAAGTTATTTCAAAAAGATTTAGGGACCTTTGTAAAAAAAAAAAAAAAGATTTAGGGACCTAATTGACACAATGGGACAAACTAACGTGCTTAGATGAACAATAATAGAAAACAGGAGGGCCCAGGTCTTATTATGAAGAAAGAAAAACAGGAGCAAAACTACGTCTACGCGTGGTTGTGTGAGAAGGTTGGGGGGTGTGGAGTGAGATCACAAATCGCATTGAAAACTTGGCATAAAAGTTATCAACGAAAAGGAAATTACAGCAACAATATAAGAATAAGAGTAAGCTTTGAGTCAAGACAGAGACAGAGAAAGCAAAGCCAGATTCCAAAGTTGGTGAGGTGTACGCATCCCTTTTGGGTGGCGACTATTGCCTCTCCCCCCACTCCCTTTCTCACTTTACATATCACAAACACAATCTTCATTCCTCTCCAAATCTAAATCACCAAATTCCATTGCCCAAAAAAAAAAAAAAAAATGTCCGACAGAGTCTTCCCGTCCTCAAAACCCGCCGCGAACGGCAACGGCACCGTCTCTGCGGCCGCGCCACCCCCCGTAAAGCCCCCACTCCGCCCCCCGTACCGTCCCCAGCCCCACGCACGCCGCCACCACCACCGGCCCCGCCGCAGCTACTGCTGCTGCTGCTGCTTCTGGACCATTCTCGTAATTCTCATCCTCGCTCTGCTCGCCGCCATCGCCGCCACCGCTCTTTACGTCCTCTACCGGCCCCACCGCCCCGAATTCTCCGTCCCCTCCCTCCGGCTCCACCGCCTCAACCTCACCTCCTCCGCCGACTCATCGACCAACCACGTCGCCACTCTCTTGAACTTCACCGTTACTTCGAAGAACCCCAACTCCCACATCACTTTCTACTACGACCCGTTTGTCATTTCTGCCTTGTCTTCGAGTGACGTATTCCTCGGCAATGGGACTGTGCCTGGTTTCTTTTCGGACAAAAAGAACCAGACCTTTCTCAAAAACGTGGTCGTTTCGGGATCGAGTGATCTTGACACGGATTCGGTGAAGTCATTGAAGTCGGATCTGAAGAAAAAGAGTGGGGTTTCCTTAAAAATAAAGCTGGACACGAAGGTGAAAGTGAAAGTGGGGAAGCTCAGCAGCAAGAAGGTGGGCATTAGGGTTACGTGCGAAGGTTTTAGAGCGGCATTACCAAAAGGTAAGTCACCGTCGGTGGCCACTGTTGATAAGTCTGAGTGTAAGGTCGATCTTCGGATCAAGATCTGGAAATTTACTTTTTAGTTTTTCTTCCTTCTTTCTTTCTTTTTTAAATTTAATTCAGCTGTTTGTTCCCCACACACAAACCCCTTCTTTCCCCTCTTTTTTTTTTTTTTTTTTATTTGGGTTATATTTTTGAGAGTTTGTTAACTGTTTATTCTGATGAAGATGAATATGAAAGGTGAATTATGGAGTTGAGAAATTGGAAATTGATAATGTGAGTAGAGAGAGTGAGAGAGGAGAATGGTGTTAAATTAGAATTTTATCTCCCCCCCCAAAAACAAAAAAAAAAAAGGTGTTGTAAGTGAATTTGGTTGATATATATAATTGGTTCATTGAGAATTGAATTATCAGAGTATTACTTTTGTTAATTTACATGGTGTCTACTATAGCATAGCATAATTAGGACATGCAAAAGCATGATTCAATGAATTAGACGTTAATTGTAATAACGCATTTGACGGAGTGCTGTGCTTGTGAAAGCGGCGGGCGTTTGTACTTTTATGGGGTTTGCTAATCATCTAGGAAAAGATGATATGATGATGACTTCTCAGGATTGTTGATGAATTTAGGGAGTGGGTAACCCTGAAGGGTACGTTTTGCAAGTTTTGAGTTGCTGCATTTTTCAAGTTTTGTTAGTAATGAGCATGAAATAATAAATTGAGAATTTTAGTAAATAATGTGTGGGTATGGAATTTGAAGTTTTGAAGAAGAGACAACCAAGAATTTAATTTGGTCGACTCTCATTGTTGGTCATGGGAACCAATTAGAGCAAAGGCCCCGTGGGTGGCTGCCGACCTTCCAGCTCATGGTACGTACGCACGATCGCATTTAAGATAGGAAATTTGTAGGCCTGTTCAGCTATCACATTGTAGTAGTAGTAGCAGTAGATCTGATGGGGGGAGGGGCATTGAATTTATTAAAAAATGAGGTGAGAGTTGAATCTTAATTTATTTCTGTGCCTATCACATTTGAGCTTAGTGGTGACCATGGAACGATAGAAAATAATAATAATAATAAGGAATGAAATCTTGACCTTATAAATTATATGAAAGCTTTGGTTTTTCCTGTAAGTTGATTAATGGGGGGGTCGTCCCGTCCACATCCATTAAAGTGGTGGTCTTCTTCCCTTGCGTGCGTCTGAATATCTGATTTCACTTCCGTTCCACCAACCATGCTACAGATTAATCATCTTCTTTTACTCCACTTAATTTACTATACTACTACTACTACGCTTTGGAAGATTGATTGAGAAAGAAGAAATGCAACAAATTGCTAAGCAATGGATAAAAGCCATAAAGGAGAGCATCGCATTCAAAAGTGAACCTCCCGAGATCATGATAAATAGGGAGCCAAGTACATGAACTTGCACATTGTTTGTCGTCTCTCGTGTGACTGACGATGTGGAGAAAAGCCGAAAGGTGAAAGTGGAGTTAAATTCGGATGCACGTGCTTTGTGTGTGTGTTCGTGGTCTGCTCGGACGGGGGCAGTTAGAATTTTTGTCAGTGGTCAGTGCCCACTCCCCACTGCCCACCTGTTTCTTTTTCTTTGCACCGACTTTATTTTTATTTTATTTTTATTGAGGAGATAAAAGGATCAAAGAAGATGGACAAAAGGAGCCTCTTTCTTTCTTTTTTTTTTTTTAATTTCTCTTTGATTCAAACGATGAAAAAAAATTTAGTAAAATGTGGAAAATGGACGCAAAGGTGAATCTTATAACTTACACGTTTCAATTTTGTACTCGGGTGGGAGTGAATTCTACTTTCTACAGACACGTTAATTGATTGAGATTTACTTTTTCACTAAGTTCAGTTTAAAATTAGCTTGAATAAAATATAATATTAAAATATTTTGTAAATATTAATTATTATAATTTAAAAATTAAGTTGATATGATTTTTTATTTATATGGTAGAATATTTATTATATATTTATTAATTTTATTAAAATTATTATTTAAAAATTATATTAATTATATATTATTAATTTTTATTTTATAAATGTGATTATTTTTCATAATAATTGTAACGTAAA
The DNA here is from genome assembly GCA_030444775.1 of Atalantia buxifolia. Taxonomy (NCBI): domain Eukaryota; kingdom Viridiplantae; phylum Streptophyta; class Magnoliopsida; order Sapindales; family Rutaceae; genus Atalantia; species Atalantia buxifolia. The sequence continues at coordinate 14,083,233 of CM059834.1, read as the reverse complement.
AATTACTGTAGCTCAGTACCGAAAAAGACGTGAATATAGTGGGACTTGGCTTGTAATTCTGTACCAGTATTAGTATCACCGCCTACAGAAATCTCCTCTCTAAGTACTTGATGCGCAATTCTCTTTTTCTGCATCGCCACCGACACATTTCTCCAATTGCTCACGACAAATGATAACCCCGAGGCCTCCAATCCAAGCAATGATAGGGTGGTAGATCTTATTCTTTCATCAACACCAGCACGTACCATGACCAAACTTGGCTGCCAATCAAAATGAAGTTATCAGACCCGCTTCACATCAAACCGTCAAACAGGTACAAACAATTCCTGCCGCAAAAAATTATAACGCTTTCACACGGGACGTACGTCTAATGTCTACATCCGTGGAACTGGCGGCTGCAGGAAGAGGATCCATTGTCGTTCGCTGCATTTGCCTTTCCGAAATAATTGAAGGCAATCTTGTACGCTTCCGCATAATCGTTTACCTCTTGTGCATGAGCTCAAGCTGGTGCTGTTGACGTGTTAAAAGCTGTATTTATGCAACTAAAGTTATCAAACTAAAAAACACTTAGAATCCCCTCCCACACGATCTCTGACGCGAGCTTCGGCTTCAATCTCGATCGATATATAGACTTCAAATATCTATTTCTTAATTTCTTGAGGTTCGGTGTTCGATCTGTAAACAGTGCCTCTATTCTCTTCTATATAAAAGTCTTTAACGACTTTCTCCCAGTCTTTTTCTTGATTTGTAGTAATGTTATGTCAATCATATCAAAGGACAACATATCATATGCCACATTTTCTTTGATGCCAGTACTATAAACATGTGGGTTGTGTAACGTCACCCTAACAAACATGCAATTAATTTTAATTTAATGTGATTAACAGACATGTCCAAACTTCAAATCAAAATGTCTGCAGCATATAATAGTAACAGTGAGGGAAATGTGAGGTTCAAGTTTTAACAGGATGCGACAGTTGCATCATAATAACAACATATGAGTAGGGTCTATCTATGTTGCAACTGTTGTAAGGTGGAACATTTGTTTTTAGTCATTAGATTTAGTTAGTGTAACTATCTGTTTACTATAGATTTAATTGGAAAGAATCTATTTATCTGCGTCTGATAACAATTCTGAACATAATTTTGTCCATATGAGTAACTTTGTTAGTTATCTCCTATTATACGAAAAGGTAACAATACCGTTGTAATTTGGCGCAACCATTAAAAAAAATTCATTTTATTTTCATTAATGATCATATATATTTCTTTTTGGACAACTATGTCTTTTGACTAGTGACCCAAGTGTATTCATGTGGACATAAGTATCCAAAAAGAGATTTGTGTGGTTATTTTTAATACCATTTTATATTAATAGTACAAATAAATAACACTAGTAATAATAATAGTAGTAGTAATAACAATAACAACAGCGACGACGAATACACTTGGGTCATTTTGCTAAATCTTGTTGGTGGATTGTCATTTTGCTAAATCTTGTTGGATTTCCTCTCCAATTGGGTATGTCACGCATTGTTCCTCCTTTTTGTTTTGGCTTGAAAATGTATTTGGCCGTTGTAAGAAGGAGGATTGTGAGCTTGCTGTAATGATTTGTTGGAGACTTTGGCTGAGTAGGAATGATAAGGTGTGGAAAAACAAGAACAGTGGTGTGTCAACCGTGTTAAACTCGGCGGGTCAACTTCTCTTTCAATGGCAATCGACGAGGAAACAAAACTTTTTTTGTACTGCATCTAGCAATTTAGATCACGATGCTGTTTGTTGGGTGAAACCCCAGGTGGGATGGCTCAAATGCAATGTTGATGCGGCTACATTTGCTTCAAAGGGTATGGTTTCCTATGGGGGTGTCGTTCGGCATTCTGATGGTAGTTTTGTTGCTGCAAAAGGTGGCTATCTCCTTGGCAAGTTTGGTGCTAGAGAGGCTGAAGCTCTGGCTGTGCGTGAAATTCTCAGCTGGCTCAAGGATCTGCAATTTCCCCATGTTATTATTGAGATGGATTGCCTTTTAGTTAATAACCTGCATAGCCCTAATGGATTTGGTTTGATTATTGATGATTGCAGGGCGTTGGCTATGTCTGTAGGAGAAGTGATTTTCTCATTTGTTAGACGATCTGCGAACACCGCTGCCCATGTTATTACGCGGGTGGGGGGTTCTTTGTCAGATCCAGGAGAGTGGAGGCATGTTCCACCTCCTTGGTTGATTTCCAGTTTGTATGGTCCTTCTGGTTAATTCAAATTATGTTTTCTTCAAAAAAAAAAAAAACAGCGACGACGACGACGACAATAACATAAATTTTTTGTTGGAGTGATGAGATTAAGGACATTATTTTGAACAGAAAATATAGGGAAATTTTTTTATTAAATTTGAAAAAGAAAAGTTATTTTTTTGATGATAAATAAGTCCAATTAATTAAAACCATAAAATTGATATAACATCCATAAAAATCAAAATTTTACTCAATTAAAAATAAAAATTAAGTCTAAGAAACCTCATAAACTCAAGTGATTCTTGAAAAGAAGATGTTCCATCACATACACCAAAAAAAAAAAATCAATATAAAGAGAATAATTATGCTTTCAATCTTTATACTCAAGTGATTCTTACAATACTTTGTACAAAACTTTGCACAAAACGGTGTGTTTTGTGCAAAGTATAAAGGCCACTTTGTACAAAACTTTGTACAAAACGGTGTGTTTTGTGTAAAGTATAAAAGCCACTTTTTGTTGCAAAGTTTACCACTGCACACACACGTGAGAGGGGAGCAACAAAACTCACGTGCAGAAGTCTCTTTTCTTCCTCCATTTTTCCTCACGAGATAGCTCCGATCTCTCTCTCTCTCTGTCCTCTTTTCTTCCTTACGAGAGAGCTCAGGTCTCTCTCTCCAGCCTCCTTTCTCCCTCACAAGGCAACTCGGGTCTCTCTCTTCCATCTCCACACCGTTAATAGTCTCAGTTCCATCCTCTCTTGCCGCGCAGCAACCATAAGATCCTTCTCACCCGTTTTAATTCATTACTCTAATTGAAAACTTTAACTCATTTAGGACATTGTGCTGAATTACCTATGGATGGCGGTGGTCTTCTGCTTGAGTATTGTAAATTAGAATCAAATTGTGCTTGAGTGTTGTAAATTGGAATCAAATTATGCAAAACCTGATGCCTTTGGGAATCATGTTTATTTCAAGCTTTCATGTTATGATTTGATTGTTTGATGAAGCACCTGAAAAATGTAGTTTGCTCTCTCAAATTATTTTACTCTGTTGAATAAATTGTATTTGCCATTATTTGAAAAGAATTTTAAAAAAAAATTACAGCCCCTAAACATTGAGCTTATGCTATAATTTACGCGTCTTCCTCATTTATAACACATTTTTTTCATCATTTACGTGACAAGGGACAACGGAGCTGAGACCGTTACTGGCATGGAGATGAGAGAGAAAGATCTGAGCTGTTTGGTGAGGTTTCATGAGGGAGAAAGGAGATGGGAGAGAGAGACGCTGAGTTTTGTTGCTCACCTCACGTGTGTGTGTGTTTGGGGTTAAAACTTTGCAGCAAAAAGTGGATTTTATACTTTGCACAAAACGCACCGTTTTGTGCTAAGTTTTGTACAAAGTGTTGTAAGAATATCGGCGCTGCAAACAATTTTAGTTATAGAATCTTCAACTAACAATGTTATCTTCATCTCATCAAAAAAAAAAAAAAAACAATGTTATCTTCAATTAACAAGTTACAGAATCTTATCAAAGAAGAGCATATGAGTTTTTGGTTTATATATGCCACAAAAGTGCCTAATTTCTAAATATATGCTCTCTTGTCCATTTTTTTCCTACCCAAGAAATTAAAAAAATACGTAATCATAGTCGAGTATAGAATAAGTATGAATATAAGTGTCATAAGAGTAAGGTAAATTGGTAAAAGATGGTGCAATTTTTAGATAAAGGTCAAGTAATTAACAATCATAGGTTGGGTAGAACTACATGTTGGGTAGTTATTAGCCAAGAATTGGTGGTAGTTGGGTAAAAAGAGATGGATAATGGACAGGTAGTTTTTAAATGGGGATAGAGATCGCTCAAATGGTATCATTGTATATATTTATAATTTCTTCCTTAATCTTGTTTTGAGCGTTAACAGTAATCAGTAAATTCTTTTATATATAAGAATTAAGATCCTTTCTTATTTTAAATTTATATTCAAGTAATACAAACTAGTGTTGGTTGTTAATAAAATAGAATATAATAAAAACAAATTTTGAAAAATTAAGAAAATCATAGAAAAAAATTAACTGATGATTTTTTTTTTTCACTTCACCATTAATTTTGAAGAACCGGTGCAACATTCAATTAAAAATTATTAGCTAAGAAAATAAAGATTTGCTAATTAGTTTGTAACACAAGTTTGGTTGCATATATTTGATGCACCTGTTGAGGAATAAAATATAATAAAAATAATGATGTTATTTTCTCAATTGCATTCACTTCTTTCGAACCTTTAAATGATACAAAGACACAAAGCAATTTCATAATAATAAAACAACTGCAGCCAACATAGCAGATCGTCAATTACAATTTAGATCTATGGAAAGGTCAAATACAATATTCGCCCACTTCCATTTCAACCTAAAGCTAAAGCACAAAAATTATGTTAAAAACTAAAATAAATATACATATATGAAAGTCTGACAACTATGACACAAAATCAAGATTATGAAAAAACTAATTCCAAATTTTCTTATCTGATCGTCAAGTTCTTGCTGATAGGCAACTTTTTTTTTCCCTAATTCTATTTCTTAGTCCAAGATGCTCAACTTGCATTAAACACAAACCTAAACCTACACAGAATTATGAAAATATCAGATCATAAAATAATTCAAAACATTATATCCACAGAAGCAGCAGGAAGGCTTCCTTGAAACAGAAAACTGACAGAAACTGCAAAGACAAGGATAGTGTTTGGATTGCATTCATTTTCATACCTCATATTTGAATAATAGAACACATGTAAACTTTGTTTTTGTCGGGCATTTCAACAAATAACTTGAAGACTCGACTTTGAAAAATTCCATGGAAACATCAGCATTAACTACCAATGTGTAAGATCCAAGCGCAAATTTAACACATCGGCAAATCACTCCAAAATAAATAAATAAAAATAGAACCACGAACAAATAATTTTTTTTAATTGGGTTTGTTAAAAAGGAAACTACAACTGGATTGACACCTACAAATCTACAATGATGAAATGGGATCTTAACGACCAATTCTTTGTGAAATAAATTACAAAATAAAAAAAAATATGAGAGAAAATTTGCAGCTCAAACTGAGGATTTACATATTTTTCTTGGGTTAATAGCATATACAATTGTTATCCTTTACACATATCAAGATCTAATCATGTTGAAGTTCATTTAGAACTGTAAAGTTAGAATTGCCTGCAACAAACCATAAAAACTATTATAATAGACATCTAATCAAGTTAAATTAACTTGCTCAGTATTGAAGTCCAGTAAATAGATTATTTACAAATACGAAATTAATTAGTAGGAAATAATAAATATAACATGTGAAAACAAGAAATTTTGATGAAGAAAACCAAAGAATAAAAAAGAATGAATGAAAGAAAATCAAGCGGATATAAAAAAAAATTCAAAAGAAAATCAATGTGGAAAAAGGAATTCCCATAAATCAATACTAAAAGACAAAATCAATGCAGAGAATTGGCTAACTTGGTTGGCGTTCTAGCTTGCGGCGGATTTCGAAAAACAGGGGGAAAAAAAAAAAGAAAGCACAATGAGAAGACAGCCTTCGCCCCTTCCAGTTTGCAAGGATATGTGTTTTGGAATTTAACGAACTTCAGCCCCTTCGACTTGGCCATTGGGCAATAGCCTCTGCCCCTCCCCCAACACCTGATGGAACAGAATGGCGATACAATGACGACGTCGAGTTGACGGTGGAGAAATACTCGGTTGCTCTTTCCCTCTCGTAATCCTAATTAACAAGAATGAGTGAGTTTAAAATAAATCAATTACAATAACTTTGCAAAATTTTTTTTATTTTAACCAGTAAAAAATATGTTAACCGGTTTGTAATATTTTTTTTTAAATATAATTTTTTTATATTATAATTATTATATACCGTTGATTTAATCTAACGATATAAAATAATTAGGGCATTGATGCCGTGATTAAAATCACGACATCATATAATTTTCCATATTTATTGCAATTTAAAGGAAAATGAAAGAGATTGAGATTCATGTAGGCCTTTCAATTGGATTGACAAACCCGCAACAGTTACTAGAGTTTAGAAGCTATCCACGTATAATTTATCAATCAGTGGGCAATTAAGTATAGAACTCTTTAGATAAGAATCTATATAGTGAAAATCACAAATACAAGGCGAGGAATGGTTAGAGACTTTGTTCTACATATCCTAGGGTCGCTTTTAATGTTGTTGGAAGTTGTTTGAAACAATTAATTATGAATTACGGGCTCCATAATTTTGCTTGTTGTTTATGAGGCAAAGCAACCGGAGGGCAAGTCGTCTACAGGTTAACAAAATGTATGGCATGTCGTTAAGACTAAAACTATAAATAACGCGTCAATATGTTGGAATTTGAAATGTTGGAAACCGGAGGGCCAGGTTCCAAAATTGATCTCAACAATATGTTGGAATCATATTTAAAAAATAGACATTGTGTCATTTATATAAAAATTATAAACGACGAGTAATCCAGAATATGCGTCCTACGCATACTATTTGTACTTGTTTAGAAGAGACATCATTCAAGTGGTGATGTTCTTTTCTGCATTACAATAGTGGTAATTAAACACATATTATGTCTTGTATAAGCGATTACTACGCGCTATATTAAAAAAAAAGAAAAAAGAAAAAAGAAAAAAGAAAAAATTCCATGTTATCAATAAAAAAAGAACTAAACATAACAAAGATTGGGGGATGATGTTCTTGACATCACCCAAGACTGGTTTTGGTATTTAAGTTATCCGGACCTGCAATGCTTCATTTTTTTTTTTTTTTTAAATCTCTGATTCGGTGAAACAGTATAAATTTGAAGGTGAATCTTACAAAAGAATTCTGAAAGTAGGGAAAAGATAGTTCTATGTCAGCCGCTTGCTGGAAAATATTAGTTCTAACTTCTATGCTCATATATTTCCACGACATGTTGCAAGTTTGCATTCGTATATTAAACCTCTGCTGCCAATATATATATGTATTTTTAAATTCTATTTTGTTTTATAAAAGGTAAGGGGTGGACAAATAGAATGCAAGATTATCTGTGGTGATAAAATTATCCTTTTCCAGAAATCCTACTTATCTCTGCCTGCCTGGTGTCCATTTCCTTTTTGGAACGTCATCTGCTATTTGCTATTTTGCTAATGCTTACTGCTTAGCTCGTGGGACCATTCAGATAGCGTAACATTCAATTTGACAGGTAAAGACAATGTTGTCTCCTTCAGTTCTAACTGGAAATCTCTTCTTCTGAGTTGTGTTCTTTGAAAGCTCGAGCCTCAAACCCTATCCTGTCTGTCACTCACCCAAACACGGTTGACATTTGAAACCGACTGACGCGCGTGATGTGTTAAAAAAGCTTGTCTTACTTTATCGCCCCTAGTGTTACTATTATAATTTATAGTGTTCACTTACAAGTGATTGGAATAAGAATTCTTAGAATCGAAATTAATAATGCGTTTGTTTAAATTTAAAGTTTTGAATCAGAATGAAATTTATATGGGATTTATAAATTTAAAAAACTATTATTGGGGTTCTTATTCTCAAAATCCTTTTCTTAAAGATTGACAAAAATACTCCCATCTAAATTTTGAAATTCTACTTTGTCCTCGTTAGTTCACGAAAATATAATAGTTTTTTTTTTACAAAAATCATTTTCGTTTTAATTCATTTATATTCTAACTCATTTTAATTACTAATTAATAAATACACGGTTAAACCAGCGTGTACACACACGATCCCCTAACACGCTATGATAAATTGCCACGTGTAACGAACGTGTCCTTTACCCTCAGTTCAGTTGCACAAGCACAACGGCTACTTAGCCGGTAAGCCACCGCCTCCTTCTCACTTTCACTTGCTTTGCTTCTCGTGAGTCGTGTCGTGTGAGAAATTTTCCAAAGCAAAAATGTTGGCGAGTCGAATTTTCTTTTTCTTCTTCTTTTGTCTCTTCTCTCTTTGTTTGTCGAACTCCCCATACTCTGATATCAGCACCTTACTGTCCTTCAAAGCTTCCGTAACGGGCTCTAGTGACTCTCTTTCTAGCTGGGTCAACTCCACCGACCCATGTTCTGACTCATGGCTGGGTGTTACCTGCAATCCTTCTACTCACCGAGTCATTAAACTCGTTTTGGAGGATTTGGGCCTCACTGGTCCAGCTGAAGTTCTGAGTCGACTTACCCAACTCCGACTCCTCAGTCTCAAGAACAACCTACTTTCGTCCTCAAACTTGAACCTCTCTTCATGGCCCCATTTAAAGCACCTCTACCTCTCCCACAACAGGTTCGCCGGAACATTCCCTTCTGGGGTATCCAGTCTCCGCCACCTCCGGCGAGTCGACTTGTCCTACAATGCTTTCGAAGGTGAGATTCCGATGATTGAGTTGACTCGTCTGACGAATTTGTTGACTCTGCGACTCGAGGACAACCGCTTTACTGGAACCCTCTACTCAGTTAACTCGCCTTCTCGGTCTATCTTGGATTTTAACGTTTCGAATAACCAACTCTCTGGCCAGATTCCCGCGTGGATGTCACGTTTTGGAGGGAGTTCGTTCGCAGGAAACAAAAATCTCTGCGGCCGACCGTTGCCGTCGGATTGCTCCAATCGGACGGTCGAGCCTGAGCAGCCGCCGCGTTCAAGAACTAGGAGCTCGGGAGTAGTAACGGTGATAGTGATCGTTATATTCGACGCGGTGGCGATATTAGCGGCGGTCGTGACAGTCACGTGGTGCTGTTATAAGAGAAAAAGAAGTAGCCTGAGGGATGGTGGTGGTGGGGTCCACAAAGAAGTTGTAATGAAACGTGGGAACCGCAAGTGCGATTACGGTGGGGCCAGAGATGGGGGCGATGTGGAGGATATGGTAATGCTTGAGGGGTGTAACAAGGGTTTTAGGAACGTTGGTGATTTGCTAAAATCATCCGCTGAATTGTTGGGAAAAGGGTGTGTGGGGCCCACTTACAAGGTCGTGTTGGACGGCGGCGACGTGGTCGTTGTGAAGAGGATCAGAGAAAGGAAGAAGAAGAGAGAAGTTGATGAGTGGCTTAGAGTGATTGGTGGGTTAAGACACAGTAATATAGTGGGCATCAGAGCATACTGTAACGGCAAGGATGAGTTATTTTTGGTCTATGATTATTTGCCGAATGGAAGCCTGCATTCACTATTGCATGGTATGTGCTCGATTAACGTCCTCAATGAAATTCCTCGTCTTTCAATATTGTTTTGATGGGCATATTTGCATTGACTGCAGGGTCTAGAGGACCAGGAAGGATGCCAGTGGACTGGAATAAAAGGTTAAAGCTGGCTTCTGATTCCGCAAAAGGCCTAGCATTTCTTCATGGATACAACAAAGTTAATCTCTTTCACGGGCATCTGTCATCGTCTAACATTGTTGTTGATCAATTGGGCAATGCTTGCATTTCTGACATTGGTGTCCACCAACTTTTCCATGCACCCTTTTTCATAAATGATGCCTACAATGCACCAGAACTAAAATTTAACAACAACAACAATTATAGTCAAAGGAAATTTTGGCAAAGGTGCGATGTTTACAGTTTCGGCGTGGTTTTGCTGGAGATTTTGACTGGGAAGATGGCAAAGGGGGACGGAGAATTGGGCATTGTGAAGTGGGTTCAAAGGATGGGGCAAGACGAGAGCGCTTGGGAGGTGTTTGATTTTGAGTTGATAATGGACAAAGAGATGGAGGAAGAGATGAGGACCCTTTTGCAAGTGGCTTTGCTTTGTTTGGCTCCATTGCCAAAAGATCGTCCAAAGATGAGCATCGTGCACAGGATGATTGAAGGTATCAGGACCAAGGGTTCAACTGATGGCTGCACAAACTCAATCATGAATAATATTTCCTCCGATTCTTCGCCTTCTCAGTCCGAAAACACTTACAACTTCACTAACAGTTGATCGATGATAAATGAAATGAAGTGTTCCTGGATGATGGATTGCTCTATAACTAGAAAAAATAAAAAATGGCAACAAGTTTACTGTTATAGTTAGGGTAATTCTTTGTAATCATCTGAATGTACAAGTATGGGTGTGTTACAGATATTAAAGCTCTATCTCTTGTATAATTAAATTCATTTCTTTAATATCAATTGAATGTCATTTTTAGTGTACTTATAATAATCGGATGCCTCATATTAATTATCGTTTTATGGGTCAGAGCTTTCAAATAAGCCTTTCAGAGTCCCAAAACACTTGGCGAACACGAGAACTCCAAATAGCAAGCTTGTTGTATTAGCTGCCATGAACAAAGCAAAGTGTGAATGATCATGCTCTATTTCATGTATAATTAAATTAATTAATTACAACTTTATGTTTGTACTATCATCAGCCTGGGTAGCAACCTACCAGCGAAATAATTCTCCAAATTTTCCCGTAATTAAATTGGTCACAGTTGATGTAAAAACAAACAAAATGACAGAATTATAGAAACAAATCATTGCAGTATTATTTCTGATGACATTTTGGTGTTGTTGTTGAAGAGGATTTTGTCTTTCAATTTAACATTACAAGCTAGATTAGAAAACAAACAAACAATTTGCACTTGATGGAAACCTCCTATCAACAATGGACAAGAAGCCTCATTGTCTTCTTTGAACTAAATTGCCTGGCACTATGTGTTTGTGAGAAAAGAATCACTGAAATTTGAATACTTCTGACTAGACTTCGTTGCCATTAAGTGATTAATAACGATACTTGTGGAAGATGGCGTCAACTAATATGCTAAAGTTGATTTTTGACATTAAATAACCATAAAATGCTAGTTCCATTGGTTTTGAGTCTTCCGACAGCAATGAAATTATAAACATTCACAATAGAATCTACAGCAAAAGAATCAATGTCTTATACTGACGCATTAAGCTATCAAAAGCAAACACAATACTACCCATGACACTGATACCGTAGGTAGTCAGTACAAACAAGCTGCAGCCTAATCCATGGAAAGCAAGAGCTGATACCGTAGAATGCCAGCTCAGATAGATGATCATTTGAAGCCTCCAAGCAATAATGAACTTATTCTTCCATCAACAACAAGAATGACCACCCTTGGACATCAATCAAAATGAAGTTATTAGAGCCATTCTGCATCAAAATGTCAAACAGGTGCAAATAACTGCAGCGGCAAAAACTTAGAAAGCTTCAGAAGAGGTCCATTATCCATGAGTGTTAACAGCCTCCCACACCAGATTCCTTGGAACTGGATGGGAGAGATCTCGAGCCTGTAAGGCAGCAGCCCGAAGGGTCCCCATTGTCATTACATTGGCCTTCCAAAATGAGGCAATGTTGTACGGCAAATTATGCTTCTTACAGAGCTCCACAACAAAGGGTGAAACTTTCCTGAGATTGCATCGAGGCAATCGAGGAAACAAATGGTGCTCAACTTGAAACTGCAATCCACCATGAAACCAATCCATCCAAGAAGAGCACTTTATATTAAGTGTCCCCTGAGTTTGCTTCTGAAACCAATCATTTGAACAAGGTGGACCAACATATACATTTGACGAGAAATGGTTCAAACAGAACTGAACATGTTGGATTCCAGTAACCGAAAAACTAGCCACAATAAACATCACTCTTTCCCCCCAATTGGGTAAGCAGGAAATAAGCAATGGGTACCAACTCCAAAACACAAGAATTCCCAAAATTTCCTGACCTCTATAGGGCACATTCTTCTTTGAGAGCAACAATACAAATGATTGTGCAAACAGATTAATTCTAGCAAAACACATGACAGGGTAAAAAGTCCAATGCTGGTAACTAACTAAGAGTCTAGCAACAGAATCAAAATGCAGTTTCCTCTCATAATAACATGAAGTCAATGAATTGAAGAATTTGGAAGATACCACAAAGAAAGGCATGTGCTGGAGATCCGGATCGAAGTCAAGGCTATTACAAGCAATGTGATGGGCATTGTGGTTCCGTTTCCACCACGCAATACTGATCCCTGCAAGACAATTCCCAGTCAAAATCTGCACTATACGATTAATTCCTCGACTAGACATGACCTGATAGTGACCAGAGTCATGCCCTATCCAACCACTTTGGATCCACAAGAACCCCATTAATCCACCAGAACAGAGATGAACCCATGTGCTGTCAGAGCAAAAAACACCATAAATACTAACAGCAAACAGCATTGCCATGAAGATAAAAGTATACAACGCACAGTGTCCTTTCTTTTCAAACAAACCCATCTTTGAAAACTCAGCCACAAGCTTTCTGTAATCTTTTGATGCTTCGGAGACAGTGACGTCTTCGAGATAGTACCCAGTAAAGAACTTATCAAGATACTGCCAGGCAGCGCCAGGATGATAAGCAACAAAAGCATCAGTGACATCTTGACCCGCAAGACTGAGCAATGGAAGCTCACCACCTGGGTGGTGTTTGGTCCAATCAGTGACATTGTAGACCTTGCCTTGCACAGAGATCCATAGATCTCCAGGCTTGTTGTGACCCTTGAGGTCTTGCTGTGAAATGTGCTTCTTAGAATCAACCATTGAATCAAGAAAAAGAAAGAGAGATCTGAGAACAGAGCAGAAGGCTTCTCTCTAATCTCAATTATCTCTTACTCTCTTTCTGCTACTATGTTGGTGTATCGTACTGTTATCTTTTGCGTTGCTGTGTATTGGCTATTGGCTATTGGGTGATGAACGAGTGTTTGCTGCTTTTGAATTTGGCTTGACTCTTTGCTGATTGGTTTGCCTTCCGATGTTTTTTGTTGGATTTAGGAATATATGAATGCGACACAAGAGAAACGGTGCGTGGGGTCAGACAGCGATGCATTTTGAAGAGACACCACAGAACACTGTTGTATTACCCAGAACACTGCATCCGGCCCAACTTGGTAAGAAACGAAGATGATAATGAGAGGAAGAGAGAGGAACTACGACAAGGAGTGGCTGGTTTCAATGACAAAAACGAAAATGGATTGGGATCTCACTGTAAAAATAATAAAATTGAGGGAGTAAATTGAATTTACAATAACTATATCAGAAACAACCTACATTCTCTTATAACGTATTTGTCTTTCGTGTTCCTATACATAAGATGATAAGACTAAGATAAAGATAAGTCGTTAATTTTGGGACTCAAACTCCGATGAATCTAATTTTTACCCCAAACTCCGATGAATCTAATTTTTACCCCCAATCGAGGAAAATTTCTTTTTGATCCCTTTAATTTTTATAATTCTTCATACAATTATAAAGTTTTTATTTTATTTTCATGTATGTCCCTAATTAAACTCTCTTTTTTTCCAATTAGAATTGGAGAATTATTTTATAAAATAATTAAATTATATATTTATTGAATAAAATAAAATCATTAGGGGGGCTAAACTATTATTATTACTTTAATGTCAATATATTATAATGCCCTTAATGTTATGAAGTTAACAAATGACATCGTAAGAATTAATAACATTTTCATAATTTCATTGTTTATTTTCTTCACAATCTCTATCACTAAAATAAAAATGAATTTCATAAATAATTTTTAAATGTACAATTTTATTGATTTATATTATAAGCTTTTTGTTACATTGTTGTCATCCTTTCATTAAATATATGTATTAAAATTTTTGATGTCGCATTGCTTGATATATATGATATATAAAGAGAGAGAGTCCTTCTCTAGTATGTTAGTAAAATATAACAAGTATAGATTTCAATACATTAAAAATTATATTAATTTCCAATCAGGAAAAGAGATAAAAAAATTTAAATTTCAATACAGTACATGACAGAATACACTATATAGTCTATATATATATTTTTTAATTTATCTTTAACTTAATATGATTAGGAATCTTTAATTGAAACGTTTCTATTTATATTTGTATGCTATTTTTACTTCTTTATATAAACTAATATTTACACAGATGTTTGTAATAAATTTACAAATTAGCTCGGGGTAAATGGTAATAAAAGGGTTCAGTGTTCACCACCTGGCGACGAGTAACATTTTTTTTTTTTTTTAACTTTTACATTTCTAATTTCTTGTCGAAGGAATCTTTTGCTTTGGAAAAGGAGGGGCAGACTGGAGAGTGGAAACCAACAACAACGACATCTTTTCGAGTAGTAGGAGGAGACTGTTAGCTAAATAAAACTAAACTACTTCTAAAAAAACGAAGAAAAGGGGAATTTAAAAAAAAAATAAAAAATAAAAAAGGTAAACTGCAGGAAGCAATAAAAAGATACAAAAGCTTTTGGCATTATTGATAAAGAGACGTTGGTTTTGAGTACTTCGTCGAGTGTATTGGTGTCTAGCGATAGGCAACAATACAAAAAAGTTGTTCATTTTACGAATATGCCGCCTGCAGATGCTATTGTTTGATCCCCACAAACCCAGACACCTACCTCCATGCAATTTTTTTTTTTTAATTTAAGTTGTTAATATATTATCAATTTTAAAATAATAATCTAGCGTGAATTAGTTTTGGGCTTTTCAAATTGGAACTAATCTTGGGCGCCCAAGCTAGTTTCAGCACGGGGTGCATTGATCCAGTCAATTCACTGGGCCTTGCAGACAGTTCCCAAACAGAAAGATCATCTTTCTCCCAGGAGCCCCTGAGCAGGATCGGATTCTGTCTCCCCAGCAAAACTGCATAAACACGAACAGTTTCGAGAATTCAATCTAATACCCTTTTTATCATAAGCCCCGGAAACAAAAGTGGAGAGCAAATTGATCGGACAGAACAGGAGTACAATAATATAATTTACTGGATGGCAGAGAAACCTCAACCAGTGCGTGTTCTTTATTGTCCAATATGTTCTCTTCCTGCAGAGTACTGTGAATTCGGTCCTGACTTTGAGAAATGCAAACCTTGGTTGATCAAAAACGCTCCTGAATTATACCCAGATCTCCTTAAAGGTACTTAAATTACGTACACCTTTTTTTTTTTTTTAAATCCCTTATGCTTTTTTTTTTTTTATGGGGAGATTATATATATATATATATTGATGGTGTGATTAATGTTTTCAGAAGCAAATGAAAAGGAGGCTGAGAAGGTGTCTGGGCAGCTTCAATCAGTGGGTCTCTCTTCAGGCGGTGCTGATGGAGCTACTTCTGGTAAGACTTCTTTTAAAAGGATGTCTTATACTTCTAATTTTCGGACAACTGAATGTTGTGTGATGAGTGTTTTATTGTTTGTCACGGTAATTGATTGATTAACAATTTCAGGGCAAACATCATCGTCTAAGCAAGAAGAAGTTAAACGTCTTCCTGGTGGAAAAATAAAGAAGAAAGTAAGACTTGTTTTTTTATTAGTAAATCTCTTGTTTCAGCAGATATCCTTGAAGAGCTTGCTCATTACCAGTATTTAAAGTTTCAAATGAATGTCTAACTCTGAACATGATTGTTTAAAGTTTTGATGGATTCATTGATGTAAAATGCTATTTAAGACTTGAAATATCATTCTTGTTTTCTTATTTCTGCAATCTCACTGGCAGAGGATCCGTGTTGTATGAATCATTAAATGTCATTGTTTGGTACTGCTGGTTAGTCTCTATTTTATGGGACTGGACAACCATGTCTCATCTTAAGCCAACTATTCAAGCTTACAAAGATCTAGCCTTAATGTTACTACCTGTGGAAGTTGGATTCATTTTCGAAGTTTCTGACTGGAACTTCACTTATTGAATGATTTAAGAGGTGGAATCTGTTTTCTCTTTTTTTTCACACTAAGAGCTGTTTTCCTATCCTGCCCTCATGCTACACAAGGGAAACTATTAAGCGAAAAAGAAGTTAATCCTGCATGCAGGTGCGAATCACTGATGTTGAATTGAGTATAGCTTTGCTTTTAGTATGTTTGCTACTTCAAATGTAAATGATGCTTGCCTGCAGCTTAGATGCAACCAATCACTCACACCTTCAACTTAATTGAAAGCTTCTAGACTCATGAGTGGGAATCACTTTGTTGAAAGTGTGAATTTGTGATCAAAGTTATACAAAGGCCCACATATGATTGCTAGATCTCATTGAGGTTGTGAAGTGAGTTGGACCAGAGTTAGGATTTTTATTTTATTTTTAATGACAATATGGACGTGAGCGTGAAGAAGTTATAAGAGGCCACATGTTTGGTCACATTGGAGTAGTTTTGTTGCCATTCTTGATACAGATTATTTCCCATAGACCTTTTGTCTTTGTAATTGGTTTTCAATGTTCTGTTGCTTAGCTCAAATCTTATGATGTGATGACAATTCAATATTTTTTATTCACTAATAGGAAAAACAAGAAGTTGTTATTGAAAAAGTTGTACGCAACAAGCGCAAATGTATAACCATTGTGAAGGGCCTGGACCTGTTTGGTAAGCCATATTTAATTCTTCTCTTTGTAGTCTTATGTTTAATAGCTCCAATGTTTGTTATTGTCGAAGTTACAATTTAGTTTCTGGGGATTGGCACTTGTGTCAGGTGTTAAACTTAGTGATGCTTCTAAAAAGCTTGGGAAAAAGTTTGCCACTGGAGCATCTGTTGTTAAGGTGTGTAAATCTTACAAGTACCTACCAGCTTTTTTCATCCTCATATTTATATTTTTCTCACAATCTTCTAATGACTTGATACTTTTAGGGCCCAACTGAGAAAGAGCAAATTGATGTTCAAGGAGACATATCCTATGACATTGTGGAATTCATTACAGACACCTGGCCTGCTGTAATTTCTTTAAGCATTTTTTTTCCTTCTCTTCTGTCTTACATAAATGGTGCATTTGGAAAACACTAAAAGAAAGATTTTGCCGCACTCTTTTAATGTATCTTTCTTCTGCTAGACATCAGAAAGATGAAAACACTACAAATCCCAGATACTTTAGCTCAAGGGCTATGAAACAAAACAATTTTACCCCAATTTCTTGGATGGTGTGAAGTTTTACTCTACAGACTTGAGTTCTTAAGGAAAAGGGCATTGGGGATTGTTATGAGTGTTATGAATATATCATGTTTTCAGTGATAATACTGACATGTTAGAAGATGTTACTGTGTAATTAACTCTGTTTGTAGTTAATTTCTTCTCTGAATATGTAATAATCATATTTGGGACGTATTTTAGAAAATTTCTCATTGGTGTTGCAGAAGTTGATGAAGTTTTAAAGTTTCTGAAACAGAAGTTGCTTAAATTTGAGCAGTGTTTCTTTAGCAAGTGCTTTAATTACTAATCTTGTTTGCATGCAATAAGCCATCTCATTACCAACAACAATTATGCTCCATATCATGTAAGTTAGGCAGTTCCCAATCCATTTGTTCATTCCCTGGGCTGAATTTTGTGCATATTCTGTGCCATTTCAGGTGCCCGAAACTGCTATATATTTCATTGAAGACGGGAAAAAGGTTGCAGCCGCATAATGTTAGGAGTTTTCTCAAAAGGGTGCTAGTTTCAATTTGACAAAAAGGAGCCTATAAACTGCTCATTTTTTTCTTGGCTGGATCTTGTACAAATGTACGAGGAAAGAAGTCCCTTGCGGCTGAGATGAGAAATTGTGTATCAGTGAAGCTTAAAACTATCAGTGGACCTCTAATTATGTTGTTTTTTTTTATGAATTTCTTCTTGTAGTGCATATTTATATCTTGTTTCTTTTGTGAGCAAGCCTTGCCCTTGTCTGCCTTTTCTGGCCGTAGAGAAATATATAATGGTCTGGAGATTTTGAATGTCAAAATTGGTCAAAGCGTATGAAAATTATCTGACCAGAAATCTGTAAACATCATTTTGTTTATGAGACAGATAGTATTGAGGTCATTTTTGTTTATGTTTTTACCTGAAAAAGTTTTCCAACGCTTGTGTCAAAATTTCATTTCAATTTTCAATTTTCAATTTTCAATTTCCATTACGCCGCAGGGCAGCTATACTTAAATTATTTATGGTGCATGCTATGACGTCAAAAATTGATTACAAAAAATAAGGAAAAAGAAAATCACACGTGTCTCAACATGGCCGCAAACTTGCAGACAAATGTCTCGAGCTAATGGCTGGTATATAGATAAAAGCGAATATACTTTGGCTCTTGTCTCTTTTGATTCCTCACATTTCAACGGAGTTCAGAAGAACCGAAACTCCTTCACTCTCACTCTCTGCCCAGATACAATAAATACATAGTTTACCGTCTCCAAAATTCTCAAGTTTCAAGTTTGCTTCTCTACAGGTAATAGTGAATGCTCTTGTCTTACTTTTATTTTCTTTTTGGCTACTTTTCTTCTGATTTTATTACCCCTTACGAGTTAGGACTGAGATTGTGTTGACGACGCCGCCGCCTTTCACCTTGAACTCTCCGCTAACTCTCGTTGTGAGTTCTCGGAATATCCGAGAATTGTCCGTTTGACCAATTTGATTCTTTTAAATTTTAATTTTATTCTGGAAACATTAATGTTGTGCTTACTCAGAACAAGTGTACTATTATTGATCAATTTATCCTATGGCAGTAGTAATTGTCTTTATCGCATTCTTCTGCTCAAAGATTTCGCATTTCCACTCTTTCTCCTTGTCTCCGTACCTGCTTTCTCATATTTGGTGGAATCCTGTTGTTATATATTCTTAGTCAATAGCTGGAAACTGAATTCACTTAGATGTGTTGATATCTGCAGGTGTATGTGCATATTGTTGAGTTGAACCAGAGATTAAGATTAACATGGCACATTTGCTTTCGACTTCATGCTCTTTGAACATTCCTTCTTGCCGCAAACCTTCTTTCCAGCAATTGAACCAAGGCTTAATTGGCTTGCCTACCTCTTTTACTGTGAAAACATCCAACTCTCCAGTTCGGAGATTTATCTTGCCAGCACAAAGGTCTCAGAGATGTCACACTGTTTATGCAACCGCCACCCCCTTTACCCGGACTCAGTCACGCTCTGGTTTGCATCAGTCCTCCAATGATCCGTCCAAGGCAAAGCGGGTCATGATCATCGGTGGAGATGGCTATTGTGGTTGGGCTACTGCACTCCACCTATCCAACAAAGGCTATGAGATAGCTATTGTTGACAGTCTTATCCGTCGTCTCTTTGACCACCAACTCGGTCTTGATTCCTTGACCCCTATTGCCTCCATCCATGATAGACTCCGCTGTTGGAAATCTCTCACTGGAAAAAATATTGAACTCTACATTGGTGATATTTGTGACTTTGAATTCTTATCAGAAAGCTTCAAGTCATTTGAACCTGATGCTGTTGTCCATTTTGGGGAGCAGCGCTCTGCCCCTTATTCAATGATTGATCGGTCAAGAGCTGTGTTCACTCAGCATAATAATGTAATTGGAACACTAAATGTCCTCTTCGCTATGAAGGAATTCAGACAGGAGTGTCATTTGGTGAAACTTGGGACAATGGGAGAATATGGAACCCCAAATATTGATATTGAGGAGGGTTATATAACGATTACTCATAATGGAAGAACAGATACTTTACCTTATCCGAAGCAAGCCAGCTCTTTCTACCATCTGAGTAAGGTTCATGACTCGCATAATATAGCCTTTACTTGCAAGGCCTGGGGAATCAGAGCAACTGATCTGAATCAAGGAGTGGTTTATGGAGTGAGAACAGATGAGACGGCCATGCATGAAGAACTCTGTAATAGGTTAGATTATGATGGGGTGTTTGGGACCGCATTGAATCGGTTTTGTGTTCAAGCTGCTGTCGGTCATCCGCTTACAGTGTATGGAAAAGGAGGCCAGGTATGGCCTTATCTTATAGTTCACTGCCTTGCATATACATCATTCCCATAAGTTGATATGATACTTAAATCATGTTTTCCATGAAAGAACATGATTTTCCTTGAGAGAGATTGATCATTATATTCATGTGTTTCTTCCCACACCCCCGGCCTTGTTGCACGTGGTTTTTCTTTTGTTCTGCTACTACATAAGTGCTTTTACTAAGTGTATATATTTTTCACGTTTCAGACTAGAGGTTACCTTGATATAAGAGATACAGTTCAGTGTGTTGAACTTGCAATTGCAAACCCAGCACAGCCCGGTGAATTTCGGGTCTTTAATCAGTTCACGGAGCAGTTTTCTGTCAATCAACTTGCTGCCCTAGTTACAAAAGCAGGAGAGAAGCTTGGGCTTGACGTAAAAGCCATATCTGTTCCCAACCCACGAGTAGAAGCAGAGGAACATTATTACAATGCAAAGCACACAAAACTCATCGAGCTGGGACTCCAACCACGCGTTCTTTCGGACTCACTTCTTGACTCGTTGCTCAACTTTGCTATTCAGTTCAAGGATCGTGTTGACTCAAAACAGATTATGCCCAGTGTTTCTTGGAGAAAAATTGGAACCAAGCCAAAGACTGTTGCGGCCTAATCAAATAAACATGGTTGAGAGATTTTGGAATGATAATGAGTGTTTTAATCTCATCATCATCTCTATTGAGTTCTTCTCTTGCTAGGCACCAGAGCACTTTTCAGAACTATACCCATAGAGAGGATTTGTGATCTAGGGGTTTATGGGCATATGCAATTCCCTGCCCGTATATCGTCTGTCCTATGGTCAAGGTCAAATAGCTGTATCAAATCCCAGTCTCCGAACTTGTAAGATTTTGAGAGTTATGGAGGTGCCGTCTGTTTATTTATTTTTATCATATGGAGTGATTAACTTTGTATAATGGATGCAAGCGTAGAGATGGATTTCAAAATGGATTGCATTACAACGGATTTTGTGTTTGATCCCCATCGAACCGCAAATGAAAATATGAAATTGAAGACCGTTGCTCAAGTTGTCAGTTTCCAGCTTTGATCTTATTGTAATCCAATTTTGTTGTAACTTCTAAAAGGTTTGAAACAAGTTGTTCTACCAAGATAAGTTGCCAAAGAGGGGTTAAAAAAATAATAAGGGAAATAAAAGAGACGCATCAGTCGTATTCTAGTAGAAATGATAAGGGAAATAACTGTGAATAGATTAATCGTATTTATTGATTTTAGTCTAGGCAAGTCTAAAAAATTGACTCCAACTCCCACCGAACAGCTGAATTTGATATCTTATATCATTTCATAACAAGGTAGTCCCAAGGCAAAAAGACTTGAAAGTTAAAACTTGGAATCTGTTATTGCTGCAACCGAGTGTTATCACATTCGCGAATCAATTGTACCATCGGCTCTTTTACTTGTTGGTCCGCCTTTCTGATAGTTTGCCTTTATAAACTGAATCACAAGTGAAGCTAATTCATCCTGATGTGAAGTGAACTCATGGTCGGCTCCTTCTATGATGTGCAGCTTATGGTTAGGTATGAACTTATCGAACTCCAAAGCATCTTCTGCCGGTACCATTTTATCCTCGGTTCCATGGATTGTCAACACCCTGTAAATGATAGCAAGGACATTAGGACAAATTGGTGTAATAAGAGTCGAAATTACAATCTCCAATTAGTAGAAAAATGAATACTTCAATAGACCCTTAGTCGTATTTTATACTTTAAATGCTCTTCCCAAATGTTCATTGACATTAATTAAATGGAGGTCCAAATTAATGCTTTATCTCAGAGGAAAATATGCATCTGTGGATCAAACAGTTTTAGATATCCTATAACATGAAATTTCGCCTTCATTTTATGTACTTGAAGATTATTTAATTTTGATGGCAGAATAAGAAGGAAACAAATGCCAAAAAATGCCACTGGCAGGTAATATTAACATCTGTTCTTGATTCTTAAAAGTTATATAACTTGATGAGAGATTAACTATTTTAATTTCAAACCGTCTAGGCTGGTTGGATCAAACTAGCAGATTAAGACTGTATGTTTGGTATGGCTTATTTAATGGACATAAGTGCTTATTTAATTCCATAAGCTTTTATCATAATTTTTTTTTTGTTTGGTTTTTTTTTAGTAGAGCTTTTATAGCTTAAATAAGCTATTTTGTCTCTACTCGCAAAAACTCAAATTTTGGGCTTTTGGGAGTAGAGGTTGAAAAGCCTTTTTTAAATGTTAAAATATTCAAAATATCCTCTACTTATTTAACAATTTTATTTTATTATTTTCATAACATAACTTAAAAAAACTTGCCTATTAAAGTAATTTCATAGATTTTTAATAAAAGTTTTTATTGACAACTAAACAACTAAAATTTTTTAGGTAAAAGCTTTACTGTCAAAAGCTCTACTTGAAAAGTTGTACCAAATGGAGCCAAGTGATACCACAACATGGCATAAACGAAAGCAACCATTATAAATCCACTATATTGCAAAGGGGCAGATCCAAGAAATCTTATTCATTCTAAACATCAGTGCAGAAAAAATTGACTCAGGCTCCTCTCATGCAGCTTCATAGAAACTGTACGTCATACAAGATTCAGAATACTATCCTGAACTTCCTCTTAAATGTTAATTTTCATCATTTTGGATAACAAACTTCCCCCCAAAAAAAGGAATGTTCGCCAGCAAATCCCAAATTGGCATGCTTGATTATTGCCTTCCATATCCAAGTTACTTTCCTCACTCTATTTAAATTAAAAAGAGAGAAGAACAGTAGGTTTAACAACAGTCCCTCTGCCTTCACACAAATTGTGAGATGAAGAATGTAAATAAACCAGATGTATGTCAAAGCAGATTAAGAAACTTCACCATATCAGACAGAAAATTTGGCTGGCATTTTTTACAAGAAACATAAGCAAGGATTTTCAATCATGAAAGATGCAATCTGTTAAATGAATTGTACCCTAGTACCTGCAGTCTTGGCTAATCATACGGCATGCTGCATGAATATCAGTGGATAAGCGGTCCATCAAACTTTCTTCAGTCACGCGATACTCAAGCTTTCCTGACAAGAAGAAGAAAAAATATCTGGTCAATGTACAATAAAAGTAATCGTAAGAATTGCTTGGTAAATACACAATCATTGTAATCTCAAGATTATATGATCCCCAGTATTCCATAAACAAGGCTATTTAAGTTGTAAACTTTAAACTCTAATGTTGCTTGACCATACTCCAGAAAGTATAGAAAATAAAATATTTCAAAGGAGAACCATAGCTGTAGTCATATGAAACAAGCATCATATAACTAATGACAAGTTAGTGCTCTAATAACAATTGATAGCTTACCCTTTTTATTCCTAACATCAATGAATCCGTTCTGCTTGATTCTCTGTAAATATCCTAGTCCCAAACGACCTTCAACGCCTCTCTTGAGATTGAACCGGCCAGAAATATTGATGACTATACGTATGTCGTTATACTTTGAAGCATACAAAAGCACCGCATTTCCTCCTGCAGGAACCCTTTTCAGCAATATGGCACCAAAAAAGGAAAAATGAAACAAATATTAATACATTTCTACGCCAAGTAGTCTGATTGAGGAAACATAAGTTCCAAAGTCATCGCTCGAAGCAGATTTTATGAGTGCGTCACTGTCAACCATATATGCACGGAGAAAACTGTTTTTGCAACTATATAGAGGCAACAAACTTTAAGCAGGAATTTCTAGTGGCATCAGCAAATAGAATTTGAAATTTGTGGATCATTAGCATGATAACAATGTTCCATTTACCAGTTTATTCAATCTATGATTACTCAAACATGGACCTATATATGTTGTGAGGTGTATCAAGATGAAATCAACTATATTTATGGG
This sequence comes from Atalantia buxifolia, assembly GCA_030444775.1. Lineage (NCBI taxonomy): Eukaryota > Viridiplantae > Streptophyta > Magnoliopsida > Sapindales > Rutaceae > Atalantia > Atalantia buxifolia. Next base: position 14,059,417 of record CM059834.1, on the reverse strand, counting down.
TGTGATTTCTGAATTGAGCCTAACAAGCAAATTTAAAGACCTTTGCTGTGTCCAATAATTGCAGTTATTACACGCCCCTTCGCATGGAAGTTTTGGACTATGGCACGCAAATCCTCAGCTTCTTTGCGGTAGTTACCATACAGAAATGACCCTTCACTTTCCCTACAAAACAAATTACAAGCAACTGCTTATCATTATTAGAAGAATGTGTTTAGAAAGAAATTACATCAAAGTCTAACATTTGTTACTTCATAAGTCCAAATTATATTGGCTAAGAAATCTTGCATGAGTTACATGCTTATATGTGAATCCCAATTTGCTGGTAGCAGGAGGAGATACTGGACATGTGTGATTTGAGGTTGGTGTAAAGTAATTCATTTGAAGTTACTGTGTTTGTTCACCTCAACTTTAAATCCCTGAAATGAAGACAATAAGAAGAGGCCACTAAAGCCCCTTAAATGGCCAGTTAAAACACACCCTTAATATGCATCAGCGCTATAAATCTAATCAAGCAAAACATAACACTGGCCATAAAACACCGGACTTGGAACACTGCTAGTGACAATACAAACTTGTTGAGCCTCCCAAGTTAGCAGAAAATGCAGCATTAGATTCAACAGCAACGAGAGCAGTATGAACTAAGTACTTCAAGAAACTAATGATAAAGTAACAAAGGTCTCGCAGCTTCACATGCTCCCAAGCAATTTTGGCATTGTATGCTGATGATGCCCAACGTTGAAAATTTCTCAATGGAAATTCAATAGACTGTAAAAATATAAATGGAATTTAAAAAGAAAAGGCTGATAAAATTACTAGGGAGAGTTCACATCATTAAGCAAGGTTTAATATATCCACAAGCAAACCCTTAGAAATTAAAGGCCGAGTGGGCTGCAACTGAAAATTGTTTTCTGCCAAGACGAAGTTCACTCAGTTGATGTTTAATTGCTTTTACTGTAATCATCCTACCCATTCCCAGAAAAGTCGAAGCGGAAGGCACTGATTCCTTCTCTTTCTAAAGCAGCAGCAAGGTTCACCATGGGGACTCGATCCTACAGACAAATCATCACATTTAGAAAACCAACCTCAATTTCACAACTGATAGCCAACACTTCTAACTATGTTAATAAATTGAAGCCCACAATTTGTCCTAAGATGCGTGAACACTTCAGAAGCAAACTCACATTTTGGAATACAAACTCAGAATTCACCAAATTAGGCTAGTAATAAATATATTCAAATAATAGTAGAATAATATGAAGCAAATGATTTTTCAGAATGACCAACCTTTGTGGATTGAAATCCATGGCACACAATAACAAGCTGCTTTGAACCAGTTTCATGTAATATCCCCACAAGCTTCTCACCGTGGCTGTTGGGAATTACGACTCTGCGCCACTGAACCACTATAAGAAAGATTGAAATTTTAGAGATTTTATTATAATCAACACAAAGACGCATGCACTGTGTCTATGCAAAAACCTAAAATTTAGAAGCAATTTTAAATTTTCGGCAACGTAATCTTTTCTTTAACCAGATTTTTTGTTTTTCATATGAACCAAGAGGACGCGTCACTCACCTGGGTCCTGCTGGACACCTTGTCGATGACTCTGAGTCGGCCGAGTCACGGACATGGTGTGAAATGACGAATTGCCTGTGATGCCTTCGGCTGATTAAGGAGAAACGTTGAAGATTGATGGCCCAATACATGCTATCATACGACGGGAGAGAGTGAGACACACACGTCCGTCATTCAGTTATGTTCGGTTAAAAGTTCCCGTCGTATTATTATTATTTGTCAGCAATTTTTTTTTTTTTTAACCTTTCAAATAGGGGTGGGTAAACCCAACTTAACCCAGTGAATCTAACCCAATCCAACTCAACCCAATTAAATTTTGACAGATTAAGTAATTTTTTATGGATTAATTGGATCAATTTTTTTAACCCAATTAATAATTGGGTTGGGTTAATTATGATGAACCCATCAAATCCAACCCAACCCATATAAATAATAATAATAATAATAAAATTTTAATTGTAAAACCCTAAAGACTTAAATGGTTAATCTATTTTTTATTATCTTTTTATTCTTTTCAATTTCTCTTTATTTTTTAATAAATACTTAACAAGTTAACAATACATAATTATAAATTAATTTCATTTTATTACAGGACATGATACTAGCAAATTATCTAAAAGGTTTGAATTTGGAATTTCGGGAACAAAGTCTAGAAGCTCGTTGTTGAAATTTTTTCAATTTTAATATAGTTGGTTTTTCAATTTTCTTTGTCAAATACTTCATGTTATAAAATATTTATATTTGATTTCAATAAGTTTTATTTTCAATTTCATATATTTTTCTTTATTTAATTTTTTTTATTTTGATTTGACCTTCAAGTCTTCAACCCAATCCGATTATCTAAGAGTTTGGTTAGATTGGGTTAAACATGTTTATTTAATTGGATCGGATTAATTTTATTTTAATCCATTTAATAATAGGTTGGGTTGGATTTGTCAAAACCCAACCCAAAACCCAACCCATGCCCAACTCTACTTTCAAATACAAAATTTTTTTCAACATAAAATCTTTCTTTTGCAAAATATTTTGGGTTGATTTCACCACACCTCCTAAATTTATCTGCATTCTTTTTAACTTAAAAGTTTTTTTTTAGTTTAAATTATCGCTTTGCCTTCATGTGGTTATTAAATTTTATCCTTAATTCAGTTGAAAAATGGTACACATTTCACTAATGAATCTCACATAAATTCACTTGAATATACACACACATGAACGCGCGCGCACATGCACCCACGAGCCTCAAGTGAGATTTATCGATGAGATAAGGACCAAAACTCAATTAGTTAACTACGAAATTAATCGTACTGTTAAGTAGATAGCGTTAAAAATTTAATTAGCTTCGAGTCTTTGATAGACAGTTTGGGGAGTAGTGTTTAGACTTGCAAAATCTCAGTGCTGCAATTAAGTTCACTGATAAATGAAGGACACGAGGGTAAAGCTAACTCTTGTTTTTGACTTTTGAGAACGTTATTGGTTTTTTTTTTTTTTTTGGGTCCTATTATTATTATAATGAAAAAATAAAAATTATAGTCCAACCAATGTGACATTAAGATCATACGATGATACATGAGTTATTTTTTTCTTTTTCTTTTTTTTTTAATAAGATAAATTAAAACCTTACTTAATTGTGTTGTTGAATAATTATAACTTAAAAATTATAATTTTAAAAATATTTAATAAACACCTACGGTCAATTATTTAATTTTTTTTAAAAAATATCTTTTGTTAAAGATCAATAATAACCAACAATATAATGCCAGAGGGGCACAAATACACAACATTATGCCACATGAGCATAAATACACTATAACTAAACTTAAGTACAATATATAGAATAAAAGACTCAAGCCTAAGCTAGAACAATTCCGAACAACTATAATTACAAACCCAAAAGCGAATAAGAATGCTACCTATTAAAACTAATTAAAATCAACAGGAATTTTTAGATTGCTGCCAACCTCAACTAATGCAAATGAAACCTCTTTCCAATTGCCATAACACGATACTAATTAAAAACACAACAAAAACCCACAAATATTTCTCAACAACATAACCATCCCATCCCTAGAATCCCTAGCAAATCTCGATGAGCTCTCAATCCATGCCATTAAACATGCACTAGGTCATCACAAATATCGATGCATCACTAATTCGAACATTGACATGATTTCAATCCAAACTATAAGTTGACACCATCTAGGACCATGCCAGATCTCAAGATGAGCAGATAAACATCCAACAAACAACAAGAACACCAACCACCATAAGGAAAAGAAAAGAAAATAAAATAAAATAAGAAAACTATAAAAAATAAAACATAAAAGTAAATAGGAGTCAGAAAATAAAATAAAAATAAAAACAAAGAAAAAAGAAAAAAGATTGGCAAGAGAGAGAAAATCCCTCTCCGCCTAGAGAACCACCCTTTTTGTTGGCAGCTGTGAGCTGTGGTTTGGTGGTTGGAGCAGTGGTGCTGACAGTGAACTCCGATGGCAGCAAACGCTAGCTTTGTAACGTCACGTCACGTCACCGGTGTGAACCAGCAAGATGAAGTTAACAGCCGATCATCTACTTGAAATGTTGGTCGGCGATTTTTTTTCAGGATTTGGTGTAAAAACTTTAAAGTATGGGTCTAGATCTATATCTATGATCGTCCTACTATTTAAAAGTTAAATTAACTTAATCTAACATTTATATAATAAAAAATTTATAATATCTTAATCATTTACATCATAATTTTGTTTTAAAATAATATTTACAATGCCCTAATAACTTTTATTCCATACTTATTTTTTCACCATAACTCTTAATTTTTATTTTTAAAACACAACACTTCAATGCCAAACGAACCATAAGATTCCCTTCTAGTTATTTCAAATTAATCATAGAAACCCTCGGTATTAACACACACTGGGGATGAAAATTAACCAAGAATGTACTGTGACTTAGTGACATCTCCATGTTCAAATTTACCTAAAATCTTCCAATTGACGGGTATTTGAATTTGCGTCTAGTACAAATTTACAAAAGCTTAAGTCGAAAAGCAAGGCTCACAAATTAATCAAATGAAAACAAGAACCTTCCATCTTAATTTGGGAGAAGCAAAATTTGATCTCAACATTATCCAGGAGCAGCAAAATTTAAGTTGAACATTATTCTCCACTGTATAAAACAGTTGAAGGTGACGGAATGATTTTTAAAAAGAAAGACAGAGAGAAAGAGTGAGGGAGAGCATACACACCCCAGTGCGCTTAAAATTGCAGCTACAATTGACAGCGCGATTCTACTGCCAGTAAATTCTTCTATAACTTCTGTTCAAATTTGTGATACATAAAACAGTCTAGCAGCAATCATACTACAGTTCTCGGAAAACAGGCCTGTGATTAACTAAATTATGCACAATCAATTCAATTTATAACCATGCAGGAGGTCTTACCAACCTCGCTAAGGCTATGATCCCACAGGAGCAATTCCTTTGGCTTGAGCTGCTGCCTTTGCAGCTGCGGCAGCAGCAGCCGCTGCAGCGGCAGCAGATGCAGCTGGATTGGGTGTTGATGGTGGAGGCACCGGGTTTGACTGTGAATTGCTTTGTGATTGAACTATCTGCTGATGTTGCTGCTGCTGCTGAGAGTTGACTTGGGCGAGTAGAGCCTTGATCTGACTTCCTGAAAGAGTCTCATGCTCAAGCAAAGCATTAGCAAGTGCATGGAGCTCCTTGCTATGCAAAGTGAGAATAGTTTTTGCATTGTTGTAAGCCCTATCCAGAAAGTTCCTAACTTCTTTCTCAATAAGCAGCCTAGTCTCAGTGCTCATGCTCTTCCCATTGTCATCATAATTGTGAGTGACAACCCCAACTTCTTTGCTCATGCCATACTTTGTAACCATTGCTCTAGCTAGTTTAGTGGCTTGTTGAAGATCAGAGGATGCACCAGAAGTAACTTCATTTTCTCCAAAGATAAGCTCTTCTGCGACCCTTCCACCCATGCAAACATCAAGTCTGGCAAGCATCTGCTTCCGTGAGATGCTCGTTTCATCCTTGTCTGGCAATTGAGCAACCATGCCTAAAGACATCCCACGGGGAACAATTGTTGCTTTGTGAACTGGAAGAGCCCCATCAGTATGGATAGCCACAAGGGCATGGCCACCCTCATGGAAAGCCGTCAGCTTTCTTGACTCATCAGAGATCACAGCTGACTTGCGTTCACTTCCCATCATAATCTTGTCCTTTGCATACTCCAGATCAGCCATTGTCACAGCTTTGGCACCGTCCATTGCTGCCTTGAGTGCAGCGATGTTGACTAGGTTTGCAAGATCCGCACCAGAGAACCCGGGAGTCCCTCTAGCAATGATCATCAGATCAACATCATCTGCCTTCAACACCTGTAATTGCACCACAATCAATGGTAATGCATGGGTATTGGTATATGATTATTCCTATTGTGTCACATAAATCTAATATAAAAATTTTACAAAAGCCAATGTTGAAATACATAGTGCATCAACTAAGGACTAGGTTATGATGATGATGGTAATGGTTTAATTGTATACCGACAAGAAATATACGAACAAAGAGATATGAATTAGACAGGCTTAAGTCAGGCTCATCAAGCAGACATTTCCCACTGAAGAATAACAAAAGACCACGGCAGCGACCGTTCAGCCTTTGCTAATTCAACCTCAGACTTTGATTCTAAACAAGGAGTAAGCAATACCTTCGACATGTGGGATTCCATGATCTGCCGCCGCCCTTCTACATCTGGATTTGGAACAACAATGTGGCGGTCAAATCTTCCAGGTCGCACCAGTGCCTTGTCTAATGACTCTGGGAAATTAGTAGCAGCAATCACAATTATTCCTTCATTTTGCTTGAAACCATCCAGCTCCACTAACAGCTGATTCAAAGTCATCTTCATGTATTGTTGGTCCTTAGGGTTCCGGCTTCCTCCAATGGCATCTATCTCATCAATAAATATTATACACGGGGATCGCTTCTTAGCAGCAGAAAAAAGATCTCTTACTCTCCGGGCTCCAACTCCAACAAACATCTCTTCAAACTCACTGCCGCTGCAAGAGAAGAAAGGAACGCCAGCTTCTCCAGCAATAGCTCTTGCCAACATAGTTTTGCCAGTGCCAGGTGGGCCAACAAGCAAAACACCTTTTGGAAGCTTCCCACCTAAACGAGTGAAGCGCTGTAACAAGAAAAGCCAAATACCCAGGAATCAAAATTAATATTCCATTAGGTGGTTAAGGAACATAAATTCAAAGGAAAGAAAAAGCCATAAGTAACGGGCCATTCAACTAGTATAAGCATTAATGAAGATCTATGGCTGCCAACAATTCTTGATCCCTGATATCAAAGAACATTCCATTGTCAAATCACAACCCTTTACAGACTTGAATCTTAGTGCATGATCTTAAACCACTCTATGCATTGAAACTGCTATTATACACAGGTGTTTGTGAACAGGATTTTATGCCGTCATCTGCCAAGAAGGAACAATCCAGGTTGGACAATGTCATCAACAAGATATTGTCCTTATCCAGCCTCTTACAAAGAGAACTAATGTGTTCTCAACAAATAGAAATTCTCTTTTTTTTATAAAGACAGCTGGTATGTAAAAAAGGAATGACCTTACTTCCCTAAACAAAATTTCCACCTTCCAAGGTAAGGGTGTAAATTTTAGAATTACTAAAACCACCAGAAAATGAGGAACATGTCCAATTTAGCACATAGAAACAGTGTCAATGTTCAAATGAAACTAACAAAAAATACAAATTAAAAAAATAAATTGATTCACAGTGTTTCAGACATCAGTTCATTCATTGCTTACAAATTGAAATAAAAAGATAAAATAGCAGAGCAATAATTACATAATCACCTGGTCAGATGGAAACCATCAAGCAAACCAAATAAACTCATCATTGATGTCTCAAGATATAGATATCTAGTAACTACACGCACACAATAGCTTAGTTACACATAGTTTGGTACTGAAAAGCAGAGAGCAGGAACATAACTATGGGTCATATTAGTCTAAGAGTATCTCATGACAGAAGCTATTAGGTGAAAGCCAAAGCAATTAAGCTTTCAAAATTGGTTCTTTATTCCCCAATTCAGAATAAAATGTAAATATTTGTGGAGGAGATATTCAGGCAATGAATAGAGAAAATTATATACCTCCTAGACAGGAAAGATTACATATCTCTACTATATTTGATGCATCTTTTGGGTGTATAACCCAGAACAGGAGATTCCACAGGTGGCACACACATTTACACCCAGAATCCATGTGACAAAAATGCTCACAGAAAGCTAACAAGAAGATAAAGAGAGATAGAAGTGCACATGCACAGGTCATATCAAGCATTTACTTTTGGATCTCGAAGGTAGTGGACAATCTCCTCAAGCTCTTGTTTTGCCTCATCAACACCTTTCACATCACTGAATTTTGTGTTAGATTCCAAGCTAGGTTGCACCTCTTCATGCAAACCAAGTCCTGAAAAATAAAAAAATATATATGTAGAAGGTTTCACAACAATAAAATTTGTATCAGGAGGAAATTACGGACAAACTTAGCATTAGGACATAATTATACCTTTGCTGATTCCCCTATCCTCAATAAGTGCTCCTACACCAGAAATCAACAGAAAGCCCAGTGCAATAGTGCGAATTGTACGCCACAGTTGCTCTTTAAAGTGCCCTCCTTCAGCTGCCACCATGTGGATAGGTGCACTGGCAGTTCCAAGCACGCCATCTTTTGTTGGTTTGCCGACATTCTTAAAAGCTGAAAGGCCTCCTATACTTTCTTCATCCCTAGCCGAGTTGGCGATACCTGTAAGTTTCATAGAAGACTCTTGCTTAGTAAATCAAAAATTATGCTTGACAGACATTTCTGACAAAGCATATGTGCTCCAAAATCCAAACAAATAAATTCCGCAATGGATTCAGATTATAAATCTCTGCCTTATTTGCTGATTTCCCAGTTTCAGTATGGCCATCTTTGAATTCCATGACCACAATTTGCAACACCTTTAGAATTATATGCACCCACCTCTTTGTAATGTCTTGACCAGCTCACTATCATCTAGCCGGTCAACTTTCACTAATGCTTTAACGTATTCAGAGAGTGCTGACTGGTTAGAATGTAATGATGGTTGGCTTTCAAAAAGTCTAATCACTGCCTCAGGATCATTTCGGCGGTAGAGTTCTCTGAGATGGGCAACCTCACTAGCTTCATCAGCATCACGCACTCTGCGAGCTAAACTACCAACGTAGTTTGACTGAAACCTCCTTTGTGTGTTGGAAAACCGATTCCCTAAAGAAAAGAAAAAGGAAAACATTAGCACATGACAGTGATAAACAGAGAAGAAAGCTCTCTCTTTTGTTACACATCCTCCCAAAAGGGCAAAAAGTTATTCAGATGGAAAACTAGCTCAACTCATAAAGGTTAAGCAAGTACTTTTTTATTATGCAGTGAAAGCATAGTAATGCAAAGTTGTTGTTTGAAAATTCCTAAATCATTTCACTTGACCTGAAATAAAGTTACATACTCTTAACTCTTAAGAGACTATCAGCAGCTCCTTCAAGATAAATATTATTAGTAGTTCTAAAACAAAAGGACGTAGATATAAATGCGCAACTTCAGCGTGCACAGAATGCATACCTCCAGTACCTCCAAGTTTGTTCACTTGAAAATAAGTCCTAACAAACAAATTTTTGACTGGCACCAACTCTGTTCGGTGCCTTGAAACCTATTGAAGCAAAACACAGAGTTTTAGTAATAAAGAGTAAAAGGAAAATTGAGAAAGGTAAATCCTATGCCATACAAAAGAATGAGATTCGACAATTTAAACTGATAATAAAAGAAGTTGGTACACCCAAAACCAACCACGAAGACTTTGATGCCAAAAGATTCTTCCTTTATACTCGTGTGAGAACATGTACTAATATAAGCATGCATTATTTAGAAACAAGAGCTAAAGAACTTATAGTGATACTAACAGTACGGCAACTAAAGGCAGGGACATTTCAAATGTGATGAACACATAATAAAAAGAAAAAAAATGATAAGAATTAATCAATAGTTTCTAAATTTTCTTCATCATCTGCAAATCGAGGGGAAAAAAATAGCCCTGTCCTCTTTAACTCCTTTCAAATCTTCTACACTCCCAAAATAATCAACAAACATAAAAAGAAAAAACAATACTGCAAAAACTGGCTTTGCAACAAAATTAGGAACAGAGATAACTTTCAAGATACCAGCTTCACAATGTGGTTATTCAATGAAGATTCAGTTCACGACAATATTAGCCCGAGAACAGGCTAATTCAAAACATACACATAAAAAATTCTTGTAAACAAGATCCTGTGATGTGTCTCTCATTCCCTCTCTCCTGGTGTCTAAAATGCAATGAATCAATGGTTCAAAACACAGCTTTAGCTTCATTCCCTGCCTTAACACAGCTATAGTTTTGACTAAATAATGCAAATTATCAGAATCAACATTAACCAAAGCTGAAATTGTAAATTGGGTTTTCTGCAGCCAAGCTAAACTAAAGCCTCGCTAAAATTAAAATTAGGGTTATTGCAGACCCAAAACATGCTAACTTTCTATATCTCGAGAATATGAAGAAAAGCAGCATATGAAAAAAAAATTATTAATCAGTAAATCGTGTGAAGAAATGCAACTGACCTCTGTGATTAGGCGCCTCCAAGCCATAGCCTCTCTTCAGAGACCCACAAAATAAAAGTCTGATTTTTTCTAATCCGAAAACACTCTCCCTTAATCTCTATTTATCTTCTACAAAATACAATAATATATTGAGATGTATGGTCTCTTTTGAGGCGCGTTTGGTTAGCGAGAAAACGCAGGAAAATACGCGAGCGCAGGAGAGAGAGGTACACAAGTAGACGGATGGGGAGAGCGTGCAAAAAATACAGAAGCACGTGGTATTTAAATGCCGATACTGCCCTCGGTACCAATATATATGGGCTCGTATGCTCCACTCTGTTTCCAGAATCAACTTATTTTTAAGGAAACCAAAAAGATGATAAAAAAAATTAAAATTAAAATTAAAAACCGACGCGGCGACGCCAGTTAACGGAGACTTCACTTAAAATAAATAAATAAATAATCGGAGTCTTTTTATATCTTTGACATGTACCGCCGGTCTTTTTATGGGAAAAATGTTTGACTTTTGATACATACGTTGGGCCAAAATTTTTTGAGCCCAACAACTGTTGTAAGCGTACATGGACTCACAAAAGAGAAAAAAAACCTTTTGATTAGCACTATTGGCACTCCTAAGTAACCTCATAGAAACCCCTTTTTCGTTTTTACAATTTTAACCATACTGGAAAGTCAAATAAAAATGTAATGAAACTCTTGCATGGATCCTCCACAAATCGCGTTGAAATTTGGACAAAGAAACTTCTCCTCTCAGCACCCATTCAAAATAATAGAGAAAAAACTTGAATTAATAAACAATTGATTATATATGTTCAAAAATTCTTACTATTATTTTCTAGTCTACCTCAAGATTGTAAATTGTTTAGTCAAATTTGATGAGTTAATTTCTGATGTTTATAGATACAGCTCTCTCTTTAGAAACTCTATAAATCCTCGTGTCGTGCATGCGATTGAATTGAAGCAGCCATGGAACTTTTCTGTTTCAAGTATTCTAAAATAAGAAATTTGTACGAAAAAGAAATCTCCTCATGATAAAGATATCATCATTTTTGCATCTATGAATATTATTAGATATCATCAATTTGATGTAAATTCAGGCTTTAAAATAGATTATTAAACCCTAGTTCTTTATATAGACTTTTTCTTCTTCTTCTTCTTTTTTCTTTTTTTAATAATGACCAAGGGTATTAAGGGGGATCGAAGGTGGTGTTTTAAGAAGAAAAATCGGTTTTGAAATTATTAAATTGGGTATATTTATAGAAGGGGTTATGACTTATGGGAGAATTATTGAGGGTGCCAACAGTTGGCACCATTCAAAACTTTAAACAAGCTCATTTTAGTCACATAACTATGACTTATGAAGCTATGTTTCTATTTTTTCTCCACAACCCCCCCCCCCCACCAAAAAAAAAAAACTTCGGAATTTAAGAGAAGGTCAACAAAGTCAACTCACATAATCGCATTTTTATATTGGCCTTTTAGATTGATATCTTATCACAAAATCACAGACTACGTCAACAGAAATTGAATTTTTTTTTTTTTGAATTACGTACCATTACTTTTGACCTGACCGAATTGAAATTGATTTATCTATATATTTTTAAAAGGAAAAGCCTAAGGCAAATTAGCTAATTAAGAAAGAAGATTGACCGAGTTTCAACTCGAAAGAATAAACAGGCTTGATGCTCCTCGGGATTTAGAACATTAGCAGCAATTAAGGTGTCAAAAAGCATCTCCTTTTTATTACGAGCACAAAACAGCATCCAGAACCATGAAACACTACTTACGTATGTGCAGTGCAGCACCAGTCCCGAATCTGTCTCAATTAGTCGGCAGCGTATGTCCAAAGCACCAAGCCCCCCCAATCCATCAATAATCATGCATCACATCAACTTTATATGTGAAAAAAAAAAATTGTTCGAGATATTGTGTTAGTGTTACAGTCTAGTGCTAGCTAGACTTTGGAATAGAAATTTCAGTGAGACACCCATTGGCTATTGCACAATGATTAGAGATGTAATTATGTATGAGTACATGTACGAGCGTTGAAGTGTATATGCTCTCCGGGTTATTAATTTCATTGAGATCTTAGGTTCTGTAATTGTCAACTTGGAGCTAGGGCTCGACGACCATTTAAGTAGTCATGCCATGAAAGTTACTATTAAAATTAAGATTTTTGCAAAGTACAAGTGGATGTTACTCAATCAAGAATTGTTAATTTGGATCGACCTAATTTTGTCTCTTAATAGCGCCATTTGTTAGTTTGAAGTCATAAATATTCCTGTGAAATGTAAGATAATGTATAGGTGTTTCGGTTTGTTGTCAAATGACAATTAAAATCGAGTAGTTTGCAAGTTTTCCTCTGCTTAAATTAAAGTATACCAATTATTCTCCTATTATTATCAAGCAAATATACTAGTTGTTCTCCTATTATTTTCATAACATCCTTACACCAAATAATAATAATAATAATAATAAGGAAAAGACGGATAAATGAGTCATTTGCTTAATACATCATCTTGCGAATATAAAATATATGTTGATTATGAAAAGAAAAGTTTAGAAATAACAAAAAATAAAAGAAAAATATATATTTTTTTTATTCAACTGAGGGTTGCAGGTGAATTTGGTATTGAGAAAAAATTCATCGGATACTCAAGCAGGTACCGGTCAACTCGTATTTTTTATTTTAATTGTATACATTTTTAATTTTAATCATAAAAATTATATTTAAAAAATTAATCATAAATACTTGTAAGTTAAAGTTTTTAAGTCAACAAACACACACACAAAATAAGCTTTAATAACTAGAAATTTTATAATTTTCAAGTCTAATATTACTGATATTTTTTGTTTTATTTTAATGACTCGAACCAAATGATTGGTTACTAAAGTTGGATTATTTATTTGTTTAATTAATTGTTAACAATAGTTGTACAAAATTTATTGTTAGTGTTGTTAATAATACTTGTATATTGATCAAAAGATGTAGCAAGGCATTGATATTAGTGATGATGATTTGCTTACAACAGAAATATTTTGTGTTAAATTAATGTATTTTGTGTATTTGTTCTAATGTTGAAAATTTAATTTCTTATTTCCATTGATAAAATCTAAAATTGAGTATTATATGTAGATTGTTTAGGCTATTATTATAAATTTATAGTTTGATTTATATAATTTTATTTTTATATATTATTAAAAGTATATTTTGAATATTCGTGATTTTAAATGACAACGCCCGTAAAAAAATTTACTACAGGTCGCGAATGGGTTTGATAATTGTTAAAAACCTATTATGGGTTGCAGGTAGACTTAGTAATTTAAGTTTTTCGCAGATGAGGGTTTGGTAATGGCAGATCCGCAACAAGTGGTGCCCATTTGCCATCCCCACCGATGTTCAATTACTATCTATTTATCATCAAGTCCAGCTCAAAATGCATTAATCAAAATAAACAGAATAGCATATTTTGGTTCCATTACACTTGCTGATTAATTTTCTTTAATCGAAAATGAACAGTTGATGATGAATTACAACAAAATTAACTATATGTAAAGCAAAATGACAGAAACTGAACAATTATACGAATTTAACCCAAGGGAACACGGTGGAAACTGGAAAGCACTATTACGTATCCGCACATATTTAAAATGCCACAGCAGGAATTTTCTTTTCTCTCTCTGTAGCTTTCTTTATAGGGAAATTTAATTAATCAGCTAACCCATAAGCTAACCTTGCCAAGTTCTTGGGTTCTGATTCTGCGGTCCAAACGTTGAAGAAGAAGAAGGATTAATTTGATCAAGGCCTGCTATATTGACAAAATCTCTATGACCATGAGGAAATGTTTTTAGTCCCAAAAAATCTCTTGTCAAACCATCACTCCCTCCAGCCTTGCTACCGACAGCACCGCCACCATTATTGTCTCTAATTTCATGATTATTTCTGCTAAGTTGGGCATGATGAAAATTGCTGTATCCTTTTGGATTCAGTATCCCATTCAAAGCATCATCAAAAGATGACGATGACCCATCAAACCCATTTGTACAAGAAAAAGAACTCATCATCATATCATGCAGAAGAGATGGAGCTGTCCCAGGGCCTGTTGTAGTAGTTGGAGTACTTGCAGCAAACTGTTCCATGTAAGCAGAGGTAGCAGCAGAAGCAGCAGCAGCAGCAGCAGCTTTATTCCCAAAAGATGACAAGTTATTATGAACAAACCCACTTGCCAAGTCTTCACGTGATGACAAACCCAGACCAGAAGAAGAACCAGCAGCTCCAGCTGGAGATGCGGAACCAACAGGCATGTGATGAGTTTGGTGGGGTACTGGTACTCTAAGCACGGGTGCAGGTAATGCAGATGGCTGTGTGCTCATAGTCGCCCCCATTTGCGCTGCTTTTTGCAGAAGTGCTGTTGCAGACGTGTGTTGTGAACCTGCGGTGCTGGCTGGCTCAAATGGTGCAAACGAACTAGAATTAGGGTTAGGGCTAGGGCTAGTGCTTTGGTTTTCGTTGTGAAGTAAAGACCGTGAAAAACTGTTTCCTGAAAATAACTGTGAAGAGAGATCAATTGAAGAAGGGCAAGCTAACCAAGGTGGAATATGGTGTTGCTGACTGTTGTCTTCTATTTTCACGGCTTGTAGTTGTAGGGCTTGGAGGCCTTGGCTTTGGAGCTGATGATGATGATGGGAAGGGAAATTGAACATGTGGGTTGCCGGGGAATTTGGTTGTTGTTGCGATGAAGAGAAAAGTGGGTTTGCTGTTACTGCCCTTGCACTCTCTTCAGCTAAAACGTCACAGAAGGCTCTGTGAGTGATGAAACTGTCCCTTCTGTAACCCAAAAAAACCAGACCACAAAAGAACAAAAAGAGAACCACATCAAAATACAGAATAAATTAACAGTGTCCCAAACCGAAAGTATACTCTCTCTTTCTCTCTCTCACATGTCAACTTTTTGTATTTTCATTCTTTTAATTTTCTTCTCCAAGCACAAAAGACAGATAGTAGATGCAGCCATTAAACGTTTTCCTAATAATCAAAGCCCCTTGCGGTATGATCGATCCATTAGACATATATTAAAATTCATCAAAAAGTTTCATCTGTCTCTCTTCTTCTTCTCACTCAAGGATCACGTAAATATTAGGGGGAAAAAATCTTAAATTTGTTCTTGAAATGTCAACATATGTAATTTCTTTATTATCATGTTGTGCCTTACCTAGAGAAAAGTTTTCCGCAGTCACATTTATACTCTCTTGTGCCACAAATCTTGGAGTGAGCTTTCCAATCTGATTGAACTGCATATTTCTTAGAGCACTTTTCACATTTCCACTTTTTTTCACCATGCTTTCTGCTAAAGTGCTTCTTAATCCCAGTGAGGTCCCCAAGAGCCCTTGATGGATCATGATGCACACATGTGGGCTCAGGACAAACATAAACCTTCTTCCTCTCCACTTTGTTTGTTCTTTGCTTTAACTTCCACGGCAGGTTATGTCCTCTTCTATGAAGCTGAAGATTCTGGTCTCTTTGAAACCCCTTGTTACAGATCTCACATATGAATCTGTTTGTGGCCATCAAACTTCTGGGAGACAAGGCTATGATTTCTGCATCTGGGTCTGATTCGAACAGTACAAAATCAATTAACACCCAGACTTGCAAAAAAATGAAATTAAACAATGAGAAATTTATACCTGGGTTGCCTGGAAGGCTTCTCTTTTTCTTTGATGGTGGTGTTGCTTCGTTTGTTGAAGAAAAAGAATGTTGTGCGTAAAAGTTGGTGCCAGTTTCAACTCTTGAACCTGAAGAAGCAGTTACTTCACCATAAGCTGAAGTCAAATTTGACATATTCTCTTCTACTAGAAGACCTTTCATCATCTTCATCAACTAATTTAAATGAGGATTTGGTGTTTGAGGTGACACAGAATCACAAGATTCACTGATGATAAGATGATAAAATGGATCAACTTTCAAAACTCTGACAGGTCGTCCTAAGATCTAAAAGAAAACCCTAATTTGGAAAGTAGATAAGAAAGATGATTTCAAGTAGACAAAAACCATAAGAAATAAATGTTACAAAAAGAACAAATTAATAACATTCAAAGCAAAACTTAAACTCACTAGTCATCATCTCATCTCCTCTATATTTCAACAAAATTCTTTGCTGACATGACACCAAGAAGATTAAACAAACCCAATTCCCATATTAATTAATTAGAAAATGAATCAAAAAAATAAAAAAAAGAAAGAAAATGAGAGAGAAACAGAAAGAGAAAGAGAGAGAGAGAGAGAGAGAGAGAGAGAGGGATGAGGATATGAGAAGAGAGATTCCTTTGAAGTCATCCACTCATCCAAAAACAAAACAAAACCAAAAGGGTAACAGGGCTTCTTGTTCTGACGTTGCACTTTCTGTCTTTTCCTTTGTTCTCTTCCCAGTACGTCTTTTATTAAAAAAAAATAATTATTCTGTACTTAATTTGCTTTTTCAAATTATTTTTCTACAGTTTTTTACGCCGTCTGCTGGTAAATAAATTCATGTTTTAGAACATTACACACCAACCTCATTAAAAAATTTAAAAAAAAATTATAGATGTAAAGAGGCTGAGTAATTACAGACTTTTTAACAGAGTTAAAAAAGCAAAATCTCTTTGCTCTCTGTGCACTTGCACCACACGAGCATGATTGGTTCAGTGATTGAATTACAGCAGACATGCTCATCGAAAACAGTTCTCTATTATTCTTTTTACAGTTGTTTAATTCATTAAAGTATCGTTATATATATATATATATACGCGCGCGCGCACACAGAGCAATCAACCTCATTAGAGAAATCTAAATCATCACCTTTCTTTCTTTTTAGGATTTTCAAAATTAATTAAAAAAGTGAAGCACATAGAAAAGATATATATACATATATATAGGTGATAGGTCGGTCCCCGGTGCTGCCCAACCCATCACCACTTGTTTTATATACAGACTGAGAAAGAGAAAGAGAGAGAGAGAGAGAGAATTTCGTCAAAGCCATATCATTCGATCCACGAGTAGTTGAATAATTTCTTGACGATCAGTTCAAAGTAAATGATATTAATTTTATGTTTATTTTTACTATTGAAGAAGAGAAATGAACAATCATTGACTGCTTGAATTTTTTAGAATTCAGTAATTCTTTCAGGAAGCACGAAATTAAATTTGGAGATGAGAAATCTAGCCAGCTTCTTATTGTCACTTTTAATAAATTCGTCACCAGTCAATAATTTGTCAGGGTGCTATTTTTTGAGCCCGCAGGAAGAAAGAATGTTGAAAGTTATTTTAACTAACTCTGTCTCTGTGAGCATTGGAAGTGAAATATTGGGTTTATTTTTTATTTTTTATTTTTTCCTTTTTCCTTAACAGTTGTTGGGATCTTTTCGTGATTCTGGACATTTCAATCACTTTTTTTTTTAAAATAAAATCAGCTAGTTAAATAGCTTATAAAATTATTAAAAAGAAAACAGAAAAAACTGGGATTAATCAGTAATCCAGTTTTTCCAATTGTTTGCAGGAGATTAAGAAGCATGTCATTTAAAGTCTTTCAAGAGTTAGCACTACTTATTTATCTTGATAAAGCATCTTAATAGTGATGTGGCAAATTGTTTTTCAACTAGTTTTCCAACAAGTTAGAAAACTAATCTTGATCTTAAGATGGTCAGATCAAATTTGGAAAATGATGTTGACCACATAAAGTCCTGATTGGGATTGAGGCTGGATATATATAAAATATTTGTTATACATTAGATGTTGTATTTTAAAAATTAAGTTGATATATTTAATTTCATACTTAGATAATAAAAAATTTATTATATCTTTTTTAATTTTGTCGAAATTATTATTTAAAAATTATATTTATTATATATTATTAAATTTTATTTTATCATTACAAATTTTTTAAATAACAATTGTAACTTTAAATTATAAGACTTCAATACTAAATAGAGGCTAAGTAATACTAAGCTAAAACTACAAATAATGAGACTTTTTTTTTGGAGATACACTGTCTTTATGCTTGTTCAATGTTTTCAGTAGGTTTTGTCTTCATTCTACCAAAAGGGAAGTAATGATAAATGTCATGTTCAAATTTCAATTACTCTGTCCCTTGATATTATACATTTCTATATCTTAACTAACAGAGTTTTGTTGTGCCCATTATATGCTCACAGCTCATCATTCCCTTACTTTAATTATTTTATTATTATGAAGGACATGAGTCCATGTGTTTTTATCAGCTTAGAACAAATTAAATGATCAACGAAAAGGGCTAAATTATTATGGTTGCTGTTGCCAAAGATTTGCTCCATGATTTTCTTGTGGATTTGATTAACAAAATAATTGAGATCATCATGCGTCATATTTTTTATTATTGTTTGTTTGAGCTTTGGTAGGAACTAGGTGTAGGAACACTATTTTAAAGATGAGTAATTATATAGTTATAAATTTTTTTATAAATTTATTTTGTATAAATTAATATGACATGATAAAATTAGTTGAATTAAATATCTCTTGTCTCACATAATTGATTTTTATTATTTTATATTTTCATTTAATCAATAAATTAATATAACATCAGTTTGTACAAAATAAATTTATACAAGAGTTTGTGACTGTATCATCACTCTTTAAAGATACATGTCCATGGGCATGTGGGTTGTGGCCATGGACACGGTCTAAAACCAATACAGATGACTACCATAAGTACGGATGAATTTGCGACAAAATTAATATTAAAAATTAATTGATGACTTGAGAGTTAACGTAAGTTTATATTTTTAGTTTAAAAGACTGGTCTTTTTAGCAAGTTTATATTTTTAACTTAAGAAATTAATTAAATCATCGTGTGTTGGTTGATTTTTTTGTCTAGTCCTTGTATTGTAGGAAAGTTGATTATGTTAATGACACTGGAGTCAAATTTTAGCAAGTAATAAATTGTTTCCTTGCTTTCGAACGAGAGTAATTAATATGCATGTCAAATTCTATCATCTGGGGCTTAAATTCCATTTTTAAAGTTAAATTACTAGATTTTGTGACATAACTAACAAAATGGAATTTAAGCTCCAATGGTGAAGCCACTCATGGACGTCGAATTAATTTTCTCAAGCTGAAGCCATAAGGGCTGATGCACAAGTTAATTATCCGAGATTTTAGAATATTGCTTCACTTTAATCGTTGAATCAGTTAGATTCCACATGGGTGATAATTAAATGCTTGTTCAGGATGATGTGGCCCCCAGATTATGATCGATAATAACTTAATATTAACAGTGAATTTCGATCTAAAAGAACAATTAATCAACTATATTTGATAAAAATAATCACTTATTTAAGAATCTACCGCAATCCCAATTCCCAAACACGCACTAGATAACACAGTAACAAAATTTATTTTCATGGCTACATGGCAACATCACAATTCAACGTTAGATACGTTTCCTAGATTTTGAGACATAGCTGTTAATGCCCAGATTAGCCGATTATAAGTTAGCAATCCGTTACACGGATTGTGCAAATTTGTGCCTTGACAATCCAGATCCTAATGATAAGTTTATGCATTACCCTTTTATTCCACGCATTCAATAAGCTCATGCTTCAGCTGGATAAGATTAAGGGCCAATGTATTATTACAAGCCACTGGGACCCTTTTTTGATGATAAAATGATATGGGCACATTCAATATCTTATTATTATAAGTAGGGACCGGCCCGCCCAACCCGTGAAACTAATCTAACGTGCATAATTTTTTTGCAGTTTGAATCGGATTGGTAAAACATATGGTTTAGGTTAGGTTGTTAAATTTCCAACCCACAACGTCCCTAAACTAATTGAAAATTCCATAAAATATACGGGTTGTTTGTGAATTGGGTTGCTTTGAAGATTTTTAACTCAATTCAACTAGTATATTTTACCATAGAAGTTGAAAAATGTCCCTAAACTAATTAGTATTTACTATATTGTAATAATATCTATACTTTTAATTCTTTATATACTGATTATTATGGTAAATGGATAAGCGTAGATTACTTCAGTTATGCATCTGTGATTGGATCAAAAGTTAAATCCAAAGATCTAATAACAACTATTTGATCAATCCAACTGGATCCAACTATAAGTCTGCAAACTGTTGTGAGTCTGGATCCGTGATAAATAGTCTAGTCACTTATAATATTGTACCTTTAGGTTTCTACACATTTACTTTTATTGAAAATATTAAAATAGATATCGTTGATCTTTGAATTATCTTATCCTATTATAATGCTTATACATTGTTGTTTAGAGTAAAATTTATCTTTATTTTTTTACTAAATACACTCAGCCCCTGCAACTACAGCTTTCAAATTGCTGTAAGTATTATAGTTACATTTAATTGAATGAGTGTCAAGAGTAATTATACTTATTTATTTATATTAAAAAGTATTTAATTGTAATTGCCATTGTGAGTGTTTTTGTAATATAAAATTTTATAAAAGTATGAGTATTCACGTGAACACTCCCATTCTTTTAATAATCTTTTATTGTGCATGCATTTTTAAACTTTTAATTATCGGTACAATTATATCCGATAGCTACTTACCATAATTTTTTAAATAGTCATCATAAAAATCATATTGACATCGATCAATCTATTTCTTTAAATTTTCATCTTATTGAGATTTGATGGCTATTTCCCCCTCTTTCATTTTCGGTGAGATGTTTGGGATCAAGCCATTTAAGAATGATGATGAAGATTGATCTTTTCAATTTATTTCATTAGCTCCGACTTCTTAAATAATCCCCAATTTACCCTGATTATCAGTTTTATCCTTAGCCAACACTATAACACCCAAACTTTAGTCATAAATAAGGCTTTGATTTGAGTTTTGTATTATAGCAAAAACGAAAAAAAGTACTTGCTTTGTCTTCATTTTATAATAGAAATTTCACTACGCTTCCCAACTTAGGTTGTGCTATACTCACAATAACGAACAATATCTCAAATTTCTCTTAAATTTTGAAAGCTTTCTTGTGTTTGGAGCGGAAATTTCACTAGGCCACTGTCATAAGAATATGTTTTTTCTCGATTGAAATAAAGTTGGGGTTAATTGAAAATTTAGACTTAATAGTCTGCGATCTGTAAGATTCTATTATGAGATTTGGAGAGTAAGGTCCGAAAGCGTATTGAGGTATTGATATGGCCCTGAATGTAGCCTAAATAAACTCATATTGCAACTTTGATTATGGCTATTGTTTTGTTAAGTAACAGATTTAGACTAAACAATAATGATACTTGCTGTGAATTGTGATTTGGGAGCAGAATACACTAAAAAATAATAAAAAATCAATAGTTGAATAATGAAGAATCAATAGTTTAATATTAATTTTCAAGGATTGTTAATGAAGGTAAAATTAGGAAAATGTGAGAAAATGGAATATTTTTGAAAAATAAATATGAAAATATGTTTGGAAACAGTTATAGGAAATGTTTCTTGAAATGAATTTGGAAGTGTTGTTTGTAAGAATTTTGAAAATATTTTCTCAAAAATATTTTTGGAAGAACATTGAAAATATATTCTCAAAAATGTTTTTGGGAGAACATTGAAAATGTTTTCTCATAAATTGTTTTTGGCAAAATAATAAAAATGTTTTCTTGGAATTTGTTCTTGGGGAATATTTTAAAAAATGATGAAGCTTGCTATTTATAGGCTTCATTTCCTCATTTCTTTTAATTTTAATGCATGCTTTGCATTAATTCTATTGGATGTTTTTACATTAAATATCAATGCATTCTTAATATTAATTCTAATGCATGCTCTTACATTAAATATCAATACATGTTTGTCCATACATCTAATATGTATGCATTGCAAATTGTCAACCATGTGCATTCAATTGTGATATATACTCATCAAAGTGAGCCTCTTTAGCCAATAATTAACTACTAGCTCCTTCATTTTTAATCTAAAACAAAAAATAATAATAATCGATGCATGTGCATAAAATTGTATGTATGCGATTTAGGATTTAGTGTTTTAAACTAAGTTTATTATTATTATTATTAGGAAAATTTATCACCGTCCACTTATTTGTTTTGTCTTTTTAAAAAATATACAAATATTTTTTTTTCAGAGCGCCACATGAAATTTTCTTTTTGTTGCATTCATCCACTTCCATCAAATCTTCATTAGTGGAGTTAATGGAATGTTGATGAAATGACCTTTTTACCCCTCAAAATTACAATTTTACCCAAAATATATGGAAATTGGAGATAAATTGGCTGGATTTAAGTTTTTTCAAGCAATAGAGTTAAATGGATTCACGTTAAATGGTTTCGTTTTACTCTTTTAAAACAAATTAGCATAATACAGTATAATTTTAGATATTTGAATGAAATGTCCATTTTACCCTTCTAACGTCAACAATTTTCTAACTGCGATTAGACAAAAGTGGACGAATGCAATAAAAAGCAAACTTCAGGTAGCGCGCTGAAAAAAGAAGAAGTGTTTGTGTATTTTTGAAAAAGGCAAAACAAACAGATGGACGGTGGATAATTTCCCTTATTATTATTATTTTAGAATAATTTGTTATCCACTAACTCATTTCACAAGGCATTCTCTTATGGGTTAAGGTTCCTCAAGTGGGTTAACTAAGAGTTCACTGTGAATTGGGAAATAAAGGATGATAAGGTAAATTCAAACAGTTAAATATCACCACTCCTATATTTTATTAGTTTGTGGACCCAATAATCATTAATCGCAATGTTGAGATTATAATTTTTTTCATATCTGTCTCATATCTTACGGTTATATTATATCTTATGGTCGAAAAGACTTTTGTTTTTAATGAAAATGATGAACACTTTATATGCATGCACAACCTAATTTTTTTTAGTTGTAATTGAGCTAGTCAACAAGGGCTTGCTTTCGTGGGAAGAGTTTAACAGTTGAAATTTTGGATTACAATGGAGAAGGGGAGGGGAATACCTTGTTTATATCTTCATACCCTCTCTATCCACTTCAAAATTGTCCTCTCCATCCACTTTAAAATTGTTTGAGGAGAGAGGATGAGAATCCTTGAATAATTAAAGGTTCCTCAGGTCGATTTCCGAATAATTGATACTTTTATTTTTAAAACTTGACATGATCATATTAAGTAAAAATATAAAATTATATTCCCACACAAAAACATCAAAATAAATTAAAGTAATAAAAATCATTTCCATCAAACTAAATCAATGTTATCAAAATTACAAGACAATGTACGAAATTAAGCAAAAATAGAGTTTCGAGGTTGAACACATCTATAAAAGTCATATGGTATATGAATCATCAACAAAATTATTAGTGTCAATCTTTAAGTGTTTATATTGCCTTTTATTTATAACTTTTCTTTTATAAATATTATCGCACTTGTTATTTACATCTACATTGTTACAATTTAAACAGTAAATACGTTTATTAAAAATTTTAGAAGAAATAAAATAAAAGTTAAAAGTTAAAAATTAAAAATTAAAATGGAAATTTTACCAAATCTCCTTCTCATTTGAGATATTGGATATTAAATTATTTTTATCCCTTCTCTAAATAAGAAATTAAGTATAAGATGTCCTTGTACCCTATTAAAATTAGAGAACCTCAGGGCCCATTCGTGTTGGGCCATCCGTAGTTGAAATACTGGTTGCTTTATTTACAATGAAAAATAATGAGATGATTTTTTTGTCTGAACCACAAGGTGATTTTGAGTGGGCCCCAACTGTGGGAGGCACCTTTAATCTCGTACCACAACCTAGACTAATCCCCACTCACACCGGGTCGGCCCGTAAAGGGTAAAGTGCTGGCCAAAGTGGTGACTCCATACGAGAGTGAGGTAGCGTTTGTTTTTTTGTCTAAAATCTAAATGGGTCTGAATTTTTCTAAAGTCTAAATGGGTCTGAATATGAAAATCTGAATGACATGTTTGTTTTTCTTTTTTAAATATCTGAATTTAAGTGGCGTCTTATTTGTTTTTATAATAAAAAACATCTTAAATTTGGTTATTTGACATTTATGTGCTTGTAAATTAAAACAAACAGGGGGATTAGATTTTATAGTTTAGGAAATAAGTTATTTTACAGAGATATTTTTGGAATATAATATTTACTTGGCATTCAGACCTTTTTCCATTCAGATAAAAGTCACAAAAGTTTACTTTTTCTATTCAGATCTAAATGTCTGAAAATCAGACATAAGTTCTAAAAAACAAACAAGCATATTTTAAAAAATGTCTGAAATTAATAAAATTTCAGACTTCAGACATTTAACAAACAACCTCTGAGTCTTGAACTCCTGACCTCTCTTAAGGAGTGAGAATACCGAACCACTCACACCAATCAACTTTAGTTTCATTCTTTTTTCCTTTCACAGAAGACTCGTCAAATTTTTAAATCACTATATATCAAGAAGCAACTCTGTCACTGAATCCATCGAATAGAAACTATTTTGCCTCATATGTTTTCTGTTAAGTTTTTGTAAAATTAGTAACTGAAATTGAGAAAAATTTTATGTTTCAGTAAAACCAGCATTGCAACTAAAACTGTGTACCTAACGTTGTTTACTTCACAAGATACAAAATTTGCGATGGTGAACTTGAAATTCAATATCCTTTTGGGAATTATGTAAATAAAAAAGCTATTAATGGTAGGAATGAATGTTTACAAGTTGGATTTCTACGACATAGTGTACCAGAAAACATATATATCTATCTAAATATAAAAAGGTAGTAGTTACGGTGGAGTTGCTCCACCGTAGAATACTGTTTAATAACCATATGATAAATAATAAGAACCGATTGTGTGGAGATTAAGCAGGGTGGAGGAACTCCACCATAGCAGGACCCATATAAAAAATAATGAATTCTTCACCACGTTTCTTTGGTTGGCAATTGGGAGGTTTCCTTCCCTGGCAAGAGAGGGTTAAGCCCATGTTAAACAACAACAAATGGGGCCTTAGAAACGCCGCTTGGCATATCACGAGGCACCCACTTGCCGCTTGCCACCTGCCACCTGACAGTACTTTAGTGCAAATCTACTGCAAGACGATTCATTTTTAACCAAACAAATTAATATAAAATTTGATAACTCACCTGCTTCTTCAGTTAACTTGAGCTGGAGCATCGATCAGTTGGCTAATCAGTACAATTTTGCGGTAGTTGCCACCTATACAGATCAATCAGGCTCCTCCAAAATGACAAGATTGCTTTTTACTTGCATTTTTCTTGAATAAGATACAGACCAAGAGCTGTATACTGGTTAACGATCGCCCCACAGAGGCCTACTTCAGTTTGTCATGGCATTCCTTGTGAGCAACACGATGACATCTCCAGCTTTAATTGTTTTGTTATGTTGTTTTCTGCTAATTACCAATGGAGCACATCAATCCGAAGCTTGCTACGGGACAAAGCAGAAGTTGCAATCTCTCCAGGTTTCGGCTCCATCAAACCAGCCTTACATAACTTCTTATCACTTCCGGCCACCCCAAAATTGGATCAATGGTAATGAATCTTTTGTTCTTTATTTTATTTACCTCTTAATCATCCTCATTCTCTTGTTCTGTCTTCGTTACTAATCCAATTTTTATTTATGATGGTCGTGGTGGAATGTGCAAATTGTTGCCTTGACCATGCAGATCCTAATGGTAAGTTTATGCATTACATTTACTCCTCCACGCGACCCTTTTATTCCATACATCCAATAAGCTCATGGTTTTGTTGGATCAAATTCAGGGCCAATGTATTACAAGGGAGTTTATCATTTGTTCTATCAGTACAATCCACTGGGACCCCTGTTTGGTGATAAAATGATATGGGCACATTCTGTATCATATGATCTCATCAATTGGATTCATCTCAATCATGCCCTTTGTCCATCGGGCCCATACGACATCAACAGTTGCTGGTCTGGTTCTGCTACAATCCTTCCAGGGGATAAACCTCTCATACTCTACACTGGAATTGATGCTAATGGTCAACAAGTTCAGAACTTAGCAGTGCCCGAGAATCTCTCTGATCCATTACTCAAAGATTGGGTCAAATTTTCTGGGAATCCCGTGATGACTCCACCAAATGGCGTTAAGGATGACATGTTTAGAGACCCTACAACTGCATGGCAAGGCCCTGATGGAAGATGGAGAGTAGTTGTTGGAGGCCAGATTGATAATGAAGGAATAGCATTTGTCTATTGGAGTTGGGATTTCATTCGCTGGACCAAATTGGACCACCCTCTTTATTCAGTACAAGAGACTGGGATGTGGGAGTGTCCGGATTTTTTTCCTGTGTCTGTTAATGGCACAATTGGGGTTGACACTTCGGTTCTGAATCCGGGTGTGAAGCATGTGTTAAAGACAAGTTTATTTTCCGATAAACATGATTATTATGTCCTAGGAACTTATGATCCTCAAAAGGAAATATTTTCTCCTGACACTGACTTTCACGGAAACAGTGCCGATTTGAGGTATGATTATGGGAAGTTTTATGCTTCGAAAACATTCTTTGACAGTGCCAAGAACAGGAGGGTATTGTGGGCTTGGGCAAATGAGTCTGATAGCACACAAGATGATATTGACAAAGGATGGTCTGGCGTCCAGGTAATTTAAGTTAAACTTGACATATAATTTACAGTTTTTATAGCTAGGCGACTCAAAAAGTTACAAGAGCTATTAGGCTACTAGTTCAAATCTTGGTGAACATTAATGGTATCTGTACTCTGCTGTGCAGACGGTTCCTAGGACAATTTGGCTTGATAAAGGTGGAAAACAATTAGTACAGTGGCCTGTTGAAGAAATTGAAACACTACGAGGCAAGCAAGTCAGTATCCATGATAAGGAACTTAGAAGTGGGTCCATAGTTGAAGTTTCAGGCATCACTGCTTCGCAGGTAAACAGCTTCCAGTGCATTTTCTTATACATATCTCCCATTTACTCTTCTGTGATTTCTTAACCAACCAAAGTGTTTTAGCATTTTCATGAAATTTTTAATCTGTAAAGGTTGATGTTGAAATCGATTTCGAATTGACTGAATTGGAAGAGGCTGAGTTCTTTAACCCTGCTTGGGTTGATCCACAACAACTATGCAATGATAAAAATGCATCAATCCAAGGCAGATTCGGACCATTCGGTTTGCTAATTTTGGCCACAGGGGACTTGACTGAAAAAACGGCAATTTTCTTCCGAATTTTCAAAGGCCAAAACAAATATATAGTACTTATGTGCAGTGATCAGAGCAGGTACATTTCTTATCTTAAATGCAACAAGCCATTATTTTATATCATTTTTATGTAATTTGAGCTTGATGTTCAAAACTTTACACATACTGCTGACAGGTCTTCTCTAAAGGAAGATCTTGATAAAACCACATATGGAGCTTTTGTAGATATTGATCCTCACCATGGAAAAGTTTCATTAAGGAGTTTGGTATGTTTACTAAACTGATCACATGTCCTCCTGGTTCGTCTTCTCTCTGGCTCTAATGTAATTGGCTTTTTAACTATTGCAGGTAGACCACTCCATTGTTGAGAGTTTCGCAGCAAGAGGAAAAACTTGTATCACAACCAGGGTTTATCCAAAGCTAGCTATTGAAAATGAAGCCCACCTTTATGCATTTAATAATGGCACTCAGAGTGTAGTTATATCAAGTTTGAATGCTTGGAACATGAATCAAGCCCGCCTCCGTGAAGAAGAAAGTTTTAAATTATAGCAGATACATTTGTCCAGTAGAAAGTTGACAACTTTCAGCATTGTTGCAAATCAAATTCAAACTTGTAGCCAGAGAAATCGGCGTCTTCAGTGATTCTTTGTTAGATGTCATTGGTGTTGCTTTCTCAGAGTAAACAGATAAACAAATCATTTGATAATTGTTTGTTAATGCACTTCATACACCCTAAGGAAGCAAGATGATCAAGAGGTTGTTTCAATTTCAATTACTTTAGACACTTGATTACTTTTGGAGGGGCGCTGGTTATGCGTATTTAATTAACATAGAGATATTAACCAGAAATTAAACATCTAATGGAGACATCTGGGATGAGGATATATGCTTTGTGCTGCCAAGGTACTAATCCAATTAACAAAGCTCTATTTTTGCTGTGATTCCTTGGTTATTTAGGACTAAAAGTTGTATTTTGCATGCGCACCGAACTGGGAAGCACTTATTTTAGCCTCTACTTTGATGAAGCTTGCAAGGCAATCCCGGAACTTGTAAAATTCTGTCAAAGCACCTGTATTTGTTTCTGCAAAGAATATTACTTAAAACTGCTTGAAAGCGATAAAGGTTCCCTAATCTCTGTTATAAAGATACCTAAAATTGGGTCGAATCCATTTATGTGTTTATACCAATAGCTCACAATGTAAATGAATGGCGTACGTGGAAGTCGTAATTGCAAGTAATAGGACCATTGCAACAAAAGCAAGCACATGTACTCTAATTCTCAGATTTTGTCCTTCTTTCTTTCGCGGATGGACCAGTCAAAAATTAATTGACAGCCTTACCGTAGCCATTAAAAATCCCAGGGAACCAGTTGAAACTCGTCTTTACAAATTATAACAGTAAAAAAAAAAAATTATATATATATATAAATAAATAAATTCTAATTCCCAAAGATCACACGTGGCATAAAACCAAAGAATAGAAGAAAGATGAATATTAAACGTAAATGCAAAATACACGTAAGCTAACTAGCTAAGTATTGGATTGGATCATGAACAATTCTGGAAGGGATACGAGAAAAAGAAACTGAATGAAATTACCAATCGCAAGAAAAGAGTAAAAAACAAACACATATATATTTTTTATTATTAAATTCAGATTTTTTACATTTTTGGTGCACTAATAATCAACAGTTTGTTCCCAAATATTAATTAGTGTGCTAGTCTGATTAACAACTATAAAGCGGAACCCAATTGCTGTTTTTGTTCTTAACTGGCACAACGAGGGAAAATATTTTTTATTCAGAGAATGAGCAAAGATGACGAGGGGCCAGCAAGATTAACAAGCGGGTCAAGGTCGCACAAGTGGGTCACCAACTTTCACCGTGATCTGATGGCGGGCGCAGTGATGGGGGGTTTTGTGCACACGATTGTGGCGCCAATCGAGAGGGCGAAGCTTCTGTTGCAGACGCAAGAGAGCAATTTGGCTATTGTTGGGAGTGGACGGAGAAGATTCAAGGGCATGCTGGATTGTATTGCCCGTACTGTTAGAGAAGAAGGGATTTTATCTCTTTGGCGAGGCAATGGCAGTAGCGTTCTTCGTTATTACCCTTCTGTTGCCCTTAACTTCTCTCTTAAGGTATCAAGATTTCACATTTTTACCTTTTTTTTAAGTTAAATTGATTTGCTTCAGCGGTTCTTTTTATTTGGGCGGATCCTTGGGGATGGTTTTGTTAAGGAATTGGATTCTTGGGAAATTTATGTTTTGCGTATGAACTGATTGATGAAATGTTCGAATGTGGAAGTTGCTTGGCAAGTTTTGAGGATTTTATGTCATAAAGATTTATAGATGACGAGTCACTTATTCTTGAGTTTTGGAAAGATTCTTAGTAGCTTATATATGCAGTTGTTATTAGTTTTCATGCGACAAAGATTTATATTTACTCAATGTGTATTCATTCATATTGAATCTGTTATCTTTGGTGAACTCTCGCTTATCTAAAGGTGCCTTATTAGATAGGATCATTGAATAATATGATACATACATATATGTACTTCTTGAGTTAAAATGGAGGTCTTGCTTCCATGGCCAGGCTTATTTGCTGCTTTGGCTATTGAGAAATAGATAAGTTTTGCTTTGACACGGATTATGATAGTTTCTGCTTATTTCAACAGAAATATAGTTTAAAACCTTCATTTTTTAGAAATATTTCTTAGCCATCTTTGGATGGGGACAGGAGTTTCTTTGGCCTCAATTGGTTTTCTAAATTATTCCATACTTCTTCACCCTCACTCCCAAAGATACTGGCTTATAATTTTTTTTATTAGTTTGTTGCTGGTTATCTTAAAAGTAACGATATTAATCATCCATCATAAATAATTTTGGGATACATAGGAGTTTTGTTTTTTTTTTTTTTTACTTTTTTTGGGTTGTGCTGAATGGTATTGTCCGAGAGACAGAGAAAGATAGTTGTACGGAGTTGATGAATAATTACTTAGCAAATGAAAGTTTGTAGCAGGAATTAGGATATTCTGATATTTCTGCTGGAAGTAAGGTACGATATTCTTGAAGATATTGGGGATGATGGCAGGATTAGAGTATTACTCTTTACTGTAAAATATTAACAAGAAAGGTTTAGATGAACCAATACTATTACTTGCAATTACAACTTCAACAGAGGATGATAGGAAACTGATTATTGTCATGAGGATGATGGCAGGATTTGAGAGTTACTCTTATTGTAAAATCAGTACCAGAGGATGATGACAGGATTAGAGAGTTACTCTCATTGTAAAATCAGTAACAGAGGATGCATACAAATGTAGTACTGAATTTTTATGTTTTGGGCTCTTGCCCGACTTTGTCTACATGCTTATTTAAGATTTCTTGAGTAGGAGGTTGTTAGTTCTTTTCTAATCCTACAGTCAGGAAAATTATTGTATTTTTAACGAATTAAATCGTGGATTTCAGTTTCCAGGTAAATAGTAGTGGAGTTGTAGTAAATTGGTGACATTCTATTAATTGGAAGAATCGTTATCAACTTCCAGTAATCAGAGTAAGACCTTTAATTTGGTAACATTTAAGTTATTATCTGAGATTATATGTATCCTATAATGGAAAGACGAATTAATGTTATTCTACCTAGTAGGTAACCCAGTACCCATATGGTATTCAACTGCAAGACATGACTTAGGAAACTGATTTTGTCATGCTGACCGTATTTCAAATTGATGGAAGGTACCAAGTAATCAAGGAATGATATCTTTTATCGTTTTCTTTTAAGTCTGGATAATGTATATTCATGGTCAATGTTCCATTTGCAGGATCTTTATCGAAACATCTTAAGGAACGGCAACTATCAAGATGGTGCTAGTTTCATGTCTGGTACATCAGCCAACTTTATTGCCGGGGCTGCAGCTGGTTGTACAACATTGATCTTAATCTACCCACTTGATATCGCCCATACCCGTCTTGCTGCTGATGTTGGAAGAACTGATGCTCGTCAATTCCGAGGCTTCTGCCATTTTCTGACAACCATATTCAAGAAAGATGGTATTCGAGGAGTTTATAGAGGACTTCCTGCCTCTCTACACGGGATGGTTGTTCACCGTGGCCTATATTTTGGGGGCTTTGATACAATGAAGGAAATTCTGTCAGAAGAGTCTAAACCTGATTTGCCATTGTGGAAACGTTGGGTAGTGGCACAGGCAGTCACGACATCTGCTGGGTTGTTGTCATATCCATTGGATACAGTTCGTAGGAGAATGATGATGCAATCTGGCTTGGAACAACCAATGTACCATAACACACTGGATTGCTGGCGGACCATCTATAGGAAAGAGGGGGTGACTTCGTTTTACCGTGGAGCAGTTTCAAACATGTTTCGGAGTACTGGCGCCGCTGCAATTTTGGTTTTGTATGATGAGGTCAAGAAGTTCATGAATTGGGGTAGATTGTAGAAGGAACTAATTTTTTTGGCAGTTTTATCATCGCAACACTTCAACAGGATTAGATAGATTTAGAGTTCGAAAATTACAGGTGGAAAATTTTGTAAAGTGCACATGAGACTGATACACTTAACACGTAACATGCAAACTAGATGATTTTTTTGGTCAACAAATAAAAGAGTGGGAATGTTATTTGAAAAAATTTTACTTGCCATCTTATGAAAAAAAAAAAAAAAAAAACTTTTTGTCAAAACCATACCTGCTTCTTTTTTCTCCTTTTCTTTTTCTCTGTTTATTGTGGATTAATTTTGGTAGTTGCTTTAATACAATGATTATGTCTGTAACATTTTGCCTTTATTCCTGTTCGTTGAATGGCAAGATTGGATTTCAGTGCGGTGTGCTAAACATTATTGATGACAATATCTTCAATAATATGATAACAAAAACAAATTATTAGTGGAAAACATGAGTTGAATTAATAGGAAGGAAGTGGTGGAGTCAGGTCAGGAGGGTAGTGGGCTCTTGAACTCGTGAAATTCCCACTCCATTGTCCGTGCTGCAACCCAGTGCAAGCGAAGCAGTATATCATATTTGATTTTGTTTTTTTCCCTAAAAAAACAAGAGAATTTTTGAAGCAGCTGTACACCTTAATAATAATTCAATTCTTCTCTTTTTCTTTTAGAAAGTGATGTAAGCTTAACGCCGTGTTGTAATGGACTGAAATGGCAAAACATATGATCGAATCAGCAAAATGATGACCTGTTCTGGGTTCTGGGGAAAGCCAAAATCAGTGGGGTTTTCAACTTTCGATTCAACCCAAAGTTACAATTATTATGATAAATTAGGTATATGTTTGGGCAACAAAAATACAAACATATACATGCACACAAGCAAAGTTGGGGTGGGATCCCCGGTGGCACAAAAAAGCTAAAGCAAACAATGAAAAGTAAAAACCGTGACTTCACCACCTCATAAGAAAAGAAACAAGAGAAAGAAAAATAAATAAGACAGATTCACCGATAAAGTAAGTTGCAGATGGTTTTGGAACTTTAGACTGCTTCATCAGTTTTATAAAAAAAAGAAAAAAAAAAAAGTGCATCTCAAATCGCTGCCATCGGTGGGGTTTCCCAGCTTCCGATTTCTTCCTTTTTCATAATTAAATACCCTAAAAAATTTATTCAATTCCCCCTTCTAATTTTCTTTCAACTTAAATTTAGTGTATGATTACTTTTGTTTTATAGAGAGAATCAACAGGCAGATTCCGCTTACGCTATGTCGCTATGGCCGTAAAAGATTCCAAATGGGGTCCGTCAGTGGTGTTGATTAAATATCATAAATCAAGACCATTGCATGCTTGCCACCTGTGATTCAATATTGAAGAAAGGGTTGAAAGTGAGGACGCACTCGCTGTGGCTGTGGGCTGTTGATGTTACCGCCACCACCCCCACCAATATCTCCAAACCCAAAGGAACTGGGGTCCCACCGTAATTTGAACCGGCCTCGTAAATCTTAATCTTCTTTTGATCTCCATAAAATTGATCATCACCTTGTCTTCCTGAATTGGGATGTCCCCCCCCCCCCCCCCCCCCCCCCTTGAAGATCGTTTATACATATATATGACGGTGATATTATTCAGTTGTTCATAATTATTGTTTTATATGAATCACATGATAGTTGTGATGCAGCTGCACACTATTACTTAAGGAACAAATATATATTACAAGGATGGATGATGCGGGGCGTGACGCAGCTCTAAATATTGTCTGGTTGCATGATGACAAATGGCAATTTCAGCTTCCCTTTTGCCTTCAAGGTTTTGTTTTTAGCCCATTTTCTTCGTCGGCTTCACTTATAATAAGAATTTTGCGATTTTAATGCTTAATTTAGTTAATTTTATATCATTTTGGTGAGAGCCATTTTTTTTTTTTCAGAATTTTGGCTGAGAGATTCCCACGTAGATCTCCACATCAATTTGTGCGCAGGTATACAAAATAAATTTAATTTAATTATTAATAACTGTCTTTAAAGTATTTTAAAGCTAAATTCAGTCATCCTTTTTCTTGTTGCAGCCTTTGAACTGGGATCTAAAGTAGTTTTTTGAAATGAATCTTATGAAAAATAAACTTATTATTCTTTTATTATTTTTCCGACCAAACGTTATAAGATTTTAACATTAAAATTTAAAATTTGTCAAAAAAATATGTGGTTTTCACAACGAAAATTTGAAGCCAACCATGGCCACGCAACACCAAATCAACTATATGGTATTGCCAGCCTAGTCAAACCATGAAATACCACAAAATACTGATAAATTGTCTGAAAATTCTTGAAAAAAAAAGAATCAGATGGTAAATTCAAGTACTTGCTTTTCACAAATATGCAGAAAATAAAAATGAAAAAAAAAAGAAAAGGTGAAGGCGTGTATTAAAAGAAGATTTTGGTTCAATAATAATTGGAAGGATTTTACCGGAACAATACATCTGATAGTGCCACTTTGCCTCGTCATTGTCAGCGGCAAAGTGATCTCCTCCTTAAACCCCAGTACTTAGATCACATTCTTAAACCATTCTTTATCTAGAATAATTTGAACGGCTCCGATTGCTCAATCATTGGCCCCCACCCGTAGGTCCCACACCATTATTGATTGAACTAACAACGTAGATCAAACCCAGAGAAGGGGAATTTTAACATCAAAACTACTGCTGGTATTAGCTATTTTAAAAATCCAAAACTCATCACTTTATATACGCACAATACTCAATCATACAAAGAGAAAGAAGATTACTTCTTCTTCTTTTTTTCCCTTGATCTCCTAAATTTATGTTCACTTACAATAAGACAAGAGAGGCTTAAATTAACACTTGATTAATTAAGAACCCAAACTAAGTAATTAACATAACATATATAAGAATCAGAATTGGTGCCTTTCTAATTCTACTACTACTACTACTACTAATAATAATTATTATTATTATAGATTTTCTTTTATTATTATTTTGATATATTATTATTATTATAATAATAATAAAGTAATTAATATTTATCATACCCAGAGAACGCCAACTTCTACAAGCTTGGGCACGAGGTGGCCGCTGATGTGGAGGGCGACGAGGGACTCGAGGCCACCGACGCACGTGCCACCGATGAAAACTGCCGGCGCTGGCGCCGGATTACGAGGGGAGTCGGCGTGAGCGCTATCATCATGGTCAACAAAAGGGAGGGCTGAGATCTCGTGATCATCGAGCTCGATGACCGTAGGGTGCACCCCGATGCTGGCGAAGAGCTTTTTCATGACGTGGCACATGCAGCAAGACGACCGGCTGAATATTATCACCGGGTGTTCGGATATCAGGCGTTGGATTCTTGCCTCCGAGGATTCTTCGCCGTCGATGGACAAGTTAGTGGTTGACGAGGGAGGGGAGAGGTCGAGGTGGACGACGACGTCGTTTGGGTAACGCCTTAGGCCTTGCATCTCCTCGCTATAGAAAGTAGAAACAGATTCTTGGGGGGAAGCTGTATGTGATGTCAACGGAAGCAAGTTTAGTTTTGGGAGTTTTATTTTTGTGGGAGTTTTATACAAAGAGAGCAAGATTGAGGAGTGGTGGTGTGGTTGCTTACATCACAAAGGACTGTGTTACATTGTTTCACATCACCGCCCTCTGGGGGAATTCTGGAAGCACACTCGCCTTTCACTCGACTGTTTGTTACGTGCTTTTGACGTGACAGAATATTCCTTGCAGCCCTTTTTCTTTTCTGTTAACTATCTATATATATATTTATTTTCTTATGAGATATCACCCACTCATCATCTTACACAGTGTATTTGACACTAAAGTTAGATGACTGTAATTTAAAAATTATAATATTAAAATATTTAATAAATATTATATATTATAATATATATTGATATAATTTTTTATTTGTATAATAAAAAAATATATTATATCTTTAATAATTTTATCAAAATTATTATTTAAAATTTATTTTTACTACATATAATTAATTTTGTGTTATAATTACAGTTTTTTTTTTCACAGCAGCTGTATCTTAAAAGCTACAACATCTCAATCTCAAACAATACCATAAACTTCTACTATCAACTAATTTCTCATGTTTAATATACAATTTTGCTTAACTTTCTTGTAACTTAAAATAATTATTTATTAGTCCATTTCACCATTAAAGGAAGAATGAACAAAATTGAGATACCACTTGGAAAATATATTATTATTCTTATATAATTATGATCGTTCTTGAGCGAATACTAATCGGTAACAATACATTTCACAAGTGATTTTAACTATATAGATTAAAAATAATAATATATGTTTTAATCACTCAAAATTTTATGTAAATGTGACAATATTTACTTATTATTGTCATTAGCATTTCAAATATACATAAAAATAAAATTTTTAACTCTCAAATGTATAAATCAATAAAGTGAACAATTATTAAGTGATTTGTTATTGTAGTTTAAAAATTAAGCAAAATCACAGTTGATGCAATCAAACCTATGTTATAATGTATATAAAGCATAATAATATCAATGCGTACACTCAACTATTGAAAGAGTTATTATGAAATTTCTCTAAATTTGCAAACTCAAAATATTATGAAAAAATACTATTATTTTTTTTAATTTTCTTATGAAAATGATAGAAATGGTGGGCCTCAGAAAACTTGATGGAATAGTTTTCACGTAATTTCTTTGAATTGTCAAGAGATAAGGTTAAAGGTGAAAAAAATTTGATCTTTACTTTGATCTTACAAAAAAGCGGGTAAAAATGAAAACAAGGGAGCGAATGATTGGAGAGTGGAGTATACGTG
This sequence comes from Atalantia buxifolia, assembly GCA_030444775.1. Lineage (NCBI taxonomy): Eukaryota > Viridiplantae > Streptophyta > Magnoliopsida > Sapindales > Rutaceae > Atalantia > Atalantia buxifolia. The sequence continues at coordinate 14,022,707 of CM059834.1, read as the reverse complement.
CAGCTAGCGCTGCTGTAAGCTTCAAAAATTGTTGTCACATAATACGGTAGTTCCGAAATACTGGATATTTGCCGAAGAAAATGGGGTGGGGCTGTCACGTGGGGAGCGAAGTTAGTAAATGGCGGTGACGTCATATTGACTTCGACGTGGAACCGTGATATTGAACGTGACGTATCCAAAATACTAAAGCAAAGTGCAGTAAAAAAAGAAAGTCGTCTGGCGTGGAACAGTAAGCCATTCGTATGCGGGCCCCATGTCATGACATAATCATCGGAATGATATTACACTTTCCTCGTCACCATGACGTTCCCTAGCGGACACGTGGCCATTTCCTTTACTTTCCTTCAGGCATGGAGGTAGTGGGGTTGGGGAGATAAAGGACTGGGCCCCTACGGGCTTTTGGAGTCTGATGAGGGTACCCAATCGTAGTCGACCACGTGTGATAACAGTACGTTCGTGATGGTGATATGTGGGGGGCTTTGTTCCGAGGTGGTCCCAACGATCATAAATTGGGGTTTGGAGAGTCCTTAAAGGAGCACCGTTGATGGTGGTAAATATGGTGTCTGCCATGTGTAATGCTTTGCGTTGTGTGATAAGGAGGGATTGCATCATCACCATTGTTCTGGTCCCACGAAATTCCAATGTCCTGCCCCGTTTTAGTCATTCTCCCGTCCGCTGGATCCCCACTTCCATTTTTTTTGCAAAATTAGCACCACTAATCATGAACGGTATATCAATAGAAGTGCCATTATTACTTAATACAACGCCCCGAACTATTGAATGAAAATTTCTAATTTTTCGTTCTTGATACCTTAAAAATTTAGAGTAGTGTATTTTATATGTCATGCATTAAGGGATCTAAATAAAATTTGAAATTCCGTATGAAAACTTCGAAAAAGTACATGTTTTCCAAACAAGGTGTAAATATGTATAATTGTTGTGCTGCAATGTAGAATTGTAATCATTCTCGCTTAGTTATATATTGTTATTTGCAAATCATACATGAATGAATGTTTATACGTTTCAAACATTTTTATTTAGTTCCTTTTGTTTTAAGCTATTACATTCTACAAATATATTACAACCTATAATCTATTAGTAATATGAATACATTCAAAGTACAGTCCAAAAATCTATAAAGTATATTTTTTTAAAACTTGCACCGATAGGAGGTGAGGCCTGCGTACTTATACAAAGGGAGATATATCTAGTCTCCATAATAATTGGTTGAAAAATGAATTATGGAACAAAATGGAGGCTCAAACTGATTCCCCTTAATTGTCTAAGACACCATTTCATCATTGGGCTATAATGACTTGATTGTATAATCTTCTAGCTTATTGATGAAAAAATTTACTTGAAATAAGAGCTTCAATATATTTTAAGTTAAGTATCCTACGGATTTGGTCAAATAATTTTTACATATTTTTATTTTGATGATTATTGATATTTTATTTATTTTAGGTGGTTGTTCTTAGGATAAAAAATAATTTAAACTTTATTCATCCTGACATTATAAAACTTAAAAGAAAAAAAAAGTCTTTTTTAAGTCTTTTTATGTGTTTACTTTAAATTTTTTTTTTTTTAAAAAAAAGGGGAACTTCAATATTTACTTAGATCCGCGTCAATTAAAAACTACAAGAAACGTTAGTGTGAAATGACAAAGGTGGCCTCCTTTTGACTTTATCTTCGTAACGGAAAGCTTATAAATGATTGGATGTAAAGATTCAAAAGCAAATGGGGTGATGTGTGATATATTATCTGTGTGTGTGTGTGTGTGTGTATATATATATATATTGATGATTGATGATCACGGAGTAAATGGAAGCGTGGACCAGAGATCTTTCATGTATGGCTTGTGGTAGTGGTACTCGTGGTCACCATGCACAACGTCAATTCTCCAAATCAAATCGAAAATTGTCGTAACGCTTAGCATCAGCCATCAGCCATCAGCCATTAGCCGAGCTATTCTTAACGCCGAAGGTTAATTGCCACTGCAGCTATCCCTACACCTCTGCAACGCATACTTTATGCTGTCTGTTCAAGGGAAAATAAAAAATAAAGGGCTGAATCAGAAGATGCCGTACAAAGAACCGGCAGAAAAACAGCAATGGCAGATGACCGAGCATCACTTGTAGTACATATTTGTTTTGTAGTCTTTTATTGTATTCTCAGAGCCTGTATACAATTATTGCATGGCCACAGACAAAAGCTTTCGAAATACTTAAATACAAGAACATAAAGGACTACGATTCTGTCAAGAATTACAGATGAATTTATTATTTCTCCAGCTTGAACTATCGTCTCTCGTCCAGAGTCGAGTTTGCATCTCCTGTTATGTTTCCCATTTTGGTCCCTTCGGAATAATTTCTGAACTGATCAGTTTTGAGGAGCTAGCTCAGTTTCCATGGTTATGGTGGACCGGAAAGTTGAGCTTATGATACTGTTCACGGGCCCTTCGTACCTGATTGCAGCTGCCACTAACTTTGACTAACAAGAATTTTAAACACACTTCGAAGCAACACTAAAGTTGACTAAAGCAGCTAGCAGTGCATCACCCAAAAAAAAAAAAAATATATATATATATATAAAAGGACAAATAAAATTACATCTTCTGACGCGCGTGGGACATAGATTATCTTGCTGCATCGCATGATTAATAAAATTTTGCTCCTCTTGATTTAACCAAGCAAAATCTCTCAAGGATTAAGTAAAAATCATGCTTCAGTCCACGCGCTCCATTCGAGCGTGGCTTCAGAGTCATTACTGATCCCTGCCCTCCCTACACGATTCGTTAAGAAACAATCATCCGCACGTGAGGAACCACATGTCCGTACCTTCCAGAAACTATATATTATTTATCTATTACTCTATTAGTGGTCCTTACCTGGTTGTACCCGCACCCGTTTCCGTATCCGGATTCACTTCTGTCTTAAATGGATCCTATCCTTATTGCTTACTCTTTATTAGCGAGTGGCCACCGCACGGTTTGGTGGCTCGATCCTCTATGGGCGCACGTTGGGATACAGCCCCATGTTTATATGCAAGTTTCCACTCAACCTGTTGTCGGCGCCGCTGGCTTTTATTTTATTAATCAACCTCGTTGACAACAAGCCCATGACACATGGGTGACGTAACCCGGCGTGACAGCCATATGACATAATTGGGGCCCACTGATGTCATGATCTGAATCTCTGTCGGCTCGTAAATGTGATGCGGTATCCTTGTTTTGGAAGAGGAGGGCAATCCTCTTTCCTGCATCAACGTGCGTAGTATCCAACGGTCACCATAATTAAATTGCTTACCGACCGTACACTTGGCAGCGCGATGATGTGTTGCTTGTGCAAGCGGTGATGGCCCTGTATGGTTACGGGAGATACGATGTGACAATCAAATAGTGTGTCCGGGTGAAATTTAAGCCATCCGAAATGAGACGGGTAGTTGTAAGAGATATTGAGAAGTGATTACTAGCTAGCTGCTGCTTTGATTGCGCGTGGAGACGAGTTTCCTTCTCCTGTTCTCCAAGAAAGGAAAAATAAATCAAGTTTTTTTTTTAATTAATTAATTGTTCTGGAGAAAATTGTTTATACCTCTCGAAGATTGAATTTTGTTATCGATCATTAAACTCATTACATTTCAAAATTATTTATGACCTCTTTATAGAGTGTATTATACTACGTTAAAGCTTTATAAGGCGCAATGTGCATGAATACATTGCGTGCTTGCAATGAATTGAGTTCGAATAATTATAAAGTATAAATGTAGTTGAGGATATACATAGGCGACAATCTGTTGGATTTGGTCATATCTTGAAGATTGTGCTAGTTGTTAAAAGCATTACCAAACACAGTCTAATTTTATTTTTTCAAATACTTCTTTATTTCTTTACTTATAAATGAAAGAGTAAAAATAAAAAATAAACACTCTCCTAAAAGACTCTTAAAATAAAGAATAAATTAAATTTATATTATTTTAATCAAATTATTCTCTCACCAAATTTAAATGCCCTCTCTATTAAAAAAAGAGCACATTCCAATTTTTTTTTTTTAATCTCAAATGATGTATTTTTACATCGCTTGGTTGGTAAGATAATCTAATTAATTCACTCGGATCTTGTAAAGGGTTACTAACCACTCAATTAACAACACGTTATTTAGAATCAAATTTGGAATACAAAAATTCAAGATGTCTCACCAATTGATCGAATTACAAGATCGAAGCGAATTAATTATATTATTTCATCAAGTAATTGATGAATGCTACATCATTCAGAATATTTTAAAATTTAAGATGTGTCGTACTACTCTAAAAAAATAATATATTTTTAATAATATAGTCATAATACTTCTCTCTCTTATTAATAACGATGATATAAAAAAATAATATAATAATATTTGAAGAAAGAAAAATTACTTTTCAACATATATTATAGAGAAAGAAGGCAATTTCCAAGTGCTTTTTAAAATATTTATTAGTGGTGTAGCTCTCCAAATAAAAAAGTGAAAACTCCTTTAAAAAGCCTTTTAAATAAGTTCTCACACGTATAGCTTCATATCCCATTGTTAATGAATTCCTCCAGTATAAAAGAGAGAGAAAGAGGGAAAATTTTAGGCATGCAATGGAAGGGACCCAAAATAATGTCAAATACGTAATGGGCAACAAATAAACGTCATCTTGGTGGGCTGCATTCGGAGAGAAAATTCATATGGGACTAGGCATGCATAGCTAGGAACTTTAAATAAAGCTCCATAATGTACTTGGCAACAGGCAAAAGGAGTCTCCAATAATTTCCTTTTTGAAAAGACTTTTCCTTTCCAAAAAAAAAATTACAATGATGATACAAACACTCTTAACGGCATCAAATTCATTGCCGTTGTTTAATCAAATAACTAAAGCATACATATTGGTGAGATTAAACTTCAAAGGTGTGATTTGATTTGTCAATCGTAATTACAAAGAGAGGGAGACTTTTCCAAATCAAAGAAATTATGAGCGTCAAATCACAATGATGATACAAACACTGTCAGCGGCATCAAGTTCGCCGTCACTGTTTAAAACTATGGGGGCACTCATTTTATTAGAATAACAAGAACCAAATTAAATGGTAAGAAAAATACAATTTTCATGCAATTTTTATTTTTTAATTTTAATTTTTTAGGAGATTGAAGTTCGTGGGGGGTTTCTTCTTCTAATTTCGAATTGTTTCTCATTTTATTAAAATAAAAGCTTCCTCACTGAAAGAGCCATTAGCTATATAATAGTCATAGTAACAACAACAATAACAACAATTCTCTAATAACAACATCATCACTTTAACCTCATTTTGTTAAAATAAAAATAACACTAACAAATAAAAAAAATACAAATTTTAATATACTATTAGATAAAAAAATACAATTTTCAATGTATTTAAATCTATTTTTTTATATTTTTATGTGCATTCTTACTTTATTAAAATGATAATACCCTCACTAAAAAAAAGACTATATATAAAAAATTATGGACATCTGATCAGCCCTCTCTCTCTACACACACACACACACAAACACACAAATATTATGCAACTGATTCAAATCCTACTAAAATTAATTCCCCCTTAAATATGTATAGATGTTCTTCTTAGTTCTCTATGAAATCAGAAATCACATTACATAATTGCTATATTTGATGCTTACCTCTATCAAAATAATTTATTTCATTATTATGTTGCCCTTTATGAATCAATTTCTCAGCTCCGCCCCTGTTTAAATTAATAAAGAATAGGAATATTAAAGAGTGACAATCGTTTGTTGATTTCATTAAAGAGTGGAAGTTTCGTATGTCAGCTTTGATTTGAAGCGAAAGAGACGGATTCAATTCATGCGTGGAATAATAACAATAACAACAACAACAACAGCAATAATAATAATAATAATAATACTTCGGGGTTTGGGGCATGTGCGTGTGATATTTTGTGAGTGATGTGTGGAGCTTTAGTGATCTAATCTTACCCTTTGTTTCATTCGTTTGGACTGATCTCATCTCTATAAATTAATGGATCCATCTGTCTGTCACTCTTTTTAAGTCATAGTTATGCTTTTGCATGCCATTTTTTTGACATTTTCTGGCAATTGTCTGTTGAGTGTAAGAAGTCGAAGTGGAGTGAATCAGCCAATCGGGTGCTTTTTGGATCTTTGGTTAGTGTGTAAGCAAGATACTCTCCCCAATTTCTACTGTGGAATAATTTATGCCAGAAAAAAAAAAGAAAAAAAAGTTGATCTCGCAAATTAATTATACCCACGTCACCTTTTGTTTCATTCTTCTTTTTTTTTTTAAAAAAAAATTTTTTTAGTGGACGCTAAATTAAAAAAATAAATAAATACAATCACAAGTCACAGTCATTACAGTTAATAAATTCTCGCATCGTGGAGCCCAACTCTTGGAAAAAAACGAGTTGATGTTTAATTTTGGAGTGCTTCTTTTAACACCCATTTAATATTCTGATAAAACCCTATTTTCATAGATATTTTATCCAAGGACAATTAAGTCTAATTAAACTATCTATCTTTTTTTCTCGGTTTACATTTATTTTAATCCAATCAAAGTCATGTAATTTATTTTTTCTGCAAACTCTTCAATCGTCAAAAAGCATTTTCGTTTTTTTTTTCTTTTTGTTTTAGAATCAACAATCAATTTTATTCATTTCTACAACTCTTTTCTTTTAAACTAATATTTAAAAAATGTTTAATTTAAATTTATTATTGGCAATAAAATCGTTATCGCTTAGATGCTCTGAATAAGAAGAAAATATAGTTTAATTAGATTTAATTTATTCTTAAATTGGTTTAAGTTTCCGGAACAGTGGAACCCTACTTCTCAACTACAGTGTGGTCGTTTGCGTTGGGCCATTCGTGTACACAAATTGGATTATCCATTTCGTAGATGCTGAAGCTGGAACTTGGGCTGAGTTGAAGATTTTAACTGAACATGTCCACTGAATCTGATGCATTTGGGAAACAAAAGTGGCCCTATGGTCACCCCTCCAAGGTCCCCATAAAACCCCTCTCTCACGTTTACGATTTTAGCCTTACTTTAAAATTACATAATGAGACGCATAGTTTTATCTATTTGAAGCTCTTTACAGACAACCCATTGTTGCTTACTCTGTTTTCAATTTAAGTACCTTTTACTTTAGCTACTTCTTATTTCTTTGAGATGCCCAACAAATATTCTACTAAATTGACGATGAACAACTTTGTTCCAAGAATAGTTAGGGACTACGAAGGATCCAAGTACAATTTCATATATTTTATCTTCCGGCAAATAATATTTATGCACATGGTTAAAACTATTTTCTCTACCGATTTACTTATGCAAGAGTCAAGACTACAAAACAAAGTATTATATATTTGCCCATTTTTTTAGAAGTTAACGATAGGATGAATCAAGAAATTGTATTAAGTTCTAAAAGGTAAATTGAGAGGAGAGAGGAAAAAAATCCCTTGGAAAAAAAAATAGTAAATAAGGATATTTATGTAATTAGGAAAGGTGTATTCAGAAACAATAAATATTTCAAAAGGTGTGCTAACAGCTGCACTCTTGGAACAAAGCTTCCCCTTTCTTGTACCCACCTGGGCCATAAATATTTTAGTTGGGGTTTTTCTGTGATGCCGTAATTTTACCGTATTAATAATTTAATTTTTTATAATTAAATTTAATTAATATTATATAATATTTATATTAAATAAAAAAATATTTATAAACAATTTGTTAATAGTTATAAAAAATAATTACTTGATCACCTATACAAGCCATCTCAAATAAATAAGGCGTACTAAGAAAATGTATTTTAAGAAATTTTTTGAGCAGTGCCAACAGTCCAATATAAAATATTTATGTTGAAATTCAAAATGTAACGTTGACTCCTTCAAATTCTCTCACTAGCCTCTACTTTTTAATTAATTTCAATTATTTCTAATCCTTATTTATCATTCTCTTTTAAACAGCTTTTATTCCCCCCCCCCTCTGCCCCCAAAAAAAAAGCAGTTAAAATGTACTAAAATAAATTCAAAAGTTTACCCGCAAATTTCCTCAATCAAGCACCTAACAAATTCATCCACTTATGACGTAATATCCAAACTCTTTGAATCATATTCAGATACAAACATTCAAAGAATAAACGCGTAAATTTGAACGATCAATATCCCTTCCTTGTTGACAGTAGCAACCAACTCAACCCGATACTATAAATGTAAGGAGTTAATTTTAGACTACTCCTCTTATGAGTTGATTATCTTCAACTCACAGCTCTTATTTTTGTTAAAAAAAAAAAATCAACTCATCTTTATTTTTTTTTTCCTTATCGTTTGATAAAATATTGAGATAATTTAATATTTTAAAACACAAGAGAGTGATTTAAAGATAGTCAATTTATGAGGTGATCATATAAAATTTACCCTGCAAGTGATCAATAATCGCCAAAGCAGGCGACCAAACAATCAAAAACCAGATAAGAAGAAGCTTTAGGCAGGCAACTATTTAGAATAATTAGGGCAAGTGCAACACTGGACTTGATGACTCCATTGAAGAAGAGCAGTGCGCACATAGAAGGAAGTCATGTTGAATTCTTTAAAAAAGAAAAAATACAACAAAATTTTTTGTCTTTAATTTATTAGAGTACGTGAGGCTGATTATAGTTAGATAAATAGATAAATTTAGAGGTTTATATAAATATCACTTTCCAAACTTTAACCTCATAGCCCAGCCCAGCCCAGCCCAGCCCATAAGCTTCGTCACAAATTAGAACCCTCGATCACGCTCTCGCGTTATCCGATACCCTGACGTGGCGCATTTTAACAGCAGATGAAGATAAGATTGCGGCATCGAACGATCAAATCACCCAAAATCAACGGCTCAAATCAGCTCTCCACAGCCCTTCCCTGGCCCTCTCCTCTCGTCACAAATGCGAACCATCGGGAACTTTCTAGAACTTGTTTAGTCTGCATTTCCTGACCCACATCTGACAAATGGCGGAAAATTCGAAGAATTTCGGAAGAACCTGCCACATGACAGATGATCTCTTTATCTGGAACCTTCTCTTCCACCCTCTTATAATCCTAAACTCGCTGCTACACTTAGACTCGACACACAAATCTCCCCTGGAAATCTTACTGCAAAATTACAATCAAGTCCGTAAACAACTCCAAATTCGTTCTAAAGCCTACTGAAAGCTCGCTTAATTAATAACTCTCTGTTTAAAACCTCTATTAGCATTAGCTATGGAGGGAGTGAGAGTGAAGGAAGAAGAGACGGTGACGTGCGCAGCGACGACAGCTGCTGCTGCATCAGCGTCGTCGTCTTCGTCGTCTTCCAACTTTATGCCGCAGCCGTTGGAGGGTTTGCACGATGCAGGCCCGCCTCCGTTTCTGACGAAAACCTACGAAATGGTCGAGGATCCATCAACGGATGCGATCGTTTCCTGGAGCAGAGCTCGCAACAGCTTCATTGTGTGGGATTCTCACCAGTTCTCTACTACTTTGCTTCCGAGATATTTCAAGCACAGTAATTTTTCTAGCTTCATCCGCCAGCTCAACACTTATGTAAGCATGCAAATCATCTTTAATTTTGTGCTTTTTCGATTCTGCTGAATTTGGCACGGGTTGCCTACAACGTGTTTGATGTTTGTTCTCTGTTTCGAGAATGGTGAAATTTTGAGGCGCTCTTAATTAATCTTAATTAATCAATGCTGTATTATGGTTTAAGTTTGTCTCTTGTTTCCTGGGTTCGCGAAATGACTTGGTCACCTCTTGAGTACATTATCTTTCTTTTCTTTTTTTTTTCTCCTGGTTTGATAGTGTGCGGTGTTCAATCATCACTCTATTTTGTTCTGCTAATGAGTGGTCCAATGATTGATGGTCTCCTTTAGTTAAATGATCGATATTTAGTGGGTTGGTTTAAGTTTGTTCTGAATTTTTTCCTGAGTTTGTTATGTTCACTTATATTCTGTTTAAGTTCTACATGCCTGTAGTATCCAACAACCGAGACATGACAAATGCTAGTCAGAGCGTAAGTAATTTGCCCCCTCTTCTTTGGGGCTGATTACTTGGAAGTGGCAGGGGTGATTTTATTGAGAATCATGTTCTATTTGTCGATTTTCAAAAGTTTATAATTAATATAATGTTGGAATGCAGGGTTTTAGAAAGGTTGATCCTGATAGATGGGAATTTGCCAATGAAGGATTTTTGGGAGGGCAGAAGCATCTACTGAACATAATCAAGAGAAGGCGACATGTCTCACAGAGTATGCAACAGCGAGGAGGAGAAGCTTGTCTTGAGGTGGGACAATATGGACTGGATGGTGAGCTTGAAAGATTAAAGAGGGACCGGAATGTGTTGATGGCGGAAATTGTTAGGCTGAGGCAACATCAGCAGCAATCAAGAGATCAAATCAGTGCAATGGAGGGTAGGCTATTAAGCACAGAAAAGAAGCAGCAGCAGATGATGACATTCCTTGCAAAAGCACTCAAAAACCCATCGTTTTTCCAGCAATTAGCTCAGAGTAATGCACACAGAAGGGAACTGGGAGTTGTTCAAACTGGGAGAAAGCGGAGACTAACAGCCACACCAAGCATGGAGAACTTACAAGAAACAATTTCCGTGGCACCTGTGGGTCTGGATTGTGGTCCGGTTGTAGATTACACAGTCCAAGATCAAAATGAATTGGCTACCATGGAAACTGAGATAGAGACGTTTCTTTCTTCGCCGGTGGACAACGAATCAAGCAGTGATATCGGCAACCCAAATGCTGGTTCAGTACCTGCCCCAAGTGGTGGCAATTTCAGTAGCGTCAATGAGACAATATGGGAGGATTTTATGGCTGACGATCTGATTGCCGGCGATCCAGAAGAAGTGGTGTTGAAGGATCAGTCAGAGGCTGAGGTGGAATTGGAGGATTTGGTTGCAACACCTACAGATTGGGGTGAGGAATTGCAAGACCTTGTAGATCAGATGGGTTATCTCAGGTGACAAACATATTGCTGCACAGTATTGTTGAAGGACTTCCCTAGGCTGAGTTGGTCTCTGCAACTTCATTCCTGTTTCTGTAGTGGTATGTCTTTATAATTCTTGTTTGGTGATTAAGGTTGCCTCAAGTGTGCATTTTTTTGTAACTGATAGAAGTACATGGTTTTCCATACAGCTGGGAGTGGCGAAGTTGCAAAGAGGCCAACGATAGTTGTTCCTGTTCTACTGTATCCTTTAGTGATGATAGAGTCTCGATTTTTTGTTTGTAATGTCTAATGTTTCCCTTTTCGATCCTTTGCGCCACTTTAATGTTTTATATTTTCTTGCCACATGTTGCAGGCGGACTCGAAAAGAAAGGAGGTGTTTCAACCCGTGATTGATTTCAGAGATGATGCTCAAGTTCAGCCGCCTAGTCTGTTTGCACTCTGGACTTTCGCTGTTTCTTGTCCATTATATTTGTTCGTGTTTATATCAGCTGTCAGATTACAGATATGTAAATACCAAACGGCTTGTGCAGACTAATTAGATTTTACTATAGCTGAATACGTCTTTTGGGATTGATGAGAAATTAGACAATTTTATAGTGTTCAATAAAAATTCGATTGATTTCTTTATGTAATTGCTAATTTGCTATGCTTCGAATGTGACTTTTTTTTTTTTTATTTTTAAAAAAGGACCAGCATTCAAAGAAAAAGGGCCCGTCTTGTTGTATGAACTAATATTTATAACATCAATTACCAACTCGTTGCTTCCTATTATCAGGATCTATGCCATTGTGGTAGTGTTTGAGAATTGAGATTGAGGGATTATGATTCTATTTTTGTAACTTTAAATTTATTGTTTTAAAAAAAATTATAATTAATAATATGTAGTAAGTATAATTTTTAAATAATAATTAAAATTATTAAAATATAATATATTTTTTATAATATAAATAGAAAATTATATATAACGTAATTTTTAAATTATAATAATTAATATTTATTAAATATTTTATTACTGTAATGTTTAAGTTATAACCCGTTGAAGGTCAACCCCCCAACAATTTCTATGGCTTTGGCGGCTGCAGTTCTCTTCCTTGCTCTGGACTTTCTACTTGTTTCATTGCCTTCTCAAAATATAAAAGTTTTATTTGCTGTTTCACTGACCATGTGACCCACAGATTGAGGCCTCAGACACAATCATGTTGAAGATGGAACTTTATTGACAAAACCATTGATGAGAGTTATAATTCAATAAAAAACTTTAGTTAGCTTTTATCCCAAAAGCCGTACCGTATGGCAAACGTAATTTCAGACAAAACCAAACGGAAGCTTTAGCATCTCTACGATTATTTATTCTTATCCAAAAAGACAAATTAATTGAAGCCTGAAGGAAGTCTCATGGATGGGGCGGGGCGTCTCTGCAGTCGAAGAAAAGATAAGATTACACAAATTTTGTCCCCACCGGATTGGTAGATTCATCGAAAGTGGGTTAATTTAGCAGAAGCCTACGGTCATCCACTCTTATCGATCTTTATGTCAGCGCGAGAATATATTATTGTTCTAGAAAAAGGGCTCCTCGCGTAATGATAGCCGTTGGTCTTTGTTTTGTAATCGTAGAGAAGTTAAAAATCATGCCAATGATCTCTCTCTCTCTCTCTCTCTCTCTCTCTCTCCCATTTAAAGTAGGGATGTACTGTAAGAATAAAAAAATGAAGATCATAACAGTGATTGCCATCAGTTGGTTTGACATTTGCCACTGCATGGAAGGAAAGAGGGCAAAATTCCACCAACAGAGCAATTGCAGGCCATCTCATATTCTCATTTGCGTGCAGGACACCCCAAGATCTATTGACAGAGACATTCAACTCGTCTGAGTGGATTCTTAAATTAAAGGATTTATAAAGCACTTGATTGATTTTTTAAACAATTCAGTAGACGTTAAATTTTTTAATACCATATTTAACGATTCAGAAGGCTTCCTTCTGATTATTATATTTTCGAATGTGATATATATATATATGGATTCCTTATTTTACATATAACGTAAGATACACTTTTTAAGTAAATAGAATATAAATCCTACACATATACTGTTTATGTGTGAAAGATATATCTTATCTTGCAGTATATATAAAATAACAATTGTCATATATATATATATATATATATATATATATATATATATATATATATATATACATACATACACGTATATATTTTTGTGAAAGTGAAGTACCAACTTTAAAAAAATTAAACTAATGGGTATCAACCTCACCAATGTCATCATCATGAACTGACAAAGTGACAAACGCCAATTGCTCAAAAAGATGCTTGGTGAAAATTCCCCTGCTTCCATCTCAACCTTAATGAATATATAAACACACACACCCTGTCATTTATCTCCCTCAAAACATCCAGACGCGCGCGGAGAAACCATGGCCTTGGTGAGTGAAATACTTGAAAGATTTTCGATGAACAGAGAGTGGTTCTGCACGAGTAATCTTGGAGGATCAATGATCTTCCCAGCGTTGGCAATTCTGGCTGGAGTTTTGGGATACCTGTATGTACCCTATTGGAAAGTTAGGAGGATCCCGGGCCCACCAGCAATCCCTCTCGTAGGACACATTCCCCTGATGGCAAAGTACGGCCCTGACGTGTTTTCAATTCTTGCCAAACGTTATGGTCCTATTTTCAGGTCAGTTTGCAGCTTTTCTTCAGGACATAAAATTCTATGCAACAGATGGAAGATGGTATTGTCGTTGTCAATGTTTCAGTGGAGTACTCCCTTGTTCTTTCGTCCAAATTTTGCCTTTTATTATTTTGCTGATGCTCTTTTGATGATACAAGCGACTAATCTTTGTTGATTAATCATAACGTTTTCGTTGACCATTACTGTTTCATTTGAGCGGATGTTTATGAGCAGAACACTTTCAGAAAAGCATCGAATAACTGTCTTTTTTTTTTTTTTTTGGTTATGGGGGGGAAGTGCTGCAAAGAATTCTCGATTTTAAAACTTTTGCTTCATTTTTTATGTTTACTTTGATATTATCGGTCAATACCATTAGTCGAATTTCTCCATCATCTTTGCTTGCTAAAACAGGATGGGAATTGACAGTAGCGAAGCTAGTACCATCTTTTAGGGTGGGCTATTAGATTTATTTTTATTTTTTAATTATTAATAAAAATAAATTTATAAATTATATATATATTAATTTTTTTTTTCAGTTGGCTTACCCGGGTTAGCCAACTCTTAGCTTCGTCTCTAGGAATTGAGATACTTGGAACTTGACATTGAAATGGAACACATATACATATACACTCAAGATGAGACTCTATTCGATATTCAGGTGTTGTAATTTAGCCAACTCTTAGCTTCGCCTCTAGGAATTGAGATACTTGGAACTTGACATTGAAATGGAACACATATACATATACACTCAAGATGAGACTCTATTCGATATTCAAAAGTTGTAATTTAGCCAACTCTTAGCTTCGCCTCTAGGAATTGAGATACTTGGAACTTGACATTGAAATGGAACACATATACATATACACTCAAGATGAGACTCTATTCGATATTCAGGTGTTGTAATTTAAAAGGTATAGTTATTTTAGAAAAAAAATTATAAATATGAAATAAAAGTTAATATTATAATAAATATAATTTTTAAATAATAATTTTGACAAAAAAATTATTATATAATATATTTTTCATCGTATAAATTATCGATTAATAAATTACAACTGTCAATTTCAATATTAAACAAGACTGAGAGAATCATGATAAAATCATGTTGACTTTCGAACATTCATAAGAATTTCCTTCGACATTAATATCATTGCCCATGGTTGCTTACATTTGCCCAAGTATATTGAGCAATTTGTCTGTCCTCTACCACTTGTCTGCGTCCTACAAAATTGCTAAACTAGTCATCACAAGGTCGCCTTTTGAGCAGCAATGTTGATTGTTTATGTAACACGGTGCATCAAATTGATGATCAGAACGCATTCTGATTCCCTACGAGTGTTTGCAGGATGTTTTCTGTCAACAATGTCGTACACAATGTCATCTTATGATCAAGACAACCCCTAATAATGCTCTTCCGATTAGTACAACTGTGTAATTCTTATTGGAATGCGAACTAGTAAGACCATGAATGTCGATTTGATGAGTCTAAGACTATCCTAAGATAAGAGGGATTCTGTTTTCAGGTAACAGAGTAATATTTTGATAAAAAGGAACTAAATATTGGTCTCGTATTTCTATGAAACAGGTTTCATATGGGTAGGCAACCGCTGATAATTGTAGCGGATGCAGAACTTTGTAGAGAAGTTGGAATAAAGAAATTCAAAGACACTCCAAACAGAAGCATTCCCTCGCCCATTGCAGCTTCTCCTCTCCATCAGAAGGGGCTTTTTTTCACTAAGTGCGAAATTCTGCCTTCATAACACATTTTGTCACAGGCGATACAATTGTGTAAGAATTCATACTACTAGATGGGTTTTTTAATTGCAACCTTGTTGAGCTTGCAGGAATGAGAGATGGT
The DNA here is from genome assembly GCA_030444775.1 of Atalantia buxifolia. Classification (NCBI taxonomy): domain Eukaryota; kingdom Viridiplantae; phylum Streptophyta; class Magnoliopsida; order Sapindales; family Rutaceae; genus Atalantia; species Atalantia buxifolia. Next base: position 14,007,176 of record CM059834.1, on the reverse strand, counting down.
CGACCATGCGAAACACAATATTATCAGTCTACCAGCCATCTCACTTGGCCAGTTTGGTGCCCACCATGCAATCATTCATTGAATCTGCAACTCAGAATCTTGACTCTACAGAGGACATCACTTTCTCCGACCTGTCTCTCAAAATGGCCACGGATGTGCTAGGACAAGCTGCCTTTGGAGTCAACTTTGGGCTGTCAAAACCACAACCTATCAGTGATTCAGCTAGCTGTGTTGATACTCCAGCCAATGCAAGTGAAGTTTCAGACTTCATCAATCAGCATATCTACTCCACAACCCAGCTTAAGATGGATTTATCAGGTTCTCTTTCGATCATATTAGGCCTACTAGTTCCCATAATTCAAGAGCCATTTAGACAGATACTTAAGAGAATACCTGGCACCATGGACTGGAAATTTGAAAGGACTAATAAGAATTTGAGTGGCCGGCTTGAGGAAATTGTATCGAAGAGAATGGAAGAGAACAACCACGGTTCAAAGGACTTCTTATCACTAATACTGAAGGCAAGGGAATCGGAGACAGCGTCAAAGAATATTTTTACTCCGGACTACATTAGTGCAGTTACCTATGAGCATCTGCTTGCTGGATCAGCAACAACAGCTTTTACATTGTCTTCAGTCGTATACTTAGTAGCTGGACATCCTGAAGTTGAGAAAAAGGTGCTTGCAGAGATTGATGCATTTGGTCCACATGATCAGATGCCAACAGCTCATGATCTTCAACACAAATTTCCCTATCTTAATCAGGTAAGTCTTATTATTGAATTTTGAATTAGAATATACTAATGTACAGTTATGGAAAGCCATAAATTCCCGAATGTTTCAAATTGCAGGTGATCAAAGAAGCAATGAGGGTCTACTTAGTATCCCCACTAGTTGCTAGAGAAACATCAAAGGAAGTGGAGATAGGAGGTTACCATCTCCCCAAGGTATTGTCAAACACATTAAGCAATTAGCAGCATTAGACTTCAGTCAAAATTGATGTACTAGTTAAAGTCAAATTTACATTTTTGGGTGCGCAGGGCACTTGGGTCTGGTTAGCGCTTGGAGTTCTAGCAAAAGATCCGAAGAACTTCCCAGAGCCATGCAAGTTTAAGCCAGAGCGATTTGATCCAAATTGCGAAGAAGAGAAACGGAGGCATCCTTATGCTTTCATACCCTTTGGAATTGGACCCCGAGCATGCATTGGTCAGAAATTTTCCTTACAAGAGATAAAGCTCTCACTGATACACTTGTACAGGAAATATGTTTTTCGACACTCTCCCAACATGGAAAAGCCTCTGGAACTTGAATACGGCATAGTTCTCAACTTCAAGCATGGGGTAAAGCTAACAGTCAAAAATCGAACATGAAGATACTATATGACATTAACTTTTCTGTCAAGCTCTTGCATGTCATAAGCTGTCTAGGACTAGTTTAATTTTGTGAATCATAGATATGGCATGCAAACCCTATCCAAGGCAACTTTCATGGAATTGTGTCATGTTAAAATAAAACCAGGGATGGAGCAATACGTCATTTTGATGGATTGAGTACTGGGCAGCCAAATTGTAAAAGCTCATCCAAATTATATTGCAGAAGTTGGGGAAAAAAATTTAAATCAAGCACCATAAGTGAAATATTTTACAATCTAACTGCTCTCAAATATTTATCCAAAGAACTTGTTGGGCTGTTTTAGCACACAGCTTAATCATAGAACAACTGCCACTAACCTTGATGCACATTCTCAAAAGCAGAGAACAACAAGCTGTTGAACTCCAGAAAGCATATCAATCCATCTAATCATACAAGCAGCTTCCCTGCTCCCTTTGTCTCACAGAAATTTTATCCAAACGGGTAGGCAGATATAATGGCCTAGAAAAATTGGTAGAATAAGGTTCAGAATCAGCACTACTTTTTGAATCTCCATTAGAGAATGCCGCTGATCTTTTCAGGAACTGAAACTCATCCATGGACTGCCTTTGAACTCTGTGGGATAGTTGATTGATTCTCTGTTTCGCCTTTGTTGACTCAGTAAGGTTCATGTAGTTTGGTCTACTATTACCGCTCTCCTCTGTTCTTTCAGAAGCTAAGCCAGTGTTTCCAGATATGGGAGTTGTAGAAGTGCATATTGAAGATGAAGCTGAGCTCTCATCATATCGAAACTCAGAACTTGGGCTTGAAGAAGAACGAGTAGCTTGTCCCATATGGGGAGGTTTTGCAGAAATCCTGGTGGTGACATTGTTCTTTCTGATCTTCACAGGGCATGGTTCAGAAGATTTAGAACGTGTACCTACAAGTGAGGCAGCACAACTCTTCGAGGGTGGAATACTGTCTGAAGGATCAGCCTGCGATTGTTCCATCAATCGAGTCTCCCATGGCCTGGCAGCCATCCAACGTTCCAGCCAGCTCCATCCCCAGCTATTCTTGTCAAATTCTTGATTCTTTAGAGAGGAAATGGAACCATTTGTTCGGCTGTTTGCATTTTGGTTTGAAGTCCATTGCTGAAAACAAAGAATTAGATTTTTTTAATCAGGTGAAAGAGAATAGTACTTAAAATTCAAGGATATATACTCATGTTTATACCTTTTGAGCCAGAGAGTATGCAATTGCTCTTTCTCTCTTGAATGCACCTTCTTGCCTCATTTGAATCTTTGTCTTAACATCTTCCAATGTTCCTTTACTATCACACCACCCTTCCTGAAAATTTACAAGACCAAAACTAAAAAACTTGCTAAATTCATCCTGAAACATATGAATTATGAAATAAAGCCAAGGTCCATGGTACCTCAGCTTCTTTTAAGATATCAGCTTGGCTGTGTCGTTTATCAATCATGTCCTGCACAGCTTGCCCCTCTATGGACATTCTGACACGACGTGCCCTAACTCGGGCCTGAACCCGAACAAGAGCCTGCATGCACCTTAGTGTCACAGCTGCCTGCTTCCTGACTTGTCTACCACGAACAAGAGCTTGAAGTCTCACCACACCTTTCAGGGCTCTCAAAGCCCTTCTTGCCTACAAATATTGGACAATACTCACAATTGAAATAACATTTCTTAACGACAGTGGACACATTGAGTCACAACTCATACCTACTCCTAATATTTGAACTCATCCCACTCTGATAATATGGAACAATAGGAGCTAATATGTCTTAGAAGTTTTAATTCCTTAACCATGGAGTATGAATCAAGTAGTTTTACAACAGCATATCCCATAAAACGCAATTACAACCTCAATTACAAACATAAGATCCACTCTATTTCCATTACATCTACAGCAGTGTTGTGCTTGTGCAGATCTATCTAAACTTGTTATATACATAAAGTCTCACTTTAAACAAATCTGAAGCTTGTTATAAACTTGTTATACACATAAAGTCTCACTTTAAACAAATCTGAAGCTTTCTTATCTTTGATTTGCTTAACAGTCACTCAGAGAGAAACCCAATTACCAAGAAGCCACGAAAAGCAGTTTGGATGCGAATAGCTGCCCATTCTTGCCTAACAGCTCTGAAATCCTTGGGAGGAGCCCGAACCACAGTGGCCATTGCAACTGAGAATGCATCAGTTCTTGGTGAATCTGACCCTTCTGATGCTGCTGCTGCTTTATGGTTAATACCTTTGAAACTCTTCCATGAAGACCCCATTTCCCCTGAAGAGCTCCTCCACAGCCTCCATTTCTTGCCCTTGCTCCCCACCTTCTCCTGTAAGTACAAAATAAAGCACTAAACACCAAGTACATGAACATATTAGAGCTTACTTCTGATGAATGTAAGAAAGAGTAGCTTACTTGGTCGTCCTTTTCAGGCTTTTTGAGACCTATAAGAGCTTTCACCCATTTTCCTCCTGAAGCACCCATTAACGAAAGAGCTGAAAGATTACAGCTTTCAAGTAGAGCTATGGTGAAAGGTTAAAACTTTGAAACCAAAGACAAAGAAAGACAAAATGGGTAATGCTCAAAATGTAATATTATTGTTGAAAGTTGAAAAACCGGTTGTTCCCAAAAACCGCTAAAACCAGAGAGGACAAGACAGAGGAAGTGGATTCTGTCATGTTATGTTTGTGGGTTTAGTGGGTTACGCTTGCACAATACATGGACCAAGAATATTGAACCGTTTGATATTTGAAATTCAAACATTGAAAAAACAACACAGAGATGAGAGATATGGTAGTGTCGTCCCGCCCGATTCCTTGGGAAAACTGTTGGTTCCTTTATTATTATTATTTTTTTTTTTTGGACATTTTGTCCCCGTGTTCTGTGCAAAATTAAGAAACTAGACCCACTAACTTTGCAAGAAACCATGAAAAGGCACGATCACTTTCCCTCTTAGTCACTCAGTGCATGGAAAGATACAAAATGAAGACAACATGCCAGCCGACAAAGGATCTCCCCAAGTCAGTGTGAAAGATCCGGTGTTTTGCAGTAATGTGATACAATTTTACATTTACTTCGTAGGGCTTTTGATTTTTCGTGGGACCACTTTGGATTGCTCGTTTGGACACGTTTAATCGGACGGTTCAAATGTCTTCGTTGGTAGGAAATTCAAATCAGTAGCTGACATCTTCCTTTCTAATATGAGAGACAAAACAAAATTTGAACTCAAAACCATTGGTGTCCTGATAGTTAAATAATGAAGGAATCCGTGAGTCGCATGTTCGAAAATTACCATTATATCGCCGGTAATTTGAAAATTTCTTGAAATAATCATCAAAAAATTAAAAAAAAAAAAGTTGGCAATTCCATTCACACTTCCCCTAGCAAAATTTATAGCACATGGGTTTTGTAATTCACTAAAACTAAGACCAATTCCCACTTTCCGTTAGAAAACTGGGTGGTTTCAAAATTTTTAGATGGTGGATGCTGTATATTAAAGTTTCTGAAATGGATAAAATGTGCGAGTACATCTTGTAAAAGAAAAATGTGTGAATATTTTTGCTGCCCCTTGAAATTGAATGTAATAAATGCGGCTTTAAATTAAAAGCCAAGAGTACAAAAAGTTGCATGAAAGCTGGTGGGCAGCTCGCGGTTGATTTGATAATGTTTACCGTTTCAATGCAAGTCCTCGCGGAAAAAAGATTCTGCAAGAGCCAACCAACGAGTCGGCAGGAGTGTCGACAACGCTGTTCAGCGTAATGAATGAGTGGGCTTCGAGAATTACAAAAGAAAAAGATGCATTGAATTTTAATTTAAAGAAACAAAGACTGTGTGCTGAGTGCTGAGGGCCGGGCTTTGTGTTCTTTACGTCATTTGAGGCGTTGACAACGAGATTGTCCAATTTAGATTTTGGGAAAAAGACACCCACCTCTCATGGTTTGTCCTTAATCATCTCCATTTTGAAAAAGAACGGACAAACTATGTACCTTATTATTACTTTTAAACGAGCTTTCTTAACTTGAATATAATTTTTAACTCCTGTCTTTTCTTTTTTTCTTTTTCCAAAATTGAAATTAGGTGATTAACCAAATAAAGAGAAATTTAAATGGTTAACTAAATAAAGAGACTAAGCCCATGTTTAGTTGGGAGAAATAGTGGAAGAGGTGATAATTAAAAAAAAAAAAAAGAGAAGAGAAAATGAGTGAAAAAAAAAATCGCTCTCATTTTTATTATTTAGTTGAATATAAAATTTATCTTTTTATCTTTTATTTCTTTTCTCCATTCTCCTTTTTTCTCTTTATATTTTTTTAAATTAAACATACCGTAAGAGTCAGTCCGCTGTATCTTAAAATCTTAAAATATCCATTATTTAAACTGTGGAAATCTCCCTTGTGTATTGAGATAAAATGTCGTTTTCCTTAACTCTTATCCCTACAAAGATTTCAATTTTCTACACTCACTCTTCTCAATTTATTTCCTTATTTGAGCTTTGAGCTTTGAGCTCAAGGAAAACGGAAATTTGAAATCTTCGGTGGAGCCGTGGGGGCAGGAGTGAAGCACTGCCACCCATTAACAAACAAGATAAGAGATGAAATGATATTCTTAAGACAGGTGGCACAAAATTTTTTGAAGGTCGTAAAATTGATGTGGCCCAAATCTCGCTTACACTCTGTATGTCAATCGAACTTCTTTATGATTGCTTTTGATTTGGGCCTCGCCCAGGTTGACCCGAACTTTAAGGCCCGAAAGAAATCAACACGCCGTTGGTCGATGTTTGGGTCAATTTCTCATTGCCACACACACAGCATGCTATTGAAAGTCCACACGTAGGATCCACGTGATCCGTCTTTCTCTCACGCGCCCACTTCTGTTTTCTTTTTTATTTCTTGGTTTATTTGTTGAACAGCCGCCTAGATTCTAGGGAAACACGAGCTGGTCAACTTGAAAGAAAGATTAAAAAGGTAAAGAAAGCGAGAAGGGAACGAGAAGGGAAATATCTTGGCTTTATCAACTACAATGCCTGTTACAACAGCATATTCACAACTTATTTGCAGAAAGGATTGAGTAAACGAACAAAAAAGGGTAAAAAGAAAAAATGAATGAAGGTCATGGACTCATGGTCATGTTAACTACAAACAATAGAAACAAAGAATGTGAGCAACCTATTGGCACGAGCAGTGCCTTAAATTTGTCTTAGGCCTTAAACCTTTTAGGCTCAATCACTTAGCAGCCAAAATCTTCAAAAACCAAGGCCACTTGCTGTTTTCTGAACGCAACAAGTCTAATTAGCGTTAGCAACGGCTACCCTTGGGCTAGGAAGTCCCATGTATGCAAGCCTAGGCGAGACGCGGATTTTCGGGCTAGGCCGTGGTGAAGGAATTGGAGCAGAGATCCTTGAGCCACCCGGGGTGACTCTAGGTGATAGATTGACTTGCTCAAGTGCCTGGAATTGAAGGTTTGTTGGGTAGTCTCTCACACAACCAATGCGAGGTCCAACTCCGCTTGTCCACTTGCAAGACAAACGCTTGGACAAGTCATACACAGGTGCTTCCTTGTTGGCTGCAATGGTGCTGATACTAACTTGTTGGCGATCAGCTGTGGTACATGCTCGGATAAGATCCACAGTATCAGCAATTGTTGATTTTGCCATTGTGGGAAGGACCTCTGCTTCTTTTGGCATAGACTCTGAAGAAGTAGCTTTAAATGAGAAGCTGTCTTCATCTATTGCACATCTCTGCAAGAGGAAAAAGAAAGATAAGCACAAAGTTACTTTCTGAAGTAATCAACAAAAATATGATTAAACGTGTCTTATAAAAATTTAAACATGGGTATACACATGCCAAACAAGAAAAGGATGTTTTTAGGCGTGGATATTGAAGTACCTTCACGTTGGTCAAGTCCACACTCTGCTCCTCGAGGAAACTAACAAATTCTTTAAAGTTTTCTTCAGTTGGGAGATAGTGACCACTATATGGCCAAATAGCCTGAAGAGGGCAAGAAAAATTAGCTCCAAAAAAAAAAAACCTGAAGTAAATTAGTGTTGTTAGGTAAGCTAACATACCTCAAGAATCCCATCATGGGCTACCAGCCTTCCAGCAGCGGTAATAGCTCCTCCAGACAGAAAACTTGAGTGCTGAAAGACACCTTTCTTCTTCTGCCCCACATACAAGGCTCTGGAAGTGCTGAGTACAAAAATCCACTTACAATCCTCATTGGTATTTACAAACATCCCAGTTTGTCGGTATACAAGCTTTCCGCTTTCCACAACCACTTCAAATGCCTCCCTTTCTTTCTGCAAGCGCAAAATACAGGTTAATGGAACTCACAAAAGGTTTTAGAACTCGAATGCATGTAGGTGGGTTTGGATTATGAGCAAGAGGATCCATGTCAAAATATAAAATGCATGATAAGATGCATAGGGGCAAAACTTACAGGTCCAAGATATTTAATGCATTGCCGTTGTAGAACATTCCTTGGGCACTTCTCAAGGTTCACTTCTTTACCGTCACCGACATCCAACCTTCAGTTTAAAAGGGAATCAAGTTCAGAATGGAATAGTTAAACAAGGGAAAGCTTCACTTATATATCGCTAAATAAGTTGATTAGAATGTGAACATTTACCAATAGAAGAAAGGTTGGGTGCTCTTGCTGTCAGACCAGATATCATAGTAGAAATGTAAATTGTGCCCATAACGATGGCGTGGATCTATCTGCATTATGAAAAAGAATCAATTAAGCCGCATAATTTTAGTGATTCGTAACCTTGAGGCATAACAATCTACAGCACGAATGCAAATCCAGCCAATAGCATAAAATGTTTTGGATTTAGCAAAGACATCAGTTAACAGCCTCCAAAAGCCTATAAAAGTTACGAAAATTTATATTAAAGATCAAATTATCAAATTACAGTTTATAGCAGCCAATTTCGAGTTCATTTTTTTTTTGAGGAGTTCAAACAATTCAGCGCATAATGTTTCATGAAATATTAGAAGACCACCTCACAGGTTTGGGGCAACAAATTCTGAAGATTTTTTTGAAGGACTTTTCAATTGAATTACGCCAGTGGACTATTCCTAAGGCAACTCGAAAAACAGAATAAGACAATTTGAGACAAATAATTGTACAATAATAGGACAGAGCAATTGATAAGAATTTTGATGGAAGCATGTGGGCTTACAGCTTCAAGCCAGTGTTGCAGGGCTAGTTTCTGAGCGTTCTCATCCTTGGATAGACCTTTCCCTACCTGCAAACAGAGAAGAACCAGATGATTAATTCCATAAATCACTAACAGAAGCAGGTTAGTTTCAGCAACTTGTTAGCTATGGAAACCCAATAAATTACCTTAGCCGCTCTTGTTCTAGCCCGTGCCCAACGTGAGACTGCAGTTTCTGGCTTCTCAATGTTAAAGAATGATACTGAGCTTCGTTTTAGAGCTGCAAAATCCAATGCTTTCCACCTACAGCATGCGAATCAATGTAAGCAACAATTAAAATATAACAAAAAGACTCAATCAAGCACCAAGAAATTCATTTTTATCAACAGACATACCATAGCTCCTCAACCACAACAGCACAATCTGCAAGGTTCCTTCTTGTACGGTAACTCTTGTAGACTTTTTGAAGCTTAGTAGCAGCAGCATCAAGCTCGCTAACTGGTCGTGGAGAGTGAAATACGACAGGCTCAGGTAGCAAAATTGTTGGTTTATTCATTTTATCCTTGAAAGAAATTGAATTGGACTTCTCTTTTTCAGGAACATGTGAATCCCAATTCTTGAAGCTTAGGGACCTCTCCATGATCATTATATCTGACCCTTTAAACTTGTTAAGGGTCTGTAAATCTTCTTTCTTGAAGCTTTTGTTTCCAAAGCTTGCGGACCTTCTAATGACTTTTTCAACTCTATTCGTGAAACCAAAGTAATTTTGCAAGATTTCACTCCATGTGGAAACGAGTGATGACAGAGAAAGACCCATTCAGTATCGAACCCACCCTGCTCAGCACAATAAATAAAGTGATAAGTAAATTTATATAAAAAACAAAAATTGATGTTCATTCATCTTCTTTAATGACTGATCCAGGACCGGACCAGACAATGACAATGCTTAGGTACAACTACAGCACAATTTCCAACCTTCCAAACACGCAAGAAAAAAAACCAACTTTGGAAAAGTCAAATATCGTTCGTTCTCATGGCTCAATTATTTTGTACTTTATATTCAAAAGTAAGATAATTTAAGGAGACATTTCAATAATCCACTTGATCTATGAATAATTGAATAACAGTAGATAAACAGTAGAACCTATCAAGAATAATTAATGAAACAATGGACCAAATAAATACATACCCAAATGCATTACTGAACATGGAAATCAGTTGAAATGAACATATCATATAAACATTACAATATAAATTGAGGATTGAAAAAGAGTGGAGAACTCTTACCCAGAACTTGACACCAAGGGCTCCCAAAAACCTCACTCTCTATGTCAAGTTCTATCTCAAGTTACAAAAAAGAGTAAGAGGGCAGAGACAGTAGTAAGCACGTGGAAGTGGCAAAGTTGATCAACTTCCATATAAATATATATATACGGGGCGGGCTCTGTGGCAGCTTGAATAATCAAAGTAATCTTTTGGCTAAAAAAGGGATCAGATTAGCCAAACGGGGTAGCTTCAAGGAAGTTAAAGAGAAAGATAGAGGAAGCACCAATAAGCCAAGCATGCTTTGTATGGGCAAAACTAAACAAAGTCGCGAAAAGGTGGGCCTTTCAAGAGCAGCATGCGACTGTACGAACAAATACAATTGTGGTTGCTGTCCCTCTCCTCATCCTTTCTTTCTCTCTGCAGAGTTATTTCAATTCTGACGACTCGCATAATCGTTTGACTTTGCCTCTTGTTAAATGCATATTTGTCGGTCATGACTATATTTAAATTATTATGTATTAAAATATTTTTTGATAATTACATAATTAAAATAATAAATAATAAAAAAATACGTTCGGATCTTTTACTCAAAAGATCTGGGGTTACTTATGCTCTCAATAAACTACCAATGTATCATATCATGTAGTTTGGTAAAAGCTTGTCTCGGAAGAGGATAAAGGAGAAAATTTTACTCGCACAAAGCACTAGAAAAATCGAAGAGATGACAACTATCAATGGAGTAAAGAATGGCTGTTTAATAATTTGGAGCGAACTTAAGAAAGAAAAAACAATTTAATTAATAATAATCTTGCAAATGGGGGTTTGAATTAATTAAATGGTCAAAGTCAACTTACTGACTACCTCTGAGTATACGTTACTGCGAAGCTGCAATGACAACTCGTGTTGTATGTGTTGACTTAGGAACAAGTCTCGTCATCAATGACGCAACGATAGCACCCCCTTACGTACGGCTGCGGACTCTATCCCTATATTCGTAGTTAGGTTTTATAAATATTTTCTTTCCTCATCTTCAAGTGGTAGAAAAATAGCGACCGTTGACTTAAAAATTTTTGCCAATACAAATGACCCATTTGTAGAATTAATCATAGACAATAAATTATATCAATCTAATATAAAATAATAGTCATGTTTCATAAATCTAAACATTCACTTTATGGAACAAAATTTCCTTGGCCGGTAAATAATTTAGTACAAAGAGCAACTTAAACACTGAACTAATAAAGTAATAGATAGGACGGTTCTATTGGAGTCACTTTGAATTTGAAGAATATATCCTGATCACTAAAGATGCAACTAAAAAGATCTAATCAAAGCATCCACTCCCAAAAATACCATTCTCCACCAAAACTAATTAGACAAAATTAGTTGAAGCACTACGCTCAAGAATTCAAAGTAGAAATTTGAGCTCAGAAAGAACAGCAGGAATTGGCTCAACGAAAAGCTGAATGGTGGGATGATTTGGGAAGTGAAAAAGCATACAACATAGAAAACATAATGGACAATTAGTCTGCAATAGACAATTAATATTAGTAAAAAACTAAAGTAGTCAGAGTCACATGTTTTTATAGATGATCTTCCTTTACTCAGTACTTGATAAAGGAAAAACTGTAAATATATCTTTTTTATTTTGTCTTTTGTTACCAATAGTGATTAGTGAGTCAGCATAGAAAACAGAAGTCAGTTACTATTTATTAATAGTGGGTCACTACAAAAACTACAAAGTAGCAGTAACTAGTCAATTTTTTAAATTTTTTACTTTTTACTTTTTAATTAATCGTTGACTTTTTACCAAATATAAAATGTAACTTTAAATTTTATCTTTTGTACACATAAACATAAGTTATGTCAATAATTGCCACAAGTATTTAGTTGTATATATAGGACTCTCAAATCAAGTCGAGAGAAAGGGACATTGAAGTGTGCGTAAGGTGAATGTCAAGACAATGCTTTGTACTAAAAAACAAAAACAATAAAAAGTTCTTTATTCAAAAATATTTAGCAATCCTTTAAACATCAACTAGCAAGTTTCTATCAAATAAGTAGTTTAACTTTTTTTTTTATTTAATTTTTAGATTCAGAAGTCGAGCCTAGTTAACGAAAGTATAAATTATATTTAAAATATTAACAAAAAAGGTCCTTATTATCATTTAGGAGACAAGAGTTTGGAGAAAAAGTTTTTAAAAATTAAAGTTTTTGTTTTTAACAAAAATAATAATTTAGTAGAAGTTTCTGCTAATTTTCTGAAAACTTCTTTTTGAAAATTAAGACTTTTGTTTTTGACAAAAATAATAACTTAGTAGAAGTTTCTGATGATTTTGTGATATTTTTTTTTAAACATGGTCCATGTTGGCCCGTTTAGCCATTAATGTGTTGAAAATGTGTTTTTGGGTGTGAGTAAGGAGCAAAAAGTATTTTTAACTAGCATATTTTCAGAAGCAGTTAAATATAAACTTTGAAAGGCTAATTTTTACCAAAGCAGTTTCTGCGGTTTCACAAAGCTTTTTGGAAATTTCTTGTATATAAACGGTAAACCAGATATGTATGTTCTGACGGTCAACCCAAATAAGGACTAGATCAGTTTGCACTGTTGGTATAACAAGCCATGTACAAGTCTTCCTCTAGCTTAAGAGCATTTTCAAAAAACTCTTCAAATAAGATTTTTTACTTATTTGAAGAGTCACATCAGTATTTAGGACTTCAAAAAATATTTCAATTAAGATTTTTCAAATAAAAAATTATACTCTCTTCAATTTTGTTGAGTTATTTTCTCTCTCTTCAATTTTGTAAAGTTATTTTCTCTCTTCAATTTTGTAAAGTTATTTTCTCTCTTCAATTTATATTTTATTACTTTTTATTAAAGGAGAGAGAGAAGTGCTTTAATTACTATTTATTTTTTCTTTGAAAAAATATTTATTTAATTAAAATAATATTAATTTATTTTTATTTAAAGAATTTTTTTTAAAAATAATTTATTTTTCCACTCTATTTTTTAACACATAAATAAGTAAAATAAATATTTAAAAAATAAATTAATAAAGTGTTTTGAAGATGATCTAACCTAAGCGTTCCGTTTCATCTTTCCTCTTATTTGGTATCAAAGCACCTCCCCATTCCGTGTATCAGAGCACCTGGACTTAGGTGAGGCATAAATGTTTTATAAATGCCCATTTGCCCTTACAGATGACCTGTTCTGTCTAATCCACGTGCTCGCAATAGGTGAGGCATTAATGTTTTTATAAATGCCCACCTGCCCTGACGGCCAGCCATCCTGTGTACCCTAGTTGAAGTTCTTTAATCGGCTCATTATTAATTATACGGATGTAGCATCAATCGGCACCGTTGGCATACGAGACAACTAGTTCTCGCAAATTGCTCCACTCAAATAACTGATTCGAATGTTGAATGCTGGTGCCAGCGCCGACTTAATTTTTTTTTTTTCAAAGGGCATGTAACGTAGTATGTTCGAGACTGTTGTGTTTTACAAACAAGATTTTTTGCCCAACTCCAAAACTGTAAATTTCATTCAAAACGTGGAGGGATAATAAGGGGAAAAAATTAGACCAAAGATTTCATTTCTTAACCTTCAACGAACCAATGTAAATTATGTTAATGCCTACGTAGAGGGCCTTCTCTGGTCAGTATGAATCCGAGCTACAGTGTGTGTCTTAGCTTTAGACAGAGATCTATGAGGCGGAGATCGATTTTGATTTCTGCCGAGGTGGTATGCAAAGCCAAGACTTCATCATGTCGTATGCGGTGAAACCAATTGCCACAGAAGGAACAATCTACAATAAGATCATGAAACTCTGTCAGTAAACAGGCCATTTCAAATCTAAGCACGATTACATGATTACGGTGACAGCAAACTCTGAATAACCTCAAATGACTACCTTGATATAATTAATGCTGAGGCCCGCAAACAACTGTTTCCATCCTTGATTCCTGACAATAGCAGAAAGGCCTTCAAATGTGTTCCTGTATCTGACATCACCACCTTTGCTTAAAGGTTTCATGCATTCGACCTGCAAAACAACATTTCACAAAATAACGTAGAATTACAATAACACTTAGATACAACCCAGAATTATTGCTTGATAATTCCATTTGACATGGTCTTTGCGCAGGACCCTCAACTTTCTTACTGCAGGGTATCTGATCATTTACATTCAACAACAATATTCATAACTAGAGAAGATAGAATTACCAACCCCTAACACCTACTAACAACTATATATATGATACCTGCATCTGTCTCCTAACAACATCTAAGGGGTATGTGAATGTCTGCCCGAATAACCCAGCCATAGCTCCACAAGAAAGGCGCATCACAATGGACTTCTGGTGCTCCTCAGGGACACGCCTCTTAAGTTCCTCATATATGTAGAACTTCAGACCAGCATAAGGGAGGATTCCAGCTAATGTTGGACCTGCTCAGACAAAGACAACTTGAGTTTTTTTTTTTTTTTAATAATTTTTTAGTTTTATTCTTTTTTTGGGTGAATTAGCAATATATCAACGGCATCACATGGGAGAAAAGGCACAGTTTAAACAAGATGATAATTTTCACCGAAGCAGTAATCGTGAACAGACAAGGAAAATCAAATGTTCAAGAGAACTATATAGCCTACCAAATTTGAAGATTACATGTATTGGTGGCAAAACCAACCATCTTAAAGAAAAAGCATAACAGGACAGGACATACGCACCTATGCCTCGATATAGAGCACGTATCCGCCCTTCCTTATAGATGCTTGTAAGTACATCTTTTACGCCACTATATGCAGGTTGAGCACAGATACTTCTCATACCACTCCTCAAACTTCCTTTTGTGTCCACGACCTATATACCCATTTAAAAGTGATTAAAAGCAAAGGACAGATAAAATGTTCTGCTATTAACAGGATATTGTTCACAAAATTGGCTGATCAGCAAAAAGTTTCTGTTTTCAAAATATTACTTGAAACGTGTTTTTGATTTCAAAAAATAATTATTCTATAAAAAGCAAAAGAAATAACACAAAAATAAACATTTCTTTCAAGTTTCAGAAGAAAAAGAATGGGAACTACTGGCATAACTTAGTTCAACCTAAGCTACGTTTGCCCAGCTGACTGATTTATGAAAACTTAAGACCCTGTTTGGTATTGAGGTGAAAAAATAAGTTAATAACTATAGAATAAAAGTTAATAGTGTGTAGTAAATCAGACTTTAAATAATAATTTTGCCAAAAAATAATAAAGATATTTTAAGTTTTCATCATACAAGTGGTGGATCAAATTAACTTAGCTTCAATACTAAAGTAATTAGTGTTTACTAAACACCTTAGTGCTGTAAAAGCCACAATTGCCCAACCTCAATATCAAATAGGGCTGAAGTTATCTAGAAGTGCTAAGGTTTTAAAATATAGCGACAAATTTAATTATGCATTCACCCTATATATACGCCTCATCATACAATGATTAACAGGATCGAATGTTGACAAAGCATAACTACCAGAAAAGAAAAAGAAATGAATGTGAATTTGTCCTACATTTATGCTGGGTCAATAGTCTACCCGTACCCTTCTCACAGGTTCAAACTGTATATGATAAATCAAATTAATTAAATACTGTTATTATGCACATCATACCAATATGTATTAAGCAAAGTTCTAAAACATGGAACACCAAAATTAGAGCTCCTGCCTCCACTATCGTCTTGAACTACAAAATTGTTACCTTCAACCGATTATTGTGGAAAGATAAATGAATGATGGAAACTTACCCCGGAAAGTGACATATAGGATTATGAAATATTTGAAACTATATTGGACCTTCAGTTGAATATTTCAGTAATTCATGGTGCATATCAGTTAAAAGACTTTGCCAGCACACTACACCTAAAGTATCAACATACCAACATGATGATGTCATTAACAAAGGAAGATATACATCTAAGCATTAATCTTAAATCATAATCTGCAATTACCAATTAACACAAAATCCAATGATATCCTCCAACTTGCACAACTAAGAGTAAGAAGATTCAATAACACTTATGCAAACCACTCACCTGATAAGCAAGTTTTGTACGAGCCAGATCTAAAGGATACGTGCATAAAACTGCTGTTCCTCCAGCTAGCGAACCAGCTAATAGATCTATAACAGGACCTGATCCCATGGACGGATAGTTATTTATGATCCAAACACGATACTCCTCATACGTCATGAAATGTAGGGCTGCATAAGGAACAATCCGAAGAACACTAGCTCCATTTCCCCTGCAATTAAGACATAAGAAATTATATTAACTTTCCTGTGGGAAGGATATATATTCAAAAGGAAGCAAAAAATTGCAAAAAGAAAGACAAAAATTGCAATCTTACTTATAAAATCCAAGGATGCCCTCTTGCTTCAATAACTTCTTCAAGGATTGATACACTCCAAGAGACTGGAACCCTTCAGTTCTTGTCTGCAGAATCAGTCAATGCAAGTGATAATGAGAGAGTTAGAACTATTGAGAGATCATATATGATAACCTTCAAACGAATAACTCAGCAACATGAGAATGAGCTAACATGCAATATGCCCAGCTTGCTCAAAAGATGAGAAAGCATAATGTAATAAACTAACACAACTACATTAACAGACAAAACTTTTTCATCCTAAGCTAAATACACATTTTGATCATTTAATTGATGTTTACACATTGACCCCAGAACTATTAGTATCAAAACCACACATAAACAAACCATCAGCACAAATAAATGCAATGTAACCAAAGAAAAAATCTACAATATAATATGTCCACATACCATGCAGATAAAATTACCCTCATTCATACGATCCTTTAGAAACATTTACACTGTCTGGAACATAAAAATTGAGTGAATGAAACTGAAAAACCTTATTCACCTGCAAGAGTATTTTAGTCCGTTCAAAAGGTGCAACAGCCGTCTTAGCAAATGCCCCTGCAGCACCTCCAGCAATTAGCTCCTTAACATACACAGGCAAACTCTCATCATAGGAAACCTCTCTACGAGCTGACGAGCCATCAACTAGTCCAGCCACATTCGTTGACAATGTAGAGCCTTGCTGAGAA
The DNA here is from genome assembly GCA_030444775.1 of Atalantia buxifolia. Classification (NCBI taxonomy): domain Eukaryota; kingdom Viridiplantae; phylum Streptophyta; class Magnoliopsida; order Sapindales; family Rutaceae; genus Atalantia; species Atalantia buxifolia. The sequence continues at coordinate 13,990,285 of CM059834.1, read as the reverse complement.
CCCATCTCAATGGAATCCGACTCAAACCAATTCAACCAATTAAAACACAACCTTAACCCTCTGTGAATTGGACAAATTATTTAAATTTTTATCACCCACTTTGTATCTTAAAAAATTCCTTATCCCATCTATCTCTTGGGACACAAAAGCAATAGGCGTTTCTTTCAAATGAAAAATCCAATGGCCTGAGAACTCCCAGAAATAGTAATTCGGCCACGTTCACAAGCGGGTAGTTCTCTTCTATAACAAGAAGATACATCAACAAACTGAACGCCAGTGATTCAATAATCAAAACTCTTCCTCCATAAATGATGATATCACAATCACAAAAATATTGAGATCCGCCAGGCACAAACAGATTCACAGCTAAGACAATTAATCAATAATCACACAAACAGAATCCAGATCACAGATAGAGCTTCGGAACATACCGGAAAATCAATTGAATTGATTTGCGTCTAGAGAATAACGGGGCTATTTTATTTGAATTTATAATCTATATTTTATATTGCCGTTCTCCTTCTCCTTTTGAGACGGCAAATAGGAGGGTCCGTATGAACGCTCTCCCTCTCTCTTCAAATCGTGTTGGAATCGGCTACTGCTTTGATTCCTTCGGGCCCTTTTATTTTGAGCGTCATGTCACGGGCTCTAGTTTAAAATAGACTACTTCTTGTAAACATTGAAACTCACATGGCACACGTGAATTTGATGACTTGAGCTCCCATGCAGTCGCGTGATTATTTTATGGATTATTTGCACCCAGCCTCCAAATGTTTTGATATTTTTTACTGTACACCTAAATATTTTGATAATTTCCACTGCACCCTTATTTCCGTTAATTTGACCTTTATTTTTAACGGAGTTATTTAAAATTTAATTAAATATCAAAAATGCCTCTTATATTGAGTTGGAGAAGAATTAAATGACTTAAAATGCTAATCCAATAATTGATATTTAAATTAAAAATTCTTAATTAAAAGTAATTAAACAATAATCCCATCAATTAACTTATCAAATAAATTTAATTTATCATCATCAAATAATATTTAGGGTATGAACTTCTAATTTACCCTTTAGCCGTTAGAATAAACGGTCAAATTAATACATTTAGGTGTGCGCTGCAAAATGTTGAAACATTTAGGGATAGGGTGAAATTAACCCTTATTTTATTAACAAAGCTATAAAATAAATTATTTTTTAAACATTATCACTTTATCATATATATACATCTAACCATAAAAAAACTTTTGACATATTTTATATACTGCTTATGTCATCAGCCAACCACTTTACCATTAACACCATTACAATCAATTCAAAAATCTAAGCAAAATTACTATTTCATCATTGAATGCATTGAAAAACTATTTTACCCTTTGGAACTTTGGAAAATAACAAAATTTATAATTACATAATAAATATGACTATAAACATAACCGTCTTTATTTTTTATTTTTATTTTCTAAACAATGGTCTTTTAATTAAATTTATAAATTTTATAATTTTATTAAGTTTTAAAAGATAAAATGTCTTTTAATACATTTAAGAATAAAAAAGTCCAAATTAAATAATTATTTTATTTAAATTTTTTAACGTTGTTAGTGATAAAATAATTGATTGATATAAGTTTTAAAATATAAATAATGCATAGAATAAATTAGATTTTTTTAATAATTAGAATTACATCAAACAAAACAAACAGTAATATACAAGATAATTTCTCTCTCTTTCTTTTTTTTTTTGAACGCACGTGATGTGTGTATCCGCAAATTGCGGATTTAATAGTTGGGAGCTTTTGATTTGTCCATACGAGATTACGTCTTTATTATGAAGTCGTGCATTAATTAGAATTGATGTCAAAGTGTAGTTGTTGTGCGTTGTGCCTGCTATATGAACATTTGAATTTCAATCTTGGATCCGCCTACCACCGTTGCACCTTCCAACAGTTTTTGTCTTTTCTGATTCAGTTGTTGTAAAATTTCGTTGCGCCCCTTGTACTCGATGTTATTTACTACTTATTTATAAGTATTATAAAACTTTCTACTTACTTATAATATAAAAATTTAATTTATGTCCTTACACTGTTATTTATTTACTATTATTTTAGAAGTATCAAAAGAGTTTCCATTTACAACCACAATAAATTAATTATCATAACTTAATATATAAACCCTTAGAGTATCAAATTTGCCCCTCATAATTTTTAAATTCTCAAAATACCCTCCATATAATTAACTAAAAAATTATTATTATTATTATTATTATTATTATTATTATTATTATTAAAAAAATAAAAAATATTATAATTAATTAATATATTCACAATAATTAATAGTAATTTTTTAGTTTAATTGTTAATAACAATTAACAATAATATTAATAATAATGAATTTTTTTAATAATAATCACAATAATTAAAATATAAAATGATAATTATGATAAAAAAATTAAAGATTTTATTGTAATTTATTGTAATTTAACTCATTCTAATTTTGATTCTAAGACAAAATAAACACATCAATGACAATACAGCTGATTTCAATTATGATTCATGTAGTTCAAGTAAATAATTTATTATAATTTTAATTTCACCTTATTCTAATTTCTCCTCATTTCGATTCTCATTTAGTGAACGCACTATAAAATTATATGATGAGTTTCATATATTTTTTTCTCGTTTATTCTTTCTCTCTCTCAAATACATAGAGGGGTCCGCCTATGTTACCACCATATAATTTTATGGTGCGTTCACAATCGAAATGAGGAGAAATTAGAATAAGGTGAAATTAAAATGAGAAATTAAAATTATAATAAATTATTTACTTGAACTACATAAATCATAATTGAAATCAGCTGTATTGTCATTGATGTGTTTATCTTGTCTTAGAATCAAAATTAGAATGAATTAAATTACAATAAATTACAATAAAATCCTTAATTTTTTTATCATAATTATCATTTTATATTTTAATTATTGTGATTATTATTAAAAAAATTCATTATTATTAATATTATTGTTAATTGTTATTAACAATTAAACTAAAAAATTACAATTAATTATTGTGAATATATTAATTATAATATTTTTTATTTTAATAATAATAATAATTATTATTATTATTATTATTATTATTTTAGTTAATTATATGGAGGGTATTTTGAGAATTTAAAAATTATGAGGGGCAAATTTGATACTCTAAGGGTTTATATATTAAGTTATGATAATTAATTTATTGTGGTTGTAAATGGAAACTCTAAAATAATAATAGTAAATAATAAATAATAGTAAATAAATAATACTTCTAAAATAATAGTAAATAAATAACAGTGTAAGGACATAAATTAAATAACAGTGTAAATAAATAACAGTGTAAGGACATAAATAACAGTGTAAGGACATAAATTAAATTTTTATATTATAAGTAAGTAGAAAGTTTTATAATACTTATAAATACGTAGTAAATAACATCGAGTACAGGGGGCACAACGAAATTTTACAGCAATTGAGTCAGAAAAGACAAAAGCTGTTGTAAGGTGCAACGGTGGTAACATAGGCGGACCCTTCAATCTTGGTTGGATTGTTCCAACCATTAGATTTTATATGTGACTTGTCGGTAAAATAGTACCACACATACTATAATAAACATGGGGATTTCGATTGTAGAATGCAGAAGAATCCAAATATTAATTAAAATTTTAATTGTCAATGAAAATAATCGGGATAACAGGTAATTGGTTTTCTTATATGTATTGATTGGGTTTTTGTAAGTGGAATGTCTCTTAATTTTGTAACAAATGGGGTTATCTAAACCTATTAAATTTTTTCACTCCACGGAGTGGGAAATAATTGACATGTAAATAAAAACTAATTGACCTTCTAATTCAAAGCACTTTACAATATAAACTTACAATATAGATTTTTATCTATTCCTTTCCTAAGAGAAATTGTAAAAGATGAGTTTTATTGAATAATTGAAGTCATAAAAATAATAACAAGACTTCCATCTATATAATATGGCAAACTTATTTCCTAAAAAAAAGAACTAAAAATAAAATACTAATACATATACTATAATGGAGTCTAATTAAAAATAGAAAATAATAAAATACCTAAATAACAAAACTCTAAAATAAAGTCCTATACCATTAGGGCTCGTTTGGTTGGAGGATTAAAAGTGGGGATTGGATTATTTTTTTAAATTTTATCCTAGTCTCATATTTGGTGCTGTCAAGAGTATAAGGATTTTGTTATCCTGGACCCACAACATAATCTTAATTTTGTAAAAGAAATTATCCCAAGGGGGGCCATGGGATTAGTTAGTTTTGGATTATATTGATAACTCAATTAAACATAATAATTTATAAATATTAAAATTATAGTAATATGTGATAAATGTAATAAAAAATATTGATTTTAATAATGTAAATAATAAATTATACTAAAAATCATTATTAATTTCACATTAAATTAAAATTATATTTTAATTTATTTACTTGGTAAATATTTTTATAATTTCAAATTTACATTATAAATTAATTATTAAATTAATATTCAAAAATATAAATTTTTATAAAATAATAGATTATTGAATAAAAATAATAAATATATCATAAATATATTTTAAAAAATAAATTTAAAAATTATTTAAATTATGATTTATATTTCATTAATATCATTGAGGTTGATTTGTATAATTAGTAATACAAAATTTTAGATAATAATAGTAGTAGTAGTAGTAGTAATAATAATAATAATAATAATAATAACTTGTAAATTGTAATATTATAATATAAGACATGATTAATTATAGTCCAATCCAATATTGAACCAAACACAACATAATATATATATAATCCAATATTATCCAATCCAATCCTATCTTATCCAGTTCGATCCTATCCAATTCAATCTAATCCGGCATACCAAACGAGCTCTTACTGCATAAAGTAAAGTTTTTATTGTGAAAATATAATTCTTATTTGACCTTGTTCTGTCCCTTCATCTCTTTCCCTTATCAAAAATTTATTGTGATACATGAAGAAATTTTGCATTTAACAACGAAATTGTTAAAAAAGTTAACAAATTGGGCCCCATTATAATCTAAAACAAAATGGAAATAACAATACCCATCATTTAAAAATTAAAAATAAAAATTTTGTACCATTTTAAATCTATTAGAAATTTTTTGGTTAAATCTCAAAAACGCAAACTTTAAATGTTATTAATAAGTAAGAATTGATAATGTTACAATAAAAAGTGAGAAAAAGATAAAGTTGATTAAGCAATAAAAAATAGAAAAAATAAAAACTAAAAAAGATAGAAACAATTGAAAGGAAAAAAAAATTAGTTCAAACTTTAATCATTGTTATGGTAGAGCGAAAAAGTAGTTAATCAAAGGTAATTTTATGATTTTTAAGAAACAGTGAAGTAAATAATAAGTTATAATTTAATAATTATTTTAATTAAAAAATGAGTGTTAAAAAAATATGTGAGTTTGAATAGCTTTATCCTTTTATTAATAGACTTTGTTGTAAAATTTTTGTGACATAAATATAATACAGAAAACACAAGACCTTTTGCATTCCATCACCAATATTTAAAAAAAAAAAAAACCTAGGGCCGTCCTATTTTACCATGTGTCCATCAGTATTAAACTAGTTACACTCAAGTTTTTTATGATATTGAGGTTGAATTACCGTAATTTTAAATTACAACATTATAGTATTTAGTAAATACTAATTACTATAATTTGTAAGTTAAGTTACTTTGATCCACCGTTTATATAATAAAAAATCTATACTATTTTTACTATTTTTCTTGTAATTATATACTCTATTAACTTTTTATTTTATGGTTACAATTTTTCCCATAATAATTATAGTTTAAAAAATATAGCACCTTAATAATAGGTAGTGCCTTAGATAATTCAAAGGAAATTTTGAGTGATTTCCCTTCGCATATCAAATTATATAAAAGAGTCAATATATCATGAAAAAAGGATATTGTCTATTGAAGACTCACATTAGACTCTTATCCCAAATTCTCTGTGACCAACACATAAGCTAAAGAGAGATGTTAAATAGATTCTAATACTCCTATAGAGCAGCTCAATTACATTTCTTCGTTATAATCCTTATCTTTTTCTTATTAACTAAATGCTAACTTGAGTGTCCAAGTATATTTGGTAAGTGTTTAATGGACACTCAAAATTTTGAAATTTGAAAATAATGATAGTGCATTTATTAATCGGTAATTGGAATCGGCTGAAATTAGAATGCATTGGAATTAAAATGAGTTGGAATTGGAATGGTAAAGAATAATTTAAATAAACTATTCACTTTAACTAAAGAAATCAGAATTGAAATGAGCTTTACTATTATTAATTTGTTTAGTTTGTCTTAGAATCAAAATGGATTTTTAACTACTAAAATAACCTTAGTTAATTATTGTCATTATTTGTTATATCTATCTCTATCTGATTTTTAATTTGGAGAGGTATACAAAGAGTCCACATTAGTGTACAGGTGGAGCAGATATTCCTTTAATAGTTGTGATGGTAAAAATTTGAGTTCTTCCACAATAGAACTTAATATAAGTATTCATGTAAATACGAGTAGACTTGTGTAATAAATATCAGTGATTAAAAAAATTATGGGATAATGAATAATCTACTTTTAATTAATTAATTTAATTAATACTATAAATATTTTAATTTATACTCAAATTAAATTATATTATTATTTTAAACTTATATAAGTATTAAATTATAGAGAAATTATCAGCTATATACCCTTAAATGTTACTCGTATCAAATGTGTGTGAACACTTTTTAAGTGTATCACTTGTATACCCTAAGGTGACAAAATACTTATGCCGTCCACCTTTTCGTTTACTACCCTTAAAAACTTAACAGAATTTGAGCAAAATGACTATTTTATCCTTTAAACTCAAATTAACTTAAAAAGACAAATTTGCCCTAAAAGTGAAGCAATTCAAAATGTAACTGTTGGAGCCAATAACGGTTACATTTTTTGCTATATAATCATCTAAAACACAACAACAAAAATAGCTTGCAACATTCAACCAATTTGCAACAAGAAATCAGCCACCACACACCTGATAATCTCTTTAAATTCAACCAATTTGCTACTCTTTTCCATCTAAAAACTAGAAGCACATTAACAAATCATTGATCCATCACATACCAAGCAATTCATATGAAAATGACCTCCAATGAAGCATCAAGTTCTGCTGACAGTGGACATATCGGATATGATAAAGTAAAATGCCAACCAAAATATTGCAAGTGTGGCGTGCAAAAAGTGGCTATAATGTCAACTACATTACAAAACCATAATGCAATGTTTTGGTCATGCAGGTGGAAGCATTATGGTGCGAGGCATTGTGGATTTTGAGAATGGTTTACTGTAGAATCTCTCATATATCCTAGTACTAATGGCATGATGCCAGGGCAAAACTTGAAGCTAAATGATGATTTGGTTAAGATAAAGAAAAGGATAAAAAGCATCGAAGGAAAGCTTAAATGGATCATAATTGTGCTAGTGTGTGTCTTTTTAATTGTCTTTATGAGAAAGTAATGTAACACACAAAGTTTGTATTCAAGAAATATTCAACAGTCATAATTATCAACTAAAACAACATTAATCTAATCATAACATATCCAAAATATGCAGATAGCAACATATCTCCTTCAAACATATATTCTAAAAATCATTTCGATAGCTTAGCTCATGTAAGAGCATAATTAAGTTCAGTTGAAATCACATAACTAGCATAATAGTTAAGGAAATTGAAGTTGATAGATTGTTTCCAACAAAACATTACAAAATGAGCATCAAACTCATTACAAAACACCTGTGACAATGGACTTCTTACAAAGCACCTGTGACAGTAGACGCTTGTGATGGATTCTATGATTGGTTGACTTAGGATAGGTTGATATGTGAAGTCTTTCCTATATTACAGAAAAGAAAATAAATTAAGCTCATTATATGCAATTATGAAATATGAACAAAAAGAAAAGAAATTCAACCTCTTTTTTTGCTTGTTCCAGCAACTCCAACAACATTTGCACTTTTTCTTTTCATCGATCCAGCACTGGAGCTTTTACTTTGATCACTTGGTATATGGTCTCTCCTCGCTGTATTTCTCGTTCTGGTTGACTTTGATGGTTGGCTTAAAGGATCTCCTGGCTGGCCTGAAGAATTTCCAATTGACACCTGAAAAAACATAACTTCTGTGTTAGATGACAATATAAACAATAAACATAAATGAATAAACGTAACTTTTGGTTGCCCTTGCAACTGATGGTCTCAATGGACAAGATCTTACATTGTGGTTCGAGCCACCACAAATCGAGCAATTGATAAAGAATCTTCTACTGCGTTTTTTAGGTTCAGTGGCTGCTCTCTTCCTACATTTCTTTGGCATTCCAATCTTTTTCCGTACAATTGAAGGATCAATTAGAGGTCTATCACCACACTCCCATGTTCGCTCATCGGGAATTGGACTAAATATAATTGAATATGTATTAATGTAGGCTTGCTTGGTAAAGCAAAATGGAATATACTCTTCAATTTCATGCCTTGCATAGCCTATGGCAGCCATTGCATGAGAGCAAGGTAAGCCGGTAATTTACCAATACCCACAATCGCTTGTCTTGTCCTCTAATTTCACTATAAACCTCTTAGCTGGATAATAAGACTTATCCATGACTTGAAAATTCAAGTCTCCCGAGGATTGCATAATCATTTTTTCTCCTTTCTTGTAAGTTTGATCCAACTCTTTATAAATCCTAGGAGCAATAGTTTTTTGCCAAGTATTTCCCTCATTTCTTCTCTTTGTAAATCTTTTCATCAGTCTGCATCTAATTTCCTCAAGCTTTGATAAAGCAGGCCTGTCTCTATAAGGCAAAATCCAACTGTTGAAGCACTCGGAGGCATTGTTGTCAATCTTTTCTACCTTGCAATTTCTGTCGTATGTATGCATAGACCAAGTGTATCCCTGCAGCTCTCCTTCCAACCAATTATATGCTTGTAACTTTTCCTCTTTGATCTGTGCCATTGCCTCCTCATAATCATGCTTGTTACTACTTTCTACTGCCTTTCAAAAAAGAGTCCGCAAGTTGGCACCAACATGTTCTTTCGCAAAATTAGTATACACATGCCGACAACATGCCCCATGATAGGCAGTAAGCCATGTGTTTGGAATTGCATTCAACAGCCTCTTTTGCCTATCACTAATAAATGTTACCCGCCTTCCGTCATCTAAGTAGCTATGCAAATGATCAAGAAACCAAGTCCATGTTTCTGTGTTCTCAATCTCGCATACACACAATGCCAATGGGACAATCCCTTTATTAGCATCTGAAGCAACAGCAGCCAACAATACTCCACCAAATTTTCCCTTTAGTTGACACCCATCGATTCCAATGAACGGTCTGTAGCCATTCAGAAAAGCATTTCTTTGTGCTGGAAATGCAACAAAAAATCTTTGAAATAGAAATTTCTCAGGAACAATGACTGCATCACATAACACTTTGCAAATGGCTCCTGGCTTAGCTCGATGAATAGCTGCAGCGTACTGAAACAACTTCTCATAACCTTTCGAATGGTCATCATATATAGAATCCTTGCTTTTTCTCTAGCCCTATACATTGTGAGCTTCTCAATCTTCAACCTGAATTTTTCTCGCATATAATTCTTGAGAAAAGATATCTTGACATTTGCATCAATAGCAACTTGTCCCTTTATCATTTCAATAATTCATGTTGAAGTAACTTTCACAGATTTCTTGGTAAGCTTGCACTCATGCTTTTTGTGATATCCCCACAGCCAAAAACCATTCCTATCATTCAGCCTTGTACCATTAACAAACCATTGACAGCCAGCCTCATTACAAGTTGCATAATATCTCCGCGGTTCACTATATTTTATGTTACTGTTAAACTCTTTTCTAATCATAACCTCATGTAACACTTGTCTAAAGTGATTTACATCCCTAAACACATCACCTAATCTCAGCCTATGTATCCCATCAGCATCTAATTTATACTCATGTTTCTCTAAATATTTTGGAAACTTGACACTACCAACATTGATTCCATCATCAGAAGAGTTCACAACCATTTCGACTGCCCTACTGTCATCATCTAGTAAACCATCTCCACCTCCATCGCTATCACTCTCGCATTGATTGTCCTCACTGCCCTCACTGTCATAACTGTCCTCAACAAACACAATATCATCAATAGTCATAGTGGGTATTGGTTGCACAACAGGTTCCTCACCATCACTGTCAATTCTTTTGTCTGACCAATCTGATAATAGTTTATCTTCATCAATTTCACCCTTATGAATAGTAGCAATAGCTTCGTGTCCATAACCCCTTTGCATATCATCGAATTCATCTCTATTACTCTCCCCTTCTTGAACTGTATGGCTAACTTCTAGTGTAGCTTGATCATTCAACATATCTATAACTTCTAAAGGCAGGTGTACTCCTAAGTTAAACAACAATGATTATATTAACAGAGCATCTGGATTTTTAGGGCATAAAATAGGCACGGCTTCAACTTCAAATGTAGTAACACCCATTAAATTATGAAACCCAAATAAGGATTTCATCCCAAATTCAGAATCTAACACAACCTTGACTTTACTCTCTAGGTTCACAACAGTCAATAAGATTTTACCAACTGTATCGAACCCATGTACTGCAGTCATCTTTAATGCCTCAGCCCTTATTCTATCAATAATCCAATCTTCAGGGTTAATCATACCGACATGATGTTTTTCTCCTTTGAAAGAAATCACTAACTCCATTGTTGACATGTCTACTGTAATCCCAAAAATAACACAATGTACTTAATATATGGATCCCTTAAGCTTTTCAAACACAGCGTAGGAAATAAATATCATACAATACTCAACAGTCCGCAAGTTGAAAAAAACCCGAATTAGTTTTAACGAAATACATGTAACAGCAAACAGACCCTCAATATGCAAAAACCAGAACCAATATCATTTACCATCTAAATGCACTTCTATAAACCTTAAACATTGATTACATAAAAATATAAATAACCCAAAAAAACCACTGTTTATTTTTTCGTTTTCTACATTCTAGGGTTTGTAACAAAAATTAAATTCTTATAAATTCAGATAATTTCAAATTATTTTTTACATCTATTGACTAAATAAGAGATAAGAGATATATTGCATGACAAAAAAATTATATATGAACATACCTAACAACTCGATGTTTCGGTCGCTGGCTTCGATCAAATCTAGCTTACTTTTCTGTCAAGGTCCAAACCAATCTCCACAGCTATCACTTAAACTTGTTTGATGGTCAAATATTGAGGGTTTTTAGTAAAAAGATGGCAGGCATGCATACAGTCTTGCACCGGTTGGTCATATGCATGCAAACTTCTCTCTATGTGAATAAAGAATGGGGAGAATGGACCACTTCTCTCTTTTTGTCTTTGAGTTACATTGAAACGATGTCGTTTCTCTGTAATTTTTTTTTAAAGATTAAAAAAAACATTGTTTTTTTTTCTTTTCAGTTACAGTGAAACGACAGTATTTTTGGGGTACTAAAACGATGTCGTTTTGTCCAACAAAAATGACGTTGTCTTTCTTTGCAGCATAGTCTTTATTAAAAGATTATATTACCCTTATGACGTCAGCATATTTTAACGGTAATAAACGAAAGGTGGACTGTAGAAATATTTTATCAATTTAAGGTATACGAGTGATACACTTAAAAAATATTCACACATATTTAATAAAAATAATATTTAAAAATACATGATTGATAATTTCCCTAAATTATAATATAGTTGTTACCTCAGTTGGCAAGAATTTCATAGTATGTAAACAGTAAGTCAGTAACCCGTTGTGTACTTCTATTTACGAACGTCACCAAGCTTGCGGTTTTAGTTTACGTAAGAGTTAAGACTTATAAATTTCTTAATTAATTATTATTTAGTTTTCAAATAAGTGGATAGTAATTTTTCAGGAAAAAAAAAAAAAAGAAGAGAAGATACCGAAAATGACAGTGCAGCAGGGACCCACCACACCTTCCCTCGCTATTCCTCCCTCCTCTCGCATCGGCCACCGTCCCAATTCTTAATCACGAAGCAAAATCAAATCACTGCTCTCTGCACCCTCGCTCTCATTCTCATCCCTGCACTATATAGTCGATTAATCAGCAAAATCATGCAAGAAATGGAGCTACACGATTTATCAGACGACGCCGATTACGCCGCGTCTATGCAACAAGTGAGCAATTTCTTTTAATTCACATTCACACACGGCAATCGCTTTCTCGTTTTTTGCTAGTGTCGATCCGATCGCGTTTAATCAAAACAAGAATTTTACTTTGCTATGAATCGGGGATTCGATGAACATTTTTTTTTTGGTTTTTGTTTATAAATAGGGATCATCAAGCATGATGAGGAGCGATAGCAGCAAGAGAAGATCGTCGAGCGAATCGGAAGGCGCTGAACTGGTTTATTTGAAAGATAACGTAACTATTCATCCTACTCAGTTTGCATCTGAACGAATTAGCGGAAGATTAAAGCTAATTAAACAAGGATCCTCTCTATTTATGGTAACAATTTTACAATTAACTATAATATTACTAACTTGTTGTTTATCTCTGATATCCTTATAATTTTTTCACTCTTTTAATTTTTGTTTTTGTGTGTTACAATAGACTTGGATTCCACAGAAAGGCCAAAACTCCAACACTAGGCTATCTGAGAAAGGTATGTTTAGTTTTGTACTTGTTATAATTAAACTAATTAATCGAGTATGTGATTCAGGTATAAATGTTTATGACTGCTGACTGTTATTGTTTTATTGCTTTGTGTGTGTAGATAGCAATTTGTATACCATAAGGGCAGTGCCATTTACAGAAGTACGGGCCATTCGCCGACACACTCCGGCTTTTGGGTGGCAGTACATAATTGTTGTTTTATCATCAGGTTGTCAAATTATTTTAGCTCTAATAAATTTCTTTGTTTCACTTTACGTGCTTTTATGAACTATTTTGTGCTCTATAACTAATGGGAGTGTCTTTTTTCAGGACTTGCTTTTCCTCCTCTTTACTTCTACACTGGAGGAGTTAGGGAGTTCCTCGCTACCATAAAGCAACACGTCTTACTTGTGAGGTTGGTGATTTATTATCATATTCCCATTTTTCTTTAATTTCTCGAATATGTATATGTGAATAGTGTATCTGTATTATATGAGTCTATGAACTGGATTCTAAATGAATCAAGTATGTGCAGAGATGCATGTATGTTCTCGTGCATGTGAAATCCATCCATGACTGTTCAAGTGAAACGTAGACATTAGACTTGAGTTTCTGTTAATTTTGGTTCAGTTTAGATTGCGTGTTCTGAAATGTTGCATCATTTGAGTGTCTGTGGGATATGAATATCTTATATTAACAATCTGTATGGCTAACTCATATTTCATTATGGAGTATAATGCCAGAAGATAGATCCATCTAGGTTATTTATTTATTTATTTTTTTATAAGGCTATTACATTCATCTTAAGCCTATGATGCCATTCATTGGATGTCCCTTACTTTGCATCATGTTTCCAGGTCAGTAGAAGATGCAAACGTCTTTCTTGTTAATGATTTTGATAACCGTCTACAGGTATGTATCAAATTAATTTACTTGTTTTAATCACTCAGATAAATAGATATTCATCCATTGGTACAATGCATCTTTCTCTTGCAATTTTCATACATATGGTGTTAAAAAATTTCTTACATGGGGAATTACGGGTTCTTTTAACAGTGAAAATCTTGTGATTTTGAATTTATTTTTCTCCCAACTTAAGGAATGTACAAATTTGCACCTGCTCAGCTGCGCATATCCATTATCTATGCTGTTTTGTCTTTAGAAAAAAATATCTTTATTTCCTTATTTTGGATTTTCATGAGTGACATGATTCATTTAGTCAAGTTTACCTAGCTATTTAAATTTTCGCGCTTTGATCAATCAACATTATTTCTTGTTTTGGTATGATTAACACTGGATGTTCTCATTGCTTGCAACAGAGAACTTTATCTTCTTTGGAGCTGCCTAGGGCAGTTTCTATTGCAAGTGGGTCATCAACACCTGTTTCAATTGGCGACTCTCCTACAAATGTGAACCTAGAGAGGACCAATGGAGGCCTTGGCCATGATAGTCACAGTATTTCTCAATTCCATGGGAGACAGAAGCAAAAGGCTCAAGATCCTGCTCGGGATATTTCAATTCAAGTATTGGAAAAATTCTCTCTTGTAACAAAATTTGCCCGCGAAACAACTTCTCAACTATTTCGTGAAAATCATAGCAATGGCTTTGGTGCTTTTGAGAAGAAATTTGATAGCCAGTCTGCCCTAGATTTCGATCACAAGGCATCCAATGATACAGAGACAATTGTTAACGAAATCCCAGTAGCCCCAGATCCTGTGGAGGTAATTCTTTGATTTTTGCAATTTCTTAGTTATTTCAGGTTAAGTTGTGACTTCCTCTTTCTGTAATTCCTCAATGATTCAATACTTTTCACTCGTAAATTTTATATTGGTTGTTGCATCATCTTCATTTATTCTACTGGTGCTGATTATATTGTCCACAGTAATTTATCATGTCCATTGTGTGCTCAACTGACTTATCACTATAATGATATGAGTTTATTTCTTCTTTTGTTTATTTTCGTGTTAATTGGATGTTGGCTGTCCATTTAGCTGCTAGGTTTGGCCTTTGGGCGAATAGCTTTCTTATAAAATGAGAATCCACAATAAAATCTCAAACCCAGCTTTTTAGCGTGGGTCAACTTTTATAGGTTCACTGCTTGATAAATTATTATTTTTCATGTTATCTGTGAGGCATTTTGGGCATAGTAGAATGCTTAGTGTCCCTTAGCAACAGTGAATGCAAGGTGCATGCAATGGACGACAGCAAAAAGGACGCATGATGCGATGCTAAGTTGTACTTTCTGGGGTCCAGATCATTTTCGAAAGCTTTTATTGGGTTGGGACTACACTACATGCCTCTACTTTTTGCCATATCAGTATAGGATTATTCATTATTTTTATTAGTATAGTTGAAATTTGGTTCAGAGCTTTTGCACTTTATGCAACTCAAGTCTCAGGCCACTTGCATATTGTAGTTGGAAAAAGAATACAGACTTCTTTTCCAAGGCCGTCTGATGTAGACATTTATCCTTTTTAAACAGAAAATTTCATCTAGGAAACACATTCATGATGAAGAAGCTGTCACCAATGTGGGAACTTTTGAGCTAATCGATTGTAAGGAGGTATAGAAAGGAGCTTTATGTCTTATTAGTTTCTGGATTTTTTTCTTCTTTCAGTATTTCCACCCATTTTTAAGAATCATGATTGGTTCATGGTGCATATACGGCCATGCATGCTTGTAGTTACTAAACTGTCTTGGATATATGTGGGCCTTTCCCTTTTTTTTTTAAGGCCAAATCTCTTTTTAATCTGTCCGTGTTATTGCAAAGTGACTGACCAAAGATTACTATGTTCTTCAACATATGACTCTTATATTGTACAGAAGCTCAAGTGCAACATCCCATTGTTTGAATGACAAAATGGTGATGATCTTGGATAATTTTGAACCTAAAATCTTCCTCTGCATCAGCTTAGGCTGAAGTAACCTGATTTCTACTCTACTATGAGAAAACAAAATTGATTTCTATAGGATGTTAGGCGTATAAAGTAATCCCATTGGTAGTTTGGTAACTGTTGACTATGGGACTATAGACAATGGTGCCAATTGGTTTTCGTTTGTTAGATGGCTTGATATGTTTTGATTGCTTTAAATCTGTGGGTTTTCATGTTAGAAGAGTGACGTGTGCTTTTGTTTATGTTTCATTTTGGCAGTTCGATAAACTAACACTAGTTTGGGGAAAACCCCGACAGCCTCCCTTGGGATCTGAAGAGGTAAGGGCTGCCTTCTTTAAGTTCTCTGTCTGGCTTTAATTCTTGAGGATAGACCCTGTAAGCATGAAGTTTCTATCAGTCATACTTTTGTATCCTTAAAGGAATTTGTTTCATCTGTTTCCTGAAGCAGGTCCAGCAGAGCGCACACACAAATGCACACATGCATACGCATATTCTTTTGTTTTTTGTGCATGGCGATGTGTATGACATCCAATTCTCCTCCTGTTTATATATGAGACAAAAATCAAATTACATCTGGCACAAAAGTCTCCTATTTTCACTGCTTGATATCATATGAGGATTTATTTTTCAAATAAAAAATATGACTTCTACGTTCTTGGAGAATTGGAGTGCGTTGATCAAAATGGTATAAAAAACATGAAAGTTTACTTTTTATGAAAATGAATGTGATAAGTGATATGTACTATACATTGTAGGTATCAGGTTTGCATATGACCCTTTTGTTTTGAGTGTTTGCTCTGTAATTAGGTATTGCTCATTAGATATGGGTCTTTTTTTTTTTTTTAATTCTTTGAACATGGCAACCGTGACACCTAAATATTTTAAGGCAATTGCACCAAATTGTCAATACATGTTTGATTTAAAATTTTGGAATCCCTGAAATATTTGCCAGATGCTTGTATTTATATGCATCATTGTTGCTGTGCTGATATCTTTTATATGTTCAGTGGACAACTTTTTTGGACAATGAGGGGCGAGTTATGGATTCAAATGCTTTAAGGAAAAGAATATTCTATGGGGGAGTTGATCACAAATTAAGGAGACAGGTTTGAATCCTTAGTAGGGGACATTCTGCTGAGTATTTGGTTTTCATTAATTTTGTATCTTGTTCATGAAGCCCCTGATTATGTTTGTAGGTTTGGGCGTTCTTATTGGGATACTATGCATATGATTCAACATATGCTGAGAGGGAGTATCTTAGGTGCATTAAGAAGTCAGAGTATGAGAACATAAAGAGGCAGTGGCAGGTTTGCTGTTAATATTCATTTATTCTTTGTTTTGATTCATTCTGTCCTGTTCAATGCTGTTGTCTCATTTTGTATATCTGTGTGTTTGTGCTGTCATGTTTTGTAGAACCCTCTCTTGTATCAGCTCAAATTTTGGATGATTTTCTTTTGTTGTCATATTTTCCTTTGTCATAATTATTTTATTTCTCTCTTCAAATGTCTCCATTTCATTATGTCTGCAGCTCTAGTGCTCTATCTTTATAGTTAGCTCTGCTTTTTCTCTTTGTTGTTTCCTTTTCCTTTTGTTTTCATAAAGAAAAATGCTAATATACTGTCCGAGGGGGAGAGAGAGAAATTAATGCATTGCTTTTAAGGTAAACAGGTTGCTTTATGCGATGGCTTTTTGAGCCTTTTGATGAAAATATACTGTAAGTATGTTATGTTGTTCAATGTTGTTTTTGTGGTTTCATGGAACTGTTTTTAGATAGCAACCTTATTTTTCACTTCTCCTGGTTTCTTGTGTGTTTAGAATTTATGATTTTCTGCAGAGAGAGATTTCTCCAAGGCTTAATATATGCAGATATAATTTCTTCTGCAGAGTATCTCACCTGAACAGGCAAGAAAGTTTACAAAATTCAGGGAGAGGAAAGGACTTATAGATAAAGATGTGGTACGTATGAAACTAGCACCAGTATTCACCACCTCTGTAAAGTATTTTATGGAGGAAGTTTAAAAATGCAATGGACATTCTAAATTGGGTTTTTTTCTCTGTTTTCTAGGTAAGGACTGATAGATCGGTCGCTTTCTTCGATGGGGATGATAATCCAAATGTGCATCTTCTACGTGATATTCTGTTGACTTACTCTTTCTATAACTTTGATCTTGGTTATTGTCAGGTAATTACTTCTAACATAGAGTGATCTTTCTTAGCCTTGCTGGTGGTTGCATGAAAATGTATGATTTTACACTTGTGTATAGTCATCAAGCTGTGTTTGTCATTTGCTTTGCATAAATCCAAGAATGATTGAAAAGCATTTAGGAATGCAGCAGAAGTGAAGGCTGGACAGATGATTTATTGAGTCTGTTGGTGTCATATGCACAAAAACTATTGAATAAGCATGAAAAATTTCATGGTTATTATTTATAACTTAGAAATATTGAAGTAAAACAAGAAAATTGATCTAGTGTATCATCCTTATTTTTACATCTTGCTTTGAAATCCATGTTACATATGAAACACAGGCTGGCTTTTATCTGAAATTCCCAGTGCAATTATAGCTGCATTTTTTTTAATTCAATATTACTGGCATAATCGATCCTTCTTTTCGATTGTTTGAATCATCTTCCAAATTAACTAGTCTGTGTGTGATTATTTATTCAAATTCAATTATTTTTGGTATTATAGAGTAGTCTTTTATTTGAGTAGGTTTTATATTACATAATGAGAAGTTGATTTCTTGTGATTTTGAGTTCTTGTTTAAGTTAGGGTTTTGCCATCATAAATAGGGCTTCGTTTTTCATTTTTAATCAAACTTTTATGATTATTGAATGGAATATTATTGTTTCTCCTTGTCTATTATTCCCTATCATTTTTATTTTGTGGTACTGTCTATCCTGCATCAGATAGGCTATGACCAGTTTGTGTATGCAGTTTGTTATACACATGATTTTTCATTTATATTATTGTTATCTGTCTTGCAGGGTATGAGTGATCTGCTGTCCCCAATACTGTTTGTGATGGAGGATGAGTCGGAATCATTTTGGTGTTTTGTGGCATTGATAGAGCGCCTTGGTCCTAATTTTAATCGTGACCAAAATGGCATGCACAGCCAACTTTTTGCACTATCTAAGGTCTCTCTCTTCATCTTTTAGCATCTTGTTTCACCTACAGAAGAGTATGCATAATCTGTCTTTTAATATTTGAAATCAGATTTTACATTCTCTACTTTCTGCTTGGATTCCCTTTCCAAATGATGACAATTATTCTATAATTTGTTAGTGCAGCTTTATAAGAATTGAGATTAGGTGTCTTAGCTTTACTTTGGACTAACTTTTTAGCTAGGCAAGCAGAATGAGTTTCGAGTTTTAATCATAACTTTTGTTGCAGTTGGTGGAGTTGCTAGACAGTCCGTTGCATAACTATTTCCAGCAGAATGATTGCTTGAATTATTTCTTCTGCTTTCGCTGGGTTCTAATACAATTTAAAAGGTCAGATGCCTGAATTAAATTGTTCAGTTTGATAATGTATATGTTCTTTGATCATGTCATTCAAGTAATATCTGATAGCTTTGTTATTTCATCAAATATAGAATAATATTCTGAACAGATCCTAGGTTGATGAATATAGCCCAGTTGATAAGCCTCTTCTAGTGGAAGCAAGAGGTCAAGTTTTCAAGTCTGAAGGGATATGTTTAATTTGAGAGTAGGGAGGGGTTGGGTTGCAAGGTAACTGGAAAGGGAAAAAGAAAAGTCCTAGACCAATGAAAGGAATTTCCATGATTTCAGTATCCTTGTTGAGGAGGGACTGGAAATAGGATATCCCGTATCAGATTTTTCATTGGATGTGTGGCTCTGTATATGATTGTGTGAATTTTTGTACAAGTGAGTGTATTTGCCTGTGTGATAAGGGGATAGAAAAGAGTATGCTACCGAAGTGGAATTATCTTAATCACTTTTCTGTGTGCATGGATTGCCGAGTAGATGCCAACAGAGAGAAAAGAATTTTGAGCTTCTTGGTTCTAGTATGGTCATTGAGCATTTGATTGTGCCTTGAAACTTGGGTAACAAGTTTAGTTGTAATTTTATTGCCAGAGTGTCACTTCCCTTTGCTTTTTAACTGTTTTGGCTCCCAGGGGCTTGGCTCAAGTGGATTTCAAGTAACTTTCTTTGGTTGGCCATTGAAGTTCAAATCTTAGGGGAGGAGGGGTGCTAAAATATCTATATGGGCTTTTGCCCCTCACTTAACCTTGTCATAATCATCTGAATTCTTAATTTTTCTTATTGCATGGATAATTGTATGTGATACTATGATGTCCATAGTTTTCCTGATTTGTGATTTCCTCATGTTTTTCAGGGAATTTGAATATGAGAAAACAATGCGATTGTGGGAGGTATTATGGACTCATTATCTGTCTGAGCATCTGCACCTGTATGTATGTGTTGCAATTTTGAAGCGGTATCGCAACAAGATAATGGGGGAGCAAATGGACTTTGACACGCTCTTGAAATTTATTAATGAGCTAAGTGGTCAGATTGACCTTGATGCAATCCTTAGAGATGCTGAGGCTTTGTGTATATGCGCTGGTGAAAATGGTGCTGCCAGCATTCCTCCTGGAACTCCGCCTTCATTGCCTATTGACAATGGTTTGTTATATTCTCAACAAGAAGATGAAGTATTGTGAATAAAATTCCTTCCGGGTCCGTGGATGTGGAAGTATTAAGTGCATCATGTAATTAGCTAATTTTTCTCGACAGTTTTAGCATTATAAAATACAGATATCAGATAAAATAATCATGTTTTGCCATTAAATCCAGGGCCCTAATTAACTTCCGTTAGCTTAAATTCCTTGATGTATCCAACTGTTTGTTCCTTACTGCATTTTATTTTGGCTCGTGTGCGGAAAGCGCCATATTTTTAAATTGGAAATGGTCAAATGGCGCTAGATTCTGACGGGTTTTTCCGAGTTCTGAAAATTGGCTCTTAAATTTATTCGTATTAGCCGAGTTGTTTATTTGTAAACTGCAGCGCGCGTGGAGTGCAATCAAATAAAAGGGTTTCATTAAGTTTAACCCTCCAGCGGGGTAAGAGGATGTGCATTATTTGCTTCAAGGTTTTTTTTTTTTTCCCCTTTTCCTCTCTCTTTTGTCGAGTCCGATACATGGTTCACAATTCAGAGAGAAAGAGACGGATTTCATGGGATGAATAGACAGTGCTTGTTTTACATTACATAATCATTGTTACGTACATTACATTACAGTGCAACCACGCGGCACGCATCAGTGGTTTAGGAAGAAACACAAAAATGTATGTAACCTGATGCAAAACCCTAGCTAGGTCACTAGTCACTACTCACTAGTACGTACTTAGCAGACATTTTTATTTTAAAGCATGAGGAGATGCACGACTCGAGATATATTTATTTTGAAGCATGAGGATCTGCACGACTCGAGACATTAAAGAATGCGATTACTGGTTGCACTCAAAGGTCTCGAATACAAGGAAGGAATCCAAATAGGCAATGAAAGGCTCATCATCAAATACAAATGTGGAATTATTGGGAGGAATCAGCGCACATTCTAAGTCATTGTTAAAGCCCGCTCCACAATCACCTTCAGTCCACGTATTAGCATCGTAGTCATTTCTCTCTTCTTCGAATCCTTGAGAAGCGTTTAGAGAGTTGTGACACACTGGAGGGGCAGGGAGTTTGTTGTTGCAGCCGCCGTCGTCATTATTCTCACTGCAGTCACCACCATTAATGTTGTTGGTGCCCATGTCAACGGCAGTCGCTTTTCTTTTGCCAAAACGGCATTTCTTGTTCAAATGGGTATTCCAGTAGTTCTTCACTTCATTATCGGTTCGGCCAGGAAGTCGACCGGCTATCAATGACCATCTAAATGCATGTCACGCGATCAACAATAATAATCTTGAAATGACAATAAAAAAAATTAATTAAAGTGTACTAATTAAGTAATTAAGAACATTAATCACCGGTTGCCAAGAAGTTTATGCATTCGGATGATAAGGTCTTCTTCTTGTTGAGAGATGGCACCGCGCTTGATGTTTGGTCTCAGGTAATTCTTCCATCTCAGTCTGCAACTCTTCCCTCCCCTCTTCAAACCTGCAGAGACACAAATTAATTGATACAGAAAGAAATGTTAATTAAATAAATAGTGATTAATGTACCTGAACTTGGGGAAATTATGTATACACGTTGCCGTAAATTGATTATAAATCATACCTAACTTCTTGGACACAGCTGCCCAATTGCCCTCACCATGAGTCTCTACATAATCTTTCAGAATCAAGTCCTCTTCTGGTTTCCACAAACCTCTCTTAGCCTTGCCCTCCTGTCGTTTTACTTTCACTTGTTTATTATTTCCCATTTAATTAAAATTGACTCCCATCTGCCTAGCCACTTACTCTCTTTCACTAAGATTTTTGTGGTGAAATCAGGAAGTTATATACATATATATAGGTAGGGTAAGTGGGTTATATATGTAGTACAGTTTAGTGTATGAAAGAGCATTAATTTGACAGTTGTATTTATATAAGCATATACAAGTGTGTGAATGTGGAATTGTGAAAAATGGCTAATCCAAAATTGTCGTCAAGTAACACAACATTACATCGATCGTGCATGAGATGATGAGGATATGTCACTACTTGTGCTTATGTTAAAGGATTGACGTGGGGGGCCGCCCTGGTTTATTAGTGTCACTTTAGCTTTCCCAGAGATTGAGATTGAGATTGCTCTCCAGTTTAAAAGTAAAAGCAAAGCAAAGCAAATCTGGCTTCCACTTCTCACTCTCTCTGTTCCCTACGACCCTACATTTTATGAAATGAAGGGGCAAGAAAAATTGAGGACCCATTTCAACAGTTGCAAATGGCTAGCTACTGTGTGAATTGTGAATACATAATTCTCCTTTCTATTATTAAATAATTTATGTTATGTTATTGAAGCTTAAGTTTCGACAAGCACGTGTAGCCACTTGGGATCAGTTGTGGGCAGTACTGACACTGATGATGAGTTTAAGCTTTTGCATGAGTACAGTAAGTGCGTAACGATCAAAATTTCGGCGTATTAAATATTAATAGCTCAATAATTGAAATCATTATTGAAATCTTTCGAGTTTCAACAGTGGCAATTGGAGCGATAAATTAACAAGAGTCACTCATAATATATTCGGTTGATTGAACAGATCATGATATATTGGAGAACGCACCAATACCTGTCCAATTGAGAAAATGCAGCCTTTTAAAGTCCCACAATATATAAAAATACATGCCATCCATATCTTGAGTTGTATAAAATGTATCCACTTTCTACAGGTACGTACCAATGGCTCAGGCGAGCAAGACTTTTTCAGGTGGAATATTTGCATTTGAACAGGACAGGGAAGACTGAAGAGAGCTATTTTTGTATTTCAAATTAATTCTCTCTCTTGACATCCCTGTCATATGATTTTGCTTTTCGGGGTATTATTTCTCCTTTTTCATCAGCTCCTTCAGCTTTAATGGATTCACCATCAGGTTTGTTGTCTCAGTCTCATGGCCAAATAAAAACAGTCATATTCCTTGTCATTTGACTGGTAGTTTTAAATGCATGTGACACGTCGAAATTGTACCCACCAAAATATATAACACTAAAATAATAATAACAAAGAACTTATTTTCAAATGTTGATAATCAATCGGGGAAGAGGTGAGCAATCAAGCAATTTATATTGAAAATCTTATGCTGGAATATTATGGGTGTGACGAATCCCTCTCTCATAGGATTATTACTTGTGGTGCGTGATGTATTTTTTTTTATTTTGAGTCCTTCACTCTTGGTGGGATTATGTCTCATGCAGAGTGGGATTATTATATCTCTTATACACAAGCTCATACTTTTCCTGAACATTCTACCACAAGTACATGCCCTCACAAAAGGCTTTCATCATGATGCTCCCTCAGTATTAAAGATTCTGACGGAGAACAAGGATTTGAATTAGCCGTATTGGTTTTCAATGGCGTTTGTTGTTTTTTCTTTTCTCCTTTTATAGCATGATTCTTTTAAGAGATAAAATTTATTATGTCCTCTAACCATGTGTCTTCTAATTTAATTAATGAAATTTTTCGCTCCGTCGAAGTTCGACTAAAAAAAAAAATTAAGAACATATTTGAATTATATAAAGACATTTATTTTCGAGTTACATGCATCGTTCTTGTCACCTGCACTGTCTCGTAAGAGCTGTAAAATTTCTACAGTAGCTACCACTTCCATCTTTATGGACGCCAAAGGATCCTTTTAAGTTTTAACTTTGCCAACTGCCATGCATTTTTCTTTAACATTGTCTATCGCATGGATCATGCCTCGAATAGATAGGGTCTGATCAGTGCAACTGTTTAACTTTATTTATTGATTCTTTTTTGTTTTTGTCGATAATCTTTCATTTCATTTTTTTTTAATAAATAATCTCAATGTCGAGAAGAGTTTAATTAGTTAATAAAAATAGATGAAGCTCTACAACTCAGAAGAACGTAATGAGTCTTACCCTCATTAACCATAAAAATAAACTAACAAAGCATTATAACGAATTAGTCATAATAAGACGAATCAAACCAAAGCTAGGCAAACCAATTACAGGGCAATTCATTTGCATGTCTGGAAAGCAAGCTAATTATAGTCTGCATAGGTAATTCATTTGTTATGGCTCAGTTTAGGTATCTAGGTGTACAACAGGCTGAATTTACCTTTAAATATTGAGAAATAAAAAATTTTCATATCAGTACATGCGGAAGACTTGAACTCTCTTAATGGATGGTTTCGATCAAAATAAGCTAGCTGAGATGACAGTAAATTAGACTGAAAAGAAATTTATGTAAAATGTTAAAGATATTTAGATTAAAAAAACCAAATAATTAATTGAATCATTGAGCTTGAACAGTTTTGAACAATAAAAAAGTTGTCACTTGCCGACAAAGATGATAATTAATATCATTATTATTCAAACAAAATAATGTTTCAGCCTGATCCTTAGATTTTGGCAGGACTTGTGGGTGCATTATTGTTGCTTTATCAATATCAGCCGTTATCACATTGTAAAGTTGTCTAAAACAACCTGTCGTGTCCTTAAGTCCAGCACGGTTCTGAGGGCTTGGTAGAAAATGACAACTCTTTGTGGACGATACAGTTCATTACCTGGGTTAATTCCTCGATGTAGTGGGAACCAGGAAATACGTATGCATATATTTTCCTTTTACAGAAGAATAAAGCTGCTTTCATATCTCTCTTCGGATTTAGAGCCCATTTCTTCATGTCATGCATGCATGTGTATACTGCAATTATATATGCGAACGTTTCACAATATATACTATTTCAATTAACAAATTTGACAAACATGCACACAACATTTGAATCACCACCTTGGATTTCGAAAGGGATCGAGTCACCGGCATATTTGGGAGAAAGAGTTTTCTTGAAAATACCTAGCAAAGCATATCATATCATTTACATCATAACTACAGGGAGAGAGGAAAATTCGAGGTTAAGAGCAAAAATTTTTTAACGGGGGGACGGACTGATGTTGCAGAAATTTTTTCACAAATCACAACCGTACGTGGTTCGCTTTAATAAAGTTGGCATAATGGAGTACTCGTGATTGTGATTCTTGGCTTTACCTTCCTTTTTTTATTTTTTTTGGTTTGTTTGTTTGTGGGAGGGTTGGAAATCACACGAACCCACACTGGAAAGTGAAAGCTGAAGCCTCTATCAGCTATCATCATTAATCCAATCATTCTCACCTTCATTTCCCGGTTAATTATGGGATTCGTTCATCTCTTGGTCATTTGATTGAGAAGGAAATTGCGTGGCGTCAAGCTATTAATTAAATAAAAAAGTAATCAGAAGTTAATTAGAAAATAATCAAAAAGAGTAGATTTCCAAATTTGAAAGTTGTATTTAATTCTTTATGATATTAATAGGCAGTATACATTTTCTAACGTGACAACTTATTTTTCTAGATCGAGGAGATAAGTGATTCAAGAAACAAGAGTTGTGGTTATATGTTGTAGCTTTCGGGCACATCTTGAAACCCATCTCCATTGGACTCTGTATGCAGGGGCGTATCATGCACAAGGCTAGAAGGTGCTAAATTTGAAGAAATGTTTTTGAAAAAAATGAAAGAGTGGTGAACATTCTTGATACAAAATTTTTATATTGGATAAATATGGCTTTTCATATTTCCCACTGACCCAAACTCAAGGCAAAGTCACGTACAAGGATTGCCGCCCTGTGTTAAGGAAAATTAAAATAGGGAAAATGAGTGCCAATGCAACATTATTATTATTTTTTTTCAAAACATCATACATCAACACTGATGTAGAGTTGTTTAACCCACATATACATTCAAGTGCTGTACCTCCAAATTTCATATCCCCATTGGGACAAGCACGTATTCTTCAAAAAAAATCAAACAACAAATGCTACACGCTAAGAACTCATTTGACACTTGATAATTTAGGATGGATCATCCATATTATATCATATAGACATGAACTTTTGTGCTTATTTAATACATGTAATATATGATTGTAAATTTAAAACTCAATTATTAGAATTTCTAGCATTATTCTAAAGGAAAAACCAAATAGAGAAAGCAAATTCATCCAATAGTCTTAAATTGATTCCCGCACTTTTAAGCACTTACTATATACTATTTATCTCATTAAAAAAAAATGTTGCAAAACTTGCAACTAACATTTCCTCAAATATATATATATATATATATATATATATAGTAATTTTTTTGTTCGAAATTTTAAAGTGCGGGAAAATTCGAGAAAGCTTTAAAACCACACGATTTTAAAGACTTACAATTTTAACCATTTAAAACCATGCGATTTTAAAAAATTTTCAAACTATCCCACACTTTGAAATTTCAAGTTGGAACATTTCTCTCTCTCTCTATATATATATATATAGTCAATGAAGAATACAATATTCATTATCCCAAAAATGTAAGTTTTATTATTTAGAAACAAAAAGTAAAAAAAAAAAAAGAATACATATATAATTAAACACTATTGAAGTTGTGCCTGACACAATGCTTAGAGTTGGGCATATGAATGTAATAATAAAAAAATAAAAAATAAAAGTAAATGCATTAAATATTAAACTAATATTTGAGGGTTACTTTTGAAAGATATCTTGTGAATCCAGCTCACTAAATAAAAAATTATTATTATTATAAAATATAACAAAATTAAAATGAATGCTAAAGTCTTTGCCTTCACTAATCGGTGTACATGAAAGAAAGAAAGCGAAAACCAATGGACTCATAGCCTATGGGTAACTCATGTGCCCAATAAACTTAGGCGCATGAGTTCAAATCCCAGCAATGGTTAGGACTCGCCTTCCCTTCTAATAGAATTTTATTTAGTTTCTTGGTTTGAGGGTATAATAGATTTTCTTTTAGTATTAAGTTAGGGTCGTTGTTCGGATTATGCTATGCTAGAAGTCCCAATTGCTATTTAGCTGTAAATATCAGTAAAAAATCAAAAAATAGAGATAAAGAACTTAGGAAGGGATGTAAATTGAGTTCTAAAATTTTTTCATAACTGAAAATTAACAGGACTTAGGTAAGTAGCTATAACTGGAAAAAGAGGATGATTTTGATAATGATTCAAACTTGTGTAGCATTAATTTGCATACAAAGCATTGTAATAACTAATAACCTTAAAATTAAAAGACGTTCAAAATTTTTTAAATTAAGCATCGCCCCTGCCTATATAACTTAGCAAATCACCTATCCGTTTGATTAGAAAATTGAATTAGTGGCGGAATTGTTATAAGAGGTAGTGATTAATATTCAGACACCATCGCTTCTTGCACAGACAAATCAATCTATTAGTGGCAGAATTTCTTAATTTTATTAGAAAAAGGGTAATTATGGTAATTTAATATTTTTTAAGAGGCAAAAATGGCTAAGTTTTGAGTAGAGTAACTTGAAATTCAGAATGAACCGCGGCATAGCTAACTTTGCAGCAGAGATTGCCCAATTAGCAAATTACTTACCCTTATAGAAAGAGTTCCTCTCCATTTTTGCCGAGGTCCAGTTGTTAGCACGGTGACATGAGGCCGTGTTCTAGTTTTTACATCAGCAACAGCAACAGGCCGTGATTGGGGTCATTACGGCAGCGGTCATTTATGACATTTAAAAAAGATTTTTACAACCCCAACAGCATCAGCAGCAGGAGGCCCAACAACAGCTGCAAGATCTGACCAAGATTTTGCTACGCTTACAACGACAGGTCGCCATTGGATTTGCGCCACGGCAAGAGCAGCAGCAGGCCGTGATTGGGTTTTTACAACAGCAACAGCAGCAGGCCCAATAACGCCAGCAGCTTGATGATGATGTCAGTAGTCCTTCAGTGTCTATTCAGTGATTTTGTACATAGTGCTGAAAACGCGAACCCGGGCCCAATAAACTTGTCCTTACAAAATTCGGGCCTTGGTGGCACATAATTCTTTGCGATTGTGGTATGAAAGGCTATTTGTTTCCCCCACCCCCCGATTGGTTGAACTATTTTCTTGGGAAGGATGAAAATGGGTTTCAAATTGGCATTGGATGTTCTGGCGGTTGCTCCGGTCGAACCGCATATGATGACACATTTTTTTTTTTTCAATTTCCAAAAAGATTATATAATTCTGCCTACAAATTTCTCATTTGTTCGTTGTTTTTCTGTTATTTAATGCTGCACATTGAGAATCATAATTTGCCCAACAGCGCTGTCTAGAAGGCCAATGCAAGACAGTGGAGACTCTTGGGGCTACTGCCACATAGGCTCCAGATTAGGAACGACGAAAATTTCCGTAGACTCCCTACGGGCACCCAAAATGCTTCAAAAAGTTTTCGGGCCGGGGAAAATAAATTAGACTTCTGAATGATTTGACCAAAGTCGGACAATTTTAGTTAACTAGTTTTACCATTTATTTCTGAATGATGTGTATAGTTTGATCGTTAGTAGCAGCTTATCATCAGGCATCAGAACGAGTTCTTGGGCATCATGACTGTTAAGGAACTTGAAGACAAGGACAAGCAATTGGCCCAACAATTGACTAAACAATTTGATGAGAAAGTAAAGCCCTGTCCAAAAACCTCCAAGCACTAAGTTTAGGTCTTCGTGACCGATTCAACCAGCGTGGAAACAACAACCGATAGATGCAAATCAATAACCAGCAACCTGATCGTGCGGCACGTAATAGAGGAACGCTTGTGCAAGCCTGCAATTTACGGCTTGATTTTTCTTTTCGGCTAAGAAAACCCAACGGGATGGACTTTTTTTTATGCGAGTAGTATCGACAATTGGCTGCTCGTCTGAGGCAGATCTGTTATCACTGGCTAATGGTCATCTGGATGGCGATCTTGTACATTGTTATCAGTGGCTAAAGCAAACTGTGGAAGAGATGACTTGGGCACACTTCGAAAGAGCTCTAGTTACTTGACAAACGGGAACTGTTGTTGAATATCAGTGACAATTCAACAGGACAAGTAATTTGCCAAACTTTCTTCATCATTGTTTTCTTTCAGGATTACGAGAAGATATTAAAGCCGGAGTACAGATGTTATAACCTTCAAGTCTCTTACGAACCCAAGAACTTCCAAGGATCCAAGAAGAGTACACGGCCGTAACCAATCAAAAGGCAGCTCCTCGATCTAATGAGTTTTAGTAAAAATTAGATTTAGTAACAAACTCAAATCACTGAGTTTTATCTTCCAGAAATTTCCTAGAGACCCACCTGGAAGCGCTCCAGTACATCAGAAAAAATAAATGTTATAGGTGGAGCATAACGGACCGTTTCCTAGGTCCACTAGCTCTTCTCTGTCTGTTGCTCTATTTGCGCCGCGTCTGATGGAGTGTGGTGAATTGTCTAAAAGGAGTGTCTCGACAGGGTCGTCAGAATTGGATAAGAAAGAATCAAGTGTATCTTGTCCGTTTAATATCTGAACTATTTTATTGCTGCACTAATTTCGAATGACTGTCCCCTGCGGTGTTTAAGTGTGACGAAAGCAGTCACTTAACTCTGTCATCGATGCTATTCATAACATTTCATTTGTTTACGTTGAGTCGAAATGTTTTCCGGATTCTTTTAGTCAAAAACTCTTTCGAATCACTGCACTTTTGAGTGTGGATACACTGACTTCGCTTGTCCGGTTAAAATAGATTACCCTGGGGTAGGCAAACACGGAACGATTTGCCTATTTCAAAGGATGTTGGTGCCCTATTGCGACCCTTGACAATGACGGTCCGCCCGGTGGTTACGCATTCATTTTTTGTGATGAATACCAAAAAGGCCTTTGAATACTTTTTTCACATATACGGAACAAGTAAGGGTTACCTTTGATACTATTGGTGGATAAATTTGATCAACCAATACGAAGAAGACACGTGTTAAATAAAAATAATAAACTAAAAAAATATAAATAAAACGATCTTATAACTTTTTGAAAGACGTCCTTTAAATGTTAAAGACTCCCTTCAAGAAGGATAATCATCATAAAAATTTTTTAAAAAAAGTCTCTTAGTAAAGATTCTAAGAAATCTCTTAAAAGAATAATGATCATTAATATATATCTCAAAAGAATTCTCCTAAAAAAGATAATTGCCATAGGTATATCTCGAAAGAATCATCTCATAAGGATCATAAGGATCTTTTTAAAATTGATAATCGCTATAGTTATAGGCCTGACCCTTCATATGGAGTTTCCTGAAAGCATCTTAGGGTCCATATCGACACGTAGAGGAGACATGCTAGCCCAACCCCTCCTCATGTAGTGACGATATGTTACTTGTGTCTTTGGTTCATATATTAGAGTCATTTACGTTATTTTTTCTTGAACAACACATGTGGCTCCTCAATTGGTGGCTTCTTTTGGAAAATGGGCTCTAGAGATCTTTTATAAGTGGTGCCTCCTCATTGTCATTTAAAGAGTTCAAAGAAGTTAAGCATTCCTTCACTTCTATGGGCTGATCACACCTAATGGTCTCCTTAGAATCATCACTTAAGTTGATGTCCTTATTATTGGTGGGTAACTAATTGAGCTTTCTTGGAGAGAGAGTTAGTGAATCAAAAAACACTTATTGATCCATAACGTGAGCAGTAGAGACCTTGTCACATCAACACTAAGAGGTAACTTTTCCTCTATATTCCCAATTATGACTTAGATATTTTTATGATTAAAGGAGTTCTTATAATTTAAGTAACATTTGGAAATTTGTTATTCCTAATACTTTAAGAATTCCAGACGTTGTTATTTCTTAAGACACGTGACAAAACTTTAATGGCTTCCAAAATTAACCAACTACACCATGCTTGAATTTTGGTTGCAGCTGTAGTCCAGTTGCGTATCCACTCCACATTTCAGAGTTAACAAAATTGTCAAAGGTGGTCCAAAACTTGTCACCATATAAGGGCCAAAATCTTCGTTGTAAAGAAACACGATCACAAACCAAGTGCTGGCTGATTGTTAGCAATTTTCAACTCTTAAATAATCGTGTAAACCAATTTCCGTAAAATTGACCAACAATCTAACAAGCCTCTGTCGTCAGCAAATGACTCCGAGCACCAGAAACTAAAACAATCCACACGACGCACACCACACACATTTTGGCAGCCAAAATTCAACGATCACGAGCCGTCAGATGGCCCTACCATGATCGAAATAGTCTTCGCTTTGACCCCACACTACCCCTCGTGTGTTGCAATTCAATTACAAAAAATGGCATCTTCTATTCGGAGAATCCAATGTACAGATTCACATATCAATGAAACAACTAAAGGGCTATAATGCAAAATTGAAGAACAAAGTTTGTATGCACCAAAAAATTTTACCTATTAAAATATCAATTCATGCTCTTTATTATTATTATTCGAACTCACAATTAGTTCACCTGCACTCAAGAGCTTTATTGGGCGCTTTTTTTTTGCTTTTTTTTTTTGGTAAGGCAACCTTAATATTTTAATCTTAAATAAGACGAATCTATTTTCAACTAATTGATTGAAATCGAACCAAACATGTATGCCAAACTGTGCATTAACGAAAGGCAGCTAAATATTTGGGCCACTCTGCTGTGTTGTCCTCAACAGCCTAGCTACAATGCACGGGGAGTAATGGGGTACTGGACCAATTGTGATATCACGGGACGTATCGACTCGGGTGTTCGAACATGGGTGGCAACATGTACCGCCCACGTGCATCTTGCCCGGTCCTATTCGTCTCGTGGGATTGCTGTTGCGGGGGGCTCTTGATCACGTGACTTCCGAGTGGTTCACTTTCAATCGTGTTGAACGTACCACTGACATAGGCGGAACAGTGAAGTGTGTTTCCGCGTCTAGGTTGCAGCTTCTGCTTTATTTTATTTCCTTCAAATGGAAGCAAAAATCATACAATTTCATTGCATCTTATGATTTCTGTTTACTTTAAAACCAAACATAAACAAAACAAAGCACATAGGAACATGGGTTTGTGGTTCGTTTATTTGTTTTATGGTTTTGTTAAGAGTATATTTAGTAAGGTTTTGGATAAGACATAGGGACATATTTTGTTTTTTGGTTCCATTGTCCGGGCTGATCTTTCTTCTCCCTGTCTGAAAAGCTAAAACAAGACAAAAAGAACTACATAAAAAAATAGCCGAGGAAATGATCTCCATTTAAGTACTTCGATTAGAAAAATTTATTACGAATGTGCATATACAGTAGCCATATGTGTTCACGAATTTCTGAACGTGACAAGTAAACTAACACGTGTTATTGGATTAAAGTGGAAATTTAAACAAGTACTATGATTCTAAATTCTAATTAAGGATCTCGCTTCGGGGGAAGGTTCGTTGCATTGGATGAGACTCAGAGAGAGATCGATGAAGAAAGCGTACCGGTTGAGCAAATGATGTGAAATTGAAAGGCACGAACCAACGCGTGTTGAGGAATTCAAATGCGAAGGAGAGACGTGCTGGGAGGGAATGGGGTGGGGTGGACCCACGCATTTGGCCACGATTTTGACTATGGAGTTTCGAATCTCTCACCCTAATACAAATGGCAACTTTGGCTTTAAGACACGCTATCAAATATCAGTCTTTATGGCACCACGGGAGACAGCGACCAATATGTTGAACATGTTCACGCTCCCCTTCGGAGCGTGTAGTAGACTGTCGTTGCGCCTTGGGGATTTTGTGACCAAAGACAGAATCACATTTTTTTAATCAATTCAATAATTTAATAGTAAAATTATCCTTTATTGATTTATTGAATAAAAGTATAAAACCTCAATTTGAGGGGCAATTATAATTTATAATCCTAAATTTATGCTAATTATAACAGAAAAATATACATACATACATATACATATACATATACATATTTACACACACACATATATAATGCTTGCTTAGTATATATTATTATTTTTTATCTTTCTTTAACTCATCGTGAGTAAAATTTCAATCCATAATTTTTTATATTGTTTTCAGAAACTTGATCAACTTAAGAACAAACTAATACTTATATAAATTAGTTTCGACTAGCATATAATTTAGTAAAATACAAAATAGTCAAATACTTGTTATTCAAGTGCTAATTCTAAAAATTAATCTAATTCAATTATAATTTCGAAACATCACATAATTGCATGAATTTAAACTCAGACCTATCCATGTAATAATAATTGAAAAAAAAAAGAAAAGAAAAGAAAATGAAAGACCAAGGTATTTAATATTTAAAAAGTAAACACATGATTGTTTATTGGAAATTTGGCTGGGTTAAAACTTAAATTCCATGAAGCTCCTGCTTCGGTGCGCGTGGACACCAACCACATGTAAAACTGACAGTGGGTGTTTGGGAACAGAAAACAATGGCAAGAGGGAAGGAAACAAGGAGGGCAAAGGGGTCGGCTAAAAGAGCGACATCGAGGCGGACCCACTTCAGCAAAATGTTATCTGTTGCCTGCACCTTGTCTGCTTGCCCGCCCACCTCGCCTTCCTCTTTTTCCACTCCGTGTCCATTATGTCCAGCTCCTCTCTTGTCTCTTGTTCAATTAACTAATTAAACTCGCCCACACGTTGCACATATATAGCATTCATCATTCATCATCTTTACTTATTTTAACAAGTAACCCCCAGATCACTTAAAACCCAAAGCTCTCGCTCTCACGCAAAGACGTATCTTTGTTTGTTGTTTGTTGGATTTTATAGATATGATTCACATGATGATGGAGCTTCAATTGGGTCTCGCTCTTCCAAGCATTGCTACTACTCATCATGTCAGAGGCTTCGAATTCGACCTCAATAATAGCTATGTGTACGAGCGCAAGGACTCGGACCCATCTTCATGGAACATCAACAATGACTTTGGCTCCTCAGCTTCTGTGCCTGGCAAATGTAGCACTACTACTAGTAGTAGCGGCAACAAGAAACGCAGCTGTGATGATGCCTTCGACTATGAGCAAGTCAAAGCGGTGCCCCCTCGAACCCTGCCTCTTTTGAACTGGAACAGCAGGCATCCTGATGATGAAGATGATCCCAAAGACCTCGACAACAACTCTTCCTTCGGCAGTAAAAAGTACTTGCTACTCACTCTCTCTGCAATTTTCTCATTTATGTTATGTCTAGCTACTTCTGGGAAATTGATGGCTTTGAGTTATTTGATTAATTTCTCAGGACGGTTGATGAAGATGGTGTGGTTGGGTGGCCGCCTATTAAGAACTGGAGGAAGAAGCTTTATCACCACCAACATCATATTCCAGGCGGCCGAGTCAAGAACAATCAGGCGGTGGTGGCAAACAATGGCTCTGCTTTTGGCGGGAGGCAGTCGAATTCCATGTACGTGAAGGTGAAAATGGAGGGCGTAGCCATTGCCAGGAAAATTGACTTGACCCTTTACAATTCTTTTGAGACGCTCACAAACACCTTGATCAGCATGTTTGGCTTATGTAAGTCATTATTATAGCTCTGCCTCCCTCTGCTTTCGCTTCTTCTATGATTTTTTTTTTGTTAGTAATTAATTTGTTGTGAAACAATGAATTAACAAGTTTGCGCAATTTTGTGTGCCGTCTGTTTGGTAACAACAGGGCTTGAAGATTCCTACGATTATCAACTCACATATCAAGATAGAGAAGGAGATTGGCTTATTGCTAAAGATGTCCCCTGGAGGTGTGTTTAATTAAAAATTTTAAACATTTGCATGTATCAATATGAAGATAGATGAGCCATTTTCATTTTTTTTTTCAAAATTAATTGCAGTTCCGAACAAGATTATTCATGGACTCTGTTATGTTGGCATTGCAGAACTTTCATTCGCACAGTGCAACGCCTCAAGTTGTCCAGGAGGAGCGGTTGATTCATTAATTGATGATCATTAATTACATGGACAATGCGCTGCCACCTGTCAGCATACTTAATTTGAGTCCTTGACAGTCCACCCCATCCTCCTCTGTTTTTTTTTTTTTTTTTTCAATGGGTTTTGTCTTGGATTACTGTATGTAATGTGTAGTAGCATCTCTACAAGTATTAATTAGCTCTGTGTAACCTTTGAATTATCTTTCACCTTCATGCAGAAAGCATGACTTAAACTTATAAAATAATAATTTGCTTTTGTCCTATGATATTGTAATAATAATAATAATTATTATAATCACTTCAGGTTTCAATCTGTTTCATGGATGTAACTTGCTATGTGGATATGTATGACACTTTCTGAGTAACTGAAAAGCGCAGCAAGGTTTCGGTTTCAGAAATGCGGACTTTGGTCGAGTTTTTTTATTTTTTTTATAATCTCAAATCTAAACGAGTTTGAATATTATTAAAGTCTAAATAATTGAACGTGTATATCTAAATAATATATTTGTTTTTTTTATCTCTTGACTTCTAAGTATAAGCGGTAACCGGTTTGTCTTTATAAACTCAAAACATCTTAAATATAATAATTTTACATTTAAGGCCTTGAAAGTGTTATATATTCTTGAAGTTCAAATAAGTATATATTTATAGTGTTATTTAATACAACAATTTTTATATGTTATTGTATTTATAAGGCAAACATTTGATATATAATTTATAAAAATAAATTTGGTAACTTTTTTTATAATTTAATATAATATTTATACATAAAAAGATAATATCTAATAATAAAAGAATTTATTTAAAATTCAAATTGAATTTATGTTAAGTAT
Source organism: Atalantia buxifolia (assembly GCA_030444775.1). Taxonomy (NCBI): domain Eukaryota; kingdom Viridiplantae; phylum Streptophyta; class Magnoliopsida; order Sapindales; family Rutaceae; genus Atalantia; species Atalantia buxifolia. Next base: position 13,954,395 of record CM059834.1, on the reverse strand, counting down.
TTAATATCAAGTAAAATTTGAGATCAAAGAAATTTTTAATAGACATCTAATAGATATGTAGGAAATAAATATATTTAACGAGGGTATTTAGGAGGAATATATCTGTGGTGGGATTCACTATTGTTATTGTATGTGGATGTACGTTTAACATAACGTAGTAGGCTCCTTAAGTGGAACTTAGCGGCGGTGTCAATGGACAGACCCACCCCCACTCCGCTTCTCTACGTCAGACTTGCTCCGTGAATCTTGACTGGCCTGTCATTTTTGCTTTTTCTTTTGGGCCTCGGTTTATGTAGCTCATGGGCAAAAGGAGATCCTTGTAATGTCCTCCCCGATCCATCGCTAAAATTATATTATATTATATTATATTAATTTCTCTTATAATTTTAGTTTTAAAATTAAATTTTTTTAATAATTATTTCAAAGAAAATAAAAAATTTTAAATAATAAAACTGAAAAATGAAAACAAAAAATAGTATTAGAAGGAGCAAAATATTCTTAGACAAATGCTTCTTCTCAAAGTAAAAAAAAAAAAAATTCATTTACCGTATATGTTTATTTCTTAACTTTAAATTTCTGGTTCAATCTCTGTGAAAACAAGAATTAATAAAGATAGATATTTATTTTTTTTCAACTGATTTGATAATAGGGATTTTCAATGCGGAGAACTTGATGCCCCTTACTCGAATTTGGCAAATTGTTTTAACACATGCGTGGGTGCGCACACAGATATACATTATATATAAAATCATTTTTAGGTGTAAATGCCCTCAATTTTTTTTTGATGTGGATATGTTGTTAAGCCATTTCATTTAATAGCATTAAAAATTGACTCTATTAAATCATATGACTTAAAAAGGTGTTCACATTAAAAAAATAAAAACCCTCCACTCGAGAAGGACTCTGTGTGTGTACACATATACATATACATATATATCTCTATAGAATCGTTCTTTAGTGAGATGATGCTAGTAAAAAAAAAACGCACACACACACAAATTTCAATGTACTAACAACCAAATTAAATTAAGAATGCTACGAACAAAAAAAAAACACAGATTTTAATACATTAACATATAAAAAATAATTTTTTAAGTATTGAAATATGTTTTTTTTTTAATTTTAGTGGCAAAGTAAGGATGCTTTCACTAGAGAGGACTCCCCTAATTTCCTATACACACACACACAAAAGTACTTTGATTTCACTTAAGGAGTAGCTTCCATATCCTAAACTGTTATCTTAATTTCATCCTAAATTATGTAGCATTCATCAATTGGATAGTAAGATATATAATTAAGTCATTTGGATTTTGTAAAGAATTATCAGCCATTTAATGAATGACAAATTACATACCACATCATTCAAAACACTCTTTTCTTAAGAGCTAAAATTCAAATCTTATCTTTTTTTTTTTGACAAAAAATCTTATTATATTAATAATGAGTCATTTGAAAATATGATTCGAATTCAAAAATAAAGTATTAAAAGACAGAGCAATGCCGGGTATCTCAACACCTAAGTTTCAATTGAATCACAACTAATATACCATTCATCTATTGGATGGTGATTAAATAATTTGACAAGTTATAAAATATATCATTTAATAAATGAATAACACATAATATTAAAACTTAAGTTGAGGGACTCAAACATTTATATCTCTAACATTATTCTAAAACATATTACCTTATATACATTACCTTTTAAATTCGTTTAATTGACGTTATTGCTTTTGATAGTGCATATGCTAAAAGCTCTTATCAAATGGAAGCATAGGGACATGCCTGATAAATTGACTTAAATGCTATGTTTGTCCATATTTGCTAAGTGGAATTTTTTTTATAGTAAATTTAACTTTCATTTATTTATGATAGAGAATACATTTATGATTTATGTTGGGAATAGTTCACAATCAAACAATAGTTTCACAACAATCTAGAACTAATTTGACTAAAGAATGGGCAATTGCCTTACAATTTACAAGATCTTAGAGCATGTTGTCCTCAAATTCTTAAGCTTGTCATCAATTTTCTGATACAACCGAGAAATTTCATTCTTGCTAGAATTCATGTTGTTAATCAGACCAGCCCCCAGTTGAGAATTAGTTTCTACAGTTAATGAAGCTAGACCTGCATTTTTGCCTAAAAAACCATAGAAAGCTCGACAGGGCAGCAGCTACCAAAGTTTCAGTTGAATCCCTGATTACATTTCCCAAACCTGATAGTTGTTTCTCACCATCTATGTCAGCATCTACTTTCAGCTTGAACCAGTTCCGTGGTGAAGGTCACCGAGCTTTTAATTTATGAGGCTTTGATTCTCTGATAAGCCTCTATCACTGCTTCAGCTTCGAGCAGCCGCTTGTTCCTCGCTTGCCCAGAGTCTAACAAGTCGCAACCATCAGTTCAGACTCTGTTCTTCTGCTCAACTTCTTAACTAATTCTTGGAAAATACTAAGCATATCTGGACTTGCCATTCCTCCAAATCCCTCTGCAAAATTAATGAGCCTCTCTATATTTTTTGGCAAAAAGACAGTCCAATTTAAAACTAAAAAACGATTCTGTGAAAGTATTTTCTCCCTCCGAAAACCAGGTAAGAAGATTTTATATCCAGTGTTTAATCACCTTGTTGATTTTGTTATGCTAAAATAAATTAGTACTTGATAAATTAAAGTTTTGAATAAATAATATATTTTACCAACGTGTTAAATTATAACTTAAATAAATAATATTCATTTAATCAATATTTTTTTTTCAAATACGATTAATTTATCTAGTTCTGTATTTATAATAATGGTCGGTAACTTAATAAAAAAGGTTTTAAATTTATTTCAGAATTGATAAAGTTATATATATATAAGTTTCTAATTGCGGTCATTTTTTTGGAAAGGTTGGATGTTATATTAATAAATTCTTTTTTTTTTAAATAAAAAAAATCATCGATCAGCCGGGCGGGCAAAGCCGCATGCGGCGGTTCGGAAATGGGCAAATCCGTAATTGTATGAAAACTGTCCGATTCCTTGTCCAAGAGAATCTTGTGACTGAGTGACACGTCATTGTTAAACTTAAAAACAGCCCGCCAGCATAACGTTCGTCTGCTGGAAATCCCCTGCAAACCAGCCTCGGAAAATCACCCGCCACGCTGCTAGCAAATGTCCTTATTCGCGTCGATTATTACACGTGTCCTCCTGCGACCGGTTAATGTAAAATAAAACGTCTACTTGAGCGTACAAAATTATATCTATTCAAGAACCCAACCCCCTTAGCATGGTTCACTCCTGGGATACTAGTGACTGAGAGTGAACAATAGTATTTTTTTGTTTAATTTTCCAAAGAAAAAAAATTAAACAATCAGTTTCACTCTCTCAGTTCAGCAACTGAAAATGGTGCAGGGATTGAGTCGTAAATTCGCATAAGCCGGCGGGAATGCTTTCAGTCTCTGAACTACACTACAAAGTGCAGAGGCATGTTTGTTTTCTAAATATTATTTTTTTATACTTTACATTGCATTTTTCACAAATCGGGTTAATATCATCGAAATCTTGTCTATTACGTTGCTCTTTAGACATTATCGTTCAGCGATTAGTTTTAGGGTTTTTTTGTTTTGTTTTGTTTTAAATTTCTCTTTGTTTGGTAAAGTTATCGATGGCATTTTTGAATCGATTAAAGCTTTTATTATAAGCACAGCTGTGTGAATATATTGCTCATTTGCACAACCTTTGTTTGATGTGAATGAAGAAGGTTTCTTTTTGCCCTTTTTTTTGGCTTTTTAATTTTATCTGGTTGATTATATGTAGCTTTGTTTTGTTAAGGAAGCTATAGATCCAACGAGGAATCGGTTATTTCAGATCCAGGTTTCTTATTCTTTCCATGTGTTCTTATTACCGTGCAATTTCACTTTGTTGTTGTCTTATGATTTATTTAATTGCAACTCATTTTCTCCAGTTGGTATCGACAGGGTATAATTCAATCCCAGAAGCTACTCAAATCTATTTGGGCTAGTTGAATTCAAATCTGACCCATACTTATAACTTGTTTGTGTTATAACTTGACCAAGTAAAAGGTGTTCTATGCTTACTTGAACTGTCAAAAAAACTCTGATGACAACTCTGTGGCTGTCTTCTTGGAATTCTGTGTGTAGATTCTATTTGCTGGCTCTTCTGGATCATGATTTAGCCTCTCTAAAGTAAATAAAGGTTATACTTACTTAGCTTGTTTATCAATGGAGATTAGGCTGCATGGAAGTAAATATGTCTTGCATTGAAATCTATATTGATGTTATCTCTTGAATCATTGGAACATTTGTGAACATTTTTTTGGTTTGCTGTATGTTGCATATTCATCCTTGTACGACCTTAACATTTTATTACTGTTTCCTTGTCTCATGCAGTTTTGGTTCAATTGACATTCTGTCATTCACCGCAAATTAGAAACACCTAGTATATTCCACAATGGATTCATTGCAGTACCATACTATCCTAGTATGAAATAGATGAGAATTAGTTTTTATATCATATTCGAAACTTAAATGTGCAGCGTGGAACAATTGTAATGGAAATTGGGATGTTGTTTTCATCTGTAAACTTGCAATCGATGTAGTCACCAGGAACTGATTTGTAAGCTACAAATTGATTTGTGTTGGAACTTTATGCTTGTGAATGTGCTGATTGTTTGGGTGCATAACTTTGCTCTATGCCTGGGGAAAAAATGATGCCATCATGAACATTCAGCAAAAATGTTTCTAGGGGCTTGATGTTAAGAATTTGGCTATATATTGAGTCTTGACACTTTGCCCACGGTCACATTGAAACCATGAGTTTTGTACTTCTCTAAGGATATAAAATTTTAGTTCTGCAAAGTATACTTGGACTTGTATTATTCAATTCTTCCAATCCAAATTGTATGTTTTATCATGAAGAGTCAAAACCATTCATGATAAATCAATTTATTACAGTTGAAGTCAGGTTCTACTTGATTTTTTTCTTTTCTCTTTCTGTTCTGTTCGTCGGAGTTCTTAATTGAGGACTATAAATTCTCTGTATCTTCTACTTAACAGTTACACTTTCTGTTAAATTTATTGGATGACAATTCCTTCAAAACTGAACTTACCACTTGTGGTATTTTTTAATTAAAGTATGAATTTTTTGCAGGTGATGAGACAATCTGAATGGTGTTTTTTCTAGCGATTGAATTTGAACAAACATGGTTGTAGCTGCCCCTCTCCTACACCAAAGCATGGGCAAACGACCTCTTCGCCTCACCTCAAGAGGGTCTGCGCCGAAGTTGCTATTTATTGTGCTCCTTATGATTGGGCCCATTTGCATGATTGCACTCTTTACCTATCGTGAGAAAATATCCTACTTTTTCCGCCCACTTTGGGACAAGCCGCCTCGGCCTTTCCAATACCTGCCTCACTATTATGCAGAGAATGTTTCAATTGAACATCTTTGCAAACTCCATGGTTGGTCCATACGTTCACAGCCACGGCGTTTATTTGATGGCATCATCTTCAACAATGAGGTAGACCTTCTGGAGATCCGGTGGCGAGAGCTGAATCCATATGTTACAAAATTTGTAATCCTTGAGTCTAACACCACTTTCACAGGCATTCCAAAACCTCTCTTCTTCTCATTAAACCGAGCTCGATATGCCTTTGCAGAGGGGAAGATTGTCCATGGTGTATATTCTGGTCGATCTTCTTCAGATGGTTTAGATGAGGACCCATTTGTTCGTGAATCAGAGCAGCGCAAGGCTATAAATGGATTGCTTTGTTATGCTGGGATATCAAACGACGATCTACTCATTATGTCAGATGCTGATGAGATCCCAAGCCGAAACACCGTGAGACTACTGCAATGGTGTGATGGGGTGCCCCCTATTCTACATCTTGAGTTGAAGAACTACATGTACTCATTTGAATTCCCTGTGGATTACAGCAGCTGGCGGGCGAGTGTTCACATTTACGACCCCCGGACCCTGTATCGGCATTCACGCCAAACGGACTTCATTCTTTCTGATGCAGGATGGCACTGTAGCTTCTGTTTTCGTTACCTTCACGAAATTGTATTTAAGATGACTGCTTATAGCCATGCAGATAGAGTGAAACGCATGGAGTTTTTAAATCCTTCTAGAATACAGAAACTCATTTGCAGGGGAGATGATCTTTTTGATATGCTCCCTGAAGAGTACACCTTCAGAGAGTTGATTAAGAAGATGGGTTCAATACCGCGATCAGCTTCAGCAGTCCACCTCCCTGCATATTTGATTGAGAATGCTGCTAGATTCAAGTTTCTCCTTCCTGGCGGCTGTTTACGAGAATGATGGTATTTTGGCAAAACCTCTATAGAGAGTGAAGAGCATTGAGGTGTTGTTGCAGAACTGTATGTATCCATTCACCTTTGTTCGGTAATTTTCTTACATGCAGCCTTTACACCATTAAGGTGTTACTGGTTTGTTATCTAAAACAGTCAACAATAGAGTTTTCAGTTCACCGAGGAAACAGCAACTTGTACATCCAATCCGAGTCTACCTGCTCTATATGATCCCCTCTTTCAGGTGAAATATAAATGTTCAAATAAAAAAATATATTGGTTTTTGATACAGTTGACCAGCTGGTTTCTTTCCTGTGAACCTCAACGATCCTATTTGTCCAAACTTTATTATGGGAATCACTTTTCTGAGCTACTGTTGTAGAATATCAGTATTAGAAATGCTTTTGCAAATACAGACAGCAGGAACAAGGTGCTTTTGCGCCCCACTCTGCCTTTAATGTGAAAAGTTGAGATAGATTTTTCATTGCAAGTATTGCAAAAAGCTATAATGATGTGTTGTGCAATGTGGAAGGCTTGCATAGTTGTGCGGTGCATGGGTGCTTTGCTTTCGAGAGCAATTTGTGGAAGCACTTTTGTAGTTTCAGTTGCGTAGCAAATACTAAAAAGAGGGGATATTTAGATTTTATTCGATCAGACTTAGTCGTCAGACGTTGTCAAAAAGTAAGCACTTTTAATACATGCACGAAATTAATGGGCCATGCATAAAACTAATGGCCCGTTACTAAGTAGTTTGAAGAATGAGTGGCCAATACATTATATAATAAATATACATAAACGAGGGCAGGTTCCCGCTTCCCACTAAAATAAATACAACTGTGAATTGGAGCACTAAAGTCAACTTAAGTGCTCGCTTGTATTTTTCGGATCCTTCAAAATTAGCTGATCAATGCTGACGCAACCCAAATGCATAAATGACGGTTGACTTTAGTGGCCAACCAAAATTTGGTGGGGTGTCCCTTCCAATTTCTCACTGCTACTTGGTGCTTACCTTAATCAAAACGTTAGTGATTATTGTTCGTTCCCATAATATCAGGGGAGCAAAATTATTTTACGAGGGTATTTTTATATCCATTTTTTACATATTTAAATAAATTTTTTCTCGACAACCCCCCTTTGATTAGTAGTCATCACGCCCTCTTGGGACTGAGAGTTTGAGCTCTATGCATATCATGACCTTATATGAGTAAATAAATTTCTACCTTATCTATAAGGTAAATGTTAAGTTATAATTAATGTAACTTACATTCAGTCTTGAGAATCACATAAATACATAGGTTTTATAAATTGTGTGGTTCTCAAGGCTGAATATAAGTTACATTAGTTGTAACTTAAGCTCTCCCTATTTATAATTCTTATACATCTATTTGTTACCATCTTTTCTAAGAGTAGATTTATATTGACTTTTTTAAAAAAAAAAACATTTATTGAGTACACTACTATATCAGAATGGTAGACTATTTTAATGTAATATTCAAAAAGGAAGACGCACAAGATTTTCTGCTGGGAATGTCCAATTAAACAATTAAAAATAGGGAGACAAATGGAGAATAGGGACAAGAATGACAATAGAGTGCGCGTCTTTGACGGATTGAAGAAAAGAAGTGCAAGCGCTGAAGAGAACAATAAAACTTGAAACTGAATACTAAATAATTAATCAGAAACGTGGCGCAGGTGCTGGTGCAGGTGCGAGGAAGCATCCGAGAGAACTCCCGCAGAAGGCGACATATTTTTGCGTCTTTTTTTTAATTCGGCTCGCTGTTTCCTTTCGAAAGCGATTTCACTTTCTCACTTCCATTCATGTTAATTTGTCCATTTATATACATTGCATTAACTCTTTTGCTTGGGCTAATATGTTCATGTCACGTGGTAATAATCGCCGTCAGGTTAAAAAAATAATTTAAGAAAAGTTTTAAAAACAATATGGATTACCCCTTTTTTTTTTGGGTAATTCAAAAATTTTTTAGGAAAGAATTTTTCCGCCACCGAGTGTAAGTGTAACTATCACAACTCAAGCTCATATTCAAGAAAATAATCTACAATTGAAGGGTCCAGAAGTTGCACCAACGAAAGAATTGCAGGCAACGGCAGGATGTATATTAATTAACTTTTTCATCTCGATTATATCTCCCCTTATTCAATGAATGTTAATTTAGTTTCTTATTGATAAAGTTATCTTGTATGGTAGAAAACATTGAATAAATAAGGAAATATATCCAGCCCACCAACAACAATTAAAAAGAAAAAAAGAAAAATGTTGTGAGCTCCACCACCGGGTGTAAGTGTAACTATCACAACTCAAGCTCATATTCAAGAAAATAATCTACAATTGAATTACCTTTAAGAAAATATGAGAGCATCCAAAAGCAGAATACTCGAATTGATGACTTGACCAATTCCTCCAACGAGACTCGTAATTAAGGACCATAACATAATATATAGGCAGCAACAGTTGTTGACGTTTTGGCAACTGGCACTCACAGGCCAAATGTGAGACCATCCTTTATCAACAGCCACTTCCAAAGCAGCAGCAATAATAGCATAAAGCTAGCATTAAAAATGATGCTCTTTTAATTTTTATACCCAAAAGCATAACAAACACAACCGGTAAAACAACAGTTCACTCTAAAAATATCATATTCCTTTTTGCCTCTCCATCTGTATTAATCTTCACGTATTTGATATATAGAACAATCATTCGTCCAATATCTTTTTGAAGAAAATAATAAAAAAAAGATCTAGCGTAGAAAATATGTGACTTGCAAAAACATTCAATTGACAAAAATTGCTGTAAAATGTTGATATCGTGGCAGACAATTTGACAAGAAAATAAACGAATGTATCATGCTTCATATTAGCTTAGTCAAAATAAACTTTAAAAACTTATAATCGATCCATTTATTAAACAAAGAAAAACGAAAATGAGATATAGATACCGCGGTATCTATATTGCACCATCTCATTGATATTCCTTTCAAATCAAAGAAGTATATTTTTGACTTACATTACAAGCACATGTACGTTAAGACAATTGCTTTACGTGATTTTAGTTTTCATCACATACAAATCATGGTAATACGTGAGCCTTCTTTTAGTACGGATATAATCACAAATACTTCCATAAATAATCTTATACAAATTGATGTGACAAGACATAATTAATTGACCAATAAATAAATAAATATAAATAAGTCACGTAGGTCCAACCATCTTTTAATTCAACCAATAAAAATTAGTTATATCAATCTGTACAATATTATTTATATAAAAGTATTGCTGACCATGTCACCACTTATTTTTAAAATATGATTTTTTTTAAATTATAAATTTATTGATGATTATAATAGTAAATTTTTAAATATCTTAAATTAACTACGAAACAAGAAAAATTAATTATTTAAGTTTAAGATGAATTAAAAAATATTTCAACCGACCTATATAAATATGTATGTTCGAGGAACTCTACCTCTACCCACTTATATAGATCGAAATGAAAGTCATTCAATTGCCATTTGCCAAACTATTGAGTTGTTTCGAAGAAATTTGAGATTCAATGATCTAATTTTGAGATTTTAAATTTACTGAAATCTTTGAAAGAAACTTCAGGAAAATATTCCTTCAAGGAGAATATAAAATTACCCAACAAAGCCTTTGCTTTTCGACAAGCGTTTCAAATAGGAAGAAAGCACGTAAACCAAAAGGAGATATTACTATATGTGTATATGGGAAAAAAAAAAAAAAATTCCCACGTGGCGTCATCTGAACCCCACGAAGTCTCAAAATTTGAAAGTCAAAACTGCAAAAAGTTTAACTGCCAAAAGCGGGTTTTAAAAATATTAAGTGATGTGCATTGATTTTACCCAGAGGACTCGCGCATGTGATTATCGCATTTTCTTATTTCAGATAAAAACAAAACATGGTCCGATTACAACCGTTTAAAAATAAAATGTCGTGCGTCAGAGTGAATTGACGTGCGGTGTTGTACGTGAAACGAGAAAACCGATTTTTGAGAATAACATAATATCGCAAGACGATAAGTTACGAGATGATGATAAAGAAAACGATCAACGCTTTTCTTTCTCTGATTTAACATGTGTTCTGCTTTATCCTTTAATTAGACGTCTGTCACACGCCTACGAAAAAAATAAATTAACAGATAAAACCGTTTTGTTTCCACTCGCTCGAGTACATTACGCTTTTGTACTCGCTGCTCCCCTGGGTGCGTGTGAGTTAGGCAATTTGACAGAGGTGTTGACTAAAAAACAGGATTATGATAATCTCTTTGTCAGTGCGGATATTTAAAAATAAAAATAAAAATAAAAATTTTTAATACGTTGATCTGTAAAGAAATAATACCAAACGCGTTAAATTTTAAATTTTATATTCTTTTAAATATTTCAGTGAGTAAGAACATTTTTATTAGAAAATGACTATTTATAATAATAATTAAAATACTTAGACTCTTATAATAATAGTCAAAATACTTAACAATCAATATTAATAGTAAGGTGCGTACAAAACATATTTGTTAAAAGATTAAAAAAATAATTATAAACAAGCTTGATCATGTCATACGAGTAATTCAAATCAATAACACCTTGAGTTCACATTTTGTTTAATGTGATTATTATTCTTATACAAACTGCTATTAAAATGGTTGGCACTGACTATTTGTAGAATTCACTTGTCTTCTACCTCATTTAATTAGCCACCAATGGTGTCACCGGACTAACAGGATGAATTGACCACAATTTAATTAAAAATCTTAATTTTATGTACTCGCATATCTATCATGAAGAAAATTCAATACCAAAATGACTCAATAAATTGTGGTTTGAGTTTTTTTGGGATCTAAAAATGTGGAGAGAACCGCCTAATGATATTAAAAGAAATTCACATAAAGACATTTGAGTTATTCTCAGATGTCGTTTTATCTGTATAAACTTTACATGTAATTAGGTTGTTTCTGTTTATCTTTTTGTTTTTATTAGTAAAAATTTGAATGCTTATTTTATTCAAAAAATAAAAAGTAATTCAAATCAAATAGTATTATTAATCATTTTCTTTAATTTTTTTTTTCAAACGTATCCTTAGAACACACATTTGACATGGTGCTATTACTAACGGGATGCTGTATAATATTACGAGTATAGTACGTTGTTAAATGATGGGTTTCAATGACAATAGCATTAATCTGAACTGTTTATTTGCCAATAAAAATATTAATACTTAGTTGATTGAACTTTTTTTTAATGTATCATTACAAATGTCTCATGATTAGGGATGGTAATGGGGAGGGGAAGGGAGGGGATCAATCTCCCCGTACCCATCCCCGATATTTTACGTATGTCCCCGTTCCCTCCCCATCCCCTCCCCGAATAATAACAGGGGATCCCTGAGGGTCCCCGATCCCCGAATAACTAATATTTTTTTTGTTTTTGATTTTGAGTTAATCATATTAAAATAAAAAATTTAAATAAAAATAAAGTACGAAATATATGTTACATTAATATCCATTACAAAAGTCACATACATTAAATTAGTAAGAACGTCAAAGACGAGGAATACAAACTTCTTTTACAAACTATCATGAACAAATTAATAGTCAATATAAAATTATTTACAAATAAAATCGAATTTAGATTCAAAATTAACTTTTTCAATGGTGGCGTGGGACTTTATAAATGTGACTATTCTCTTTCTGTTGACAATAGTTAAGTCGGAGTAAATCAAGAAAGAAATATTAAATTAGATTAGATTAGATATTAAAATTGTGATTATTTGTGTAATTATAACATCTAAAAATAAATAAAAAATAGATTTAAGTTTAAAATATTTAATGAATATTAAAATTAAAATAAAATTTTTGAAATTTAATAGAATCTATCCTATTTTTTAATGTCCTAAATAAAAATTTAGGACTTTAATTATTTAATTAGGCCTAAAGTTTAATAATATAAATATTTTGATATTTGTTATTTTTACCAATATTTATCATTTTATAATTCAAATTTTATAATTTATTTACTAGTAATTTTTAAAAAATAAAAATAAAAATAAAATTAAAATTAAAATTAAAATTAAAAATGGGGAAATGGGTAGGGGATGAGGATTCCATCTCATCCCCGTCCCCTCCCCGAATAAGAAATTCATTTTCCTAGAATAAGAAATTAGGTATGAAATTATCCTCATACCCTCCCCGAATGGGGAAAATCCCCGAAAGTACCTGTCCCCGTGGAGATTTTTGCCATCCCTACTCATGATATCATCTCATTCTTTCTAAGTGCTGTTTTCATAATTAGGTTTTGTTGATAATGCATGCAACAGGGTCCGATATGAAAATATGATACCTCAGGGGTAGCAAACTCCAAGCTTTGTCCATGTATGTATATAAATTAACTCCTATCTACGTAAAGGTATGCAATCGAACGGCTGCTATTTAAGAGGGGAAAGTTAGTGCAAACAAACTAAATTAAGGTAGTCGTGGCCATGGAATGGACACTCGTTGAAACTTATTGTAAAATTTGAAAACTATTTAGGGATAAATTGTATCATATTTGGTGACATAGTTTCTGGATAATGACATGAACATGAATTCTGCTCACGTTGTATGGTGACAATAGAAAAAAAAAGACAAAAGAAAAAAAATGTCGCTAGTGGAATTTAAATATCTATTTGTTCAAAACCACAAAATGGGTTGATAATGATGTGTAGAAAGAAATAATGAAGTCCTTGACATACTAAAATTCCAATTTAAATATCCAATAAGACAATAAATAAATGACAATATAAATTTGACGGTAAAAATTTTGTACTTAGTGTTGACGGTGATAATTAATTCCACATTAATTAGTTTGAGTCAAAATTATTTTATGTGAAAAAATCATTTTTATTCAAACAAGTGTTATAAAATTTATATAAATTTATTTCCTACAAATTAATGTGACAATATTATCTAATTTATTATTTAATTATTTATATAAAATAATAAATAAATATATAATATAAGTCAAGTGATATTTTCATCCAATAACTCTTATTGAATCATATCAACTTGTATAAAATAATTTATAGTCGTATTATTACTTCTTTCATTTATCAATTTTTTTCAAAAGAAAACTCTTTTTTTTTTCAAACTAGCAGCATTTTTGTTGATGGAACGTGCACAGGTGACAAGTGCTGATTAGGAAGGAACATGTGCCGAGTGGAGATTGGCTGCGACGCGACACCGCTTCAACGTAGTCTTAAATCGCATGTCAGCATGTTTGTAAAATTCGGGCATAAACGAGTGGCTTAATTCAGCTCTTTCCTTAAATGAACGACGGGTCCACGCTGCCCGAGTATCCGGCCAACCTTTAATTACTTCCAATTTTGATTTTTCTTAAAAAAAAACTATTTTCCTTTTTATTTTATTTTTTCCAATTTTTTTCGGTTAGCTTGCTGATGAAGTAATTATCACGTGATTTCAGTCTACAACATCTGAAATTATTTAAAAAAAAAATTCGCTTGCTAATTTCCTATTAAATGCAGCATCGGCCTGCTTTTGGTGCATCAAATCCAGAATCCATATCTGTCTATATTTATTATACCACCACCCAAAAATAGATTCTCCCATTTATGATTAATAATTAGAATTAAGCAAGTGCTAAAATTGAGTTTATCAATAGATATTACTTGTCAAAATTTAGTAGTTTGGTAAATAATATTTGCAGAAGTGACATATCTTTCACTAACCTAAAACTTAACAATATTTAAGTTTTCGTGTTTATATATAAAATCTTAAATAAATCGCTGTTAATTTTAAAATTATAATAATACAATCATTGATTTTATAGATAAAATTTTAATGAAATTTGACGGTGCGTGGAGAAATTACAAAATTTTCTTCGTTATTTAATATTTTGTTAAAACTTAAAATCCACTAATATGAAGAGAATTAATTGCGCCGAAGCGGATTAGAACGGGACTAATTGCTAGAAAGATCTCTTCTTTCGTTCGAACTAAGTGGGCCCTTAAACCAAAGCTTTGATCGCTGAGGGCAACTCATAAACATTAAAGAGAGCTTAATCAAGCGTATTTAATAATAACTCTCCTATGCTAAAAAATTAATAATAATAATAATAACTCTCATAAGCGTGAGTGCTTATCACCGCTATTGGGAGCGTACCTATCACATTGATAAATACAACAGCTTATCAATTCACTTATCATACCGATTCATCTCATCTCATCTCTCGCTCACGGTATTAAATAGGTCTGTGATACCTTTGTTTCTTCGCTTGCATCTCTCTCCTCTTCAAATCCCTAGCCAATTTTCTCTATAAATACTTACCGGAAGAGCTAAGACAGAGAAGAGAGAAAGAAAAAGAAAGAATAATAATAACAACAACAACAATAGAAAAGCTGGGAGAGAGACACACAAGCACAAATCCACTGAAACGACATCGTGTATCTCTCTATTTTCTTCAAAATTCTCCGATCTATCAATTTCATCCAGGTAACAACTCTTCGCCTTTACTCTCTCATTTTTGTTCTCTTTTTAGGTTTTTCACTACTATTTTCTCAATTTCGTTATTTTATTTATTTTTTTTTATTATTCTTTTTGGCTGCTGAACTGAAATATGATTGTTGCTCGCAATTTAGAGATCGTTGTTTGTGAAGTATTACATTGGATCTGTGTAATGTTTAATTTTGTTGCAGGGATAGAATTATGTCTTCGCTTAGCAGAGAACTCGTGTTTCTCATACTTCAATTTCTCGATGAAGAGAAATTCAAAGAGACTGTTCACAAGTACGCTACAAGTTATACTGTTTTTAATCATTTTTTTAAATGTTATAATTTTGTGTTTCTGTGAATATGTTGAAATTTGTTGACGCTCCATTCAGGTTAAGGGTTTAATTATATAATGGTGATTATTTTATTTAGGTTGGAGCAAGACTCGGGTTTTTTCTTCAACATGAGGTACTTTGAGGATATGGTGACAAATGGCGAGTGGGATGAAGTAGAGAAGTATTTATCTGGTTTCACAAAGGTTGATGATAATAGATATTCGATGAAGATTTTCTTTGAGATTAGAAAGCAGAAGTACCTTGAAGCTTTAGACAAGTAGGTTTCTTCAAGTTCATTTATGTCAACTTTACTGTTTTGTTCTGTTACAACCTGAAAGTGCCTTTCGAAGTTTGTTGCTACCTTGCTTACTTGATTTCAAAAATAATAATAATAATAATAATAATAATAATGATGATGATGATGATGATGATGTAGGCGGGATCGTGCAAAAGCAGTGGAGATTTTAGTTAAGGACTTGAAAGTGTTTTCGGCCTTTAATGAGGACCTTTTCAAGGAGATCACACAGCTACTAACGCTGGAAAACTTTAGGTACATATGATATGCCTTGCAGAATTGTTGTTTTTTGTTGCCTACTGTATCTTTTATATTGGTGATTATATGGTAATGGGTTAATATTACTTTGCAGAGATAATGAACAGCTTTCAAAATATGGAGATACTAAGTCAGCTAGGGGTATAATGCTTGCTGAATTGAAAAAATTGATAGAGGCTAACCCTCTTTTCCGTGATAAGCTTCAATTTCCTTCCTTGAAGAACTCGAGACTTCGGACTCTTATTAATCAGAGGTGCCTTATAAATTCTTTCCTTTCTTATGTCCTGACCCTAGGCTTTAGTTATTGCTTTCAGACCAAGATATTCACATTTCTCAACACTTGAAATGCAGTTTAAATTGGCAGCATCAACTGTGTAAGAACCCGAGGGCCAATCCTGACATAAAGACCCTATTTGTGGACCATACCTGTGGACAGCCAAATGGTGCTCGGGCTCCATCTCCTGTTACTAATCCCTTAATGGGTGCTGTTCCAAAGGCTGGGGCTTTCCCACCGCTAAGTGCTCATGGTGTAAGTGATCTTTCTAAGGATTTCAGGAAATTACAATGATCTGAATTCTGACTTTTCTGTACTTTAACTTTGCTTGTATGTGCAGCCATTTCAGCCCACCCCAGCTGCTCTCCCAACTTCTCTTGCGGGATGGATGGCTAATCCCTCTCCTGTCCCCCACCCTTCAGCTTCTGCAGGGCCCATGGCTCTAACTGCTGCTAACAATGCAGGTAATTATTTTATGTTAAGTATTCCATATTTCACAGTGGTCAAATTACAGAGATTTAAAAGATGGAGATATATGCCACTATTCTTATCCCAAAAAAAAAAAGAATGATCTTCTAAATCTTCTAAACGGGAAAAAGGGGGAGAACGTCAAGGCATGATCTTTTTAATAGTAAGATAATAAGGGTTTTCTGAATCTTTATTTACTCTTCTCGTAGTATCTTTTTGAGACATTCTTGGTACAAGTTCTTGTTCCCTTATTATTCAACTTATTTACTTTTACTTCTTGTTTATGATAGCTGCCATCTTAAAACGCCCTAGGACCCCGCCTACAAATAACTCAGCTATGGACTATCAAACAGCAGATTCTGAACATGTATTGAAGAGATCAAGGCCCTTTGGAATATCCGATGAGGTAGTACTAGTTAATTTTAGCATTCTTTTGTCTTTTTTATTGTTCAAGTGATGGAAAGTGTTTCATGACCATTTCTTTCTTTGTACAATTGTTCAGGTGTCTATAAGTTGTGTCATGATTAGGGAAAATTAGGTGGTTTTCTCATTACTAAATCCAATGGCTTTTAGAAATATCACTTACACCAAGAGAGTAAGATAGAGGGTGAAGATTCTAGATTCTATATTTGGTGTTTGTATAGTTGCAGAATGTTTGCTTATTTTCTGTCAGCTTAAGTATTTAATGCAGCTAATACATTGATTAAAACTTTGATGCCATGGCTACCTAGAATCCTTTACTTGAATGGACATCTTAGAGATGTTTTAACATTATCTATTATCAGTCTGTTTACATGATACTTTTTTCAGGTCAATAATCTGTCTGTAAATATCCTGCCTGTTGCATACACTTCCCAAAGTCACGGTCAGAGTTCTTACTCTACTGATGACTTGCCCAAGACTGTTGTTATGACTCTGAATCAGGGTTCAGCTGTCAAGAGCATGGATTTTCATCCGATACAACAAATATTACTCGTTGGTAAGACTCCACTGGCATGGTGGACACTTTTTTCTCAGTTTCTGCTTTTAGTTCTCTTGTTTACATCAATCGGCTTTTGGATGCTGGGGTAGACCATACTCTCCCCTTTTCTCATGGTTCAATCATTTCAGTTGGGACAAACATGGGTGATGTTATGTTGTGGGAGGTTGCTAGCCGTGAGAGGATTGCTGTAAAAAGTTTTAAGGTCTGGGACCTTGGAGCATGTTCAATGCCTCTTCAGGTGGGGCCTTCATTTCTAGACAGGATCTATCTAACTTGTTGAAATTGTATCTTATAGGGTTGACCATAGTCGTCTGTTCCTCTTACAGGCATCTCTGTCAAGTGATTATACAGCATCAGTTAACCGTGTGATGTGGAGTCCTGATGGAACTCTTTTTGGTATGTTTCAAGTAAACATGTGATTATCTGATTGTTTACATGAAAACTTTTTCAATCAATAATAAAGAAGAATGATTCTTGAATGGATTTATTTTGTCCTTGTTGCAGGTGTTGCATACTCAAAGCATATTGTGCATTTATACACCTACCATGGTGGGGATGACTTAAGAAACCACCTAGAGGTTTGTGTCACAGTTTTGTTTTTTGGGGGTTGAAGTCCATTTTCCTAAGTAGCCTCTTTATGAATTCAATGAATGTTATACTTTTTTTAACATATTGAACGGTTCGGAATATGCTAAACATTTGTGATGAATGTCCTTTTTGATGTTAGATTGACGCTCATGTCGGCAGTGTTAATGATCTTGCCTTCTCATATCCAAACAAACAATTGAGTATTGTCACTTGTGGCGAGGACAGAGTCATTAAGGTTTGCTTTGTTTCATTAGCTCATTAATTTTTTATGAGTCTGCTCAAATCAAAGAATTTATATATGTTCAAATGATTGCAGGTGTGGGATGCAGTTACAGGGACTAAGCAGTACATTTTTGAGGGTCATGAATCACCTGTATATTCAATATGTCCTCACCACAAGGAGAATATTCAGGTAATGGACTATAGGACTACAGGATGCGACTGACACTGGTTATTCTTCTGTTAGATCAGCTCTTTTTCTTAGCAGAAGAAGAGTAGGACTTTGTAATTGTGATTAGCAATGTTCAGGTTGGCTGTGTTCCTGTTTCTTCTAAATCTTTCATATAATATTCTGATTTTTGGTTTAAGTTACTGTTGAAATCTGATTGTTGATGAAGCAGATTATGTGATAGTATGCATAACGATAATACTGGTGGCCAATTTGAGTTCTTGAATTACATTTGATTTGGCTCAATAAATATAGGTAAATTTAGAAGTCCTGCTGCCAGTCTTTTGCTCTGCTGTTGAAGTCTTGTCTAGATGACCCCTTCTTACTGAGACATTGTAGGCTTTAGAAACAAAGAAATTGTAACACTTTACAATATAATATTAAGATTTTTATTTTATAGACATTAAATCCTTTTTTTTCTTTGGATTGCATATTAAGGAACAATTCTTTTGGGACATAATTCTTTTTTGGCCTTACCCTCATGTTAACTGCATTATTTTCTGTTTTTCCTATGCTGTTATCATAAATATTTTATGGTTTTCCTTGATTTTTGCAATTTAAGATTTTATGCTATTGCAATTGTAATATTGCTTAAATTTTCCATTTTCTTCCTCGCTTCTATTGCTCAGTTTATCTTCTCAACAGCAACTGATGGGAAAATAAAGGCATGGTTGTATGATAACCTGGGCTCGAGAGTAGACTATGATGCACCGGGTCATTCATCTACAATGATGGCATACAGTGCTGATGGAGCTAGGTTTGTATATGTTTTGTGCATTTTACAGTTCTGACTTTCTTTTGGGTGATGGGAGGTTGCTTTCTGCTCTCCTACGAATTTGCAACTCAAATTTCCAATACTATTCATAGGTTGTTCTCATGTGGTACAAATAAAGAAGGAGAATCATACTTGGTTGAATGGAATGAAAGTGAAGGAGCTGTCAAGCGCACATATCATGGTCTTGGGAAGCGTTCTGGGGTGGTTGTGCAATTTGATACGACTAAAAATAGGTTTTTGGCTGCTGGTGATGAGTTTATGATAAAATTCTGGGACATGGACAATGTTAATCTGTTGACAAGTATTGATGCGGATGGTGGATTACCGGTAATAATTGGATTTCCCCAACCCCATCCCAATCTAGTTGATGCAATACTTTCTTCAGACTAACCGTCCTTACTTTGAAAAATTTGCAGGCTTCACCTTGTGTAAGATTTAACAAAGAAGGAATTCTGTTAGCTGTCTCAACAAATGATAATGGTATTAAAATTCTAGCAAATGCAGATGGAATTAGGCTGCTACGAACAGTTGAAAGTCGTACTTTTGATGCTTCTAGAGTTGCTTCTGCTGCTATAGTGAAGGTTGGCTAAACTATTTTGAACAGACAGTTTTGTGCAAATATGGTTTCTAAATGCAATGTTGAACGCAGGCCCCTGCAATAGGCACATTTGGTTCTGCAAATGCAAATGTTGGAACAAGC
Organism: Atalantia buxifolia; assembly: GCA_030444775.1. Lineage (NCBI taxonomy): Eukaryota > Viridiplantae > Streptophyta > Magnoliopsida > Sapindales > Rutaceae > Atalantia > Atalantia buxifolia. The sequence goes on along the minus strand of CM059834.1, from coordinate 13,934,453 downwards.
CTTGGGGAGCGAACTGCTCCAGTTGCTGCAATGGTTGGAATGGTGAGTGCGTATGGGTTTTTCCAGATTCTGTAGGCAGGCTTCATCTCTCTGTTTTTTTGAAGGGAACATCTCTCTGTTTTTTATATTAATAACTTTTACCTCCCCGCCCCCCCTCCCCCCAAAAAAAAACCAGATAGTAATGCAAATTTATATTCTATTCAATTGCAGATATGCATAAAAAAGAATACGTTCAGTAATCTAACCTTTTCAATTTTGAGTTTCTGTAGAGCAATGATAGTAGAAATTTCACTGATGTGAAACCAAAAATTGCCGATGAAGCAGTTGAAAAGTCAAGGATCTGGAAACTGACCGAAATCACTGAACCATCACAATGTCGATCCCTTAGACTTCCAGATAATTTAACAGCAATGAGGGTATGCTCTACTTTGTAATCTTTCTAGGTTCCTTAAATGTTATTATTATTTCTTGTGGCACTTTACAATCTCTTGGACTGTGTAATAGTGATTGGCTCCTGAGTATTTCTGATACAAAATTTTTGTTCACAGATTTCCCTCCTTCCATAATTTTTACCTTTTGCTTGTTTTAGTTCCATTGAATTTATGCATGTGCATGAATTTCAAAATTGCAAGTTTTTGTTCATTTTTACGGTACATGTGTGTATCCTGATACAAATTTACGTCCTATACCAATTTACGTCCTGTAATTAATTGTTTTTAGTTGAGGTTATGATGCTGTTAAATTGCGAGCTTTTACATCAAATTTGCTAAAAAAAAGGTAAATTTATTTAGGATGTGGGATTTTCAGAACTATACGCTGTGATTCTTTCTTTTGAAAAAGCTAAAAGTGTGACACATCTTTTTCATGATTATTGAGGTCTTTGTATCATCATCTTTCACACTGATATAAACTCGGACATATGCACACATGCTTGTGAAATTATATGTATTTTCATGAAAAAAAGTTCTTTACAATCTATGTACTGTTTATATGAGCAGAACTTCTGGATAGTTTGAAAGTTTAATAATGAGAGAAATTGCATGTTGAAAGAGAGTTGTTGTTAGTTGGGACAATATGCTAAATCATATTAAATATGGGAATTACTCGCTTTATTCACTGGTAATTTAATAACTTGGAAGGTTTGCATTTTGCTAAAACATTTCAAACAAAAGTTATTATTATTTTTACTTGTGTTTTATTACTTTCTACTTATGGTTTTGAATGGTAATAATTACTTCAGGTTTCTAGATTAATTTACACAAATTCAGGACTAGCCATATTGGCCTTAGCTTCCAACGCTGTACACAAGCTCTGGAAATGGCCAAGAAATGAGCGAAACTCGACTGGAAAGGTATTACATTTTAGTTTTTAGGAATTCATGCCTTCGGTCAATTTTAAATTTGATGTATTAGCATCCTTAAGCATATCATTAACGAAGCTTTTGTCTCCTATAGGCCACAACTAATCAAGCACCACAATTATGGCAACCTCCAAGTGGAATATTGATGACTAATGATATTAGTGATACAAACCCTGAAGATGCTGTTCCATGTTTTGCGCTCTCGAAGAATGACTCTTACGTTATGTCTGCTTCAGGAGGGAAAATCTCTCTATTCAATATGATGACATTTAAGGTCTTTATCTACTTTTAGTTTCACCATGTCTACTTCATTAGTTATTTTCAATGCATCTTGTAGAAATTTTTGACTAGTTGGGCTAGTTTTCTAAGATTAATGCAAAGTAGTTCTTATTGATAAGAATTATGTCATGATTCATTGGCATTTTACATTGATTTGAAGCATCACCATAGTGATTCCTTTTGCAGTCCAAATCATTTAAAATAGCAAATATTTTGGCTATTGATGTGAGATCTAGGAAAAGCGACTATTTCATAAGATTATTTTGATAAGTTTTTGACATTGTTTTTTCACATTTTCTTAAATATTTTTGTTTTATATTCATTCACACTCTTGATTTAATGACTTTAGACGATGACAACGTTCATGCCCCCACCACCAGCAGCAACATTTCTGGCATTTCATCCTCAGGACAATAACATCATTGCCATAGGGATGGAAGATTCATCTATCCAAATCTATAACGTTCGGGTCGATGAGGTTGTAGTCTGACTTAATGGAACCTTCATCTACTGTTTACACATAAATAGTAATGGGATTTTTGAAAAAGCTGGATGTTTCATTTTCTCAGGTTAAAACAAAGTTAAAAGGTCACCAGAAACGAATAACAGGCCTTGCGTTCTCCAACACGCTAAATGTGCTGGTGTCTTCTGGAGCTGATTCTCAGGTGAGAAATAATTAACTGGGCTTGCATGCATGCCAATATGTGTGTCTGACAAAGGAATTTTTAAAACTAAAGTAATCTCTGATTAGGAAGCCAAAAGGACTCGCTTTATTCTTTTGGTTAGCCTACTTAAGCTATTAATTGATGTTGAGGTTTCTAGGTTATGGAATAGAAGGTTGCCTTGACTGGAGAATAATTCTCTAAATTGGATGTTACTTACAATTCTGTCCTAATAGTTGCTTTGTGGTATCAAAAATTCATTATTGCTCATTTTCCCTTTTTCTCCCGATGCAGCTTTGTGTCTGGAGCACAGATGGGTGGGAGAAACAGGCTAGCAAATTCTTGGCAATTCCAAATGGACGAGCTGCATCTGCTCTTGCTGATACCCGTGTTCAGTTTCATCTAGATCAGACACATCTGTTGGCAGTCCATGAAACTCAGATAGCTATATATGAAGCACCTAAATTGGAATGCCTTAAGCAGGTGGGCTAGTTAGTTTGCACAAGTTGATGGTGCTATTTTTCTTAGTCTAGTTTTTCACTTTTCCTGCAATCTATTTGATTTGGATTTGTTTATAATTAGAAATGATGACACTTGGTGATATCAAATATATTTTTGGAACAGTTTGTCCCTAGAGAAGCAAGTGGTCCAATCACGCATGCTACATATTCCTGTGATAGCCAGTCAATATATGTGGCTTTTGAAGAGGGAAGTGTTGGTGTTCTCACCGCTTCAACACTTAGATTGAGATGTCGCATAAATCCTACTGCTTATTTACCTACCAATCCAAGGTTTGTTTTTATGCATGTTTAATTTCTTATTCAGCTAATAGATTTATAACTTGTTTTTCAATGTCATAAATCCTACTGCTTATCTACCCCCCAATCCAAGGTTTGTGTTTATGCATGTTTTAATTTCTTATTCAGCTAATAGATTTATATCTTGTTTTTCAATGTTTACCATCCAATTTTTTGGACTAACAGTTTAATATATAAACAGCTTAAGAGTGTATCCTCTTGTCATTGCCGGAAATCCAACCGACCCAAATCAGTTTGCGTTGGGATTGACAGATGGTGGAGTTTATATAATAGAGCCATTAGAGGCTGAGGGGCGATGGGGCACCTCTCCCCCAAATGAAAATGGTGCTGGGCCTAGCACAACTGCTGGTGCAGCTGGTCCAGAACAGTCCCAAAGGTGACAAGTAGATGTCATTGTCTTTCGCCAAAGTCCTCAAGAATGTAATCATTTCTTCCTTGCAGTCCCGGTTCCTGGTCCCACCACAATGTGATTTTCGAGGGAAAGCTACGGAATTTAGGCATCACAGTTTTAGGATATCCAACTCATTCTGGTATTTAAAGTGGGATCAAGACTGTCTTCTGGCCAAGGCATCATTGGGTTCCTCTTCAGGATTAAAGTATGGTGTAAATTTAGAAGTTAATGAAAAAATGATCCTAGGAAGAATTTTATGGCTGTCCTGGCTATTTTAGTATTTACAAGTTTGGAAAGGATAGTGTCAGTTTTCTAGTGGATGAATGCATTATTGGGCTATTTACTTATAATCTTAGTTTTATTCAGTCTCTCTTTCAAAATTTCTACTTATAAAGAATGGCCTTTTTAATGGTTGGTTTTTAATAAGAAATCCTTTTTCTTTCGCCCATTTTTCCCTTGAACGGTAAATTTGGTGCTCAGTGCACTTGGAAAGATTAATGAATTCTAATTAAACTATGTTAAGGATTTACCTTTTTATTTTTTTAATTTATATGTGAATATTACCTATCGTTTTCCGTAAATAACCCTATTATCCCGATATTTAAAAAAAAAAAAAGATAAGACAACTTGAATATACAATACTTTATTATTAGTAATAGAATATATTAGAGGACAAATTAGAGAATACTGTGAAGAAAAAAAAATGAAAGTCAAATAAAACACCAATTTAGAAAAATGTGTGTAGATTTGCATGAAGTACAATCATGTAATTATCTAGCTATTCTAACCATAAAAACATAGAAAGTATAAGAAATGGTATAAGCAACCTTATAAACAGCCTAATAGGCAAATTAGTTGGGAGTCTTAAAAAAGAAATTTAGGTTGTATGAATATTGACTTTTTTAAAGAAATTTATTCTATTTGGAGTTATTAGTGTACTTCCATTATTTTCTAATATAAAATTTAATTCTAAGATAAATGTGTATCCTACTTTTTAATTAGAAACAAATGTCTATATCAAGGTAGAGTAGTGTAGGTTGAGAGTAATGTTCTATATATTTGAGTGAGCATAATTAAGGTTGATTAGTCTTGTGTAACCAAGTATAACTAAAGGTATAACTAAAGTCGAGGTGAGATAGTAAAATTTCTTGTGTTGAAAACGTTCAATTCTGTTTATATAGGCGGGACTGGATTGTCAATAAGGTAAATAAAAAAAAAAATTAAAAGACAACTAAATTCGGGTATGGAGAGTAAATTGGTTTGGTTGAAAAGAGGAAGAAGTCTCGGCAAAAACTAACCTTTTAAAGTTTATAAAACAGCTTCTAAAAACATGCTTATTGAAACACTTTTAAATTCCTGACTCTTTTTTTTTTTTATAAGAAAGTAAAGCTTTCTATTAGAGAAATTTTGAAAATAACTCATGATTTGAACTGGAAATTCTTCCAGCCATAGAACAGGATACTCAATACTCTAAAGCAACTTTGACTGGAGAGTGGGCAATAGCATTACACAGTCTTGGAACAAAATGAATTGACGATTGGCTCTGGTTCTTCAAGCTTGCTTGAATTTCTTTGATTGTCCAAATTATTTCGGACATGCTACCCTTCCTATTCTTAGATAGCTCCACCACTTTCAACGAATTAGATTCAATAATAAAAGGCACGAACTTTGCCTGATGAGTAACTTGAATACCATAAAGCACAGCTTCAGCTTCCATGTAGGCCATGTTTCCTCTATAGCTAATTCTCTGAACCGCTGCGCCTACAATTTTGCTGCTTGAATCCCTATTCACAACCCCCAAACCAGCTTTCCTGTCTGACATTTGTATAGCAGCATCAATGTTTACCTTGAACTAACCCTTTGGGGGGTGGTGGGGGTTGGTTTCCAGTTTGGATTATTGGTTTGCCTCTAAGATGGCATGACTAGATTCTTTGACTGATTGATTCTCCTATAAGATTCCACAATAATTGTTGCTCTTGCCGCTTTATTTGCTGACCATCTTATTCTCCTTCCAAAACTAAATGATTTCTCTCATACCAAATAGCCCAACAAACTGCAATTATCTGTGCCAAGTCATCATTCCTCCTGTTTAAAGTTAATTCTTGAAGCACACTTAACATGTCCTGGTAAGCCATACGTTTCACATCCTCATAGAATTCTGTCAGCTTCTAAACTTTATGCACAGCCTTGCAATCCATCAATGCATGAAAGATGTCTTCGCTTTTGCAATAACATCTTTGATAAATAGGAGTCTGGACTACTTTTTTCTTCCAGAGGTTGTCAGCAGTTGGGAGCAAATTTTTTGTAGCCCTTTACATAAAAATCTTAACCTTTTCTGGGATCTCATTTGACCAAATGACTTTCCACTGAGTTTTGGACTCATCAGAGTAGCCTGGATTATCTGGAAACTTGAGCTGAACTGCCAATTGAAAACCACTTTTAACAGAATAGGTTCCAAGCTTATCATACCTCTAAATTAGTATGTCTTCCTGGGGGGTTTATGAAAGTGGGAGCCTTACAATCCTCTCTGAGATCTCCTTAGGATAGAGTTGGGCAATCTTGTCTTTTCTCCACTAGTTTCTTTCATTGATGAAGTCAGCCACCACAACGTCATTTGATAAATTTAAATGGGGTATCGAATTACGGATGCCTACGCTCCTATACCAAATTTTGCTACAGATTGAGATTTGGTTTCCCTGGCCTATTCTCCACCGTAATCCCTCATAAAGCAGCTCCATACCTCATATAATGCTTCTCCGCACAAATGAAGGCTTTGATCTGAGCTTTGCCTCCATGAAGCCAGTGTGTTTGAAATACTTAGCTTTTAAGATTTTGGCTATTAAAGATTCTGGATTGTGCATAATCCTCTACCTTTATTTTGCTACAAGGGTTTGATTGAAACTCGAAAAATCTCTGAAGCCCAAGCCCCCTCTAATCTTTGCGTGGCACATCCTTTCCCACCTAGCTTAGTGTATACACTTATGGTTATCAGAGGAGCCCTACCAAAACCCAGCTATTGTTTTTTCAATGTCATCACAGAGTCTTTGAGGAATTTTGAATATACTCATTGCGTATGCTAGCACTGCTTGTGCCACTGCTTTGATGGAGACTTCCTTTCCCCCACTGGAGAAGCACTTGCTCTGCCAACTGGACAACTTGCTTAATACTCTTAATTTTATGTCATTGAAAAAGCTGATTTTTTTCCTCCCCACCATAGAAGGTAAACCCAAATATCTCTCATGTTTGGACACAATAGTCAGCCCAAAGATATTTATGATCTCCTCTTTTTGTCTCTGGCTTGTATTGGAACAGAAAAGCATGGAAGATTTGTCAAAGTTAAACACCTACCCCGAAGCTGTTGTATAGCAATCGAAGATGCTCTTCAAATTTTTACAATCAGTAGTTGAGGCCTTTGAAAAAACTAGGTTGTCATTTGCGAACATGAGGTGAGAAACTGAAATGTCTCTGCTGAATTTCAAACCATGTATGAGACTCTGATTTTCTGCTTGCTCCAACATGTTAGAAAAAACTACTGCACACATAATGAAAAGGTAAGAGGAGAGAGGGCATCCTTGTCTCAATCCACTTTGTGGTTGGATGAGAACTTTTGCCCCTCCATTTATTAACATATAGAAGCTTGCTGTAGAGATACAAGACATGATCAAATTCACCCATTTTTTGAAGAAACCCAGTTTTTGCATTGTACATTTAACAAAATCCCACTCCACCCTATCATAAGCTTTACTGATATTTAATTTTAGAGCTACAAGCCATTTCTTTCTACCCTTGCTCTATCTAATCTTATTCAAACACTCATATCCTATGATAACATTATCAGTGATGAGCCTATCAGGAACAAAAGCACTTTGGGTGAGTGACATAATGTCATTCAACACTTAAACTGTTTTTGCTATAAGTCTATAGATAACATTGCATAGGCTAATAGGCCTAAAATCAGTCACTTTCTCGGGCTTATTCACCTTTGGAATCAGAGCAATGTAAGTATGATTGAGTGGAGCTGGGTTACCTCTCTGGTTCAGAATGTGCAGGCATGTTTTGATAACTCATTCTTTCACTGAGCTCCAATGCTTTTGGAAGAAAGCTGCTGGAAATCCATCTAGGCCGCGTGCTTTCGTCAGACACTGATTCCGTTTTTTTGCCTTCTTGCCGAAGCTTTTGAGTGAAAAAACTTCGTGTTTTTATCCCCCTCTTTCAACTACTCTGCCCTCGATCTTTGCCTCCAGTAAATTTCCTCATCTAAGAGGATATTGTCGATATGATTTTCTATATTTTGAATCTCATCTCCCCTGGTAAAATGCCCATGCCCCTTCTTTATCTCTTTTAGCTTGTTTGCCAGCTGCTCCAATTTCCTTCTCCTTCCTTCAAATTCGTTTTTGCTCCAGATCTTCAACTCTGCCAGGGACACTTTGAATTTCTTTTTAACACTTCAACGATTGCCTTTCTCCTAACAGCACGTTTCCAACCACTAATCTTGACTCACGTTTAAAGCGCCTTTTTTAACAACATATTTTCTTCAAAATAGGACCACCGGAGATCGTGTTTTAAAAGAATTTTTTAGATAATCAATAAAAACTTCTACTAAGTTATTATTTTTATAGAAAAAAAAAAACTCTTTTCAAAATCCTTTTTTCAAACTCTTTTCACTTCAAGAATAAAAATGATTGATCTTTGTTCATGTTTTAAATATAAATTATACTTTCGTTTGTTAAGCGAGACTTCTTAACATGAAAGATAAATAAATAAGATGAAAGAAATTGAATTTACTTATTAATCACTGTCCAATTATGTCTAAAACATTTGTATGAAAGAGAAATTTTATTGCTTTTGTTTATGAATACAAAGTGTTGCTTTTTTGGAAAGCCTCTCTCTTTCTCATGAGATTGAGAGATATATATACAATTGAAGTTTATATCATAGACTGACTCTAATTTATACTTACAACTGGCAATTTGTCAGAAGACTTGATTTTCTATGCTAACTTAATAATGATTAAGTGCCTGTAACTAATAATAATAAAACTAGAAAGATGCCTTCACAATTTTTTTTTCCTCCCTTACTCAAAATACAGTGTCCAACGATTGTGCTAATTTTGGTGTAATTTTCAAAAGAAAGAGACCATGTCTATCAGATCAAAAGTGGGTGGGGGGCTTCTATAACTGAAACTTTTGCATTCACACGGGTCGTGCAATTATTCATCACGGTTTGAAAACAATTACGAACTCATGATCCAAATTCTTTGCAACAGTTTCACTGCACAATCTTTAATTTGGGAAACTTAAATTGTTTGTGACATGTTAATTACTTCAAATTATCCTCGTTCTTTCGTATGTGTTGCCTCCCATGAAATTTTACATATGAATTTAAATTGTAATTTCAGAAAAGGGCTTCTTGAGGATATTAAAGAGGTGCCAGTAGCACCAGCGCACCACTCTGAATTAAAAGAACAAAAAATTCCCAATCTCAAGTCTCTTTAAGGAGAATGCTCCCTGACCTTTAGGACAGTGTAGGAGAGTTCAAAACTCACGCCACACACACGCAAACACTTATTCTGGTTTGATATTTGTGATGGTGGAATACTTCACCACAAATTGAGGCATCAGGAAAAATAAAATGAAAAAAATAAAGAGAAAGAGATCCCAAGTGAAAACTAGGTATTGGCAGAGAAAACTAGATATCTGCATTTACAAGAAAGAAGATAGACCTTTGAATATCACTACAAAACACTATATATTTCTGGTTTACAAGCTTGTACTATACTAATGATGAGAACTATCCCCCATTGTAGAGGTCTCAGTTATCATGAGAGAAACAATCCAACTAGTTCTTTCTTCGACTTGATTTCTTATGCCTTCGGGTGTTGGTTAGAGACGACTGCTGATAGGATACTGGCAAGACAGTTCCTCCTTTGATGCCATCGGAATCTGTCATGTTAGTAAGCGTTTTCTGGGCTTCAATGTAAACTGTCAAGTCTCTAATCTGCATTCATCAGATAATTTGTTAAAAAACCAGCAAATTCAATCAACCACATACAAGAAACTTTTGGTAATGATGTACCTGTTCTTCCAGATCAAGTATTGTCTCATCTCTCAACCTTAGTGATGTTATTTCCCTGCAAAAAGTATAATTCCCTTATCTAACTGTAGACACATAACACAAACTCAATGCCCCCAATAAGTTGAGGGTACTTGTTATTTCATTTTTTCTAAGCAAGTGTTATTGTATGGCCTATCTGTGAAGGTATAAGAGCATATAATTGCTCATTCCTATCTGACAAACCCACCCAAAATATTGCTTTAAGCACAGAATTTTGGTTGTGTTGCATTTATAAGCAAAAGGCAATATACCTCTCTTCAATTTCCTTAAACTTTTTGCGCATAATTTCTTGGTTCTTAATCAGTTTGCTGTTGACCTACAAGCCAAAAAATAAAAATGACATTACTTGCTATGAAATACAATAACAATTAAAAAGCTTCAATCAAAAGCATTAAATAACACATCCCCCAACAAAAAAAAAAAAAGATAACAGATCTGAAATGGGTGGTTAAAGGATTTACATCTGCAACTGCCTTTTTAGCCTCTTCACAAATTTCCAGCTCATTTTGAATATCCTGCATCTTGGAAGCCACAGCTTTCTCCACAGTTTCTGAGATCAAACTCTCCCTTTTACTTTTGGCCTCTGCAAGTAGAGATTCATAGTACTGGGGGAAAAAAGAATTTAGAAAAAAATAATAATAATGCAAGAGAATAGCTATCAGAGTGATATGAACTAATGCAGGGATTAAGTATTTCAATCAAACAAGAAAATTTTCATTTGAGAATTCCTGCAAATTTGTCAAATGGTGGATTCCATATACCTAAATAATTGAATAATCCTTTCGTAAGTATTCAATCAGACAACAATTCAGAATATGCAGGAACACAGAAATGCTCATAAGAGCATACAGATTTCATGATATTCCCACATAAAAGTAGATATCAAAGATCAACAAAGAAGCAAGAGGGCCGAGAGAGGGTTCAAAAATCAAAATAAGAAATAAAATAGAGAGAAGAGGTCTGTCAAAATAGGAGGTTTTACATCTGGGAATGAAGTACTTACTTGTCTTTGGGTCTCTAGTTGAGTGGCAAGAAGGCGGTTGTACTCATCTACAATCTATTATCAAGAATGGAAACCAGATATCAATGGATGGCTTAGCAAGACCAATAATTATCAACAACACTAAATAATCATATCGAGTCTCTTTCAGTTATAAAGATAATATATTCACAATTTCCAAATGAATTTGCAATAGTGGAACATACTGCTTCAACTTTGCTGTTGAAAAGAGCCCCACTAATTCCAGAATCCTCACTACATTCACAAGTACCACAATGCGCTTCATGTGACATGCAAAGAGAGTTCATTTCAACTAACTTGCCATCAGCTTTTGACTGGTTTAGCCGATGAACATAATTGTCACCAACATAATCCCAAATTTGTTGAGTTCTTAAATCAAGAGAGTACCAGTGCTGCGTATCTTTCCAATGCCTAACAGCATGCCCTTCCTTATATCTGAGTCCATAAACAAGAGCAGCAATAATTGATAAAAGTCCAAACTTGGGAAAAAGCATAATTCACAAATAGGCAACAAACTTTGAGTAATAAAGTCTTCAAACTGAAAATTATCAGCATAAGAAGAATGCTACAATAAATGCATTACCTTCCACATCCCACAAAACCACAAATCAAACAGACCCAAAGATCCTCCACTGTTCCACAAACAGAACAAGTTGGCCTCTCATCCTGCTGGTGACAAAATCGACAAACCTGAGGGCATAGAAAGTAGATAACAATAGAAAAGATGGATTCAATATTTGATAGTATGTTACATGTCAGAATGTTCAATTTATTTTTCCTACTAAGCTATCAAATTATATTGCAAATAAATGGCAAAAAATGTCATCATATTCCAAGTTTATGAAATTTTTTTAAGCCAATATTAAAGCTCTAATAACACATAAAATCATTCGATAAACCAAAATCTTTGAACTGGAACATATGCATTCCAGAATAAAGAGAAAGGAGGGATGGGTGAGAGAGAACTAGTTCACCTGACAAGATAAAACAGTCCATTTTGCAGTACACGAACATTGAAATGAATGGTCACAGATTGTACTGAGAATTCCACTAGTGTCTGGGTCCAATCTTTCTGAAGTATCAAAATAAATAAAACGAACACCCCAAGAGAGGAAAAATAAAAAGTTAGGCTCACTAATCCCTGAAACAAAAATCAGAACTTTGTATGAAAAACCACTTAATCCAAGTGATGTACAAAAAGAAGGAAAATATGTGACTCACCAAGACAAATCGGACAAGTAGGTAGCTCGGTAAATCCTGCTGGCGGTGTGCTAGCAATCTCGGCTAATTCTGTGTACTCCACAGAAAGCATAAATAGCATGTGGCATACCTCAGCCTAATTAAACCATACCCAGAATTGTGTTCCCAAGTTAATCACGTACCAGATTAAATCAGTCGAGGATGCGAATAAACCAGCAAAAGTGAAGAAAACTGACCTCAGCAGGAGAAAACCTTTTACCATTGAGGTTGGTATAAAATTCATCAGCAGTCAACTGATCAACAAGCTTGATCAAAACACTATATCGATCTTCCATAGCATCATTCCTAACAGTTTTATGAGACATTAACTTTGACACCATTCGGGGAACCGAAAGTGTAATAAAAAATAAATTCCATAATATCTAAAATCCAGAAACCTTGACATGACCTTTACCTAATTGAAGCGCCTATCTTAGTTGCAAATCAAATATTTTCTTATTGCAAAAGTAAAAATTACAATTTCAATTATAACTTCCTTCAATTTTCTAGCAATTAGTGCCAAAACCCTAAGTTCAATTCATTCTCGTCTTATTTGGAATTGAATCAGCGATGAACATGATAGTTACCTGATGAAAATGAGCTCCTCCACGTGGTCGATGTGAGACCCACAGAAACGGACAAATTCATCAAAGGAGAGGTAGTTGGGGACAGCTACCACAAAGATACACGTGGATCGCGAGCTAGGGTTCTGTTGATAACTCTGCGACGTTCCTCGAAACAAGTGCACCAATCCTCTTCGCTCACTGAATTTAGGGTTGGGGTTAGCGCTTGATCGGGTGGCAGTACTGGAGACGGTCGAGAAGCCGGCTTCTTCAATCGCGATAGGGTGGTTGTCGTCCACTGAGTGGACTCGGAGAACGAACATTGTCCTTTCACTTTGGCGCTTGCAATCGGTGAGTCGACTTGGCTGAGGGAAAATGTAAAATGTTCGCGGGATGTTGTCCGAGAAAATGCCGTTGAAAAGAAAATGGAAAGCTTACAAAATTACCCCAAAAGTTTGGTAATTTTTAAAATTAGACACCCTAAGTTTTTCTATCATATCTACCCACATATGTAATTTACAAACCTAAATATCATCAGACCTATCAACAAAATGCCTAACAAATCACATTCTCAGCCAAATCTCACTAAAACTCACCAGTCACCACCCTCTACTCACCAAAACTAACCATCTTTTACTCACAAAACATCAATTGGAAGTAAGAACTTAAGGTTACATAATTTGTATTTTGCATAATTTGTTTTTACATAATTTGTATTTTTATCTTTGAATTATTTCAAATTTATGTGGGTATTTAAAGTAAAAATAAACTAGGATATTAACCCAGAAAATGTACGACAAGCACATGTTGCACAAGTCGCTTGTTGTCGCATTGCTCGAGCCTCGCACAATAACACAGCAAGTGTTTTCGTGTGACAAGAGCCTGTTGGCTGAAAACACTTATCGTGGGATAATCTCTCCAAGCCACCATTAACCCATAATATCTTAATCTATAAAAAATGAGACAAATAAAGTATAAAAGACATTTTATCAAATACCTGACGTGTCATTTGTAATATAAGAACTTAAAACAAAATAATATTCACCAAATGCTCATCTATCATAAAATTACACAAATATACACTCAACTACATTTAATTGATGATTCAATGTTATGAAAAAAAAATATCTTGCTTTGATGTCAAAATCTTGCTTTGATGTCAAAATCTCCTATCAGAATTGATGCTGCCATAAAAAAAGTCTATTGAGTCTCCGTCGAGATGCACCTACCATCCAATCACTAAAGAAAAATTATCGTCCAATCACAAAAATGCAGCCGCGTCCTATCAGAATTGATGCTGCCAAAAATTTTAAAATTTTAATATTCATTAAATATTTTAAACTTAAATCTATTTTTTATTTATTTTTAGATGTTATAATTGCCTTTTATCGAGTCTCCGTCGATCTTGCCAGCAAAGTGTGGACGAAAGGGGATGATCAAGCCACCGTCAGTTTTGAAGGAGAAGAAAGAGTGAGTTATTAATTTCAAAGGCAAGGGATATTTGGTAAAAAAAAAAAAAAATTTAATTGGCCTAATGAGAGAAAAAATTAGCGTGGCTATTTGTGGAAGTACCCAAAACTTTTGGGTTATTTTTTTTCAATTTCCCAAAGAAAATTGACATTTACGTGTTATGGATTGATCCGAAAATTTACCTCCCCAACTCAATTCCATTACATAATTACCAATTTACCTACGTCCCTAAACCTGATCACGACTCTCAATTATTATAAAACCTGATCACGACTCTCAATTATTATAATTTAGAGACGTCTATTTTGTCCATAATTCTTTTTTTTTAAAAAAAAAAGATTGTGTATTATTTTTATGCACCACCTATTTGACCGTAACAATCCCACAATTTATGAAAAAAAAATCTCTTGAATGACGTGATGTGATATTTTTATTGAATGAATGATAATTTTATGCAATAATTTAATTTGTTATTTTACCATCCATACATTATGACTATATAAGAGTCCATTCAGTTTAGATAAATATAATTTGAGATAATTCCAACTTTATTTCAGAAAATCTTTGGTAGTGTAAAAGCTATCTTCACCCATGATTTTATCCGTTCATTCGTGTTTTTTTTTTTTTTGGTTAAAAATTTGAAGCTACTGAATACAATTTAAAAGTTACAGCAAAAGTTGTACTACGTATTTCATAGAATTAATTTTTTTTGGGAAGAAAATATAAAAACAAGTATGAGAAAACAAATTAAAGAGCCACATAAATATATTAAGTATTAACTGAAGGTGTCAATTGAAGGGATTTTTTAGATGAAAGTAAAAGAATAACCTTTTCTGACTCCTTGAGGATATTTTAAAATAGGGTGGTGATATTTAACCCCTCACTAATGGCACAAATAATTTATTATTTTTTTTCGGTTAAAGCTACAAGTTTATCTTAAATTGAAATTGATTCATTCAACGATAATTTAGAAATTAGAAAATCAATATACGATTATTACCATAATGAAGATAATACTAATTTATTTTTAAAGATATACTTTTACTGATATCGAAATTATAAAATTTAATATATACTTACAGACACAACAATCAAGATTAAAAGATAATTTTTATTCATATTCTAAAATAATATCTATAAATGGCCATAACTCGATGGTTAACTTGGTGCGGGAATTCCTTGTCTCATCTTTGAGATAGACAAAATATTGAATTATATTTACATTAAATATTACTTAACGTGATATTAAAATTAGAAGCACAGTGGTGTGTTTGGTATTAAAATGGGATCTTTTATCAAACAACATAAATTTTAAAGTTTCCACGAGTACAATTACAAATAGGGTGCCATGGTACAAAGGGTGGGGAAAATATCAAAAATACCCACTTCGAGATGTTAATAATGATTCTCCACGATTACGCCTTGCGTGTGCCTTCCAACATCGCATGAAAACGACAACGTTTCGTTGCCAAAATGGACTCTCCCTCCGCCTGTCACGCGGCTTGTAGCAAAATCCTCTTTTTCCCCGCTCTCCAACGCTCCTTACATGTAGAGACAAACGCATAAGAAGCACGTCCAAACAGAAAGTAAAGAAAGAAAGGCAAGCTTCTGCTAATTTGCTACAGTGCATGTAGTCTTAGATCCGTTACTCACGATCGGTGAACTCTTCCAATCTCCGCCGTCCACTCCACTGACCCAAGTCAAAAAGAGCTTCCATTTCTCAATCAGATCTACCACCACCCAACAAAACTTCCCACGAAAGAACAGGATACAAAAAAAGAAATAAGGTAACAATTTTGTATTAATTATCCTTCATTTTTAATAGAAACTCTTTAATTATAGTCATTTGTGAGATAGAACAATGGCACCTAGCACGATCCGTAAAGCGATCGGTGCTGTGAAAGATCAAACGAGTATCAGCTTGGCTAAAGTGGCTGGTAATATTGCACCGGACCTTGAAGTATTAGTTGTTAAGGCGACCAGTCATGATGATGAACCGGCTGATGATAAATATGTTAGGGAAATAGTTAGTTTGATGTCTTATTCAAGAGGGTATGTCAGTGCATGTATTGCTACCATATCCAAACGGTTGAGCAAAACCCATGATTGGATTGTCGCGGTGAAGGCTTTGATGCTTGTGCATAAGCTTTTGTTGGACGGGCATTTGTTGTTTGAGGAGGAGATTGTGTATTCCACGAGGAGAGGGATGCGGGTTTTGAATATGTCTGATTTTAGAGATGAGGCGCATTCTAATTCATGGGATCATGGTGGGTTTGTGAGGTTTTACGCTATGTATTTGGATGAGAAGGTGGAGTTTGTGGTTTATGAGAAGAAAATGAGAGGTGGGGAGGGGAAAGTTGAGGAGAGAGAGGATAGGTTTAGGGATGATTTTGATCGTGGGATGGAGTTGAGATCTCAGTCTTATGGGGATGTGAGTGAATCAGTGAGGAGGGAGGAGAGAAGAGAGGCGACTCCAATGAGGGAAATGAGGCCAGAGAGGGTTTTAGCGAGGTTGAATCAGTTGCTGAGGATTCTCGACAAGGTTTTGGCTTGTCGGCCAACAGGTGCAGCTAAGAATTCTAGGTTGGTTCTTGTTGCGCTTTATTTGGTTGTGAAGGATAGTTTTGGGTTATATGTTGACATATGTGAGGCTTTGGGGGTATTGTTGGATAAATTTACAGAGATGGAGTATGCCGACTGTGTTAGGGGTTTCGATGCTTATGTTAGTGCAGC
The DNA here is from genome assembly GCA_030444775.1 of Atalantia buxifolia. Classification (NCBI taxonomy): domain Eukaryota; kingdom Viridiplantae; phylum Streptophyta; class Magnoliopsida; order Sapindales; family Rutaceae; genus Atalantia; species Atalantia buxifolia. The sequence continues at coordinate 13,917,803 of CM059834.1, read as the reverse complement.
AAAGATGATTGATGAGCTTGTGGGTTTCTATGGTTGGTGTAAGGATATCGGGATTGCAAGATCGTCTGAGTTCCCTGAAGTGCAGAGGATAACTGATAAGCTTTTGGGGACACTTGATGGCTTCTTGAAGGAAATGGCAAACAGGCCAAAGAATCCTGAAAGAATTAGGGAGGAGAAACTTCCTCCTAAGCAAGAACCAGAGCCTGATATGAATGAGGTCAAGGCTCTTCCTGCACCAGAGAATTCCTCTCCTCCACCACCACCACCACCGAAGCCTCAACAACCACCTAAGCCACAACCTCAGCCGGTGACTGATGATTTGGTGAACTTGAAGGATGATGCTACATCAGCTGATGAACAAGGGAACAAACTGGCATTGGCTTTGTTCTCCGGGCCACCTACGAATACAAATGGTTCATGGGAAGCATTCCCATCAAATGGACAGCCTGAGGTTACTTCTGCGTGGCAAACTCCGGCTGCTGAAAGTGGTAGAGCAGATTGGGAATTAGCTTTAGTGGAAACAGCCAGTAATCTATCGAAGCAGAAAGCTGCATATGTGGGTGGTTTTGATTCGTTGGTGTTAAATGGCATGTATGATCAAGGAGCAGTACGGCAGCATGTCAGCACCACTCAACTGAGTGGTGGGAGTGCAAGCAGTGTGACATTACCCGGGCCTGGCAAAAGTGCTACGCCGGTGCTAGCACTGCCAGCACCGGATGGGACGGTCCAGACGGTGGGGAATAATGACCCATTTGCTGCATCGCTTACTGTGCCACCTCCTTCGTACGTGCAGATGGCAGAAATGGAGAGGAAGCAGCAGTTTCTTGTGCAGGAACAGCAGCTTTGGCAGCAGTATGGAAAGGATGGGATGCAGGGCCAGGTGGCACTGGCCAAGATATCTGGTGGCTCTGGTTACTACGGGCCTAACCCTCAACCAATGATGCCTTACGGGATGCCACAGGTCACTGGTATGGGGCAGCCCGGACCTGGAGGGTATTACTACGCACCCTATTGAAAGGGGTGGTGCTTCAAATGATGCACATTAGTACATTCATTCCCTTTTGGAAGTTTTTCTTTATCTTGTAATGTTTTTGTTCTTGCATTTTCTTTTTACATGTATAGCATGCAGTTCATACATGCAGGGTATGGACAGAAATACAGTAAATGATGAGCGTCTATTTACAATTTTCTATGTTTAATAATATTTATACAGTTATGAAACAAGTTTTCCCAGCTACCTTCCTCGTGGATTGAGAAGTGTTTATTTAAGATACTTGTTGATGACAATCTTATTGAGACCTTCCTGGAGTGATGGCCGGGACTTTTGAGGCCTTTCTGAATTTTTTAAGATTGTTTGAAAAGGTCAAATTGTCCTGGTAGGCTGAGGAAGGACTGCAAAATTCCATAAAACAAATAAACAACGAATTTATCCATTTAGCTGAGGTAAGCAGGTCCTTAAATCTGTTCTGAGTGACTCGTCCAACTCCTTGTTTTTTGTTTGTCAGTTTAAGTTTAATTTTTAAAACATTCAGCAAAACCTGAAACTAATCGATCGGTTCAACATGAAAACAACGGGATGCCGGTTCGTTGGTCTCCAATAATTTACACAGCTGATTTTGGGCTTGGGATTGGATTATCCAAAACCCAGACCTTAATAAGATGGAGATGAAAAAATTATTTTACAGAAACCCTTATCTTTAAAATAACTTTTATTAAATTTTAGATTAATCAAGAGTAGTGCTACAGCATTTATCAAATGAATGATGAGATAATGTAATTATACACTGTAATGTAATAAAAAAAATTATCAATCAGTTACTAAATGATGTATTATAATTACAATATTATTTCTCATGTACCTCTTCTTTTATTAGGTTTAATATATTTTTAGATTTATAAAAGAAAATTATTATATTATTCAAATTAAAATTTGGATATTGTTTATTTCTGTTATTTAGATAATAATGTAGATACTAAATAATAACATTTATATTTAATTGATAACATAAAAATTATTAACTTTTTAATTTTTAATTTAAATAAATGAATAATAATTAACTTAAATTAATATTTAATCCAATGATATAATAGTCACTAATTTATTATTATACATAAAACAATTTAAAATATTCTATAACTAATTTAAATTATATAACATTGCATGTATTTATATTTTTTCAAAAAGAACATTACATATATTTATATTAATGTGGATGTCATCTAGTTGAGCGATTTGGATTCACTGTTAAGCTAATCTATGCTTAACTTTTCATAATCTTCTATCACATGTGCATGTATAGCAATATACGGTTAAAATTTAAGTACTATTATATTTTTATCCAATAATTAACAATTGTATACATCTTAAAGGTTAGCAAAAAGGTTAATTCAGCACTAAATCTAAATCTCTAATTGAGATAGTAAAATCTTTATATGAAAACAACAAGTTTGGAGTTTACACCCTGCTCAAATAGATAGACAAGGAATTGGGTTGTCGGTGGGCCAAATAATAAAATACGTACAATTTTAGTTGTTAATTTAGGATATTAATTAGGATTAATGGGTAAGTGACATGTGACAGAAGAGAATACAAGGAAAAAAAAGTTAAAAGTATATTTGGAGGGGAAGATAGCTTAGGGCAAGTTAGACCTTCAAAGGGAAGGACAACTCTAGTAAAAATCTTACTTTGAGGGTCAAAATTGTAATTCAAATATGACAATTAGAGCCTTTAAATGTATAGACTACATGCCATGAGAAAAGAGATAAATATTTTTGTCCGCTAGGCTAAAAGCAAATAGTAATGAGAAAATGACACATCGGTACTCCTCAACTATCCTCTGAAAAGTAGTAGAACCTTTGCACCAGCATTCACCACATGGTAAAGAATATAGACCACATAAGGGCTAGAGTGGTTATTTGTTTAGCAAGCTTATTTGGGTCACTATCAGGTGAATAAAAAAAAAAGATGAAAATAGTCACACTTGAAGAGGTTAAACCAATGAGAATTTGCCGATTGTCCGTAATTACCAATATACTTTAGGCACACTTTTATATAAGCTCCACATGTTTCAATTTTGAAGAGGGGATCTTTTAGGTTATTTTGAGATCTCGTCCTCTTTATGGACTTTTAGGGCTGCTTCATCTTATTTTTCCTTTAATTTTATGGTTTCTTCATTTATTTTACAGTGTCACAAATAAAATAATTTAAGATCGTGGAAGTCATGTGAATGGACAAGAATAATTCACGGTCGTGGGGCTCAAATGAACAAACAACCCATCATTACAAAACACATGAGCATAGTGGAAGCATGGTTCACCAGATCGGAATATTTTTTTATAGCTAGATATGTACTATTGTAACTTGTTTATAAGCATGCTAAAATAAATAAGCATCGTAGACTGTTCTTTTAACTGTAATATCAATCTTTTTTTAGTTAAAAAAATATAGTCTCTTTATTTTTATCTTGGTATCAGAGCAAGTTTTTCAGCTTTCCAAACAATGGAACCTGCTGAAACGATGCTTAGAAATGCTAACACCAGTATTCTACCAACAAACACAACACCACTCACTAATCAAAATACAAATTCACAACTCTCATTAATTGTCAATGATTCACAACAAAACTTAAGCACTTTTAATTTCATTGTTCCTATCAAACTTGATAGAAAAAACTACATTGTTTGGAAGACTCAAGTCTTGCCAGCAATTCGTGGCAATGGTCTAGAAGGCATTATAAATGGTACAAAAATACCACCAAGAAGATAGCTTAATCAAGCTGATAATCAACAAAGTGCCTATCTAACTGATAATCCATCTTATCTCACATGGCTTAGGCAGAATCAACTATTTCTTAGTTGGCTCTTGACAACCATCACTGAACAAGTTATTTCAGCAGTGACACACTGCACTAATTCATGTGAACTTTAGATTGTTCTTAAAAGGTTATATTCTTCTCAATCAATAGCAAGAACTACCTTGCTGAAGATGCAATTGCAAACTACTAAAAGAGCTCTATGAACATCACTGAATACATTACTAAAATGAGAGTCTTAGCTGCAGAACTTGCCTTTGCTAGAAACCCAATCATTGATCTGATAACCTGCATCTTGACGGGTTTAAATCAAGAGCTAGAATATGAGAATTTAATTGTTAGCATTCTCTCTCGAGGTGGACAACCCTCCTCTGAAGATGTTTATTCTATCCTTCTAAAGCATGATCAAATATTAAAATATAAAACCAACTTAGAAACTATTCTTTTAAAGCCAATATGGTTCAGAGAGTTAATAGAAACAATTTAAATAATCAAAACAATAAAAGGAACTCTAGAAGTGGATATGGTGCAACTGATGTCAACAATAATTATAATGGAAGAAGTGGCAAAGGTAGAGATAAAAAAAAGGGGTCCTAGGACACCTTTCAAACCTGAAGAAACATGTCAAATTTGCCACGAGATTGGACATACAGCAGATGACCACTGACATTGTTACGAAGAAGATTTTTTTCCTAAACCTCCTAAAAATTTCTCTCAAAGAACTTAGAATGAGAGAATTGCTTTTGTTGCTACTGCAAATGTAGGAGGAAATGACCAAACATAGTTTTTAAATAATAGAGCTACTCACCATGTGACAAATGATTTGAGCAATCTGAGCCTCAAGTCTGAATACAAAAGTACAACAACATTCACTGTTGGTAATTGTAATAAATTAAAAATCTCACAAATAGGCACCATTACATTACTTGTTATAAATGGATCAACACTGATACTCCATAAAGTGCTATATGTGCCTGATGTGTCAAAAAAATTAATAAGCATATCCAGTATTTTACGTGATAATAAACTTTATGTTGTATTCAATAATAACATTTGCATTGTAAAGGATAAATGGGGGAGTGCTCTACTTCAAGGAATTGAAAATGGAGTTTTTTTTTAGGTGAATAGTGTCAATAAAGATGATACTTAGAGGAATAATATGCTAACTGCAAAATCTCATATTGCTGTTGTCTCTCTCTTTGCCTCAATAGACAATCTATCTAATGTCAAGCCTATTTCAAAGTCTTTTGTTTGTGAGTTTGCTGTTTTGTCTATTAATGAGTCAAACTGTAAGAATGTTACAAAATATGATACTATGCACAGAAATTTTGGTCATCCAAATGACCAAATCTTGAACAAAGTTGTATCCATTGTAATGATTTCTACAATTTAAATAAAATAAAGTCTTATCTTGTTTGTTCAGCCGGCATGTATGGTAAAAGTCATAAACAACATTTCAAATCCATTCCTAATAAGACCAACAAACCACTTGAACTCATACACTTAAATTTATAAGGACCAGCTCCCCTAAACTCTACAAATAAGTATAGTACTACATTAGCATGATAGATGATTCACCAAATACACTTGGATCTATCCATTATATAACTAATCATAAGCCACAAGTGTCTTTATCAAGTTTAAAAAATTGAGTGAAAAGTTTACGGGAATTCAAATCAAATGTGTCCAAAGTGATTAGGGTGGTGAATTTAGACATTTAAAAGACTATCTTGAAAATGAATGAATGACATTGCAGGCATCCATGTTCATACACATCCCACCAAAATAGAAAAGGAGAAAGAAAGCATTGACATATCATATAAACTTGTCTTAATCTACTTGCACAATCACAAGATCTTCTGGGCGTTGAAGTGAAAAGAAATAGGGTAGGCATGCAACTATCTCAGACTAGGTACATGCAAGATCTTCTTAAGAAGACTAATATAAGTGAGTGCATAGGAAGCCTACACCTATGAGCTCAGATCTAGAACTCAAGGATGGAGGTGCAATGTTTGATAATGTAACCTTATATAGAAGTGTAATTGGTGCATTACAATATGCAACAATTATTAGACCAGAAAATTCTTACAATGTGAATAAGTTGAGCCAATTCATGCAAAATCCTAGAGTAATTCATTAGCAACGGTGCAAAAGAATTTTCAGATATCTACAAGAAACTAAACTTTGCGGTCTTTACTCCACACTAGCAAGTAACCTTAAGATTAAGGCTTTCACTGATGCAGATTAGGCTGCTGAAAGAGATGACAGGAGATCTACGGGGGGATACTGTATTTATATGGCTAGAAACTTAGTGTCTTGGAGTGCTAAGAAGCAAATAGTGGTTTTAAGATCCAGTATCGAAGTTGAATATAGAGCTCTCTTACAATCAGCCGTTGAAGTGGTGCGGTTGATGTCATTACTTTCTTAATTGAAACTACAGCTCGCTTCAAAATCAAGAATATAGTGTGATAATCTTAGTGCAATTGCCTTAGCTGAAAGCCATGTGTTCCACGGGGAAAACAAAACACATAGAGATTTATGTGCACTTTATCAGGGATAAAATCAATAATGAAGAAATTGAAGTGAAGTTCATTCTCAATAAGAGACAAGTAACAGATATCATGACTAAAGCTCTACCTTATGAAAAATTTGAATTCCATAGAAACACACTTAGAGTCTAGAAAGACAACTCAGTTTGAGTAAGGGTGTCAAAAATAAAATAATTTAAGATCGTGGGTGTCATGTGAATGGACATGAATAATTCAAGGTCATAGGGTTCATATGAACAAACAACTCACCATTACAAAATATATGAACATAGTAGAAGCATAGTTCACCAGACATGAATATTTCTTTATAGCTAGATATGCACTATTGTAACTTGTATATAAGCATGCTAAAATAAAGGGAAATTATCATTCATATACCTTAAATTTGTACTTTTATAAAAAATATTATAACACTTTAAGAGTGTATCAATATTACACATACCAATTATTAGAAATACACCCTTTCAAAAAAAATTAAAAATACAAAAAAATTTTAACGAATATTTATAACATGTTGTTTATATCTACTCTGGAGTAAATATTTAACCAAGCACAGTTGATAGTATCATCATACAAATTATATGTCCGAAAACTTTATGGAATTTATACAATATATTGTTTGTTTTATGACACGTAGTATTATATACATTGATTAAATTATTTTAAAGAAATTAATTTAAGTTATTTATTTATTATTGTAAGTATTAATAAATTAATATAACAAATGAATATGTTTTCATTGTATTTTTATTGGGATCCGATTTGAACAAATCGATTGCTGTCATCGAATTTATCTTTAATCAATTCAAATAAGTAGGGAAAGATTTGGTTAATAAGGATTAAAATGTGTTTTCTGATGTTTGAAGGCAAGTGGCGTAGTTGAGGTGCATTAGGTGGTGAACTGAGTAATTATACGAGGGTAATAACATGAAAAACTAAATGGAACTTGAGAGACAGCTGAGATGAACATAGATATGAGATAAGACGTAAGCATCAACATCATCACAATAAATTGAAAATAAACACACACAAAAATACTAAAATTTTAGTGATTCAACCTTTCAACTTATATTCACGAGAGTAATTCATCTCTAATCTACTATGTATTTAAAGTATTACATGATTTTCATTACAATATGAACAAAATCTCATTAAAAGTCGTTCATAATGAATAATAACCTACAAGAGAACAAGAATAAAAACATATGGTAAACAAGATCTTTTATAGAACTGTAAGATAAAATAAGAAATTGTATTTTCTTAACGCAAGAAGATTGATATTACACTTAAAAGAACATTCTACAATGCTCATTTATTTTAGGAAAATTATCAATCGTATACCCTTAGTTTATTCCGTTATCAAATTTACTATAATATTTTCAAGGTATATCAGTCATCCATCCTAAGTTGACAAAATATATCTACCGTCTACCAAACCGTTAGTTACCAGTTAAATATGATGACGTCAAAGAAGTAATTTAATTTTTTCATATGGTACAAGTGATAATTTAAAGATATATAAGTGACAATAAAAAATTTTAAAAGTATATAATTTTTAAAAATAAAATTATTAATTTATTATAATTTTATTAACTTTCGAACTGCATGGTCATATTTCTATATACTCTCTGATAACCGAAAGTTAGAAAAGATTTCTCCAATAAACCCTTAAAACCCCAGCACCTGCACGTCAACCACTTCACTCAAATGTAACAATCTAGCACCCACATGTCATCCTCGGAGATGTCAAATATCGTCGTTCTAGACAATGGAGGCGGCCTCATAAAAGCGGGTCATGGCGGCGAGCGTGACCCCGCCGTCACAATACCCAACTGCATGTACCGTCCACTCTCCTCCAAAAAATTCATCCACCCATCTCCCACCGCTGCCGCCACCACCGAAGACCTGACCTCTGCCGCCGTCCGCCGGCCCATTGACCGCGGTTACCTCATAAATACCGACCTCCAACGCGACATCTGGGCCCACCTCTTCTCCTCTCTCCTGCACATCAGCCCCTCAGCCTCCTCTCTCCTACTCACCGAACCCCTCTTCGCGCTTCCCTCTATCCAACGCGCCACCGACGAGATCGTCTTCGAGGACTTCAACTTCAAGTCTCTCTTCGTTGCCGACCCGCCGTCGTTAGTTCACCTCTACGAGGCCAGCCGGCGGCCGTACGGGCTCTTGTCGGAGACGCAGTGTAGTCTTGTGGTTGACTGTGGCTTCAGTTTCACGCACGCGGCGCCGGTGTTTCAGAATTTCACGGTGAATTACGCCGTTAAAAGGATTGACTTGGGCGGTAAGGCGTTGACTAATTACTTGAAGGAGCTGGTATCGTATCGCGCTATTAACGTTATGGATGAGACTTTCATTATCGATGATGTTAAGGAGAAGTTGTGCTTTGTCTCCCTCGATGTCGCGCGTGATCTTCAAATTGCCAGGTTCTTCTTTTAAAATATATATATTGTTGTTTATTTACCCTTTTGAAAAATAAAGTGTTCAGCTGAGTGATTATCTTAGAGGGCAACGAAGCGGTGATTGTAGTTTCCTCTGTTTTTGTTTACCCGGTTTCGTTATAGCAACAAAATTAAGATGGGTATTGGCAGAATAACTCTATCTTGCCGTTATGTGTTTATTTAAGTGAAATCTGTAGATGAATATGATGCATGTAAATAGGTATAATAACGTTGTGGATTTGATTTTCATGAATATACTGAAATGTGATTGTAATGTGTGTGCTCTGTATCGTATGCATTAATAGTTATGCTGGTTTGTAACAATGTATATTTATTTGTTTGTGTGTGCCTTTGTGAACTGTCTTTGTAGGAAACGCGGTAAGGACAATCTTTTGCGTTGCACATATGTCCTTCCTGATGGTGTTACACACACTAAGGGCTTTGTTAAAGACCCTGATGCCGCTCAGAGGTATCTTAGTCTGAGTGATGGATCTCGATCTCAACCATCAGAGACGGTGAAGGATATGGATCAGACAGAGGTTATGGAGGAGTCTAGGGGCAGAAAGAGAGTTGATTTGGCAAAAAATGTATTAATCCCATTTTCTTTTATAATTAATCATCCTTGCAACTCAAGTACAGTACAAATTATTTTAGTCTGCGCAGGAGTTTGACTTGACAAATGAACGATTTCTTGTCCCAGAGATGATCTTTCAACCTGCAGATTTGGGTATGGATCTCAGATTAGTTCTGTGGATATTTGTTGCAGTTTTGCAGTAATGAATGAAAGCATAGGGCGTGAGCACCTATGAATGTCCTGTAGTACTTTTAAAAGTGCTGATTTGGAGCTTCTTCTTTTTTTTTGACAGGAATGAACCAGGCTGGACTAGCTGAGTGCATTGTTCGAGCTGTTAATTCTTGCCATCCTTATCTTCATTCTGTACTTTATGAAAGGTGGTTTCATCAAGTTGCTTACCATATGTTTCAAAAATACACATTTAATTTTTTGTATTATTTTCTGAAGCTTTTGTTTGTTAAGCAGCATTATATTAACTGGTGGAAGCACGTTATTCCCTCGATTTGCTGAAAGACTGTAAGCTCTAACCTTTCTATTTGAATATGAGATTAATCTTGAGGCACCGTCAAGTATAATATTCATGTATCAAATTGCAGAGAAAGGGAGCTTCGGCCTCTAGTCCCTGATGACTATCAAGTGAAAATAACAACCCAAGAAGAGTATTCACATCCTCCTTAAAATACTAATGACTTTTTCTTTAGAAGTTACTTCTTCCCAATTGGTAAAACATTTTCGTGCTTTCCAGTCCCTTATTAGGTGTCTGGCGAGGAGGATCACTTTTGGCTTCCAGTCCTGATTTTCAAGCAATGTGTGTAACCAAGGCCGAGTACGAGGAGAATGGATCTGCTCGATGTCGCAGGCGATTCTTTCATTGACTTCACATATTTCTAAAGGTATGCCTTGTCAATGACCCCCATTTATTTGCTGTCTGGTTAAAACCACTGAAGAGGATGGAGATGAAACTCATATCTCTTGAGTATCACCCAAAACATAATCTAGTTTTAAATTTCATACAGCTTTGTGGCAATTAAATGGTGCACGAGGACTTAAGCTGCCCGTGTATGCACTGTCTTCTGTTGAACAAAACAAGGTGGAGCCACGTTTTGATGCCTTGTAAATGATGGGAAAACATCTGGACTTCTACACACAGCTTGTTCTGGTATTGAAACAGAGAAAATATGGCGCCTTGGCAGTTTCGCCCTCTCTAGGCGATGGGTAAAGTTTTAATCCATTGGCTATAGAAACTAGAAAGTGACTGACATGCTCAAAATCCTGATCGATTCATACTCAGATGCAAAACTAAACAAGCTGGATCACCACATCAGTAGTGAATGTAGATCCATGTAAGCCGGCTTATAACCACTTTTGGTGAAACCACATCATTACCACACGATCCACTTGGATTCTTACCATGTAGGCATCTAAATGGATGATAGGTTGATGACATGGTGAAGTCAATTTCTCTGATATATTTCTTTATAATTTGGGCATTGTTTTCTAAACGTTTGATAATAATTGATATATCAAGAGGCCTTAAGAACAGAGTCATGCTCTTGCAGTTAAGTCGAAGGCATTGGGATTAATCCTTAAATGACGAGGAGACCTGAAATAGAGGAATGATCAAACTACGGATGGCTGCCTATAAAAAATATGAGTATCTCTATTTATTTTTCTTTCCCATATGCTGAGTCAAAACAATGAATGTACCCAGAAGGGCAATGTGGATAAGTAAATAATGTATATATCAACATGTGCATATCGTAACATTGCTACTCACCCCGACCAAGAATCATGTTCCCCTAAAAATTGAGAGGCTGCACAAAATTTTGCTTGTGAGCTACAACATCGCTCATCTTTCATTTATATCTCCACGACAAAACTTTGTCAAAAGCCATTCTGCTACATTTCTTCTGCAATCAAGTGAGATTCCATTTCTAACAAACAAACAAAATATGCTTCTTCCAAGCTGCCCAAGTTCATCATGTTGCCAACTACCATAGGATAGCAAAAGAATCCGGCACGATGCCACATACTAAAGATGGGCTCTCTTCATCTGACCACGGGCCTGTTACTCCAATGAAAGCACCTTTACAAATATGACCAAACATCTCTGATAACGATCTTACCCAACCGGTCATTCATTGAATGGCTGAGAGTCCATGCACAAATGCACCAACTTTCTTTGGTATTGCCCAAAGTATTCACCGACTGCTCTAACATCTTCGTTCTCTGGGCTCAACCCAGGTAAATTATCAGGCACGTTGTTGGTTGATGACCCTGATTCATCATCAGAATTTTCTAAATTGGTGATAATTTCTGCATAGATTTCACGGCAAGCAAGTACAAACATTGCAGCTGTGTCGGGGTGTTGAGCCTCACGAAGAGCTGCCAATGCCTCTTGCAGCCCCCCGGCTGCAACATACAAAATGAGAGCCCTGCATTGCCCGTTTTTGAACTTCTGAATATAGTGGAAAAGCCATTTTGATAAAGAGGCCAAAAAGAGCAAAAATGGTGATACCTCCAGATATTATGTTCAACATGATGGACATGGTCAGCCCACCTTTGCAGTACCCTGCAAGAACACAATAAAAAACAGGGTGATCTAATTCTTACCCTCTTATCTATATTCTCAACAATGTGACCAGGCAATTTTGGTTGCAATGAGAACAGAATTTTGAAACCTCGGTGCATAAGAAAATGTAAAATACCAGACAAGCAAAGAAAGGAAGAAATTCTTTTGAAGTACCATCCAAATTCTATGAGTGCCTGAAGGAAGAGTAGGATCTATAGAAACATTCACTGCTCTTATTGAGAATACAATAAGGGGTATCAACCAGGCAAAAAAGACCCAGAGAGGATGGGTGACTTTGTAAGTCCAAAAATGAAAAATGACCAAAGTTGTTATGGTGAAAGGCAAAGAGAGAAGTCAATAATCAATATGCTTTGTGGAGAATATAGCTTTGTACATGTAGAATTTGGACATGCAACCAATCTCAGTAAGATGGATTGCAATTTTGGAGGTTGATCTGATGCGACCATTGTAGATAAGCTAATGAATATTGAATGGATTATCTGCTGTACCTACCACAAATAAACAGCAGGAAAAAAAAAGCTTGACATAAAGATTTGCAACACACAAAAGAAACCTCAAAAGTCCATAATAACTAAAGAATCAAAGACCTTGCATAATCAGATCCCTTCAAATGCGTGGCAGCTAAAGTTGCAGCATCAGTCCAGCATCCAGCATCTTGTAACTGCATAACAGTTGATCCAGCAATAAGTAAGCAGAGTAGTTTGACCAATTCTTCAAGTATTAAGTGTTGTTCAGAGGAGTGTCATTCTCTTTCTACCAGTACCCAACCCATATAATAATTTCAGAACTACAAATGTACATCTTTACTCAGAAGAATTTCTGTCAACCCGTCAGCGCAGCTTCATATAATGAAACCCTTTCCCCTCATTTTCTTCTATTTGTTCAGCTAGTAATGCAAGGGTCCATTACATGATAAAATAACCCTAATAACCTTTTGGCCAAAAAAAAAAAAAGGAAGATGATTCTGATTCTAGGTGCACTCTTAATTCTATATATTGCCAAAAGTTCGATTACCTTTTGTGTATCTTGACATATAGTCAAACAATCCTAATACCCGTCCCCCTCCTCTTCCAAAATGAAAAAGGGAAAAAAATGCTCAAAAGAAAAAAAACATAGTTATAGCAACGGAAGTCAATGTCTCTCATTAAGGGAATAGCAAAATAGGGAACTGAATCCAGTAACTCAAGACAAAACTAGGGTAAACTGGAGTAACAGGTGCTCTCATTTAAGGTTGAACGACCTACATTTGCCCATTGTCTTTCTAATTTTTTTCCTGTGTAGTCATCGTTTATAATGTACAGCATAACTTACAGAGGACAGACCAAATTGATGTTCAATGTAGAAACACAATTAACATTATCATCACTTCTCGTGACAGCAAATAAAGCAAGAAAATGAGGAATAGGAGGTCCATGAATATGGAGCAATCAAGGTTCAAGACGACCAGGAGGCATGGAATTTTATGGAATATGTTGATGATACAAACCTGAGAACAAGCCTCTTGATACCTTCCAACCGCACAAAGAAGATGAGTGCCTGACAGTGACCTGTCATTCCTGACCATGTTGGCTGCAACAACCTAAATGATCATACAGTTGTAAGGAGCCAACAGAGACATGCAGGTAAACCATTATTGGCAACTCAAGTTTTGAATGAAGTTAAACAAAAGCATTTCCCCATCAATTCTCACCTTAACTGCAAGTTCAAGAAGAGACCGTGACACAGCAGAAGAAAGAGCAACGGCACGTAGAGCGTTAGCATAGAAGTAAGAACTCTCTGGAGAAGTGGAAAGCAATAAACTCACTGCAGCTTCTAAGTTTCCAACTGAGACAAGCCTGCCATAGAAAATATGTACAATTGTAACAGCTTAGGTCACACTACAAAGGCAGAAGCCCTAGAGCACAGTGATGTACCAAAAATCCCTTTAGGTGGAAAAAAATATTAAGTGAAACAGACAGGATATACCATGTTGACAAATCCAGAGGTTAACCAGAACTATAAAACTAATACCGTGCAAAAAGAGATCTTAAATGTTAATTCTGAAAAGTATTTGGATATTATATTTTACAAATCCAGTGCCTAATCAAACTAAAAAGGCTATTACAGGTGCAAACAGGCTACCCTTATCTCAAGTTTCACGCAGCTCCTCCTAGCCAGCATAAAGCAAAAGCCCACTGATTTCGATGTTGCATATCAAGGAGCGGTTAAAATTTTTAAAGATAGTCAAGGCCAGTAGAGACTGCATGAAAGAAGCTCAAATTTTTCCATGCTTAAATTTGATTAAAAGATTGTTCTAGCGAGAAAAGATCCTGTCCTTAATCAAACAAGTTGACATGGTTACAGGCCTACCATGCCTAGCCTATGATGAATTAATGCATATTATATATTTTGATCTAAAACTGACATTATTTTCTGCTACTACAGCATTACTTGTATCATGCAGCAAAAGGAAGTTAAAAGTAGCTAGTTAATTCAATAAATTGTGTAGACCAAATTTAAAATAACATTGAATTTACCCATAAATCACTACGGGAAATTCCCTCCAGTTAATTCCATCCCATCCTACCTCCTATTAAATCCTGAATGATGAAGCTAGGCTAAGCTTACATCCATGACCTTTCAACATGCTGCCATCTTTGGAAAAACAATTGAATTACATTAACTCAATGAGAACAGACACAGCAAGACTAAGATGGGCAACATACTCGTGTACATGGTTCTGTATAGCCTGCTCGCCTTCCAATTTCTCATGCCAAGTAATACGCTCAGCAGCAGTTTCCCACAACTCCTCTTGCTCGAAAGCCATTAATCTGAGTTGACCTTGACTCTGCTAACCAAAAAGCCAAATTTGCAATAGAGAAGAATATAAGAAACAATTAACTTTATCAATGTCTATAGCATGGAAGATGAGTAACAAGAGACATAAAAAGCAGCAACTGAATTGAAACTTTCCAGAGAAACTCACAAATGGTTTACATTAATTGACTTACCAATGAATCCCTCTTCTCAGTTCCTGGCATTGACTTTCCCTTTGACGTAATCCTACTCAGCATAGTATCTTCAAGCTCTGAATTAAAAGCTAAGCGGTGGGCTTTCTGTGGAGACCTCTTTAATTTTCTCATCAAATGGTTAAGAGCACGGGGCAATTGTAACCAAAAAAGTGCTTCAGAGGTTTCGCCAAAGACTGCAGCAGCGAAGGCAAACCTTGCAGCATAACCTTTATTCACTACAGTAGCATACAGTCTTGCCCTCTCATCATCAAGTATGCAGCCTGGGGCAATAAAATATCTGTAGCAGGTAAGAAGAAACCAATAGTTGAATGATTTCAAGAGAAACAATCAAGGCAGCAAAACATACCCTCTTTTCGGTAAGGTTCTAATACTTTGAGAAGCATCTCCGGCACAACAGTGTCACCAATAGGGGGTAAACCAATCATGTAACTGCGAAGATCCTTCTGGGATGACGGAGTTCCAGGAATCAAATGAGGCCTCTTCTTTATAGTTGTGCTACAAGTATTAAACCAAGAGGGCTTCACACCCAATTGCAAGATCATCCGCAATGCCTATACCAAAATAAACAATGTTTCATTAGTAGCTCCCCAAAAGAAGAGCATCCCCATTGATCTTCTAAAAGCATATTAATCTTCTGAGATGCAGTTAGTCTTTGCATTAGATATCAAGATCAGTAAATTCTAAAAAACTGTTTGCATGTCTCCCCATCTCATCTAGATAATAAACAAAAAAGATTAAGTTCCCTCATTTGCTAATAGGCCGAATAAAATTTTTCAATGTCCTTTTTTCAGTTCCTTTCATATCAGTTTGCACCCCTAATTTCTAATAAAAATCCTACTTCACTTCAGCTAAAATAATTATCTACCTTTAAAAAGGCGATAAGCTCCCTTGACATTGTTCAGTACAACACTGATGGGTCTAATATAAGGTCCAAATAGCACATGAAAGAGTACAACTTGTCTTAAGTATGCTGAAATGGGAAAGGAGTATGAGAAGGAAAGTAATAGTTACCAGTGCATGTGGTGTAGGAAGTAATATGGGTAAGCATAAAGGCATAGGACGGAATCTCTCTTTAATAGCTCGAGACTGGGATGTGTAGCCAATTTTTTTCTCACTTCTGAATGCAACGAGCAAGATTACTTATCAGGAAAATAACCAAAAGAGGATATTTAGAAAAGAAAAATAGATGTCATTTAAAAGCTAATTCATTCACAGCAGGTATACACGCAGATACAGCTATTTAAGCGAAGATGGCAAATAATAAAATGTTGTTGAACATTTCACCTCCCAAAATTGAAAAGAAGGGGGGGGGGGGAGAGTGTGACACTTATAACATGCTAAAGCGAATCTTAGCAGTGTGAAACCGATATTTTTGTCAGACATCACAAAACCTTTGCCAACTTTTACCTTACATTTTAATCAGAATGACAACAGTCCACCAATTTAACCTCCAACCACATTCCATTAACAATATTGGACTGATAATTATTCATGATATATGAAAATCACCTATTAACATCCCCCTTAATAAAAAGACAAAAGAAACTCAAAAGCAAATGATAGGTGCTTACGTGTTAACCTCAATCAGGCGGAAGCTGCTGTCAGCTCCAGCAATACATAATACTAATGGGTCCTTTTTATCAGTCCTTGTCGGCAACCAATCCAGTTCCAACACAAGAGTTCCAGGAAATTGAGGTTGTAGAAGGGAATTGGCTAATGGGTCCTGTGAATCCTGTGAAAAGAATTTTATAGAGTTAAGATCAAATGACGAAAAAGAAATTTTAGAGCATCACAGAACAAAAAGCACCGTCAATGTCTTTCATGAAGTAGAATATGTAGCATGCACATGCTTAATTTTCACACATTTTGAGTGATGTAAATAGGAATTGGAGTTCTCAATACACTACCAATACTTAAACCTTACAACAATAGCTAGACATGGATAACAGGAGTCACTAGTAGATGGAAGAAACAGCTATTATTTATTTATTTAGTTTATACAATATAAAAAGAAGAGTTAGTCTACAGCATACAAGATCAAATACAGAAAATGTATTGTCATGAAACAGCACAGCAATACGCCCTCGACTGCGATCTCCAGGAACAACAGGTGAGAATTTGATTCTCCGGATTCCTTCTCTATGAGTACTGAATTGGGAAGAATGTCCAGTTGTTACATCCCACCATCTTATGTTTCCTGATCTATCTCCCATAACCTGAGACATTATGAAGACAATAATCATCAAGACAGAAATCTTGAAAGGACCACAGTTCTGATTCAGAACACCGATGAGATGACATTATTTGGAAAGATAGTATACATACAACATGAGGCAGGCGATAGGCCATGGCTGTAATTAACCCATCAGATGAAACAAATGAGGAAGAAGGCCATTTCGGTCTAGAGACAAGAAAAAGACATGCTTTGTGAGAAAATGACCATATTGTGGTACTATAAATACGTGTTGAAAAAAAATAATAAATCATACCTCAAAAGTATCATAAGTCATGATTTCTATTTCTTTTACAGGATGAGAGATGGGTGGAGTACTGAATAGAAATACATTCCTACATTTCTCATTAAATATCATATGCGATCACTCTTTTCATATTATTGACAACTGAAGAATGATAAGCAACAAAACAGAGCCAAAGGCTTCATTAAAATTGCTTGAGCATATGAGGTTTTAACAGAAATAATCATGAGCGCAGATCACGGTATACTTTAGCTTGAAGAAATAGCAAACATGCAGCCAAGCCTTAACAGAGCCTCAGATATGGAACCATCACATGAATATGACCAAAGCAAGTTTCAGAAAAGATCCACTCAGAAATAGTAAAACTTCAAGACAAATAAAATTCCCAAGTCTTAACTCTTAAGTGAAAATCTACTAGTGCTGAGGTGGTGGCATAATATGCATTCCAATGAGATCTAAAATATAATGGAATAACTAACTATTATTTACTTCTGAAAAATGCTGATTCCACAAGACATAAATTTACAAGCAAAAGTAATAATACCTGAAGTCCCGAATCCTCCGCCCATGTACCTCAAAAACACCAAGCGCCCCATTTGCTAGTGCAAATGCAAAACTTTCAGAGGTGTCATCTTGAGATCCTTCAGAGCTTGCACCCTCTGCAGAAAAAAGGATTTTATTGTATGTTCAAACAACTTACAATACCCAAGAAAATCAGAAGCTACAATCTTAGACCACCAGCTGGCCTATATATATATATAAGCATAATAAGTAAAGAAGCTCACTAGAATCTGATGAAGATGCTATTGTTGGAGTAGATACTCCATCTGTAGTATCAGCTTTATGATCTTTTGAAGACAAAGATGATTGCCTTGAAGGACCAGTTTGACTTGGCCGTGGAACTGTTGGAAGAGTCCATTCCAATACCGTGAATGGAAGTGCTAATGATCTAAGCTACATGGAGGTATAAAGAATAATAAATAATTGAACTGAAAGGAAAGTGATAAGCCAAAAAAAAAACACAAAAACATGCCTCCTTCACAACATGAAGTAACACTTGCATGGACATAATTAAAAGCAAATCTTTCACTTGCTCTATTACTAAAATTAATGTAACTGATGACTTCTTTCTGCTTCCATCAAATGATAGCCACAAAATAATCATGAAACTGTTAATCCTTTCCCACTGTTGCAACATTATAATGCACATATGTAGAAACATTGCTAAGATAGATAGATCAAATTTCAATATATCTAGTGATGGTTGAACACAACAAATTTCGATGAATACAATAGCACCGACAGTTGGGTCCCTACTGGACGAACTAGGGGGCTAAAAGATTTATATATTGAAAAAGTCATAAGGGAGAAGGATTTAGATATGGAGAAGCTTATCAAAACTTTCAAAGAAAAAAAGCTAAAATATAAAAGGCTGGCAAACATCGTAAGCAATTACGTTGAACTTCTATCATTCTCTTTCACAAAAGAAACATTCTAAAGCCACTGACTAGACAGCAATTTTTTTTAAAAGTAAATACAAGTTAACATTTGTATAAGCCAATTAGCAGGACCTAAAGAACAAATGCTAAACTATTAGAATTTATTTCAAGCAGAAATAGGGAAATGAGCAGGCATCAGCCGAATTACCATGATGGGATTTTTTGTCATTGCCCAAACCTCCACAGGTGCATCACGAAACAGAATTAGAAGATACCTGAAATTTATTAGAACCATAAGAACAGCATCAGCATGAGTTCCATATCTGGTCCAAACAGTAAAAAGATAAGGTTGGACAGGAATGTGATATTAATGAAGCCAGGCCAGTGACAACATATCAGTACTTCAACTTAGCACTAAAATAAAAAAAAATCACAATGTCATCAAAACATTATATCCAAACACCTTTTAATAAGTTATAACAATCAATCAGTAACCTAAAAATGAAAATTTCCCAGTTTCCGAGATTGTGCTCAGATGCATAAATGCACATAGTGCAATTTCTCTTTATTTCTGTCATTCTGCAAGAAACATTCCACATTCTTCCCCCATTTTTTCATTTGGTAATAAGTTTACAGTATAAGATAATCATTTACCGCTACTCTTTACTACAAAAGCCAATGCCCAAGGCATATTCTTCCCAAAAATTTCTCAAACTCTGAATAATCTCCTCAATTTATCATCATCTTTTAGTGATGCAATTACACCATACTTCTAGATGTTACACTTTCCATGACTTTTACATTTAAGTCTCTCTCGATAGTGCTACCTTTTACCTACTGAAACAATAGTTAAAAGGAAACACTATTCCCAACAGTTCAAAAGAGTAGGGATTAGATGCTTTGTCCTCAATCTAACAAATATGAAATCCTTATGCCGTTACCAGATCCCTAAGCTTCTCCATCCACAGCCTAGGCAGAGGTAAAAAATTAAGTTGATTTTATAAGAATTATTTTACTCAATAAAGCAATTTGCAAATATTTTTCTACCTACACAACAGGGACATTTCATTAACTGAACTTCATTAATATTTCCTATCTACCAGGAAATGGTAAACCAAGTTCCCCTCACTATCTATTTTTAAACCAGTTCTAAAAGCTGTAGTAAATTACAAGAAGTAGATAACTTTCCTGCCCTTATAGATTCCCATCAGAAACAAGCAGGACATCACCAAGACAGGAAAAAAAGTCATCAACAATTTTAAAACTGACTTCATTAATATTTCCCACCTAACAGGAAATGATGCGCCAAAATTCCCTCATTATCTATTCTTAAACCTGTTCTAAAAGCTCTGGCAAGTTACAAGAACTACATAACTTTCCTGCCTTTATAGATTCCCTTTATTAACAAGCAGGTTATCACCAAGACAAGAAGTTAAAATCATCGCATTTGTTTTAAGTTTTCACCATAATCAAATGAAATGTAATTTCATGAGAAAGATGCATGCCAGATTCTAACTTCTAAGGCAGAAATATTTTTAAAATGTAAGGTACCAAAGACAGAATTGTACATTGCGTCTTCCAATATTGAAACATTGATAAAGAGAAAAACATGATAATAAAGGAGCATTCACACATCCAAACAAAAGTGTAAGGATGCTTTCAAGCGAGCGTGTGATGGCATAACAATTAACACGAGAAACAAGGCTAGGATAGAACCTTCCAGACGAAGAAGCCCTTAAGGCTCTTATAGGTGCACGTTCAGGCTTTTGCAAAACCCGAAATGCTCTATTAATTCCACTTCTAAGACAGGTAACCACAAGCCTGTTAATGTATCCTCCAGATTTCTCATTTACCTGATTTCCACAAAGTAAACATTAAAAAATACAATATTAATCCCACTTCTAAAACATGTGACCACAAGCCTGTTAATATAACCTCTCAGTTTTTTCATGTACCTGATTCCACAGAGTAAATGTTAAATTACAAAGTTTTAATTTTAAACAAAAAATTATCTAATTACAGGCTTTCCAATTATAAAGGGCAAAGGAAAAAGAAAAGCCATACGATCTCTCTCTCTCTCTCTCTCTCTCAAATGATAGATAATAAGTAAAATGATAAAAATTTGAAATTCAAATGTCATGTACCTGACTGTAAGAAAATGAAACCAGTCTAGAATTTCCTAGCCATCGCAATCCCCTGACAGTACCATTATGAACAGAAAAACTTGCAGCAACAGCATTGGCAGATACATCAACAACATCAACCGCCCCACTTTGGGTTCCCAAAGCAACAAGCGGAACAGCAACAGCAGGATAGTTTCCCCCACCTTCACATAATATTATCTCACTAATCAACTAATGATTCTTACAATGCACATAATAAGGACAACTCCTAAACGTTTAATGAAGATAAAAACTGGCAGGATGAGACTAACGGGCCAAAGTAGCTGTTAAAGAGGGGGATGGCACAGCCAACATGGTCACAGTTGAAGAAAGAATCTGAAGCTGCCCATCTAAGCTGACCTGCAGGAGTGAATTGGCCAGTTAAGTGTAAATGGGATGTCCCAAGGATTTGTAGAAAGAAGAATGCTTCTACTCACCATTGATAATGCATAATCAAAGGAGAGAATAAAGTGCATCTGTGCTAGGATGCAAACTTGATATAGAAGAAAAGCAACTCAAAAGAAACTCAAAAAGATAGCCAATTAGCCACACTAGACTAGATAAAGAATGTTTAGCAAAAGTGACAACCTTACAATCACATGCCACTCTTCAAATTCCCAATAACTGTATCCAATTCATTAAGTTAAACAGGCAATGCTTTCATGCATCATGTGCTTTTTTAATAATAGTTTTCCCAACTTTCCTTTCTCTCTGAGCCCAGGCAAAAGGAATTTGAGTCCTAAGAAGCTCAAGAACCATCATCCCGATGGAGCAGTGTACTGTAGTGAAGAACTAGTCTATGGTTAAGAGATTCCAGGGGAATTTGAGGGTCCAGAAGGAGACAGACCATAAAACTAAAATCGATAACCATACAATTTGTTAGCAATTACTAAAAAAGATTTATTTCAAGGATGAACTTCATTCAAACTAATAGCAATGGTTGCAACATTAACAGATTTCAACATGAATGTTAAAATGGAAAAGGAAACCCGCAAGTCGAGAATGACTGTATGAGAGTTGCAACAAATCTGAATAAGAAATGATTCAAACTCCATATCCAATTCTAGGGTCATATCATAGTAAAAGGCCTTTTGAAACTAGCACTTAATACAAGGAAGTTTGTATAAAACTATCACTAAGTAATAGTTCTGGGTTGCAGAAGATACGTTTATTCACAAACCTTAAATGACATATCTGCCTGACTGGAGGTACTGTTTGATGGCCGGTTTCTGCTGCCATTCACATGTTCTATTTGCTTGCCTGCTTCCAGGGCTTGTACATCAGCAGAAGAAGCCATACTGTTAGTATTGGTCCCACAAAGTGCAACATCAATGACATCAGCATCCATGCCAGACTTTATGGCACCTTTATGAAGGTCACCAGCACCTTCGGCAGTCAAGAGCCAGTTCCATACTTTTCCATCATCAGAAATCGAAATTAAATGTGTCTTTGAAAGAAGAAGAGTATCATCAGAAAACTCAAAAGGATTGTCAATGTCCACATTGGCTGAAGGAGAATGAGGTGCATCCAAACAAAGCTTGGCAACATTCTGGATTGTGGACTCTGATTGGCTGACGAGGACAGCAAGAATTGAAGGAGAAGGGACAGATGTACCAATTGAGGGAATCAACTCTTCCATAGTACACATTACATGCACCTGCTCTCCTCTGTAATGATATGCAAATTAGTACATCCCTTTAAGGCCAAAAAAGAATTTGTGTTTAAACATCATCACAGGTCAAATCTTGAGTGAGAAAGAAAAGCTAATCCTCAGACACATGCATGAGAAGCATTAAAACATTTAAAAATACTGAGAAAGCTATGTGTAGCAGTGGTAAGCATGCTAATAATATAGAGACAACAATATTACAGAAACTTACATGCACTAAAAGCATGACCAGGAAACCAACCAATATGTTACCTCACTTTGCTTTCTAGAAGACTTAAATTTCTCTGTCCCACAGACAAATAGAAGCTCTTCATTGAAGTAGCACACCGTATTTCAATCACACATCTGTTCTATGACAGTCATTACACAACTTGCTCCTTCAAGAAGTGTGGAGCAAACAAACAGTAAAATCCCTTTAGCTCTATTTCTACCCTTTCCAAGCAAATTGTGAGTGTTATCAGTAGAACAAAAGATCACTTTTGTTCCAAAACTAAACAAATTAGCAGTACCAACTTGTTCCATATTAAAACATACACTTACATTGCAGTCAAAACTGTCCTAATGCCTAACTTGCTAGATTTAACTACTGGCATTTCTCGATGTAGCTTCCTTTATTCTGAGTGCACAAACAATTATAAACAAAAATTCAAATTGAGAAAATGAATTCAAGTGAGCTAAAATCATACTCTTTACGTCGCCAAATGCTGAGCTTCCCATCAAGATGAGCACAATAAAGCAAGTCATTATTTGGATCTGCCAACACATCTAGAAACTTGGCACAGCCTCGCGGCAATGCAGCAGAAAAAAGTGGAGTTTCATATTGCAAATCAAACACAACCAATTCTCTTGGAAACGTTACAAATATGATGTGCCTCCAGTGAGGCGAAAACGTAAATTTAACCATATAAAGTGGAAACAACCCGGAAGCAGGTGACAAACTGGCAGAACCGGCACTCAGTTCCCTCTCCAGCTTCAGCAATTCCGTACAATCCGTTTGAATCTGCAACTCTTTGACAAGAACTTCATCCTCTTTCTGACCCAACACTCTGACAGACAAGAGCAGACCTTTTAAACCAAGGACGCAGAAATGGCGGGCATCGAAAGGATTGCGGCGGATACACGACAGGTATTCAGGCGAAGCATCATATTTCCACATACAGCTAGCGGAAGTGGTGTTATACAGAGAGAGAACGGAGGGGCCGTTGATCGCGGCCAGGACGAAGGAATCGGGTTTGGATACAATCCAGCAGAGGTCTTGGATCCCAAGCTTCGGGTTCGGATCAGGGTCAATCCATAGGACAACGGAGCGGAGGCGGAAGTCAAGTAGTGCGACACGGCCGTGTCGGTCGGCGGCGGCGAGGAGGAGGTGAGAGGAGCCAGGCTCGGTGGAAAGGAGGTCGCAACGAAAAGTGATGGGGATCCACTTGACGGCAGAGACGAAGGGCGAAAGAGAGCCGGCGGAGCTGGCGGACGTCGGTGGGGGGATAGGGATTGTGGAGATGAGCTGGAGAGAGCGTGAGTCGAGAATTGAAATTGAAGAGCCTGAAGCAAAGGCCAAGAGACCTGAGGGGCTTAAATCTGCGGATCCAAAGTTGTTGCGGCTCGGTGGACCTGGAAGCATGAAGTTGCAGTCCCAGGAGTCGGCCGGTGGTGGTCTTGAAGACGACATTGTCGTTTGCTAATTACTTATGGTGACGGCGGTGTCGTTTTGCTGAATGCCTTCGGCTCTACGAAAAGAGAGACATGGAAGAAAATGGAGAGGGAGAGAAAAATTGACTCTCTCCGATCACTCCGACTGTAGACGAAGAAGAATACTGGAACCGAGAGGAGGGAAGTGAGTCGGGTAGCGTAATTGAAAAATAAATAATAAATTAAAAACTTTCGGACAAAATGTTCCACAATTTGGGATAATAACATCTAAATCTCTAATTTTAGTAAAATCGTAATAATGCAAATAGTTTGTAATTCTATTCATAAAAGTCCCTATTATTTTTATTATTATTATGTTCTTTCAAATTACCTCAATTATGGCACTAAACCACTAACTCCTAAAATCGATAGCCAACGTAGGTGAATAGCTGATATACAGACTTCCAATATGTGCGACAAGTGTCCCCCCTTTTTTTTTAATATTAAATTACAATTTTACTAATATTATAATTAAAGATTATCATAATTATCTTTATTTAGCATAATGATTACAAATACATCTTACGAATCAACTCTAAAATTAAAAGAAATTACTCTAATTAAAGAAAAACCTATCACCTAATATTCAATCTCATCCCACACACTAAGTGTAGTTAACCCTCTCCTTCATGTCGCATAATCTAACCAATAATACATTCTAACTTAAATAACATATAATATGGCATTTATCAAGTTCATATTATAATATTTGAAGTATTTTATTGTATGTTTAACCACCTACATAATAAATGTTACCTTATCCAATATGTTATAACAAGTAGTAAAACATAACATTCTACAAAGTTACTGTGTAACATTGTAAAATATTACAGCCAATATTTCTTACACGGAATTATTATTTTATAATTTTTGAATAATAAAATGATAATAATGCTATTTTTTAAATTTTCCATCAACTTAAATTACACTTACACCATGGAAGTTTCATATTATATATTTTAATACTGCAAAATTCAGGGAGCTGGTTTTATACACTACCTTTTAAAAAAAATCATTTTTTAAAGTAATTGCGAGTTATTAGAAACATTATTAATCAGATGCATTCGAATTTCGTTCGCATGCTCCGAAATAATGATACAAATATATTATTGTGTGTCCATGTCGTAACACTGCCTCTTAATAATTAGATTGTCGAGATTCGAACTTGGGGTGATAATCACTTCCCATGTAATTTCAGCGTTATTTCTGATCAGGCATTTAGGAACAGGATCCAAATCTGGCCGAAAAGCATTTAATGTATGTGTTGAGTGCACCCCTTTATTTCTCACTACATCTATTTTTCACGCAACAAGACTGTCGCAGTTGATGCAGAAAGAGTGTAATCAGTAATTTTTTGAGGTACTTTTAGCATACTCTTACGAGACTCGCAGGTATCATGAGACATGCAAATTCATTATGGCCCACAGGACCAGCAGTCCAACAACCTCTTTGCTCACTTCATTAATTAGAAGTTTAAAACTCCACAGCTCTCTCTTTCTCGCTCCAAATTGCTCTCGAGGTTCGTCCACGAAGAAACTTCATCGTGGGCAATATCGTATCATACAATATGTGGTCTTTGACACGAGAGTTAAAATAGAAAATCCATGCATCTTTTACTTATGAGGATATTATTATTTAATAGTCAAATAATATCCTCAAACATTTATTAAATTTCCCTTGCACAGAACGAAAATTTTTTTATTTCTGAAAAAGTAGATTACACTTAAAACCATTGATTATAAAACATCAAATCAAAATTATCTTGTAAACCATCTAGAGATTCTCTGACGCATACCAGCCATTAGGCCACCACTAATCACTGTAACTACCGTGCACAGAATGCCATCGCACGGTCCATTTTCGCGCAAGAGCCATAGCCACAAGCTAAACTTTAGAAAATAAAACAAAAGAATTGCCCCCTAATCTGTCATACTCATAATATAAGGCCATTCGCTTTCCTTCAACATATAGGATTGATTATATATTTATCATATAGTATAAACTCTCCGTTTAATTAATTATCGGGGGATATCGTATAGCAGTACTGAAAAGATGAGCGGAATAGCGATCGTGGACGAGAGATTCTGCTTTGAAAGGGAAACTCATCTTACAGTTCACAAAACTTCCGTGTTCTTCCCCGGGGACGGTTTCATTGTTTATGATCCAAAAGGAGAGCTCATTCTTCGTTTTGATTCGTATGGTCCCGATTCTCAACCCAAGGACGAGCTTGTTCTCATGGAAGCTTCTGGCAAATGCCTTCTCACTCTTCTTCGAAAGGTAACCCATCCCATCACCGACACTTTTACTTTCAAAGCTGCATTTGATGTACGACAAGCTAATTTTAAGTTAAGAGTTTGAAAGAGCTTCACACATGTCTGCTTGCTTAAACTTTAATAATTATCAGAAGCCGAGTCTGCATAAACGGTGGGAAGGCTATCTAGGCGAGAAAATGGAAGATCAAGAGCCAATTTTCAGTGTTTGCAGATCTTCCATCATCGGTCAGTCCAGCGTGGTGGTGCATGTGTTTGGGGAACCAAGTGAGGAGTACCAGATCGAGGGCTCTTTTTCCCAGCGTTGTTGTACAATCTACAACACATCTTTGGCGAGTTCATCCAAGGAACGTGTGGCTAAGATTAAAAGAAAAGTGGACCCATTAAATAATGTGACCCTCGGGAAGGATGTTTTCTTGCTTTGTCTTGAGGCTGGGTTCGACGGTGCGTTTGCAATGGGGTTGGTGCTCATACTTGATCAGATGTACGGTGAAGATGACGACGATATTATGCTGGAGGTGGATCCCACGCCAGAGGATTCTTCCTCTTGACCGCGTCTTGTTTGTTTGTTTGTTTTTTTTTTGAAAGGATGTCTTGTTTGTTACTATTCTCGCATCTTCATGTTTAACTGATCTATATGCAAGGTTGGATGTGCAAAATTGTACGACTCCAAAAGACCACGTCTTGTCTCTGTAGCTTATTATTGAATTAATTAATCATCAAGTCAAATGAACATCTTCACCAACTATCAAAGAAGTGTTACTTCTATCTTCCAATCGTGTAATCTCGCCTAAAATCATGTAATCTACTACTTATCATGTAATCTTACTAAGGTCAATGAGGA
This sequence comes from Atalantia buxifolia, assembly GCA_030444775.1. Taxonomy (NCBI): domain Eukaryota; kingdom Viridiplantae; phylum Streptophyta; class Magnoliopsida; order Sapindales; family Rutaceae; genus Atalantia; species Atalantia buxifolia. Next base: position 13,890,261 of record CM059834.1, on the reverse strand, counting down.
GTTATTTGGTATCATTTTCAAATCTTATTTTGGATCAATTCTCAAAATATTTTTGAAAATACAAAATGCATTCTACATTTTTTAACAAAACAACAACAATAACAATCATAATAAAGTGAAACAATTATTCTTTATTTTCCTTAGTTTTTCTATATTAAAGATTTTTCTATAATGATGTATTAATTTTTTTAAGCATGGATAATAGTTATTGTGAGATACAATTTTTTTACTTAAATATAATAGAATTTATTTTAAGCTAATAAGCTCCCTTAAGTATTAAAATAATAATAATATGAAATATTTAATTAATGATGACATAAGTAATGACATAAGAAATGATGACATAAGCGATGACATAAGTAATGATATAAGAGAAGGTTGTAAAGAAAGATAAGAATTCTAGAATTTAGTAAGATATTTATGAAATGTAATCTCATCTTTACTTAGAAATTTAATAAGATGAATTCTAAAATTTAGTAAGATATTTATAAAGGATAATCTCATCTTTACTTAGATATTTAATAAGATGACATAATAAATGATATAAGTAATGATGACATAAATAATGACATAAGTGGTGATGTAAAAGAAAGTTATAGAGAAAGATAAGAAGTCTAGAATTTAGTAAGGTATTTATGAAGGTTAATCTCAACCATTGATCAAGAGTATTTATGAAGGTTGTAGAGAAAGATAAGAAGTCTAGAATTTAGTAAAGTATTTATGAAGGTTAATCAATGACATAAGTAATGATGACATAAGTAATGACATAAGTGGTGATGTAAAAGAAAGTTGTAGAGAAAGATAAGAAGTCTAGAATTTAGTAAGGTATTTATGAAGGTTAATCTCAACCATTGATCAAGAGTATTGGTGGCAAAATTCTAGCCATCCATTAGCCTTAAGAAATCCTATAAATACCCTTCATCACCTCTAATTTTCAATGCAACCTAAAAATTTCAATCTCTTCTATTCTAAGTCATCATAAAAAGAGTACAGAAATCCTTAACTTAGAAAGGTCTAGAGAAGTCAAGATTAAGAGGTAAGCAACACTTCAATTGCAATGTAGGGACAAAATTCTTTTTATACTTAACTTCAGTTTTTAACCATTCTTTTATGTTGTGATGACTATTATGATGTGATTAGTTATAATCTAAATTGTTATATGGTCGGCTCTACCGCCTAATCTATGATGCTTCCTAATCTATGATGGTTAATTATGTTATAGTTGGCTCTGCGCCTAATCTATAATGTTTAGTTATGTTATGGTCGGCCCTGCCGCCTAATCTGTGATACTTATACTTAATTATGGTATAATCGGTTATGCCGCCTATATTAAAGAATCTTGTTCTTAAATAGTGTTGCGTGTTGATTCTGTTATGCATATAGGAGTTTTAAATGTTTATGACATAAGTTGCATTGGATACATGCATATCATATATTACATTATTAAGAAGATGTTTATGAAAATAAATTTATGAAAATATGTGTGGTTGTACTACCAGGTGGCAAAAGTTTCTAAGAAGGGTAAGCCTTCAAAGTTAAGTAAAAAGAAAACCTTTGGGGACGGCGATACGTAACGCCTAAAAGATCAACTAATGAAGCCCAATGACATATTGTTTAAAGAGTAAAAGTGTCAGCCTTGTACTATAACATATCTAGGGTCCTAATGAAGTTGTTTTGTATTTTTCTAAGTTTCATTTGAAAGCTTAATATGGTCATCTATATGCATCATAATTCATACATGCATCAAAGTGTTATTTTACTGGGCGTTAGTTCATAAAGTCCTTACATTGCAGGCAAAGATGAGTAGTGCAAGCTGACGCCAAGTCCTAACCAAGACGAAGTGCATATGGGCATAATAGACCTTGGGATTTTATGATGGGCTCAACTTTGTTTCGATAAAATAAAGGTCATAATTTTATGTAATAAAAAATTTTTCTACTAAGAAGTTTCTATATAACCCTTATTTTTCTGTAAGAAAGTTTTGTTTAATTGTGTTAAACTTTTAGAATTCGTATTTATATTAAAAGTAACTATGTTTTAAACATTTTTAAATAGATATTGTAGTGAAGTGTTACACTTATTATGAACTTTTGGATTTTATTATTAGAATCTATACCGTTGATATAATTTAGGAGTAATAATTAACAAGTAATATGTAGGTTCATATTATAATTTTAGTTTAATTAATTGATAATTTTTTTAAAATACACACGCACACATATACATATACATACACACACACACATACATACATACATACATATAGATTATTTAATCTGCAACGACGCATGTTAATAGTGATCTTATTTGTCATTTATAAATTATAATTGAATTTTGAATTCTTATTTTACACGTTGGTTAATATGAAGTTGAATCATCATTGCAATATTTATTAATATATCAAATTTATGGTGAATATTGCTAATACTAAAACATAATTTTTTAAATAAGGAAAATAATCAGTTATATATCTTTAAAAGATATAACAATCCTTTAAGTTGTATAATTCATGCACTCAAAATTTACAATCTACCAAATCGTTAGCTTATATTAGAAAGTGGTAATATCACAATCGTAAGTAGACATTTAATATGCTAAATAAAAAAATAAAAGAAAAATCATCAGTTATCCTCCTTAAGTTTACTATATTATCAAAAATAATACAAAAGTTTAATTTGTATTGATCATCTACCCAAGCACTAGGTGCTGTTTATAATTAATGATGTCTCAAGGGTAATTTAGACATTTGATGTACTAAATAAGATAGAACGATACTTTAAAATATAAAAATAAAAAACTATTTTTTAACCAATATTTAATTAAATATCCTTAAAACTCTATTACTTTTTATAGAGTAAATAAATGAATAAAAAAAAGTGAGGATTTCTATTCAAGCTCTTTTTTTTTCTAGAACCAAAGGCTTAAAAACTAAGTAAATTGCCCTTCTCATTTCTAGTATTAAACAAAAGGATTAGCAAATAAAAGTATTAATGCTACAACCAACCCATAAATTGTTAAATCTTCTATAAAAGCTAGACTTCAAATTTCCACCACGGCAACAAATAACTATGATATAATTTGAAATACAACTTATTGTTGTGTACAAAAATTGGACTTTGATTCAAATCGTTAATAGCAATACTGGAATTAATCCAATTATTTTCCTTAATTAAAAAAAATAAAATTTCTCTTCTCAATTTATGTTAACAAATTTACGCAATCAAACTAAATCCACAAATTACCCTAAACCCTAATTTATAAACACCCAATCAATCCTTAAAATTGATTTCATTATTAAAAAAGATAAATTTCATTTTATTTTTTATGGAGTAAAGTCAAAGATACCATTGAATTCAAGGGTAACATGGTTATTTTAATTAAATTCTATTAAATATTCTAATGATGTTAATATTTTAGTAGACGGCTGATATGAATTAAAAAATTAGGATGGAAAATTAAACAAATTCAAACTTTTATAGTAGTTTTTATGTCAGGTTAGATTAAGGGCATGTGAATGATAATTTTCTTATGTCTTTTTATGTTGAATTGAGTTTCAAGGGCAAAATAGTTAATTTGTTACAATTCTGATTAGTTTAATGATTTGGTTGGTGAACAATACATTTTGTAAATTTAGGATGAATAAATGATAAAACTTGAAAGTGTTATAATATTTTTGATGATAGGATTATTTAAGGTTATATGATTAATAATTTTTCTTTAAAGAATAATACAAAAGTTTAGATAAATTATACATGTTTCTTTTCTATTATAATCTTTAAAAAAAAGCCCGTTTAACTTATTTGATAACCGGTCAATTAAATTTTAAAAAATTGAAATAAAATATTGACCAAACTAACCTAACTTTTTGAACACTTGATTAATTTATATATATATATATATATGCCACTATTAATATTATCATAAAGAGTGACCCATTAAATTCTAAAATGAACAACTTTCTTTCCTCATCTCAATTTTTGATTTCATCTCACAAATCAGCAACAACAACATTAATAATAAGAATAATGTAGGAAAATACAGAGAGAGAAATAAAAGTTATTAGAATAATTTATTCTTTTTGCCTCTTCATGAGAGACGATCGATTAGGATAATCTTCTGATCTGATCTTCGTTTGAACAAGTATTATTAAGGTGATTAGTGCTTAATAAATTAAAAAATAAAGGTGTTAAATCTTAATCAAACATTATCACTAAAATATAGATAGTTTAAGATCTATAAAAGATAAGGAGAGTTCAGATTAAGAAAGAGCTTTAGTCTGAGAGTGATTGGAGAAGAGGTCTATAGTTAGTGGGACTTTGTTTTTAAGTCTAGAACTAATATTATTAAATAGAGCCTAACAGAAGGATAATTAAGTTTTAAAAAATACTGCTAAATAAGGAAAGGCTCCATCTCTTTCGACCATTGGAAATTACAAGAGAGTTGGATTTTCCCTGATTTGGCTCATAATTAACCCGGCTACTTTAGCGAACGAAGAAGTTAAAACTTGGATCAACAAGATTTGCCTCGTAATGGGAATTGTAATAAGGCAAATGTTTAGTTACTCTTCTCAGAAAAATTATGTGGACCTCACCACTGTGTGTACTGTTTATGTGAGAGAAATAAGTAACAGTCAGCTGTAGCTTTGTTGGATTCTTGTACTAAATGTAAAAATCAGTAGCGATGTACCAGAGAGACAGCCCTCCGGCGGTAGGCCTCTCATGAGTCCCGCAATACATAAACATTGAGCTGTCCTATTGAAGTGCAAGTGAGTCGAAGAGCATCTCATATTACAGGATAAGGAGATTGAAAATTGGGTTGTTGGTAAGTACAGAAAGGGGTTGGAGGCCAGAAATGCAAAGGCATTTTCATGAGTGGACCTTACATTAGTGATTAGTTGGTGAGTGAGTGGAGAGAACCCCATGCATTGTCAGAGAAGTATTGTGCCCCTGTGAGCCCATTCTCACATTTAAAAAAGAAAAAAAAAAGGAAGAAAAAATGAGAGAGATTTTACAGCGGAGTGGATGTGAGAGGGTTGGAGAGGGGGGATCCAGTCTGAAAATTGGGGGTTAAGGTGTCAATTTTGTTGTGGGGAATGCTGGGAAATGGATGCGCAAATTGGTGATGGCACGGGCAGGCAGATTTTATTGGGGGAAGACTTTAATCCAGGCACTTTTAGATACCCCCCCACACACAGTGTTTCCTCAAAGAGAATGACCTTACCCCTCCTCTTCTCTGAATAAAGTTAAATGAAAAAAAAATAGATAAATAAATAAAATAAAATAAAGAATACGATTAAAATAATAAAACTGACTGTAACATCAAAAAATGGAAACCTCTCTTAAATTATTGAGGGAAGACAACAAAGCTAGTATGGGAAAGCAACTGCTGCTCTCTCGCCCTTTTGTACTACTCCCCAGCCAAAAGAAAAAAACTAAAAAGAAAAAAGAGAAAAAAATCCCATTTGGAAACTGGGAATTGATATTGGAGAGAGAAAGAGGGGGCAAGAGAAGGCAAAATCAAAATACAGCGGCAAAGTGACATCTTGTAGAGTATCCCATCTTCTTCTTCTTCTTCTGAATTGAAAAAGACACAACTAATTGATTTAAGACTTTTAGAAGTTGTAGCTGAAAGATTTTGATATTAAAGTTCCATTTCAAGATGCCAAGGCCAGGTCCTAGACCTTATGAGTGTGTGAGGAGAGCATGGCACAGCGAAAGGCACCAACCCATGAGAGGTTCTATCATTCAGCAGATTTTCAGGTTTTGGGTCTTGCTCCTTTCGCTTGCTATTTGAATATCCAGTTGCTGTTTTTTTGTTAAAATTTTTTCGTACATTTTCTGATTGCCCACCATATGTTTGATTAGAGTCGCCGATGAGTTTCACAGCACTCAAACAAAAAAGAATAAGGAGTGGCAAGAAAAGCTCCCTATTGTTGTCTTGAAAGCCGAGGAAATTCTCTACTCCAAAGCCAATTCTGAGGTTTTCCCTTCTTGATTTTGCTTAAAAGATTTTGGATCTCTCTTTTTTTTGTTTTTTTTCTGTGTTTATTCTCTTTTAAGATATTCATTTTCACATTATTTCATTGTTCAGGATGAGTACATGAATCTTGATACATTACGGGACCGTGTAAATGATGCCGTTAACACGATTATACGAAGAGACGAGAGCACTGAAACCGGAGAGCTTTTGCCGCCTTGTGTTGAAGGTAACAAGTCTTTTCACTTTTTCTTGTGCTTTTTTAGATCCATCTGTCAAATCATGCAAGGTGCTCTCGTTTTGGATTCATGCTAGCTCAAACTTAAAATTGTTTTGCAATTTGCAAGTAGTCAAAACAAATTCAATATTAAATTGTTGATTTCTATCTGTTGATAATTCTTATGTTGCTAGCTGCCCTTAATCTGGGCTGCATTGCGGTGAGAGCTTCAAGAAGTCAACGGCACAGTCACCCAAGGACTTATCTCAATCTGAGACCTCAAGAACCTGCTTCCTTGCCCCCTAAAATTGTGGATAAAACTATTGAAGACCAGTGCCCTAGGTTCTCTCCGCTTCACTCTGGTAATCAATTTAACTTTTCAAGATCCTTTAAGAATGCGAATTCAACTGCTCTGGTTCCAGAATCAAGTTGTCAAGTTATTGGAAATGATAACCTAGCTGCTCCTTCAAGTTACCCTTCTTCGTACGAGAATATCCCCTCTAGACATAGCAAGATGATGAGAGTGGATGCCAATGTACAACTGAAGTTGGGTTCTGTTTATCCATTATATTTTGGAACTCGATTTCAAACTGAAGATACTAAGTTAGGTTCAGAAAATGTGAACTCTACCGCTATATTTGTTGGAAAACCTATTGGAACATCAATTCCAGAGCCCGGTGAAATGGGTGCCTTGCCACATCTTTTCTCCTGTTCAGGCTCTGTTACTACTTCTAAGCCAACTACAAAACCAGATTTTCTCGAACTCCAGAGGAGGCCACATGTAACAGGATGTGATTTATCATTGCGGTTGGGTCTCTCTGGAGACCCCTGTATGAACTTGGATAGAAGTTCAGCTCGTGAAACCAAAGATGTTGGTTCAATTAGTTCTCAGGAGGGGAACAAGTTAAAAGATCTTTCTTCAGAGAGAAATAAGGAATTTTGTTTCTTTCCGGAGAAGACTGCTGATGATCCCCATTAATCCTGTTCGAATAAGCGGTTTCCTGAGCATGAATGTTGGAATTTAGAGGCATCTATCAGAAAGCCTAAGGCATTGTTCAGTGACAATTTGGAGGATGTTTAATTTTGCTGGCAACCAGGGCTTCCATCCAACCAGTTTACTGGTCAAATAAGAGGTCCAGGTTTGTAGGTACCATCTTCAAGTTGTAGTTTACGTGCTTGAAATATATGATGCCCCAAATCTATGGGTGGTTCTTTTTCGCATCTCTGTTTTATCTCTCTCTCTCTCTCTGAATGAAGGATTTACTTGCTGATGATGAGTTGCAAATTGGGATGGACAAGAAATTGAAGTACAAATGACATCTGAGTTTTACTAATACTTTATTAATTAACCGCGAATGCTCATGATCAAGATATCAAAATATTACAACCTCTGAACAATAAATTTATACATTGGTGATAGGAAATATTTGAAACTATGAATACATGAAGGGGAATGGAAACCTGAACTTACAAGGGACTGCTCCGGCTCTGGGTGCACTGAAAATAGTCCATAAAAGATGTCATATCCTGGGTTAGGGTTCTCTACATGAATGGATCCTCCACCGAGCTGAGAATACCCTTCTCTTAAATGCAAAAGGAGTGAGGAGAACCGGTAGGGACGAGTTTATTTTGTGTGAATAGCTGCTCGCAAGTAGTTAGTTACTCTTAGATCTTGGCATTTACGAGATGAATTGATGGACGACGGTTATCCATTTTCCTATCAATTGTCCTCTTTTGGCCAATTTTGTGCTAGTGGGTGCCAAATAGGGAAATATTCCATACATATTTCCAGCATCCCAAGGGAGTAAGGGATGACTCATAATTGCGAGGCCACTGGTTTCGGAGACTTCCCCCACCCAAAGAAAAAAGAGCGGTTTCAATTAACCACCTGCCACATTTTTACAACTTTTAGTTATCAAGCCATTTTAAGGCCCGTTTGGCAGTGCTTTACTATTGTATTGTGGTAGCCAAGCTACAAATGTTAGCTTCAGTTTGCGTTTGGGACTGCTGCGCCTAAACGGAGCATAAGTAGATAGTAGATAAAGAACCAGAAGTCACCACGTCACCTCCAATACATCTTACCGTACTTCAATAAGCTCATTAAATAAAAATTAGAATCTATTCATGCATTTGTTTCTCACCCACTGGCAGCCATAACGTGCGGCGAAATAATGTGGATACTCTTTTGATAATGACCAGGTGACCACGGCTATTATCGGCCTTGCCAACCAACCCAAAGCTTTGTCCTTTTGAACATAAAGTTCTGGTTATCTAAACGTTTTCTGATACTTGAGATTTAAATTGAAATTAAACACTGAAGTAAATTATTTCTTTATTAAATTGATTGTTTAATTTGCTGGGATCCTTAAATATAACTACTTAATAAAGACACAAGTAAGGTGAAGAAAGTTGCAGCCAGAGATGAAGCAGAACTATGTTCCCCGCCAATGTTGATTGTCACCTTCTGGCCACGATCACAATGGGAATCCACTGTGCAGATGAAATAGTGAGTACCATTTGAATTTAGAGTGTAATTTGCAGGGCTAGTTTCATGGATTTCACCATCGGGGCTTTTCGTTCTGCATTTATCATAGTCAGCTTTTGATACTTCGGCAACACTGTGTGTTCCAGTCCAGTTGAACACTGCATAATAACAGGAAAACAAACAGAATTTAAAAACAGTAGTGGATGGGCAAACACCATTAATCTGAAAATGAACTTAATGTAGAACTCATTACTTACCTATTGTGTCTCCAAAATGAAATTTTTTTTTGCTAGCCCAAGTGGAGTAGGCAGCAGCACCACTGGGAGGATTTGTCCAGCCCATTTGATCTCCAACGGTGTAAGTCTCCGCAGCTGCAGCATCAAAGATGGCTGGTACAACAAACAGGAATCCAAACAAAACCAACTTGCTACCCATCTGCTCCGTGTGTTCCACAGGTTGCCCCTGCTCTAGTTTTGGTCTCAAGAAACGTTTTGGTGAGGAATTTGTTTGCTTGTAATCTATGGTTTGGCACATACATAGAATGCAAGAGAGCTAACAGCAACTCATATTCATAGCGGGCTGCTCTTCACATTTTAGTAGTGGATAGAATATGTTCTTTTCTTGCAGGGGAGGGCTAATTACAACACCAAATTTACAGAATCTAGAAGTTGGATGTTGACTGCTTTTCGTTTTCTTCAAAGTATATGTGGACCATCAAAAGGGGCCCTGTTCTGTGGAATGGTTACATCGGTCGGTGTCTTTTTGTGGCCGAAGTTCGTAGTAAAGCCAACTGACGTGTAACTTTCAAAGGGCAACATTGCTTGTAAATAATACGCCCTTCTAGTTTTACTTATCTTGGAAATTACTAAACAAAACTGAATACCTAATAAAACTAAATCAATAAAAATATCAAATACCCCCATGTAGCCAAGGAGGGCAGTGAGACCTGCCACGACCAGTTTGCAACAAATGTCCTAGCTGTCTTTTTCAGGAAAATGAAACTTGGATCTGCTGTGAGATAAGATAAAGTCATAATGCCTTTTGGAAATTTTTTTAAAAAGGGTGTAGTTAAATTACATTATTTGTAAACTTACATTTAACTTAAGGGTTACACCTAATAATTTAAGATATGCCTAATCAAATAATATTTGAATTATTGAGTGCAACTTATAAGTTGATGTAAATTCAATATAATGTAACTTAGCATAAAGAATTCGCCTGTGTTTTTGAAAGCATGCACTTTATTATCAATATTTCCATATTCTCTTTCTTTGCACTCATCATTAATGTTATAAGAAGTGTTAGTTTTTACTTCTAGTTTCCGATAATATGTTTCACCTTCACAGTATATAGCTTTTACTTCTGAATCAAGAGGTATGGGGTTGAACAGATTTTGGGTCACTAACATTAAGCAAGGGATTGTGCGCAGGCATTAAGACATTGTTGAAATTTAAAATATAGGCATGTATGTAGTAGTTTTTTTTTTTTTTTTGGTACGAAATCTTAAAATGCAGAAAAATATTAGAAAAATTTTAAAATCACAGAGTTCAAGAGACTTAAAATTACAAATACTTATACTGTATGTGTTTTTTTAAATTTTCCTCACTTTAAAATTCTGAATTTAAACATTTCTATATATATAACCAAAACATATATCTAGTAAATACGACAAGTGATTTTATTTAAACTTAATCAATTTGTACCAGTACACAAACATTACTTGGAATAATGAATTGAGATCAGACTCTTACAATATGGCCTAGCTAGCTAGTAGCCAAATATAGTAAGCCTTAATACACATATATGAGCACTAATTAAGATAGACCATTCCTGCTTAGATATTATAATAGTAACTCAGGAAATATACGAGGGAGATGGCCAAACCGGGGTATAAGGCGCCGACACTAACAAATGAAGCAGAGCTCGTATCGTTCCCTCTATTCTTAACGGTGATGGCCAACTTTTGGCCTTTGCTACAATGATCGTCAACAGTACAGATGAAGTAACGGTTCCCACTTGAGTTTAATTGGATCTGCACAGGGTGGCTTGCTATAACCGGGCTCGTTTTTGTGCAATTATCATACGCAGACTTGGATACATCGGCAACGTTATGTGTTGTGGACCAGTTGAACACTTCACATATGCATATGCAAGAGCATAAAAAAGAAAAATACACATGAAATTTGGTCGTCAAGTAAATGCTAGCTAGACATAAAGTAAATTAAATTAATTAACCCAATTCATTTTTTTATTAATAAAGAATATATATGCACACTTACTCACTGAATCTCCGACTTCAAATGTTTTGTTGCTAATCCAGTTAGTATAGTAATCAGCTGAGGGAGGAACAATCCAGTGCAATTCGTACTCCGCTGCGTCTGCACTAGCCGCTAGAAAAGCCAATCCGAACATAAAGCAGCAAACAGAAGGCATCAAGCCGCGGCGTGCCATTCTCCCGATTGTGTTCTTCAGGTCGCCCTCGGAGTTATCGAATGGATAATGAACGTGTGATTAGTATGCATCCATTTTCAACTTTTTGTTGTACGTTTATAATAGGGAGGAGGAATAGAGTCTAAAAAATCATAAATGTGGCAGATATTTATTTATTAGTGAGCGTTCTGAATCGATGTCGAAAGATACCATAAAAGAGTTGGGATGGGATGCGCTTCCTTCTTGGAGTTAAAAAGTGGCACGTGGCTGGCTATTCTTTGAATAAATCCAAGGCTACGCAATGTTACAAAAAGAATGCGTACGTAGAGCTAAATTTATCCACAATTGCTTCTCTCGGGCTTTAAGGTTTACTATTCATATAACCGTTGTTGTCGGCCTGGGCTTGATTCTGTCTCTCTAGCTTTGCTAACTAAACAACCCCCAAAACATCGATCATCTACAGTGTCAAGAAAAGTAAGCAGGCAGGCCCTCTGCAATGGTCAAACAGAAAAAATATGTTAATAGACACCGGTTTTGCTTTTGTGTTTGGTCGAAATTAGAACTCATATATTTATTTTTTCGTTGTAGAAAATTGAAAATGTAGGCATGTTATGTTGCTGAGTTATCAGGTTCGATCAGGTTTGAAGGTTGTCTCTTTGTAATATAACTGGAGTAATATTTCACTTCCCAGATAATTTTAAAGAGATTTCAATCCCAGTAGCATTTTTCATTAGACGATAGTTGGAATGGTTAAATAAATTATTCTACAACTTATAAAAATTTAACATAACAAATTAATTAAGACTTTGAATTTAGTATAGAGTTTATCTGTACTCAACTGTTCATAATCTTGTGCTACACTTTTATGTGTAGTAATATACGATTATCCAATAATTATCAATTGTATCTTTTTAAAATGTTTGCAAAAAAAAAAAAACAAAAATCAGTTTAAACTGAATCTAAAACCATTAACTAATAATAACACACGAGTCAATGGGTAGCAATTTAGGTTATGATTTGTTTATTTTATTCGATTCAAGTCGAATTAAATAGATTTGAGTTTGAAAAAATTGATTTATTTAATAATTGAGTGAATTTGATTTGTTTCGTCAAATAAACAAATCGAATTTGGGTTGGAGGTTACTAATACATTTATTTGTTTAGAATTTATTTAGTAAAAAAGTTATAAAGAAATTGAATATGGGTTTATTTACTTAAGATTCGTTTATTATCCATTTAATTAAATTACTTATTTCCCATTAAATTTTTATGCACAAATTTTAAAATTTGGAGGATACTTTTGAAATTATAAGCTACGGCAATAATTATTTTTGTAAACAGATTGTAAATAAATTAAGATTCGATTCAATTTGTAGTTAGTTTTGCATAAATGAATTGTAAATGCGTCTAAATCCATTTCGATTTGTTTAATTTTGTATAAGAATCAAATTAAACAAATATTTATTTAATAAACGAATCCAATTCGAAGCCTAAGATTACAATTTATTTAATAAATTAATCAAATTTTAATACAATTTATTTAATAAATTTATCAAATTTTAATTTATTTTATTTTTAATCTGATTCGTTCATTTATTTTACCATCCCTATACATGACTTGAAAAATAAGTTTTTTAAAAATTACTTTAAAAGAAATGTAGTATTAGTGTTGTTTGCTTCATTTGGTTTTCAAATCGGATCACATTTATTTATTTATTTTACCAATTCTGTAGAGGAGGAACTAACAATTAAAAAGTTGCAAATTGCTTGTATAATAACTATAATATTGGTAAAAGACACAACGATATTCACGCGACATTTGATTGAGGGCTGCTGCCCGATTAAACAAATTTAAGGAGGACAAATGGAAACAACTGCCGACTCTCCAATGTGAATACTTCATCCCTACCAGACCACACGAAAAATATAGTTGCTGGGGGAGGGTTTATTCTATATGTAGGTTTAAATAATTCTCTTTTACTAATTATTGTGACACGACAACTCAATATAATAATAATAACACTTAAATAAATAAATAATAATAAAACAAAACAAAAAGGAGCTAACTTTTCCGACTTTTGACTGTTCTCACTTTTTTCAATTTTATTATTTATTTGAGAATTTTTTTTTTTAAGTGATGGAGGGGCCGCATTCCTGTGAATGCATCATACCCATAATTTATCGAAGTAAATGATAGATGACTCACCAAAAAAGCTGCCACTTTGGTAATTAATTTTCACTAAAGTATATATGCCGGTGATCATCATTCGTCAATCAACTTCAGCAATTGACCCGAACTGTTACCGGGTCACATGCATATAGCATTATGTTTAAGGAAAAGCCCTCGTCCATGTACTTTCTGCCTTTCTGTCCTTTCGTTTTGGTTGGGTAAACGGAACTGTTTGATAAAATGAACATGTGCTCGATGAATTGTCTCGGTGAGGATCTATCTATCAAGCCTCATGGTCAAGTTGAATAAACTGGTCAAACGCAAATGAATGACTCAGCGTTTGATCAGGAATGCTCGTGAGCAACCAGCAATGAAGATAAGCTAAATGGTAATGGTCGAATGAAGACAAATAGAGCTGTGCTCGTTGAAAGGACAATTACAGCAAACGTTGGATCAAAGTTCTCGCCTATTCAAACTATAACTTCCCTTGTTTAGTATCCTTTAGCTGCTGGGAACTTTGAAAGTGCCCAACTAGTCAACAATAGCTGTACAGTGTTCATCTTGCTCCTCTGGACGCTGAGACTTGAATTAATAACGAGTAAGAAAATCAACAACATGCCCAAAAATAATTAATATCTTCGTGGAGAGAAAATGGTTTTGCTTGCCCAAAAACAGAATTAGGGGAATTTATAGTATATTTTTTTTCTGATTCTACCACTGGACAATTATCGAATTAATCAAGAGCGGGAGCTTGATGGTTTTGGGCAAAAAAAAAAAAAAAAAAAGAAATTTGATTTTCCTTTTCTAATCTTGAAAATTTTTGTTTAACAAAAAGAATCTCAAGGTGACATAATTATTCTTCTGTGTAAAAAACTTTCCACTTTCACTTCTTGAAAGTTTGTAAAAGTTACCAAGTACCATGTCAAAAGGAATCAATCACAACGCAACATCGAACTAGACACAAACTAGAAACGATCGGATTGGTATACTTTTCAAATCATATGCTTTATTCTTTGGATTCTTGACATACATCATACCGGTCAACGACCAAGAAATTTTTTTATATGTGACAGCTACTTGTTTGGCATCGTGTCAAATTTAAATTTCCCATTTTTTTCTTAAGCATAATCCTTTTCCTTAAGACCGCCTGTAGCTGTAATTGAAATATGGGGTTGAAAAATTGAAAATTGCGATCACATTAATATTTTGACTAATAAAACTATCATCAATTATGGGCATGACCATACGGCCAAAATGTAAAAATCAGCTTTATTCATTTTATTCGACACCGCAAAAAGAAAAAAAAAAAAAACAATCTGCATAGCAACAATCATATCACACAAAAATGAATCATGTCTCAAAAATCTCACTAATTCTATACCGCCATGTCTAATACAAAAAACCCGCAACAATAACAAGGAAAGTCGTCAATAAGCTAGCAGCGCCTAGAGACTTAGCGGAACTATTAGGCGGAGGAGGTGCGGTACCGCCTGCCGGAGATTGTGGTGTAGGAGTGGTTGTAGGAGGAGGAGTGGCGGTGGGTGAGGCGCTGGGCGCAGTGCTGCTGCCACCGGTGACGTTAACGGCGAGCTTTTGGCCCAAAGAGCAGTGGCTAGGGAAAGTGCAAAAGAAGTAGTGTTCCCCAGCGGTTCTGAGAGTGATTCTTGTTGGTGGGTTTGTAGACTTAGAAATAGTGGAGCTAGAATTGCACGAATCGTATGCTGCCTTGGTCACCTCGACCACATCATGTGCACGAGCCACATAGTTGAAAACTACATTAAATTACAAAGAAAGATTTAGTTACTTATTAACCTGTTTATAATTAAGCGCAAAATTGATAAAGAAGAGTTTTAATTAGTAGCACTTGAGAGTAGTTAGTTACCTAGAATGTCTCCGACCGAAAAGTTGTTGTTGCGAGCCCAATTCTGGTAACCCACAGAAGCGTTGGGAGGGACAGTCCATCCTAGAGCACCTCCAACAACATGAATCACTGGCTGTCTTGTGGGAGCTGGTGTTGGTGCTGATCTCGGTGTTGGTGTTGGTGCTGATGCTGGTGCTGGCGTAGGTGTTTTTGCTGATTCTGGTGCCGGTGCTGGTGCCGGTGTCGGTGTCCGTGCTGGTGCAGGAACCGGAGAAGGAGTACTACCGCTGGGCTGAGGGGCCGGAGAAGAAGGTTGAGGAGCAGGAGAAGATCCCCTGGCGCTAACGTTGATGGCTAATTTCTGACCGCCGAGGCAGTGGCCTGGAAATGAGCAAATGAAGTAGTGTGGCCCAGAAGCTGTAAGAGTAATACTCGCAGGGCTATTTGTGATTCTGGATAGGGGACTTGTGGTGTTGCATGCATTGAATGATGATTGTGTTACTCGAGTAACATCATGGTTTCCAGCAGCAAAGTTAAACACTGAAAAAGTAAAAAAGGACAAAGAAAACAAGCACAAGAGCACATCAATATCAGAAATAAGATCAGCTCTATACATATTTCACGCATTTTGGTTGAATAGTGCAGAGTTTTAGGAGGCAAAATTACCAAGAGTGTCACCGACGATGAAGGTCTGGTTTGCAGCCCAGTTAGAGTAAGTAGCAGGACCATTAGGAGGAACAATCCAGCCTAGTGCATCACCCACCACATGCCTTGTCTGTGCCGTCGAGCTCTGTACTAGAGCTGCTATTGCAATCGCTGCAAGAAAAAATCTGTTAAACATTGTTTTGTTTGTGTTCGTTAAGGCCGAGGTCGCCCCTGTTCTGTTCTCTCTGTTTCGTGTCCTGTTTTCTCTTTGCAAAGTGTATGGGTTGTGTGTCCCCTGCTTTGTATTTATGGAGAAAGCCCAGGAAGGGTTGTCTATTAGACTTTCAACCTCGTTGACTGTCGAGTTGGGACGTTGGATGAAGGACACGTGTTTGATTCTGGACGATCTGATGAACTCCCCGGTATTGGTGGAGTGTGGGGTTGGGCTGTTTCAACTTCTACATAGGCTGCGATGATACACGGGGGCTTCGAGAATTTCACGGCAAAGCCGCGTGAGAATGCACCAAACATGGTGACTTTGGGGGCGCTTACGGGTCAATGTTTTGTTTTGTTATGTGAAGTCTTGGCATTCATCTTTTTTAACTAGCATATAATTTAAAAGTTTGATTCAAAAAGAGTAATGGACAAAGATGCATTACGGAGATGGTTCCATGAAGGTTAGGTGAATGTGCGACATGTGAAGTCAATGAGAATAAAGATCTGTGTAACGTTATTGAATTATTATTATTATTATTATTATTATTATTATTATTATTATTATTATATCAACTTATTTCTCATGCAATTCAAGTATTTTTAATCAAGCGTTTTGAGTTGACAAGTCAAAGTTTCGTTAATATCAAAATTCTGGAAGTGTCAATTTGGGCTTTTGAGTTGGCTCGATGCTCAGTCTGTATTGTAAAGAGTGGAGGAGCTACCAGCATCCCTCCAAATTTCTTGTAAAACACCTCTGCTGAATAAACCCGTTAAGAATACACAGCAAATTAAATGTGTTCTTAAGGCATACATTTTTATCCCGCAAATAACTCTTTACTGTCATTTCTCCCCAAACAAAGAACATGGAAGCCAAGCCAATGCGGCCTTGGCTCTTCTTGTTGCCAAAGACTCCAATGCCGTCGATTCCATGGACTCGAGGGATGAAGGAATGCATTCGGACTAACAGGACTTATAAATCTTATTTTACGTGAGCTCTTTTTACCGCATTTTCACTAGAATCCAGTTTAAACTAATTGGGCGGTTTTTGCGGGATCTAGTTCTATCAAATTCAAACGAACAATTTATATTTGTGGGGGATTGGTCAAGTTGGGTTTGAGTATCTTTTTCTAATACCTAAGGGCAAGTGGTATAAATGAAGTGATTTGAGTAATGAACTGAGGTGATATGAATGGTAAGCTGATTGACGAAACAAAAATATTATTAAGTTTTTTTTATAGAAGAAATTAGGTTTCTAAATAATGATAAATTTTATTGAAAAATCTGAATGAATAAAATTAAGATTTTGAATCCTTTTATAATAAACTTAAAAAATATGAATTTATTAAAATAGATAAATTTAAAATTGAATATGATAACTAAGGGGGTGTTTGGTAACATTTTTCACTTGATGCCTTTCGTTTTTGAAGAATAAAAATTAAGAAAATTTGTTTGGGTGACAGTTTTATGTCTAAATTAAAAACAAAGAAAACAGAAAGTTTTCGCTCTCCAACATCTATAAAGAAAAGTTGGAGAAAGCCAATTTGACGTTCTCTTTCTTTAAGAAGAATAAAATTGTAAGTCTGCGATTTATGCAGACATGATTGAATCCAACCGTTAAATTTAATTTTAATAATAACTATTAATTAAATTTAACGATTGAATTCAGCTATAATACCATACAACTGTGGTTCCAAATCCTTTTAAGAGAGCACTAGACAACAAGAAGTTGAAATAAGGGAGATGTGTCAGCATTTGTCTTCTTTGGGACCCACGTACAAATTTCATTTAATTTTTTTTTCTTTACTAAAATCCCATTCCTCTCTTTGTACGCTCCCTAAAAATGTTTCGATCATTAACCATTGGCCTTAGTCCTGTCGTCAGATTCTACAGATACAACTGTGAATATAGTAGTTTGAGCTCCCATTGTATATGTAAAGATTTATTTTTTTTTAATTATAATATGTAATTAAGTGAAGATGTTCTTTTTTTTTTTTAAATGTGAGGGGAGTAGACACCTTTCGAATATTAGAAAAAATAAAATTTAGATAGTGTTATATAAAAATTAATGTAAATTAGTCTCAGTAATTATCTGATTGTAAATATCAATTGCATCTTATATAATATGAGTTGTAATGTGAGCATTAGCGTCATGTAATTAAAAAAAATATTTCCATGAATAAAAATAATTTACATAATATATGTCTGGCTTTTAATTATTAAATTATAAAAATAATATAAAGCGATAATTATAAATTTATTTTATTTGATCAAAAGTAAAGACTAAATTAATGTAATTAAAAATTAGTTTGGAAGCAGTGTGACATGATTTATTTGTGTCAAGTATGATGATTTTTTTCCTTCTTTAATGTTTTAACTGGTGGTTATTGCTATAGACATGCAAATAATTAGTTATATGTGTTGAGTGTTAGAAAGTGTATATTTATAAAGGAGAAATTCATCATTTTACACTTTAAATCTCACTAACATCTCTAATTTTATTTATTTAAGTCCTTTGTTATTTAATTATATATGTTTTGTTTTTATTAAGTATTTTGTGTATTTTAGGGGTATCATGGTCATTTCACAATGAACGAGATTTCAGATAAAAAACGGACGTCACTTTTGAATTGGACGATGATCGAAAACCTTAAGAGGAAATGCGTAAAAGGAAAAATGACTGCTCACACGTCACGCACTATTCACGCATGTATGCATCGTTTCATGATCATCGTTCACGACAATTTATTGCACAGCGTTACTGTTCAAACCGTGTGCAAACCGTGTTACTGTTCAAACCGCGTGGTCAAACCCGTGGTCAAACCGTG
Source organism: Atalantia buxifolia (assembly GCA_030444775.1). Classification (NCBI taxonomy): domain Eukaryota; kingdom Viridiplantae; phylum Streptophyta; class Magnoliopsida; order Sapindales; family Rutaceae; genus Atalantia; species Atalantia buxifolia. The sequence goes on along the minus strand of CM059834.1, from coordinate 13,871,436 downwards.
TTACTGTTCATCACGATGGCGTGGCGCAATCCCGCATCCAAACTATTTTTAATCCGATGGCCATGATTCACTCAATGTATCTATAAAAAGGGGGCCTCCCCCCCCTAATTTGACACCCCTGAATCCATTTTTGAGCTTAGTTTTTTTGTAATTCCTTCTCCATCTTATATTTTCTACGTATTTTAATAAATTCCCATTTTACCCCTAGTTCAATAATGAGTAGCTAATTTTCTTTCAAGCTTGGGTTGAAGGTGAAGTCTCAACATGTGTCATGGGCTTTATTTGGTAAATTTATTTTCTCTTCCCCTCTAATTTCTGTGGAGGTTTTGACTTTTTTCAAATCGACAAATAATAATAATCTTGTCTAGTTACTGTTGTGGTTTTACTCTAAGATCCTAGTATAAGGTTATTATTATTTGGCACGATAAGCCCTTAGCACCATATTGATTAGAGCGTGGTTCATGAGGTGTGGATTCCCCCCTCATGATTTAATTGGTATTAATAAGGATTATTTAGCCCATGGTGCATGTTGATACGGATCCAGATACCCAAGTGCTTTATCTCAATAGTTTCCAGTTTAATTATTTCTGCCAATCCAATTTAAATTTCAGCATAATCTAAATCACTTCTACACAAATCCAACCACCCATTTACATAATTAATTCTACATATAATTAAAATCCACCTCCTCGTGGGATCGACACTGACACCATTGATCTATTCTACAATAGATTCGTGTGCTTGCAGTTCAACAAAATTTGCACAACAAGTTTTTAGGCGCCGTTCTTGAGGTAAGTATTTTAATTTGTAGAATTAATTTTTTTGTAAATAATTTATTATTATTATTTTAGTTATTTCCTTGTAATTTTTTTTCTTAATTAATTAAAAAAAAAGAAGTGAATTTATATTTTTAGGTAAGAATTTCTTTTTCTCTTATTTAAATTTCTGCAATTTAATTTTCAAGTTATTTTTCTTTGTAACTTTTCATTTATCTCATTAATTTATTTTTATTTTATTTCACGTATTTGTTTTAGTGTGTTTTTTTTATAGAAAGGTTGTAACAGCGCAATAAGGTTAGTATTGTAATTTCTCCTTTTTCTTTAATTTTATTTGTTTTGTTCTCAATTTATTTTCTTTATTTGCATGCATGTCGTAGGTCATTATCACCTAATCTTGAACCTATAGACCTTGAATTAGAAAGAACACTTCGCACACACAAACACATTGCACGTAAAGATAAAACTGAAATGGATTTGCAACAACCAGAGAACCACGGGAGAGGCCATTTAAGGACTACTTGATCCCTTAGCTAATTTGAGCACATCATGCATTAGATACCCAAATGTAGTTCTAGGAGTTTTGAATTAAAACCTAGTGTGCTAAATTGTCTCCCAACATTCTATGGCCTAGAAAATGAGGACCGTATAATCATCCAATGATTTTCATACAATTTGTCAAACTTTTAAATATGAGAATTTTTCAGAAGATGATGTTAAACTTAGACTATTCCCATTTTCTTTAAAGGATAGAGCTCGTTCATGGTTTAATACATTGCTTGCTAATAGCATTACAACATGGGAACAAATGGTAACAAAATTTTTAAATAAATACTTCCCAGTTCATAAAACCAATGCTATTCGCAGGGAAATCTCAGAGTTCACCCAGAGAGAAGACGAGCAGTTTTTCGAAGCATGGGAGCGATTCAATGGGCTACTTTTGAAGTGTCCACATCATGGGTACGAAATGGCATCAATGCCAATACTTTTGGAGGATTATTGCCAAATGTGCAAGAATGGCTAATGGCAACAAGTGGAGGAGAGCTAATGTCAAAAAGTGCATCAGAGATTTGGGATTTCTTCCAGCGACAAGCAGATAATTCCCAACAATGGAGTCGATCTCTCAGGAATACTAGAAGAATTAAAGGAGTGAATGAGGTTCACATTGGCGAGTCTGGTTCGGGAATCAAAGAAGTCAAAGAGATGGTTGAAGGCCTTTCTCGACAAATAGCATCGTTGACAACTGCCAAATCAACAGAGCCACATGACCATGACTCATATTCAGATCAAGCCAATGCCATCGGTGTCATGAGGAAGCAATCAAATTACAACCCATACTCCAACACATATAATCCTGGATGGAGAGATCACCCCAATTTTTCATGGTCTCAAGGGTTCCAACAGAATGGACCAGCAGCTCCAGCTCCACCAATGCAACCAATTCCTCAAGCCTCTCAGCCACCATTTAGACCATACAATCAGAACCAAAACTACTCTCAACCCAGACAATGGGAGGATGCCTTTCAGAATGTCAAGAATGTTACTAACTCCATGATTGAGCAACAGAACCGCACCATTGATGGACTACGAAATGAGATGAGAGCAGGCTTCAACTCACAAGCCCAATCAGTTTCAAGCCTCGAGAAGATGGTGGGACAACTTGCTTCTTCGCCTTCGAGACTTTGGCAATGACTGAGAGAAAGGCAAATTTCCAAGTCAACTAAAGGCCTAATCCTAAAGGAGTACATGAAGCAACTACCAGTTCACCGCAACAGCATGGAGAGGTCAAAGCCGTCATGACCTTGCGAAAAGGGAAAGAGGTCGACAACAAAGTGGAGATGCCAGCGACCAAAGAAAATCAAATTGTACACTGTGAATGTTGAAGACTCGCCACCGGAGGAGAAAGAAGAAACCAACCCACGGGAATACGTTCCTAAAGCTCCATTCCCTCAGAGGTTAGCTAAAGGAAAGAAGGGAAAATCCACAGGTGAGATTCTTGAAGTCTTCAAACAGGTAAGTGTTAACATCCCTTTACTTGATGCAATAAAGCAAGTTCCATCTTATGCCAAGTTTCTTAAAGACCTTTGCACTAAAAAGAAAACATTCATGTTCTCGTAAAAGGCATTTTTAATCGAAAACGTTAGTTCTATACTCCAACACAAAATTCCTCTAAAGTGTAAAGACCCGGCTCCCCACTATTTCATGTAGTATAGGGAACCACACAATTGAGAATGCTTTGTTGGATTTAGGAGCTAGTGTTAATCTTTTGCCTTACTCAATATTTGTGAAACTTGGATTGGGAGAATTACACCCAACTCCAAAGTTACACTTATGATCGATCCACGAAAATCCCTCGTGGTATTGTGGAGGACGTGCTTATCCGGTAGACAAGTTTTATTTTCCCGTTGATTTCATTGTAATTGACACTCAACCAATACAGGATTCAAGGAAGCATATCCCCATTATCCTAGGCCGACCATTTTTGGCAACTGCCGATGCTCACATTCAATGCAGGACTGGAAATATGCAGTTGTCTTTCGGCAACATGACCATGGAGCTCAACATCTTCAACATTTCCAAACAACCTCACAATGCAGATGATGGAATTGTTGATGTGGATTTAATTGAAGCATTAATTGATGATACATTTATTTCAAACCTTAGTGATGACCCTTTACAAACATGTTTAACTCACTTTGGTTTGGATTTTGATGTTGACAGATCAGTCGATGAGGTCAACGCCTTACTTGACTTCAAAGACCATCCATGGACACTGATAAATGGAAGTCAAGAGTTGAGCAACTAGCACCATCAGAGAAGAAAATCATCCCATCATCAGAGTCACCACCGAAAATCGAGCTCAAACCATTACCCAACACTTTGGAATATGCGTTCTTAGGAGAAGAAAGCACTCTACCGGTAATCATCTCATCATCCCTAAATGACGAGCAAAAAGGTAAGTTGTTGGATGTTTTAAAAGAGCACAAAGGAGCATTAGGATGGACCATAGCAGACATAAAAGGTATAAACCCAGCAGACTGCATGCATTACATTCACCTTGATGAAAATGCTAAATCTACTAGGGAAATGCAACGTCGGTTAAATCCTAATATGAAAGAAGTTGTTAGAACGGAAGTGCTTAAACTATTAGATGCAGGTATCATTTACCCAATCTCTGATAGTTCATGGGTCAGTCCTGTGCAAGTGGTCCCCAAAAAGTCAGGAGTCACAGTAGTTACCAATGCTGATAATGAATTGATACCACTAGAGTAACTACGGGATGGCGTGTATGCATTGATTATAGAAAATTGAATTCTGTCACACGTAAAGACCATTTTCCTTTACCATTTATTGATCAAATGCTTGATAGACTAGCAGGCCATGAATTTTATTGCTTTCTAGATGGCTATTCAGGATACAATCAGATTCCATAAGACCAAAAGATCAAGAGAAAACCACTTTCACTTGCCCTTTTGGCACTTTTTTGCATATAGGAGGATGCCATTTGGATTATGTAATGCACCTGCTACATTTCAACGTTGTATGTTAAGCATTTTTTCTGATATGGTTGAACGGTTTCTTGAGGTCTTTATGGATGATTTTTCTATTTTTGGAGATTCATTTGATCAATGTTTACATCATCTAACACAAGTTTTGCAGAGATGTATAGAGAAGAATTTGGTCTTAAATTGGGAGAAGTGCCATTTTATGGTAAATCAAGGTATTGTTCTCGGTCACATCATTTCATGCAAAGGTATTGAGGTTGACAAAGCCAAGGTGGATCTCATTTCTAATCTTCCTCCACCTAAAACAATGGAAAGTAAGATCTTTCCTTGGGCATCTTTGTTTTTATAGACGTTTCATTAAGATTTTAGCAAAATTTCTAGACCCTTATGCAATTTACTTGCTAAGATGTACATTTTGTCTTTGATGATTCATGTCGTGTAGCGTTTGAAAAGTTAAAGCAATTGTTGACGTCATCACCCATCATTCACCACCAAACCGGAGCTTACCATTCGAACTCATGTGTGATGCATCCGATTATGCAAGAGAGCAGATTAGGACAAAGAGTAGATCGAATTCCTCATGTTATTTACTATGCTAGTATGACATTAAACGATGCACAAATAACTATTCAACTACCGAAAAGAAATGCTAGCAAAGTGTTTGCATTAGAAAAATTTCGATCTTATCTCATTGGTTGTAAAATAATTGTATTCACAGATCATGCCGCTCTAAATATCTTCTCACAAAGAAAGATGCAAAAGCTAGACTAATTCGTTGGGTGTTACTTTTGCAGAGTTTGACTTGGAATTCAAAGATAAGAAAGGTTCTCAAAATGTCAGGCTGACCATCTCTCTCGCTCCACTTTGACATCAACACGTAACCCTTAACATTGAATGAGTCATTTCCGATGAACAATTAATGAGTGTGGAAGAATTACCTTGGTATGCTGATATAGTTAATTATCTTGTTACTGTAAACTTCCGAGCATTGGACAAAGCAAGACAAGGCCAAATTTTTTGCGGAAATAAAGAATTTTTTTCTGGGATGACCCTTATCTGTTTAAGTATTGTGCAGATCAAATTATTCGACGATGTGTCCCGAGAGAATGAAGTTCATAACATCCTTTCGTTTGCCATGAACAAGCTTGTGAGGCCATTTCAGTATTAAGAAAACAGGGACTAAAGTTCTACAATGTGGTTTCTATTGGCCAACTATATTTCGAGATGCTTACACCTTTTGTTCTTCATGTGATAGGTGTCAACGAATGGGAGCATTACACGAAGGATGAATATGATGCCACTAAATCCAATTTTAGTGGTTGAGATTTTTGATGTGTGGGGTATCGACTTCATGGGACCCTTTCCCCCATCTTTTGGCCATCACTACATATTGGTTCTTTGACTATGTTTCAAACGGGTAGAGGCAATTCCATGCGTAACCAATGATCATAAAGTGGTGATAGGGTTTTGAAGAGCAACATTGTTTCACGCTTTGATTCCTCGAGCAATAATCAGTGATGGTGGTACCCACTTTTGCAATAAATCATTCAAAGCACTTTTGACAAAGTACTCCATCACTCATAAAGTGGCGACTCCGTATCATCCGCAAAACCAAATGCCAAGTTGAGATCTCCAATCGAGAAATAAAGCACATCTTAGAAAAGACCGTGAGGCCGATTAAAAGATTGGTCATTAAGACTTCATGATGCATTATGGGCATATAGAATCCGCGTTCAAAACTCCAATTGGGATGTCACCTTACAGGCTAGTTTATGGAAAAGCTTGCCACCTACTTGTGGAACTCGAGCATCATGCATACTGGGCCATCAAGAAATTCAATTTTGACATGCAGCAAGTCGCTCGTAAAGACGACATAAAATGGCAGAACTTGAAGAAATTCGTAATGATGCATACGAAAATGCCAAAGTTTACAAGCAACGAATGAAAGTCTTTCATGATAAGCAGACATGAGAAAATCTTTCACTCCAGGTCGAAAAGTACTTTTATTCAATTCTCGCTTGCATTTATTCCCAGGTAAGCTACGCTCTCGATGGTCTGGCCCCTTTATTGTTCATACTGTTTTTCCACATGGGGCAATTGAAATTAAGGACCCAAAAAATGGTGTCACGTTTAAAGTTAATGGTCAAAGATTAAAGCCATATCTAGAGTACCAACCACATGGAGAGGACACCGAAATAAACTTGAGTGACCCACCACATTTGAATTAAGATTTTTCTTTTCGGTGATTTATTTATTTATTTATTTTCTTCTGCTAATTGAAATCATTTGTGCATAAGTGTGTTTGTTTAACCATTGAGCTTTCTTTTATCACTTTTAATCATGAGACAGCTTCCTCTTGAACATCCTTAGACGACTTCAACGTGTCCAATCTCATCTCGAGGCCGATACGATTTTGTAAAACACATCGTATTTGGAAGCTACAACCACCTGAGTTAATATCCCACGCCGAGGATTTAGAAAGCCAACTCGTAGACATTGAAAGCAGTGTCTACAACATCCAGTTGAGCTTGAGGTAAATTCTATAAGAGGACGATTGTGATTTTCTTTGTGTTTTTTATTTGTTACTTCGTTTGTGTGTTTTAGTTTTTGTTTTAGTTTGTCATCCCTAAGTTAAGTGGCGGATAACGGTACTCCGTGACAATCAAGCCTGCTACTTGAGCTTTCCCATAATTACGATCTTCTGAGGCGAAGGTATGGATAGAAACGAGATCTTAGCAAAGCTTCATAGTCGATTCCCTTCACTTCCTCAGAATGCCCTCCTTACAATCTATAAAGCTCGGTCCTCCAACGCATGCGATTGCTCATGAGGAATAACATACCGCTGATATCCGCCGGTTAATAGAGGCCAAAGTACGCTAAGGTGTGAGTTACCTCCTAAATTTATTGCATACATGCCTGGTTGTGGTAAAGGAAATTACGCAAGAAAGCGAAGAGCTCGAAAGATTTCGGTTGCTTGTCATAAGTGTGCCGAATGATATGCAATAAAAACGATGTTCTTTAGGAATGGTGTCGATAACAGAGAAGATAAGATTCAATTCATAAGGATGGCTTGAATAAGGAGTCATTGGATGATATCCTTTTTGTCTCTTGAAACGCATCCTGTGGATATGTGCAAGAGCGATTCTCCGCTTATGGCCATCATTCCGTAAAGAGCATGCACGATACGATCTCGAATCACTATAAACGACCTGTTTGCCGCTTTATAAGAAAACTGGATGGGAAGCCTATCCTCGACCCATGTAGGGCGTTGAAGCCGTTTACGGACGTAAACCGTGAGGAAGATGTGAGTCACATGCAACTACCTGTAAATATCCTTTTACTTTACTGTTGTTTTATTTTACTGTTGTTTTACCATTTGCATTATTGTCTTTAATAATTTTATATTTGTCATTACTTGCTTTTCCTTTTATCAAGCTTCCTTTTTTACTCTCAAGCCATGTGCATTACACGATTAATTGACATAGACATGACACCTCATTCACAAATTTGTGACCCATTCGCCAAGATCCTTAAATATGATTCTTTTCGTTTACACTCACAAATTGTTTTTGAGAAGTATCATAATGGCAGCTACTCCCAATAAACAATTCAAGAACATTTGTGTGCTTTCCGGATTTAACTATGGCAAATATAAAGAGTTCTTTGAGGCAGCCATTGATCTTGGTCGATGCATAGCAGAGAGAAAATTACACTTAGTATACGGCGGAGGTGACCGAGGGTTATCAAAATTGGTCTCAGAAACTGCTTTTGTCAGAGGAAGTCAAGTGTTAGGCATCATACCACAAACCCTAAAACCTTTAGGCTGCTTGTCTAACTCACCGACTGGAGAAGAGTTAGTTGTCTCAGGTATGCAAGAAAGAATAACCGAAATGCTTAATCATGCTGATGCTTTTATTTTCTTACCAGGAGATCTTGCAACTCTAGAGGCACTTATCACTTTAGCATCTTGGGCCCATCTGCACATTCATCAGAAACCCATCGGTTTGTTAAATGTCAATAATTTTTATGATGGCTTTATCGCATTTCTTAACCATGCAATAAAAAACTACTTCATTCCTTCCTCAGCGAAAAAGCTTTTTATTTGTGCTCACACTGCTAATGAGCTACTTGATCTATTACAAGCTTATCGACTGAGCGGATCCCAAGACCTTGGTGTTGGAGTGTACAAATAACGATGGTAACAATAGCAGCAGTAAGAAGTACAAATTAGATTTAAATCTCCGCCTGTAAATATTTTATTCTCACTTTGCACCACCCAGGTGATGTCTTCTAAACTCTACTTCTTTCCTTTAAAACATTGAGGACAATGTTTCGTTCTGGTTGGGGGGAGGGGATAGTTGATAATTGTGGAATGTTGGTTAAGTTTTTACTAATTTTTTGTTGTAGAAACTAACTGTTGCTAACTGTTTGTGTTGAAGATGGCTGAATATGGAGTGAAGTTACTCTAGAAACGCATCTTCTCAGTTAAAAAAAAAAAGAAAAAAATAATAATAATAAAAAAAAAATTTATTTTTCGTGTGATCTTTCTAACTTTTTCTTTTTGACTTCTCCTTTATAAATATGCATTTTCAAATTTTGAGTCGAAGATGGCTGAATATAGAGTGTAGTGCCTCTAGAAACGCATCTTCTTAGTTAAAAAAAAATCATTTTTCTATCATTTTAAGTGTAACATTTTCAATTAGTTTTTCTGCATCATTTTCACATTTCTGCATGCATAATTCCCTTTCATGTTTAGAATAGGTTGGGGGGTAGAATGTTGTTAAAAAAAAAAAATAGTGTGATTTTGTTTTTATTTTTGGATGACATGATGATTTTCGAATTTTAGTATTTGTATTATCTTTGGTTTTGAGTGATGTTACACTATGTTTGCTACTCTACATGTTGATGTCGGAGATAAATATGAGTTGCTTGAAAGAATTGACATGTCATAATGAATACCAAGTGAGCTTTTGAGCCTATTATTTTTCTTGGAGAGTAACCCTTTTTGCCCATTCTTTATACAGCTTAGCAGTATTATTATTTTATACATGATCTTTAGATTTCCTTGGAGTCAACCCTTTAAAAAAAAAAAAGTTAAAAAAAAAAAAATGCGTTCTTACATCTAAAGGTCCATTTCACTAGTAGATATGGAGGAGTATCTAGAGCCAAAAAGATGATGGAAAGGCCTCTTTGACCTGCTTTGAGCCTTTCTAGCTATCCCTATGTGAAATATCCATAGTTAGCCCTTTTGCCTTTTATAAAAAAAAAAAAAAAAAAAAACTTTTCTTTGTTAACTTATCGTCTTCACCCACTCCAATTGGAGTATTACCCGATATCTTACAAGTTCCATCACCCATTCATGTTTGAGAAAAATATAAATAATTGTTTTGTTTAGTAAAGTTGTGCAATACCGAAAAAAAAAAAGAAAAAAAAAGAGAAAGCAAAGAAAAAAAAAAGAAAAAAAAAATTCTCTAAGGAAAAAAAAGAGAGAGATATAATACAATAATAAATAAGTGAAATGCATTTTTTTTTTAGTTTCCAAAAGATATTATTTTTCTCAAACATATATTTTGTTTTCTCTATTTTCCTTTCTTTGTTAGCCATGTCCCTAGCCTACGTTATATCCTAATAAAAGTCCTTCTTGATTTTAGGGAACTATAGTCCAAGTAGAAGCTAGTTATATGGGCCAAAAGATGTAGTAATGCATAATAAAAAAAAAAAAAAGAAAAAAAAAAAAAGAAAATAAATTGGGTTGACTAGCATTTTGTTTGACTTGAGATCATGTTATTTCTAAGTTGTGGGCATATTCTTTTCATCTTGGTGAGAGTGTGTGATAATGCATGTTTATTATTTTCTCTCAATTTATCATTCATAGAAGTGACAATTTATATTGGGTTTAATTTCTTTGTGAGAGTGTCACTATTACCGGTGAGATGTTGGGGTTTGACATGTCATTTTTGAAAGTAGCTGTATTTACTTGGTTGATTCATGTGGATGGTTGATGTGAGTGTGATGTTTCTTTAGACTAGAGATAATGCTTATACTTTTATTTGATTGCTATCATTAGTCTGATTGAATAAACAAGTTTGTTTAAAAAAAAAAAACAAAAAAAAAAAAAAAATTTGGGTTTGAATTTTTTTTTCGCTTTTTTTGCTAGGGACTAGCAATAAGCTGGTTGGGGTGTGTTGAGTGTTAGAAAGTGTATATTTATAAAGGAGAAATTCATCATTTTACACTTTAAATCTCACTAACATCTCTAATTTTATTTATTTAAGTCCTTTGTTATTTAATTATATATGTTTTGTTTTTATTAAGTATTTTGTGTATTTTAGGGGTATCATGGTCATTTCACAATGAACGAGATTTCAGATAGCAAAACGGACGTCACTTTTGAATTCGGGATGAAATAAAAACCTTAAGAGGAGCATAAAAGGAAAAATGATCGCACTTTCACACGTGTCGGCACTATTCACATATACGTGCTTTCATTTCATGGATCTCGTTCACGACACTTTCGCTCGACCGCGTTCTTGTTCAAACCGTGTGCAAACCGTGTTACTGTTCAAACCGCGTGGTCAAACCCGTGGTCAAACCGTGTTCTTGTTCACATGACGTGGCGCGAATCATCGCATCCAAACTATTTTTAATCCGATGGCCATGATTCACTCAATGTATCTATAAAAGGGGGCCTCCCCTAATTTGACACCCTGAATCCATTTTTGAGCTTAGTTTTTGTAATTCCTTCTCCATCTTGTATTTTCTACGTATTTTAATAAATTCCCATTTTACCCTAGTTCAATAATGAGTAGCTAATTTTCTTTCAAGCTTGGGTTGAAGGTGAAGTCTCAACATGTGTCATGGGCTTTATTTGGTAAATTTATTTTCTCTTCCCCTCTAATTTCTGTGGAGGTTTTGACTTTTTAAATCGACAAATAATAATAATCTTGTCTAGTTACCGCCCGTTTCTGGCATCCTAGTATAAGGTTATTATTATTTGGCACGATAAGCCCTTAGCACCATATTGATTAGGCGTGGTTCATGAGGTGTGGATTCCCCCTCATGATTTAATTGGTATTAATAAGGATTATTTAGCCCATGGTGCGTGTTGATACGGATCCGATACCCAAGTGCTTTATCTCAATAGTTTCGGTTTAATTATTTCTGCCAATCCAATTTAAATTTCAGCATAATCTAAATCACTTCTACACAAATCCAACCACCCATTTACATAATTAATTCTACATATAATTAAAATCCACCTCCTCGTGGGATCGACACTCGACACCATTGATCTATTCTACAATAGATTAGTGCGCTTGCGAGTTCAACAAAATTTGCACAACAATATGTCGATGCAAAAAAAATCTATGTTGACATTTTTATATTAATTTTTTGATTGTAAATTCGAACTGCCCACAAATAAACTACTTCAGAAAGAAAAAAAAAAGTTGTAGTTAGGTTCTTTTGCATTTTATTTTATTAAATTAATAATAATAATAGACCAATTAAAAAATACTATTATTGAATAAGTAATAGTTGACAAATGTGTTTTATAAAGTATTATACCAAAAAAAATTTTATTGCTTTTCTTATTTTCAGAAAAACAACCAAAAGAATTTTTACTATTTTTCATTTTCATATACTATTTGAAAATAAACTATCAAACGTATTTTCAATTTAAAAAATTTGACATCAAAAACATCATTTTCCTTCTCTAAAACAAACATAAAAACACCAATTAAAAAATAATACCAAACGCACCCTAAATTCTTCTAATCAAAATAATAAAAGGAAAGCAAACAACACTCAAATTCGAGTTCTAGAAAAAAATATATAGAAGAATAAGGAAAAATAGGAACAAGTCTTAAAATTGAAAAACGATCAGGAAAAAATGGAATTTCTGGTTCGACCATGAAGGATTTGTTTGTCTTGTCGTAAGCTTCGAAACAATATATTATACGTTGAAAACAGACACCTGTAGCCTAAGTTATGGTCTCCAAAAAGTATATTGCTCGCGACATGCAACCCCCTACATCAGTCTGGGGGTGTTCGCGGATTGGATTTTATGGATTGGACCTCAATCTATATCCGATCCACGATTTTACAGATTATATGTTTTCAATCTAATCCAATCCATGGATTGGTGAAATTCAATCTAAATCCAATCTATTTATCTGCGGATCGGATGCAGATTTGACCCAATCTATATCCAATCTACCATTTTGCGGATTGGTTTACTAACTGAAAATTTTTTTATTATATCCAATCTGCGAACTAACTAAATAAAAAAATTTAATATAAAAATAATTTTATTGTCGATCAAATTTAAAATTAAATAAGATTTAAATAAATTAATTGTTTAAATAAAGCTAGAAAATAAATTTAAAGTTTCAAAACATAACACACAAAAATGAAAAAAAATCTCATTCGTTTATATCAGTACATGGAAATTAACTATTTAGAAAGGTATATTTGTTTATTTAATTATTTTTTATTTTATATTATTATCGGATAAGGTATAATATAGTGTTAATGTAACTATATTTTAACTTATTTATTTATTAGTAAGTACTAATGCCATATTTAAGTTTTATTTTTAATTAAATAAATACTTTTTATTTTTTTACAGATTCACGGATTTTTACGGATTTACAGAAGTAGATCTATATCCAGTCTACCGATTGCGAATTCTCAAATTTTTTATCCAATCCATGGATTAGATTTTTACGGATAAGATTTTTACAGATCAGACAGATTGAACGGATCGGATTGGATTCTAAACACCCCTACATCAGTCCCCCTCACTTGGAAAAGAACTTGTCCTTGAGTTTGGCTCATACAAATCCTCATTATTTAGGTGATAATCAAACAGATCAGCCACATTGGAAGTGTGAGAGATGTTCCAATTGTCCAGTAGCTAAAGCACACAAGCATTATTATTGATCTTCCGTGCTACTCGAAATGGTTTGTACTTGTGCTTTTCCAATTTAGTACGAGTACTAAAAAATCGACTCCGCCTTAGATATGCCATCACCAAATCTCCTTCCGCAAACACTTTCTTACAACAGTGCTTGTCTGTTTCGGCCTTGTACTTAGCATTGGCAGCTTCTAAGTAAGCTCGTATCTCGACATGAATCTTTAAAGCCTTTTATGTCGTATTGGTCATCGTCTTTCTATCTCCAACCGCAGCTACTATTGGAATGACAGCCAAATCACACACATGGTGAGGGGGACAAATATAGACAATCATAAAAGGGGTATTGCTAGTAGATCGATTCACCATGTTATTGTAGGCAAACTTAACTTGAGGTCACCACAAATACAGTGCAATATGATGAATTTCCCAAAAAACAAATGTGCGGTGAGGGGGACAAATATAGACAATCTTAAAAGGGGTATTGCTAGTAGATCGATTCACCATGTTATTGTAGGAAAACTCAACTTGAGGTCGCCATAAATACAGCGCAATATGATGAATTTCCCAAAAGAACAAATGTGCCACTGAAACAGCATCTTTAGTATTCTTACAAGCAATAAAGTCGCATCTTTGAAAATCTATCAATCACAACCAATATAGAGTCTCAACCTATCCTTCTACACGGCAACCCCAACATAAAATCCATAGATAGATCTAACCAAATATTTTCTGTTACATGTAATGGCAAGTACAAGCCTGTATTCTGTGCGTGCCCCTTGTCTTCTTGACAAACCCAACACCTCTATACTATTTTTTGCACATCTCTGCTCAACTGCGGCCAATAATAACGCTTTTTCACAAGTGCCTTGGTCTTATCTCGTCCAAGATGTCCACCCAATTCTCCTCCATGTAACTCGCTGATAATATATTATCTTAAAGAACTTCGAGGCACACATAATTGGTTGGCCTTAAATAAGTACCGATCCTGGATGAGGAAATCCACCACATTCTGATGATTGATGCAGCGATCCAAGATATGCGCAAAATCGTCATCCTCGGTGTACAACTCTTTAAGCACTCAAAACCAGTAACTTCATTGACTAAAGTTACCAATAAAGTTGCTTGCCTAATAAGCGCATCTGCCACTTTATTTTGCTGCTCAGATTTGTGCTTAAGAACAAAAGTGAACTTCTGTAAGTAAGCTTCGAAAGATATATTATACGCTGAGAACGAACACATGTGGTCCAAGTTATGGCCTCTGGAAAGTACACTACTTGCGACACGCAACACCCTACATCACTAATGAGGTAGTGATATGAGATTAATAATATAAAGAGCTTAGTAGAGCTTCTATGAGTTAATTTCAAGAGTTGATATAGGGAGCTCAAGTGAGCTAATGGGTAGCTCATATGAGTTTAAGGAATACTCAGTGTAGCTAGGATAGCTCAGGTGATTGCACGTATGAAGTACAATCTGGCTATCAATATCATCATAATAAGTAGAAATAAAACACGAGATTTTACTTGGTTCAATCATTTGGCTTACATCCACAAAAGTAATTCATCTCTAATCTAGTATGTAAATAAAGTATTACATAATTCTTTTTATGTTATGAGTAAATCCTTATTAAAAGTTATTTATAGTGGATAATAATATAAGGGAGACTGTAAGTTTAGTGGAGATAAGAGAGTTCTTTAAATGAAGAATAAGAGAGAGCTTATTTTAGGAGATGAGATGATATAGTCTTTCATGAGTTGATGAAAACGAAGATATCCTAAAAATAATGGAAAAAAAAGATGAAGCAGCCTAAAAAATTCCCAGAGAGGAAGAGGGAGAATACCAAAAAAAAAAAAAAGGGATCAAGTGCATGTGCCTTGAGGTATATAGGGAGAAATTCTAAAATACATCTGAGATACCATGTCATCCATACAACAATCAATAATGTCATGACATGTGTGTATTTATTTTGAATCACTATCATGTAAGTAGTGGTTGTATTTAATTTAATGACACATATCATTCATGCATCAATTGGGTATAGTACAACAGAGATATTCTAGAATTTCTCGTATATAGGTTAAGTGCCTTGGAGATACTTTCATCTTTTCGATCATGTGGCGCCAGGTTAGTGGTTGGATTCTCTTTAGTTGTTGATTTTCTTTTTGTTTTTAGGATAATAATTTTCTTCTACAAGTAAAAGGCGCCTTGATTTTTATTTTTTTTTGGTACTTTTTTAGATGATTAATTTTGTTTTTTTTTCATAGATCAACATTAGTCACACCCTAAAAGCTGATTATACAGTTTTAGTCACCGCAAGGGATTAAAAATTAATTATGAACAGTGATACGTGCATAAAGAATAAAATAACAAAAAAAATTCAATATAAGGTAAAAGAATTTCATTATAACCCTTATTAGATAAAAAAATTTCATCATAACCCTTACCTCATCATTGAGGTTAAAAGATCAAGTTAACTATGCAGTTGTGAGAACAGAATTTCTTTTAATTTGAAAATAGGCCACTCCATCGTTTTTTGGATTGAATTTACGGAAAGAGCTTCAAACAGCCTTTATCAAGGCAATTGTAATATCAGGATAGTAGAAATTTAATAGTTAATATTAAAGAAAAGAGATATCTATTATGTGATCAGAGTGAAACTCCACCTACATAATTATTCGTATTCAAATTAAATGATGAACTCAAAGGGAAATTAAACACTCATAAATCAGATAGTTAATCATATATAAATCGGCAAATATAATCAAATAAAATTAACCGAAAAGCAACAGTAATCACCCCCCTCCCCCCTTCTTTTAACATATAATCAAATCTTGTGATCAGTAGACAGAAGACTAAACATGACAACATCTGTAGGTTTTCCCTTGAGAATTATATACTTTCGGAGAACACCTTCTCTCTTGAATCCAGCCTTCTGAAGCACTTTCTGAGAGGCCAAGTTATCAACATCTACCGTAGCCTCAAGTCTCTGCAAATGTGGCCACTCATCAAATATAATACTAGTCACCATTTTCACAGCCCTTGTTGCAATCCCTTTGCCCCAGTACTTTGATGCCACGACGTAGCCAATTATAGCTCTACATTTGTTACAATCACCTGAATTTGGAGTTACTAAAATGGCGCCAATTGATTTGTTACCGAGGCATATCGCTTTGAACCACGGGTGGTGGTTAATTACTTTATTTTTGAAAAAGTTGATGCCATCTTCTGATTCCCATGTGCAAAAACGAGTTACTTGATCATCACTAGCCCACAGCATGGAATCCTCAACGTCTGAAAGATCAAAAGGCCTAAGAGAGATGCTAGACAAGTCGCCGTCGCTATTGCTTACTTTTAAGTTTGATTCGAAAGAAATATCCCCCATGGGACCAATTTACTAAGTTAGCTAAACGGCTGCAAGGGATAGTTGATGATTAGCTAAAAGAAAAGCAGAAAGTGCTAATAACAATAATACGTTATGCACATAAATTTTACTTTATTCTTGAAGCATAAGAACTCTGAATAATTCATAATAAACAAAAATATATTGCATGGATACTGATGACCTAATTTGATTAGTTAGAGGAAAATCCCTTCGTTCAAGAAATCGACAAGAATCTCTCATTAGCTTTTTAAAAATCATACAAATATTTTTGTTAATTAAATCCATTCAACTTACAGATATTTTGTATCTGTGAAAATTAATCGTTTTTGGGGTAAAATGATCAATATATATACTTTATGTAGTGATCAATAAACTCAAACGAATCATAGAGGGGTTTGGTTTCTTATGTATTGTACTATCTAGATTAACCATTAATAATAAATTACTTCTTCTTCTTCTTTCTTATTATTGTTATTATTATTAGTAGAGTTTCTGAGGTGCAGATGCTAAAATTCATATTTTGTGCAAACATAGCTGAAAGACAAGAAAATAAAACTTAGATTCCAATGCATTATTTTTTGTGTTATAGTGTTTGGGATTTTTTTTTTAAATTTTTAGCTCCATCCACATTAAATTCACATTCTAGTATCCGCACTTGAGAAGTTCCAACACACACACACATACATATATAAATACATATATCTGCATGAAATTTGAAGCAAATTTAGGGTCTTACAACTATGTAAAAATCTTTCACTCTATTGTAAAAGTGTCTCAAGTGTGAAATCCCAAATTTAAACAAAAACTCATAAGAAACACCTGCATGAGAGAAGGATTCTATATCTATAAAATAATTTTCCAATGAGAGATCATTTAAGTTATTAAAGAAAGGGATAAGTTAAAAGATAAGAAATATAGACACTCCAAAACAATACAGAAAAAATACACTACATGTGAGTATGTGTTTTGTTGTCTTTTATTTTATTCCTGCTTTAATAATTTAGTAGATTCTTATTAGATAATGACTATATATGTACATCCATTGGCTCAAGTTGGAATCTAATACTTTGACTAAAGTACGAGACCCCTCATTAGAACCTAACTATCCATATAATTACATTATTATCATATATAAGTTTACAACATTGTAAAAGTTTATTTACGACATCGTGAATCTGTACCGAATTTTAATTCCAGACTTTAGCTTTGGAATGAAATATATATATATAAAATACAATATTAATTATATAATGAGAAAATTTTTATTTGAATAAATGAGGATGCCATTAATAGATAAGAATACATATATTTCAATATCTGATAGATAGAAAAATACAATCTCTAATATATTAGAATATGTATTATTTTGTATTTAAGTGATATCCTCACTTTATTAAAGAAAGGATATACATATATATATAAGCGGAATGATACTTTCATACATTTTATAATTTGTTTTAAACAAAGATATTTTGATTTTTTATCGATAAATAATAATGGCAAAGTGAATTTGACCATTCTCTTAAATTTTAGACCGCTGTTTAAAAATTTCAAGAAAATTCATCGGAAAATTTTGCAGTCACATTCTTCAGATCTCAAACTCAATATTAACTTTTCGTTTCAGGAAAAAAAAAATGGACACTCAATATCTAATTTCAAATTAAGAGATTCTACCTAAATAATTATCACAAGGTTCAAGGGAGTTCAACGAAATATGTGCTATTTAAAATTAAGAAAATAGCTGGCTGAAAGAAAAAAAAAATAAAAGAAATGAAGAATTGATTTGGCCATGTGTCTCGGGGACAAGAAGAGCCGAGCCAGAGAATAAATTATGCATTTATGCTTCTATTATATGCGGTTGCCTTTGTTGACTGCTTCGACAAAAAATTTTCTAATATAATTTGGGATGTTTACTGCTAGGGGTGGACATTCGGTTTAGTCAGTTAAAATAGAATACTTTAGAAAATGTGAATAAATTAATTTTTGATTTTGAACCGAATTAAATTAAAAATCGATCTATTCAGTGTTAAAATTAAAAAAAAATTAATTTATATATGATTAATTTATTATGATTATAATTGAATTGAATTAAAAAAATTAATCAAAATTTAAGTAAAAAGTATAAAAAAATTTAGCTAATATAAAAGAAAAATATTAAATTCCATAAACCAAATCATATCAAATTGAATCAACCTTAGGATTCGAACTGAATTGAATAAAGATAATTTAGTTCGTTTTAGTTCAGTTCCTAAGTTTAGTTTAAATTTTTTGAACTGATCAAGTTTGATTTTGGTTTGATTTTTGGACAAAACCGAACTAAATCAGTTTATACCCATCCCTATCTAGTATAAGAGTTATTCTATAAGTACAAAATGAGTAGCTCAAAAAAAAAAAAAAAAGGAAAGGTAAACCATTAAACCAGATTCTATGACAAGGGTTCACAATTATAATGTGATGGTGCCCTCACTGGATAATAATTAAGAATTTGCATACAGCTCTTGAAATTTTAAGGAAATACGTCATAGAGAGGTCGGCTGAGGTGTCTATACCCATTCTCAAATTAAGAATTAAGAAGGTCTAACCATGTAATTAGCAAGTGTCGTTGTCATGACTCATGTGTTGGTTACAACTTCTCGCTGCATATATCCGATTAGGACGCGGTTGCTAAATCTCCCATCTGACCATCTCAATCAGTGGTTAGAATTGGTTGAAAAGTGGTCATAAATTTTCAATTTTTTATTTTGGAGAGATATTTGCGTGATTACATCAGTTGTACGTAGCTTGAATTTTTTATACGACATATTTATTATGAGTGATGATATAATTATAAATTTTTATATAAATTTATCTTATATAAATTAATTTGGTATTAATTTATTAGTTGAATGAAAATATAAAATAACAAAAATAGATCATGTTGGTAAAAAAATATTTAATTCAACCAATTTTATCATATCACTTTAATTTGTACAAAATAAATTTATGTAAAAATTTGTGACTATATTATTACTTATTTATTAAATCTTTTTTTTTTTACAGACTACAATTTATATAAATGACAGGATTTTAATTAAAGGAAAATAATGTTTAGTTCCTTAAAAATTATTTTTACTATTTAGGGCACAACAGAACATATTGCTAAATGATAAAATATGACCTTTTAACAAACAAAGCAATCATTGATTATATTCAGAGTTTAAGTAGCATTTTAAAATTAATTTTAACACGCCAATCCATTCGCATCTTTACTGTTTGACTACGTGAAATTAATGATTTGAGATTAATTTATGACAAAAATTTTAAGTAAAAAAATAAATTAATAATGTTATTTTGACCCCCCAAAAAAAAAAGAATTAGGTTTACAAAAATTTGACAAAAGATGTGAAAAGACTAATATATGTAACTTAATTTTTTGTCTTTTCATACTTTTCGCTAAAATTTTATAACTTAATTTTTTATTGAAGTAAATTGTGAAAAATATTTAAGTTAAAATAACTCACCTCTTATTTATTTATTTTTGTATCTTTTACATGCAATAACTCAATCAGTGCTCTTGAGTGCGCATTTTACCTCAATTCAAAAGGGGTGAAAAAAGGGAAGGAGTTCTAGAGTATTCTTATGACTAATTAATTGGTGAATATAGTATTCGTTGATACATCAATTGTAAAATAATATGTTTCTGTGTCTGTTTATCTGTTATATGCTTCGTTGGACCACAACCATACAAACATTTCAATTTCAGCACGATTTGATCACCCTAGTTTTCAGAAAGCCGGGTTTTCAAATTTCACTTCTGCATGCTATGATCTGGGCCTGGGAGCCCATATCTATGCAGTTAATCATCCTTTTAATTATTTATATATGTTGTAAAAATTAAAACTTGTAGAGAATTCAGCAATTTATTTTTTTTTTTGGAAACGAGGAGAACTAATTTATTAGAACAAAATATCAAATACAATAACAAGGAGCCAAATCCCACTCAAAAAAAAAAAAAAAAAAAAAAAAAGAGGTAACTAAGCCAAACCAAATACTGGCAAAACCTATAGTTTAGAAAGTCATTACAAACACAGAGAAGGGCATCAGGGCACGAGAGACCAATATTTGCCAAAGCAGCCCCGACTGTAAAAATAAAAATTTTTAGTTCTAAAAGAAACACTTGAATAACCCCTTTATTATTATTATTATCATTATTATTGTTATTATTATATATTTTTTTTTAATAAGACCTCGATTTAGCGAGGGATATTTATTGAATACAGTCGAGAAGAGAGCGACACCTAATTAGTTTAAGGTCCTCATGAAGAACAAAATTAAACAAGAAGCAAATAGAAGCTAAATAGCGAACAGATCGACTTCAAAGAGATGGTGACGAGCTAGGCAACTAAAACTCCACGAATCCAAAATTATAACCGAAGATTGACTGAATTTCCCAAAACTGCAAACCCAAGATTAGTTAGCTAGCCACTTTGATGATCACCCCTTCCCCTTGATGCAAAATATGATGACGACGACTTCTACTGTACTCCCTGCCATCCACGATATATAAGACAAGGCAGTTACGTTACTCAACAGAGCTAGAGATCAAAGCCACAGCAATAATAGACAATATGGTGATATAGAAGCCGCCCACAACCTGACATGGAGCTACGCTAGCAGGCGGGGGTGGAGGTGGAGGCTGAGGAGAAGGAGGAGGCTGGACCGGTGGGGGAACTGGAGCCGGCGAAGTTCTGTTCCCCGGTGGTGGTGGAGGCAAGGGAGGTAGAGTGGCCGGCGCTGGGGTGCTGATGCCGGTGACGTTGATGGCCAGCCGTTGTCCCAATGAGCAGTGGCTTAGATATGTAGAAGTGAAGTAATATTCACCGGGGAATTTGAGTGTGATTTTCACTGGACTAGAAGCGAAAACTGCAATTGTGCTGTTAATGTTGCACGTTTCATATACATCCTTGGGCACTATGGCAACATCTTGTGTCCCATTCGCAAAGTTAAATACTGCATAACATTTTTGAAAAAATAATAATAAAAATTAATTATTCACATTTCAAATCAGTGATATGCTACTTTATGTGAATTTGTTATTAACAAATTAATTACCTAGAGTGTCGCAAACGAAGAAAGAATAGAAAGACGCCCAGGAGGCATAAAAAAGTGCACCACCAGGAGGAATGGCCCAACCGGTATTACCTCCGACGGTGTAGTTCACCGGAGTTCTCGGCAGAGAAGGACCGGGGCTGGGTTGGGGAGCATGGCCAGGGACGTGAATTGCCAGCTTCTGCCCTAACGTGCAGTGCAGCTTCAGGGTACATATAAAGTAGTAATCGCCAGCGGCCTCCAGGCTGAATTTTGCCGGGCCTGCTGTTTTACGTGAAATGGGACTCGCTGGGTTGCAGTTCTCATATGCTTCCTTTGTCACGCTTGCTACATCTTGTTGGCCAGTTGTGAAATTGAACACTGCATAGTTAACAAACAAATTTATTATAAATATATATGTGAAAGTAATTATGGGCCATTTCAAAGTGCGAATTTGAGCAATAATATTCTTGTCACTCAGAGTACGTACGAAGAATATCACCAACAGAGAACGTTTGCATGGAAGCCCAAATGACATAAGCGATGGCGCCACCAGGAGGAATTTGCCATCCCAAGTCACCGCCGACCACGTGGGTAGTCTCGGCGGCTGTGTTCTGTAAGAAAGAAGCTATGCATGCTATCACTGCAATGGCTAAAATGATTGGTCTTGCCATATTTTATTTAGTTTGTATAGACTTATTTTGATTCTTGTGCTTAATGGAGAATTTAGTGACTCTATTTATAGTAGTAATAGATTAGAGGTTGAGTAATGAATCGATCTGTTTAATTTGGTCATTATTTTTGTTTAATTATTTTCTATCACCCTCCTATGCATTTAATTAATTTTCGATTAACACAGACACTGCAAGTTTTGAGTTAGTACAACATTA
Organism: Atalantia buxifolia; assembly: GCA_030444775.1. Lineage (NCBI taxonomy): Eukaryota > Viridiplantae > Streptophyta > Magnoliopsida > Sapindales > Rutaceae > Atalantia > Atalantia buxifolia. The sequence continues at coordinate 13,848,898 of CM059834.1, read as the reverse complement.
ATGATTGTTGTTTATTCACATAACAAACGTTGCACATGTTTCTTCATTCCCAAATCGCAAAACATAACGGGGCTTTTGGTTTCCAGAAGAATTTTAATTAATTAGTCACGACCAGTCATCATTAAATTAATATTGTGGGTTTTGTCAAATTAACTATATTAATTAGTCATCCAAATGCTTACTTGGACTCACTCCCAGAAAATAATTTAAAATCATTGTGCATATAAGAGCATTACCAAAAAAACTCATCAAATAAGATTTTATTACTTATTTGAAGAGTCACATCAGCATTTAAGGCTCCAAAAGACACTACAATTAAGATTCTTCAAATAATAAATGATCCTCTCTCTTCAAATTTGGAGAGTTGTTTTCTTTCTCTTCAATTTACATTTTATTACTTTTTGTTGAAGAGAGAGATGTACTTTAATTACTATTGACTTTTCCTTTTAAAAAATAGTTATTTAGTTAAAATAATAGTAATTCATTTATATTTGGAGAATCTTTTGGAGAATGACATATTTTTTCACTCTTTTATTTGTCACATAGGTAAGCAAATAAATATTTGAAGAATAAAATTTATAGAGCCTTTTAGAGATGCTCTAACTATATCAACTATGATTTTGATGCCTCCATGTACGGTATTAATTTATCGAGACCGCGAAGAACTGGGTATAATATAAAAATAGATTTTCAAAGTGAAAATATACCAAGTCAAATACTGACGATATATAAGATTAAGAAACATAGAAATGATACTCACCCATCTGTTAATCTTACTTGAACCCCACCCAGAACAATTTTTGTACATTTGTTTTTACTTGTGTGAAATTCGGGTGAGATTTAATATTGGGGAGTCGAATTCAGAAATATTTTTTGCTACATCATTAAAGAATTAAGTCTCATGACAAAGTTATATTATTTGGTTAGTATCCAAGGAATAATTCTATTAAAATATTTTTTTTATTTTTTAAAATGAAACACATTAATGAGTACGCGTGTTCTTTTTCAACGTATAATCAGATATATCTTTGTCCGCCTACCGTGCAACAGTTGCACGGTACCCCTGAATTTTGTTTTTTTCTAAATATTACACTGCACACCCTATATTTATAAGAAAACTGAATAGATACTATAAGTTATAAGTTTTTATATATAGGTCCTTTTCTCTGGATAAAATTATAAAATAACTTTTGAAAAAAAATTTAACTGTTATTATTATTATTTATTAATGTCATTATTATTATATTATTATTATTAAAATTTATTATTTTAATTGTTATGATTGCTTTAATTACTTATCATTATTATTATTTATTATTTTATTATTGTCACTATTATTAAAATATATTAAATTTATCATTAAATTTATTATTAATTATTGTTAATATTATTTTATTAATATTAATATTAATAAAATTTATTAATCTTATTATTCTAATTATTATATTAATATTAATGTTGTAGTCGTCATTATCATTAAACTTTATAATTTTTTTATTATAATAAATAAAAATATAAAAATAAATTATACTATAATATTATTTTATTGTATCATATTATATTTATTTAAAAATAATTAATATGAAAATAATAATTTAATGTAATTAATAATAAATTTAAATAAATTTAATTTAATATTAGTACAAAATTAATGCAATACAGGATAATACCAATTACCAAACGTTGTATAATTTTATTATAATTATTATAATATACTGCTAATGTAATATAATATAATATAATACATGTGCATTACATAATACAATACAATATAATGTAGTATAGTGTGCCAAACGGACTTTTAACTTTTTTAGTGATGATGGTGTAGAGAGATGTAGATAGAGTAAAAATAATCATGGTATATTTTTTTGCAATGGTTAATTAGCTATCATCGTAAAATTTATGCTAATATAATAAAAATTAAGCAACTACCCTATATTTAAAAGAGCATTTGGAAATCAATAAATTTACTATTCAACTATTTTTAATCAAGAATAAATAATAAATTATCATTACAACAAGATTCACAAGCTCAAATATCTTTAAAAAATGATAATTCTCAAGAAACATGAAGCTCAAATGCTTTTGAAATATTCTTAAAAAAAATAAACCAACTTCCTTTCATATTATTCTTTATTTATCTTTCTATGACTTTGTTGGGCTATATATATATATATTGATATTTTATAGGTAAATTAACATCATGTATGTTTAAATAAACTAATATGTCAACTAATGCTAAAAACAAAAATATAATAAAAAAGTAAAGTTTTGTAATATTAAAATAATAAAATTTTACAACCTAAGACTTTTTACATGTTTCTTATTTTGAAATTTCACCTTTTTTATTTTATAATTTTCTAAAGTATCAAGGTTAATAACATGTGTTCTTTAAACATATTCAATTTATTTATTTTACATTAAATATATATTATATAACAAAAAATATTGTTTACATTTATCAAATTTTCATGTGTTTAAAAATTTTATGTGATATTACATTATTATATTTACACTATCAATCATTTTTATGATCAAATTAAGTCAATGGATTAAACTTTAAAAAATTTAAAACAACAGAAATTGTGTAAGTGAATATTTAAAAATTTTTAATTTTTATTATTTTATAATAAACAGTAGCGACTTAAGTGTTAATAACTAATTGAACACATCCTGGCCGTTGAACACTTAAGGGATTGATCCATTGGCTGAGTTGAAAAAAGACAAAAAGTGGGGTACCGTGCAACTGTTGCACGGTAGGCGCACCCATCTTTCAACCAATCATAAGTTGAGTTTAAAATTACAGCACTGTGACAACAAGCTGCATGTTAAAATGTATGTACACGCACATGTCAAATGCTAATGAAGATGGAGTAATGTGTGGTGGTTTATTTCCAGTTAATTATATGATTAGTCAACCAAAGTGGCTTGTAATATTCGAGATCTCTTCTTTCCTGAGCAAAAGGAAAAATATATTTCCTAAATTATTCAAGCTCGCTCGGCTTTATTATGTGTATATAAACAAATGTCCATTATGTCTTTTAAATTATTCACACGGAACCCTCCATTCCATGACACGTATTTAATTGTTCGTGCAATTGTCAAGCTTTTAATTTTATAGCACGCGGTATTCTGGTATGCGTGACGGCGATGCTTTGAACGTGCAACATAAACCTACCTAAAAGACGTGCACAAATTTAGATTTATTTCTCATATGCCGTGGACTTTTATAAATTATTTTAATTATTTTATGTATTATCGAATTAATAATGCATGACTAGCTAATGTTGAATAATAAAAAATAATTTTAATAGACTTATTTATTAAGTAATCAAATATTATGTTACCGAATTTAGTTATGTCTCATCATACATATTAATATACGATGAATAAATATAATATTTAATTTTATTATTTTAACTCATAATGTAATAAACGATTTTATATTAACACATAATAGGTCTCTATACTCAACAATATTTTATTGCATTCAGTCCATTAACAGTTTATTGTTCAAAAATTGATACTGAGGCAAGAGTGTAAAGCACCTGTCTCTTCTCTCCCAATTGTCTATGTCTGCAGAAAGCTTCGAATTTTGTGCCCAGAAGACGCAGCAAGTTGCAAAAGCTAGATCTAAGGTAGGAGCAATGAGCTTAGCTTAAAAGCACGGCTAACCAAGGTGAGAGCTTAAATTTCTCCCTTATGTATGTGTTTACTTGGAAATACAAGATCAAGAATATAAAGTTCAAATTTCTTTGAGTAATTGATTCCCTAAGACACTAACACTATGTTGACAATAAAATTTATACAATTTGAGTTTGCTACTCTCTCCCTTTATAATCCTTAAATCTAAATAAATAACTCTTCATACTCACAGCATTATAATTTGTTTTAACTTGCGGTTTATTATTTTGATTTAATTTACTCAGAATGCTGAATTCTATTGCTCGAGGTTCAGCCCCAATATATTTGTGTGTGTGAACACAAATTTTTTGAATGAATTAGTTACAATCCGACTTTAACTGTCAATACAACAAGGTGGAAATGTTCTTTTACTCAAAACTCTACTTAAGACAAATATCATTACCGAACCTAATTTTTGACTTATGGGCATACAAAGTCGATCTAGCAAGCTACGACGACGTTTCGCTGAACATATATATGCTTTCGGTTGGCTTTTGTCGGATTATTCCTGTGTTACAAGGTCAACGAATATCTGGCTAGGCTTGAATAATTAACTCGTTCGCAATTTGCTAAATACAGATTTGATCAATGTTACATTGTTATATTAAAACAATATTTACCATGATGTTTCACTTAGAATGTACATTTTAAGTGTGAACGTTCACAAGATAGAATAATTATAATTAATAATTATGTGACTGTTATTAATCGAGAAAAGCGACAATCAGAAATGACATAAACTATGATCATGGATCCCCATAAAAATCGAAGTAACGCGGCTGCTGATGAATAAGAAATGAAGTACAAACAGCCTTATTCAAATACAAAACTCTCAAACAATCATATCACGATCAAATGAATATGTCTGTATTCTGTCCAGTAAAAACCATAACAATAAAGAAAACTAAAGACCCTCATAAGCAAGCAATATAATACATAGTATAGCCGCCTAGTAGAACAAGCCTACGGCAATGAACATCAAGATTGCAGCAAAGCTAACGCCTATTGGGGCAGTATTAGAAGGTGGCGGTGCTTGTGTGGTAGGAGTAGTATCAGTGCCGGTGCCAGAAGGACCAGGGGCTGTGGGAGAAGTACCAGGGGCTGAGCCGCCGGAGTTGTTAGCAACAACGTTAACGGTCAACTTTTGGCCTGCGGCGCAGTGACCGGGGAACCCGCATATGTAGTAGTGCTGACCAGTTGTATTGAGGCGAACCCTTGCCGGTCCATTCGTTATACGATTGACGGCGTTGCCCGTGCTGCATGAATCATAAGCTTGCCTTGTCACTTCAGTCAAGTCATGTGCTCCAGTAGCGAAATTAAACACTGCAAGATTAACGGGGGAAAAAGAATAGAAATAGATTAGGATGAATGATCGATGTCAGCATATATTACGCTTACTATTATATATATCACAAGTTGCCTCAATATATACGTATAAAATTATTATATTAGAATTGTTTTAAAATATTCATTAGTTACCAAGAGTGTCGCCGACGCCAAAGGTGTTAGCAGAAGCCCAGTTAGAATAAAAGGTGGTGTTAGGTGGGATTGTCCAGCCCGTGTTGCCGCCCACAACAAGATCAACGGCGGCTGTGCCGCGTAGCAGTGTTGCTGCAAAAGCTAGAGCCATAACGAGCTGTGCCATATTCATATTTCTAGCTGCCATTTCTTTCTTCGCAATTGTGTTCGTCGGAATTTAGGCCGCCCCCCCAAAAACCTTTTAAGTTCTGTGTGCTGCAGGTTAATGGTTGCCTGTAGGCTCATGTTGAGATATATATATATATACACATCAATTGTTTTGAAAGTCGTTGATAGGGGCCGATAGCGTGTTGGTAGGTAATTGTTTGCGTATGTTGACGCAAACTCGGTTGTTTTACTTATTATTTTAAAATCTCCTCTTCCTCCAAGAGAAGTTATTTAGACATGAACACGAACGCATCCCATTCCAAATTGATTCTAAATTAAAATAATCAATAATGATACTTTTTTTTTTTTATGTTTGATAATACCGACACTAATATTTTATTAGCGTTGATTTTGTCACCTTAATCCACCAGTAATTAATATATGTACAGTATGGTCGTTCAATTTTTTGGTCGCTTTTATATATATATATATATATGCGCTCATGAATGTTTGGTAGCTTGTCATCTTGTGACACCTGCTTATATGTGAGTGTGAATGGGGAAAAGGAAATTTAGTATGCGCACTCTGAGCTCGCGTTAAAAAAAGGGGGAAAAAGTTATAAAAAAATGAATAAATAATATCATCAAATCATCTTGAAGGAAAGTTCCACGTAATTGATCAAAGAATTCTTCCATCTTATTTAAAAACAAAAAACAAAAACAAAAACAAAAAGAGTCTATTTGATCTAGAAACGTTGAGTTAGTCTCTGGTCTGAGAGTTTCCGTTAAATAATTAGCACAACGTATTCGAAAACTCGGCCTGCCGATGACTTGGTGAAATAAAGAAACGAGCTGATGCAGAATCTGACGCCATACGAGGAGGTGGAGAACTGTTTCTGACTATTACTATTGCACAACCATTTCAAAATGCCAAATTCATAATGCTTGAAAAAGAAAATAAACTAACGAAAGACGCAACATCAACAACTAGAGATTATCCCGATACCATGTCAAAATGTGAATCGACCTTTTCTGTAAACACGACTCAAAAACAGAGAGAAGAAAATGCAGCAAAGCAAAAATTTACCCCATCATCAGAGCATCCAAATCAAAGTAGAAGTAGAAATATGTGCCTACTCGATTGAAGGACTTCGTTGTGGTTATTTAGTTAACTCTGGTTGGTATTCCTCAGCCACCACACACACACACACACAATTGATCCAAAGTAAGTGTCGACAACCATTCTCTAAATCCATAGATGGAATCTCTAATTTTCCTCGGTTCTTTTGATATGAACTCACTAGGAAAACACAGAAAAGAGTTTAACCAGGCAAAAATCAATTTACATTTGCTGATAAAGATAAAAATAATCAGCAATCCTAGCATACGTTTTTAAATGAAAATACAAGAATTGAGGTATATAGTTTCAAGTATTGAGCATGTTGCGAGATGCACCAAACTCAGAACCTTTTGTCTTGCGTGTGCTGGTTTGGCAATTAAAATATATGACTGCCCAAGACATGCTCAATCACTAGCTTAAGAACAACCATTGCCACAGCAAGATTATTAAAATCAAGGAACAATCTCGAGCTCGAATATCCTGTGACAACATATGTAAAGATGAAGAAAAAAGAGGTGAAAAACATGGGGAAGGAGGCGGCACAATGGATGCTGGTGTTTTATAAATCATAACAAATAAATGCACACACAAACACAGACATGCATACACCCTGAATAATGATTAATTGAGATCCTTGTGAATTATGGTAATTATCTGATGCAGGGAGTGGAGAGGCATAATTAAGGTATAAGATGCAGCTAACAAGGTGAATTACTGTATATACTCTTAACAAATTCTCCATCGCTTGTCAAGGATGCAAAGGTTGATGCATTCAGTAGTCAAATGAACCAAATGCGTCAAAACCTCAAATGGTAAGCAATATCCTCTGTTGAGAAACCATACTTGGTCTGGACACCTAGTTGATGAATAATAGAGTGTAGGTGAATCCATTACCGACTTTGTTGGCAATACAGAGAGTAAAAGATCATTAAATTACTTGATCTAGTATGAAACAGTCTGCAACGAGGCATCTCCTTTCATAATCTCTTTTGTAGTGTGTTCATGGTGTCGGGTTCAATCTGGCATCTTTCACAATGATGAACTGATGTGACACACCTCAAAAAGATAAAAACCCTCAAAATTTCCCCTTTTTTCAAGTAGGTTGACTAAAAGTACAAACATCCAATGACCTCAAAACATTCAGTGGTCTTCTAATAATCATGAGCTATTCACTTCATAGACTAAGAGCCAGTTTTTTATTATTTTATCTTAATCAGTCTCTAATGTAGTAGAATTCATAAAAGATCCATAAGTTATTCTTGTGATTATTTGTGCATGTTTGAAATGAAAAAAAAAAAATCTTCTATTAAATGTTTCATTTATACTCACCCCTCCTAAACAAACAAAAATATCTTCTATTGAACATTCCTCCGTCCAACAAAATATACTGCCAGTGAGGATAATTTGCAAAGTTTGTAAAGAGTAAAACTCAGGAATATTAAAAAAAAATTCTCTCTTTCTTCTTCTTTTTATTTTTTTAACAAAAAAGGGATATAACAAGAATATTTTGTAATTCTTTCTATTTTTCCATTTTTTGTTTGGTCCAAAGAGCAGCCACTGAGAAAACACAGTGCCCAAAATTTTATCACGTTCATAATGACATATATCAGAATCGGTGAAGAACCTCATACCTTAAAAGACAGATGTGATGAACCAGCAGATGAAGACTTCAGTCCATGAAATCCAATGTCATATGCAATGCTCCCATCAGGCTTAAACAGTCCAAAATTCCTCTCAGAAGTCGGTCCAGGTTTCTGATTTTCATTAAAAATAGCAAAAACATATGCCTTCACCACATTTTTCGGCCGAAGAGGAGTTCCTTTCTTCTTAGCAAGCCTTTTTCGCAGATTATAATTGTATGTCCTTGCATTGTCAACTGTTGCAGCAGCTTCATTGGCATCTCCACGGGAAGCCCATCCTGTCTCTGTAACTATGACTTCCATCTTTTTAAATCCAGCATCCTCCAAAGCAGCATAGGCTGCATCAATCTGAGCATCAAGCATATTATCATAATGCAGCTTAGTTTTTGAATCATCGATCCCTTGAGTTGACTGGAAAAGGGCATAATTAATATCTATATTTTCTGGATCACTCATATAGGCCAGAAATGGGTAAACATTCAAACAAAAAGGAGAGCCAATTTGCGAGAAAAAATCCAAGAGTGGCTTCATAAACTGATCTACTCCTTCTTTGAATATACATGATGAGGGAGGGTAAGAATTAGCAAAAACAGCCTGTGAGTGTGCGGTGGTGATCTGAACTACATCATCTAGATGAAGCTTTTTTATGGAATTGTAAACATTTTTTACTGCACCTAGAAGAGCTCCCCAGAGTTCGTAATCAGCCCCTCCCAAAACTTCATTCCCCACAGCAATTCCACAAATCTTTGTCTTCGGCAAGAAAGTCTGCACATTTTCTTTAACCCAATCCATGGCATGACTCTCATTAGCACTCATTTCTTTCACTAACCCATTTGGAAGTCCAACCACAAGTTCAAGCCCAGTCCCACTAAAGGCCTTGAGAACACTGTGATCAGCATCATAAATACGAACATTCTTTATCTTTGATGCCCTAAGAAGTGTAGCAACTTCATCAGGGGAAGGAATGTTATCTGCAATTCTTCCATAATTTATTCCATAAGTTCCAGTGAATGCTTGCACTTTCTTAGGATCTGGAAAAATAACAGATATTGTCAGTCTATCATTTGGCTCCAAAGATCGACTACAAACTTTCACAACAATATATAAAATTTAAAACTGATGGCAATTGTTTTCTCAACACAACCCCATATAGACAAGGTACAATGACAGTATTTATTACTTTGTCAGAAAAGTATACACAGATCTTCTACTAAAAAAATTCGGTATAATCTTTCAAATCTAAGGGAAGCACAGGATGATTCAATAAAAGTGTGCACGCAAACCTTAATGCGCATGACAGAAATAAACAAGTACTAATTACATATGAATTACATGAGAGATCAAATTTGATGCAGAGGGCGGCATGAACTTAACAGCGAATTCCCATATTGACATAAGCAAACAAGTTCAGAAGAAGGATAAAGATTAAAGAAATTTCAGTCCAAACCAATTCCTCCAAAAAGATGAAGATGATGATGATCAACATTGTTACAATCTACATAGAAACCATAGTAAATTAATAAATACACACAACAAAATTATCTCTGCTGTAGAGAATTATATCAGCCCTTATCTAGAATTCAAATAAAGTTTAAAAATCAACAAACTGAAACGTAATTGAATTCTCATTTAAAAAATAAAATTAACATTTTTCTACCAGGAAAATATCGGTTATAATTTCAGAATTAAGAAAACATCAATTTCATAACTACAAACAACTGTTGGAAAGCCATTCCAATTCAAAAAAATTCAGCGATCAATCCAATAATATTCATAAGCTATAAACAATTAAAACTAAACCAATAATTAAAAATTCAAAAAAAAAAAGGGTAAAGAGAGTTGCAGAAAGTAACCAATTAGAGTGAAGAAGACGAAGAAGAACAGGAGAAGATGAAACCGAAGAAAGAACCTCAAGCTTTTCTTCATCTGTCTTCTTAAAATCAAATCAACAGTTAATACTTTGTTACTCAAAAAGACATCGAAGTCAGTGCACTGCTTCTTCTTCTTCTTCTTCCTCCTCACTCACACAAAAAGATTCCACCTTTTTGTTTTCCTTTTTTTCCTCTTCTCTCTTTAACTTGCAACTCTCTGCCTCTCCGCTGTTTTTATAAATCAATGGATCAAAACCGATCTTCTTAATTAATTAATTAATTAATTAATTATATGAAAGTATTTTTGGCGGTCGTTTTCTCTGAGGCTTTACTGAGGGCGAGAGACGGGGGTTTCGGGTGTTTTAATTCTTTTTCCAATTTTATATTTTCGAATTTGTTTCCGTTTTAATTATTAAATATGAATGAATAAATTTATCTAGTTTGGTGATATATTAATTTAAAATTCTTTAGGTTGATTTGGTCAACCACTGTTCTTTTCTGTTATTGGTCAATGCTTACTTACTTGCTTACTTGTAGTTTTCTAAGTGGTTGCCACGTGCTTTGCTCTGTTGAAGACTTGAAGTGGAAGTGGGACTTTACTTCTTATAATTTCTTATTCTTTTCTTTCCTTTTCTTTTTTTCCTTTTATTTTCTATCTCTCTTTAATTTAATTTAATTTTCATTTTAAAAAATCCCAAAAGATTTATTGGACACATTCGAATTTTTTTTTTTCTAGAAATCACTTTTTGATATTTTTGCTGTGTTTTAGTTTTAAAGACTAAACACTATTAGTATATAAAATGAGATTATAAAAGTTATATTACATGAAGTTCCTTTAAGGTTGGTTATAATTTTTTAGAATTCGATAGTGAAAAGTACGAAAATAATTAAATTCGTTTCGTATATATTAAATATAAGTTTAATATTTCTTAGTGAAAATATATTAAAATATTTTAATTTTTCATATTTTTCATTCAGTATGCTTTCTTTACCTTCTCGATTCGACCAAAAGAGTTTTATTTTTCTTCTTTTGATTAAGATTCCGTTTGATATAATTTTTTAAATAAATCTTATTTAAATCAAGCTTTTGTAATAAAATTTTTACAAGTTGATTTTTCACTAAAAAAAAATTAGTTGTTTGGTTAACAATAAAATCTTTTATTAAAAATTAAAAATTTAATTTAATTTTTTTTAAAGTTATGTTTATGAAAAAAAATGAACTAAGATTTCAAATAAATAAAGAATATTTTAGACATTCTAACGTTTTAAAAAAATATTTAACCTCTATTTTTAAAAGTCCAAAATTTAAGATTTTGCTATTAAAAAAAAAATAACTTACTTAATCTTTAAAACCTCAAATAAAAAATAATCAGATAACTACAAAAGATTTGAAAAGATTTTATGGAGTTAAATAAAAGCTTATATATATTAGATAAATTATACTAAACAAATAAAAATTTCTAGTCGAATGAGATTTTTTTTTTAAATAGTTTGGTATGGCTTATCCAAAGAAATTTAAAATTTGAAGTTTTAAAAGTATTAATTCTTGAGCTTTCACTAAAAAATAAATATTTTATTTTAAAAATTTTACTACATTTTTCATATGATATAAACCAAAAAAAAAAAAACTTATTAATTAAGATAATCGTTTTTTTTTTTTTTGTCTGAGAGCTATAATTAATTGGCAACAAGACAAGCAATATATATATAATCAAAAGATCTACTAGATTGAGAGGCATATAAAGAAATCTTTTTACTACATGTAATTTTTAGATTGTGCAAATTTGACACGTAAATCAATCAAAAAAAGGAAAGAAAGCAATAAGGAACAAAAGCCAAGCACAAAAAAGAGCATTTCTTTATCAAACTTTGGTGTGTTGTTGAATTAGTGGGGCATGTCGAGGATTATCAGAATCAAAGAACCTTATGGGGTCATGACAGTGCAGCTTCAAGGACAAATGTAAACGAGTTGGTGATCAAATTCATTTGGTTGATTATAAGCCCACGGCACCATTATCGTCATGAGCTAGATTTTCACAGAGAGAGTTATAATTATCGTAATTAATTAGTTGAAAGTTAACAAGTCATTATTGTGTTCTGTGTGTGACCTATAACTAATTATTGCAGTAAATGTCGCCAGTAAACGAGAAGCTCATCGGAAGAATTTTGCGATTGCTTAGAAGACAAGAGTCTTCATAGCTTCAACTGACGCATTGTCTTTATTTTTCACTTTTTTTCTTTTTTGGTAACTCTTGGTTTTTTCTTTACTTTTCAAAAGGTGAGTAAAGTCTTTCAAATCAAAGATGCAGTGATGTTAATTAGTTATATTGACGGGTCTAAGCAAGGACAAGGTAATTTGTTAATCAAAAAGCAATAAAAAGTAAAGTAGCATTCAAACTGAAAAAGGAGTGATATTTTGCAAAGGAATAAATTAAGAAACTGAATTTGTGAACTAGGAGAAGACAACTAAAGTGGATGGGAAAACACCCTCTTTTGTTGTTGGAATGCACTAAAAAGTTGGGGGTAGGGAAAGTTAAGTCTTTAAAAAGAATAAAAGAAATAAGTAATACACAATGATGTCTAATCTCTAATTGCATGAAAATGAAAAATTAGAGGCTTTCCTTAGCAGAGATGACATAAAAGTGAGTTCTTTAGAGCTGGCCTTGAAGCAATTATATGGTGATTTTTTAATAAGAAAAGCTTCTGAAATATCAATTAGGGAAATATTAGGATGCATTAGAAGTATTATATTTAATTAATGTATGTATATAATGTGTTGTTCAATAATTAAAATATAACTACTAATTGTATGATGATTTTTAAAATAAATATATACATAATATGCATGTATTAATTAAGTGTAACACTTCTAATGTGCTACAATATCTCCCCCACGTCAAGGGAATATGCTTTTACGTCTCTCGTTTGTTCAAATGATTAAAAGTGAGTACTAATACTGACCTCTTATAGGACCCATTAGAATTAGCTGCAAATGCCCATCTTTTTGTCAAAATAATCTTGAAAAAAAAAATAATAGGTATAAGCTTAAGGCTTCCGTGGTGGTTGTCACCTATATTTAAGAAGCAATTAAAGATTTTTTATATATGATTAATGAATTACCTGGGATTCCATCATCATCTTTGTTGTTGTTTCGCTTCTAGATTATCTGCTAGAAAAGATTATTTTGAGTTAGTGAGTGATAGGAACATCAGTTTTAAGGAATTGTGTTGAGTCTTGAATCTTGATTTCTTTGCCTAAAATCACTTTTTATTTTTTTGGATTTCTATAGATATAAAAAGATAGAAATATTTCAAGTTGCAATTTTATATTCCATCATCTTTAAAACATCCTATTCCTTTGTTATTCACACCAGATTCCATCCTACACTGAGTTTTCATCTTGACATAAAAATGTATAAATCATACTAAAAAATTCAGGCTTTGTTATTCACACCAGATTCCATCCTACACTGAGTTTTCATCTTGACATAAAAATGTATAAATCATACTAAAAAATTCAGGCTTTCAAAAAAATAAAAATATAGAAATCAAATCAAATATGCCATGAAAGAGTTATATCACGTTTTCGAGTCATCCACACATGAATGTGATCAAAATCTTTTTTTTGATTATATTATCAGTCAATCATTTGAGATTTTTATCACAAACCATCTCATTATATTTTATGAGCTTACCCGGTGGTGTAACAAGGATTTTGGACTTTGGTTTGACAGTAGACGAACCTTTTTAGTTTCTGCATAGGAGTTTGGGATGATGTGTTTTTGAAATGACATTAATACCCTAATGTATTTGAAAAATGGCTGGATGAGATTACACAATCCAGCATCCTTATCTTCTGAAAGTGCAAACTGCAAATTGCCCGTAACCTCTGAAAATTCCCACCAAAATTACCAGAAAACACAGAAAAAGAAAACACAAAAAGAAAAATGGCAACACCGTTTCTCTCAACTGCAAACAGCTTCCTTTCCTCAACTCTACCCTCTTCATCTTCATCACCATCATCTTCTTCTTCTTCTTCTTCATTATCAAATCCAACATTAATTCACATTCACAAACACAACTCCAAGGGACAACAACAAGCTATTTGCAAGGCTTTCACTCAGTCACCAACGCCAACACCTTTACCAAGTATCACAAAAAGAAATCTTTCAATTAGCTTTATCACCGGATTTGTTTTCTCATCATTGGCTGGTGGTGGTAATGGTAAAGACTGTTTTGATGCCAATGCTGCTATATTAGAAGCTGAGGATGATGAAGAGCTAATGGAGAAAGTCAAGAAAGACAGAAAGAAGAGGCTTGAAAAACAAAGTGCTCTCAGTTCCTCTATGAAAGAAAAAGGTTAGGTTCCTTCACTGTGCTTATTACTTTTAGGTTGTTTAAATTTTTGCATAATGTGGACATCCCACATTCCAATGTGTCGCCCTTCTGCTTAAAGTTTACCGTTCTCTTGGTGTTCTGTTGGAAACTTGGAATTCAAATAATTTATTTGATAGTTAATAGATAGAACTAGAGAATACATGAATTCATTTTTCTAATGATGAGATTTTTAAAATGTGGAGTTAAGGACGTGGTTTCTTAAATTATTGGGCACTTTAAATAACTTAGCAACAGAAAGTTCATGGTTTGCACTCATGATAGAGAATTGAAGGGGTCCAGGAATAATTCTCGGTAGAGTTTAATTTGATCATCTTTAATATGTCTTATAGTAAATTTGGAAGGTGATTCTGCTATGATTTGTTTGATTTGATCCAATCTGGGTATGAATATGGATATTTATTAGTGAACATTGATAGCTTATGGCTTTGCTATTTCCATCAAAATATTCAATTCTAGTGGTGGTTCTTGTCTTCGGTGTGATAAGGAAGCAAATTCTTATGTTTCGGGGCCTGAAATAGCTCTTAATTATACTGATGCTTTAATTGGTTTGCAACGTAAATCTTGTGCTGAAGTTATGCATGGTTTGCTTTTGCTCGTCAACATAGTTAGTTGAATATCAAGAAGCAGGTTATATTTTTTTCCTCTCATTGTCGTCTCCCTGACCTTACATGTCAAAGTATCTTGATGCAGGATATTTGCAGGATCTAGTGTACAAGCTGAGCAGAGTTGGCCAAGCCATAGAGAAAAATGACCTCGCTGCAGCCAGTTCTGTACTTGGGAGAAGCACTGAGACCGACTGGGTCCAAAAGGCTAATCAAGCTTTCAGCAAGGTCACTTGTTGAACATTTATTTACAAATTAATTGTGAGCTATTTTACTCTTCATGCCCCCATTCATGACATATGATGAAGGATGTGAATATTCATGTTTTTTTTTTATTATTTTCTTCTCATCAGCTGAGTTCCAGTCCAGAGGAAATGACTGAAGTGGATGCATTTAATTCTTCACTAGCTTCATTGATTTCATCAGGTCGGCTACTCTATTGCAGAGTTTTCTGTTTGTCGTTTCTTAAGTATGTTGCCTGCAGTTCGGTGTCCTATGATCTATCTTAGCTTCAAACTGTATCTCTGGCAATTATAAATGCCTTCTCACAATAATCTGCAAATAGGAGAGCTGCAACTTCTTTTTTAGTGCTTTTGTGAATTAACCATGGTTTCTATTCTTTACTTCTTGTTTCTTCCAGTTACTAAAAATGATATTGAATCCTCGAAAGTTGCTTTTGTGGCATCAGCCAGCGCATTTGAGAAGTGGACATCTTTGACCGGACTGGTTGAACAGCTCAAGGGACTGTGAAGGAAGAGATGATGAGATTCCTTTTTTGTTCATTTTTGTTTGGTTTACTGAGAGAGCAACTTGAAGCTTCTTTTATTCTCGCCCCGATGTTTTTCATAATCTTCCATTAGTCTTCTTCACAGTTTCAAATGGTCTCTAAAATTCAAGAATGCAGCCTATGTTACTGAATTGTAAATCCTTGCTCAATGTTTTGAGCCTCGCGTCATAAATTTTGCTCAATGATTTGAGCCTCGGTCATTACTTTTCCAAACAAGCCTTGCCAAACTTTTTTTTTTTTTGTAAAATATTCTTTATAGATTTGAATCATCTGTATGAAATTGTTAATTGTATATGTCACCATACCCACTACTCATTACATTATCAAAATCTGTAAACATAGATCTTTTCAAGTTGACAGCAGATAGAATCAGGAGAGCAAAGCATTTATAACAAGACTACTCGTCATGGTTTCAGCAGCTTAATTCACTTTCGATGACAGGAGATACTCCAATTGAGTTTGTGTGAAACACCCATCATCTTATGTTGAAGAGGCAAAAGCCTAGCTGATATCTAGAGCTGCTTGGGATCTTGATGTTGTCGGCTTGTCGCAGCTTTCTATGTTATGTTTACCCCGAGTGTTTCATAGGAATTTTCTTGGGAAAGACAGGATTATGCCCCCAACAGATGAGAAAAGTTATAATACAGTAAATGCCAGTCACCTGCAAAGACCAAATAAACACAGCCTAGGGTGAACGGACATTATTGAATAATAATATCAAATTAGCAGTATTTAACACCATTGTGTTACAAATGTCACAACAAGCTAATCTCTCCAGTAAAACATAAGCTGGCAAAATTATACACCTAATACACAACATAGTAGATGATGTCCTGACGGACAATAATGTCTTCAACAACAACAGAGCTACAATTGTCTGAATATGTCACTAATCTAAAAGGTCAAAGAAGTGCAATAGAAGCCTTCATTAAGTTAATTTACTTAAACTGTAACTCTAAGGCTTCACTTCCCCTGCATCACTACCACGGCTGCCATTTTCAATCGCTTCTACTTCCACCTTCTTGCTAATCTGATTCACACTATTAAGTTCCTCACCACTGCCATTCACTGCTCCTTTCTCCTTGAGTTCTTCAGCTTCAGGAGCACTTCTATTGGTTTTCTGTTTAGTCTCCTCTTCAGCAGCGGCTGGATCAGCTTTGTCCTGTTCTCCAGAGCCAATCTCTTTCTGTGTCTCAGCCTGAGGTTGATCTACCTTTTCTTCATTTTTTGCACCTTCAATTCCTGTCTTATCCTGAGCTACTCCAGAACTATCAGCTTGAGTGCCATCCTGGGTCACTTTCAAGTTTCCAGGCTCAGCCTTGGTTTTCTTGCTTTCTTCAGCATCAGTTGATTTATTAGCATCTTCCCCAACCTTGGCTTCTCCAGAGGGACCAGCTTCTGTTTTGGTATCCGGACCTTGGTCAACTTCATTCTCATCTCGGCTTTCTTTCATTATATCCTCTTCCTTTTCCACCTTGGCATTATCCTCAGTTTTTTCAGCCTCTTTCATCTCAACTTCTTTTGTTTCCTCAGTGCTTTCAGGGGCATTTTCTGCTTCTTTGCCGTCTTTCTTTGAAGCAGATGATTTTCTGCCTCGCTTCTTTGGGGGTTCATGATCCGCTGCCGGTGAGATCTTGGCCTTCTCACTAATTCTTGCAGATCTGCGAGGGGTCTCACCAGTGCCCCAGTCAAATTCTGAAGACGCTGGACCACCAGGATGTGCTTTCAGGTACTGTTCCAATGGCTTCTTGCTACTGATTTCCTCTCCTGTTGGAGCAGTGAAAACAATCTCACTCTTCTTAGGCGTCCCACCTTTCCTAGGCACAATCTGCAAGTGAACATAAACCCTGAGGTTATACGGCTGACTTGACAGGTTTAAAAGGGAAATGTAAAATCAAAATCAAAGTCATAGACCTTCGAACCAAGAAATTTCTATTAGGATATTGAAATTTGACGTTCATGCCAACTAATCAAATTCAAGAAAACAGAGTTAACTATTTAAATCACAGTCTGCAGGTACAACTAAGTCAAAATTAACAGTTAAAAAAACAACCAAGATGGTCTGCTAATGCTGCACTACAGGCAAAAAGAGTTAGGCCCGATGCCAAGGCAATCAATAACTTATGTAAGTATTATGATAGCAAGCAGTTGAGTCAAGAAACAAGTATCTGAATGTTGGCTGGGAGTTACAAAAAAGGTTCTGAGAACAACTTCTATACAAGATAGTAGTAGCATCCTGGCATAATTCATTTTGAAGGATACAGGCATACATTAAATACAGTCTGCAAGATCAGAAGCATTGTTTAGCCTAAAGATATACCGCAAAAGTCATATAAAAAATCTAAACAGAACATTACAGCCACAAGATATGATGTCTTAAGAGTCTTTCAGGCGCATTTTTTGGGTCTGCTCCTGCATAGACAGGTCACCAAATCTCACTTTGTCACAATCTTTCACTACAGCTGTATGTATGAGTGCATGTGAGAAAACAGGACAAACAAGAAAATTCACCACTATCAATGTTGAATTATGGCCATAACCTCATTGGCCAAATCTTAGGCCCAATGAACTCCCTGGGCAGAAAAAAAAAAAAAATCTCATTTACAAGCAACAAAAAAGCAGAAAGGGCAATCATGCAACAGTAACTTCAAACTAATAAGTTCCAGAGACAGGTTCCTTCATTGTCCTAACACGTCAATAAAGCAAAATCATTGCAACAAACAAAATCATAAATGGTAAGTAGAGGTGTAGCAATAAGCCAGTCAGTGGAAATAGCTGGAAAACTATATAATTACACAAGCTACATAGTCTCCCCTAGGAGATCAACATGGATAAACAACTTCTCCATGCCCCCAATACAAAAAAGCTCAGTCCATTGACCCTTCAGCCTTACTCATCTTTAACACCATAGTTTCAGTAGAAGATCTTCAAAATCCTAAGACAACTGAATAATCCTTGCATAAGCTTATTCTAGAGAAATTATTCTTGTGAAGGAAGAGACGGTGTGCTGGGTAGAGTTATGCTTCTTTTGGTATAAACCTCATCTAAGATATGGTCAAAGACTCAAAATCAATAAGAATTAGCATGAAAGAAAACTTTATATTTCTTCAATCTTATCTATGCAATTTTGCTGCACATTGAAGGAAAATATTTTCCTGGTCCTCTTTTTCCCCGAATGAGTTGTGGGGATGGGGTATTTGTTATACATCACATATTTAACATAATGGATAAC
The DNA here is from genome assembly GCA_030444775.1 of Atalantia buxifolia. NCBI lineage: Eukaryota > Viridiplantae > Streptophyta > Magnoliopsida > Sapindales > Rutaceae > Atalantia > Atalantia buxifolia. The sequence goes on along the minus strand of CM059834.1, from coordinate 13,829,940 downwards.
TGCAGCTAGTAGCAATCTCATAATGTGTAGCATATAAAAGAATGTATAAATATTTACATAAAAGTCTTGGAATTATAAATGTGACACTGATGCTCTCAAGGGTTCAGAATCTACTGGTCCATGAAATTTTTATCCTCAGCTGATATCTACATTCATAAGTTATAGTTATGAAAAGCTATACCACAGAACCAATGCTTAATGAAGAAAATAATTTTTCCTGTTCAAAACAAAATCTGTAACAGAACTGTTGTGTTAAGAGTTCAGCAGAACCATTTCCAGTCACAAGTCACTTTCTAAAAATACTCCTCCAACAACAATGCCCTTGAAACCGAAAATTCCACCAAAAAGTTTCCAAAATAATACTTGAAAAATTAAAAATAATAGTACTGGAAAGCCAAAGGCTCTAGCCAAAGAGGCATTGAAGATAAGCAGCATTAATTATTAATATGAAACAATAACAACTCATAAGTCAACACAAATACCAAAACAAACCCGCAAACCCTAGCAGAAACTACATCACTCTGCTGTATCACAATTTCCACCATTGAAATTCCCAACAAAATTGAAAAAAAAAAAACAAATTCACTAGCAATTGACGCCAATTAATGAAACCAGAGTATATAACCACAAATAATCAATGAGTTGAATTTCCTTCAAAACAAAGCACTTCAACTGAAACAAAGAAAAATAAATAAAATAAAATAAAACTAAAAAGAGAGAGCAAGACCTTCTTCTTCCAACCAGGAGGAGCAGGAAGCTCAAAGCTCACTTGTTCTTCTTTCACACTGTCTGAGCTAGCCATTTCACCTGTAAATTTCCACAATTACGATTATTAATAATAATAATTATTATTATTACTCATATAAATAAAAATAGAGTGCAATTTTGAGGGGGAAAAAAAAAACAAGTAAGACAGAGAAAACACGCACTTACTCCCTCTATACCTATCTCTGTGATATGCGGCTTCTAATTTGATTTTTTATTTTTAATGGTAAAAACTTTTCTTGTTTGTTTCTTAAACTTTCATCTGCGACTGTTGATTGATGAATTATGGAATTTGATGGGGGAACAAATAATGACAAAAGCAATTAAGCAGACGGACAGCCACGTTTCGCTGTGTGTCCTAACGAAAGTTATAGAAACGTTTCAGATTTTCCTTTTGGTTCTGGCGACGGGCGTTGGAGTTTTCGCGTGACGCGACACGTGTCTACTCCCACTTTTAGTATTTTAAGAGACACACGTCACAGAATTTAGAAAAAAAAAAAATTGTAAGTCTTGTTGTCTCTCCATCAATTGGGGGAATTTTCTGAAACTAAAAATTCTTACCTCTGCGCTTTTATAAAAAATATTCATCACACCCTCAGAACAAATTTTTCCTTCGTGTAATAAGAAAATAAATTGTTTTAATAAAAATGATTTAAAATTCGTTCAAGCTTGCTGTTCTCATACTATATATATTGTTCAATGGAATCTAAAATAAAATGAAATACATAGAACGTTATTAGGTTTGGCCTAATAATATATATTTTCGAGATAATCTTAATAGATTAATTAACAAGCCCATACAGAAGCCTAATTGAAAAAAAAAATTCACGGGAATATCCATTAAGGAAATTTAAACTCTCAATTTGATGGAATTAACAAGCCCACACAAACTCATTTGTAGAGTTTGTCGGCTTACCGAAAGCACATGCTCCAACTTGAAATCAAACGCGAAGTACGAAACAGTGGAACACCTGAAAGTTGAAATCAACGATCAAACAGTAATCAGAAAGTTACGAGCATGACTTTCAAGCCACGTGTAGCCAATCAGCTAATCAGATGAGAGTCGAGTTTTCAAATCAATCTGATAGGAGTTTAGGCTAGAGATTAGGTCAGTCCGCTGCATAATTAATTCCCATTATTCACTACCAAGTTTTATTTACACGCTTTCGGCCATGGGTTGCGGGGCCCATTATTAAAAAAAAATTTAATCTAATTCACTCAAAATAATCATCAAATTTATTGATCAAGGAAAATTTTAGGTTGTTAATTATCATGGATTAAATATTCATAATTTTGTTTACAAGGGAGCGTAATTTTCATTAATTCAACATAATGAATGCATATTATGTTTGTTAAATTAAAGAATGTTTGATTGTTAATTTTGATAATACATATAATGAATACATAATATTCATAATACATATTAATTTTGATTTTTGTTGCTAATAAATTTAGCCAAACAATAGTTTAACAACGATCTACAATTAAATTAATTAAAGAATGTTTGTTATTTATCATACTAGATTATATCAGTTCTTATGAAGCCCGCCTAAATTTTTATCCTCTTTAATATATTCTTTAATATTCGATAAACGTCTACTCCACTCATATTTTAAAAACGAGAAGATTTCTTCATAAATTTTTACCTTCTCTAATATTTAGAGGTTGTCTACTTCGCTCACATTTCGAAAAAAAAATTGTTTTCACTCAAATTAAAAAAAGAAATTAAACCCCCCACAATACATTATAAGCATTCGAACCCATGACCTCACAATTGTGAGGTATAGATTCTAACCACTAGACTTACCCTATCATATATTGGATTAAATCAACAAAATTGGGTGAGGTTTGAACAACTAAAAACTTTCATCAATTTAGAGATTGCATGTAGATGGAAAGTAGCTCATTTGTTTTACTAATTTAACGGAACTGACATGATCAAGGTACATATGGTTATCATAATGTTTTAACATGAGAGACAATAATTTAGTACTTGATAATATATGATCATCATCGCTTTTATGTTCGCTATGATTTTATGGGATCCACCACACTCTTTAACAAACAGGCGATCATAACTAAATCACTATACAAACAAAAAGTTGAAAATTTTAATAATTTTCGCAATACGTCAAACACGGACGAGCGGGCAGCCCGTTTAAAAACAGACGGCAAAAGGCCTCTTACAAAACAATAATCTCAATACAAAGTGGAATCACACATCACAATAATCTCTCAAAAAAATTATTTAAAAAAAAAAAAACTTAGTGAGTCACCTTTTGATCAACATTGATGGGCTTAAAATTGTGAGCCCATTGATGGTGAGGAGCCGAGTTCTAGTCCCAATGAACTGATCATATTAAAGTTGAACCGCACACGTGTAGCTCAAAATGGATGCATTAATTGGAGCATTGTGGGGTGCAAGATTGCGAGATGGAAATTGGAATGAAAGATACAACGGGAAAAAGAAAGGGGCCGTCCATTATTCACGACATTGACTTTTTTATGGCCTACTTGAGCAAGAGTTTTAGTTGTAAGCCCATACATACCAATGGACTAGGACCTCAACAAAGACCTCTATTGACCCATCAGCCTAATCACAAAATTGGGCCATTACAATTGAGAGAGACTCTAGCACTAACTGATCCCGTGCGCGTTTCACCGTGTAAACACACAAACAATTAACAGCATCAATTTAATGGGTTTTAACTTATCCAATTGTTATTGGGAAAGCTATGGGCCTGCTGCTGAATTTCAGAAAGGTAATATAATTAACTCATGCATATATAGTATGTATAATTTAATTTAATATAATCATTATTTATGTAGTGATTTTTTAAAATAAATGCACAAACATCGTAGCATTATTTGATCAACTGTCTTAATTTAATTAATATAAACAATACGGCACATTTCAGCAAGATAATTAAGGCCCTTGTTTTCTTTGAGTAAGGCTCTTTTTGCAACAAGTTAGTAAGTTACCATTATTCATGGCATTGAATAATTCCTAGTCAATGCTCCTGCAAGATTTGGTCGCGCGATGATGTGATATGGCGTGGGTACGGGGTACCAGCTGATAAAAGAATCATAAAGAGGTCACTGTGCTAGTTCGAGATTCTATCATCTGACCAATCGTGAAATTTAATTGGTATCATGCAGGTCACACACAGAGAGTCACGCACACATATAGCTTCATAGTCCTGTCTAATCTTTGTACTTGGGCTCAATAATTACACTGTTTATGGGATCCACCTTCATTTTATCTTTTATTATTAACATTATTCTACCATTATATATGTTTCTTAATTGCATTTGTTTGAGCAGGACCAAAAAGATCAATTAAATCGCATAACTGAACGTAAAAGGAATTGAAGAAAAGATTATAGACATATATGGTATAGCTATGTGTTGTAAGAAAGAAGCTCATGCAAAATGCAAATTAATCTCTGAAGAAAGGTATTTAAATATAAATCGATTGGGTGACTCAATTGCCAATTGAGGGTTGAAGCAAGCTCGATTTATGAAAAATGAAATGCACGAAAATGGTGTCGATAGAAATGTGGTTCGGTACTCGCGGCTATTGCTACCTTTACTTTTTATGTTAGCTATGCACTTTATTTTGATTAGCTTTAGAGAGGTTAATAATTTCTTTTTTTGTTAATATTAAAAAAAAGGAGAGAAGTTGATGAGGTTTAAATTAATTTTTTAACCTCTATCTTCCTGTAATTTAAATTCAGATAATTAATTAAATAAAATTACTTGAAAATCACTAAAAAAACTCTTATGAGTGAATGACTAATTTTTTTAGTGAAAGGATTGTGGAAACAATTTTGTTCAATTTATTCAAAACCAAACTCTATTTCGTAATTACATACTTGATCAAAGAAGACTGTATTTCCTTATTTATGAAGTATCATAGTGTTTCTTAGTTTTAGGAATTGAGGTATACGAAGAATGCAAATGGATATATATATATATATACACACATGAAAAAAACCAAAAAAAAAAATTGAAAAAAAAAAAAACAAATCTATGGAAACAATTTTTCTAATTCTTTAAACAAAAAAAATAAAATTAAGGAGAAAATATACGTGGTCCTGATCATCAAGCTCTGCAGCAACAATTAATGGACATATATATTGGGAAGTGCGTAGATTTTTCGCTTGAATAAGTTTGCGCATCCATATGTATAAAAAAAACTAGATCGAGTAAAAAAGCCACAACACAAAACAGCAAAGATTCAAGTATGAAAAAGTCATAAAAATAAATCTCCAGGTAGAGAAAGGGATTAGCATAGGATCAGCTACAGCAATGCATTTATTGGCGTTTGTCCTGTTCCTTCACATTAGCTTAGCCTCTCTTTTTTTTTTTTTTTTTGTGGGGGGTTCACAATGCTAGCTCACAGCGTCTCCATATCCTAGCCCTCAAAAGTTTGTAATTTTTCCTAGCTTAGCTAATTACCGATTAATTATTATATATACACACACACACACACACACAGAGATATACGTTAAGGAATTTTTGGCCTCATCTCGCCGCTGTCACATTTGTTGCATGCAGTGCAGTGCAGTGCAGTGCGGTCTCCGGCACTCTTTCATCAACTAAATTTCCAGTGAAATTAAGTATTGATTGAGTTGTTCTTTCTTTATTTTTTGTGAGGCCCAGAGTAGGCTTGCCCACTAGCCGTCTCTATCGGTCTAAGTTGTACGTATCCTGGAACAACTAAAAGGTATGAAATTGAATAGGAGCTTACCTTAGTTGACTTTATTTTAACATTCGCTGATGCGATGGTAAGGCGCTAAAAATCATGGAATTTAGACTGAGATTGAGATTGAGAGTCCTCATGTGGTGTGTTTTTAACGGTCCAATTCTTAATTATATACGTGCGCTGTCTTGATTTGGATAGATCCTTGATCGGCAGAAGGAGTGCTTTAATTTCACCAGCCTATCAATTTAAGAAACTGTTAAGAGAAGAAAGAGGAATGGTGTTCTTTTCTTTGTCTTGTTGTTTACACGTCTCCATCATGAACCTGCAAAATCAAAAGAAAAAGAAAAAAGAAAAGAAACATATACATCCTGATTTGAAATTTTTCTAATTTTATGCATATTTTATTTTTGGCCCTCTATATTTACAACTTTTATGTCATAAAGTTATTAAGTTTATGGTTTCATTGTTATAGTTCATCTTTGGGTTATTGTCTACTATCACAATTTGTTTTTCCTTAATCATTTCAACTTAATCTTTTTAACTTAATGACAATTCAATTCACTCCTCACCTGTGAGCAAAGTACCCGAGTTCGAACCCGAACATATTATTTTCGGACACAAGAGATTTCAATACTTCGATATCAAATGACATGTGCCCACATCTTCGCCCTTTTAGTATTTACTGTTTTTACTTTATTAGCGGCTTCCAAATTTTATAGTTTCTACATTGTGCGGCCCCTACCTGGCCAAAATCATGGCTCACAGTCCACCACTTGGGGGTAATTCTTACGTGCGCAATAGTTGTTGATTTTAACTCTCTTAATTATGTAGAAGAAAAGACCAATTAAAAGAGTAATGACAGGATAATTAAACCTTTCTCTTTCTAGAGTTTTTATGAATTGCGTCCACATTCTGCATGGTTAGTTCCAGTATCATTTTCAAATTAAATATCAACTGTTTTAATTTCTCTGTCAATCGTTGTGTCTAAATAATTTAGGATTGACGTAATATCCAATTGCCGATAATTAATTTCTTGAAGGCGTGCAGCAACAAAGTACAATATCTGTCGAAGGTAGCTTTGCTGGCGAGCTTATGCCAAATTGGTACACGAAAATTCTATGCAAGATGAATATAAAATTCGTAAAATCTTATTGTCTCTTGTTGCACATATTTTGGGCAAATTTCTTGACATATTTAATGCTTGATGTTTTGGGTGAGAATTTTGACTCGATGAGATATGAATCATGTTTGTGACAATTTATGGTGGAGTCGTATCTAAAGTGAGATTTGGATTCAATATTGAGTTTTTTTTTGGTAACCTTTTAGAAAGATACAATTGGTAGTTATCGAATAAGAATATAAAAGTAATTATATCTTAACCGTATATTATTATACATGCATGTGTGGCGGAAGATTATGAAGAGTTGAGTACATATTAGCTCAGCACTAAATCCAAATCTACCTAAAGAGACTTATATAAACAATGACAATGCCTTAATGATATTAATTGTAATATACAAGACAAATCCCACATCAACAAATCACAAGAGAGATATTGGGTTTATAAGACATCAACAAATCACAAGAGAGATATTGGGTTTATAAGGGGTGATCCACACCTTAATTGGAAAGACTCATTTTGGGGTGTATGGGTGTCCTAGAAACAAAACCCTGCGGGCCTTATTAAGGTTCAATGTAGATAATACCTTACAAGGTCTCGGTTGAGTCATGACAGATAATATCAAAGTGGCTCTGCGTGTCATCTTAAACGATAATGGGGCAAACCTCAACTAGAACATTGAGTCCCTAACGGGGGTGTATGTAACACTCTAGGCAAATCCACATCGATAAAGCACGAGAGAGATGCTGAGTTTATAAGAGGTAATCTATGATTGACACTAAAAAATGTACATTTAATAAGTCTAATGGGTTATTTTAATTGTTTCCTTTAATTATTTTGTTTATATGGCTGGTTTAACCACCTAATATTTTAATTTCAGTTTATTTATCTTTGTTGCACATTTATTTATTTTTTACATTTATATTATTTGCTTATTTAACTTTCATTTTGTTCTAATTGTGCAATTTTCATTTGGTGTTTTATGCATTATCCATTTTTTTATGCATCATCTTCTTAATTTAACACACATCATCAACATTGCATGTGACGCTGGTCTCGTATAGATAGTGATTGGTTAATTAGGAAATCACCTTCACCGCCCTTAGACCTGGCTGATATCGGAGCTGATAATTTTTCAGAGCACGAAGATAATCAAGCCTTGCAAAATCTTCATGAACAGCCTAGGTCACTTAGAGATTTCATGCTTCCTAGTAGAATAGGGTCACAATCATGGATAATTTTTCCTCTTGACGCATCTCGTTTTAATTTTAAACCTAGTATCATTCAATTTCTGCCTACTTTTTATAGTTTTGAATATAAAAATCCATACCTGTATTTGAGAGAATTTAAGGAATTTTGTAACACCTGTATTTATAAAAATTATAGCACGAACATAATCAAACTTAAGTTTTTCCCTTTCTCATTAAAGGAAAAAGTTAAAACTTAGCTACAAAATCTTAAATTAAGATCTATCAAAACTTGGGATGAAATGCAAGCACAATTTATGAGAAAAAAAATTCTTTCCACCCCACAGAACAAATTCTTTCAAATAGAAATGACCACCTTTACTTAAAAGTTAGGAGAAACTCTTTACCAATGCTGGGATAGGTATAAAAAGCTACTTAAAATTTACCCATTCTACGGTTTTGAAATATGGAGGTTAGTGTTTTATTTCTATCAAAACTTGGGATGAAATGCAAGCACAATTTATGAGAAAAAAAATTCTTTCCACCCCACAGAACAAATTCTTTCAAATAGAAATGACCACCTTTACTTAAAAGTTAGGAGAAACTCTTTACCAATGCTGGGATAGGTATAAAAAGCTACTTAAAATTTACCCATTCTACGGTTTTGAAATATGGAGGTTAGTGTTTTATTTCTACAAATGACTCATATTCTAAAGTAGACACTTCAATATAGTTGTGACACATTAGACACTTGTTCCCATATTTATCACACTAATTGTTAGATAACAATTAAATGGCATAATAATTAACTGGCAAAATAAATGTAAAATATAAATATGAGAAAGTTGTTATAACCATAAGTTGAAATCCGAGAGTGGATCTTGTAACCTTAACATATTTTTAATTGATTTCTATTAATTTTTTTCCCGCAATTAATTATCTTTGTTTCATAAATTTACTATTAGACTTTAAATTCCCTATTGTTCGCCCAGGATTTACCGAGTTATATTATAATTAGACACTCTTATACTTGAGAGTAATAACACTTTTGAGTCGTGTCAATCCACACCTTAATTGGAAATATGCGTTTTAGAGAGCATGGGCACCCCAAAAACAAAACCTTGCGAGCTTTGTTAAGGCTCAAAACAGATAATATCTTGCCAAATGTGGGTTGGGTCATGATAGATAGTATCAAAGTGGTTCCGCGTATCCTCTTGAACGATGGTGGGGCAAACTTCAAATAGGACACTGAGTTTCTAAGGGGGGTGTATATAACACTTTAGGGAAATCCACATCGACAAAGCACGTGAGAGACGCTGAGTTTATAAGGGGTGATCCACCTTAATTGGCAAGATACATTTTGGATGTACGGGGCGCCTCAAATACAAAATTGTGCAAGCCTTGTTAAGGCACAAAGTGGACAATATTTTACTTGGTCTGAATTGGGTTATGACTTTTGCACAGTTCATATGTAACAAATTAGAAAATTCCAGACTCACATGATTCTATTTTACAATATCTGTGAATTAAAACAATAACCAATTAATGAGATTAATTAATCGATAATAATATGTTTACAAAGTTGAAGTAGCAATTTTTTTTAATAATTTGCTCATATAGAACATAAATTTAGGAACAAACAACTTCTTGTATTTACCTTACAAGGTTTATATCTGACACGACTCAAAAATATATTACTCTCAAGTATAAGAGTGTCTAGTTATAACATAACCCGGTGAGTTTGAGGTCGAACCATAGAGAATTTAAAATCTAGTAGTTGATTGTTAAACCAAGAAATATTAATTGCATGAAAAGAAATTACTATAAATCAATTTAAAAATATGCTAAGGTTACGAGATTCACTCTCAGTATTCAAACTATAATTTTAATACTCTTTCATTTTTATATTTTACCATTTAATTATTATATCATTTAATTCTTAACTAACTATGTGTGTGGATAAATATGGAATCAAATACCTAATGTGCCACAAACTATATTAATGTGTTGACATTATGTCAAAATATCATGCAAATTCAAGGAAATTTATAAATTAACATGACATAAAAATAACCAGAAAAGAATAAAATAAAATTAAAACTCACTTGAGAGAGAAATTAATTTAATAATTTAAAACCTTGAGCTTCACCATTCAGCTCAGCTTAATAAAATTAGCCATTTATATTGAAAGAAAACAAAACACTCTTTTTATTTAACAAACTTTTGAAATATGTACAACAAAAAAACAAAAAGAAACAATTCCTCAACTTGGCTCTCTCATCTCATGTCTCGGCTCAACTCTCTTCTCCCTAACTCCCGCTTGCATTCCCTCACCTTTCATAGGCAAGAGATGCATCTTCTTTTATTTTTTTTATTATTTTGTTTTATATTATATATAAAACAAAGTATATATTAATTGAAATGTGTGATAGTCAGGTGGCATGATAGCCTCATAACCATCACCAACATAATTGCCCACTTTCCCTTTTTATTTTATTATTATTATTATTATTATTATTATTATTATTATTATTATTATTGTTATTATTATTATTACTACTATTATTATTTTATTTTATTAATTATATCTCTTCAATTGTGCATTCCAAAAGGCTCTAGTAATTCTTCTTTGTTCTCGCTTTCAATTGCAATTCCATCTTTATTCCTGAAAAGTATTTACAAGATAAAAACTAACATATTGCGAATTAATTTAACACAAAAATTTATTTGGAAAGCATTCATATAATTTATAAGTTATGAGCGCATTAATCAATACTTTTAGGGAAAAACTAATAATTTTATTCTTATTACACGTACACCTTTTAGTGTTAATCAATATCTTTATTTGTTGTAAGCAAAATTTTATTTAATTTAAAATTTAAGAAGAAAATTACTAAACACTTATAACTTAATAATTATTTTCAATCAAATTATAGTCAATTATTTTTATTTTTAGTCTAGTATGGTATAATGTCGAACTCTATCTACACCAATGCAATCAACTATACAAATTCACTCAAATGGCAAAGACATCTTTGAATTACTTTATTAAAAAAAGAAAGAAAGAAAGAAAGGCAAAGACACATTAAAAACAACATAAATTCGAAGCATCTGAGTAAACTTTTTAATTCTATATGTATTGATCAAATTCTATTGGGGAATCAAGGGTAGAACATCTATAAATTAATACTCGATAAATTAATAATCTCTATTATATAATAAATTTTCACGGTCCCGACTTGAGTCAATGGACTAAATTAATAATTTTGATAAAATAATAAGATAATAATTTTCTAAAAAAATCTTACATAAGTTTGTTCTCCCATTCAAATCATAAATCAATAATTTGCTAAAATTGCAAATGTAATTGACCATGATATTTTAATTACATAAAATATGACTCTATCATTACTTATTTACATAAAATATGACTTTATTATTTCTTGTTTTTTCTTTAAATTTAAATTTAGTTAGATCTCATCTCTCATTTTTTTTTATTGTATTTAGAAGCTCAATAAGAAATTATGAAATGTTGTTGATTTATGTTAATTGAATTGTAAATAACTGTGTAAATTAATAAATTGTTAATGTATCGATTAATTAATAAATTATTAATTTATCGATTATTTAATAAATTATTAATTTATCAATTATTTAATTTCTCTTTTAATTAAAATAGGTTTTATATGATCCAAACCCTATTAATTTATAGAGGTTCTACCGTAATCATATAAAGCAGAAATATCTTTCGTATATTACACATAAATATGTAAATATCTATGCAAATATATGAGAATGTCATACCACACTTCAAATATATGGAATCTTAAAATGGAATGCTTGTAAAATCTTCATCTTCTTGTAGGCGTGGAAGATTGCTCTAATTGTGTGGCGTTAATTGATAACAAACACTGTAATGGATAGATATATAATCAGCAAAATTAAGGAATTTTTGAAGTATTAGCGAAACAGTTTGACACTCAAACTTAAGGTTAAGATTAGTCGGTACGATTTCATTATTGATTAGTATCAAGTTAAAACAAGCCTACTCATGTAAAAGATATTTGAATTAAGTTTGTCTTGGATTTTGTCCGACCAAGATGTAGTGAAATCTGATTTGAAAGTCATTTGAATGCAATTAGAGGATTTTTGTGATTCAGATGAAGACGAACATCAATTTTGATAACTGTCTTAGGAAAATTATTTGACCTCAAAGTTTCAATAATTAAGCTAGTAGTATACAACATTACGATATTTTTTTTAAAATTATATTTCAAAAGATAGGGTTAGGCAAACTAAATCAAGTTTTTAATTCCTACCTCACTAAAGATTCAAACTCGAGTAGTTTTAAAACCACCATCCGAGCCTTTGGTGTTTTTAAAACCACCAATTAAGGTGGATCACCCCATATATTTGTTTATCTTTGGTGTGTACAATATTATTTAATACTAAGTTCAGTAAGTCTAAATTCTAACACTTGATTATAACGTAATATGTATCCCTTTTTCAGAAGATAGAAATTTTGAAGCCAATTACTTAAAATTTTTAAGGTAAAGAAATCTCTAGCTTTTCTGATTTGTTTATCTTTTCTAGCTTGGATATTTACCCACAAGTGCTTGAGAGACGTGAGGCATTTTTATTAGCATTGGTTTCTGTATAGGAAAAGCCTATACATATGGGATATATGCTGATCAATTGGGCGCGCGGCCTATATTTTAATAATTGTGCCCCCTACAACACGAGAAACTATATATACAATTGAAAAACAAAGTTTTGTTTTTAGCTAAAGATGCATTATCAAAGGGCCACGTTGGTTTGGGAACGTAGAAATTTTTATGTTGTATTTACTTCCTAGATTAGGGAATCAAGATTTGAAATTAGAATTATTGATGTCGTTTACTTCACAAAATAAAAGTGAAAATTGGAATCGAAATTGTGGGTCCTATATCAAATTGGGCATAGAGAATGAGAGATTGATTCGTAGGGAGTTAGGAATCAGTCTCTTATTTCCCGAACCGTCAAAATTTTAAAATTCTAAAATTGCCCTCCATTAAATTAAAAAATATAAATAACAAAAAAAAAAAGCAAACATTTCAAACCTTTAAGCCCCCATCGAAACCTGGCGAACAACCAAACATTTTGAGCCTCCACCATAGCATGTCCTTGTTGTCTCTGATCTTCGTCATCTTCATCGTTGGTCTTCGTTATCTTCATCTTCACTGCTCGTCTTCACCATGCAATCTTCACCGTTCGTTTTCACGATGGTGTTGATGATGATGATGATGATGTTGATGTTGTTGATGATGATAATGATTACTACTACTTCTATTATTGTTATTGTTGTTGTTGTTGTTGTTATTGATAAAAACTATTATAATTAATTAATATATTAACAATAATAATTTTTTAGTTAAATGATAATAATAATAATTAACAATTATTATTATTATTATTATTATTATTATTATTATTATTATTATTTTGAATAATAATTGTCACAATAATTAATTAAGGAATTTGTAGTAATTTGTAACAATTTAATTCATTCTGATGACAAAGTAAACACATCAATGGCTATACGACTTATTCCAATTTCGATTCCTACAATTTAAGTAAACAATTTATTTTGATTCCGATTCCTCATTCCGATTCTAATCCATTTTTATTCCCATTTAGTAAGCACATCATTATAGTAATGAAAATAATTACTTTATCATATTGTTGTTAATTAATACAACATATGAAATTTTCATCAATCGTTTACTAAGTACTTCAAACCTTTGCTTCATTAAATTGCCATATGTACAGGATGGTATCAAAGCAAAGAATGTAGTGTGTTAATATTTGTTTTTAGTACAATGCCTATCAACTCAATTCGGATATTATTAGAGCTAAACTTCAATCAAAATTTTACTTTTCTTTACATGTAAAATAAAGTAAAATTATTAGTCATCCACCCTAAAGATTAAGCTACTATAAAAAATACTACAAAATTTTTAATTTGTTTGGTTTTATACCAACTGTTTACAATGTGTATCAACTGTCCACTAATAAATTAAAATTATCCATACCAAACAATAACTATTATAATTTGTGATTGCTTCTGTTTTGTTTTGTCATTTTGTAAAGAAAATTTTATCCTTTTGCATGGACAGTTGATACACATTGTAAACGCAGGGTGTAATACTAATCAAAATTAAACTCTTGTAGAATTTTTGTAATAGATGCAAAACTGATCAAATTTAAATTTTTATAGTATTTTTAATTATTGGATACTCTTTGGATGGATGACCGATAGTATCCTTAAAAATTAATTATGTTTTTAATTATTAAAGACGATCATTGAGCCATATATGTGAATCTTCATCCTTATTAAAAATTAACTAAATACTTTGAAATGATGCATTATAATTAAGTTTGACTTTTTTAGAACAATTAGTTAAACATTATTATAGAATGGAAAGATGAAGTTGTCAAATGGATTATCTAATTACATTATTTGAGAATGTAAAAGATTGACTTAGTAATTTCTTCTAGAGAGAATATAAAGTGCTTGAGAGATTTGACCATAATTTAAGTTCATAATTAACTTTACCGTTTGCAAACTGAATGAGATGCATAGTTCATTCGTCATTTGAGTGAATATACTATTATACTTCAATAATGCAAGATAACATTAGCTAAAAAAAATGTCTGAAGGTAGCTAGCTGGGGATGATGAATCAATTGGATAGCTGCCAATGCAAAGTCTCATGACTATTTATTGGAGCAGACATGGAAAGTGACTCAAGCGGAAGCAGCATTGCTGAGTCCGTTATCAAGTTGGGTTAATCGACAAAGAAGAGATCCTAATAATGTTATTATTTTCTCATCTTCTCTCCTGTCCTCATATGGATATATGGACGCTGCTTTTGTTGTGTTTGTCCTCTTCCCTATTTCTTAATGTCATTTCTTAATCACAATTATACTTTTGCTAATCATTAATCAATCATGCGCACGAGTACCATTTTCTTGTTCATTCATTCACGATTGTTCATTAACTAACTCTGACACATATAATGTACTGACTCCCCTTTACACACATAATAAACAATTAATAAAGTTGATCATTAAATTATCATCTTTACAAAATAAATAAGATTGTAATAATGTTAAAAAACACAACAGATACTATATATTATTCATCTATTAAATTATGAATTTCATAATTTATAAAATTATTTAACCACCAGCCATCTAATAAATAAATATCACAACAATTAAAGTTTAAATTGAGACTTCAATGTGGGAGTATCAAACATTACTGATAAAGTTTACACACCTTACTTAAATAGCAAAATAAAATAAAATAAAAATTTCGAAAAATTCGCCCCCCATAGTCCGCGGTGTGTGTAGCAGAGAGCTGATGAGTGGTCACAGTCATTTCGTCATATATAATAACAACAAAAATGGCAATGCTTCCGAAATCTCCTCTTTCTCATCAGGCCACTTCAAATTCAAACCCTAATTCAATTATCTACTTAATATAGCTTCTAATGCTAATGCTATATATGCTCGCTGAACCGCTCAAAAAAATAAAACCCGGTTCTCCATAAAAATCATTAACCTTTTGTCCTAAAATAATTTTCGTGGCAGGTCCCAGCATTTGCTGCTTGCCTGGGGCACTAAAAAACCCCATTTTTTTGATCTCTTCTTCTTTCTCAATACTCTCTCCTTGGATCCTGTATTTCACTCTTTTCGAAAAAAAAAAAAACATGTATTAATTAGTAGTACATAATAAATAAAGGTTTTACTGCTGTGATACAAACTACAAAGCCTGGCTCCAAAGCAAGGGGTATTAAGAGGGAAAGAATATAAAGAAGCTTTTTTTTCTCTCTCATATCATACGCATATATATACATATACAGCATATATAGACAGAGAGAGTGTTGTTTCTCGCAATTTGCTAGTCTCTCTTTTTATCTCTCTTCAAGTCTTCATCATCTCTCTTGCGTTAAGCTTAAGGAGCTTGTTAGTTCCTTTTTATTAATAATCATCAGTTTGGTTGAAAGACATGTCGAGCTGCGGCATCGATGTTGCGCCTGAGCAACTCTGCTACATCCCCTGCAACTTTTGCAACATAGTTCTCGCGGTATCTCCCATCTCTTCTCATCTCAGACCTCATCCCATTGATTGTTACTTTAATGGGCTCTCTCTCTCTTTCTCCCCAAGGATTATGTGTAAACCTCGCAGTAAAAAAGATCCTGATAAAAGAGCTAAGTGTAAAGATCCCGATAAAAGAGCTAAGTGTTTGATTGTGTGATCAGTTTCTCGTGCTTTGCTGGGATTTCTTGATTTTGTTACAGTCAAGTCTCCATCGTTTAGACTTTCCTTTTTTTTTTATTTTTACCCTTCTTCTTTCCCAGCAGTCAAAGAAAAGTCATACCTGAAGGTCCCGAACTGCTAACGACTAGAGAGAGGGGGGATTATATATTATCTGAGAGTAATTAATTATTATAATCATAATACTATGTATACAAACGTCCAAATTAAACAAGCTTTGGATGATAAGATGATGAAGACAACTCATCCATCACCTTTTGATTTTTCTCCTGCGTTCCACCCATACCTTTCAAAGCTCAAACTAAGTTTCATGCACCCATGAGTTTCTTTTTTTAATTATTTTCTCTTTCTTATTAATTAAAGCAATTGGAGTGTAATTTTATCAGATCAGGCAAGTCTCTGATATTAACTAGTTTGTAAATGATGATCTGATGTGTGTGTACAGGTGAGTGTTCCTAGCAGTAGCTTGTTTGACATCGTGACCGTCCGATGCGGGCACTGCTCCAATCTATGGTCCGTGAATATGGCAGCCGCTTTTCAGTCACTGTCATGGCAAGATGTTCATCATCATCAGGTGATATTCATTCATATATAATAACAATAATAGGGCATTAATTAATTTATTACTGTGTATAGCCTCAGAAATCTAGGGTTTCTGCTTCAGCTTCTGCTCCTGCTTCTGGGTATTACTCTTTTTGAGGAAATCGAAGCTTTCAAGGCACAGATCGAGTATTTCAAAGCTCTCTCTCTCTATTCAGAAACCTAAACCTAGCAGCCGCCGTAACCGATACCTGTTTCTTTCTTTTTTTGGTTTTTGTAGAGCTGTATTTTGCGGCCACAGTTGTATTTTGTGTCAGGGCGATAGCTGGTGGCCTGCGTCATAGCTTAACGAACCCCATCAATACTCGCTCGCTCGCTCACATAGCACTCATAATCTCTTACTACCTTATATCGGGGGAATCTCTTACTAGCTAGGGTTTTCTTTTTACTTTACTATTCAACTAAATACTATATATATGTATGTATGTATATGAAAATGCAGTCTTGATTTGATTTGATTGACATGAGCATCTCGATCCAGGTTTAATGATTTCTTTTCAAGAGCCTTTGTCCTCTATTTTGCAAGCAAAACTAAAATTGACTGAACTGGGGCTTTAGATTGACATCTTTAAGGCCCTGCCCCGAGTTCAGTTCAGTTATTTGTTTGATACAAATCTATAACGGATTCAGTCACTTCAAAGCCCCCACGGCCCCCCTTCTTTTTTTTCTATTTTTTTATTTCATAAAACATCATTTCAACTCTTTCTGCATTTCTCTCTCTCTCCTTTTATTATTGCTGCAACAAAGATTACAATACCCCAACAATATTTCTTTCTACTTTCTTTTCACAACTAGTGGTTTAGTTTTTCGATGAACAACTTGAGGCACCCTACGGAGCTAGCTTATTGCATTTCAATTGTTATGATTTTCAGTTTAGTAATTACTTGCAATTACCAATAAGTGATAGATCGCATCTGCTGGTTGTTAATTCTTTTTAAATTAGTTCAAATAATATTTTCAGGCTCCAAGTTACGCGTCACCGGAGTGCAGAATTGATTTGGGTTCCTCGTCCAAATGCAACAACAAGATTTCAGCAATGCGATCACCCACTAACAAGGCCACTGAGGAGAGGGTTGTGAATCGTCGTGAGTCACCACATAGTACTAGTTAGTATTTTTGCATTTTAATCACTGGAGATCAATTTTTTATACACAAACTCATGTGCTGTTAATTTCATGTTCAGCTCCCGAGAAGAGGCAGCGAGTACCTTCTGCATACAACCAGTTTATAAAGTAATGATTTCAACTCGTAATCAGCCTCTTTCATATAAATGATTAACTTTCTCCTTACAGCTACTTTTTCTTCTCTTTTATCATTAATTTCTAAGGCTATAAAATATTCATGATAATGTAGAGAGGAGATTCAGAGGATCAAGGCTAATAATCCAGATATCAGCCACAGGGAAGCATTCAGTACTGCGGCAAAGAATGTTAGTGAATCACATTGCAAATTAATTAGAAAACTCAATTTCATTGGATTACTTAAACATTGATTATCACTTCAATATTTTTTCTTCTTTGGTTAAAACAACATTATTACTTGTGTTTTTTTGGTAGTGGGCACACTTCCCTCACATCCATTTTGGGCTGATGCTGGAGGCCAACAATCAACCTAAGCTCGATGATGTAAGTACCAGAGTATTAGTAAACAATTTCCCTACTGTACTAATGCATGAGAAAAAAAAAATGACTTACATAGATGACCTATACTATAGTTCAATTACGAAAATTTTCATTGTATACTGTGGCAACAAATTTATTAGAAGCAACTGACTTCATAATATTTGAAGAGCCTCCATAGAAGTTACCTCCTTATTCAGAGAGTACTAAATGGGAGAACTAAAATATCATTTTACTTAATTAATTAGTTACTTGGCAACTTAAATTATAAAATTGAAGATATTTCACTGTCTTCAGATTGCTATGATTGCAATGGATATATAGCATGTAGAAATTATATTTTGTTCTTTTATTTTTTTGAACTTTTTGTAATTAATATTGCCTATTTGAACTACTAATACAGGTTAATGTTGTCTATTAATTGCATTTCACATCCTGTTGCCTATGTTAGTAATTCAAAATTTTTTGTTAAATTCTTGTAGGCTTCTGGGAATCGCCTTATGTCAAGGACTGCGCTTCGAAATAAATGATAGTGCTGAGACTTCAGGACCTCATCATCAGGTCTTCAGCTCGTGAAGCAACAGAAAGGCTTGATCAATGCAATGTGTTTTAAGGACATATATGGATCCTATATCCTCTCGTTTTAGTGTTATTTGTCTCAAGTTGTTTATTTAAGGGATGATATTTACTCATTTGAAGTAAGCTACATTCGTTTGTTGCCTTTGTGAATCATTTGACTTTTTAATCTGAAGAAAATGACTCGAATAAGTTTTCAAGATATTTTCAGCCATAACATATTGTAAATACTTTTGCGTATACATAGTTTTTTATGTTGGAAATAGGTTCTAAATAGTTGTTCTCAAGGAAATAATACAACCAGTTATGCATTTGAATGGTATATTAATATCAACATTTTTATAATGTGAACTACTATTTAAAACATACGTAAATCTATACATATGAGTTTATAATAGCCAATAATCCTCTCTGACAGCATAATTTCATAGTATTACCTTTATTGTCAAATACACTTTTATTCATATTTATGATAAATTAAATAAATTATAAAAAAAATTTAAGTCTTTAAAAAAAGAAATATATGTCTCGCTGAAAATAAAAAATTTAATAATAAGATACTTTTCTTGTACTTTTTATTATTTTTAAATATTTTTCTTTTAATAAATATGTATATTATAGTCTCAAGATAAATGATCAAACAAATGGCATATTTATCTCTTTTTTTGTTTACAATTTTAAATCTATAGAAAATTTTCGATATTATGAAGACACAAAGGAGTTAAGTAGTATATATTGATTTCAGTAGTGGGAAAATTGAAAATCTTTCTTTCATAAAAAAGCTTATGTATAAAATCTCTGGTAGCTAGTTTTCATACTAATATTAAGAAGTAACATTTAAGTTTTCCTGAGAGAAAATGAATGATCGTTGAGCTTATTTATAGTGTGATTTTAATATGTATATGTTGTCATTTGTACATTAATCATACTTTGCATTTTGGGTGCATTTCCTCACTTTTAAATAGAACTTAATGAATAAGAAGTAATTAGTGAAAATAGTCTTTGAAAATTAATTTTAGAAAACAGTCTTTAGTGTTCTATGAGCATTGCTCTCTATTCATGCACTATTTTCCATGTGTGCATAAATATTTTCATAATTAGTAGAAGTATACACATGAAAAGAAGTAAGTAATAAAAAAAAATGCTCTTGATTTTTCCCAATTTTAGTGATGTTCCATATGTTTTTGTGGCCTTAAATAATTTTTTAAGATGATTCACTATTTTTTATTTCGTCTCTACACAAAAAAAAATATATTATCACATATTATTCATCATTATTAGTTCATTCTCCATATAGCTAAGATAATGATTTTTTTTTTCATTTAATCTTGTATTGTAATATACTGATTTATAATTAAAAAAATAACAAATCTATCACAACATGTCTTGATTTATATAAGGATGAATTAACGCATGTTATTTAGATCCAGCCATTACCCTTTATACAGTCAATTCTCTGCCATAAGTGCAATGTTATTAATTCAGAATGTTCTAATTCTCTAGTCATCAATTTTTTCAAAACAAAAATGATTTTATGCAAGTGATCTATATGGAACTGAGGTGTTCTAACTTTTAATTCATAACTTTCCTAAAAAAAACCACCAGTTATCAAATATAAATAGATAGATATTTGATAAAAAACACTAGGTCAAGTGTTATGATTATATGGTCTTAAACCATTTGGTACGCAAATGATTTCCTCAAGTAGTCCAACATTTGTCAAACAATTACAAAAGACACGTGATAATTTTGGAGAAAATCATGAAGTGCATGGAACCCGATCTTCAAGATGCATTAGGTCAAATTTCACAGTGGGTAAATATTGCATCATGCATGAAATATGACATGCCATTTGTTCTTTGATCTCCTGAAGGCTATTACCATCAACAACAGATATTTGTTTTGCCATTTTAACTTGATGATGAATTTATAGATTATATCGAATAAAATGTGTTCCCTTTCTCTTTCAAAAAAAGAGTTTGTCTGGCCAGGCATAGCATACAACTCATAAAATCGATGACCCTTGTGAAAAGTAGCTGCTCATGGACCACCATTTTTATTGCCTTCTCAAAAGCTCTAATGGCAGAGCAAGCACTTTTTTCAGATTGCTTCAATCTTTTGAATACCTGACTTTACTCTATTTATATGGTGGTAACCGGTCAAAATGTATTATTACTTCCAATCAAACTTTCCATAGTCGGATTTAATCTCCACAATTTTCATCTATCTTATGTGTTGTTTGTGCTTACTGTCAAATGAAGTGAGGATGTGGTCACCACACAAGACTCACCACTCACAACCACCCAATTGAAGTGATGAGTAATTCACTATCATCTTTTCGCTTTAATCGTTGCTCATTTCCCGATGATAATACATTCCACTCACATTGTATGAAAATCATTGATTTTCCTCCAAACTCGTATAGTTAAAATTGGACTGAAATTTAAGGGTGCCACCCTATGGCAATAATGTTGGGTTCCATTTGTACAGACACGTATATTGTTACAACATAGATAGAAGTTATTGAAGGCGAGGGAAGATTAATTAATAAACGAGTAGGGTAACGATTGAATGTCCTGGGGATCTGCAAGTAGATTGTAGTAGATTACCAGCTGTCAACTGAATTTTTTGACCTTTTATGGCACTTGTTATTTTATTCATAAATGGGGTGCTAGTGGTGGCCAGTAGCAATACGGACGGCCGGCCTGCAGGCAAAAAAAAAAAAAAAAAGAAGAGAATCTGACATGTAGAATCTGAAACGTCAAATTCGTGACTGAAACCTGCATTCAATTTGGTTTCGAATGCATCAATGTCATTTCATTTCATGTCTGACTTCTTTTCATCACATTTCCCACTCACACCTTCACCCCCTCTCCTTCCGCATTCACGTTGAAGTTTGGAATTTGGCTTCATTCATTCGGGAATGTTGCTGGTGAATGAGTGGTGATTGACGGTGCATTGTCATTCGAATCGAAGGTGTGTGTTTTTTGTTGGTCTGTGTGGACCCCACATTTGATGATAACTTTTGATCATCCATGATCTTTAAAGGGGAGGGGGGTCCCACTCACTGACTCACTAAGATTAATTGGGATAAGTACTTAGCGACGAATATAGGAGCAACATGTGATTCCATTGGCATCCTGTTCCCCATCCCTTGTGCGTGTGCTTCGATATAAATTCTGAAAATGTGTGAACACGAATCCGTCCACGACCACCAGGCTGTGTTAGCTCCTAACCCATTACCCATGTGATGCGCGAATGAATGAGAAACCCAAACAACAAACAAAAGACACGGACAGCATAGATTCATAATTGGACTTTGGATTGCCTAATGCACCATCACATCCTCTCTCTTCTCTATCTAAGCTAAATAAATAAAATAACGTGGGGCCACCTGTTATTCTCGCGTTGCGCACGTAGTTGTTGCAGAAATACAAAACACATCTAAACTGGGGCTTGTTGTACGCTTAATAAACAAAAACAAACCAACAAAAAAAAAGAAAAAACAAAAAGTAAAAGAGCCAATAGAGAAAATAAGAAAATAACATGCTATTGTGATGATCTGATTCCCAATGTGCTTGGAAAAGAAAAAGAAATTTGAGCAGCTCTCTACTTCTCAGTAAGCTAATAGTTGTAAAGCAAGAATTGCAGCAACAGTGATGGACAGAGATTTTTAAATTTAGACAATTCCTTTACTGCTTACTTCTTTGATCTAAATGAAGGTGAAAGTACAATAACAATACTCTTCTACTAGAAACAAAGCTTAAACAAAAATCTAGGTATAGGAACCAAAAGCAAAAGAAAAAGAAAAATTGGAAAATGACAGTCATTTCACTAATAGCAAATGGCATCTTTCCCAATTGAACCGAAAGATATCCTTGTCGTCTCGTCTGATCCAAAGTTGAACTTAAGGTCTGAAGAATCATCATTTGTAGGGGCACTGCTTGTAGAAGGGAAAGCAAAAACAAGCCTAGAAGTAGATGCATTCAACCCAAAGCTATACTTAGGAACTGCAGGTCCTTCTTTTGGCTGCTGCACATCATTAGCAAGGAATGATGGCAAAATGGATGGTGTTGGAGGCTCAGAGAATACCCCACTAGATGCAGAAACAGGAAAACTGAAGCCAGTGCTACTATCAGAAGAAAATGCCCACTTCCAGTCCGGCTTGCCAACAGAAATAGAAGGCAAAACTGATTTAGTCTCCCCTACAGAGTGAGATGGAGGCTTCCTCTGTAAATTTAGCACCCCGCTATCAGGAGCATTTGGAACAGTCTTTGAGTTATTCTGCACAATAGTTAATTAGTTATGTTTGTTTCAAGTAAATCTGAATACACTTGAACCCAAGTTAAAACAAGACATATAAATGAGGTAATTTGAAATTACAAAAAGTCTGCTCTTCCAAACAAATTTCACCGAGCAACATAAGTCCATCTATAGTAAACAACTCAAGGGTGAAAAAGGGGAGAAGGGGGTGGGGAAAGGAATACATGCAACCAAGATGAAGGAGATGCATCATTCCCGTATCATAAACAAACAACTCCATTAAGATAGCAATAAGAGAACCAGAATAAAAAATAAAATCACATTTTCAAAGAGTTCCAATTATACAAATTTTATTTAATCAGAAACCAAAATTTCCAAGAAGCTGAAACAAAACCCTGATTTCGATAACTAATGTTCAAGTGTCAGCATGGTTGTGTTAAGCATTTCTCTTCTTTTCTACCTTGTTTAGAGGTACTTGGATGAAAACCGCCATGTTTAATCAACTATATATCAGTTGATCTATTACGTGCCCGTGTTTTGATGTACCAGTTAAAACTACATTTCATAATTGTGAACTCTAACAGGTAACTGCTCAACTTATAGGGATGCTATGTCCTGTAAACAAAAACAGCTCATTCCTGGCTGCCCTCGTTGCTCTGCAGACAAAAATTTGATGGAGCAATATGAAGTCCTGTCTTCTCTATCACAGTTACACAACAACCACCACAGAATGGAATTGAAGGCCTGGTGGTGAAGTTTCAATGGGCCCCCTTGGCCACCAATATCATCTAATATCTCGCTTCCTTTCCAATTATTTCTATCCTATATCATGCCCCCAAACAAACAAAAAAAAGGAAAATTAGGGCTCTATCCTGAGGGAAGCTACTACAGGACCTGAAGGTTGAACCGCAGAAGTCCACTGCCCACCGTGTTTTCATTCAACACACAGAATTTGCAAGGCCAAGACATTGAGAGCAAGCATTCACGTAAAACACAACAATCAAGGAGGATAGCAAAATACCTGATTTTTACTCTCGATATCAAAATCTTGATTTTTCCTGAAATTGTGAGAAGATCCCGCACAGCCACCTTGTATGGTAAGTACGCCATCAATTTTTGTTTCTGAAGCTGAAGAGGTTTCATTTATGCCATCTTTAGATACTTTAGTATTCTCCGGAGAAGTAACCTTAAAGGAGTTCACTCTAGCTTCATTCACTTGTGCGGAATTTTTGTTGTCGCTCTCATCTCCCTTCTTACTAGAGTCACAACCTCCGAAATTCAGAAAAATATTCTGCTCGCTTGCCACAGAAGTACTAACATTGGAAGACTGGATTTTTTTCCAAGAAGTGGCTAGCCCCAACTCAGCAGACTTATCTTTAGGAGTGGGCAGGTTTCTCTCAAGATGCTCCAGTATTGTCCTAGCCATCTGACTAGAATGTGGATGAACAGGTGGGATGCCTACTTCCGAGCTTAGTGGCTTCCTGTCTGCTAACTGGAATATTGAAGAGTCACTTGTTCCTCCAAGTTCTAAATTCTTCTTCACAGCAGGAAATTCTGAAAAATGGGAATTTCCCACTGGAGAAAGGGCATCTACAGAGGAATGAAACTTCAGAGACCCTCTGGCCGGAGATTCTACGGCAGCTTTGTGCCGTGTCCTACGAATGGGTCCAGCTGATCCTCGGCCATTATCTAATGCATTTCTACTTGACTTCAACTGTATTTGAACAATGAGAAAGGAAACAAGAATCAAAAGTTAATTGATGCAAATTCAGTCTGTCATAATGAGTACAAAAATTATTGCCACAATGTCACATTTGGCTTCCCAGAAATTACTATTTGTTGTGCTTAATGTAAAAGCACACATGCATAATTGCATATAAACAGATCATCGACCCCCAAATGATAAATCCTAAAAGCATGATGCAACTATTCATATGAGATGACAACCCAAAAACCTAGGAAGCAAAGATATCAGCATACACATGTTGCTTTACACAAATCTAATGCTAAGATATGAACAGATAACTTTATAGTTCACCATGCTTGATAATATTTCAACTTAACCAAAACGAATAGTACTTGGATAGATCAACTATAAATAACAGAACCGTACACCCTAAGAATCCAGCTTATTCTTAATTAAAAAGGGATGTTTAAAATTGTCCCCTTTTTTTGGGATGTAGAGTTTTAATTTTTGACTACCATTGAGAAGAAAATGTTCTATGACCATGTCACATAATGAGGATATCCTCCTTCCAAAAAATCATAGAAGGATTTCATAGTTCTCTCCAAAGATATTATAAGAAGGCTTATACCCAATAGAAACAAAATTGTAATAGGCTTTTCCTACACTTATGAAAATTTAAATAAAGAAAAAAAAGGAAAACTTCATCAGGTAAAGATGCAGAAAGCAGGAAGCAAATGGTCAAAGACACTTCAAGGAAAAACCTATAGTAAAAAACTCTATTAACATGCATGATTGTGCTAACATGCACAGGCAACAGTAGCTGCTTATTCTCAAATATCCCGAACACAACCTATTTGAAAAGCTGCAATTCTATTCGTTTACCATTGAAACATCAGTCATACACAAGCAATCAGCTCATCACAAAATGTTTTCTTAACAACTTTTTCAAATTACTAAAAGGAAACAAACCAGCATTATAGCAGAAGTATGCATCAAAAGCTATTATCAAAACTTCTATTATAAGGAAGTACCTGCCCGTATATAGGAGTTTGCGACTGCTGCAAAGGAGTTGAAGTGTTCAGGCCTTTATTGCTATCACCTTGTAATTGAGTCAGCTGGTACTCAAACAAAAGAAGAAAAGAATCAGATCATTTGCAACTAATCATGTTCAAAGGCATCACTGCACAATTAAAGACAATTCCACATACCCTGGACTTGGACTTGGAAAAGATGGTTCTAGAATAAGGAGTTCGGGGAAAATTATGAAGCCCATATCTACCTCTTTCACTATGTGGGGTCAGATAATCACGTTGATCCTGTAACATGGCACCTGGCCAGCACGTTGATGCCTTACGTGATGGGGATGGAAAATATGGTTTTAGTGCAAATTCATCACCATTTGGTGATAGTCTTTCATCTTTAGATAATAAACTCTTAGAACCAAGGCCTAATTCAGATGTTCGGGTTCCCATATATGCTTTTGCAATATCAATAGGTGAAGCACCAACTTTATCTTGCATCTGCAAAAATGACGAATATAAATCAGACCAATAAGACATCAGATCATACAAGTGGAAACATATTAAGGTTATATTTTGTTTTGTTGCCTGGGGGGGGGGGGGAGCATATTGAGGTTCAATGGATCTAACAATACAAGGTAAAGTATTTTAGTATATGCAAAAGGGTCTTATCTATGGATTAAGATCCTCTCATGATATGTTCTCCCATGGGCTTTTAAAGATCTTGTGCCATGCATCTTTAAGTGATAGTGTATCGGTAGAATTTAACTTTATTTTCTTTATTTATTAACTACCAATCATCCACATGTATTTTTGCTCAAGAACATATCAGATCATGAGAGAATCCTAATCCCTTATCTATTTGCATTTCTTGTGGGACAAATGATAATCTTTATAAAAGAAAACTCTCAAGCCTGTCTTATAATCTTCTTCTTCCACTAAATAATTTTCAAGACATTACTAATTACACTATTATCCCATATCAACCCTCTTTTGACGGCCATCACTTCCATTATGACCCCAAATGCACCATAGCAAATATTTCTTCACCAAAGTGGATCTTCTTGATCTCAAAAACAGATTCAAACAAAAATAAAAAAAATAATAACTAAAGGAATGAAAAAATCGTTATTAATTAAATATACGAGGAGAAAAGAAAAGGAATGATGGTACTTCAAACCAGAATGTGTCTTCCATTTATATACATCCACAATATTTGTCTTCTATCAAAAGAAAAGGCACATCAATTTTGCCACTCTGATTACAGTTGTAAAGATCAGAACATTGACTGATTTGAGAGTTGATGAAAGTAAATTTGCAAAGCCAAATGCGAAAAGGACATTCATTGTGTATTGATGAATTTCAATCCACATTTGGCATTTTTACAGAACAAGAATTGGGGGAT
Source organism: Atalantia buxifolia (assembly GCA_030444775.1). Classification (NCBI taxonomy): domain Eukaryota; kingdom Viridiplantae; phylum Streptophyta; class Magnoliopsida; order Sapindales; family Rutaceae; genus Atalantia; species Atalantia buxifolia. The sequence goes on along the minus strand of CM059834.1, from coordinate 13,802,670 downwards.
GAAGAGCGACAACATTCCAAAAGCACATGATATTTATGTGCAGAGACGAGTCTTAGAAGGTATCCATTTCAACGGTACGCAGCAGCTCCAAAATCCTCTGTCCATACAGAGCTATTATAATATAGACATTTGTTCTCATGAATTCCAAGTTACATCCAATGATGTCACATTTTGGTGAACTCATTCTATCCCAAACTCGATATTCAGTGTTATATATGCTAGATATTTGTGTGTGAAATAGCAGAAAATGAAAAAAATGCTATCGTACCCATAACATAACTCTCCAAGAATGGAATATTTTGTCCCATACTCATCTAGATATGTTAATATCCATAAATCAATGTATGAGACATTAAACAATTCAAGAACTTTTCAAGATTAACTATGCAAAACAAGGCTGATATCCAGGCTAAGTCACAGTCGAAAAATGATCAGAGCAATTTACTCTACTCACAGATGACTGCCGAGGTGTAGCTGAGGTTCCCCAGGGAGTTTTACTCAAATCTTCCTGCTTTTCTTCAATTGACTTTCTTGGATTTTCAAGTGCAACCATGGGCCTCTCAGCATCTCCTTTTGCAGTCGTGCTTAGAAATTTCTTTCCTTGTTCAGGAAGATCAACAGCCCTTGAATGTATTATCTCTATCAATCTATGAATTTCATCCCTGCACGTTGAATAAGGTTCGTTAAAAATAAAAACCAGAAAATCTGAATTGAAAAAGAAGAATTGCAAACTGGATTAGGAATCCACAAATCAACCAAAAAAAAAAAAAAAACTACGTAAGTAGTTTCTCTGCATAACAACAAAACTTCCTACAGCACAAATATGCTCTAACAAAACAGAGGTCGCTAGAAGTACATGGAAAAGATTTTGTTGCTAGTTTCTACAGATTTTAAGACTTAGTAATTCAGGTACGGTAAAGGTGCTTATGCAGGGATAGAATTGCATTTCTGCAATTCCTGCCCCCAGTCCAATTTGAACAACAAGGTTGATTTGATTTTTGGTCTATGTTTTTGTCTTGTAACTCAAAGCTAAAGTTACTATTTAAGGAATCCCAAATTATCAAAGCTGTCTTAGATCAATTGTCTAGGCAATTATCAATAATAAGCTAGGTTGATGTGGCTATTTTCTATCAAGGGAAATAGACAATGTGATCAATAACCATATACCTAGAAAAGCTTTTGCCCTCTAATAGCTGCTCAATTTCAGAAAGCCCATCATTATCAGCTGCATTCTCTCTCTTGTCTTGTTTGGACCCATCAAAGTCAAAACCATTCTTCGATCTATCAGCAGTGCTGCTAGGACCAGCAGCATCAGTTGATCTGGATTCTCCATGCTGCAGGTATTCAATCATAAAGTGAAAAATAAGAAAAATACATTGCCTTATTCAAGTAAAGAAAGAAAAAGGCATAAATTTAATTATGAGAGAAGCATCACAAAGACTTCAAATAATGCTCCCCATATAGATGAAAAATAAACGACAAAAAAAATGCAAACTCTCCATGCTGCAAGTATTCAATCATACAGTGAAAAATAAGAAAAATACATAGCCTTATTCAAGTAAAGAAAGGAAAAGGCATAAATTTAATTATGAAAGAAGCATCACAAAGACTTCAAATAATGCTCCCCAGATAGATGAAAAATAAAAGACAAAAAATGCAAACTTTGCATATTCAAATGAATTACAGAATGGAAAAGTTGAAACCCAAAAAACAAAATGACAATTGCTGTGCACTCCTCCATTGCAAGTACTAAGCATCAGTCACTGTAGCCGGAATTTTTTTTTTTAATAAGAAAACAAATTTTTATCATGAAAGGGCATATAAAGCATGATGGAAACCCCAAAATGAGTTAAAACCTAAGTAACCAATTCAAAGTGCAAGAAGCAATGTGACTGTGAGGCTGAACAAATTTGTCCTGGGCCTTGGTTCCTCATAACACTTTGAGAGCACCAATATATATATATATCAAAATAAATCATACATTTACGCCAGCACCGTCTTCAGCACATTCCTCCTCCTCTGCATCCAATATTTCTGTTCCATAAGAACTTTAAATCAATTAATTACTCCATACAATGATTGTTCCTATTTATAAACAATAATCAGCTCGAATTGACTAAAAAAGATAATTCACACCGATTACTGAACAGCCTTTTATTAAATAATAAAAAAAGGCATTAACTGAAACCAATCTCGCTCCCCTAAGAAAAACCTAAATTAATCACATTAAATAATAAACATAAACGAAAAGTGCTACTAAGCGGCTTCAACAAACCATGATGTTCTTCTCGTTGTTGATTGGTAGGAGCAGGAAGGGAGTGTTGAGGAGATTTAAAATTTGAAAAGAAAGAGGGCAAGATTCGTGTGGCGCCGCCTGTTATGAGCCGGTAAGCAGGATCGACAAGCTTCGAGAGCCACCGACTTTGTTGCTGCGGCCGCGCGTAGGGCGTCGCCGGAGGTTTCCTTGTCGACTGTTTCCTTAACTTTCCACCGGCGCCCCGCTGTGCTGCGTTTTGCGCCAATGATAACGACGTCGTTTCGTTGTTCGTTCCCATCCCTCCTTTTAGTTTCGCACAAAAAAAGCTCTCGCTTTGTGCTTACCGTGGAAGCGCGCTTTTCGACTCTTCTTTTTGGCTTTTTCAACTGGACCCTTTGTCGCAACTCACTAGTCTGAAGTCTCTAGCCAATTTGACGAGGAGTTTAACGCCCGAGTTCAGGTATTGTGGGTCCCCGAAAGTCAATCTACGTAGAAAACTCATGCTGCGAATAAAAGATTGATTACGTGTGTGATAATTGATAAAACATGATTTTTAATTTTAATTCTGATCAAAAAAATTATTCTTAATATTTTATTATTCTTTATATTCATTAACTAAATTTAAAAATTTTAATTTTAATTTGAACACTCTTTTTAATGTTAAAAATATCTATTTAGATGAACAACCTTTATTTACTCAATACACTCATAAACTATTCAAACTATTCAATACACCACTGGAGGAAGATAATCAAATTAACATTGCATATAGAGATTTAAATGTTTAATTATTAATTTTTCTTTCCAAAATGATGAGTAACAAAACAAAAGCTATTCAGCCAACTACCGCAAGTGTAGATAATCAAATTAATATCGCATATTTTGATGTTTAAGCATTAATTTTTCTTACGAAATGAAGAGCAATAAAACAAAAGCTAACTTATTAAAAAAATAAATTAGTATAGAGCTTAATTTGGTGCCACTTTTTATACCGAAAAACTCAACTTGGTTTATTTGCTTGCCATACACTAGAAGCCACTGATATGTTGACAAATTATTTGAGCAGCATGGCTCTTTATTCACTGAGGCATTTTTTAGTATTGTGGTCAAGTATTGTTGTTTAAAATCTGCAACATTAAATTATTTAGTAAATGCTGCTATAACCTGAGACCTAACTTGATTTAATCCATCCCTTATATGATAAAATATCTATAATATCTTTACTATTTTCATCAAAATTATTATTTAAAAATTATATTTATTATATAATTTTTATTTTATTTTATAATTACAATTTTTTTTCCTAGGAATTGTTATTGGCATATTTTATTAGTGGTCCATGTGCCACATTATTGAATGGGTTATAATTGAAATTTAAATAATAAAATAAATAATGAGCTGGAATTCTATTGGTCAATTGGAAAAATCTAACTATCCACTTTAATGGAAAGTGGAAATAAGAGTTTTATTAAAATTGGTCCTCTCTCTACCCATTATATATATATATATATATATATATATATATATATATATATATATATATATATATATATATATATATATATATATATATATATATATCACGTTAATTTTATATAATAAAAAATTGAGTCACTCTAAAGGGGTCAAGAGAGAAAAATCAATTTTGCTAAATCTTTAATTTTTACAATGAAACTGGTATGTTTTCTCTCAATTATGATAATGTGAAAATCATGATACTCTATAATCTTAGTGATTGAAGTTTACCTAAATTAGTGTTTTCTTACTTTATGAGAATTAAAGAAAATTTCAACAAGCGGTATCAGAGGATGGTTTAAGAATTCAAAATTTCCTATTAAAATTTGTAATAAGTCTCTCTTAAATTTCAATTGTCTTTATGGGTATTTACTAATTTGAATTATTATTCCATATATACATAAGGTGGAAAGAAAATTACTGGCATACAAATTTTTTGTATATATAATTTTGTTACAAAATAGCTTAAAAAGGGGCAGCCCAAGATGGGTTTTGGCTGTTGGCGGCCCAATGCTCAAGGATGAAATTAAGGTTTTCTTTTGAATTTTTTTCATGAGACACCTTAAGATGTCTTTGGTTTATGTTTTCGGCAAAAGGTTAGAATTTTGTTGCATTTAAGTCTAACAGAATTTATTAGTGGTGGCTAAAGGAAATATGTGATTTAGATATTAAGAATGACTTTTTCGTACAGATCATTAATGTCACTTAAGGTATTATAAAATCTGAAATTTAGTATAAAAGTTTAATAAACAATCAAATATTAATTTATGTAGAACACATATATTTATTAATGTTCATGCAATTTGATGTCTATATTGTTTATAATTTGTTAGTCACCAAAGTGGCTAAATGAGAAAGTTTTCATAGATGTCAAATTAAATTTAGTTTTAAGTACTTGTAATTATTGTAATGCTTATCATTGAACGACATGTTGATTTTGTTATATGGGTATATTGAAATTCATAGATTATAAAGTATTTAAGAATGGCCCAAATGTTGATTAATTAATTTTATAATCTATGATTATGGTTGTGGGTAATTAGTATACTTGATTAGATATGTTTAGTACATCTTAAGAAAGCAACCATGTCTAGTTAATGTGTATCTGATTACTAATTATTGTAGTGCATTGTTATATCGCCCAAAGGTGAACTTCAATATGCGCTATTGTGCTTAATGTTTATGTGAATTTTATCTTAATCTATATTATGTATCTAAGTTTAAAGCATTAATGTGTGATGATAACTCTATGAAATGAGAGTTATCATGACACTTTTAAACTTAAATTAGCAATATTTATAGGGTAAATAATGTACTTTTATTGTATTTTAGTTATAACTTGCATGAGCATCTATTTTAGTTTATTTTTAATAAATTGAGTTGTTTTGGAATAATTTGTGCTTAGATTGTATGCATAATTGTAGGTAACCGAAAGCTTAAGTTTTAGTTACAACTTGCATCAGCATCTATTTTAGTTTTTTTTTTAATAAATTGAGTTGTTTTAGAATAATCCATGCTTAGATTATATGCATAACTGTAGGTGATCAAAAACTCAAGTTTTAAGGATGGAATGCTGCTGCAACAGACTTGTAGAGACAATGAAAGAAATTGGCTACAGAGGAATTGAAATAAGTCTGGAACAGCGAAGATGCTGTAGCAATCCTGGAGCCATAATAGACTGGATTTCACGTGCAACAACTAAAAGATTATGATCTAAAGTTTTCAAAAATAGAGGATATACGTCATACACTTTCGGTTGCCCTAATTATGAGTTATAAAAAGAGCACACATGAAAAGAAAAAAAGGGAGTCGTCACCCAAAGAAATCACCGAGCAGAAACAATAAGAAAACAAAAATTAAGAGAGAGATTGAGGGTTGTAACAGAAGATTCGAGGAGAAATCCTAAAGACTAAGCAGAACAGAACTCAGTTCTTCTGCTTATTTTCTTGTTTTCTATTTATTTATAGGGATGTATTGGATGGCTATAACAATTTTATTTGCTATTCTATCGTAAATTATATACTGAATTTGATTGTGGTTGAATGATAAATGATCTTAATAGATATTTGACTAATTTACGCGTGTTGTTTTGTGTTTGCTATAGCATTTTGTCTTAATTGCATTATTTTAATTCCCTATTTTGGCTGACCACCCATTTAATAGATACAAACTAAGAAAAAGCCTAAAAAATGTCTGACTTAGTGGATCAAATTAAGACAATACTTGGTTTAGATTGGGTTTCCTAAATTCAGTGAATCTCAATTTGAATAGGTTCATGCTTAATTTATAATTAGTGAAGAATTAGATATAGGGATTCACCATGTAGGATGATTAAAACCAAGAGTATTTAATGTTGTATTTAATATAAATATAACAATTGATCACTTTTAGGTTGTATTTGATATAAAATATCAAAAAAGCGACAACTGAGGATGCATGAAGGATTCTTCTCAGTGTTGTAGTGGATGTTATAGCAATGATACTGTAATTGAAAAATAGTCAAAGCCAATCACTCAACTATTCTATTCCCATTGGTTACATTCTTGTGTTTGACGCAAGAATTTTCTTAATTGCATTTTTAGTTTAATTAATTCATTAGTTTAATTAATTCATTAGTTTTATAAATTGTCTTATTTTAATTTAGAACAAAATTGCGCTGTTAAGATTGCTGTAGCAAATCTAATAACATCAATCCCTGTGGCGACGATTTGAATACTCATCAGTATATTAGTTATTGTGTATACTTGTACATTGACACCTATAGAAATAGAAATAACCCAACATGTGAGCATTTATATATATCTGCAACATTTGTGCTTGCTGCTCTTCATTCGCAAGCTTCGCTTGTTGTTACGTTCAATGACCTTAATTACCTATATTGGTCTAAGCAAATCCAGTTTTACTTCAGTGTTTTAGATCTTGACTTAGTACTATTAATTGAAAGGCTAGCTGCTATTATTGATGAAAGCAGCACTGAAAAAAGATCTCCTTATAAAACTTAGGAAAGATCAAACAAATCGAGTCTGATATTTATGCGGATGACAATTGCCAACAACATCAAGTCTACAATTTCAAGAATTGAAAATGCTTAGGAATATATGGAATTTATGAAAGAGTGTTCTCAGTTGGAATCAACTGATAAGTACCATGCCAGGGCATTAATAGGTACGTTGATCGTATATAAGTTTGATGAGAATTGTACCATGCATTAACATGTGACTAAGATGCTAGATATAGTAGCAAAATTAAGGTCCATAGGGATGGAAGTGAGTGAAAGTTTCCTTGTGAATTTATTATCAACTCTTTTTGCAATAAATATGGACACTTCACTAAAGATTACTTAAAGCGTAAAGTTTGGTTTGAAAAGAAAGGTAAGTTTAGTGCTTTAGTATGTTTCGAATCAAACTTAGCTGAAGTTCCTTATAACATATAATGGATTGATTCTAGTTGCACTACTTACATTTCAAACAGGATATAAAGATTTCTTACGATCTAAACCATAAACATAAATGAGAAGTTTATTTTCATGGGGGAACCAGGTTAAAGCTCTAGTTATAGCATTGAGACTAACCATTTGATTTTAGATATTGAACATTATTTAGATCTTTTTCAGACTCTTTATGTTCCTTCTATCTCTCACAATTTAATTTCCTTATCCAAACTTGATTTTGTTTTTTTTTTTTTACATTTAAGAGTGGATGTTTTAGTTTATTTAAATATAATAATATCGTTGGTTTTGGAATTCTTTCTGATGGTCTCTACAAATTAAGTATATGTGGCATTAAACATGATTTAGTAAATGAAAGTTCAACTTACTTATTGTATAAGCATTTGGGTCACATATTCAGAGCAAAAATATAAAGATTAGTAAAGAATGAAATCTTTCCATATTTGGATTTTAACGATCTTGATATTTGTGTGGATTGTATTAAGAGAAAACAAACAAAACACACAAGTAAGAAATGAGCCACAATAAGTACATAGTTTTTTTTTATATTTACATACCTTGATACATATGGGCCTTATGATGTTCCATCTTTTAGTGGAAAAAAGTATTTTACACCTTTATTGATGATTTTTCACATTATGATTATATCTATTTGTTGCATGAAAAATCTCAATCAATGGATACCCTAGAGGTATATTATTAATGAGATTGAAAGATAACTAGATAGAAAAGTGAAAATTGTCAAGTGTGACAGTTGAGGTTAATATTATGGAAGATATATTGAGAATAGACAATGCCCTAGTCCATTTGTTAAGTTCCTAGAAAGACGTGGCGGATGTGCTTAATACACAATGTTAGGTACACCAAAACAGAATGGTGTAGTAGAAAAGCATAATCGTACCTTAATAGATATGATTAGGAGTATGTTAAGTTACTTATCTTTACCCTTATCACTATGGATGGAAGCGTTAAAACCCGCCGCTTATTTGTTAAACACAGTTCATAGTAAGGCAGTTCTAAGGACTCTTTTTAAACTGTAGATGAGAAGAAAACTTAGTTTAAGACATCTGCATGTTTGGGCCTGTCAGGCGGAAGTGAAGACTTATAATCTGTATGAAAGGAAATTAGATTCAAGAACAATCAGTGGATATTTTATTGGTTATTAGAGAATCTAAAGGGTATAGATTATATTATCCTAATTATACTGCGAGGATTGTTAAATCTGAAAATATTAGGTTCATCGAAAATGGTAAAATTAATGGGAGTACGGAACCACAAAAAGTGAAAATTCAAGAAGTTATAGTACAAATTCCCTTGTTTGTTACTTATTTTAAAGTTGTTGTTCATGTAATTGTTGAACACATTAACAACTTTCTAGAACAACAAATAAATAATCTAGTACTAAATAATAAAGTCGTCAATAATGAATCTGTGGTATCTAAACTATAAGAAATAACATTAAGAATATTTAAAAAATAATATGTTATTTCTGATAATTATATGGTTTACTTACAAGAGGTAGAATTTGATTTAGGAATTGTTGAAGATCCAAATTTGTTTTCAGAAGTCATGAAAAGTGTTAATTCTTATAAATAGTTAGACACCATGAAAGAAAAGTTGAAATCAATGGATCACAACGATGTTTGGGACCTTATTGAATTACCTAAAGATTGCAAATGAATTAAGTGTAAATGGGTCTATAAGACCAAGTGCAATTCAAACGGTAACATAGAACAATATAAGGCTAGACTCGTTGCCAAAGGTTTTACTCAAAAAGACAACATTAACTACAAAGAGATCTTTGGACTATTCTTTAAGAATGACTCCTTTAGAATTATTATGGCATTAGTGGCTCAGTGTGATTTAGAGTTACACCAAATAGATGTGAAAATGTCTTTTTTAATGTGAATTTAGAGGAAAATGTTTATATGGTCTAAGTTTAAGGCTTTTTAGTTGAAGGAAATAAACACCTCATATGCAAATTAAAGAAATCAATATGCAAACTTAAGCAAACCTCCCGACAATGGTATCTTAAGTTCAATGATACCATTACTTCCTTTAGATTAAAGGAAAACATCGTTTACCGGTGTATATATCTCAAGGTTAGTGGGAGTAAGATTATTTTTTTGATTTTATATGTTAATAATATTTTGCTTGCTGCTAATGATTTTGGTCTACTTTATGAGACCAAGGTGTTTTTATCTAAGAACTTCGGAAAAATATAAGTGAGGCATGTTTTGTGATTAGAATTGAAATATTCCATGATAGATCGCAAGGATTGTTAAGGTTGTCTCAAAAAGTATATATTAATAAAGTTTTATAGAGATTCAGAATGGAGAAAATGCTTTGCAAGTGTTGTTCCAATTCAGAAAGGAGATAAACGTAGGCTTATGCAATTTTCAAAGAACGAATTGAAACACAAACAAATGGAAAATATTCCTTATACATTTATTGTTAGAAACTTGATGTATGCTCAGACGTGTACTAGGCTAGACATCAATTTTACTATCAGAATATTGGGCAGATATTAAAGTAATTCTGGATTGGATCAATGGAAAGCTGGAAAAAAAGTATTAAGATACTTGCAAGTAACAAAATGTCACATGCTCACTTATAAGAGATATGCTCATCTCGAAGTGATAGAGCATTCAGATTCACATCCATATTTGGTTATTTGTTTACGATGGCTGGAGGAGCCATCTAATGGAAAAGTGCAAAACAATATGTCATTGCTACTTGCATTATAGAAGCTGAGTTTATGGCATGCTTTAAAAATATTGTTCATGGATTATGGTAGCAAAACTTTATTTCAGGGCTTAGAATTGTCGACAGTATAGCTAAGCCGTTGAAGATTTATTGTGCTAACGCCGCAACAATCTTCTTCTCTAAAAGCAACAAGTATTCAAAGGGTGCTAAACATATGAAATTAAAATATCTTGCCGTTAAAGAAAAAAGTTCATAAACGAAGAGTGTCAATCAAGCACACTAGCACAAACTTTATGATTGCGAATTCTTAACAAAAGGATTAAACTTGAAGGTTTTCAGTGAACATGTTGAAAGGGTTGGTATTACTGAATGCCATTATTGACATTACATTTAAGTTTTTAGGGTCTTAATATTTGATATTCTAAACTCATTTAAATATTTTTCTAATTCTTTTATATCCTTTTTAATTTAATGGTATATACATGAATGATGATATGATTGTTAACATGTTTTGTTTCTAGCTAAGACATCATTATTGAACCATTATTGTTCTATTTCCCATTACAAGTCATGTTAAGTATGAAACTGATATTGTGATACATAAAAGGAACTATCTCGAAATAATGATGTGGAACCACTATGAACTGTATTAATTTTCGCTTAATGATGATTTTATGGTTTAACCAATGCAAGTAAGAATTTAGCTCTTACCATGCGCATAATGTTTATTATCATTAAACTGTTAAGTTGACTGTGTCACATAGGCCAAGTGGGAGAATGTTGGCATATTTTATTATTGGCCCACGTACCACATTATTGAATGGGTTATAATTAGAATTTAAATAATAGAATAAATAATTGGCTGAAATCCTATTGGTTAATTGGGAAAACCTAACTATCCTAGAAAGTGAGAATACGAGTTTTATTGAAATTAGTCCTCTCTCCACACATATATAGATATATCACGTTAATTTTATATTGATTAGAAAAGTGAATCACTCTAAAAGGTCCGAAGAGAAATCAATTTTATTAAATCTTTAATTTTTACTGTGAAACTTTATCAAGAAAATTGTTATAGATCAAAATATATTTTTTTCTCAATTATGATAATATGAAAATCATGATATTTTATAATCTTAGGGATTGAAATTTACGCAAATTAGGGTTTTTTTGCTCTATGAGAATTGTAGAAAATTCCAACAACTGTAGCTTGAAATGTGTAACTAGTCTCAAATGAGGGTCTAAGGGAATATAATTATAAAGTGAATGAGTGTGGAAAATGAGTATTCAAAATAATTGTATTATATTGGCTCATACAAGATTATCCTTAATAGTAATTAGTATTATGAGTATTTTTGTAATAAATTATTTTATCAAGATTAGAGTATTCAAAGTAATTTTCAGAATATAAATAGCACCATCTAAATAACAAAGATATTATAAATTTTTAATCACATAAATGAGTGTGTATTATGGCAAACATTTTTAATGTTATAACTTTTAAGTTACAATTGTCCAACCACAATACTAAATATGGCCTTAAAAAATTGTTATCTGAAATATGTTGGACATAATATTAATTAATAGTTTTAATATAAAACTGTATAAGTGAACAGATTTTACCACCATTTATTAGCTTCATTCATCAAAGTAGAATTTTGAACAATTTCAAAAAAAAAAAGCAGAAATTTGAATTAACTATGTTGTAATAGCATATTTATGATGTAATTTTAGCATTTTATAATATAATTTTAAAAAATGCAACTACATTTTTCATGATCTTTTATGAACATTTTTTTTTTTGAACAAATAGATATTCATGTCTTGATTTTATAAATGTTGTAAAAACAACTTTCTTTTATCTTAAATCGGAGAATTTGTAGATTGCTAAGCTTGTGGGATAACCCAATTATGCTTTCCCATGTGTCTGAGACAATGTCTTGATTAGAATTAGTATTAATGTTAAAAAATTTGTAAATCCTACTTTTGGATCCACTACTCAATCATGTGACATGTATCATTGGACTGTCCAATTATTTAACATGTTGAATGGTAAGACAATCTCACACAAATTTTTTCCCTAAAATCTAATTACTTTGTGAAAATTATAACTTAAAAGATATTTTCATTTATGTTTCGAGGTAAAAAAAAACTTGTCTTCTAAAAGCACTTTAATTGCACAGCTACTCTCTAAGAAACAATGATTAATTTAGTATTCAACTAGGCTAAGCGTGGGCTATACTCTCACAACACAGTTCGGAGAATTAACGTGGGGACTCAACAAATTTTCCCTTCCAATTATTAAATAGGTGGAAATGAATATTTCCTCACTCTTGTGGCTAGAGAGTATATTCCTCAATTATTATTAATGGTAGAAATTTAAGCTATACTTCATATACTTGATCTAAGAACAAGTCCCATACTCCCATTAGATATCATCATAGAATTGATCTAAGATGAGGTGCCAATAGATGTTTGATTATATCAGTAGTATTCTACTATTTTAATTGTAACATATCAATATTAAATAATTAGTGATTTATTTAGTATTCATAAGTCCTGAAGATGATTAACAGAGCATTTCCTCTAGTAAAAGATGATTAAATATAAGGCAACATGGAAACACGAAGCCTAATGTTTATATTAACAGAATAAGAAATTGTTTAATAGCCTGACAGAGCAATACGATGCTGAAAATCACAAATTAAAATCCATTTGTGCACCCAAGCAGTCACACAACCAAGCAGACCAGAGACATATCATACTAGCCACAGACTTGCAAGGTTACATTTTACAATACCACTCTATAATGAAACATACTTCGCGACTTAGTTGACAAATAATTCTAGATTGATGTTCTAATTTAGTCCAAATAGAATCTGAAGCCCCTCGATTTTGCATTGACTTGTAATCAATGCTCCTATGTTAAGACTTTAGAAGCAGTGGCTTCAGTCTCTGGCTCTTCTAAAGTAGCTTGTTCCAGCTCTTCGACTACTGGCTCAGAATCGATACCACCCTGACTATCGCTTGGCTCAGAAATGCACTCTGCTTCAGGCTCCAAATCAGGCTGTTCTGAAAGCTGAGAAATGGAAGCAGAATCTACTGTTGTGTTAGCCAGTGTAGTCTTCTCAGAGGGTAGTTTGGGAAGCGACTTTCTAAGTGGTTTCTTGTAGTGTTGAGGGGATGATCCTTTGGCAACCCTATTCTGAGTGAGTTTCACATCTAGACTAAACCGACCTGATTGAGAGCTGTGGCTGATGTTTCCATCTGAGTCTTTGATACGTGAGCTCCTGGACCGGCTAAGCCTGGGAGATTTAGCCCTGGTTGGCGGTATCTGCCATCAAAATGAAAACCAAGCTATTGTTAAAATACAGAAGGTATATATTGACATCATAAAAGAAAACATGCTAAAATTCAAAGTTAAAATCAAGTTCACACTTTCCAGGAATAACAAAATAAACTCATTGAACATTTTCTTAGATGTACCTGATCAACAGGAATAACCACAAAACAAACACTATGGGTTTTCCTAAGGTCACTAAATGCAACAAAGCAATTTTGCACCATTAATGCTATTTTAACCCCCATTAGATTCAGCTTATCAATGAAATATCAAAGCAAACAAACTATTAGCAAGAAAAACTATTAAGAGCATGAAGTCTTGTAAAACAAGATAAGTACAGAACAAGAAACTCTTGCAAATTGACTCAATCATTTGCCAAACACCAGGGATCTATTATCATTCTTCATTGAATTCATGACTAAAGCTGATTTCTAGAAAGGGAATGGGGCAAGTAGCAAGAAGTTAGTAACTACAATCACATCACTATGCTTCATTCAATGAATATAAATATGTACCAGCAAGCGATAGAGAAGGGCAACAACCAAATATAATATTTGCTGTCCGCATCACCTCTAGATTAGCAGTGGGGACAGTAGGAATTGCACTAAATGACCTAAGAGAATCACAACAATAAACAGAAGCTCGAACTAAAGTGTTAATAGAAAACACAATACCTTCTCAACTCCACCTGTGGTGGAGCAGGTTCAAGATAGAAGCTAGGCATAAGAGTTGCTTTAAACATTAAATTCTTCCGCAACATCTTAATCTCTACTTCTTGATTCTCCTATAAAATTAAAGCGCCACATCAGCTGAGGGACAGGTTTTTAGGAGAGAAATAAAGTCAGACGAGCATACAACTATTCAAGTAAAAACACCACCTGGGTTTTCGCCTGCATTGTAGTTTTTTCCACTTCCCTTGCATGAATCTTCTCCTCAAGCTTCGCATAGAACTTCACAACCAAAAGTAAATAAAATAAGTATGAATTGTGAAGTTGTCCAATTGATGATAAAATAGCAATCAAAAGTCAATGTGCAAAGATGAATCTAATGAACCTCTTTACGTTTTTGAGCTCTCTCATCGCACTTAAAACTGAAGCCATAGGCAGGAAGGACACCTGTTCTTTGGGGTTTTGTATCTCCTACAGGGCTCCTGTAACATAAAAGGAGAAACAAACTCCTAGTAAGACCAGAATGAGACATAAATATCAAGGTTAGAAACATCCACAGCTAGAAAACATACAAAGAAGAAGGTGTGCTTTCTTTAACTTCTGTTGGCCCCTATTTCAGATGCTTTTGATGTCTTGCCTTTTCCCTACAGCGATATACACATAAAAAACTACTTGAATAATGTTTCTTGAATTGTAACAACAAATTTACAAGTGAAACAATTTTGCTTTCAAATCCAAGTCCTCTTTGACACTATTATTCATGAAGTCGGAAAAGAGGAAGGAAATGTACTAAGATCTAGATGCATAAGAGCCTTGCCTTAGGCCTATGGAATCTTTAGTGTCTGTGGCAGGTGATGATATGCGAGACATTCTGGTTTGCTGCACAAAGAAAAAAGGAAGTATTAGTTTGAGCAATAAGGCCCTATACCTAATCTTGTAGACTGACAGAAATGATTATTAACTGGCGATGGAATGGAGTCCATGCTTTATTTAGCTTTTAAAAGAAGAAATGGTGAAAGCACGGACCACCTGGGAAAGATGAGCAGGCCTAGGTGCAGATACTATTTTTGCTAGCCTTCCTGAATCAAGGCCTGTGGTGCTTCCAGAGATAAGCGTATCATTGGATAATCTCCTGTTAGTTGCAATGGCAAGAGGCTGCTTTGAGGTGACTGAACCAATTTTCCCATCTTTGTTCTTCTTTGCCAAAGCTGCTATGCTTTTTGGTCGTGAACCCTTCTCATTCACTTCCCTAACTGGACCTTTCTTGGAGTTATCTGCATTTTTCCTTTTTTCAACTCCTAATTCCTACAAAATGGAAACAGCAGTGAGACGGATATCATATCAAGGGAAAAGTAACATAATGTCTATTTGACAGTTTTGCACCTTATGTAGGGTCAAACCAATGAATTCCTCTTGAAGGGTTGATACTTCTCCATTTTTATCAGAGCTACTGTCAGCAATTGTACTCTCGGGTGCCAGTTCAACTGTTTTAGCACTCTCATTGGGTCATTCATTTTGTGTAACAATGTTACAAGCTTTATTAAGTTTCTCCATCATCAGCTCACCCTGACCAGAGTTATAAGCCTCATTTTGGTGGTCAATCTCATCTCCGATAATAAGATTAGTGGCTTCCATCGCACTGAAACAATTGAAATCCATCATCACACTTACATCTGAGTTTGCTTTTACCGCAAAGGTAAGCAATATAAACAAAATAAACGAATAAAAAGAGAATTCAACTTACAGCAGAAAATAGAAGTCACTATTGTCATTACACTCATTTCAAACTTATTTTCCCAGTTTTAGATAATGAGAAAATGATAGGCAAACAAACAAAGAAAAAAGTTCTCTTATTTTTCATTTAAAATATAAATTTCCCATTAGAGGGAAGAAAAAAGAATTGTTGCATTGAGCTCGATACAGTATAAATTCCTACTCAGTAATAGAAAATTCTAACCAAGCTATCCCAGCAACTAAACAAGCACACAAAAAGATTCTTTTCCAGACGACTCAATTACATCAAACACATGGCAACAAAATCACTTTCAATTTATTTAAAATACGTACCTCAAGGAAAAATAAACATGGATTAAAATTTTCAAGAAAGCATTTGCAAACAAACCCATTTATCCTCCTTTTCAACAAACAAACAAGCAAACAAGCAGACCTATTCATCCAAATTGCACATACAACAATTGGAAACTAAAATCTACCAAAGTAAAAGCGCTACAAACTTAAAAAGATTAGAATGCTAAAGCACCATCATTATCAATAAGAGGGCAGTACAGTTCTCATTAAATTAGCGCTAAATTTACAGTAACCAACAACTAAAGCAAACACAAGCGAAAACCCTTGCATAAAACCCTAATGCTGAATGAATGCCAATCAACAAAATAAAACCGGAAAAGCAAACTATTAAACACATCAAAATCCACTCTCCTGCCCATTAAAACACCCCCTATTGTCGTAATTCTTGGAACCAAATTATCTGAAAAAAGTGGAGATTTGAACAACTTTACTCATCAAAGTGCACTAAACGAAAGTGTCAGATCAAAAAGAGCGCCATTGGGTCTCCTTTGCAGTATATGGTATCTCTCTTTTATCCCTTTCAAAATGGATAAAATATCTACTAAAATTTGTACTTGCTCTACTGGTCCTGTGAAGGGGGGCCGGTAAAATATTAAAGAAGAGGAGTGAAAAAAGAACTAGGAGGTGAGATTAATGGTACTTTAAATAAGAATTAAATCGACAGGGTAGAACAAGAAATGGCTGATTTGGATTTTGGATTCACAAGACAATCCCGTTTCATCAGACAAAAGAGTTGAGAGAATTTTTAAATCCAAGGTAAGTGTGCAGTTACAGACGGTTGATTTTAAATAACAAACGTGGGCAGATTTAATTTGTGTTCATTGTTTTTTTAACTGGATAATGTTGTGTCAGAGATTATATTTACATCATATGGTGCTCACATTTTTACAAAAGAGATTGTTATATTATATTATTATGTATAATACGTGATTATTTTACAGTTGTTGAATTTTATGAAAATATAAAATAATAAATTATATTATTTTTATAATTATTAGATTTTTATTCAATGATTATGGAAGAATCATGTATGTTACATGATGATATAATATAATTAAAGCCTTTTACAAATTGTTGTAATTTATAACATAATAAAAATGAATTTGTGAGTAATAGAATTTTAGAAACTAGAAACCAATTAATATTCTAATTAACAGAAAAATGTTTGTGTATAATGATGGAGATGGTAATATTATTGACTTTTTGTTATTTGAGCCTAAATATTATTTTTAGGGTGTTTGATAGGTTAGTTTTCAACTAATTTTTTTTTTAGTTGATCATTCAAGTTCAAATCTTAAATTTTAAAAGGATTATTCTCGCAAATAGAGGTACTAGTAAGATTTTCTATAGAGTTTGTCACCAACTGAAAGAATTTGATTGGACAGATAACTCAAAAATGAAGGACAAGGAACTAAACATGTCTTAAGATCTATACACAAAATATTATTTAATGATGAAAGTAACTTGTTATCAGCTAGACAGGGGGTTTTAAACTTAAATCTACTGTAACTTCTTGTCCCAAAACAAGTACCGCCTTTGTAGGAAAACAAGTTAAATGCTAGTAGAGAGAAACAAGTACCAAAAGGCCCCAAAATCCAAAAGGGAGTTCTCAACCGACACTAACGAAGGTCGGTCTCCCGTTGCTATTGCAAAAAACGACTTCACTTTTCATCGTTCTCTTTATGGTGCATGCATATGTCATATTTGAGAAGACGATACACCAATTGTAAAATGCAATTGGAGGATCTTCGATTCGGTGTACCCTTAAAAATTGTAAGTATGCTGCGCAGCTTATTAGTTGTCAATCTGGCTATCCTATTGAGACTTTTTGGGTGCTTAGTGACATTCATAATCCATGCAATGATAGAGCGATTTTCGAGTTTAAACATGTTGCTTGCGAGACTAGCAATTAAGTCGTCTAATGTTGTTGTTTTAGTTGGAAGACCTTTCAATGGAATTACACTACGTGCTCTTTGGTATTGTAGTTGGTGCTATTCATTTGGAGATGAAGGCCTTGTCCAGTTACATGTACTAATTTATTTATTTTTTATATAGTATATTCAACATGCGGCGTCAAAAAATTATTAATGTAATAATACATATTTTATTTTTATATCCTTAGATTAAGGATAACTAAGTTAAAATAATAATTTTCGCAACTATATCTCTATGACTATAGAGAAATTTTTCTGTAATTGAACTTATTTGTTGAATAAAAAAATGTTTACAAACGTGGCTTTGACTCAAACATTATGAACACTCAAAGTTTCTTCTACAGGATCCCCCGTGGCAGCCAAACCGCCCTTTTTACCAAACCGCTTTAAAACCGGTTGCTAAATTTAATTTTTACAATAAAATTTGATTAATTAAATTTTGGAAAAGGGTAAATTTCAGCCTCCCTCCTTGCGAAATGACAATTTTCAAATCGCCTTTTTTACTATTAAAAATATTAAGCTACTCTTCAAAAATCATTATATGTCTGTTATTTTTAACGGTTAAAAGGATAAAACGGTATTTATGCATTCCTCTAACAGTCAAAAAAGAAAAAAAAAGTCAAACGTTTATATGAGTTAATTTTTATGGGCCCAAATCTTTTTCAGTTTTTCAAAACACACATAAAAATTTTAAATATTTATTATATGCATCCCTAATATTTTAAAATATTTTCATTTTGCACATATGTCTAATTTTGTTCGAACTAAATAAATTTTAATTTTTTTATTTAAAAAATTTATTTTAAAAATAAATAAACAAATTAATTAAAGTTATAAATAGAAAAATAATAATATTTTATATTTTTATATTTATTATTATAATCATTATTATTCTTTTTCATTTTGCAAAGTATTTAAAAATATATATGGATAAAAAAAATCAAAGAACAAAAGAAAAATGCAACCACAAACTTAATCTAAAGCTTCAAAGCCTTTCTCACCAAAATCACTGTCATTGCACACAACCCAGAACTCTTCAAATCCTTTACTTATTCATCAAACTGAAAATAACAAACAATAATAAAATAAAGGATAAAATTTCATCCAGCCCCCTATACTCTATATTATTTATAATTTATTTATAAATATTATACAACTTTTTAAATTATAAAATTTCTTTTAACCCCTTACATTCAATTTTATTTTATTGAAACCCTAAAGTATAAATTCGCCCCCTATAATTTTAAATTTCTAAAATAAACTCCATTCAATTACAAATATAATAATTATTAAATGAATTATTATTTTATTATAATCATAAATATAATTATATCTTTTAAATAGATTTTATTGTTATTATTAATAACAAGAATAAAAGTGTTATAATTAATTAATCTATTAACAATAATTAATAAAAAAATTCGTTAAATTATTAATTATAATAAATAATTAATGATGATTATTATTATTAATTAATTTTTAAATAATAATAACAATAACAATAATTAAAATACAAAATAATAATTATGATAAAAATTAATTAAGAATTTTATAATAATTTGTTACAATTTAACTCATTCCAATTCCTCATTTTTATTTTAGCTATTCAGATTCCTCATGTCTTAAAATCAATTTATTCTAGCTATTTGTCAACATAAACAAATATTATTGGGAAAGCAACAACACCACAACAAGCAATAAGCTAATAAGCAATATGCTAATAATAATAATAAATAATACCCAACTTAAACCCTCATGAAACAGATCAAATTGACAGTCAATTATCCAATTTTATTTCTTTTTTTCCTTTTTTATTTTTTTTAATTATAAAATTTTGTTACAACCTAATTTCAGCTTTTGTCACTTGTAATTTCCAATTCAACCTTTCCTTTTCCTTTGCAACTTGCAACTACTAACACCACCCTTCCCCAGTCTCTTTTTTCCCCTTAAACGTCCTCAAAATTCCAAAAACTCCAAAATAAAAAAAAAAGAAAAATGAAAATAATAATTATTAATAATACTTTTATTATTATTAATTATAATAATAAAAAAAGAAAAATTAATGATTATCGTTAATTATTAATAAAAAAACTCCAAAATGAAAAAAATTAATTATTAATAATAATTATTGTTAATTATTATTATTTTTGACAATTTAATGAAAAATTATTATTAATTATTGTTAATAGATTAATTAATTATAGATACTTTTTATTCTTGTTATTAATAATAACAATAATAATCTATTTATTATTAATAATGACAATAATAATCTATTTAAAAATATAATTATATTTATGATTGTAATAAATAATTATTAGGGTTATTATCATTTTGCTACTTTAGGAATTGCTAAATATCAAATGACTATAAGAAGTATTGTCTCCTATCATTTTACTATTATATCTTTATAAAAAATATCATTTTATTACTTTTCCGTTACAATTGTTAGTTGACCATTAGTTGACCGTTAGTTGACTAACACAATACCAATTTTACCCTTCATGATTACAAAAAATAATAAGATAAATTTGTAATTCATATATCATAATTCTAGCAAAAAAAATTATGTTGGCATTTTATATCTATTTTAATAAATATATTACAAATTTATTTTGTAAATAAGCTTCAAATATTTTTTTTTTAATCATGAAAGGTGAAATTAGTATTTTGTTAGTCAACTAACTGGTCAACTAGCGGTCAACTAACGATTATAACGGGAAAGTAGTAAAATGATATTTTTATAAAGATATAGTTGTAATGATAGGAGACAATACTTCTTGTAGTCATTTGATATTTGACAATTCCTGAAGTAATAAAATGATAATAACCCTAATTATTAATATAATTCATTTAATAATTATTATGTTTTTAATTAAATGGAGGTTATTTTGGAAATTTAAAATAATGGGGGGCGAATTCGTACTCTAAGGTTTTAATAAAATAAAATTAAGTGTACGAGACTAAATAAAATTTTACAATCCAAAAAACTTTATAATATTTATGAATAAATTATAAATAATATATAATATAGGGGGCTCAGTGAAATTTTACAGGCCAGCCGTAAATGTAACTTAGACGGACCCTAAAATAAATTCATTCTATTATTAATAATATGGTTAGTTCAAGATTAAAGAATATTTATAATCTAAAATTAAGTAATCCCAAGTATCATTATTATTGAAAAATTCATGGAGTTTAGAAGTTTGCCTCTTTATTATTATCATTATTATTCTTTTTTCATTTTGGAAAGGTACTTAAAGAAAATATAGATATAAAAAAAAAGGAAAATTAAAGAACAAAAGAAAAATACTACTAGAGTTTCACCAAACAAATGAAAGGAGTAAGGATGAGAAAAATGAAAAGAAAGAAAAAAAAATGCTACTGGAGTCATGTACATGAAAGGAAAAAAAATGAAGAAAAAGACGAAGAAGAAGTAAGGATGAGAAAAAAAAAGAAAAAAGGAAGGAGTAAGGATGAGAAAAATGAAAGGAAAAAGAAAGTTACTGGAGTCATGTACATGGAAGAAAAGAAAAAAAATAAAGGAGTAAGGATGAGGAAAAAATAAATGAAAGGAGAAGACAAATGAGTAAGGATGAGAAAAAAATGAAAGAAAAATGAAAAAAAAAACGAAGATAGTATTATCGTAATTTATATATGATGGCATGTCTTGTAATTTATTTAACTAATATGTTTAATTTAGAAAAACTATCAATTTATTTAAGCCTATGAAGTCATTTCAACACTTTATTTTTTAATTTATTTTTCAATGACTAGTCATACATCAACTATTTTTTTTATTTTTCAATGATTAATCACATAACAATCTTTTTTTTTATTCTCACAATGTCGTTACAAGAATATTATGTTAAGTTAAGGGTATTTTTATATTTTTATGAGTCAACAGCGATCAATAGTTAAAGATAACAAATTTTAAAAGATAGCTTGATATTTTCAATAGTAGAGCAGCGATTTAAAGATAATTACTTCGCGAACGAGAAGGTTGAAATTAACCCTTTTAGAAATAATAGTAATGAGAAAAAAAATAAAAGAAAAAAAAAGAAAAAAATGAAACAAACAAATTTCTTTCTTTTAAATGTTCAGGAGAAAAAAAAACACCCGACAAAATAATAATTATAGTTCATTTCATCTCCACTTCTTTATTTAATACTGAAGTGAGATCCAAGGCATCAGTAAGTGTTGTAGTAGTATTCAATCAACCTCACTCAACAAAACTTTGACCATGTCTCTTCTCTCTCAAAACACCAAAGAATGGAGAAAGAGAAAACAGTCCCTTTAATATGCATATAAATGATGACCTCTCATCTAAAATTAGATTAGGCTTAAATGTTAAAGCTCCCATCGACTGCTAATCACAACCTCTCATCTTTCTCTCTTCCTCTCTTAAACTTCTGAAAAGAGTTTTTTTCTTTTTTATAAAAAAAAAAAACACAACTAAATTGCTTCATTGATTAAACAATAACAAGCCCTTTCTCTCAACTACCTAAACCAACCCACGCATCCCTACCACCACCACCACCACCATTTTAAAACCCATCTCTTATCTCTCTCCCAAAACGCACCGCTTTTGCCTCTCCCCTGCAAAGTTCTATTACCAAAACACAAAAGGCAGAGACACAAAAGCAAAAACAGAAACAGAAACCAATACCCCTTTTTCCTCTCCTCTCAAACTCAAAATTACACCCTACTAAAGCTTCAAACTTTCTTTATTCTTCCTGTACAATTGCTCTTTACAAACCCAGAAAAAATAATCAAATCAATGTGGCGGTCGTATATTTATGCTTCAACAAAACTAGTTATTTTACCTTATCACTCTATATGTTCAACCCCTTGCGCGTCCGTATTGGATTATGCTTTGTTGATATCCATTGGGGCTCCATATTCCAAGTTCTTCTTTGTCATCTTTTTCAAGTTAGGTTTTATCAAGAAGGAAAAGTAATTATTACAGAAATTTCCACATTTGTAGGTATGAAGGTGAATGGCTTCAGAACAACATGGAAGGGCATGGGCTAACGCCGGCGTTGCTTCCGTTTCCAGTAGCATATTGTCCAGGCTTATAATGGGTGCAGTTTGTGTCCTAATTGGCCCAAGATATGGCACTTCATTTCTTTTAATGTTATCAGCACCCGCTGTATTTTGCATGTCGTTTGTATCCGATGCTCAGGGATACATAGCCGCCCGATTCATGATCGGATTTTGTCTTGCAACTTTTCTGTCTTGCCAATATTGGACGACTATAATGTTCAATGGCAAGATTCTTGGGCTTGTTAATGGATGTGCTGGTGGCTGGGGTGATATGGGTGGTGGTGTCACTCAACTTTTGATGCCTCTAGTTTTTTAAGTAATCAAACTAGCTGGTGCGACGCCGTTTACTGCGTGGAGAATTGCGTTTTTCATCCCTGGCTGGCTTCATGTCATCATGGGCATCTTGGTCTTAACATTAGGCCAAGACTTACCTGATGGTAACCTCGGTGCCCTACAGAAGCAGGGTAATGTTAACAAAGATAAATTCTCCAAGGTAATTAATTAGATTAAGCTTACTAACGTTATATATATATAAGCTGATTAATTAATTCGATCTTTATTACTTTCAGGTTTTTTGGTATGGGATAAACCTATAGTTGAAGATATATCACCTGAATCTCAAATAATTCAGCAAAGGATTAGCTTGATTGGAATTCAGTACAACTTGTAAGGCCTTTAACCTAACCATTTTGTTTGTCTCCTTATGCTGACATGGATTGCACTCTTTGACCACTCAAATTCGTCCCATTCACTTGTTCGTCCATCATAGTGAAAAAGCATAATTTGAAAATCCTCAGAAAACTACCACAATTTATAACAGCACAAATCTCAGCAGCGCAAAAGTAAAAATCATAATTCAAAGAAACAAAAAGAAGAAGAAAAAGGGAAGAAAGGATGAGCATTCATCAGTACAAAACCTTTTTCACCATTCTATCAATATTTTTCTTCTGATTCAAACCGACAGTTATTGTTAGCAAGTACTTCGGCTTTTTCTTTAGATCCTGCAGATTTCAGGGTATTTAACATGAGAAGATTCCCAGAAACTAGAAAGTTAATCCACACGAATAATCAATAAAGAAGTTAAACTAGGAAATTCTTCAATCCAGCCGTCACTGTCAACATGCTCACATAGTCTGAAATGCAATTTGAGCACCAAAATTTAAAAGAAAGAGGGGGGGAAGGAACCTAACATAAGATTACATTTACTCATTCATCCCACTAAGTGTTAAATGGAATTATCAAATTTTAATCTAAATGAATCAGAAATAATGAACTGGGAACTGTATCCTCCATGTGGCATTACTAAGGCTTCTTAGATCTTGGCTGTCCGTGCAAAAGGACCTATAGGGTACTCATAATTGAGTCCCTTAAAATGCATAATTTACTGATTCCTGCAATTCAAGATATGCATGGAAGGCATGCATATGGTCTCAAGCCATCAATGGTACCATACATATGCCATAACAGAAGAAAAATAACTCCTATTTTTTACCTGCACTAAAAACAGCCCTCCCATTATATGAGAACTTTAAAATTAAGAATATTAGAATTTCTCTATCCAGCATTTATAGTTAGTAAACAGGATCAATGATGTCCAGAGTTCCAGCTAATGCCAGTCATCTATCATATTGATAAGATATTAAGTCATTAAAAGTCCCAAAGCAAGCATTGATATTTTCATACAATTATATATCATACCTCACTGGGTTCACCCCACAATCTAAGCAAGAAAAAATCGGATTCTGACACAACAATTCCTGGAGGTAGTAACTCCGCCCCACGAGGATTTGCCTGATGGAACTTTGAGTGATATTGTCGCATAATTAAAATGCCCGTGGCCTACTTTTTGTCAATTGTGTCGCTTAAGTTTCAGTATTTTCAAAGATTATGACTTTTGCCGAGCATTTTCTTACATATAAATTGACGAAGCAAAAGCAAATTAAAGCAAATTAATGGGAAATACATCATCAAATTTGACTGGCACAATGTTGGAAAATATCTCTCACTACTTCACAGGATTCCTGTACCAATGCCACCAGGCACCAACTCGTTAACCCTGAAATGAATGTGGATTCCATGGTGATATGTCCTCGTGCTGTGCAAAATATAAAAGACTTTTCAGGAGTGCTTTATGCTTATCTGATTAGAACGCATGGGTAATTTTATATGAAATCTTTAAAAGCTTGATGCAGTTCTGATTTAAAAAGAGGGAAACAAAGCCTAATTGGAAATCTTAGTGGAATGGGCCTAAGCTGGCCTTATATTAGGTTCTTGAAATTAGGCCTTTTTATTTTATTGGGCCAAAAGGCCCAGAAAAGAATAAAAAATAAGAAGGAAGGAAGTAAAGAAAGTGATACGACCAGGCGTCCAGCGATCGACTGTTGCTGGACCTCAGAAAATAAAAATTCAAAAAAAAAAAAAAAAAAGATACGAATTTGGATTGCGTTCGATGTTCAATTGATCGTTTGTTGGAAAAAGAGAAGACTTCGAAGATCTGACGAGAAAAAGTAGAAAAAAAAATTATAGAAATAAAAAGCTAAGGAAATGGAAAAAGTTATGAACATGATAAAGCCAAAGCCTAATCCGCAACAGCTGTTGAGGGATTAGCAACGTAAGCTTCGGCAAGAGTGCCGGAACATTGAGCGCCAAATTCGAGGTAATTAATCTCTACATTTGATCCTTGTTTCATTTTTTTTTCTTTTCTGGTGGAAGAAAAGGAATCAAATTTTATATTTTATATTTTATTTTTTAAGGCGATTGCTTTCATTGATCGAGAATTTGGCTTAGTGGGTTTGATTAACGTGGTGTTATGATTAATGGGTATTTTTTTTATTCTGTGTGTTTGTTCTGTTTAGATATACAGAGAGAAGAGAAAAATGTGCAGAGAGCAATTAAAGATGCTGCCACGAGAAACGACATGAGCTCTGCCAAGGTATTATCCTTCTTTTTTTTTTGAAATTTAATTTGTCATGCATTACCATTACCATTACCATTACATTCTATTATTATGGAAAATTGATTAATAAGCATCAAACAGGAAATGCTGAAGTGTTAGAAAAAGTTCAAGTTAATTGCCAAAGTAATGTGAGCTTTGGATTGAAGTGGAGTTATTATTATAAATATATAAAAAAAAATTTCAGATGTAGAAAACTTACTATTTAAGAGTTTGCAACTTTGCAAATTAAGTTTCACAGTTTAGGCAACTGTGAGCTTGGACATTCCATTTCACTTTCACTTTCAAGATAAGCTTTGCCGCTGCATTATGGTGTAAATCTTTGATTGCTTACGCGCACATCCACACACATGTAATTTTTGTTTTTTGCAGAAAATACTTCAGCTTTGTGAAACTAGGTTTGTTTGGTTTCACGGAAGTTGAAAATCATTAACTGCCATACTTATTCAATCGAGAGTAGCTGCACCAAACCATATACTTTACACTATAATGTGCGACCTATAAGATTTGTTATGACAAATCTCATGATCTGGAAAGAAATGGGTGAATTTCTTGTATATTTGCAATCTTGTAAGTGTTATGAGCTTAACGGGTACTGACTGATGATCAACTCTAGTGTAGGTTGGAGATATGATCTTTCTTAAAATTAGCATTAATTAATTTTTTTTTAGAGTAATTTTACAATTTTTAATAAAAGCTCTCATTGTAACCAAACAACTAATTTTTTTTTTTTTAATTGAAAGCTCTACTACGGCGGTATCAAATAAAACATAACAAAAATAGAATCATAAATGTTTGGAGTCATTTTAGAGGAAAAAATGAGATGTTTTTGAAAAAATAATATTAGTTTGAAAAGGTTAGTAGTAGTAGTATAACTCCCTCTTCTTCTTCCTTCTCTGCATCATGTATAATTTTGCTTGTTATCAACAATTCTATTATTTATCTTCCTATATTGTAAACAACAATAATAGGTGTTTCAGTTTGGATTTTGTGGCTTATAATTCTTGCGACTCTTCAAGATTTTTGTCAGATAAAGGACATATACAGTACACATACCATATTGTGCAAATAATAACAAAAATACCAAAAAGGATTAATTGAGCATGCATGACATTACACAGACTTGCAGTTCGAGATGCATGTGAAATAAATGAAAATACTGAAGAAAAAGAAGGCAGTACACTCGATCAGAGTTATTGTATTAATGAATTATTTTTCAATTAACACAGTAGCCCCAACCAAGTGTACTGTTTTTTCTTTCAGAGTACTGTTAAATATTTCTATTTAAATGTCATTGCTCAAAATAAATTACAAAATTTGAAACCTATCAATATCCTTGTTTCATTTCACATTCTTATTTTACTCCTTTTCACAATAAAATTTTAAAAACTTGTTTATCAAAAATTTTACAATAAAACTTAATCACAACCAAAACTTTTTATTATTATTACTTATTAAAAAAAAAACTCTACTTGTAAAAGGTATTGGTAGAGGATCTACTTAAAAGAAAAAAGAAAAATTATAACAAACAGACCCTTTAAGCTAGTGTCACTTCACTGTCACAGGCAGCAATGCAACCTTCATAACACAGTAATCAGTTATACCATGAGCCATTAATCAATGGTTTCACAATCAAGGTAGGAAAAAGCTAATAATCAGTTGATAAAATTATCTTTCAGACCTAAAGGGAAACATCAATAAAAGGGGAAACAAGAGCCTCTAGCAACATGTACCCGAACCTTAAGTATCTTCAAAATTTTGCTCCCAGGAACACTATTCACTTGAGCAATCTAGAGAGAATCACGAAGAATAACACCAATTTGAGATGGTGTTAGACCCTTCTTCACAATTGCAACTATTAGCCTCTACCCGAAAGATTAAAAGAAAAGAAGCTTTAAATCAGCAAACAAGGGCAAATATATGGAAGCTTTAAAACATTCACCCCCAAGACGAAAAAAGAAAAAAAAAAAAAAGACAATCAAACCGGAAAATTCACAGATGGATTCGAAAACCAAACATGATAGGTAATTTCAAACATTTATTCATGCAATGAATAATTAAAAGACCGTCCCAATAAACACTGAATTCAATTACTAAAACATAAAACTAAAATGATACGCTACAAGTAAACACAGCAGCTGATTAAGTTCCCTATCGACGACAAAGCACGAGATTCATATTTCCTTCTAAAATCATTGGGAAAAAAAAGTCTATCAATAATCTCAGCAGCCATAATATAAGAAAAAATGAAGCCGGGAGGGTTACCACAAACCTGGAAAAGAGATATTAAGCCAACTCGGTGGTGTCCTCTTGTAACGCAGAGGTGATTCGGAAATACCCTTACTGAAAAAAAAAAGAAAAAGAAACCAGAAATAAATAAGAGAAATCGTTTGCTTGTAAATTAAATGAGTTCCAAATCGGACACTGCAAGACTGTTATCGTAAGAAAAATAAATCACGAAGAAGAACAACAAATCCTCGACTTTAGCTACGCTGGCGAAGAGCAGAGTCTCGCTGCTGCTCTATCTCTACGTAACTAATTTGAATATCAACTATAATTATCATTTTGTCGCGTGTTTTGGTTGTCTTTTTTTTTTCTTTTTTCGTCTTGGGGGTGAATGTTTTAAAAGCTTCCATATATTAGCCTCTACCTGAAAGATTCAAAGAAAAGAAGCTTTAAATCAGCAAACAAGGGCAAATATATGGTTTAAATCATACAACAAACCTCAGTTTAAAAAGATATAGGACGTCTATCCGGCCATGATTCTATCTTTTCAAAGTATTCAGCTGGCACGACGCCATCAAATCCTTCTGTCAAGATGACCTTGTTGTCTGATATGTACAACTTCATTCCATCTGATTTTTACATAAGGAAAACGCGCAACAACAAAAATATGCGTCAGTTTTTTATTAATGCACTTCGTTACTGATAGCACAAGACCAACGCCCAGCGGGTGAAATGGAATTCATCTCGTGGATGGTGGGTCCTATAAATTTGCATTTAGCCATACCTGCTAGAGCTTTTCTAACATTGAGAAAGATCAAAACATTAACATCACGTCTCATGCCTGGAAAACAACCAGATGCATATCATCAGCAATAATCTAAACTGTTTCATTTCAGTGTTTGGAATAAATTGATTTATGAATGACTAGTCATTCCCACATAACATACACATTGATAGCAATTGAAGCATTTTTTTTTTCTGCTGATATAATTTAATCTTAGATATAAAAGATGGTTTTTATATTGAGCTTACTGCCATAAGCTCAATAACCCTTCTAATAACTTAAAATGCTTGGGCTCTTGACATGCTTGGGCTCTTGACTCTTTTGCTCTGCCTATGCTTGCATTCAATTCCAAGACACAAAAAGAAAATTCTCTGTGGCCTCTCCCACTAAAGGCAAATGTTCATAGAATTTTGCTATAGTTTATTAGGAATTGAATGAAGGGGCTTTGAACACATATTGCACCCTCTTTAGAGCATCCTTAGCTGCTACTTCAACATCAGTTCACAGAGAGTTGGTGTAACATATAAAATAACTGAATTTTCAACAGATTCAATGACATTTTTCTTTTCATATGAGACTAAAAGAAATAATGAAATCATGAATGGTATAAGCTATACTGGCAAAGAGCTTTCTTAGAATATCTTACCACTGATTACTTCACCATCAGTTGGCAAGCCACACGAGAAGTGTACATGTAATCTCTTCATGCGCTTTAAACCAGACTCCAAAATTGAATCCAGATTCCTCTTATAGGTTCCATGTACGCACACTGCCACCAAAGCATAAGAAATCCAGTTTGTCGAAGAAAAAAGCAATATAGTATACACATAAAGGAAATACAGAATAAGAAGGACAGAAGTTGTCCACCTGAAACTTCGTCAGCAGAAAGGATTGGTTTTAACAAGCTCTCAGATTCAACTGTCTGCCAAGAACACAAAAGAAACCCGTTCCATTGCCAAGAAAGGAGACTTCATTAAATCCAACAAAGCACACACATACTAATAAATAAGACATTTATTTGAAGGGAAAATAAAGGTCATGCCATAAACACAAAAACAAAAGCCAAATGTTAAAGCGAAAATATAAAGATATATCACCGTAATTGTGTGGCCTTGATTTGCACGTATTAGAAGTTCTCCATTTTCCTCCAGAAGACTAAATCGCTGCTTATTATCCTTTCTCACAGCCTCAAATTAAACAATAGACATGCAAAATAAAAGTGACTGGTAAAAATATGCACTTCAAAAGGATATATAAAGTGAGTTTAATGGATTAACTTTTTCCAAATAATTGGGCAAAGCCATTGCTGGAAAATAATAGAAAGAAATACCAAAGGGAGAAGAATTTCACTGAACCAACCTCCCTGATGTCATCAACTGTGTGTGATCTTAATGGAATCTGGGCAAATGTTTTCAAATTCAGCTTTAGTAAATCTTCAACTTTGACGAATCCATCACTCCGCATATTCAAATTTAACTCAGAAGCCATATGACGCAAAATACGTGTCCTGAATATATATTATACTAATACATCAAAATATGCATGTAATGTTAAAACAAAACAAAAAAGTATTAACACAATATATGTCTCAATTTGCCTATGAGAAAATGCCAAAACTAAAACGAAAAAGGACAATAATAATCAAGTTAATCGTTATAATTGACTTACATGAGTCTACCAAGAGCATCAATTTTATCCTTGCTGCCGCCGCTGCCACAGCTTCTCCTTTCTCCGTCATTTTTAATGTCATGACCTCTTCCTCTGCCACCACCACTGTCAAATAAATAAAAACTTAATTTATAATTCCTCCTCAAATCATTTCTCAGTTAAACCTCTGAGTCCAGCTAAATGAAGAAGTGAAGTGAAGAAATAATTTCAGCTGCTAATATTTATTAACCTTTTACTGGACCGAGCGAAAGAACTGAAGGATGAGGAGCTCTGATTGAAGTGGTTTCTGTTGTCCATGAAACCTAGGGCAACAGACCTGAAGAAAAGGGAGGCCGAGAAGGAAGATATACTGATAGGAACACGTGGCAGATACACGTGGCAGCACTGTAAGATTCTAATGTTGCTGGCCACACAACTCCACATCACAGGGATTGATCTTGCTATGGTAACTACAAAGCTTGCTTCACACTTGCACTTGCAGTGCCAGGAAACTGTTCGTCTTACGTTGCATGTGGCCCATTCATCCCCACAACGTTGTGTTTTCACTTCAATGATTAAACTCTAATCACGTCCCCTAAAGCTAAAACTTTTACTGATCAAATTACATTGAAACAACAATAAATAACTATCACAATGCTTGAATTGTAATATTTTCATATATATATATATATATAGTTTTACATGTTAATTATGAAAAAGTTTCATTTAGTTGACTTATAAAATGCTCTAATATTGTCCTTAAAACATAACTAAGAAGCACAAAAATAAGCAGAGATTTTTGACAATATCTAAAGCAACCCTAAGAATTTAAAAGTGGGACAAAGTAATCCTGAACATAAATATCATTTGTTCTAAAATTCATTCCTCTGCAACTCCCTCTTCTTCTTCCTTCTCTGCATCATGTATAATTTTGCTTGTTATCAACAATTCTATTATTTATCTTCCTATATTGTAAACAACAATAATAGGTGTTTCAGTTTGGATTTTGTGGCTTATAATTCTTCCGACTCTTCAAGATTTTTGTCAGATAAAGGACATATACAGTACACATACCATATTGTGCAAATAATAACAAAAATACCAAAAAGGATTAATTGAGCATGCATGACATTACACAGACTTGCAGTTCGAGATGCATGTGAAATAAATGAAAATACTGAAGAAAAAGAAGGCAGTACACTCGATCAGAGTTATTGTATTAATGAATTATTTTTCAATTAACACAGTAGCCCCAACCAAGTGTACTGTTTTTTCTTTCAGAGTACTGTTAAATATTTCTATTTAAATGTCATTGCTCAAAATAAATTACAAAATTTGAAACCTATCAATATCCTTGTTTCATTTCACATTCTTATTTTACTCCTTTTCACAATAAAATTTTAAAAACTTGTTTATCAAAAATTTTACAATAAAACTTAATCACAACCAAAACTTTTTATTATTATTACTTATTAAAAAAAAAACTCTACTTGTAAAAGATATTGGTAGAGGATCTACTTAAAAGAAAAAAGAAAAATTATAACAAACAGACCCTTTAAGCTAGTGTCACTTCACTGTCACAGGCAGCAATGCAACCTTCATAACACAGTAATCAGTTATACCATGAGCCATTAATCAATGGTTTCACAATCAAGGTAGGAAAAAGCTAATAATCAGTTGATAAAATTATCTTTCAGACCTAAAGGGAAACATCAATAAAAGGGGAAACAAGAGCCTCTAGCAACATGTACCCGAACCTTAAGTATCTTCAAAATTTTGCTCCCAGGAACACTATTCACTTGAGCAATCTAGAGAGAATCACGAAGAATAACACCAATTTGAGATGGTGTTAGACCCTTCTTCACAATTGCAACTATTAGCCTCTACCTGAAAGATTCAAAGAAAAGAAGCTTTAAATCAGCAAACAAGGGCAAATATATGGAAGCTTTAAAACATTCACCCCCAAGACGAAAAAAGAAAAAAAAAAAAAAAGACAATCAAACCGGAAAATTCACAGATGGATTCGAAAACCAAACATGATAGGTAATTTCAAACATTTATTCATGCAATGAATAATTAAAAGACCATCCCAATAAACACTGAATTCAATTACTAAAACATAAAACTAAAATGATACGCTACAAGTAAACATAAACCCTGAGGTTATACGGCTGCCTTGACAGGTTTAAAAGGGAAATGTAAAATCAAAATCAAAGTCATAGACCTTCGAACCAAGAAATTTCTATTAGGATATTGAAATTTGACGTTCATGCCAACTAATCAAATTCAAGAAAACAGAGTTAACTATTTAAATCACAGTCTGCAGGTACAACTAAGTCAAAATTAACAGTTAAAAAAACAACCAAGATGGTCTGCTAATGCTGCACTACAGGCAAAAAGAGTTAGGCCCGATGCCAAGGCAATTAATAACTTATGTAAGTATTATGATAGCAAGCAGTTGAGTCAAGAAACAAGTATCTGAATGTTGGCAGGGAGTTACAAAAAAGGTTCTGAGAACAACTTCTATACAAGATAGTAGTAGCATCCTGGCATAATTCATTTTGAAGGATACAGGCATACATTAAATACAGTCTGCAAGATCAGAAGCATTGTTTAGCCTAAAGATATACCGCAAAAGTCATATAAAAAATCTAAACAGAACATTACAGCCACAAGATATTATGTCTTAAGAGTCTTTCAGGCGCATTTTTTGGGTCTGCTCCTGCATAGACAGGTCACCAAATCTCACTTTGTCACAATCTTTCACTACAGTTGTATGTATGAGTGCATGTGCGAAAACAGGACAAACAAGAAAATTCACCACTATCAATGTTGAATTATGGCCATAACCTCATTGGCCAAATCTTAGGCCCAATGAACTCCCTGGGCAGAAAAAAAAAAAATCTCATTTACAAGCAACAAAAAAGCAGAAAGGGCAATCATGCAACAGTAACTTCAAACTAATAAGCTCCAGAGACAGGTTCCTTCATTGTCCTAACACGTCAATAAAGTAAAATCATTGCAACAAACAAAATCATAAATGGTAAGTAGAGGTGTAGCAATAAGCCAGTCAGTGGAAATAGCTGGAAAACTATATAATTACACAAGCTACATAGTCTCCCCTAGGAGATCAACATGGATAAACAACTTCTCCATGCCCCCAATACAAAAAAGCTCAGTCCATTGACCCTTCAGCCTTACTCATCTTTAACACCATAGTTTCAGTAGAAGATCTTCAAAATCCTAAGACAACTGAATAATCCTTGCATAAGCTTATTCTAGAGAAATTATTCTTGCGAAGAAAGAGACGGTGTGCTGAGTAGAGTTATGCTTCTTTTGGTATAAACCTCATCTAAGATATGGTCAAAGACTCAAAATCAATAAGAATTAGCATGAAAGAAAACTTTATATTTCTTCAATCTTATCTATGCAATTTTGCTGCACATTGAAGGAAAATATTTTCCCGGTCCTCTTTTTCCCCGAATGAGTTGTGGGGATGGGGTATTTGTTATACATCACATATTTAACATAATGGATAACTGCAGCTAGTAGCAATCTCATAATGTGTAGCATATAAAAGAATGTATAAATATTTACATAAAAGTCTTGGAATTATAAATGTGACACTGATGCTCTCAAGGGTTCAGAATCTACTGGTCCATGAAATTTTTATCCTCAGCTGATATCTACATTCATAAGTTATAGTTATGAAAAGCTATACCACAGAACCAATGCTTAATGAAGAAAATAATTTTTCCTGTTCAAAACAAAATCTGTAACAGAACTGTTGTGTTAAGAGTTCAGCAGAACCATTTCCAGTCACAAGTCACTTTCTAAAAATACTCCTCCAACAACAATGCCCTTGAAACCGAAAATTCCACCAAAAAGTTTCCAAAATAATACTTGAAAAATTAAAAATAATAGTACTGGAAAGCCAAAGGCTCTAGCCAAAGAGGCATTGAAGATAAGCAGCATTAATTATTAATATGAAACAATAACAACTCATAAGTCAACACAAATACCAAAACAAACCCGCAAACCCTAGCAGAAACTACATCACTCTGCTGTATCACAATTTCCACCATTGAAATTCCCAACAAAATTGGAAAAAAAAACAACAAATTCACTAGCAATTGACGCCAATTAATGAAACCAGAGTATATAACCACAAATAATCAATGAATTGAATTTCCTTCAAAACAAAGCACTTCAACTGAAACAAAGAAAAATAAATAAAATAAAATAAAACTAAAAAGAGAGAGCAAGACCTTCTTCTTCCAACCAGGAGGAGCAGGAAGCTCAAAGCTCACTTGTTCTTCTTTCACACTGTCTGAGCTAGCCATTTCACATGTAAATTTCCACAATTACGATTAATAATAATAATAATAATAATTACTCATATAAATAAAAATAGAGTGCAATTTTGAGGGGGGAAAAAAAAACAAGTAAGACAGAGAAAACACGCACTTACTCCCTCTATACCTATCTCTGAGATATGCGGCTTCTAATTTGATTTTTTATTTTTAATGGTAAAAACTTTTCTTGTTGGTTTCTTAAACTTTCATCTGTGACTGTTGATTGATGAATTATGGAATTTGATGGGGGAACAAATAATGACAAAAGCAATTAAGCAGACGGACCGCCACGTTTCGCTCTCTGCCCTAACGAAAGTTATAGAAACGTTTCAGATTTTCCTTTTGGCTCTGGCGACTGGCGTTGGAGTTTTCGCGTGACGCGACACGTGTCTACTTCCACTTTTAGTATTTTAAGAGACAGACGTCACAGAATTTAGAAAAAAAAAAAATTTGTAAATCTTGTTGTCTCACTTTATACTTAGGGTGCATTTAGAGTTGAAGTTAGGTATTTTAAGTTATAGTATTAAAATATTTAATAAATATTAATTATTGTATTTTAAAAAATATATTAATATGATTTTTCATTTGTATAATATTAATAATTTTTTAAAAATTATTATTTAAAATTTATATTTATTATATATTATTAATTTTTATTTGATAGTTACAGGTTTTTTTCTACAATAACTGTAGGTTAAAAGTTATAATACCTTAATTCCAAATATAATTATACTCTATTGTTCAATTCTGACAAGAGAGTGATAAGCCAGGTAGATGCACAAATAAAATATAATTGGGGATTTAATGAAAATTCTAATTAATAATGGGAAAGAATGAAATTTATCTAACTCAAAAATAAAAGATTAAACTCTATTAAAGTAACTTTGAACATCTTATTTAAAAATAAAAAAAAAATCAAAAGACCTTTGAACATGATATATGAAACATGGATGCCAAATATGAAACATGAAATAAAGAGTAGAAAATATACAACACTTAATGTAAAATATGTAACGATGGATGTCAAACATGAGTATTAATAAACATAAAATATGGATAGTGCAACTTTATATGTTAGGTGAAATGGAGAGAAAATGAAAATTTTGGGTATTTAAAATATACCACAAAAGGCATAGATAAAAATTTTAAACTCAAATATGAGACAAAACATACAATGATTTTTTTTTTCTCATATATCTTTTTTGTTTTTGCCTTAATATTTACAAAAAGAAATTTTTTTTGTTTCATTTTTAATTTATTTATCCATTCTTTCTTGCCATTGTTAAAAATTAATAGAGTTGAACTAGAGGCACCTCTTTAAACATCTATTAAAACCCCTTTTATCTATTTTCATTTTTACCTACAACTGAGATTACCTAAAGACATATGTATTTGATAAAACTTACTCGTTAATTTGATTTCAACAAAAACTTTTTTACACTCATATTTAGTGTTATGTTCAAAACAGCCGGAATTGAGTGCCATAAAATTGTTTATTTTTCTTTTAATGTTTTAATGGAGTTGAGTTAAGAAAAGGAGTTTTAAAAGCTCTTTAGAAGCCACTCGACCCAAAAATTGTGATATCAACGTTCAAGTCCCCACAAAATATTGTGGAAACTTAATTCCTTCCTTAATTATGAAAAATAATTGAGTAAAAGTAGCTTTCTTCTTTTTAAAATATAAGTAGATTAGACGTCTTTCGAATATTAGAAATGGTAAAATCTAAGTACTGCTTATATAAGATTCAATATAAATTTATCCCAATAATTGTCTGATTATAAATATTAGTATTAATTTCGTGTAATATTAATTATAATTTGAGCAATAATCTCATGTAATATCAATTATAATATGAGCAATTATCTCATATAATTAAAAAAAAAACTTTTTAGAGGGGTCGTAATAGTTTCACTCAAATTAATATTGCAATGAATTATTTATTCTAGTTGAATTATATAAATTGACAATAACAACCGGTTGCTCTAAGTGAAAAAGGTAGTTTGGCAGACAAACAATGAGGGGCTCTCAAACTATGATGATTATTCTTGTTGGCAGAAGGGGTTTGATCCTAAATGAGTTTCTATGTAAAGTGAAGACAGAGATCAACGTTGACGTGCTCTGAGTTGTTTTCGAGCGGATGGTGCCCTGTGATGGAGACAATTCTTTTAGCAGAATGCCATATAGAAATGAAGCCACTCTGGCTCGTGTCTCTGTCGACATCAATGAGCTTATTTTAATTTCCTGTAGCCAAAGTATTCATGGTAATTGGAAAAAAAAAAAAAAAAGAAGAATTATATGATCAATAAGTACTTAGCTTTCCTAATAACGCATCTTTACTGAAGCTCCTTTTTCCACCGAGAAGTTTATTGCCCAACAGCAGGAGCAATGGTTGGTGGAAAATTGCTGGATGCATAGTAAAGTCAGGAAAGTAGAGAAGAAAAGATATGAGTAACCACGGCAGCCGATAGTGGAAATGACACGTGTCAAACAGGGGACTGATCATGATCAAGCCCACTGACAAAGATTTCTTGATATTACAGAAGGAATCAAATTCTGCACGCGGATGGTTAATCGATGAATACAGCACTCATTTGTCACGCTGAAAGGACCTCCTCTTTTTATTTCACGCCATCATTCACGAAAAGAACAAGTACTAAGGCCAGTCTCGAGGCTTGCAACGGAACATTCCCAGATACTTTTTCAGGCTTTGCACAACTCATGACTGGGAAATATTGTGAGTGTAGTAATGAGAATATTGGTTTAACTTCTGGAAAGACCGAGATTAGAGCTCTGACTTGACTAAGATACCATTAATCAGGGATAAAGTTATTCGCCAGTAACAAGTACTTCTGGTAAGGTTCTAAGTTCGAACCTTTGTAAGCAAGAGCTTCCCCCATGTGTAGCAGTTGAGCGAAAAAGCTACGTCGTCTAACACCGTCCATCCATCCCCGTCCCCACACAGCACAAATTTTCTTCAAGCATGAGTCCCCATTGATTCCAAATCCTAACCCATCAATCAAAACCACGGTCCTAGTAATTAGAGGAGCTGCCAGCGAAACCAGCTAGCTTTAGCTCGCTCGCTTGGCCCATTGAGCTGATTCGATGCCAATACATGATACATTGGTTACGCATATAACCAGCTTTGCTTACAAAGATGTAAGCGGCACTTCTTGATGAGCTCGGCTTAACTTACAAGTTTAGCTTGGTCATCTCAGCTTGTTTATGCCTTTCTAATCAAGTAGTCATTTCAGCATGTTCGGTCCCCGCTAGAATGAAGCTTAAATTTCAACCGATACTGTGAAGCTTAAATTTCAACAAGACTGTTTGAACTTACATTTTTTCCAAGAATGCAAAAAATGGAAGCTGCGAAGAGTGTTGGAGATCAACCTGTAGAGCCAAGAGACACGTACAAGGTTGCTTATATAATCCACTTCCTTCTAGGTGCTGGGAATTTGCTTCCATGGAATGCTTTTATAACAGCTGTTGATTACTTTGGTTACCTCTATCCGGCTAAGCATGTTGAAAAGGTTTTCTCTGTAGCTTACATGACCTCTTCATTGCTGGTTCTCGTTTTAGTGATATGTTGGGGTGGCTGGGGCTCCAAGCTGAGCTATAGATTAAGAATGAACTTGGGATTTTCTATGTTTGCTCTCTTCTTACTGGTGACTCCAATTATAGACTGGGCTCGGAACAACAGTGGATCAAATGGAGCCTATGGTGTAACAGTAGCTTCAGTTGTGATTTGTGGTTTAACTGACGGCTTGGTAGGTGGAAGCTTGATAGGATCAGCTGGGAAACTTCCAAAACAATATATGCAGGCTGTTTTTGCTGGAACAGCTTCTTCAGGTACAACATCACTTTCCTCCTTTATTTCTCTATTCATTTCTGATTCAATCACAGCCAGAAAATGCAGTGGCGGTGCCATAACACGCAGAATATTATAAAATCTGCAAGAACAGTAAACCATTCTATAAACAGATTGTTAACAGTAAACCATACTATAAACAGACTGCTTTCCTTGTCGGCAAAGATTCAAAAGATCGACTGGTTTTTTTAATGCAAAAATGAAACTTTTTCAAGTGCTGTTGCATAAAGTTCAAGGAAACATAGCCTCTAATGTGCATGTTTTTGCTTTTTGGAGAAGTTTAAAGTTGCATGATTGCATGCTTGAGTCTCTGAAAAGTACTGTCCAAAATTTACACTTTCAGGAATACGAAAGACATATGCGCACTTTCACTATTTTTCAAAACATGAAAGGTCCTCAGAATAGCGCACTCATCCCCTGTTGTGATATCATTTTATATTTATTTCCTCCAGTGGCCCGATAGTGTTTTGCGCTTTCCAAGGAGACGCTAAAAGCTTGCATTGCGATTTGCCATATAGTTGATAAGTTACCAATTTACCATAAATTCGGTGATTGGAAGGAGTTAATGACCTTATGAAACCATTAGACTTGTTTCCTGTGGCCAAGTTAGTACCAGACCAGCTGCGTCCCCTGCCCGCATCTAGCTCAGGCAATTCATATGACAACTTTTAAATTTCAGCGCATGTTTATAGTAGATTCATTAGATCCTTTCTTCTGCAACAGGTATTCTCGTTTCCATCTTGAGGATTATAACAAAGGCATCGCTGCCCCAGACACCGCAGGGTCTCCGAACAAGTGCCCA
The DNA here is from genome assembly GCA_030444775.1 of Atalantia buxifolia. NCBI lineage: Eukaryota > Viridiplantae > Streptophyta > Magnoliopsida > Sapindales > Rutaceae > Atalantia > Atalantia buxifolia. The sequence continues at coordinate 13,763,033 of CM059834.1, read as the reverse complement.
TTTCTACTTCATAGTCAGCACAATTATCATGCTATGCTGCTGCTTGGGTTGCAATTTGTTACACAAACTACCAGTTATGCAACAGCATTACAGACTTCTTATTGATGATCCACTCTCTTCCAGACAAGCCATCTGGAGGGTGGGAAGAAGAATTCGATTGCCAGCTTTCGGGGTTATCCTTATATATATCGTGACTCTTTCAATTTTTCCAGGATTCATCGGCGAAGACCTGGAATCCAAGCTTTTACGGGATTGGTATCCTGTACTGCTGATCACAGTTTATAACTTTTCAGATTTTGTGGGGAAGTCTTTAACCGCAGTACATGTACCAAAAAGTATAAAAAAGGCAGCATGGGCTTGCACCGGCAGACTTGCGTTCTATCCTCTGTTTGCTGCTTGTCTCCATGGACCGAAGTGGCTGAAAACTGAAGTACCTGTGCTAGTTCTAACATCATTGCTTGGGTTTACCAATGGTTATCTGACAAGTGTCATCATGATCCTGTCCCCGAAGACGGTGCCAGTTGCAGAGGCGGAAATAGCTGCAATTGTGATGATTTTGTCCCTGGGAATTGGTTTGGTTGGTGGTTCCGTTCTTGGCTGGGTTTGGATGATTTGAGCCTTTGACAGCGTCGAGGTAGTAGCACGGCAGGATTTTCATGCAAAATTTAGTCAGCCTTCCAATAAAATATTTAAAATTAGGAAAGAACAAAACCCGTCGGGAGTTTAATTGTTTCTGATGTCTTAACTACTTTCAATTTTTTTTTTCCCCACAATGTGACTGATTATTCAAACTTGTTTTTGTTATTTTCTGAACTTCAAAACCTGCATTTTTACTTTCACTTTCACTCGGCATTAATTAATACCCATCGAAGCAGGCCCAAGCCATCAAACACCACGGTTGGTGTTCAATTTTCAAAAGATGAAGAAGAGAAAAGGAAAAACTAATTGTGTCGTCTATTAGGCTATTAGCCCATTGATTACCGAACCACAACATTGCCGCAAGCAAAACTCCGCTTTTATGAATGGACAAATACTGTAAAATAATTGGAAAACTCCAAAAACAGAGGGGTGAACAGACAGAATCGATCAAAATGAATGCAATAATAAATATTCACGCGGCAAGGAGAGAAAAAGATATTAAACAAAACTTTCATTCCATATCTTATTAGAATTACTGTACATGACATGGCTGCAAACAGTAAGAACAAAAGAGAAGCTATTTGGTTAACCCAAACAACCATCTTAACAGGGGAAAATTTTGTTAAAAGAACAGGGGATATATGAACAAAAAAGGAAGAAGTAATAATCCAGTTAGAAACTTTGCTCACAATATAGTGATAATCTTCGAAAATTTACGAGCAACGACACCACTAGATCATTACTCTATATACAAAGGCCAAAAAGGTTATACCTGAGGTATGATACAAAAAAAAAAAAAAAAGGAGGAGAAGAAGGGCCTAATAAGCAGCAGCAAGATGAGGGGGCAGAGGAGGCCTCTCTTGAAAATTATAACTAGGCGGTGCTGGTTCTTCTCCTACTTGTTCATCTTCTTCATCTTCATCAGCATCCCAAAGAAAGTGAGCATGAGATGCTAGCACATAGCTGAAACATCAAATTAATAAAATAGAGTCGAGTCAGTTAACTGATAGTTTCTACAACAATGTTTGAGCAATAAAGCATGCAAAGAAGAAGAAATGATTGTTACCAGTCATCAGGAGCAGCTTTAACAGCTTGATCAAAATAAGATTCAGCACGGGAAGCGTCCTTCTGACTCTGCCAAATTAAATCACCATACATTGACAAAACATTCCCATCATTTGGACTCATCAAAATTGCTCGAGCACAATACTCTTCAGCCTTCAAAAGGTCCCCACGAACCTGCATCCCGTTCATCCGAATCAAAATACATCAGTTTTTTTCTTTTTTTTTTTTTAAATTCCGAATTAGTTTTTCAATAGAAAGAAAAGCTTTTGAACAAAAGGTTACCTCTTTCAAAAACCTTGCGTAATTGCTGAGAAGAAGCGGGTTGCCGGGATCAGCTTGGATCATTTTCTGATAGTAAAGATCAGTACTGTTGTTTCCATTATTATTGGGATCCCAAGAACCCCACCACCCATCGCCATCTCCACCGTCGGATCCACCGCCGCCGCCGCACATGTTACCGCCGCCGCCGTAAATCCCACCACCCACCAAAACACCAATCTCACACGCTTCTTTCCCTAACCACCCACTGTCGAACGACGCCGTCTCGGACTCGTCTTCTTTCTCTTCCAGCGCCAGCCCGTTGAAGGCGTTGCTCGTCGCCTTCTTCTTCGGCAGCGGGAGGCTCGGGAGATCCGTCTCGGACAGCGTCCTCGTCATGCTCTTTAACGAATCACACGGAGATGATAACGCCGTGAACGTGAAGGGCACCGGTGATGATTCTTTCGCATGAGGTATCCATGAGTTCAGAATTGGCGTTGACGAACTTCGTAGAAGCATTTTCGCTGTTTTGTTTTTTTACCTTTTTTTATTTAAAAAAATTAAATAATTTTCCTTTTCTTTTTCTTTTTCTTTTTTCCCAAGAAGAGCAAGCGGGATGAGAAATTATAAAACGGGAATATATCACGCCCGTTCTGTTTTGGACGAAGAAGAAAGACTAATTTGCGTCATTTTTATAGCAAGAGAGGAGCAGAGACAGCTGGACAGATCTAGGCCGTTGATCGGGTGAATCATAAGTTAACAAATACGGTTCAGTGGACGCACGTGGTATTAATACATAATAGGTTTCTGATTGTTGGGATTTTAACCGAGTCGTTTGGCGACCTCCGGCTATTAAAGTGTTCAAATGTGCTTTTGGTATTAAACTAGCACTTTTAGAAAACGAGCGTTACAAATTTATATATTTAGCATCATTAAACATAGACATTTCCTATTGTAATATTATTTATGTTTAGTGAAAAAAAAATTAAAAACTTAATCGATTTATTTTAGACTGTTTAAGAAAAAAATCAATAATTATACGAAATATCTAATATTATGATTTTTTTACTTTTTTGTATTATACTATTTTTTTAGGAACTTAACTAGTGATTTTCAATCAACATTTGTTAGGTAGTCACTCAAATTTAAATCATGAAAAAATAAGGGTTAAAACATTGATTTAAGGTTTGTTTACCCCTTACTTCTTAAAAACTAAAATTTTTACAAGTGTCAACTAATTGATTTAGTAAACTGTATTAAAAAGAGAGGCATATGATTCAAATTTCACTCACATTAATGAGAGGGGGATTTGATTATTTAGGTTAAATAATAAAAAAAATTATAAAATCTATAGTTCAGTGAAAATATGATGATGATGATGATGATGATAATAATAATAATAATAATAATTACTTTAACAATACTACTCAAACCCTGAACTTCAACTGTAAGGCAATAAAGATATTCATCTCTAGATTAACTACTGATTTGATTTATATTTGAAATGTTTATCATATAATTTTCTTTTTACTTTTTACACCTTAATTTTTGTTTTTAGTTTATAATGAACACATGACAATAATTAAAATAATGTGTATCATAATTATTGTTCATGCAAATTGGTATTATTTATTTAAGTTTTTTTGAAAAATAATTTATAAAATTTTGGCACGTATATGGTTATTAATTGTATTTATAATCTCTTGATATAAACAAAATTTTGATGAATTAAACATGTTCTAAAGTGTACGAAAAAAGTACATAGTACCATCTTATAAGCAACGAATATATATGTAACGTAGGAATTCAGTGGGATACTCTTTAGGAAAACAAGTATCAATCTGGATTCCAATTGGAAGCATATCTAGTTCTGAATCTCCCAAACACGCCCTAACAAATTCTAGTGAACCATCTCCAACCGTATACAGGACAAAATCACTTCCCGGTTGACATCCCACCATAGTAGGCCCTAGATAAATATTATCACGTGACATAGGCCCCTTATCTGCCGTCTGACTCAACTCATAATGAACTCCTACGGCTATGATTCAGTCTGACCACGTGAAGCCCTTCGCCCTTTTCACACTTCCACGAAACCGCTGGCAGCAACATGAAAGAGAAATACCGGGAGCCTTTCCCCGGTATGGGGACTAAATATAAAGAACCCCTGAATGTTCTCATATTCACGAAACTACCACCAAAGCACATGAGTGGCGGCGGAATTGGCTTGAGCGGGTCCGCTACGTAATACCAATAGCCAATTGAGAATTAAAAGTTGCCTCAGGGTGGAGCCCATGCCTAGATTCAACGGTGAGCCGTGCGCCTCAGGACCCATCATCAATTAATTCAGCATGATCATTCGGCCCCCCCCCCCCCGGTCAATTTTTTTGGATCGTTTGTCACGATGTGATGCCTGCAACTTGCCGTCATAAGGGCGATATCGTCATTCCCTGCCAATTATTTTATTCTTTTCTTGTCAAGCATTGAGCTAACTGCTTCCCACGCGAGATCTTTTTACTGATTTTTTTCTCATTTGTTTATTTATTTTTTGATATTAAATTTCAGTTTCAACTTTCAAGCATCCCATCATAGTATCATATTATTTAAGATACCTTTTAAAATAAAAAAATTAACATATATAACAGTTTCCTGGTTATTTAAAAATTTTAAAATAAATGACCCCAAAACTAAATGTCAGCTCACTTATGTTCTCCCTCTCATTTTTTTCTTTTCTTTTTTCCTTTGACAACTGTACCAAGAGTTAATTAGGCATTATAATGAACGAATTAATAATTTAAAAGTAGTGGCTGCAGCAAAGTTATTCTATCATAGGGCATTGAGGATGACTGCTAGACCATACCAACAAAAATAAATTTAATTTTTTTTCTATAATAGTATGATAATCATCCATGTTCTAGCCTAGAATAATTCTAACATAAATAATCTTAAATTTAATATATAAATTAAAATAAATATTAGCAGAAGAAACAAACTAACTAACAATTACATTAAAAAGGTCGACCGCACCGAGCCTAATAATAACAAATCCATCAGTGATCAGTATAAAGGGCAATGAAAGGAAGAGATAGTGAAAGATCTATAAAACTAGCACGAGAGAGATTGAAAGAATATCTTCTTAATGGTGAATGGGCACAGGGAAAGGTCTGAAGTCTATAATTATGACCAACTTGTGTGACGGAGGGTGTGCATTAGTCGGCAAGTACAAATCTGATCCTCAAAATGAATTTTCAAAGCAAAATACAGACCATTCACAGTCGTATCAAAATCAAACCCAAGCTTTTCCCCAAATTGGAATATCATTTTGTTCTGTTTCTTTACGGTCTCCAATTAGAATTAGAAGATCATTTTAGTAGGACCTATTCTCTAATGTATTTGCTGTGCATATAATTGACTACTAAAGCGACCTTTTTGTCTTTTTTAACCAATGTGTTTACACGACTTCTTCTCTTTTGATTTGAGTTTGCCTTACAATTAATTCAAATTTCTCGCTCGTGTCCACGGGAGGATTTCGATTCCAGTCCCTGTGAGCACATTTGCTTTGAATACAGATGGATTTCACTCAAATTGTTAACTTAGGTATCGAACCAGTGACTAATGCAAGTCATGCTCTCATAAATTGAAATATGTTGACAATTCCATTAGAGCTCAAAATAATATTGGGGGAGAGAAATTATGTGCATTAAAAAGTTAAAATTATGCTTGAAAAATCAAAATGATCAACGTTTCTAGCTGTCCTAATTCGAAGAAGAATTGCAAAATAAGTTTGATTTAATTGCAACAATGCAACGCATTCCAAGTCTTAATCCCCAGCACATATGGAATGACATGCCTGCTTACGTGGCAAACTTTTTCTGAATTAAAATAGACCCCTCTAAAATAATTTATTTTAAACCTCATCAATTTGCAATTGAACATCTTTTTTAATTTACCAATCAGCCCTTGCCGGAGCAGGAGAACACTTGCTCTGTTAGAGCCTTCATTAAAATATTATAGAGGTTAGTGTCAATCAAAAATTAAGGTATTATGTCAGAAGATTAATGTATACAATATAATAAATAATTGAGCGGAGACAATGGTAGATACCCTTCGAATATTAATAAGTATTTAAAATTTTGAGTAGTACTTTAAAATATTATATCAGTAATAATCTTGTATATCAATATTAAAAAAAAAAAGGTCTTTTTTAGTTGAGGGTTTGTGGCTTTGTTGCAAACTAAGGAACTAAAGAGAGGAAGCTTAAGAAGAAAAAAGCTTTTGATTTCTTCTCAATCACGACATTAGGCAAAACCAAAGTAGGATAAAAACTATGATAAATTAAAACTTTCACTAGCAACTGTTACGTAACAACCTTAATAGTAACAATAATAATTTTGTTATATTATACATAAGTAATTTTGTTGTCAAATATACAGTAAGTTTTGAAAAAAAAATGTAGTAGAAATTAAAAATTATTTGGTCATTATCATTAATTCATGTTTCATAGAAAGCAAAAGATCCAACAATAATTATTGGATCATAATAAGCAAAGCTAGCATAGATTATTTTTAAATGACGGGCAAGCGCATTTTCATCTTTTTAATTTAAGATCAAGAAATAACATCAAAAGCTTCTTCTTTTTTTAATATTGTGGTCAATGAATATTAAATCATAGTCTATATAGACGGAATGCAAAAGCACAAACAATAATTTAAAATAAGGAAATTATTCACAGATCATCTGTTTTTTTAAATTTTTTCAAAAATATACAATTCTTTTTTTGGTTGAATTCCACTTAAAGTTACATTATTTTTCACATATCCACTTCCGTCTTCAAACTGTTAAGAGAACTAATAAAATATTGTATAAATAACTTTTTTATCCTCAAATGTAAAGGTAAATTACCTACCGACCACTTTTTTTTGTATTTTTTCAAAAATACATAATTTTTTTTTTGTTGAACTCCACTTGAAGTTGTATTGTTTTGCACATGTCCACTTCTGTGTCATTGTGAAATGACAATTTCACTCTTATGATGTTAGCAAAATTCTAACAGTGTTATAACGGAATTGAACCAATGAAAAAAATGTTAACTTTAGGTGGAGTGCTACAAAAAAAGATTGTATATTTTTAAAAAAAGGTAAAAAAAACAGATGTCGGTGGATAATTTCTCTTTAAAATATAAAATAAAGTTTAAAACTTCAGTTTGTTTTCCTCATTAGTCATTATCCTTTATCAAATTGAAAGTCACTACCAAATTAAAAAACATTAATGGTTGTAAATTAGTGATCACCAGGGTAAATAGGAATTCAAATTAAAAAAAAAAAAACTCAATACATAAAGAGCTATATTTGACACCCTCAGTTTATCATATTAACCTTTATTTTAAAATTAATTATAATTATTTTCAGAATTACCCTTACTAAAAAAGTTTATATTTTTTTTTTCTCTCATCAATGGTGAATCTGCCAGTTGTTCAACAGCATCCATTCTCAACAATTAGTTCCAATCTCCAGTCGTCGTAATTACTTAATATGCACTCGCACCCACTACTTGTCTTCTCGGAACCAGACACGAACCACTTCTCTTCTCAGCAATTAGTGGAGATGCGTGTGTGTGAGTGAGTGCGAGTTGTTATTATTATTATTATTATTATTATTATTTATGCACGCCTTTCACATTGATCTCAAAACTCTTTGTTTTTTTTCCTCACTCCTTCAATTAGGATATGTTAGCACCCCCAACCCCCCACCCCCACCACACCCCAAAAAAAAAAATCTTTAATTGCTTGTATTCTTTTCCTTTAATTAATATAGAAGCTAAAGAGAGAGCATGAGAATGAGAATGTGATCAAGATTCCATACATGATTTTGCTATTGTTACTTTTGCTTATAACTATGATTTGGATAGAAAAGGGTTATTCGATTATGTGAAATTATTGCTCTCATAGATATAGAAAAATCAGAAAAATGAAGGAAAGCATGATAGTCTCCATTTTTTACGAAAAGAAGATGTAGGAAAGAAGGGGAGAATAAGAGAGAGAGGAGAGGAAGAAGGAAGGGTAAATTTTGAAATTTAAAGTTATTCCTGTGGATATTTGAGACATTTCAAATAAAAATGAGAAAAGTGCCGGATCAATTAAAGAAATTGAGGATCATATATTATTACCCAATAGTCAATACTCATACATAACTTATAATAATAATAATAATAATAATAATAATAATAATAATAATAATAATAATAATGAGGACATTCTTATTTTAATAAAGTTAAGATGCCAATAGCAGATAAAAAAAATAAATATTTTAATATATTAATTGAACAAAATATAATGTATGGGAGTGTGTATTTTTCTTTTCTTTTAAAGAATTCTTATTTTAATAAAGTGTGAAATCCCTATATGTGTGTCTGTTGATGTCTGCAAATTTGTTTCTATTATTATTATTATTTTAATTATAATATTCCCACGTAAAGAGCGTTATAGGCTTTTAGCACTTAAAATGTTGATGTTTTACTCTGTGGGTGTTATATAAACCATAGCTGGTTGTTTAAAAGAATTTCTAATAGTTAAAGGGTAAAAGCTCATTTAGTCCATTTATTTTAAGATTAGTGTTCATTTAATTCTTATAATTTTAAAAATGTCTCGAAATATCCATACCGTTAAAGTATTAATACCTCCACCATTACTTTTTATTTCTTTTAGCTTACTTTTACAATATTACTCTTTTATAATAATTTTTTTAGACATTAATTAAAAATAATAATTTAATTACTAATTTAATCTGAAAAAATAAAAAAAAATTATATTAATTTTTTTACAAGCACCATTTGCACACTTGGTAGTTTGCATATAATTTTTGAGAATTTAATTTTTAACGGTAAGGGTATCAATACTTTAACGGCAGAGATGTTTCAAAATTTTTTTTAAAATATAGGGACTAAATGATTACTAATCTTAAAATATTGAGATTAAATAGACATTTATCCATAGTTAAATTTTAGTAATAAAAAAATGTTCAAAAAATCAATTCAAAAAACTCAACCTGGGCTGAAAGACGCAGCCCAGCGCGGCCCAAATCTTTTCCTATTGTTGGCGCAACTTTTTGCCCCCAACTGTCGTCAGTTTGAAAATTTTCAGTAGTAATGGTCGTCTTTTCGATGACAAGGGTGATGATTTGATCCCAAAATATGGTGGGTCCATTTAATTTGGGTACCTACGTTAAGGGTTAAGCTATTCGCATTCGGGCCTTGAAGGATGTGGTCTTGTTAATAAAATTCTATAAAACTCAAGAAAATAGTTAAAGCCGCTAGCTTCGCCGGTAAAGAATCCTCCCATAATCATGAGAGAAATTTCGAAAGGCCAATGCTAAATTATATTCACGTAACTTATACCTACTTACATAAATAATAAATGAACCCCATACTATTTATTATTTATGTAAATGAATTGTTATATTACATGAATGTAACATAGGGATCCATTTCCATCTCGAAATAAAAGAATCCAACATTTCATTTATTTTGAATTTTTTAAACTTTACCAACGTTTGGACTTTGGACGGTTTGTTTTTACATAGGTGGACTTTTGATTGGGCTTGTATTTTAGTAACTGTTGCAATACTTGTCATTATCTCAGCGAATAGTGGACACATCCTTTTCTCATGATTAAAATTAAAAATCTAAGTTCTCAATATACGTTGTAACAAAAATTTTCTTCTTTTCTAATAAGACATATTTTCATACTAGATTTTAACTATAGATAAGCCCATAATATATTGTGCAGGTCCAAGTCTATCAATAAATTTATAAATTTGTTATTATACTAACGTAATATTAATAAGACCACTGTTTCTTCCTAATTGGCCGCACTAGTGACATTTTTGTCTTTGACGAAATTTTGTGCTTGAATTTCCGTGTTAAGGCAGTTGAAAAATGCATCTCTCGATATTAGAATCAAAATTCGTCATCTCCCTTCTTATCCACACGATTAAATACTCTTTAAAATCAGACAATTTGTCAATCTTTAATAAACAAATTGTGGCTCGGTCTTTTTACGGACAGCTTTATCGCTGATCTTTTCTCCACAAATTATACATTAAAAATTGACAGGTAATCGACACATGTTCATGTCTTAATTTTGCAATCTTAGTTTTTAATTTATGAATGGTCGTCGCATTTTTTTTTAAAAATAAATTATATCGTTAATTCCTGACATCATCCACCTTATAAGATGACTTAACACATTAATGTCACATCATTACCACCATTAAGACGTCACAATCTATCTAGTCTATTTAGGTAGGGCGTCCTGTTAATTCGAGACAAATAGAAGCTTATTTATGCCTCCGAAACTTAAAACATGTTCAAGAAATTATTTTGCATTGATGGTCAACACAAACTCAACGAGTCATGAGTCACCTATTAAAGTGTGGCGTATACAATGAATGAGACTAAGGATTTGTTTGGGATTGTATTATTTAAGATAAATTTTAAAATAATTTATTTTATAAATAATTTGGTTGTATATTTTATAAATTTAAATTATGAAAAGTTACTCTTAATAAAATTATTATACATGTTCGGTAAATTGGTCCTAAACATATGGTGTCTATATACAATGATTAAAATATTTACATTCTGTTAAGAATTTGATATTTTTATTTAAATTTTCAAATTGATTAATAAAAAATTATTAAAATTATAATAATTCATCTTTTATTAACAAATAAAGCACATGTGTAATAAATAAATTTTTTTATTAAATAAATATAATTATTATTTAATAATTAAAAATTATTTTCTGTAGTCAATACTATAGATATTTCTTGGGATATCATATTTATTTATATTCAGATTCATATAAATTATAAAAGGAAAGAAACTCTTATTTAGAAAAAAATTCAAGTTATTTAACACTTGTTATTTTTGTGAAACCCTAATACCTATATAAAGAGAGGTATTTCGCAGAGAAGCAAAATTCGGCCCCCTCCCTCTGTTGTTCCCACCGGCAATCATAAGCGATTTAGCGATTTGCTCAATGTTTGAACACTACTCGGCGATCATAAGCGATTTACTCAATGGTTGAACACTACTTGGCATCATAGCCTTTATGGGGAAGCATGCGCCACCCAAGCATAGATGAAAACGGTGTGGCAACCATTCAACGGTAGCAGTATACATAGCAGTCCTACCAACTTCTCGGTCGGCATTTAACGATACATCATATAGTAGTGATGGCTCACATTAATTTGTCTCTATTCGATGGCAGCGCTATGGCTGCCATTTTATTTTTGAAGCATGTGAGACATCATCATTTCTTCTCTACTGACAACGACATAACCATTGCGTAGGAAAGACAATTTGGAGTCTAATGGCGTTCGTGGTGTTGCACTAAGGCCATGGTTGCTTGGGGGTAGAGAAGTGAAGAGAGGAAAATAATTTGATTTTTTTTTTCTACTTTCTATTGTTTGGTTAGACTAAGTTTAATGGAATTGAATTTCCATTGAAATTTAATTTCCATCAATTTGAAGAATTTGTATTCATTGTCAAAGACTAGGTATTTCAAATTTCTTATCTATTTAAATACAAAAATTTTAATATTATCCTCTAAACAAAATCAATTTTAAATAAATTAAAGTACACATAATTTATATTTATTTTCTTAAATTAATAGGATAAATTTATTTGTAAAAAAAGTAAAGTGACTCGCCGGAAAATCATCGGAGACTCGCCGGAGTTTTGCCGGAGATACGCTTTACCATCAAAATTGATACCAATGGAATCCTCATGAGCCGATCTACAACTCTATGGGGTTAGAAATGCTAATTAGGGATGACAATGGGGAGGGGAGGGGAGAGGACCAATCTCCCCGTACCCATCCCCGATATTTTGCGTATGTCCCCGTCCCCGTTAGAATTACTTGAGAGAATCCCCATCCACTCCCCGAATAATAACAGGGGATTCCCTAGGGTCCCCGATCCCCGAATAACTAATACATTTTTTTGTTTTCGATTTTGAGTTAATCATATTAAAATAAAAAATTCAAATAAAAGTAAAGTTCGAAATATATATTACATTAATATCCATTACAAAAGTCACATACATTAAATTAGTAAGTAAAGCGTACGAGGATCAAAAAACTTCTTTTACAAACTATTATGAACAAAATAATAGGCTAATACAAAATTGTTACTAATAAAATCGAATTTATATTCAAAATTAACTTTTTCAATGGTGGCGTGAGCACTTTATAAATATGGACTATTCCCTTTACAAGACTGATAGTTAAGTCGAAGCAAATCAAGAACAAATATTAAATTAGATTAGATTAGATATTAAAATTGTGATTCGCTGTGGGTAATTATAACATCTAAAAATAAATAAAAAATAGATTTAAATTTAAAATATTTAATAAATATTAAAATTAAAACAAAATTTTTGAAATTTAATCTAATCTCTGCAGTCTTTTTAATGTCATAAATAAAAATTTAGGATTTTAATTAGTTAATTAGGCCTAAAAGTTTAATAATATAAAGATTTTGATATTTTTTATTTTTACCAATATTTATAATTTTATAATTCAAATTTTATTATTTATTTACTAGTATTTTTAAAAAATAAAAATAAAATTAAAATTAAAAATTAAAATGGGGAAATGGGTAAGGGATGGGGATTCCACCTCATCCCCGTCCCCTCCCCGAATAAGAAATTGGGTAAAAAAATTTCTCCGTCCCTTCTCCGAATAATAAATTGAGTATGAAATTATCCCCATACCCTCCCCGAATGGGAAAAATCCCCGAGGGCACCCATCCCCATGGGGATTTTTGCCATCCCTAATTGCTAATATATATTGTTATTTACCTCAAGTCTTGTTTAAATGTTTGGGAAAATTTTAACTCTCATATTTCCAACTATATAGTGTATTTTTTTTTTGTAAAATTAACATTTCCAATGAGTAAATTGTCAAAATCACCTCATCTTATAGCAATTTTTTTTTTTTTGGAAAAAACAAAGAAATAGCTTTCAATAAATGATTTTGAGAATCATATTTATACATAATACCTTTCCATATATATACTCACGCATATTATAAAAATCTAATTAGACAAAAATTATTAAATTTAAAGAGATTATTTTACTACCAATTATATTACGATAACAAAATAAAATTAATAAAAATAAAAATTATTATATACCCAATAGAAAAATTATATATACGTGTTTATAAATATGCAAATAAATTTTATTTAATATTATGTTTATTTTAGTCATTTGTATTCTTACTACAGTTCAATAGTAAGATTTACCAAAATATAGAGTGCTTTTAAAACTCACAATATTTTTAAAAATAAAATTTACTAAATCTTTAACTGATTCTATTCACAATTGATAATTTCTACAATATAACAAATAATAATTGTTTTAAAACTTAAAACATTATCAACCTGTCCCTAAATTTATAAAATATAACTGGGCCCTTTTTTTTAAAAGTAAACTCACTTTGGATAATCATACTGCTATTATAGAAATTTGTAAACTATATCCTAAAACAATAATTTTTTTTAAGTAAACTTACTTTGGACAATCATATTGCTATTATAGAAATATTATATCATATTATCATACAACAAACCGCTTTAATTCTTTAGTTCAATGTTGTGTTACAATTATTTTCGTTTAACTTATGTATTTCAGAGACTCAAGGCAAGAGTAAGGATCTCCGTAACATTAAAGTTTTAACACATCTCAAGATTTTATAATGTAATTACTCACACTTTAACTAAGTTAGCGACAGACCATATTTTGAAATTGTTATTTGGTTGGGTTGGGGTTCATTTCTAACTATCCACTTTGTTGAGCGGATGAAATAAAAAAAAAAATTTTATAAAAAAATGTTTTTAAATATTGTCCTTGTTAAAGATAATTTTAAGGGCCACGCCGACTCGCATATAGGGTGACAAACTCCCTTGTTTGTCTTCTACGGAAGCAGCCGTTAAATAATATAAATGTCCAACGTCTGCTAATTAGGCATACAGCGCATTTTAAGTTGGTACTCAAAAGTCATTTGCTTTAAATAAATAAAAAGAAAAAAACTCTTTAGCCAAAACCTAAAAAATTACAACGAAGTGGTGACAGCTTGCGAACCACTGTAGTAATTCCCGAAGGAATATACGCAACAAGTGGCCGCATAAAGTCGGGGTTTCTTATCCTAATAGTAGATGGAACAAATGCTTCAATGCGAGTAAGGGTTCATAAGCATAGTATGTGCAACAAATGATTCCATGTAACATGCTCTCTTATGAATTTCATAGATTAGGGGCAAACATCAGTAATGCTTACTTGCTGGTACACAAATCTAGAGCGTTAACAGCCCATCTAAAACAAATTTCTCGAGATCTTGAATTAGTTCGCGGACAACTTGACTTCAATCACCCATATAATTGTAAAAAGAAAGTTCTAATTTTAAATTCTTGATCCATCAAGGCATAAAAAAATAAATAATTAATTAAATATGTAGCATATTATAATTACCAGTCCTAAATAATAGGGAAATCAAACGAAAATAATCAATTTCAAATTTTTTTTAAAAAAAGTTATAAACTCTAAAGTACAACAACATATTTTTGGCCTGACTTGTAGCTGAAGTTCATAAAACCCTCAAAATGCAAGATTCATCTCTCAATTTGACCTTGGTTACCCTATACTAAACCATCAACGACACGAATAAAGTCAGGCCTTTCATGGTTGTGCGCATGTGAGAATGGATTATTTATTTAGTGAAGTCAGATTAAGTTGGATTTAGGTAATCGGATGGGTCTTGACAAAAATTATATTTAGTGATTTAGGAGTAGGAAATGATTGCACAATTAAAGAATCTATCGATCTAATGCAAATGATAAGGTAAAAGATAAAATACATGATTTTAAATTCTTTCTAATTAATATTTTTAGATATTGTTTAGTTAAAAAAAATTTTAAAAAAAATTGCATCCATGATTCTCTCCCCACTGTATATGGCCGGTATCCCATTACAGTATCTATTCACCCTTTATAATGACCGCAGTTAGATTGGAATGCCTTAAATCCAACCATTGATTTACAATGAGACAAGATACTGGGGTAAGTAACCTCGAAGGCAGAATAGCTGGACCTAGTTTTAAAAACGTGTTTATGATTAGCTTGTAATATTTTATTGAATAGATAAATAAATTTAGTACAATAACACGTAAGAGACTTGAAATTTTGTTTAAACTTTCGGATAAACATTGTTACACACGTTAGAATCCTTGATCCTTTACTATGTTTCTTATTAGAATATTTCTTATTAGAATATACTTATCTATTTCTATCAGATAGGTACCTAATTTGTTGGTAAAGACTGAAATTCCCGTAGCATATCAAAATATTTTTTGAAATATATAAACTTCTATTCTAATAAATTTAAAGTCAAATAAAATTATATATTTAAAATGAGAATTAAAATTTATAATAAATATTACGATCGACTTATAAATAATTCACTACGACAATCAATTATACAAACTGTTGTAATTAATATTATCGAAGGTTAGAAAGAAATAAATATACTAAAGATATTTAATAAAGAATTCCTCCAATTAGAGATGTCATATATAAATTGGAGCTCTACTAAAAATGACTTTTTTAACTCTTTTATCATCACCCTCCATCATGAGAGTTAGTTATTTTGACTGAGGTATTAAAAAATTAATATTTAGTATCTAATGAATTAAACAACCACAAACTAAAGTTTTAATTGAGGAAAACTAGACAACTTCACAAATAATGGAAAGAATTGAAAAAAAAAATGACAAGAAGCTAAAGAGATTTTCCCTTAACAGAAGAAAACGTGAGAATTATTTATTTACAATAAATTATAATAGTGAATTTTGAATTTTTTGGGATTTACATACTTAGGGTAGACCTATAGCTGTCAAATTACTTGCTCTGCATGGTGATGCTAAAAAAAAAATTACAATAATAATAATAAAATAATCAAAACCATGTTCACATAAGGGTATTTTTGTCATTGCAATAAGGATTTGGGACTTATTTGATCCAAAATTAAAACTATATCCTTTAGTTGAGAAAACATAACAAAATTGGCAACAACATGTTATTACCTTTAATTATTTTAACAAAATTATTAAAAAAAGCGTTAATTATATATATATATTTTTTTCTAAAAAACTTCTTTTAAAAAATAAATAAAATGAAATGCTTTTACTATATAATTCGCGTCGTGTATTTTGATCGCTGTAAGCAAGTACCTCAACGGAGAAGTACCCGCAGCAAGTTCAATTCATCGTGTACGGTACTTCTTTTATATCAGCTCGGCGGTAAGAAATTTTCGACGGAATATTCTCCAAAACCAAAAACGAAAATGCTTTGCATCTATTTTCTTCGATCATCGAATCGTTTCGATGCCCTGTTTTTAGTTAGTTGCTGAGAAGTTGTTCGAATTCTAATTTTAGTTCACATTCTATTTTATTGTATTATTCTTTGCTTTTAGTTCAACAAACTATTAGTTCATTATTTTTTTTGTATTGTTGATTCTTGTTACGTTTTCCTTTTTTTTTTTTTTTTTTTTTGTTAAGGCCTTGAAGGAAAAACGGAGGCGTTTTGAAGGTGAAATGTGGGTATTGAATTGAGGAATCATGAAGAAGCAAACGAGGAGGGTTGGGAAGTATGAAGTTGGACGAACAATTGGCGAAGGAACCTTCGCGAAGGTTAAGTTTGCACAAAATAGGGAGACTGGAGAGAGTGTGGCCATGAAAGTTTTGGCTAAAAGTACTATTCTTAAGCACAGAATGGTTGATCAGGTGCTGTTCCAGTCCCACTTCATTTGATTTTCCATGTAAATTGTCAATTGAACTTGCTTTCACTTGTTGTAGAGTTGACAAATTATGTTGCGGTAGAATTTACGTGACAAAACTTTGGAGTTTTTAAGATTCACAGGGATTCAAAAATTGTTTTTACTGGATATATTAGCAAATATCCAGTAATTGTGGTTGTTTATACCGTATAATTATATGCTCTATCACATGATTGCTCAAAACATAGATGTCACTTTTTCTGTCCTGTTTATTCACTTTCTTCTACTGACTCATATGCTCTGGTGATTGGCTTTAGTTGATTAATTAAGGCTTTCGGGGACCATTGAGTTGCTCAATTGGGGCTCTTATCCGACTCCTCATTTGCCCCACATCTCAATCATAGGGTCTGACATCAAGAAATGCTCATTGTGCTTGATTTAATGAGAACCTATTTTGTAAAATGCTATTGCTAGTTGTTCATTGTCCTTTTTGCTAATAAGTTTGCTAACTTCTTTTTTGCATTGGTTCCAGATTAAAAGAGAGATATCCATCATGAAGATTGTCAGACATCCCAACATAGTTCGGTTGCATGAGGTGCGCTGGAATCATTCATGATTTTGTTAGCCTTGATTTTGTAGGATTTTGTTGTTGATGACATGCTTCTTTATTTATCCGTCATTATTGATTCTAGGTTTTGGCCAGCCGAACAAAGGTATATATCATTCTGGAGTTTGTGACTGGAGGAGAGCTCTTTGATAAAATTGTAAGGCTATTCCTGTATGATATAATATTTTTTACTTGAGCAAATAGAAATTCAATTGATTTTTTTTTCATTAATTAGTGAGATATTGCAGAAATTATCTATTTGATGACTAATTATGCACCTGTCCCTCCCTCCTTCCCTTATTATTATTATTATTATTTTCTAAACATGTTAATTTTAAACAAGAACTTGGAATGCAGGTTCACCAAGGTAGACTTTTGGAAAATGATTGTAGGCAATACTTTCAACAGCTTATAGATGCAGTTGCTCATTGTCACAGTAAGGGTGTATACCACAGAGACCTAAAGGTGCAGAGAGATATTTGGTTTTGAATTCTTTTAGCAAATGTGATTTTATACATCATCTTTGGTCTGCATCTGATAGTTTTTCTTTCTGTCCTATGTATAGCCTGAAAATCTTCTTCTAGATTCTTATGGAAATTTGAAGGTTTCTGACTTTGGACTGAGTGCATTGCCCCAGCAAGTAAGCATGATTGAGTTAATTTTGCCTCTCAATACCCAAGAAATTTGCTTGTCCTTCACTTTTGTTTTTCCTATGATAAGAAGTTTTCTTCTTCCCACCCACTCTACATTCTCTGATTATTTGGTTGTCATGTCAGGGTGTCGAACTTCTTCACACCACTTGTGGAACTCCAAATTATGTTGCACCTGAGGTATTAAATCATTAGGAAACTTAATGATTTGTTAGCAAATGTGTCATATTCTTTTCTATACTTTGCTGCTGGTTTGGACTTATACACTCACTCTCAAAATTTGGTTCTATTGATTTAGGCCAGTCTTTATGCTGTCTATGCTCTTATACATGAACTTCTGAATTTCAATTCCTGAGATTAAGTATCATCTTTCTGTATTATTGATTCTTTATTCCTGCCAGTGAATTTGATAAAGCTGTTAAAAGTAGTATGCCAGACAAAAATTACAAATTCCGATGACTTGTTGGTTTATGGAAGGTCTTGTACATTTCAATTACTTAAATGTTGTGTAATTGTGAAAGAAGTTTCTTAATCATTTCTTCTTAAAATAAAATCATTAATACGCTTAACTTTTCTTGCACTAAATTATTGCCTTTTAACTTTTCTTCCACAAAATAATTGCTAATAGGTCCTCAGCAACCGCGGCTATGATGGTTCTGCTGCTGATGTGTGGTCATGTGGCGTCATCTTGTTTGTTCTTATGGCTGGATATCTTCCTTTTGGGGAGACAGACCTTCCAACCTTATACAAAAAGGTTAGCTGTCATTGATTTGCTTTTGGTGAATATGTGTGAACTGTGGGATTTAATTTCCTTGCTTGGTTGTGAATTAAGAGATTAAAGACATTCCTGCTCACACACTAATTCAATTTCTTCACAGTAGAATTGTAAAGTAAACTTATGTGGCAATGGCACTTTTATTTGACTCTCTGCCTTTCAAATTGTAATTAAAACATTTTTCTTTCCATTTGTTTCACTTTAGTCTTATCTTCTGTCTTTTATTACTTATATCTACTTTAATGTTTTGGTTGTTTTGTGTCCGATACGCAATCAATCTGAACACTGATATCACGTGTCTGTCCTTGTCTGGTAGAGAGACAAAACCTACAGAAACCTCCTGTTTGATATTTTGTTTCCCCTGTAAACAAAGTATTAATGTCATGTTATCATTAGTGCGATATAATTATGACTGAGAAGCTTCTAACTTTCTTTTCTTTGGTATGTAGATAAATGCTGCTGAATTTTCCTGTCCGTTTTGGTTTTCAACTGGGGCTACGTCATTGATCCATAAGATACTTGACCCAAATCCAAAAACTGTGAGCGTTTTGTTTTGTTATATTAGGTTATATTCATTCTTTCTTGGGACGATGATCTGGTTTTAAAGGTGCTTACACCTTAAGGTGCTTACAACTTGAGTGTGTCACCAAACATACGTAGTTCATACATAAGACAATAACCTTTCATTCTGTCAATTCATTGTATTCCAAAAATGCTACTCAAGTTTGAGCTATATTTCTGAAACCTTTGTTTTATGTTACAAGTTCCATATAAATTATTGCATCCATTTCTTAATGCATTAATTTAATGCACGCTTTACAAGCATTAGTTGGTAGGTCGGTGACTGGATTAAACTTTAGGATATGATTTATATTCATCCTTCCTTCGCTTTTTGTGATTGTTTTCATTTTAATGCAGCGTATTCGGATTGAAGGAATAAGAAAACATCCATGGTTTCGGAAAAACTATAATCCTGTCAAATGTAGCGAGGAAGAGGAAGTGAATTTGGATGATGTCCGTGCCGTTTTTGATGACATCGAGGTTGGTTGTTTCTTGATGCTATTTCTAGTTGTTAGTCTCATCCATATAGATTATTTATGATGCAAGTCGACAGAGTTTCTTCATTTCATGACATCTCCTGTAGATTTGTTATTTGGAGTAGGTTTAATGTAACCTGATTGCATTCGTATCCTTTTTGCCTTTGCTTTGGTATTTTATATGCACACAATTTTGCTTTACTTGGAAATGTTGCTATTTTACAGGACCAGTACGTAGCTGAGCAGTCAGAAAATAAAGTCGGAGGTCCTCTCCTAATGAATGCATTTGAGATGATTACTCTATCCCAGGGTTTGAATCTGGCAGCATTGTTTGACAGGCGACAGGTATACAGTCCAGAGTCTAGAAGTTCTGCTGCTTGATGTATCCTAAATTGAAGTTATATTCTATTTGCAGCCTTTCTATCATGAGAAATTCAGTTGTATAAGTACTTTTCTGACATTAGCTAGAACATTTTTTGACCTGATTCTGTTGGAAGCTTTAACTGTAAAACTCTGGCCGATTAAAATCTGCAAATTCTAAGGAAGTTGATCTCATAAGATGGAAGTTATTGTGTGGGTTATCTTTTAGTCTCTGTACTATGCCTATATAATCTGCTGCCTACAACCAAGGTTTACGAAACTAAAAATTTCTGCAGGTTAAGGCTAATTTAAAACTATAATTGATATTTTATGTCAGGAGTTTGTAAATATATTGCTAACATAGATTCTATGAGATGCGTACATAATATTGCTTTTTTGTTGATCTATTTTCTAGGTTTAATTTGGTGTTTTTGTTTTACTGTGAAAGATGAATATTAGAATCTCCTCTCTATTTATTTGGTGTTTTTGTTTTGCTAACATCTGTCAGGATTATGTTAAAAGGCAAACTCGTTTTGTATCCCGCCAACCAGCGCAAGTTATAATTTCAAATATTGAAGCTGTTGCAGAATCTTTGTCTCTTAAAGTGCATACCCGTAATTATAAGGTATGCCTTGTACTTATCCACTTTAAATCTTACATAATTATTCTTCTTCAAAAATCATTATCTTTACTTTCGTGCTTTAATGTTGGGATGTAATCTTTTGTTTTGTGGATTATAATTTATATTTGCTAGTTATTTGTTAATAGATAGTATCTTGTAATGGTGGCCAAATTTCAAACCCATAACTCATAGAATGTACGTAAACCCATAAGAAATACATATAGAATTTCTCATTTACCAAGTAATGGAGCAACTGAAAAGGGAGAAACGAGAAGGCAAAGAACATTCTATAGTTTATTCTTCATTTTTGGCATTGTATGTTATGAAGGAAAAACTTAGTAAATGGTTGATTGGTGTTCATCTCTTGGATATTCTAGTGTATCTGAAAATAAACATGCTATTCACATTCTCTTTTCTTTTAATATTTATTATATTTATTTATTTATTTATTTTGTAAATATCCACAGACAAGACTGGAAGGAGTATCTGCAAATAAGACTGGACAATTTGCTGTTGTTCTGGAGGTAGGTTCCTAGATTTGGTTTCTGAAATAGTGTTTTTTGTTATTCTGTGAAAAGGCCTTGATTTAAGTACGAGTACTAATTTATATTAATTATTTTTCATACAAAGGTTTTTGAAGTTGCACCATCCCTTTTCATGGTTGATGTTCGGAAGGCTGCTGGAGATACTCTTGAATATCACAAGGTTAGCACATATTAACCTACAAGGCTTGCTTGTGTGAGTTCTTAATTTTTGTCCAGTTATACCGAAAAGACTTATTAGATAGGCCAAACATGCGCACACAATTTTATTTTATTCTAGAAATCATAGAGACATGGACTGCTTGTTTATGTCATCATGGAGTAGGTTTCAAGAATCATCTCGGAAAGAACCAAAAAAGGAGGGGAAAAATTAAAGAAAAAAAGAGAGAGGCAAACTGGGTTCTTATGATAGGGGATTTTTCATATCTCATAACTATCATTTACCTCTTTTGCAGTTTTACAAGAATTTCTGTGCAAAATTAGAAAATATCATCTGGAAACCGACAGAGGGTTCCAGTCTGCTTAGGACAATGACTTGCTGATCCTGTAAGTGTAGGTGTGAAGCAAATCAGTCAGCAGACAGGCCAAACAAAATGCTCTCTCCTTAAATGAATGAGGCCATAAAATAAGCTGTTGGATAATATTATTGTGTCTGCCTCATGCTTTCATTCATATGTAAATTGTGATATTGTAAATTGTGATATTCCCATCAGGCATGAAAAATTGTATTTCTTTGTATAATGTAAATGGTCAAGGCCTCAGCGGAGACGTTCTTGTATTTATAGGCTTTTTGCGCTAAAAAATCACCGTCCATGTCTGAAAGTGTTAAGAGTGTTGCAGGAAATCGGGAATGTAGATTGTGTCGTGCTCATATAGCAAAATGAAAATCCCTTAATAAAGTAACTGTTTGTCTCGTGTTATCCTCTATTTTTCTTGACGCCTTAAGAAAATTGCTTGTTATTGGATTACAATTTGGCTTTCTTTCAACGGTACATGGTCCTTGTGGAGCTATTATATTACGGGATGTGGAGGCGGCTGAAGTAGGGCAATGTGTGTAAGTTAAGGTTGTGAGGTTGGACGCATTAAGGGATGGCAAAATCCTCCCTGCTTTTGGGACTCATGAGACTCCACCTCAAATGGAATAAATTTTGAATAATTTTTAAGAAATAAAGTGGAGAATGAAAAATAAATAATTCTTAAATTTTTAATGGGGTGAGGTTTAGTTTTGTATTTTCCATTCCAATCATTATTATGTATAAATATTTTTTTAATTTTCATTTAATAATTTTTATTTTATCAATTACAATGTTAGTTAATAAATTTTTATTTTATTTTTACTTGACATAAATGGATTATAACTAAAAGAAAATTTTATAATATAATTTTTATTCAACCTAAGACATTGTTATGTTTTATTTTCTTTCTTAAGATACTGCTCTCTTCAAATATTTTTCAATTTTGATATCATTTCAAGTTATAATTTCAAATATATGGAGTTTTTTTAAATAATTTAAATACTTTATAATATAGTAATAATTTTATTTAATTCTTTAATTTTTAATTTATCAAAATCATATATCTATATCTATTATAAAATAAATAAATAGGAAATGGAGTGAAGAATGGAGGCAAAATTTTTAATGGGGTTGGGAATGAGTAGGCCTCCCCACCCTCGACCCTACCCCATTACCATCCTTAGATGTATTAAAGTGTTTGGTAAATACTAATTATTGTAGTTGAAAAGATAAATTGCTTTGATTTTATATTTTTGTAATGAAAAATTTATTATTTTTTTAATATTTTTTAAAATTATTATGTAAAAATTATATTTAGTATATATTGTTAATTTTTATTTTATAAATATTATTTTTTTATAATAGTTGTAACTTAAAAATTATAGTACCTCGATACCAAATAGGGCTGAAGTGTTTGAGTGGTGGCATTGCTTGATTTCCACCTCCTTTTTCATTATTTACTCGGCTGCCACTAGATGGTCATGACGACCCACTGTTGTAGTCTAGGGAAAGTCTGGGCCAGCCCAAGTTCGGGCCGGCCCGTCCAAGGCCCGTGGGCTTAGGCCAGGCCCATTACTTTTTTTAAAAAATAATTTTATAAATTAAAATAATATAATTAAAATTAAAAAGTAATTTAAAAATAAAAAAGAAAACTTAAATTATTAACTTATAAATCAATTATGATTCAAAAAAACTAAAATTATGATACTAAATTCTTTGTTTTGTGTCAATTAATTAAGAGAGCGGTTGAATTAGAAAATCCAGTATTAAAGAAAATTAAAGTTATGAGCTTTTATTTGCTTTATTTAATATTTTAATTTAAAATATTCATTTTCTTTAATTTATCTATGATTATAATAACTTATTGATCATTAATTTATTTTAATTTTATAATAATTTAAAATAAATAAAGAAAGCTCATGTCCGGCCTGCAATGGACCTGGCCCAAGCCCGCGCACTTGAATGATAGTGGGCCTGGACATGAGCTTGAAAAAGTCTGACCCAGACCCACTGTTTACCATCCCTCTATGTTGTGCCATCGTGATGATAAGTTTCTTGTACTTCTAACTAGGAAGAGGTTAAAGAACTTTCCAAGAAGCACAATAATAATTTTCGGTGGGCGGGCAGCACCAGGAACATCTTAAAACCATTTAATTAACGTCAATATCGGCTGCAATTTACATAATTTGTTGTGGATGCAAGGAATTATGAACATATTTACACAAGGGGACCATCATGATAGCATTAATAGATGTGGGAGTGATATTAGAGCATTTCTAAAAGGTTTTAAAAATCTCTTCAAATAAGATTTTATTACTTATTTAAAAGATTATATTAATTTTTAAGATTCTAAAAAATATTTTATAGAGATGACAATGAGGTATGATGGAGGTGGGGGAGGCCTACCTCAATTCCCACCCCATTTCATTCCTCACTCTATCCCTCAATTAAATTTAGTGGGGTGGGGATGAAGAATACCCGTGTGGGGGATAATTTCTCCGTCCCCACTCCATTTCCTAATTATTTATTTTATGGTAGGCATAAATAAATGATTTTACTAAATTAAAAATTAGAGAATTAAATAAAATCATTATAATATTATAAAATAACTTAACTAAATGGTTGAAAAATATCTTGAGATATCAAAACTAAAAAGTATTTGAAGAGAGCAGCATCTTAAGAAAGAAAAGAAAACATAACTATAATTTAGGGTTGAATACGAATTATAATGTATGATTTTTTTTTTTTGTTATAACCCATTTATATTAGGTAAAAATAAAAAAAATATTAACTAATATTGTAAATGATAAAATAAAAATTATTAAATAAAAATTAAAAAAAATATTAATATATAATAGGGATTGGGGCAGTGCGGGGGTAGGGTGGGGAGTGTAAAACTAAACTCCACTCCATTAAGGATTTAGAAATTATTTTTACTTCATTTTTCACCTCATTCCTCAAAATTTATTTAAAATTCACTCGATTTGGGTGGGGCCCTATGGGACTCCAAAACGGTAGAGGATTTTACCATCATTAAGTCACTTCAGTTAAGATTCTTCAAATAAGAAATGATTCTCACTCTTTAATTTTGTAGAGTTGTTTTCTCTCTCTTCTATTTATATTTTATTACTTTTTATTACGGAGAGAAAGAGAAGTGTTTTATTATCATTTATTTTTCTTTTACAAAAATTAATTTAATTAAAATAATATTAATTTATTTCAATTTAAAAAGCCGTCTGGAGAATAATATATTTTTTTATTCTTTTTTTATCACATAAATAAACAGATAGATATTTAAAAAGTAAAATTAATAGAATATTTTGAAGATAGGCCTTATAAATAACAATGTTGTATACACGTCTTTTTTTGGGTATTCGGATTTTCTTCTTTTGAAGGAATACGATTGTAGTCGGACTTTCACCTTTTTATGAAGGAATCTCTGTCGCATTCCTTCAAAAGAAGAGAAATATCACTTCATTGTTTTTACGATTACAGGGTACAGCTTATAAACATGGACAATAAAGGTTTGATATAACACCGTCGTCACATGCACTGATGGTTTCTTTTCTTTCTTTCTTTCTTTTTTTAAATAAATGAAAAGAAGTATTCGCACCAAATAATTGAATCAAAAAGTGGCAAAGCAAAGAAAAAAGCTTGCAAAGAAGAGCTAGCTACCTACTTTCTTATTCAAAATTAAGAGGACGCAACAGGTTGCCTCAACTCTCAACGATATAGCTGTTTAGCTACTAACCATTTACATAGAAGACAATATATATTAGCTGTCGTCTCATGGATGAAACAACTTATTGCCACATTTGCATCTCCATGAGAGCAGATAATAATTTTCATCTTCTTGGGATGATGATGGTGACGACGATGACGGTGAAGCCTTGAGTCGCTTTTTAGGGTGTGGAGGAATAACTAGAGTAGCCACACATGGTGTACAATTCAAGCACTTGTGTACACACTGTGGAGGCCTTGAACCCAACACCATTTTCACTTGCTTCAATCCTTCACTTCCTCTTGAAAGTGCTGAACCAGCTTCCCAAAAAAAAAAAAATCAATAAAAAATAAGTTTCACGTAAAATGGAACAGAACTCACTTTCAAAAAAAATATTTTCACTAGATATTTAGCCATGCAATGTATAAACTCTGGTGGATTTGTTTCTTTTTCTTACCTGATTTGGGAGAAAAAAGGGTGAAAGAAATGATGAGCATCACGATGACTCTGTTCTTTAGCCCAATTAACCTGTCTCTTGGCGAAGCCATTAGTCTTGCCTGTGACTGTGAGTGAACTAATGGGAGTTTCAAGTTTGGTTGTAATTGGTAAAGGAAGAGATGAGATTGTGTGAATATTCAGAGAGTGGTGGTGGCAGCTAAAAGAGAGAAACTTGCACATGATGGAGGTGCTTCGTTCAAAAAAAAAAACAATGCATCTATCAGTATAAAGGGTCCCAATAGCATAACTTTGTGCTGAAATATCTTTTCAAGAAATAGTAGCTCAGACAGAAGTTACAGATTTTCATCTTTTGCCAGTTGCCCTGCCGTTGCATTGCTATTAAATTTTTCTAGAAGTACAACTACACACCTGGTCACTTGTTTTGTTCTATCAAATAAAAAAGAATTAAAAAACTGACGTGTTTTGGACCCCTTCTTTTGTCATCATACAAAATGTGACTACCCTTTTGTTTTGATCATTCGTTTGTTTCTATATGCTAGTTTATTATGCACTAGTTTCTTTCTTTTACCCGCCATGGGCTCCTGCCAATGCTTCTTTTATTTTGCAAGGCTGATGTGAATCTTTGAATGAGTCATTTTGCATAGATTGCTTATACAACATAAACTTTGCATGATCGTCATGCAATGTAATTTTGGGAAATTTTGTCGCTAAAATGTCATATTATTTATGTTTGAACATTAGGTGAAAGGCACACAAATGATGGGAAGCAAACAAAGAGTGGTAGCGAATTATTAGCTAACTCGTGAGCTTGTACACTTGAACTTTTAACTACTTCATTCCCATACTTGTTATAAGAAACAAATCCCCTGTAGGCCTTTCTGTCAAGAAACATTACTTTCCATTTTATTTTCATTTCAATCTAAAATGGAAGCGCTTTCAACTTCCCCTGAAGGATACAATATGGGAATGTTAATGCTAGCCTGCACGGTATTGTCATGGATATTGCTCATCCACTGGTGGAGCCATAAGAACCAGAGAGGCCCAAAAACCTGGCCATTTGTTGGAGCGGCAATAGAACAGCTAATGAACTATGACCGAATGCACGACTGGTTGGTGAATTACCTTTCTGAGTTAAAAACTGTTGTGGTCCCAATGCCGTTTACAACTTATACCTACATTGCCGATCCTGCTAATGTAGAACATGTTCTTAAGACCAACTTTGCAAATTACCCAAAGGTAAAAACGCCACATGTTCACTCAGTTTCTTCATTTTATTGAAATTCTAGTTCTATACTTCGCATTAATGAGAGTCACTGATTTAATTGAAGGGTGAAACGTATCATTCGTACATGGAAGTGCTTCTTGGAGATGGGATTTTTAATGTAGACGGTGAGCTTTGGAGGAAGCAAAGGAAGACTGCAAGCTTTGAGTTTGCATCTAAGAATCTGAGAGATTTCAGCACCAAGGTCTTCAGGGAATATAGCCTGAAGCTCTCTAGTATTCTAACCCAAGCATCATGCCACGATCAAGAAATAGACATGCAGGTAATGCAGAAGATTCTTTACATGTAGGGAACTTTCAACAAATACAGATAGCTAAATTTGATTGCACATTCAAACTACAGAAGCTGTTTACATTTCCTAGAGCAAGAGTACCAACTACCAAATTGGAGTGCAACTTGATACAACACGTGTTTTCATATGCTTTCTTATTGGCTGGCTGGTGTCATGTTTAAAGAGAGCTTTTTAATTGTTGTTTCTAGGAGTTGCTGATGAGGATGACTTTAGACTCTATATGCAAGGTGGGATTCGGAGTGGAAATAGGAACTTTGGCTCCTAATCTGCCGGATAATCGCTTTGCTCAGGCTTTTGACACTGCTAATATCATTGTGACTCTTCGCTTCGTTGACCCTTTGTGGAAGATAAAGAGATTTCTACACCTGGGCTCCGAAGCTCTACTTGACAAGAGCATCAAAGTAATTGATGATTTCACATACTCTGTAATCAAAAGAAGAAAAGCAGAGATACAAGAAGCTCGTGAGATTAGTGAAGGTTCTAAGGTAACATAACATAAACTAATTCAAGACAGAGTTGAGTCACTTTTCTATCTACAAAAACTAAAAGATTTATATTCACCTTTCAAGCAACTTGTTAATCATGCATGAATGCATCAGATAAAGTATGATATATTGACAAGATTTATCGAGTTAAGCGAAGATCCTGAAAGCAACTTAACTGACAAAAGTCTCCGAGATGTTGTTCTGAACTTTGTGATTGCTGGCCGAGACACAACAGCAACAACTCTCACATGGGGCGTATACATGGTGATGACACATGATCATGTAGCTGAAAAGCTTTACTCAGAGCTCAAAGCTTTTGAAGAAGATGGAGCAAAGGAAGAGAAGGTGTCATTGGTTCAGTATGACAAAGAGGACCTTGAATCATTCAATCAAAGGGTGACACAATTTGCAGGGCTCTTAAATTATGATTCAATGGGGAAATTATATTATTTGCATGCAGTTATCACAGAAACACTCCGTTTGTACCCGGCAGTCCCTCAGGTATGCATTCTTTGTTCAAATGATTAAGTTTCTTCTCTGCACAAGCTTCACGAGTCATTTTGACATATATTTTACTAATTTAGGATCCTAAGGGAATCCTGGAAGATGATGTCTTGCCAGATGGAACGAAGGTAAAGGCAGGAGGAATGGTAACTTATGTTCCGTATTCAATGGGTAGAATGGAGTACAACTGGGGCCCTGATGCAGCTTCATTCAAGCCTGAGAGATGGCTCAAAGATGGAGTCTTCCAAAATGCTTCTCCATTCAAGTTTACTGCATTTCAGGTAAGCCTAAAGATCCAATATCCGGCCATGACATGTGGAGCCACACGGAGGCATCTCATGGTTCTTGCTATTGTTGATATGCAGGCTGGGCCGAGAATATGCCTTGGGAAGGACTCAGCATATCTCCAAATGAAGATGGCTCTGGCCATTTTGTGCAGGTTTTTCAAATTCAAGTTAGTTCCGGATCATCCAGTGAAATACAGAATGATGACGATTCTCTCGATGGAGCATGGTTTGAAGCTTACAGTAGAGAGACGTTCTTAAAAAGACTCTGAGGCCATAATGTCCTTTTGCTTACTACCATAAAAAGAGATGTTAAATGAAGAACACAGACCAAAATGTCACTTTTCTAAATAAAACTTCCATGTGGTTGATATAGTTTAGTTTGGCTTGTATTTTAGGCTATACATGGAACGGTGGCCAAGTAGGCTGGGACGATCTTCTTTCTGTCCTGTAGAAACGAAGGACCCCGTCCAATGTCAATGTTCTTCAATTGACGGTGCCTCTTCTCAGGCAATGGTGGATGTAACTGACATAAAATCGATGGTTTATGAATTTTAATTGTTAATAATGCTGCTTCGTTAAGGATAGAAATGCTATGGAAACCAGAGTGTTCCATAACGGAGCTTCATTCCATCTGGAATTTTCATGTTTTGAGACATTTCTAGGCATCAACGCTTCATGTTAAAAAAGGGGTCATTCGAGAATTATATCACACCAAAAGAAAGGATTTAACATTCATCACTGAAAAACAAAGCAGTTGCTGCGTACAATTCATAAACAAGAGATGCCATCAAAACTTGCAAGCATTGGTTTAAAAAAATAAAAACAACCATAAAGCAAGGTTGTGATGACAGACCAAATGGAACTGCCAAAACCAAGCCCGCCTGTCTGAGGCATCCCCCACTTGAAATTGCATAAACAACCTAAACACTGAAGGACATTAGAAAAAACCGAGATCCCAGCCCCTGATATGAGTGTAGTGTCAAACTCCTGAAAAAGGACATCTTGAACTAGCATGGACTGATTGTAACAGACTTCATCAGACTGAAAATAGAGAAAGCTTTAGTCCAAAAACAACATAGTAGGAATGCACAACTGAAGCTTAAACACAGTGCACGGAATGTCCAGCCAACAGATCCATGACTTATCACGATAAGATATGGAGAACCCACAAGTTGAAACCAAAAACAACTTGGTAAATGTATTCTCTGGGAACCATGGCCATGAACTAGGCAGCCTCCCACCAATGGAAGCTAAAAAGTTGCAACAGGCTTCCATGGAGAGGAAGCCCAGCAAAAAAAAGGTTGAAGAAGTAATCTGCCAAAGTTTCCCGGAAAACAACAACAAAGCTGCTTCTCAACTACCTGCAGGCCCATCAGTTATGATGAGGCAGAAAAAAAAAAGCACTATGCTGATTGCTACTACCAACGTAAACTGACCGTAAGAATTCTTCTACTGTACCCAACTTTAATTTAGGGGACGGACATCCCATTTCCATCCCAATTAGGAGAGAATATCGCATCTCCACAGGCTTTCCACAAGCCGAGCAACTGTGCTGCTGTTAATTGAGTTACAGTTTTGGAGATTTAATCCCACCAGAGTCTTGCCTAATTTTTTCAAGGCCGGTATGCTCTTGTTTGATACTTCAGAGCAACTTGACAAGGAAAGGACTTGTAAATTGAGCTGCTCAGCATGAGATAGGGCAGAAATGCCCATATCAGTGATTGCACACTTTGAGACATCCAGATCACTGAGGAACATACAGTTGTCTCCAATTGCAACCAAACTTGCATCTGTAATCTTCCTGCAACCATCAAGGTTCAACAGTTCGAGGGTTTCACTGTGTAGCCTAGCCAAGGCCAAAACTACTTCGTCTGTCAGATTCAAGCACCCACTAAGATTCACCTTCACAAGTCCTGCTTTGCAACTTTCCAAAAGTGGGAAAATCCCAACATCTGTTATTCCATATAGCCCACTCAAGTCTACATGCTGAAGCTGTGGGCACAGCTTCCCCAACATGGCAAGGCTAGCATTTCCAAATCCAGGGCAGTTTCGTATGGATAAGGATCGAAGAGAACAGTTAGGAGAGAGCATAGGCATTTCCGTTGCCATATCCTTAATCCCCATACACTTCACGAGGGTGAGAGATTTCAACTTTGATGCACTGTTGGATACAACACCAAGGATCCCTGATTGGCTAACCCTGTTACACTCCTCCAATTGTAGGATCTCAAGAGATCCAGCGGCTTTAGCAAAAGCTACCAATCCGTTGTCTGACACAAAGCAGCACTTGCGGAGGCACATCTGCTTCAGATTCAAACAACCCTTGCCCATGGCTTCAAGACTCACATCTGTTACACCCCCACAGGAAGCAATTGTCAAAGAAACCAATTTCTGCAAACCCTGAGCATTACCCATGACCCAAAATCCTTTCTCGCTGACATTTGGGAGACCACTCAGGACAAGATTGGTAAGAGCCTTCCCATAATGTCCAATCAAAGCCAGAGAGAAATCTGTGATGTTTAAGGCCTGAAGCTTGACCCTTGTGAGGACAGAGGAAGCTGATGATAACAGACTTGATATTCCCTGATCCCTAACAAGAGGGCAGTCCTTGATAGATAGGCATTGTAGCTTGCGGCAAAACTTTCCAATAGCTTGCAGACCATCGTTGCCAATCTTTGAGCACGATTCAATGTTTAAAGAAGTCAAATTAGGGCAGTTCTCAGCAATTGCAATCAAGCTCTCATTGGATATTGAAGGGCAGTGGCAAAGTTCAAGCTTTTCCAACAAATGGCATTCTTTAGCTATCTCCAAAAGACCTTCATCTCCAACGGAGGGAACATTCCATAAGGAAAGTGACTTAAGAGAAGGGCAGCCGCGGGCTATTGCTGATAAACCAAAGTTGGTGACTCCCTGAGTATATTTGTTTCCTCGGATTGAAAGCTTCCCAAGCCCCCCATGGCCGCTTGTTCCAACAGCAATTGCAGCAAGTCTCAGATCTGTTGCTTTCTTCCCATCCAAGCACCTAGTAAGATAACCATCACCATCTTCATCACATGAGACCATTTCAACATGATCAGACACCGATGCAACCACCTCCTTCTCCAGCTTCTCCGACTTGCAGATTTCAGCCTTACGAATACTGGTCAATATCATAAGCCACTTTTTGGAGACACAAGCAGCAAAACTCCTCTCTTTACCGCAGGGAAGGCGTCTAAAGATCTCATACAGGCATTCATCAGGAAGAACATCAATTGATGGATGATTTTCGAACTCAAATTGAGTTTCACCGAAGGCAAATCGAGCACTAAGGCGAGCCCTTTTACGAGGAGGGCAGTAAGCATCGACATGGGAACCAATAGAGAACAAATCATCTCCTGCAAAACCCATCAAACAAGACACTTAGAATGAGCTAAATCTGCAGTAAAATGATTGATTCAATTGCTTACTAATTCCTAAGATCGATTTCTTCCCCAAACTAATCTTCCACTAAAATACCCACAAAAATATATCTTAACAAAATTGATCAGCTAACAGAGCATCTCATCCGGCTAAAGTTATTTACCATCAGTTGAATCAAATCTAAACGTCCTAAGCAGATGATAAAGAAATCAAATCTTGAGAAACCAAGAGCCTAAAACAAAAGCCAAAAAAAAAAAAAGGGGGAAACAAACGTACCACGGTAGTTGACGAGAGCAGGCATGGCTGATGCTGAAGCAGAGCAGTTTGAAAAAAGAACCCTCGCTGGAGAGAAAAAACAGCAACCAAAAAAGACAAGGCGAAGAAGAAACAGATGAAATACAAGAACGCTGGAGAGGTTGAATGCATGAAGTAGCAATAACCCTAAACGAGTAGGGCAAAAAAGGAAGGATGGTTTGGTTTAGAATGGAGGAAGAGGTGATGAGGGGAATGTGCATGAACGAGTTTGGACCAAAAAATGAACAAGACAGCTCTATTTATATACATATGTAAATGGTTGTCGTGTAGAGAATTTTTGAGAAGGTACATTAACTGTGACGACACTCCCCTCTCTTTTCGCTACATGCATTGTATCTCCCCTTTTTCTTCCCCTTTTCTTTCTATTTTGTTATTCCAACCAACAACCTCCCTCTCTCTCTCTCTCTCTTTGCTTTCCACGTAACTATTTCTTTTCCTTCTTTTTTTTTTTTTATTTATTTATTTGAACTTTTAGAATTTTCTTCTTCCAGAAAGATTCAATTTGAAATAATGATGAAAATAAATTTTTTTTTTTAGTTCTTGGGCTTTTTACCGCTACAGACAAACTCAACAAAACATTAATTTTTTTTAAAAAAAAAAATTGAAACACTAATCACGGCTATGATATTTGCAGCAAGTTGTATTGTTAGAAAAATTTTAAAATTACAAGCCATACTTTCGAATAATATGCTTTCAAAGTTGAGATATAAACTCAAATGATGTGTCGTCCGCAATCAATTATTAGTATTGATAATAATTGATTTATTTTTTTTTTATGACAGACATTAATCAGATACTTTTTAATATCAATAATAAATAACACGCCATATTGATGCATCATGTTATTTTAGACTTAAAATTTGTATCACAACTTTTGTGAGTAAATATTATTTGATTTAAATAAGAAATTTTTAATGGTGTTGTATAATATTTTACAATACCAATAATGAGATTGTTTTGAACCCTCATTTTAATTTCTAACATTGGTTTAATTAAATAGATAAATAATTAGTTAATTAACAAGCAACTGGTAACCTTTGAGATTGAGTTGATGAATTCAAATTAAATACACATACTTATGAACTCAACACGAAAAGAAAGAGGTTGTGATCCATTATAATTCTTTTGTTTTTCTTCTTTTAATTTATAAATAATCTTTTTAATCAGTTTGTTAGCTAATATAACATTTTTAAAGAATTTATACCATTTTATTTATGCAAATATTTCTATATTGTTGATCAAAATCTAAAAATGTATGTTTATTACTACCCTATTGATACCTTAGAAAAAAATAACAACATTATAGCGAGACTCTTCAAATAATTAAAGTAAACAAGATAATTTATTCACAGCCAATGAGACAGACGGTGATATGGCTCACCTCCCTTGTGATATAATTATGTGGATTTCACAGACGGATCGTGGGATTATTTTATCCATTAGGAGAAGTTTTGGGTTTAAAAGGTGTTGCTTTCGTAAATGGGACAACTTGATTCCTTTTTCTTTTTTAAGATAAGTACGACAAAATTTGATTAATAGAACAAGTCGTGCAAATGATAGATTGATGACAAAAAAAACAAGCTGTGAAGGGCTCAAGTTGGTACTTTTTTGTGATATTTGATTAATTGTATAGAGTCGCTGCTAATGCAATGCTTTCTGCCAAGTTCTGAATTTTCCAACCATGGAAATGGACAACATGAGTTTGGGATCTGGGAATCCTTCCTCCCCTACAAAGCCCTAACTTAATCATATCTTTAACCCCTCTTTAATCATCATTTAAAAAATAAATTAAAAAAAAAAACTAGTCAATGAACTATCATTCATCGGATAATAACTTTAATGCCGGTGGACAAGTAACACAGAATAAAAACATACGGTACATAGATTACAAGATTAATTTAATGAGCAAAGAGCAATGAAATAATTCAAATTGTATTTCAATTTCAGTCATTTTAAATACCCAATAACAATTAATTTGGGGTTTAATTAATAACAATTACGGACTGTGCAACTAGTCATTTCACCGGCCGCAGATTGGGAACCATTTCAGCACTCAGCAATTTCCATTGGGCTTCTGTGCAATTAATCTAAAATAATGGGACAGCGATAATGAATGAGTCCACTGTCCCATCAAAATCAATCAAATTTACTGGATAATTAAAGAAATTTGACACTCACCACTCATGTTTCATAACCACAGCCACTAATTAAATCAGTGAGCCGGTGTTGTTTCTTGAAAGTCAAGTTCTCATAAATCGTGGGCCTGCGTGGGTAAAATATTTTTCCAGTATAGGATATTTTAGAGCAAAAAGGGCAGTTTAGGAAAAAAAAAAAAAGAGAAGAAAACCCATTAAAGCAGAGCCAAGTTGATCTCTGCAAACAAGAGTAAATTAAATGAATTCTCATCAATTTGCTCAGAAAAGCCCACTTTTGGAGTCAACTAGGCAACCTTTTACTTGTAGCTCGTTGGCGATGGTCAATTTTGGTGCTGAGAAAATGAGACAAGCTCACAATTTTTGGGCTTGACTTGCAAATTAAAAATAGAAAAACACCGAATGGGGTTCAAAAATCCGGAGGAGACCCATGTCGGCATCATATGGTATGCATCATGTAAACATTGTACGGTAGCTTTTTTGGGTTCTCATCTCTTTGGGCGACTATTTATATGCAATGAATTTGATTAGTTTTATTAAGAGACTGATAGATTGACGAACACATACAGGTAGGTCCGATGTAGGGCGCCCGAGGATTTAATCAGCTTTATCATCTTATTCATATCAAATGGGCAGAATCAATGCATCTCGCGATTCAGATATTGAAATTTTTGTCAAATTACCACTCACTTGTTTCTTCTGCCTCCTCTTCCGTATCTAATATTTTGAGTCTTAACTAATATGATCCTCATTTATTGAACAATAAAATAAAATAATAAATAATATAACTTTTATTATTATCAAAAAGATGAATGTTAAGTTATTGGAGCTCAAGTTAAAATTTAAATATTAAAATCTCAAACATTGTTCATGTTTGAATAAAATCAATAAATTAACACATAATTTACGATTTTTTCTCTCTTTTTTTTTTTTTTTGTTAAAACGAAATTTAACGGAGTAAGAAGTTATTCCACCGATTTATGTTACTTTCCAAATTTGTCACACATTTATGTTTTTCTTTTTCTTATTGATACGGATCATTTTTCATAATAAAAAGGAAATATCATTTGCGATCCATGTGTGGCGCACATGTTGCCACCAGCCACCTCATTATCATAATCTAAAGAATTATGACGTTGTACTTGAAATTTACCTAATTAAAATTAGGATTAATCAATTTTTTTTTTTTTTGCAAGATTAACATTCATACGAGAAATGGTTAAATAGAATCTCGTTTAAATAAAAATGTCTTTTTTTTTCCTACTAAAAAAAGAAAAAGAAAAAAAACACTTTATTTCACTCGGATTGACCATATAATAAATAAGCGTCTATACATACACTATGATGATAAATATAAATAAATAAATATATATGATATATGATATATGATATATTCAAATAATGGTGATTGCAGAATTATAAAAATCATTATCTTGATAGCTGATAGTGTGGAGACAGCGGCCATTTCATTCTATGATTGATGATTATTTCCTGTTCACACCCTTTGTCAAGATGGCGTTGAAAAATATGAGCTCCTGCATGCGTTTGAAAATTTGCACATGAAATAGGTTTAAAAAGATCCAAAATATTCAACTTGAAAAACAGTACTAAAGTATATCCTAATAATGTATACGTCACAAAATGTATGTGAATTGTGCGAAAATGTATGGATAACAAAAAAGAAAGAAGACTGGGTGAAACCATTGATTAGACTTATATCAAGAGAAATGGTTTCAGAATTTTTATTTATTTTTTATTTTTTAAAAAAAAAGGAGAAAATCGGACAAAACCAATGTAAATTAGGAGAGCTTTAACCTGGCTCTAAGATGACAGTGAAAACAATTAAGTTTAAACCTAGCTCTGCTTCAATATTAGTTAATAAGAAAGTAATCAGTTCTTAATTAATTTATTATGAATTAACAATACAAGCACACAACAAATTAGCCTTCCATTATAGGATAATAAATAAGAAAATTAAATAAATAAATACACACACACACACACACACACATTGATAATTGAAGTCATTATTGTTGTGGAATCGTGATCTTGGTGAATGGTGATTGCATAATCATATTCTTCGAGGTCATAGAGATTGTAATTTGGTGATTGGATATCACGGTGATTTCGTTCTATGATGATTTTTCGCTTGAACATTTTCCAAGTTGAAAAAAAGAAAATAAAATGAAATAAAAATAGAGCATGGCTTGAAACAAGAGCCATATTTTTCTTTCTTTTAATAATATTTTATCTAGTATTGTTTTTTTTTTTACTATCTTGCTGGCAAAATTTTTTAACCTTTTCACCCACTTAACTTCGCCCCATGTCTAATTTTCATGAGAATTCTCCATTAAATTTGTTACGTGCCCTCACCAGGCCATTTCTTATTGTTCATTTTTATCACGCTTCCAACCCATACAAAATACAATTTTTAAAGAATGTTGTTGAGTACTGAGCAATGTTAACTTAAAAGAGGACCAAATTAAGATCAAATTAGGCTGTAAATCTACCGACCAATGCAAATGTCATTAAAAATATACAAAATTTGTAGCGTGGGGGTGGGTTGAGCTGTAATTAACTCACTTTTAAGCGTGAATAATAATATTGACCTGGTCACACGTGATTAAGAACACTTTTATTGATTCTATCAGTATCAGATTCAATGTTTAGTTAACTGATCTACAGTATCGACTCATAATTACAAATTACGACGACATTATCAGATCATTAGCAGAGCAAATAGATCGAAAAAGATCTGATGCACGCTGCGGAGATCATACGGTATCCCCTATCCTTAATTTATTTCTAAATGTTTCTGCGTGCCATATCTTTGATTTTCTTATTCTGCTGTATATCTCTTTGTGTGCGTGTACACACGATATCAAATAAAGAACAATTTTGGGATGCATGCATGGCCATTTAGGTCAATTTTGAATGAAATAAATGAAGTGCGTTGAATATGACTATGAGATTGGATGATGATGATGATGATGATAATAATAATTTTGTTTTCGAATTGGAGGACGCGTGAGTAGGTGTTATTGTTGTGGCCTATGACCTACACGGGCATGCACAAATATAAAATGTGAATCAATCAGAAAGTGGGTGCAAATTTAAGACTGGTACGTTCTGGCCGATGGCCATCTCCCCACTTGTCAATTTGGTGCTTAAAATTAAATAATATGTTGATAAACTACTACAAGAATATCTATCACGCACTAATCATTAATTCACTTTACTTCTAACTCCCAGCTTAACCCCCTTGTATTAGAAGCATTAATGATCGATTCATTCATAAATTATCCAGTGACAGCCCGACTAATTAATTGCTGTCAGCCCCACTATATATGTTGCTAACCTCAATGTCGAAATCCTACCACACCAGGCTGGTTAGTGTTGTTGTTGCACTAACAACTAACAGTGCAATTATGATGCAAGTAGCACAATTATAAATTGTTACATTTGATTTTCCTCAGTTGTATGTGTATGTATTCCTATACCTCAAGCACTTACTTAATCAATAATTTTCCCGCTAGTGGTTGATAAACAATTATAGTCCTGCCAATTTCTTCTTTTTTTAAAAAAAAAAAAAGAAGAAGAAGAAGAAACACCCTTAATTGCCTTCCAGTCACTCATATATAAATGCTAATTAAAATTTAAATCTTTCTTTTTAAATTACGTGTTACTTTCATCTTGCATTTGCCATACCGACCTTCAAAATTTTTAATTATGTTATATATTGTGTCCACAACGCACCAAAAATGCCAAATTCAACACGGTTTAGCATATTGTTTTTAAAAGAAAATATATATTTGTCTCTCTCTCTCTCTATTTATGCATATAAATATATGCAAGCGCGATGCATGCATATTAAGGAATCAGTGGTTAGACTACTAGTTAATCCACATTGCGGGCATTAAAAAAAAATGGTGTTAGAAGTAAGAGCACGTGATTTGGTCAATTGAATTTGTTGAACGTTCCTGATTTAAAAGCAACAAAAGATTCGAGCAGCATTTAAGGTAAAAGGACAGATTATTCATTTATATGTTTTTGGTATTTGAATATATAAAGTATAAAGTTTCTCGAGCCTATCCACAGCAGGATTCCCCGAGAATAAAAACAAATAATGTAATCATATCTTTGTTTTTATAAGGTTTCACGTTCAACTTGATTGCACTTTTGGTATTGCGGTACATTCACTGAATGAGGGACACAATTAATATAGTATATCGTATGCGTGTATCTATTTCCTATTAGAACTTCAATTTTGGTGGTTTGTCCATACTTGCTACGCTATGGCCAAATTCCTTTTATGGAGGGCTTGACAGTTTCAAATATTATGTCTCGAGTACTTGCATTGCATGTACTTCAGTACTTGTTACTTTGCTTTTGAATTATAATTATAATTTTTTTTTCACGATTATTCATGACAAATTTAAGAGTCTCGAGAAGTTGTATGTGACTTTATTTCAGTTGAATTGATGAATAGTAGTTATTGCACCAAACATATCACCCCATTCTTAAAAATTAAAAAAAAAAATTCACTACAAAAGAAAATTTTCAATTTTTTTTTTGGTTCTTTATACATTAATCTTATCCTTTTTTTTTTTTTTTTTTTTTTTTTACTACAAACATCATTATTTTGGA
Source organism: Atalantia buxifolia (assembly GCA_030444775.1). Classification (NCBI taxonomy): domain Eukaryota; kingdom Viridiplantae; phylum Streptophyta; class Magnoliopsida; order Sapindales; family Rutaceae; genus Atalantia; species Atalantia buxifolia. Next base: position 13,723,587 of record CM059834.1, on the reverse strand, counting down.
TTAGTTGTCTTACTTAGTCCTCATATAGATATTGTCTAGTGTTTATTTCTTTGGATTAATTATCTTTATATTACAGACATATATAATCTTAAATTATATTGTTTTAGCTCATAACCTGCAGATAGATAATTTTATAAGCAATACATGCGAATTTCCTACATTCATCCAAAGTATTTAGGTAACACCGACCAAATCGATATAGAGATCAGTATGCTGAGATTTGGATTAAGTAAGTTGGAAGGCTGAGCGGGGAGCTGAACGGCAAAGATAAATCATGATTAATATTTTGTCTCTTCATTTAAACGAATCTGAATATTATAAATATCTATATAGTAGCTAAAATTTATCTATTAATTTTTTTTTTTGTTTCAATACTGCAATTTATATCTGATATCGTCTTCGTTTTGAGGTAACGAGATAAGTGTTGTTTGGGTTATCGACAGTGTTTTGGTGAACGTGACGTGAGGCTGCGGTCCGCAGATACCATGCATTTGTTTTATTTTGTTTTGTGTGGGCGATAGCTGACGAATTCTACACGTGCCGGCAAGGCACAACATGCATGGGTGTTCATCATCAAATGAACTGCCTCGAGTCGACCAACCCCCCATAATATTTCACGTTTCAATGCACCCACCAAGGAATTGGAACCTTCTCTGTATCAGAAAAAAGCTTATTTGCGGCCACTAGATAATATGCACATCATCAAATCTTACACTTAGTGAGCAAATGTATTTATTATATATGCAGTATTATTGATAAAGAAAAATGCTACTTTGATAAAGACATGGAAAAATTAAAATGTTTTGATAAAAATTAAATTATTTATAGCTACCTTGGTTTTTTTTTTTTTATAGTTATTTTATACCTTTTATCAAAATTTTGTAATTCATTTTCTGTCAGAACGATATTGTTGAAAAAAAAATTTTAAAAAATATATTATTGGAAAATGGTATTGAATTGAACGCGTAGTTGTTTGGTCAAATGAATTTGTTGAACTTTCCGCATTGAATTACAAGTGAGAAAAAGATGTCTTGAGGCTGTCCATCTCAGCATTCATTGAATTTTCCATACCATATAGGGATGGATTATGCATGTATGCATTTTCCAACAAGAAATTAAATTTCGTGGTACTTGCCGAGATTAAAGCAAAATTTCTTTTTTAAGGGCTCAACAGTTTCAAATATTAATTAAGCGTTAATTAAGAAGCACTGGAAATGGAAAACGATAGTTTCTTGCATGATTTTGCCCAAGAAGGAAACACACTAGCTTCCACAAAAGAAATCATTTAATTGTTTTTCTGGCGATAACAAATCAACCCACCAACTTTATGTAAAAGCAGGAGAGTGCTGCCCACACACCACCATAATAAAATTTCAAATCTCTGATATATATAATATATAGACTCTCGCAGATTATAATTTATTATCTTGCTCAGGATTAATGCGACCTGTGAAGCTGATTCAAAGAATCATACATCATATACATATGTATATAAAGTTCATACTGATCTATCGGCGGCGGCATCAGCAATGAGGCGGGCGGTATTTGTTGTCGAGCTATCAAGATTCATTTGGCGAAGCTGCACCTCCACATTCTTTGCATTTGCTTTTTGCGGCCCGCAGCTGACGCGTAGTTCTACACGTGCTAATTGCAAGCACTGAAAAGATTCATCAACATTCATTCTTCAATCAACTACGTCCCAAAACTAGTAAACCTTCCTTGAAATATAAAATAGAAGAATTGAAGTTTTTAGATGGAGAAAATTCATCAACAATGCAACCACCAAGGGCCGTTTTGGGCTGATCGCGGATGGAAGTTTGCAGATTTTACATAAATCCGCATCTAATTCATTATTATGTGGTTTATTGAGTTATATGGATTTATGCAAATTAAGCTGATTGAATTAAACCTAAACACCCTAACACCCTTTATACAACAAGTCAATCATATTTATTCTTGTGTATGTTTAATTTTTTCTTAAGAAAAAAAGAAGAAGAAGAAATTGACAAACAAGTGGGTGGTTGTTTTGAAAATAAAATGTTATATTCCCCTACTTAATGGCCGTTATATTACCTTGAAGTCATTAACATTTTCTCTTATAAATGGGTTCATAATTAAAACTCGACCTACCTCATATCCATTTGCAGATGGATCCATATTTAGCCACTTTGTATATGGGTCAAGCGCACCCATTGGCAGCTGAGGTTTTACTTTCTGATTTGGGCCAAGCTTTTCTATTTCTGGCAAGTATTTAAAGCACGAAGTGTATACCAACTTCATCGTACTAGGTGAAACTGGATGATACTGCTATTCGAGTAACCCACTGACTCGACGAACAATATTACACAACAATCTCTAAGCATTTGTTTCAAGGTTGAGTCTAGATGGAAATTCAGGCATTCAGCTAACGCGATTTCAACTCATGCAAGTAACTCAAAACAGACATTAGAGACTGTACCATGGTAAGCATTAACAAGGCAAAAGCAGAGAAAACTGAGATGCATGACCATGGACTGCTGAAATAGGTACGAATCATACTTGCCCAGTAGCTGCTGTAATAGGCATCCACGTCATGTAATACCTCCAAAGGTAGCTATCTCTGACATTTAAAGACAGTGTTTTTCCCAAGATCATTGAACAAATCTGCAACATATTGGTCATCTTGAAAAAAACTAGTAATGACTCCATCAAGGCCAAGTAACGCAACATCTCTTCGTTGGCCGATGAGACAGTGCATGAAGGAGACATAGTTTGAGAAGTATTTGATGTTGCGATCCTGGCATTGTTCCAAGGCAGCGCAATTTATCAGCACGGTAATGGTGATGGATGGAATTTGGAGCACCTGCTTCTCATATTTGATATCTAAAAAACTTTCAGCTTTTCTTGGCTTGATCTTGATTCCTGATCGCCTGAGTTGTGTTACGCAGTGAATGCGTAGATGGATTGTACTTCTCTCGTTCAGCAATCGAGTTGACTGAGAACGATGTAGGGAGAGCCAGGTAAAATAACTCCAGTAGGTGCCAGCATTTCAGAAATTCGGGCCGGTAGTTAAGTGCTGGACCTGACCAGGAAAGACAGAAGAATTCTAAGATGAGCTTGATAAAAGTTTCGTGACAGCCGGACTTGGAAAACAATGACTTGAGAACAAACAAAGGAAGTTGGTTCTCGAGTTGAACAATGTCCCTGACAAGCATGGAATTAACCATGGCCTAGTGAAGATGGGGCCATCAAAGTCCAGGTCCGCATCAGATTCGTTTCGGCCAAGGTGGCATAAGATCTCAATGAGAAAGCATCCGTCAAGCAGCATCATTTCTGCAAAATCATCACTCGGCGTCAATACATTTGCTGAGTAGCACCTTCTTGTGCGTGCTTCTATCCGCAGCATTTCCAGCCGATGATCGTGTAGGTCCTTTTGCTCCGAGTCCGATCAAGGAATTTCCCGAGAAAGAACCATTTGTACTCTTCAAACTCGAGCAGATGATCTTTGCCATGGTGGTAGGTTTCACCGGGCTTTTCTCAAAATGCGTGTGGCAACCCGCGTGATGGCGCTAAGACCCTTCTTAGCCAGCCGACTCAAAACCCAACGGAAGCGATTTTAGAAGTTTGGAAGGAAGCGCCAGCACTCGCACAAAGGAGGTTACACAAGAGCGTATTCTCACCAACACAAAGAACAACCACGCACACAACACTGAAAAGCTTTACAAGATAGTTCAAGTAATGTATGCACAAGACACAATGCTCAACCAAAACTCATGCCCCTCACATACACTCCCTCACTATCTATATACAAGGTTTGCAAGTGACACCCCCACTTGCTAAGGTTAGGTGGCGTATCACCCACACGCCACCTCAAATCCCTCCCCAAGATTTCGGTACCCATTAAGCGTGTTCAAGGGAGTTCATCTCCACTCCCCCAAGGAACAAGGCAACTGCTGCCCATGTCTAGAGACGAGGAAGTTGTGGGGCGTAACCGCCGCTGCCCACTTTCTCTAAGTGTGTAATCTCCGCTACTCACTCTCCATGTTTCCCCATTTCTAGCGTTCCAAGGCCACGTCTCCCACTCATGCTTGATTTTCGGCCCGCCTTTTGGAGAATTTCGGCTAACCATGCTCCACGTCCCGCAGCCACTGTCTGCCCACAGTCCGCACACGACGCCTCTCATTTTTGCATGATCCAGCCCCCACGTGCATGCCTCACCTCGCTGCACGTTGGCGTGCACTTTGGCCTGTCAGTAAGCCACATCTCTCAACTGCCTACGCAACCCAGCAACTGACTCGCTCGCTGCTGAGCACCACGCTCGCGCGCCCATGCTGTGAAAAGGCAAGCTGGCACCGCCCTTCTAGATGGGGTGCCAGTCATTCAACATTCAAATCTTTGAATGTTGAATGAAGAAAAGAAGAAAAAAAAAGAAAAAAAAAAGGAAAAGCCGCAAGATGAACAGTAGCCATTGGTGGCTATAAATATAGAGGTTCATCTTTCATTTAATTCATTCCAAATACTCATTTCTTCTTGCATTTAGAGAGAATTTGAGAGTTGAAGGTAATTGCTCTTAAATTGAGGTTTTGGGTGTATTTGGGGCTTGGGTGAGAGAAAATTATTTCTGAGAGTGTGGTTGTAATAATTTTCCACATAGTGAATATTTTTTCTCCTCTCAGTTGTCTATTGACAACGGCCGTGGTTTTTCTCCGGATTTGGAGTTTTCCACGTAAATCTTGTGTTGTGTGATTGATGTATTCTCCATTTAATTTTTCTTATTAATTTGTTACTTGACAAATTTTGCTTGGAGTGATCTTGGGAGGAAAGCTCAATTTCTTAACAGTGGTATCAGAGCCATTGATTGAAGTTTTGGTGTCGGGTCGTTCACGATATCTTGCATCGCTTCACGATACACTACTCGTTCACGATACTGATCGCTTTTCACGTGAAGCATTGGGAGCCAATCTAAATAGTCCGTGGTGAAGAGTAAAGGCTGATCTGCAAAGCAAATATGTCAGGATTGAAATTTTCAAGTCCGGTGAAATTTGAAATAGAAAAATTCGATGGGAGAATTAACTTTGGCTTGTGGCAAATTCAAGTCAATGATGTATTGATTCAATCTGGGTTACACAAGGCATTGAAGGGGAAACCATCCCCTGCTTCCAGTAGTGGCTCTGGGAAAGCTAGTATAAGCGATGAAGATTGGGAAGATTTGGATGACAGAGCTGCAAGTGCCATACGACCAGAAACTGCAAAGAATGTTCTTGCAAATGTAGGAAATATTCCTACAGCGAAAGAACTTTGGGAGAAGTTAGAAAAGTTGTATCAGACAAAGAGCATCTCAAATCGATTGTACCTGAAGGAGCGATTTCACACGCTACGAATGGCTGAAGGTGCAAAAATTTCTGATCACCTCAGTGTTCTCAATGGTATTGTGTCAGAACTAGAAGCCATTGGAGTTAAAATTGAAGATGAGGACAAGGCGCTTAGGTTGCTGTGGTCACTTCCAACTTCCTACAAACACCTGTTACCTACTTTGATGTATGGGAAGGAGACGGTAGATCTTGAAGAAGTTACTAGTACTTTACTCTCAGAAGAAAGAAGACTGAGTGGTGAAAGTACTGGAACTACAGATGTCTCGGCTTTGGCAGTTGTGGGGAATTGGAAGAAAAATAATTCTAAGAAAAATGGAGTCTGCTGGGGGTGTGGACAATCAGGGCATCTAAAAAGAGATTGTCAAAGGAGAAATGGAGCAGGATCGGCAAATGGCTCCAGATCAGATACCGATAGTATTGCTAGTGGTAAGTCTCTCATTATCATGGGAGACGATGATCTTTTGTAAAATGGATGATGATGACATCCTCATGGTATACCGCTAGTGCCATGAAAGGGGATGTGTTACTACTAGTGGGTCCACAAGATTTGCACACAAGGCATGGTTGGCATTGATGCAGGGTGTGTGGTGGAATTTATGTCGATGGCTGACGAACTTCTAGGAAGGCCAACATGGAAGTTGCACCATAAATATCAGCAGGATATTTCGACATGTGCCGATGTAAAATTCTTAGAATTGGTAATTAATTTTAAGTGGTATATTCTTTATGGTGGAGTATGATAATTCTCTATATTGAGGATTATGACTATAGGTGAAGACGACAAGGAAGGTGTAGAGATTGATTGGTTCGTAATCAAATCTCCAAATGGGAGAATGTGAAAAGGCAAGCTGGCACCGCCCTTCTAGATGGGGTGCCAGTCATTCAACATTCAAATCTTTGAATGTTGAATGAAGAAAAGAAGAAAAAAAAAGAAAAAAAAAAGGAAAAGCCGCAAAATGAACAGTAGCCGCAAGATGAACAGTAGCCATTGGTGGCTATAAATAGAGAGGTTCATCTTTCATTTAATTCATTCCAAATACTCATTTCTTCTTGCATTTAGAGAGAATTTGAGAGTTGAAGGTAATTGCTCTTAAATTGAGGTTTTGGGTGTATTTGGGGCTTGGGTGAGAGAAAATTATTTCTGAGAGTGTGGTTGTAATAATTTTCCACATAGTGAATATTTTTTCTCTGGTTGTCTATTGACAACTACTAGTGGTTTTTCTCCGGATTTGGAGTTTTCCACGTAAATCTTGTGTTGTGTGATTGATGTATTCTCCATTTAATTTTTCTTATTAATTTGTTACTTGACAAATTTTGCTTGGAGTGATCTTGAGAGGAAAGCTCAATTTCTTAACACATGCCACGCTCACTCGTGCACTGTTGTGCCTCCCGCGCGCCCACTGCGCCACATGCCCACGTGCCTACTGCGCCACAGTCTTGCGAGTTGCTGCACACGCCACCCACGCACGCTCTTGCGCGCGCTGCCCAGCATTGCTTGCGCCCATGCCGCAGCGTACGTCTTGCTGCGACGCCCCAGCCAACGTACCAGCTGCTGATAAGTTTAATCAATTGTATGGCACTTTAGCCATAATTCATGAGCCCTTAAATAATAAAGGTAAGGCCTTGCTGTTGATAAGTTCTCTACCTGAATCATACAAGAATTTTGTTGATACCTTAATGTATGGGAGGCAAACCCTTACATTGGATGAAGTCAAGTCTGCCCTTAATGCTAGGCAATTGTCAGAAAAGCAAAGAAGCCTTGATAATGCTTCTAATGAATGGTTGAAAATACATGGAAGATTTGATAATAAAAGAAAAGGATGAGAAGAAGAAGAATTAATCAAGATCCAAAAACAAGTCCAAAAAGTAAAAGTGCTTTCAATGTCACAAAGACGGTTACTTCACAAAAGACTGTCCAGAAAGGAAAATCAAGTAGAAAAGTTAGAATAGTGACGCAGCTATTGTTGAGGATGAAGGTTATGAATCTGTCGGTGTCTTGGTTGCTTCAGATGTTCATCAAGAAGGTAAACGGATCCTGGATTATGGTTGCTCATTTTATATGTGTACCTTTAAAGATCATTTCACTGGTTGCTCATTTCTGGTTGCCTAATTTATCAAATTCAAAACGGATGTTTATATGCAGTGCTAAGTGTTAACAGTAAACAGATGTTTATATATATGCAGTGCTAAGTGTTAACAGTAAACAGATGTTTATATGCAGTGCTAAGTGCTAATGGTATTATTAACGAACTTTTTATAAAGTTAAAAACAAAATTCAAATATAAAAGTTCATGATTAAGGGGTCGTTTAGGACAATTGCGCTGTGCTCCACCCCTTTTATTTTAGGAAAACGAAGCGAATCCCAAAGTTAACAACTTCTTTTACCTCAGTATTAATGGTTTGTGAAACTAATTAAAGAGGTTTTTCTAATAAGTCTAAACTATAGGGTTCTTAATCATATTTAATTTATGACCATAGGACTCTATAATGCGTGCAAGATGATTTCAACTATTTGCTCAAAATAAGCCAAAACCAACTTAGGATTCTACAATCAATTGACGAAGCCATTCAATGGCAACCACCCAACTAGAGATGGAAAATAAGTCGGGCTGCATGGCACTGGCCCTGCATTGGCACGACAAGTGTTTGTATAGTACGACAAGACACTACATAAGCGCGTTTTGGTAGGGTACAGGGCACATCATGGCACATATGTGGGCTTGACTGTCCTGAGAATTTTGGACACACAACCTTAAAAATAAAACAAAATTAGAAATTAGCTAAAGCACGTGAAAAAATCTGTAATAAGCATATTTTACTTTTTTAATGAAAATAAACTTAAAATTTTATGATTTTATAAATAAATTAAAATTGATTCTTTTAATATATTTTATTAGCGTAAGTTTTTTAGATTCATTTAATTCTTAGTTTAAAAAAATTCTAATTGTTTTATGTTTATAATTTATTAAACGAATAGATGATATCATGATTTTAATAAATAAAATTATAAATATCATGATTTTATAAAATATATGTATTAATCTTATTATGGATTACGATTTAGGACTCTATATAAGTTCAAGTTAATAATAAAAACTTATGAAAAATTTATTGTTATTGTTATTAAGTATTAAAAAAGAATTTTAATACTTTATGGTCTAACTTAGTGATTAGTATTACATTCTTTTACTATTATTTGTTTATTATTATTGAATATAAATATAAATTTTAAACTTTTGATTTTATTGAATTTGACTTAAGGTACACGGACAAAAAGAAAAATACATGGACTTGAAAAAAGTATGCCAATAGCTTGACATGCCATCTTAAAAAAATTATACAAAAAATTTGTACTTTTTTTTTTAGGCACAACCCACAGCACAGCATGACACGAGTGGCAAACAGAGCCTAAGCATAAAAATTTAAGCACAGCACAACATAGCACGAAGTACATGGTGAGCATGGCATGGCAGAAGCATAAGTCCGCACGAACCTTCTTTTGACAGCCCAACCCATTGGCCATCTCTTTACCCATCTAGTGAGTTGGGTGGTAATTAATTATAATCAATAAATATAAAATGATAATGAAAATCAAATTAAAGAAATTTTGTTAGATTTGTAATACAACAATTTTCATCAGTCCAAAGAAGCATATGTGGGGTTTATACCTCTATGTTCTCATGCATGCATTATCTTCTTTTATGCACGCAATGCAAGACTGATAAATATCAATTGTCATACATGTGATCTACTCACGTTTTGCTATCTCAAACTAGATTTATCAAACATGAATAAACAATTGTATTAAAAAAATGAATAAACAATTATTATCCAAGACATTCATCCTTCATTTCCTTTTTTTCTACTATAAAGATTAATGTCGTCATTAGATGAAAATTTGTTGTATAAAGATTAGAAATACAAATTGTGATATAAAGATTTTATACACACACATAAATACATAGATACATACATACATACATAGTCATTTTCTAGTTAGAATATCTTTACTTTATTAAAATAAGAATGTTACTAAAATTAAAAAAAAAAACACACACACACACACACACATATTTCAATATTTGAAATCTATGCTTTTTTTTATATTTTAACACTAGAGAATGACTATATATATATTGATAGTTCTTTCACATGGACGTCCATACGAAATAAAATGTGGATTTGATATTTTATGATCTTTCAAATGTTTTAAAATAGTACATACATGTGATTTATGAGACCATAAAACACTATGAAATAAGACCATTATTAATAGAGTAGAATAGGCATGGCTCTTGACTCACTTTTCATTTTTTAGGCCAACATATTAAAATTTCACATGTTGTCTTTAAAACTTGTGTTTTTCTATATGAAATTGATTTAAATTTATGTGAAAAACGAAAATAAACATCTTGTACTTAGAAATAGATAAATAATTTTATTATGGATAAAGTTATTTACACCCTAAAAGTTACTTTCAATACTCTATTACCCTATACACTTATCTACTCAATTTAAAAAATTAAGTTTTATTTCGTACAAAAAATTTCAAAATATATCCTTAAAGTATTTATATTAATTATCTTTATTTACTCAAAATACTAATGAAGCTACTCGACATACCTTTTAGATCAAATTACGAATGGCCCAAAACCTATGAAAAATATAGGCTCAATAAAATATTTTGTATGAAATAACCTCGGCACATTCTCTATAAGAATGGCCTTAAGTACTTAGAATTCAAAGTAAAGTGGCAAAGTGTAAGATACGACAAAACACCAAAAGCATAATCCATCAACAAAAATCTAGATCCATTCTTTACAGAGAATGACTTAGGTCCACTTTTTATAAAGACGACCTAAGTCCACCCGTTGCAAATAATGACCAAAGTCCTTTTTTATAAACAATGATCTAGGTACTTGAAAAATATTTTTAAGTAAAACATCCAAAGGGCAAATCTTGAACAAAGCGCCTAAGGCGCGGTTCATTCTTCACAAAGAATGACCTAAGTTCATTCTTCGCAAAAAACGACCTAGATCAATTCCTTACAAAGAATGATCTAGGTACTTATAAAATATTTCTAAGTAAAATACCCAAAGGACGAGTCTTGAACAAACCGCCAAAGATGCGATTCTTCAAAGAACATTTTTTACGAAGAACGACCTAGGTTCATTCCTTATAAAAATTGGCCTAGGCACTTAGAAAACATTACCAAGTAAAACGCTTAAAGGACAAGTCTTCAACAAAGTGCTTAAGGCATGATTAAATAAAGACCTAGATCCATTCTTTACAAAGAACAACCTATGTCATTTTTCACAAAAAATGATCTAGACACTTAAAAAATATTTCTAAGTAAAAGTATACAAGCATACACACATTCTACGGAATGTGCTTATAGGCAAATATAAATTATACGAAAAGCGTCTATGAGCAAATAGACATTTCTATAGAATGTGTCTAAGGACAAATATATATTCTACAGAATGCGCTTACAGGCATATCCACATCCTGCGAAATGAACCTCGGAAAAATTGCACATTTTACGGAATGTGCCTACCGGCAAATCCACATTCTACGAAATGTGCCTACAAGCAAATACAAATTTACAGAATGCATCTACGAGCAAATATACATTCCACGGAATGTGCCTACAAGCCAACAAACATTCTATGGAATGTTCCTATGGACCAACAAACAATCTACGAAATGAGCAAAATATTGCAAAATCAATTCTCTTTATAATGAACCAATATAAGTGCAGAATTCAACCTCAAGCCCATTAAAGTTCAAGGGCCTAAAATCATGACAAGTGTCTAAAGAATACATATATGAATATGTGCCTCTCTACATGGGCTTTAGCTAACACTTGTCACAAAAAAAATGCCACATAACTTCTTCAATTGACTCTAAGATACCTATATAAAGGTTAAGATCCCCTATTTAAAGGTAAGAGAAAAAAGGGCATAAAATGACTACAAAAACTTTACCCATCTCACTCTAAATTTTCTCTCTAAAAACAAACTTTAGCATCTGAGGGTTATCGCCAGTATGTGGCTCTCCTTTGACAATTGTTTTTTTTTTACATAATAATTAATCACAAGGAGACACATGATTTAAAACACTCATCTCAAAGAAAAAAATAAGCCATAAAATTTAATTTAAAAGAAAGTTCAAAACAAAAATCAATCACTGTATATTGGACAAAAATTTATATAAAAAAAAAGATATTTAGCATTTATACAGTTAGCCAGTCAAATCAAATTATAAATAAATGCTTTAATACAATTTTAGGAACTTACAATCAGCATTGATTTTTGCCCAAGAAAAAAAAAAGAAAAAGAAAAAATTGTGAACGTGACTCCAAGAAGAAGAAGAAAGACAAAGAAGTTGAATGGGTTTAAAATACTTTTATTTTATTTTTTTTAAAATCAAAAGGTGGAAAATATACTTTTAATTTTTAAGTATTTATATTCGTGAAGCAAAAAAGACCATGTTTACAGTACTTTTATTCATTTTAGTTTTTAAAAAAAATCAAAAGCATCAAACGGTTATAGTTAAAATCTTTTAAAATTTGTTTCTGATAAATAAAAGTTTAGAGTTTAAAATAAGAGAATTATATTTGGAATAATGGGCATGTTACTTGGGGGTATTTAGAATAACTATGTTTAGTGGTTCATAAAAAGTGTTCTCTAAAGTAATTCATATAGATAATTTTATATTTAATTATTTTATTGAAATAAGGGTGTTTAGAATGATTTTTAGAGTACAATATAAATAATCTTACTTTTGCATTATTTTTCCGAGATACTGATTAATTAAAGATGACAACCGTATGAATTTTATTTATATAGAAAAGAATATTGAACTGTCACTCTTAATGCAGGAGGATTGAATATATTTTATTTATATAGAAAAGAATATTGAACTGTCACTCTTAATGCAGGAGGGTTGAATATATTTTAAAACATAATTTTTTTAAATTCCAGCTGCAATGCAATGCAATGCCGATGGATGAAATTGCCATTTCTTCCAGCAGCAAAGCCAAAAGCTTAATAAACGCTCAGATTCCATGCCACCAACAAACCAATTGAATTATATATCAGAAATTAACCAAAACTCATGTGACCACACATTTTAGAATTTGTTTTCTTCTACAAATTAGGCTAGAAATTATCTTTGCGATACACTTCATGAGACACTCCACTAGCTACTCTTTCTTAAATAATAAAACGTATCAGTTAAAGTGTGCATTTACTCTTATAATTAGTAAAGAAAAACGCGTACAAATATTCAACAGAAATAATTGCACGCCTCGAGGATTCATAGAGGAGTTGTTGAATGAGCCCAAAGGAGTGCGAATATTAGAGATATCATAAGCATCAATTGTTTTGGGGTTTATTAGAGGTGAATAAAATCTATGCATCTTATTTATAGATGCTGAGTACTAGAGTGACGATATTCGTACCAATGAGTTCCTTTGAAAATTTTAAGCAACAACACAGAAACCTTCAAAAGACCTAACAGCTATATAACTCAGGACTTGGAAGGTTGATGCGATGATATACTTGAAAAAGAACCATGTTATAATTAAAAAATAATTAAAATTAAACTTTACGAATGAATGTTCCCAAAGCAACCTCTCAGCCTCAAGAAACAGCCATGCATTTATTTTTCGAAAATGAAGATGTCGGTGAAAATTATGCCTACACGACGAGTGAATGAGATCTTCACAAAATGGTTTTGACAATTCTCTGATTTGGTTTATTATGAAACATTGCCTGAACCACAAAATTTTGAGGCCCCATACAGTCTTCTGATCAAAACCTTCCCACCTTCTGGAAGCACAACATTGTAAATGAAGTGACAACAGAACCAAAAAGAATGTTGAAAAATACCTGAAAATAAATATATTCTGTAAATGTTCAATTCAGCACATATACAAAGAGGAGAAAATTGGTTAACATTAGAATCCTGATATATTTACGACAGCAGAAAAAGAAACCATTGTTTGGTCAGTAATGTTCTTTCAGTTGCCTGAAAGCTATTTACAGAATCCTCTTAAACAAACAAAGACAAAGAAGGAATATGAAAAACTGAATCCTTTTTTTTTTTTTTCCTCTTTTGCAATCAATTTCTTAGTCATACAATCCTTCGTGCTCCCATACGTCCACTAGCAAATCAACCACTTCCTGTGAGTTAAATTTCCAATTAGTAACCAAGCAGCTAGCTTCACATACGCTTAAATTAATTGACTGCTGGCTCTTGTACCACAATGGGAAGTGTGTTCGGAGAGGGAGGCATCTTATATGTACACCCCAGCTCCCAAGAAAAATAAAAAAAATGGAAATTACTAAAGACATCATGTTAGGTAGAAACTTACAGAGAGAGGGATGGGCCTGGGAAAAGGATTTTTGGTCCCAAGTAAACTTTCATAAGCTGCAGGCCAACTGCTAAGAGCCAAAATGTCGAAAGTGCTGAGCAAGAAAGTGAGAAGCACTAAGCAGAAAAACTAGCCACAAGAATATTTGCTTGAGAAAGAGATATGACAGTCAATGACTAAAGCACTTTTACTATTCTTTACTCATTTCTCCTCACTTGATTCAATTTTTTGTGGTCACAGAATATGTATCATAAATCAATCAAAGGAAATATAAAAACTATATACACACAAAGGCAATGCAGTATCAATAAGATGAAAGTATGCTGTCGACTCAATCAAATTGCCGGACAGAAGCTTCAGAAATTACTACAGAATAAGCAGTAAAGGTAAACACCTTGATTTGGGTTCCCAACTTTGTTGAGTTCGATTTTCCGACTTGCTACTTCCAATCCACTGCATTCTGACCTGATTCCAAAGTATAAGACCTGCAATTAATGTTATATCAGCATCAGCATCTCTAAATTTGATCGAACAGATCTAATATCATGATCAAGAACACAGTCAAACTATTGTGACTAAAACATCTTGAGCCAGTGTCAAATAATTATAGCCTTTAATTCAGTATCCAAACAACTATAAAACACTTTAATCCCAGGTACACAATATCACAGAAGATACACAGGACAAGCCATATTTTGCTAGCAATTTATCAGAATACTAAAGATAAAATAAAAATAACACTTGCCATGATTGACAAAATCAGAATTGCTACTGGTGCCAGTATAGTGATTGAGGGTCTGGTTTGATGTACTGATGGATGAAATACTTCTCAGAGATTGAACTGCGCTGTTTTCCAGATCACATGTGCTTGTGCTCCAAAAATCATCAGATATGCTAGGTTTGTTCACTGCCCGCCCTTGAATTCGCAATCCCTTTGACGGCTCATCCACAGCAATGATTGGTGTGGGCTTAGTGCAGCACCCAAAACAACCACTGCGCTGTTACAATCTGATTAAACCATATACCCAGATACAATAGGTACTCTACTAGCAGCAAATCTATTTAACCGTGGCAGATGGTATTAAACTTAATATTCTGAGACCACATTGGACAACATTGCATAATACAAACACATTGAAAATCATTTGAAAAGGCATCAACAACAGCAAGACCACAACCTTGTCTAGGTTCAAGAAACTGGATGAACTAGATGACAACAAGAACCAGCATCCATCGAACAAACAGAAAATTTAGCGGCCAGCTACTTGCTAAGAGTTCAAGAGCAAGTGTTCAAAAGGACTCCCACACATCAAGAAACTGAAAAATGAAGAAAAATCAGTATCGAAACCGAATGAAGTAAAAGGATTAGCTCAACTTCTAATAAGTAGCTCAAGACAAAGAATAAAAAGAGTCACTTGTTAGCCACTTCATCAAAGTAAATGAAAAATTCTCAATTCACTAAATGCTTAAAAAATTGAATCATCCTTCTAAAAATAGTAAGATCAATAAAGAAACCAAAATAAAGCCAAACTTATAATTGTAAATACACAGCACACGAGTCAACGCAACCTTTCAATATAACTAATACCGGCCAAAGCAGCAGATTCTCACCGTCTCCATCAAAATCAAGCGAAAATAAACAATTGATTGAAGAAAAAATAAATAGGAATCCGATTACTTACCCCATGCAAGCCAGAAAGTGATCGATCCAATCAGCGATCCAAGTGTAAATAGTCACCATAAAACAACTCTGCTTGGAAACTAAGAACAAATCTCTCAAATTGAAATACAATTATAAAAATAATACTAATAATTCCGTCGGCGTGCGGGATTAACAAGACTTTGTCTTGTCTGTGTAGACTCTGTTTGGTTTTATCCTCAAACTTAAAACAGCCCTTGTATTTATTTGTTCGAATTGTTGTTGTCGCTATTGCCGTTGCGGTTCTTTCTTCCACTTGCGACATTCCTGCTGCCTATTTGATGGTTTAAAAAACCCGTGGTGAAGCGATTGGTCGATGAATTGCGTGCGGTAGCTTACTTAACTTGCAGTAAAGTAATTAATTAAAATATAGATGTTACTCCAAATCCTAAACTACCGACAGAATCACTGATATTATATATTATTAAATTGGCTAATATTAAGTTATATGTATATACATTACAAGTCTCATACATAAATAATAATTATTTATTATTTATATGAAAAAATTATAAAATACATACATATAATCTAGAGAGATCCTGTTGAATTTAATTTGACGACGAAGATTATCCAACGTGTACAACAAATAGACATTTATTATTTATTATTCTTTTCTCCTCAGTAAAGTCCAGTTCGGCATAGTATTCTGGGCTTTAAAAGTCCAGTTCTGCTGCACCTCGTGGACTCACAATGGGCTTGAGAACCAGCCCAGTAGCAAGTCCATCTAAGACAACAGGCGATGTTAAACGGAACGTGTCAGTGCAGTTGAGCAGAATTTTAAACGAAGCAACGTATCATTAGAGTCACAGCCTATTGCCGGTATCTTATTTATAGCGGTGGTAGTATGTTACATACATGTCACCTAAAATCAAAGAGCTACAGAATGTCAAAAAGCTGAGTTATCATGAGTGAATAATCAAAGGTTATTCAAAGCATATTCATTCCAAAGTGAGAAAGATTGAACTAAAGCAGCAAGGCAAAATAACATTAACATTCCAAGGCTGCAAAATTTTTTATTTAAAATATTAAATTAAATTTGTGATCTAAGCTAATTTTCTTGATTGAACAGCAGATGCAAGACTGGCCCTCCATCATAGATGATTGATGATGATGTCTCATCCTTTTCTGGCATCAGAGAAGCCAACCCCACCCTGAAGTTGTGGTTGGGTACAATTTCTTGCTTGACATTCGTCTCCATAAATCTGCAAAAGACACCAACGCGCAAATTAATAAAATAAACTGCTTTTTCTTATTCTGATATAAGTTGTGTGCACATCAATTGATTAACTTGGGGTATTCGCTTCTGGAGTGTCCGTATGAAACTGTGAATTATATGCCTGTCCAAGTAAGAAGAAAGTTACAAGCTAACAATTCTAAATCACAAATACTTGATGCAAAGCCCTGTTCTGGAGTGATTTAATGAGAATATGGGAAAGTAAATGCGAAAATTAATTAGAAGTTTGTTAAAACTCATGCAAGATAACAAATGATAACCAAACTCTTTCAAAAATTTTGGTGCAAAGTAACAGTACGAAAATTGTATCTATCAAAACAGTAAATTGGACTCCCAACTCCATGTCAGATAGATGACTGTTCTGACAACAACAATGATCAGGAACAACAATGATCAGGTGAACATTCAAGGCAGAACTTGGTGCAATAAGTAACCTGTAAGAAAATGCACTTACATACTCACATGTATGTTAAGGATTACCAAAATGCTTATTCTATTTCACAGATCTGAGGAGGGCTATCAATGAATAGAGGGAAAGATAATGCATCTGATTACTTACCTGGAAGTGAGTAGTCCTTCGTTTGGGAATGTCGACATGCCCTGTCGTTGCTTGTGCTTAGGATTTGCAGAGCAAATTACAAATATATGTCCACGACGTTTAACTATCTTGCAGAACTGGCACAACTTCTTCACGGATGATCGAACCTTCATGGTTACTGGAAAGTGGAAGTTAATTAGAGCCATCAAAATATATAGAGTCATTATCTAATCAGGAATCCCCTAAGAATGTTAATGAAGATGTCAATAAAATCATCATATGTTTAATCCGATAGAATTAAAATTTGATTTCTTGTGCATACAATCCCATATTTTCTTCCAAAAAAAAAAACTTTGTATAAACAGGTCAAGTGATCCCCAAAAAAGGAGCAAACTTAACAATTGATTACACAAGACTCAATTTGCTTTACCTAGCTCTGGAGACGATAAACAATTATAAACAGCTGAAAAACCCTGCGGCTATTGGTATTGCAAATAATTCATCAAAGTAGCCATTTCTAATAAACGAATAATACCCGCGAAACAGATTTTTCACATAAAGCAAATTGATTTGCAAGACCCCCACAATTGCAACTTAAAATTTTAAATTACGAAAATATAAAAATAAACTTATTTCCTCTAAGACTCCGACTGTGAGAATACCAAAAGGTGGTGGCTGGTGAATGCTGTGAAGCAGCGGCGGCATCAGCGGTCGAGCGAGCGTTGAGCGAGCAGCGGTGGCGTCCATTCACGAATCGCGGCGGCAGGAACAAAGAGGCAGCTGTGGCGACGGCGAGAAGGATTTTATTACGGTGCTCTGCGATCACGCCGCCTTTCGGTAACACTTCCTATTATGGTTTTTAAAAATAAAATGAAAAAAGTTGGACTGGTGGCAGTCAGGGATGGCAATTGTGCTCGTAAACTGCCCAAATTTATCCGTCAAAATCCGTCCACTAAGTGTAATTTTGCAAGTTGCAGGTGAGTTTGATATTAGAAATTGAAATACAAACCACAATGCGGATAAATTTAGTATTACTTAAATATCTGATGAATGATATTTGTTAAGCCCACACTTTTTTTAAAAATATTTTTAATGTAATTTTAATTGAAAAAATAATTTAATCTAAAAATATATAAATTAAATAAATGTAAAATGCAAACATGTTATGTATGGTGAGTATAAGTTGCAACTCATAACCTACCCTAAAGGAAATACAAATTATTTTTTTTTCAATAGTGCTATACATCTTAAATTTTTTATCCCAAAAAATTATCCTAAATGATGTGTCATTAATTGAGTGGTTGATAATTCTTTACAAGATTCAAGTGAATTAATTATATTATCTCACCAACTAATTGATTAATGACACATTATTTGGGATAAAAAATTTGGGATGTGTAGCATTACTGTTTTTTTTTTTTTACCTGTAAGCAGCAATCACAAAACATAGCATTCCAAACTATTTTCCTTTCACCCATGAGTAGTAGCCGCACACTCATTTCCCTTTCACTCGTGAGCCGCAGCCGCACACCCATGAAATTTTCATGGCATTTGTGGTTATTTTTTTTTATAGATTTATATATTTCATATTTTATATTTAAATTTGAGAATTTATTTTGGATTGATATTGAAATTTTAATTTTTTATTTACATTAATTAAATTTAGAATTGAGTATGTTATGTGAAATTTTAGCTTATTAATATAAATTTACATATTGAAAATTTGTGATTTTAAATGTGAGAATCTGCAAAAAAAATCTGCTGGATACCACTGCGGATTTGATAATTGTCAAAACCCGCAGAAAGTGGGTTTTCTTAAAAAATTAAAACCTGCAACAAGCGCGGATGTAGGTTTGGTAATTTAAATTTTGTACAAGTGCATGTTTGATAGTAGCAAAATCGCTACGAGCAGTGCCCATTGTCATCTCTAGTTAGTACCCTTCAATGTTCTCTTATAACCCCTTTTGGTTCTTTACAATTCCACCCTTGATTGCATAAAGACTTAAGAGTAAAGAAAGAGTACATGAAGAACCATTCGGGCAAATGCCGATGATGAGCATATAATTTATACATGTTTAACTCTTAATTATATAATTGCTAGTTATTTTTTTTAAATTAATTGAATTATTTTATTGAATAGAGAATAAATTGGAGATTATGAATAAAAAGAACATGAAGAAATTCATTTTAGAAAGTAATGGAGATTAAATTAGAAATTAATTGAAACATAAGAATTAATGGAAGTCAAGAAGATCAAAATTGTAAGGCAATTTCTTCAAATAATGAACGGTGGGCATGCATTTAGAAAACAAAGATTTGGTGATGGCAATTGCATGTGCATGGCATTATACATTATGGAAAGCAATTTAAAGGGACCCGTGACTTGGCTTTCAAAAGTGGAAAGAAATTGATGGATTATGGTGTTGACAAGTAATGGTGGCAATAATTAGAAAGTTTGATTTTAGAATTGCGAAAAGGATTGGAATTAGAATCCAAATTGGATTCAGCCAGTAAAGCACACAGATTTGGCCAATAATTGCATCGTCACGGGGCATTATTATATAAAGCCAGTACATTAGACAATTGAAGGAGGGAGCATTCGACAGAGAGAGAAGAAGTAGCAGCAATTTAAATTTTCATGGCTGGTTTTATTTATTTTGTTGCTCTCAATTTAAGTATATTTAGCTAATTTTCTTATACTGAGATTAAGGATGAAATCCTATTTAATGAAATAATTATTTTATTTATTTAATTAATTCACTATATATGTATTTTAAAGTTTATGGTTATTGTTTTACATTATTAATTGGATGTTATTAACTCTTTTTATCAATTTTACCCAACATGATTAGTTGGATGTTATTAAATATTTTCACTAATTCTATAATGCAGTATTGATTGTTAAGATTATTATCTGACTAAATCTATACTTGGATCTATGAAGTCTATATAAGATTATCTTTACTCTGTGTCTTTCATTAAATTATTTACACATAGTACTTAAGAAAATTTTGACTCTTTGTTATTCAATATGTTTACATTAGATGCTTAAATATTATAGTATTAAGCAGAAGAATAACCTGCATAAGATTAATTTTAATTGGGCTTAATTTTTATATCAATGAGATGACATAGATTGATTTCGAGTTGTCATTCTAAAATTGGATATTAATTAACAATTAGATAATTACTAGTTGAATAATAGTGGATTCTAAAATCTTGGTAACCTTTGCTTATTGAATTTTCATTTGCTTTAATTGTTTTATTAGTTTTATTTCTCTTAAAAACTCAATTTGCTAAACTAGGTTAACATTAATATTAATTTTAGATTTAAATTAAAAATTTTAATTTATAACAATACATGTGAGTTCGACCTCGTTACCACTATTTTATTTTTAGATTCGTGCGCTTGCGAGTATATTAAAATTTTTCACAACAGCCCGAGTGGCGAGAACCACTCCCTCACAACTGTGATTTAATTTCATTCTTCAAATTTGAGTGAAGGCAGTCTTCTCCCTTTCAAAATATGGGTAGAGTTGACGTTCCCTAAATATTAGAAAATTACTAGTCCCAATAATTGTCTGATTGTAAATATCAATTATAATCTCATATAATATGAATTGTAATATGAATAATTTCTCATGTAATTAAAAAAAGGAAAAAAAGAGTACACGAAGGCTTGTAATACTTGTTAGTAGTCTTTAATAATTCATTGTATATCATGAAATTTCCTTTTCATGAGTTTCAAAACTCGTTATCAACTAGTAGTCGAGTCAACTGGTAGTCATAGGGGAAGTTGAACAATAATTTGATTTTGATAAACATTCTTTGAAGTTCTATATTTTACATATAACCTACTAGAGCTAATCCAACGGCAAACTCACTACACAATAAGAGAATGAGGAAGAGACCTCAATAAATTAAGGTTACTTCCAATATTCATAGAAAAGGGAGGGATGCCAATAACTCCCCTTAAAAAAGAAGAAGAAGAAGAAGAAGAAGAGGCCCGTCTTACAGTAGAACTCATTCTCAAAACTGGGCCCAAGTACCAGCACTTGTATATTAGAAGCCCGTGTCAATTGTTGCCGTTACAAAGCCCTTCTTTCAAATTGAGGTCCGCAATGATTCATAGGTTGGGTAGGATAAACTGGGTGACTTTGTGCCGGATCCCACATGTAGGTCGTAGGTACTAGATATCCTTCCTGA
The DNA here is from genome assembly GCA_030444775.1 of Atalantia buxifolia. NCBI lineage: Eukaryota > Viridiplantae > Streptophyta > Magnoliopsida > Sapindales > Rutaceae > Atalantia > Atalantia buxifolia. Next base: position 13,702,176 of record CM059834.1, on the reverse strand, counting down.
ATTACGTGAGTCTAAAAAGTTGTAATGGGTTTTATCCACCACTAGGTAAACATTTTCTCAATATTAGTCAAGACTACATCACTAAACACAAGCATTTTCTCTTGCCCCTAAAATCTTTCCACATCTTAGATATTTCCCGCAAATATACGTCGTCCGTACAGCTAATTCCGAGAGTAATAACTTGGAAATTGAATAGTAGAAGAATTTAAACCGAACACTTAAAGCATGCGTTTCTAAAATGTCACCGCGGTAACATAGATTGAGATAAAGCAGCAACGCCAAAAAAAAAAACATCCAAAGGCTGCACAAAAATCCAGCACTATTAGTTCATTATAACTTCAAATCCTATTTTTTATGATCTGATCTAATTTCCTTGTTTGAACAGGAGAGATGCAAGACTGGCCCTCCATCCATAGATGATTGACGATGACTCGTGCTTCTTTGGTACCAGAGAAGCCAGCCCTGCTCTGAAGTTGAGATTTGGTGCAATTTCTTGCTTGACATTGATCTCCATGGGCCTGGAAAAAGATACCAACAAGCAAAATTATGACAATAAATGGCTTTTCTTTCAGATAAATAGATTATAGGCGCATCAATTGGTAAGCTCTGGTTCTAGAGTTCAGGGGTGTCCGTATGAATAATATTATGCCTGTCCAACTAAGAAGAGAGTCGCAAGCATGCAATTATAAATCACAATTACTCCATGGCAATTAATATTTTGAATCGTAAAATGAAAAAATCGGTAACTAAGTGCAGCAGGCAACACAAAAAGAACATTTATTGGAATTCTCTTAAACATAATATAAACTAACAAATGATATTCAAAATCTTGAAAAATTGGCCGGTGCAATAGCATGAAACCCGTATCTGTCAACACAATAATATTTTTGACTCCTTGATAGATAGACCACTTTTCTGACATCAACAATGATCACAACAGCTGAGGGGAATATCAACCAGGAAAGGCCTGGAGTAATAGTTAACCTGTAAGAAAATGCACTTACATACGCGCATATATTGGATTATTACAATGCTTGTTCTAATTCAGAGCTCCCAGAAAAGGAATGTAAATGAATACACACGGAGAAGGGGGGGTGGGGGGGAAGAGAGAATGGATCAGATTACATACGTGGAAGGGATTAGTCCTTCATTTGCGAATGTTGACATGCCCTGTCGTTGCTTGTGCTTAAGATTAGCGGAGCAAATTACATATACACGTCCACGACGTTTAATTATCTTACAAAACTCACACATCTTCTTCACCGATGACCGCACCTTCATTGCTCCTGGAAAATGAAAGTTAAGAAGAGCCATTTAAAATACTATTTATTATATCCAAACACAGGAGTGATCATAATAGTTTCAATCAGAGTCAACATAAATCGCTACTTCCTTCACACAAATTTCCTATAACCTAAAGAAATTTAAACAATTACCTAGAAGTAATATTGTAAAACAAGTAACAAAGATGCCAATAAAATCATCACTTGTGAAAACAATAGTTACAAATTCTTATAGTATAAACAAACAAGTTCAATCACTTAAACAAAAATTTGAAATCACTCAGACTGATAGTCATCATAATGCATAAATCATGAGGATTCCGTTTATACTTGAGATATCATCAGAAGTTCAGAACCCAGGTGGAAATTACAAATTTAATAAATATTATCAATATATATATATATAAAAAACCTAAGCTGCCAGACAAAAAGGATATCCAAGTTTCCAAACACAGCCGTAGAATTTTATTTTCTCACTACCACGAAAGAGAAGAGAAGAAATGCAAAAGAACTCAGCACGCCGCTGTTACCAAATAGAAATTCGATCTAACAAAATGAACCGTGCAATGATTTATAATAATTTGCGTACAATCAAGGAAGACAAAAAGACCAGGAAAAACAAAACATTGGTACCTGATTGGAAAGGCTGAAGGCACTCAACAAACAAACTGACCCACACTTGCTCGCTTAACTTTCCCCAGCGATGTGCGCCTCTCCCCGGCGATGCAGTGGTGGAGTTTAGGGTTAGATTTGGGCTGGGTCAACTACTGGCTCAAGCCTGTCAAGGCCCATTCAATTTCAGTTAGAGTTAGGCTGTAATCTGGAATTTTGAAAGGCTGTCTTAGCATTGCTGGGGTTAACAATGGGCCTGGCCCAAAACTAGTATCTCTCCACTTTTTTTCAAAAAAAAGAAAAATATGCTAACACATTCCAAGAGTTTCAATATTCCACGTTTCATGTTTGTGGTAGTCATCGAGTTGGATGGCGAATTGCTGTGATGAATTTTTTTGAATTATATAATATTATTACTCATATTACAACTTATTTTATATGAAAATATTACCGATATTTATAATCAAATAATTATTATTATTATTAGTTTACATTAAAATTTATATAACACTATCCGATTTTATTTTATTAATATTTTAAAATGGAGAAAATTATCTTTACGCATAATAGAGAAAAGAATTAGAATTGTGGTAATCGAAAAGCTGCCTCACAATTGTGAGGGAGTGGCTATGGTTTTAGGCTAGTGGTTGCATTGCAATGATGAATTACTTTGAAAGTAGTGAACTAAAAGCATTTAGTTGACTTTTAGTTCACAAATATCACATTACTTTCAACGAAAGAGTTCAAATAATTACTTGACATATATTTTTTTTTAACTTAAATCGTGACTTGATTTTTCATTTATTTGATCTATTCAATATAATGATTTTTTTTCCACTTAAAGTCAATGGTTTGTATTTAGATTTTAAAAAATAGTATTCAACTAGTCATTTAAGTAGGTACCGTTGGATTAAATAGATGAAAATTTAAGTAATGATTTTAAAGTATTATGTCATTTAGCAAGAAAAAATAATAGTAATCTATCATTTTACAGGATTACAAGGTCAACGAATCTTCTAAATATCTCATTCTTAATTTGAAGAAATATTTGCTCGTGAGTTAAAGTAAACAACAAACACCGCTAATACAAACAGAAAATACTATAAGTGACGTACCGAATTTGTTGGCCAATATAAAATAATAGGGATCACCCTTTCCTTTCTTTTTTATTTTAATAAACAGTAAATTATAGACTTTCAATTCATCAATAAAAAATTATGTTCGAGAAGTTCCAACATTTGTCGACGATGGCACATCAACTTGCGTAACGACCACTAGTAAAGTTAACTTGTATATATATAACACTCGAAAGGATCCTTATCTTCGACCGCCCACTACTAACACTTACGATTGGTGCAAGAAATTCAACTTACCATGTTTAGAGGTAGACAAGGCCCGTCGTCACCCACCATACGGGCACCTAATTAAATTTTAAAAAGACCAAATAGATGAAGTCATTTACCCTCACTGTGTCATTTTAATAATAAGGATTAATATTTGTTAATGCGGCATCAACCCACAGATATAGCCGGGCAAACATGGTTGACGATTAAACCAAGCGAAGATGTCGTCATTTGATTGCTTGGTTTTTTAATGAAGAGGAGGAGGAAATGCTTTCTTTTGTCAATTACACGTACCCGACGATGACATGACAACCAAGAATTGAGGTAACACGAGGGTGCTCAAACATTATTGGTGGCCTTAATTTTCTATTATTATTATATGGTCGTCTAGGGGCCTATATATGCTTTAGTTAAGCTAAAGCATTGGCTCTTTTTTTTTTTAAATTTTTTTAATTTTTTTAATTAAAAGGAGCATAAATATACATGTCTCCATGGACCACTTAGAAAAGAAGTATAAATTTCTTAAGGAGAGTTTAACCATTGTGCATATATTACATGAGATTTTTTGTAATTTTAAACGTAAAAAGAATGTTCGTGTCGAATTAATTGGTAAAATCTTTAATGATGTAACAAAAAAAATGTGAGGTGGGGTGTATAATAATTAAAAGAATGTTAAATATAAGGTTTTTATTTTTACAATACGAAACGTAAAAATTTTGAAGTTTTAACATATAAGATTTTACGTTTGCATGATGTTTCATATGCTTATAAATTATCGTTATAATAATGGCTACAAATTTTATGATTTAGAGTAGAAAATGGAAGAGTAGCAAAGCCTTTATTGAAAATTTAACTCTCTTCTTTTAATAGGCCTAAAAAAATAATGTAAAGTTCGGTGAGGTCACAAGGAAAGTGAACCCACGAAGCATCTAACCATAAGATTTGCTTGCATACATAGTGTAAAGCTTTTATTGTTGCGGTGATGAATGATTGAAGCGTGTCCAATGGATGTGTCGTGTCAACGTGGCATCGACCAATTGGGGCTCAAACCCTTTGCCCTAAAATCAAAGATGTCTCTTAGGATGGGGCCACCGCCAGAGAACCAGATCATCAACCGCGTGGGATTATGTCACCCATGTCCAATGATGAGGCTAGGTTACTAATTAATTGACTCGGAGACGTTACAAGTTACACTACTAATCCGAGGTGAGGTATAGGACAATCAAAAGCTGAAAAACAGTTTATTTATTTGTAGAGAGGGGTTAGATTATGTTATCATCTATAATAATTTAATTATTTTATTTTATATGGGGTAACTTTTTTAATTTTGAGTAATAACTGGAAATTTATATATTACATATAATATAATATAACATGACTTTGCAGAGAGCAGAGATTTCATATGGGATTGCCGCGTATCAAATTATCATTAGTGGAACTACAAAAATAGACCCCGTAATATACTTAGTGGACTGGTGGCTTCACATGGGATTGCTTGCGAATCAAATTATCCTTAGTAGACCCCATAACACAGCTAAATCATTGTTTTATTTGTAGAAAGTGGCATCGGGCAACAGTCAAAAAGGGGGGGATGTGAAAAGAATCCTCTGCAGTCTATTGTCGAAAGTCGAAACATGTCATCAAATTGTAGGTGGCTGGTGGCGCTTTTTAGTGAAGTGTTTGTGGAACTGTTAGATGTAACCATTCTTTACGCATCAACTTCGCTAGCGACTTGATTTGATCAGAAGGATCCTTCCTTATCTAGTTATCTTGTTGTGTAGATCCATGTTGGATCCCTTCGAGATTTCCTTTTCTTTTTTTTTTTGGGTGGGTTGGGGGAGGGGGTTGTTGTTTGGGAAGGGGGAAGGTTTAATTAACAAAACAATAAGAGTAAATGCGAAATCAATCCCTAATTTAAGGCCTTCTAAGATTGCTGAAGCCTCTGCATACTCAATGTCTCCAAGAAAAAAAGGTTTATTTCTTGAAAACATGCTATGCGTCTTTTTTTCCTTATCATTTCTCTATGAATTATGCTACTAATGATGGCACCATTTAAATCTTAGAACAATAATTATCTTTTAGCAACAAATACGACGGTTCAATAATGCGTTCCGACTAGGGATGTCATATTTTGAGGGCTGTTTAGTTTAATAAACGATCAAATCTAATTTTGTGTTACAAAAACTCATCGGCTTAACACTAATTTTTTTTTTTTTTTCGATTTGTGATTTGGACCAAATTCTGAGAGGACAATCGCCAACCGACACTGCCATCGGCCATCCTTGTTTATGCCTCATGAGTGAGACCAATAGATAATTCTCGAATTATGGTGGTCATTGTAAAGTTATGCAAGTCAGGACTAATCCGACAAATATATGACGTAATATCGCTTTATTGTAATGCAATATCGGAGAAAAAGGAAAAAAAAAAAAAAAAAAGAACTAGCCGTGAAAAACACTTCAATAAGAAACTAATATCATTTCTTCTAGGGGACCTTATTGCCGGCTTCTTTTTGTGCTTTTCTTTTCTTTTTTCTTTTTTTTTGCCCCCTCTTTTGTTATTTTTCTTTTCTCCTATTGGATGGGATGATAAATGATTGGTCAAACACTCAAAATGGGAAGGTTGGGGTAACCAACTTTTCTGGAATTTGTGAACCAGCCTGATTGCATTTAATAAAATAGTGAACCAAACAAAAAATGTATATATATGGGGGAAAAATATGGGATACAATATGAATGTGTGCCCACACATGCAACATAAAAGGGGACTACAATATCAAAATCCACAAAAATAAAAGAGGCAAGGAAACTGAAGTGCTGATAAAAAAAGATTCTGCTCCAAAATCGATGCAACCCCAACGAAACTCCCCGTTGCCCATACCAATGTTCTAGAGGCCTTACTTTTCCTTTTGCTAATCACGCCAACAGCTGCTCAGCACGTGTCCACATAAAATTCTTTTATTTGGAATCAGCTACTTTATCTGATTGAATTTAAAAAAAAAAAATTGGACATACAACAAAAGCGACTCTGAATACCCACAACTTGACTTTAAAATCATGTCCCTTCACATTTGTTGACCCAATTCAATAATAGAATATGACTTGAGACTTATTGAAGCGTAGCAAAAGGGTCCTTCACTTGGCTTTGAGGACAATAAATAAATAAATAAATGAATTTGGGGTTTTTATTAAGGGAATTGAGTAGTAGCCTCTCAATAATTTAATTTTTTAAAACGCATGGATCATGTCACATGGTTCTGTTCATACTTTGCTAGAACGTACCCATACATTAACATGTGAGTGAGTTAGTTCCACACTCAAAGAGAAGATAACACACGTGCAGATTGCTTCAAGTTGCAGGGTCACAATATGTATGTATTGTATTATGATGGTAAAAAGAAATTGAAATCTAGTTTCTTAATTTTAATTTCACATTTATTATCTCCATTAAATTGGAATTTGTAAACCCCACATTTGGAGTTGGAGAGGAGACCAAGAATCACATGCTTGCAATTTGGAAAGGGCATATTTTTTTATATCATATCATATCATGTACTTCGGAGAAAAAAAAATATATAACTGCAGCTAAGATTTGACCATATCTCCATTTTTGAAAGAAATTCTTCTCCATTCATGGTAGAGAAACTTTTGGTTGAAAATTGTTTTCCCAGTTATAATTTTACATCATAAAGATTAATCTTAGACCCAAATTTAATTAGGACTTGACAGGATATCTTTCCACATTCACCCAATTGTCAAGAGAGGATTTTAAAACTCCTGCCCTCAAATGTCCCATGGCTTTAATGAAAATTTGTCATCAACATTTGAAGTATTAAACCCACGAAATTGTTTGGTGAACCCTTATAGATACAATCAATAAACCCATCCAAAAAAAAAAAACACAGAAAATATTCATAAATTACATTTCAATTCATGAACAAGATACAAGAAGTCAGCCATCCCCTTGCTTTAAAAAAGAGAAGGAAAATTACCCATTAAGCCTTGTGAAAATCCTAATCCAAGAAGATAAACCCGCATACTAATTCAGCAAAAGCACCCATCATCACCATCTCAATTCTCCCAAGTCCCAACTTGTAAATATTGAGAAGGAAAAGAAGAGAGAGAAAAAAAATATGTACAAAGAAGGGCTCTCTAATTGGAAGATATTAATTATAACTAAGCACACATTAATCATTAATTGCACATAATCTTGATTAACTAATTAATAGGAGTAGGCCAATCGTTGCACCGTACGATCCCTTAAAATTCCGTTGTAAAGAGCCACTCTGTTTGCAGGCATTCCTCCACTTGTCTTGAACTTTGAAGATGATGATGAAGATGATGATGATGATGATGATGATGAAGCTTTCTTAACAACATGTTGCTTCCTGAATTCATCTCCATTTCCTCTTGGATCCACTACATCTTCTGCAAAGTGTACCCTTTTCTTCTTCCTTTCCCTCTTCTTATTCCCATCTGCAAATAACACAAAATTTAAAATTTAAAATATCAATTATTTATTAGCCCAAGAGAATGATTTTTTTTTCTTTTTTAAATTATTGTGTAAAGAAATGAAAATTTTGTGCCTACCAGAACAGATACAAGATCGCAGGACCTGCTGCGACTGAGGGATTTCTGAAGATTTCTGAAGGCGAAAAGCCAGAAGAATTACAGTACCAGAAACGGCAGCCATGGCCGTGGCTAACACCATGCCCTGCGAGCTCAATATTGAAGACATGGTATGATGATGCTGATGTCTAAACAAACTTTCAGAGGCAAAAATAAAAACAAAAAGATTCAGCAGTACATGTACTTATGAATAAGAGAATTTAGATGATGCTTTGTCTTTGTTTAATAGGATGATGAATTGAACTGATGATGGTAGACTGACAACAACAATAAACAATTATAAAAAAAAAAAAAGTAAATAATAATAATAATAATCAAATGGATGATATTTTTTTATATTTTTTTAATTTATGTCATACTTGTGCGTGGAAAGGAAAGTGAAGTGGATTTATTTTATTTTAACTTTTTGTGCAGTGAATGTCTCCTCCTCCTTTCACCAAAAGATTAAAAAAGCCATAATAAAGAACGTAACCATGTGTTTTGCAACCAAAGACCCAAAACATTGGACAGCTTGGCGATGACGTTTTTACAGATGTGTAATAAATAACAAATTTAACAATTAACAGAACCCTTTTGTCATATTTGACGGCAAAAAATTGGTTTAATTAATTCTAGGATTACTCGAGTTTTATCTTCTAATTCGTCACTATGAATCAGTGAATTGAGAGGGAAGGGGGTGTAGCTCACGCCATGGAGAGAGCGTGTGGGATCATTTAATTTAAATATTATGTTCTTTGTTTTGAAAACCATGATGTGTCAGAGCATCCCGTGCCATAAGATTGGAGATTTAAGAGGCTTGGATATAGCTTCTTGTTATATATTGTTGTTGCAGATAGGAAAATGACTTTTGGCCAAAGATATTAGAGCTTCACCCCATTTTATCAAATCAAATAAATTGTTCATTGGGGGCCCTTGTCAGCGTTAGGTACCCTACGTGTAATGTGCCTTACCATAATAAGACCCATGGTCATGGATGTAGAAAATGTAGTACTCCTTTTGGGAATTTTTCTTTTCTTTTTTTTTTTTTTTAAGCATAATTATATTGTTCATTGAGAGAACAAAACTCCCAAATCTTGTCAATATTTGTGAGTGGGAGCAACGCTCTTGAAAGCAATGTGTGTTTGGGGTTGGCTTTCAATCAGTGAAGAAGTGAGGTCTCCTCCTTTCGCTTTTACATGTACCCAACTCAATCTATCCAATCATGTGGGTGTTGATATGATGATGGACCAATTATTTCCTCAATAATGGAATCAATATGATGTTGTGAACTGTGAAGCCATGTACTGTCAATTTTTCATTTATATGGAAACCACTAATCGTATGTGAGATGCCCAATTGGCAAATTTTGACATTCAAATTATAAACCAATCTATAATCAAAATCAATAGTTATTAAAGAAATGGTTAATAATTTAAGCAAACATTGGATAAGGCAGCTGACCATAGACTAAGTTTTTTCCAAGTCGAGTTTTACGGAGAACACACAATTAGTTGGTTTGTGTATGCATATTATTGAATTTAAGCTCCAATAAAATTTCTCTAAATGCTATCTACTTACAACTGACTTGGTATCTGCCAATCAACGCTAAGTAAGATACCATAAAAGTCTGAGATCTAAATTTTGGTTTCACAAGCAACCCACAAGAAGGACCATATCAACAATTTAATATATTGGGAAAATAAGGTTTCGATTCCCACAAGAAAGAGTTTCCTTGGAAATGCATTCACTCCTTTAAGAAATTACAGAAGTTCTAGTCAACATTTGTTCAGTTTGGTTGAAAAGGTCTTAAACAATCGGCAACCTAGTAAGTCCAAGTTAAAAGTCCCAAGCAAGGTTCCCACATAGATCATTGAAATAAAAAGACAAAAATGAAAAGTTCAAAACTCATTACTGCTAATGGCTCATTCTTTCGAAACTATGATTGATATTGTTTCGGGTTAGATCAAAATCAAGACATAGGATCATAATTACAAACCATTTTTAAGGAAAAAAACAAACAAGATGTTTGTATGTACAAGTGCAATGATGCTAATAAATTTATGGGGACAAGCGATAGGAAGATGTATCGGGCCTAAGATCCTGGGCTACCTGAAGAAGGTGCTCTATGTTGACATCAGGATAGTGTTGTAAAAGCTGTAAGTTAGCTACGAAATCACTGCTCAATAGTCTGCTTTTCATGCACAGTAGCATTGCACAGCAGACTCGTAACAGCATATCCTGCACAAAGTAAAGGTTTGCATTTAAATCAGCATTACTTCAGATTCATGTAATTCGCATCTAGAAAGAAATGGAAATGGGCAAGAAAAGCTAGATCAACAGGCAGAAGAATAGTTTTAAGTTTTAGGCCACCAGCACATTAAGTTTCGGAGACAAAGACCTGAATGCCAAAGGGATTACTCAAAAGAGTATCCCAAATTCTTAAGATGGACTGCAAATTGAATTCTTAAGTAAGTAGCAACGTGATCCACCTGAATGCATAAAATTGTGGCTTAATCTGTTTAACAAGAAGCAGATATAAGTTTTCATGGGATATAGCCCCAAAAAATAGAAAAAAAAATATATAGCAGATTGTAGAAGACGTCTTCCTGCAGCTTGAAAGTGAAGCTAAAGGGGGTATAGATGTCATAGAAATGTAGAACTTGAGCTATTTGACCAAAATATTGATATAGAACATCTTGAAAATGAAAAAGGGCATACACAGTATATACTGTAATGCAATTAATTTAAAGTACCTTGTTTGTGTATTCAAGGTGCCGCCACAGTTCCTCATCATTAGCTTTCAATAACTCTGCTAAGAGAGAAAGAGTTGAAAGGATACCCCCTGAACTATTATCCAGTTGTTGACAAAAGTGATCCACTGAGTCGCTTAAGAGTCGAACAAAACAAGAAAAACTATCTGCCTCTGCATTTGCCTGAACTCGAATATTATTCTTCAAATTCAGCATGATGTTACTTTGTTGGACTTGGACTCCAAGAGGATATTATATAGTAAGGAGTACGGAGCACAAAACAAGCAAAACGAAAACCAAGAACATAGTGTGATTCTTACAGCATTTTGTTCATCAGGATCAGTACTAAATACATAGTATATTGGTGCCAATACTTCATTCATGCCTTGAACATAGCGAATAACAGGATTCAGTTTTGCAAACAGTAAAAGAATATTCCTCATTGCTTCCTGCAGAATAAAATGTATAACATATATAGTTCAGTTAGGAAAAGTCCAGCTTTTTCTTTTCTAGGAAAAAGTTATTTCATATGATGCAATATGAACCTTGCCCCTCAGAATAGCAAAAACTAATAATCAAGGTTCTGTCAAAGTCTAAACCATATGCAGAGAATAAGATGAGGCAATGCATTTGTGGCAATACAAAACATTCAACCTAGGAACAAAAATCTTGAGATTTTGACAAGCAGAATCCAATCCATCTTCTCCAGGGCATGCAAAAAAACTCGGAAAATATTTCAAGAGAACACATCTATTATGTAATGTTGACAACTGAAACTCACCTTGAAAAAAATAAAAATAAAAATCAAATCCAAGTACATGGAATAAGCAAATCGGTGAAGGAAATATAACCTGTTTTTTCTACTGAATGCTGCATCTCCTGAGAAGAATTTCATGTCCGGATGTGTGCGTTGTAGATCACGATCAATTTGTTCTGCTATCTCTATATACTAGAGCATGTTTGCATATTGATAAAATTTCGGATTCAGCACAAGAAATTCAAGAGATGCCTTGGAGTGAAGAAGAGATATACCTGGAAATATTGATGCCAAACACTGGCCTTACCACTGCTCAAAGGGTGATCTTCTTGAGAGATTTCTTGTCTCCTAAGTGGTCCATCAACATCATTGTCAGCATTCTGGTCATTGTAATTCGATACTTCATCTTTAATCCTTGTGATTTCTGACTGTCTAGATATAAAATTTGGATTAGTACATGATAACGACTAAGGCACAAACCAAAAAATAGTGCACATCACGAACAAATGTAAGAAGTTTACATTGGCTATGTATTGAGGAGAGTGTTCACTAAATAAAAAGTGCGGAGTAGTTAGCATCTTACAGGACTCTAGAGAAGTTCCTCTTTCAGCTTAAAGTATTTCTGCCGATTCTCAGTCAGCTCCTTTTCCCACAAGTCACGAGAAGTAGGCAGATAACCTAGGAGCAGCTGCTGTAATAAAATGTGCAAGGGAAATGATACACAATTCAAAACAAACAGCAATCAGTTAAAGTAATTTTGTCACTGAAATGTCTGTATTATTGGTGGTAGCATAGCTATTGTTTTACAAATTTTCACATTTCAGAATTATAAGCATTAGCATAATTAATCATATATACGTAATCAACAAGCACTAGTGAAAAAAGAAGGGAGGGGGATTCAAGTGCCAATATTAATCTTTTATTTTTGAGGTCTTCTTCTTCCGCGACCACAATCAATATCCATTAAAAAGTGTTATCAGATTATATCAAATTCCTACTGCTTCTGGTGGAATGCAGTAAGCTTCAAAACTGACAAAGGTGTAAAGTCACAAATCAAGTTAGATTTCCTTGCTCCAATAATTCTTATACTTCGAAATTGTTAGCAGTTTACATGATCACAACATAATAGTGACAGAAAAAGTAAGCCCTACCTTCCAAGCAGTAGCACGCAAGCCTCCTCCATCAGGAAGCCCTGTATCAGCAATCCTTTGTAACTTTTTCAAGTTTATCTCCTTCTGTGATAGCTGTCCACATAATATAAATATATAAATAAGCAATGCTGAACAAATTATCAAACAATACAAATAGTGGAGGATACGCGTAAACAACATAACCTTTTTCTTTACTGAGGAATAAATCAAAAGAAAAAATTAATGAAGCATTTGACATCAATTTTCAAAAATCATTTTTGACAATCAATGATGACATGCACAATACGAGTAATAAACCCTAATTTGCTTTTTTTTTTTTAACTCAGAAAGAAAATAACTAAGAATTTAATACCAAACTTTCCATTTGTCACATTGCATACATACGAGCTGGGGAAAAAATATATATTCAACTTAGAAGAACAATATTCCAATACAAATGAAACTCATGAGCACTTATAAGAAAATTAAACAATGAAACATTACATTCTCACCTCGTATTCAAGATCGGACCTTTTATCATCCGTAGCGATAACTTCTTTAACGGAGACCAAACGCGACCCGTATTTTTTGGGTTTATGCCGGACCCTTGATTCGAAATGCTCTTCCATCATCTCCACATAATCATCCTCGCTGTCTCGAGCCGACCCTGGCCCGTTCGGTTTTAAAATCTCAAGCTCTTCACCGGACTGGAATGCGGAATTGGGCTTTCCACTTCTGTCGTCTTTAATGTCAAAGCCGGCCGCCAAGCTCCCGAGCCGATAGGGAAAGGCTCGGCACACCTTTTCGGGGAGATTGAGCTTGCCTTCGAACATTGTGACACTGAGTGAATGGCGGGGACTCCGGCGAGCTGGGTTGATGAACTTTGTTTGCAGTGGTTTCACGAGAAGGAAAAAATATTCATGAATCGGGGATCATAACTCCATTACTACTGAGTCAGTGCCGTTGCTCGCTGTACGTTGAAGAAGACTGAGCTTGCCTTCGAACATTGTGACACTGAGTGAATGGCGGGGACTCCGGCGAGCTGGGTTGATGAACTTTGTTTGCAGTGGTTTCACGAGAAGGAAAAAATATTCATGAATCGGGGATCATAACTCCATTACTACTGAGTCAGTGCCGTTGCTCGCTGTACGTTGAAGAAGACTGGTAGTTAATGCAGTTGAATGGCACGTGGGTCCGTTCTTTTGATTAATTCAATAGCTGCCTGACAGGTAGGGGTGTGTAAAAAAAACTGATTAATTAAAAATTAAACCGAATCGTTCGGTTCGATTTGGATTTTTTCATCTAAAAAACCGAATTAGTAATATAATTAAAATACTAAAATCAGTTGGTTCGGTTTTCGGTTTAAAAAAAACTAAAAAATCGAACTAAATACTAGATAAACCGAAGAACAATCCGGCAATACCTAAGGTGAGTAAACTAGTAAAGTCTAAACAAAACAAACTCGTGACCTTCAGCCACTGCCCGCTGGAATCTTGTCCTTGTTGCTGGTCGCGGTCGCTACTCATACTCATCGCTTTGCTCGCTTGCTTCCGCCGCCGCTGCTCGCTCGCTTCGCCGCCGCTTGCCGCCGCCGTTCTTCTTTGCCCGTCACCGCTGTCACTAAAAACTCTCTGCAGAACCAAAAATTGAACGAAAAAGGTTCCATTTTTTGTTTTGGTTTTATGAATTTAGTTTAAAGTTCATTGTAAGAAAATCAGCTCCTTAGCTTCCGCTGCAGGATGAGTATCATTTATTAACTCAACCAATTTAATTTACTCTCAGCTCTCCCTCTACTTCGAGATTGTGAGTATGAACTCAACCAATTTAATTTAAACTAATTTTAATTAGTTTAATTGTGATTGGATTATGTGAAATTCATATTTTTTTATGTTTGCAAAATTAGGGATTGAAATTGTTGGATATATTATTTGAATATTTTTAAGCTTATCAAATGTTTGATAAAATTCTTAAAAAAATCTAGTAAAAGAAAAATATAAAATATATGCAAATAAATGAAGTAAATTGAAAGCAAAGTTTAGTGGGTTTTAGAAACTTTTGCAAAATTAAGATATTAAGATGAATTTGCTTTTCAATTTGAGGGATTAGTTGTGTTGACATTAGATATTTGTGATTATATTGTTATTCTGAAGTAATAATGAAGCATGTTTGTGCTTGTAATCTCCTGACCTTTGATTTAGAATTTTTTTTCTTTTTTATATTTTTTTATTAGATGAAAGAATTGATTGCCAATATGTTTCATTGACAAATTTAATTAACATTGCTTACATTGCTTACTAACTTAAATATAACTATTTGCTATTCTTTTATGCATTGGCAATAAGACTTTTTTTTAAATAATAATATTAATTTTCAAGACCAAATGAATGATTTCTCAATTTTTTTTAATCACTAATATTTTTGGTGTTGATTTTAAATTTAAAAAAGCCCAAAATAAGCCCATAATCAAAATAATTGAACCGAACCAAATCGAATTATTTCAATTAATTGAGTATTTGATTATTTCGGTAATTTAATTAATCGCGATTATGATTTTAAAATAATCGTAATCGAACGATTATGAAAAATTTAGTAAAAAACCGAACTGAACCGAACCGCGCCCACCCCTACTGACAAGTCATAAGTGTTAAATTGATCGCAGCAAATCTTAACATTAAGGGCTCTAGGCTATTTTTTAAAAAATAGAGCTTATTTAAATGGTTTTTATTAATTGAACTTTTATAGGTTAGAATTTTTATCTTCAATAAATTATTTTAATAAATAAGTTCTTTTTTTAAGCTATATTATAAAAAAATAAAATATAATTATCAAATAAGTAAAGGATGTTAGAAATATTTTAACATTTAAAGAAAACTTTTCAATATCTACTCTTAAAAATTTAAAATTTGAGTTTTTGTTAGTATAGAAAAAAATAACTTATTTAATCTTTAAAAGTTTTACTAAAAAATTAATTAAAAAATAATAAATTTTTAATAAAAAAATTTATAGGATTAAATAAATAATTATGACTATTAGATAAGAATATCATTAAAAGACTCTTTAAATGAGATTTTATTATTTATTTCAAGAGTCACATTAACAAAAAAAGTTCCAATTAAAGAGAAAGAAGGACTAATCTCATTTCAAGAATTATTTGGAGTTTTTAATTTAATATTATATTATTTTTATCTCATAATTCATGGAAAAAGAAAACTGTTATCGTCCTTATTACTTTTGAAGAGAAAGAAGTTTACTTAAAATAATATATACTTATTATTATTATTATTATTATTATTATTATTATTATTATTATTATTATTTGAAGAGTCTTTTCGAATATGAATTTTTTTCACTCTTCTATCTATCATATAAGTAAGAAAATAACTATTTAAATAATTAAATTAAAAAATGTTTTGATGATACTCTAAATTATACTAAATAGACGCTAAGAGGGTGCCTATTATACATTTATACTTATCAAACTCCTTTCTCTTCGGGGAAAAAAAAAACTGCTTTCTTTTTTAATTTTAACATAAATCCCGACCATTAAAGCCCAGGCCGGGTGTATAAAATCTAGGCTACCAAAGAATTGTGCTCAGTATAGTCGAGCCCAATCCAAGCAGTAATGAAGCGGATTCCCAAACTTGCTGATTCTTTTGTTCATTGGGTCAAGGCGTTAAGCATTGACAAAACTAGATGGGCCAGCCGAAAAGATCGATTGTGTTTAGCGCACGGGTTGTTAGTTTTTGTCCCCCATGGCGCGATTTGGTTGGGTTTGGTTTTTCATCTAATGGACTTGAATTAAATGATTATTTTTTGAATTATGAATCGAATTGAATCAAAATAGGTTAGGTTCAGGTTCGGTTCTTTTTTTTTTTGTTGGTTTCTTAATCTTTAAAATGCTAAATTTTCTCATTCGGGTCGGTTTTTTTAATATTTAAATAAACTGATCGTTTTCTCTTATTTTGAATTGAACCATTGGTTTGGTTCGATTTTTCGAGACAGCAAGTTTTTTTTTCCACCCCTAATTCTACATAATATTTTGAATTTTTTTTTTCCTTTGCATACTTGTTTAACAATTTTAAGATTTTAATATTTACTCTTCACACTCTTACAAACACCAAATTAATGCTCAATTAAATATTTACAATAATTAATTATTTTTCTCTAAATAGTCATAAAGGTTTTAAGTATATTGAATATCTCCACCAAAACATAAAAACTATAGGCATGTTCGGATTGGATCGAGTTCGGTCAAATCAATTCACACATAGTTAATGAGAGATAGAAGTTTGAAAATGCCAATAGCCGATTTGTAGCATTCTTTATTTTCTTCATCTGAATTTTTTCCCTCACCATGGCCTATAATATAATTTTTCTGTAATCAATTTTTCAACTAGTTTATAAGTTACAATGAACTATAAAACCAAGAAATAAAAAAATAATTTAAAAAAACATATACAAGAATTATGTATTAGGAGAGTAGAATTGTGCTTGAGCGAAGGGCAGCAAATCGCGGTGTAGATCGGATGTGGTGACTATTGGATCAAACGCCAATAGCAGTCACAGTGCAGTGCAGCAAATCGTGTCAGCGCGTTGTGGATCGCGATGGCTTCGGCGGTTGCGCTGGATCGCGTCAGGGATGCCTTGCTTCCATGTTGTCTACGTCTCAGCATCTGTGTCTGCTGTGCTGTGACTGCCGTTTACTATGTTGTGTTTGGTGAGTTCTGTTGGCTGCTGCTGCTTGTGTGACTTCGTGTGAAGATGTGACCATGTTGTACTGTTGTGTGTGTGATGGCACGATGTTTGTTGTTTGATCAATTGATTTTGCAAATGAAATTTTTATTTATTTTTTAGCCAACTTGATCGGATTGGCTTAACAATCCGATCCAAACCCGTTTTTTTTCGGATCAGATCGGATTAGATCAGTTTTTTTTGCTCAGCCTTACTAATGAGGTAACTTTATTAAAGGTTAAGCCTACGATGATTAGTTTTCCTTAATATTAAATTATGTTTGGCAGGTTATCTTGAAATTATAATATGAAGAGAATAGAAAAATTTGTTTAGTAATTAATATGAAGATAATCTTATTACACTATTAAAAAAAATTATAAAAGAAATACGTGCAATTAGAGTGGAATAATAACTATTTTAGTTCGTATGGGACCTAAAACCTTTTTTACTTTTTTTTTTAATAGGCAAAAATTTTTTTAACTTAAGTTTGAGTATGCAAATAAAAACGATTTTATTTTTTTTATCGTCATAGAAATAAGTATTATATGACTGAGGGTCTGCCTATGTTGTAACTTACCACACCTTTTGTCTCCATTCTAAAACGTCATTGAATGTAAAGTGTTCGTTTCTAATGATTGAAATTAAAAGGTGGATAAATGAGCTAGCCAATTGCTAAAGCGTAGAAGAATCTATACAAAACAATATTAAGTAAGGTTCGAAAAACATATTGATATTCAAGCTGTTTTGAGAGGCCATCATCGAATTATTTTGCCCACTCCTGAAACTGGAGTCATTGAAATAATTTTCATCCCAGAAAATGAGATCATGCAAATCTTTTCCCCCTAGAAATTACAATCGTCGAATTTCAATTTCGGGAGACCTAGATTAAGTTAGAAATGACACGAGTAAAACCAACCATAAATTAAGACCATCAAGGCAAATATATGGCCTTGGCAACCAACTGGAAACGATATTGGGCAGTGCTACAAGTTTACAAAACAGGGACATCTAATTATGTGAAATTAGAGTGAATTTGGTGTTTGTTTGAAGAAAATTATATTTATTATGAAGATTCCACAAACACTTCACCCAAATTGCAAGTATAGAAAAAATTGCCATCTTACAATGTATCACAAAAGGCAGGAACTTACTAAAATTGTTAATCATAACAATGGCCAATTGCATGCACTAGTAATTACTCATCATCAAGTAAACACAGTACTAAAACTCAACAACTACTATTAACACAAGGCAGTTCCTCTTGCTTCGCACTGCGATCAACATTACCCTATTTTTCAATGTGTTGCTTCCATCTTTCAAGGGCAATAGTTGTTTGCATTATCAAATGCACTTAATTTTGTAAATTCAACATACAAGGGAAAATTACTTTTATGTTGTTTTCCAGTTCCAGCATTTATGATGCGCTATTAAAACATCTCCTACTCTCTCTCCCTTGTATCAATCAAGTGCCTATTGATCTCCTTGATGGACAACACTCTAATTTTTGGACTCTCTTTGCTCACCTAACAACTTGTAAAAGATAAACGAAGCATGAAATGGTCACACAAGCTGACAACTCTCGAAACAACCTTTTCAAGACTTTATAATATTAATCCTATTTGCTCTTTTATTGCATTGTTAACTAAAATATGCAAGAATTGTATACAGTTCTACAAATCGATATATCGACGACATTTAATTGGAAAAACAAATTAAGACTATACCACCACCTTCAGTCCTTCAATTTAACAATGTTCACTGTGCACCTCCTTATCGTGTTAGATTTGTAGCAAACAATGGAAGTTAAATAAAAAAATTTATTCAATACCTCAATCTCACTCCCATTAAATTCCTCTTGCATGACTAATTGTAGGGTGGAAACTGTAGTTTATATGTCAAACAGGAATAAGAATATCACACTAGAGAAATAGAATCGTTTATAACATGTTGATGCGGGATTCTGGTCTCTGCTCGACTACGACCAGGATCTCTCCTCAACGGTCTATTTAGCGTTACTTTCGAGGTGAGCGAATGATGTCCCACGCGACCCTTCGTTCCTATCTCTCTCCTCGCGTTTTTTTCCTTTCCGGCAGAGGTGAGCGAAAATGATGTCCCACGCGACTTTCGATTTCAAAGTGTCTAACCCTCTTCGCGTTACCCTTTTATACTCACAAAAATCCGCGATCCACGTTCTCACGTTCTCCATTTTCCTTCGTTCATGGAGTGGGTGGCTGAAACATCGTGGGTGTTTTAAACGTAAACCCGGATAAAGCGTGTTCCGCTAACCGTTATTTGGTAGGTCCACTCGCCCTTGACGCTCGAGAAGAGAAAAAGAACTCTCCTGCTGCGACTCCGAGATCGTCCTCGCGAACGAAGTTCGTGCTCACGGGTTCAATCGGGCTTTACCCTTTTTGGTGGGAAAATGGTGCAATTAACTGCTAGTGCATTCAATGTAAAACAATCAAAATATGTTTTTAACGAGTTTACTTCTGTTCAATTAAAACAAACCATTTTTAGGAATTAAGCAAGTTTTTCTCATCATCCAAGTTTGGGAAAAGTGTCTAAAAAGCATATGTGTTTATTGAATTATAATAAACAATTTTTCGATTAATAAAATAAATGAACATATTTTATTCAAGATATCTTAATTGCATTAATATTTTGAGTAAAGTCCATTTGATTATTATATGTATTTATGTGATCACCATGTGGATTCACGAAGACATAAATACTGAGTTATCTTATGATTGAATAAATTATGTTCGACCCTAAATTAAGTTGGGCACTTTATTTAGGTATAGACGTAATAAATTCATTGAATGCCTTAATCATGTGATCCGCGATCCACGTTCTCAAATGGTATCGTTCTCCATTTTCCTCGTTCTTAATCTTGAGTTAGTTATGATTTCATGATTGTAATTGGAGTTACCAATGGGCACGACACAAAGATTACATCTTGGTGGAGACAATTATGAGTATTGGTTATAGATTAACAATATAAATTTGTCATGGCTCTCGATGGGTTTTCGGCATGATCATAGACTCTCGGATATTTTAGTATGTTGAAAATGATTTAGAAAACCTCGCTATGTAATTAAATCGATTATTTAATGATGTGGGTCCACTCGCCAATTATGGAGGTTGGCTCGTCTTATAGTGGGTAAAAAGAATTACTTTAATTATTGTAAGCCCGCAAATGATCCGACCTCGAGGTAGAAAACTCGTCCTCGTTATATTCAAGTGTAAAAGGGGCGATATTTTACAGGTGGTTCGTTCTGCTTCTCTCTTTTACGTAAGTGGAGAGAAAGTATTTAATTTAAATATTTAAATATTTAAATTAAAGAGGAATTCTATTTTAAAATAGGAATCCAATCCTAACATCTTAGGGTTTTTAAAACGGTTTTATGAAAATGGGTAAAATGGATCTCTTCGTCTCGGGGGTAATCTCGGTTTTCGAAAAATACCACCACAACATAACAAACAAACATGCTAGTGCATTCAATGTAAAACAATCATGAACGGTACCATGTTTTTAACGAGTTTACAATTCTGTTCAATGTAAAACAAACCATCAACATACAAGTTTAGGAATTAAGCAAGGAAGTCATTTTCTCATCATCCAAGTGCAAGCCATTAACAGAACAAAATAAAGAATTCATAATCGCAATATCATCCCTACATACCTGGTCACCAGTAGAAAATACAAAAAACCAACCAAATGAGAACATGCCGTACAAGTTAGACCTCTTCAACTACTGATATGGTGACATTTAACCCTTACAATAATATTATCTACCTGCACAACAGGAGCGGAATAAGTAAATTTGGTTGGAGGGGCCAAAATTTTTTTTTCAAACCTATAAAATAAGTATTTTATTAATATTTATTTATTTTAACATAAATATTAAATATTAAATTATTTTTTTTTTCAGGGGCCATGGCCCCTGACAGTCTCCTAATAGATCCGCCCCTGCTGCACAGTTTGTTAAAAGGTAACTGCCAGATCCTTTTTCATTTTCTTCTCCAAGAAATTAATTCCCTCTCGTTCGCTCCTTCAATACAACTCTTCTTGCAATGAAATTAAACAATGACTCCTTTCTATCAATCTCACTTTCCCTTATTCTAACAAAATTAACCAATTTTTATCAAGAATTATCTACTGCGTCCGCTTCGAATGGCACATCAACAAAGCAAATAGATGCGATATTCAATTTGGTTCAGATATGGATAATTACTAAACTTTCAGCATCTCTCATTTTAGGTTGTAGTTGTTGGCTAGAGTACCAAATTCGCAATCGAATTCCTTTGCATGACAACCCATGTTCATATAAGAATCATCGAAATGGTTTCCCCCAAGAAATTGCAGTCCTCTTCTTTCATTTTCGGTGTCTGCAGATTAATTCTCAAAATGTAATCACTTACACTGCCTGCAGTAACAACATCGCTATTGAATTCATACGGCTTATAGCCCAAGTTGTAATATACGTGAATCGGCAAAATCTTCTCCCTCCAAGAAATTGCAATCATCCTCTTTCGATTTAGTTGTCTCCATATTGATTCTCAAGTGCCATCCATTAAACCCTAATTTCTATTTTTCATACATAAAACAAAGCTATTCTTTTTCCGAAGAATTTTGTCAAGCCGACACTCCCTATAACAACCACATAATTGGCTTCAACATTGCTAGTGAATAGCTTATTTATCCACCTTTTAATTTCAATTATTAGGTACAAACACTTTACATTCAATGATATTTTGGAACAGAGACAAAAGGTGTGATATGTTACAAAATAGGCAGACCCTACGATCGATATGTGACTTATAATGTATTCTAAAATTTCCTAATCAAACAATAGTTGAAAAAGATTATTTTACATTTTATCCAACCAGCATGTCGCATATTAACGGGGCCCAGGCAGAAAGACAGCGAACCAAACGTGTTGTGGTAAAATAAGGAAAAAAAATTGAAGAAGAATCAAAGACAAAAGCAAACGCACCCTCTGTATTTTGCCTTTATTGACTTTTTGTACTTTACTGACAAAATTTTCATGGTATAGTCAGCCGTCACTAAAAATATCATTTTTTTTTAAATGAAAGTATGCCTTTCAATAAATCAACTTAACAAGTGCATAATATCAATGGAAATTCATCAAACCTTATAAAAGTTTCCATCCTTTGCAATGCAAACTTAGTTACTGAATGAGCTGTGACATTACACTAAAAATATCATTAAGAAAGAAAGAAAGGTTGATTGTTTTTGGTAAATATAGTTTTTTAAATGATAATTTTGATAATAAGCATAACTTAAATTTTTTATCATATAGCTGTACAGTGCAAAAGCCAGCTTAACGTCTCAATAACTCTTGTAACTACCATAAATTACTAATTAACCAAATGCAGTGTAAGTACCATAAACTGCTAATTGACCAAATGGAGCCTTATTAGTCATTGTCATAATGTCGTGCTCTAGATTCAATTGCTGGATGGAGTAGTCTTTCTTGGTCTCTTTCAATGATAAGCACCTTTTTACATCATGCATGTGAATTGCTTTTGAAGTAATGGCGCAATCAATTCGTCGCCCGAGAATCGATCTAGCTCTCGCTGTTAACCTACGTGGTCAATCAAACTACCAGAAAAATAAATAAATAAATAAATAAGATATAGTATACCTCTTGAATTGATCAAGTGAGATTAATAAACTTAAATGTAAATTAGCTGTAACTTAGGTTTCTTTAGTAACTGGCTAGGGCTGCACTGCATTGAAACACCATTACCCTTAACGCATCTAGGTCCTAATTAATTAAGACATCGTATAATCGACTGGGTCCTTATTATGGTAACTAGAACAAAATCTTATGAAAGAGCTAGTAAATAAAATTCGATCTCTTTCACCTTTAATGTGGATGCTTTCCCCTCTGGGTGTTAGATTTCACCTCAACCGACTTGTATTATGTACGTAAACAAATTGAATCAAATTGTAGTCGTTATGATGAATGTCTTTTGTACTATGCATTGATTATACACTTTTTCTTTTCTTAAAAGGTAGGGAGCAGTAAAGTCAAAAATTCATTATTTAACCCTCGCTCTTGTTTGAATTCAAATTAATTATTTAACCCTCACATTTTCAGAATTCAAATACAAGTGACCAGTAAAAAGGAAAAAATAAAGCTTCAAAATCATTCGATCAAGTCCTTATGATGTATTCAATACGTGTGTGATAAATGGGGATATATCAAGCCGAGTTGTATGGGCTGAATAAACATTTATTAACCATTTGATTTCTCCATGCCCGATCAAATATATAAATTATACGCGTTCGTCGTTAAGAAAAAAAATGTTATAACCTGTTAGAATAGAAAAAGTTGTTAAGTCAAGCATTCCGTCAATTGAAATTGATGATCACACCATCTAATTTAATTAAAATTTCTATTTAATTATTAGAGGTAATATATAATAAACCATTAACAAGGTAACATTGTTTTATTTAATTAGAAATATGTATTCGATTTTTACGAGAAACTTAAAACTTTAAAAGGTGCATGCACGCATATATTTAATGATACCTATAACACTTTGTACCAAAATCAAATACAAATTGATTAAATAGGATCCCAAACTCCTAAAAGCGTTGTCAATGATCACAGGTATCTTACTAGCTGCCTTTAACTACCCCCAAAAAAAAAAAATCATTTTTATTTATATTACCAAAAACAAAAGGAAAACAAAAGAAAGGGTACCAGTTAGGTAGGTTAGAAAAATGGACCATGCAGCATGGCCAGCATGTGATGAGTGAGGAGGTGACAAGATGATGTGATTGTGAAAGCATATGCGTGATGCAAATATGACAGAAGGGAACATGCCACACATTCATGTTGAGGTTTGATTTCGTGCTTAGCTCCTAATGATTGTTGATGTGATAATTAAGCTACAGTGGGTAGTATTTAGACTTCTTTCTTAGGTTAATGTACATAGGTCTACATGAATCACCTGATCACGGTCTACATCATCATTACTCATTGTACGAAATAGTCAATTTAAGTTAAGTTTCACATAACCTATGAGTTGTTTACTTTGTTAGCGTTGGTGGCCTCCCCTTATCAGTGAGCGTAAGCACTGAGAACACATTTATCAATCGCATTTATGAAAGTTCCAATTTGATCTAAACAAAACCTATTTACCCTCTTTGATCCATACAAGTCCAATTAGTTAACTTCAACCTTTTTTTATTATTATCATAAAAGATTTTATTAGTTGAACCAATTGGGTACACTACTTCATCACCTTAAATCAAAACTTTTATCTATAACAAGTATGTAGCTTTTATATAATTCATTAATTTAATCCTCAGATGATCTCCTTCTTTTCAGTTTATTTGAATTTGATGGATCCAACAAGATGAAATGTGCAAATGCGCAGGTGAAGGCCGGTGAACTGTAACCTACCAAGAAACAAGATTTATACTTTGAGTTCGGAATCTCTCTAGTGATTGCTGGCTTGGCTTTAGCAAGATAGATTTTATTCAAACTGACTATTCTGTTCATTTGTCACATTGTGGGGTAGATAGAAAGATTTGAGAAATATTCCTCCGCCCCCAAAACCCTCGGCCCTCCTTTTCATTTGCTATTTAACGCCTACAGCTTTTGTATTCAATCCGTATATCCACAAACAAAAAGACAAACCAAAAACTATTCATATGTTAAATTTTTAATGTCAAGAGGGTAATAAGATATTATGAAAACGATAAGGAGGTGGTAGCGTTTTAAACATTAGAAGTTTTTGTGGAAATTCTTTAATCAATACAAAAAAAAGGTCTATTATGTAGCAGAAACTTAGCCACACCATCTGTAGCTTGATTACAATCTCCTACTATGTGTTGAATCCTAAATTCATATTTTGATTAAAAAAAAAATTGCATTATTTGCTATCATTAGGAGCATGCAAATTAAGAAATCACAATCTCCCTTTATAAAATTGGCACTTTCGTTTTCAGTAGTCGCTTTTATTTAATACTAATTGATAATTTTCTCACTGCCAAATGACGGCTTTTGCATAAGCTAAAGACATTACTTATTTCAAGCTTTTTATGTAACTTTCGACTGTAAATCGTTGAAGTTAGTCTGTGGAAGGTAAAGCCTTAATTCACATTCACAGTTCAAATAATTAGCAAAAATTAAGGAAACCAAGCAAATCGATTAAGTCACCTACCTAATTAGCTAGGTAAATAGTATCGCTAAGTCACGTAGCTAGTGAGATGTGTAGTATCGTTTGCAGTCCCATCAAAGTTAAAGTCACTTTTATATTATGTTCACATGGAATATGGCAAAAATTATTAATAGGCTTTGCGGAGGATGCAAAGGCAAGGCCAAAAGTTGTAAGCAAAAGCAAGCCCCATTCATAAATACGGTAGCTATACTTTTAATTTTTGCGTTTTTAAGGAAGGTCAAGTCTGATGTAGGTGGCATTTTTTTTTTTTTCATTACAAGTCTCTCTTTGTACGATACATCTAGTTGGCCGACAGTCTCAGCTTCTACTGCTGCTGGCCCTTGTCACTCATAATTTTCTCTCTCTCTCTCTATATATATATATATATATATATGTATCTTCATCGATCTGTGCATTTTGTGTGTTGATGCTTTGTTTTTCATTCACTCTAATTAAAAAATGGTGCAATCAAATAAGAAGTTCAGAGGTGTCAGGCAACGCCACTGGGGCTCCTGGGTGTCTGAGATTCGACATCCTCTTCTGTACGTACTTTATCTTATATATATATATAAATTGCTAGTTCCAATTTTCATTGTGTGATTAATTATTTATTACAGGAAGAGAAGGGTATGGCTAGGCACATTCGAAACAGCTGAGGAGGCAGCACGAGCTTATGATCAAGCTGCAATCTTGATGAGTGGGCGAAATGCGAAAACAAACTTTCCAGTAACACAGAGTTCAAATGGCGACCCTGCTAAGCCTAGTGAAAGTTCCTCATCATCATCACCTCCAAACGAGTTATCCCAACTCTTACACGCCAAGCTTCGGAAATGCAGCAAGACACCGTCGCCTTCTATGACTTGTCTGAGGCTCGACACAGAGAACTCTCACATTGGTGTGTGGCAAAAGCGGGCGGGTCAGCGTTCAGATTCTAACTGGGTCATGACCGTTCAGCTTGGAAACAGAAATAGTAGTGATAATACTAATGTTAATAATAATGCTGATGATGTTTCGGGCAATGCGTTGCCTTTGGCTGCTGATTCACAGTCTCAAGGACCAGAATTGATGATCAGGACAGAAATGGATGATGAGGAGAGAATCGCCCTGCAAATGATTGAGGAGCTTCTTAATAGAAACTGTCCAAGCCCATCATACGAGGTTCAAGAAAAAGCCGATGATCATCAGTGATGATGGATTGGTAGCTTCTTTTCTCGACTCTAGCTATTGTAATTGGTTTCCTAAAAAGAAATGCATGTGCTCATATATGCCGGCAAGTGACTTAATTCTGTACTTCAATTTCTTTGTGTTTTTTATTCTGTAAGTTTACGTATACAGGAAGCAATGGATGATGATTGACTTGGGGTGTACGCTTTGAATTGGAATAATAGTATATGCAAAGTGTATAAGGAAATTGTGAATAAGTTTTTTCTTTTTGGGGAAAAAGTCCATTTTTTGTAATAGCTTTGTACGAGGTGATCGTAATTAGTATACTGGCTGGATGTTCATGTTCTTTCTACATCTGGATACATGGCTGATTGATTTCTCGAATAAGACTTTCCTTTCTCGTAATGGACCTTTCTTTCCTTTTTTTTTTTCGATTAATTCTGAGTATCTTTAATTACCACAATGGACATCCCACTACTTAGTTATTTATATATCAAATTTTTAATTTTGATTTTATTTAATATGTGTGTCTTACAGTTGGCTCAGCAAAGATGGTTAACTAGAATCTCGTTTAAGCCTTTTTTTCGGTCTTATTTAGGGTCATTTTTGTAATATTTTAACTTTTAAAATAATTAATTACTGTTAGAGATACTTTAAAAATAATCACCTATAAAAAAAAATCTATTAAATGTTTGGTAAAACTTACTTTTACAAGTGTTGGAAGTTTTAAAAGAAATCGTGGGTGTTTGGTAAATTTTTCTATTAAACTGCTGTAAAAATATAAATAATTAAATTGGATATTATGTTAGTGATTCTTAAAATTAAATTTTGGAAAAGTACTCCTTTCCTTATTTTTAAAACTTGTTGTAGGAATGATCATGCCAAAAGTTATTTTTAAAAAAAAATTACCAAACACTAAAATTAATTTTTAATTTTTCAAAATCACTTTTTAACCTCACAAAGACAATTCCAAATGGACTATTAATTTTCCAATTCTTGGTCTTAATGGTCAGCCAGTGTAGTCCTTCCAAGTTCAAAATGATAGACTAATCTTTGAACTGAAACTTGGTTAGTATTACTTCGAACAACAACAATAATAATAATAATAATAATAACAAAGATGATGATGATAATAAATTGAATCTTAACTTAACATGCTAACTCTAAATGAGGAACAGCCAAAAGAAGAAAAAAAATTATTTAATGGAGCTATTAATTTATTGAGAATTAATTTTATCAAAGTTTTATAGTACATATAATGTAAAATGGGTAAATGCTTATTTTAATTTTATATTTTGAGTTAAGTGCATGTTTAGTGTTTATATTTAAAAAATTATTTCAAGACACCCTTACTATTAAATTTGGTACACTTCCTATGATGACTGATGTGAGTTGCACCTATTTGTTGCCAAAGGAGGGTCGTTCCTTATTTGTTGCCAACACAACTGGAAGAAGATCATTGAAGAAAAATCAAGGAATAACAATATCTTAACTCAAACTATGCATGGGAGTCCATAGCTTTCCCTTGCTAGCTTGAAAGAAGATGAGAAGAACCATAACAAGGACGAAAATAAAGACGGACTGATTGTCTCAATTTTTGTTAATCAGTTGAAAGATTAATTGTCAATTAATACATTAAAATTGATTGAATCTATCTTTATGTATCAATCAGGCTGTTAGTGATTATAATTATAACATTTTCACTTTTATATTTGCAAATCGTTGTATATATTGAGCATTCTTACTCATGAATGAATAAGAGAGCACGTAAAAGTTCGTAAATCTAATTCATATTCAAAAGTGAGAATTTTCTTTCCCCTTTTAACCCAAATGATTGGATTGTCCTGCTAGTCTTACGAATGATACAGCCCGTACCCTACTAACGCCCGATAACTTTAATCTTGTGGAACCCAGCTGATCACTTTAGTCAAGAAAAGTATGCATGCATGTGAATTGATCTTTCCAGTCTTAATATCTATAATAATATTGATATAAGTAGTTAGGGTCCAAGCCTCAACTGCCTTTAACAATATCAATAAATTTCCCTTTTGCAACACACAATACGAATAAGAAGGTAGCACATGTTTGGCAAATTTACGTGCTTAACGAGGCTGTGAAAATATATGTAATATCTTTACTTCTTCTATTTACTTTTTTTCACTGTTAGATTCCCTCAGTTTTTGTCATCTGTTTCCTTGAATGAAGGAGAACGATGTATACATTGCACCTGATCTCTCTCCACTTAAAAAGGGGAAAAAATAAAAAATTGAGCAGCCTGCTCAAATATCAAAAGTAAATCCAATGAGAGCCCTAATAACTAATTAATTAATTATATTTGAAGAGAAGGTCTTTGATGCAGGAGCACCTATAACTTTTTCATAATTAATTAAAAAATAAATAACACACCAAACCCTTTAGTACGAATCATTTCAAGTCACATAATTAATAATTTATGGGTTTTTTTATGTCATTAATTAACTTGCATGAATTTAGCCACCACTCAATCAATCATCACCAACTTTCCTTTATGCTTGATAAGAGAAGAAAGCTTTTATTGGCCAGCCAGGAGCCGGCAATTCCTAGAAACAAGGACCAACAAGACGATGAACTTTTGCTTCTCTCATAACCTCCGGGAGTGCAATTCAATTGCTGATCATATATATATATATAGGATATGACCATGCATATGATGTACATTTGAATAGGTGCTATTACCTTATCTTATTTATCTTCATCATTCGGATGAATCGGATCCTCTCTATTTAAGTCGTCGAAATTGATTTAAAAATAAGAAAGACAACGAATTAACGTGCATGTAAATTAAGACTTATCCTTCGGCAGTCTCTCAACCAATGATACATCTAATCAACATGACGAAAGTCCCAAAAATGGGGCTGCGAATTCAGACAGAGGGGTTGGGCCATCATCAATGGCGTACTGTTTTATTGGATTATGTAAGCTGTCTTTGGTCCCTGACTTAGTGACTTCTCACCAATTTCCTTGCCTAGTTTGAAATTGTAATTTAGTAATCGACCTAGTTCATTAGCACTTGTCATTATCATGGAGCCGGTTGTTTCATTGCTTCACAAAAGCGCGTTAACGTCATGGACCTGTTTCATGCGTGTTTCTCTGGAAAATGGTATTTTTTAGTCACCCCATATCAACAGATATTAAAGCAGTGTAAGAAATGTCTACCTTTTGGACTTGTTTGCAGTTGTATATATTTCTTCTGTCGGTCAAAATATATTGTGTCTTTATCAAAAAAATCGAAAGAGTTTTATATTTTAATATGTCCTTTAATGATAAAATTGGAATATAAAGGTTAGAACGTCAAGGACTCAAGGTTGTAATGGATTTTTTTATTAAAAAAAAAGAAAAAGAAAAAGAAAAAAAAGGACATAAGTTTTAGAGATAAACATCATTAGAGACATAAGTATCATTCCCCTTATATTGTACCGTAAGTTATTATTAAGATTTTAATTTCGTCTTGTTTTACTTCTCAAATATAATTCTCCCAAAAGTTTATTTTTTTTTTTTAAATGACAACGATAGACGTCATACTAGAGATGTTACTCCAATTATTTTTAGAGTATAGGAATCAATAGAGTTATTAAACCATACTCTAAGCATATGTTTGATTGGAAGCAATAAGAGAAGAGGAGAGGTATGGAAAGGAGAGAGGGGGGAGAGAAAATGATACGACTTGGCCCATTGTTGTGAATCAGATCAAGCTTAATGAGACAGCAAGGGAAGAGATCCAGCCTATAGAAATGGAAGAAGTTCAACTCGTAAATGAGACTCAAGCTAGAGAGCAGCCCAGGACAGGTCCAGCTCGTGCGAGAAAGAAACCAGGATGGCTCAAAGAGTTTGTCGTGTGAGGAATGTGCGAGAATGCTTGAAATATGAGAATAACAAATATTAATCTGTTATCAATTATTGTTTTGTGGGTATTTGCATTTTATTCCATTAGTTAGTTAAGGGTGCGTGGGTGTTTTGGGAAGGCAAGAATATAATTGTACTGTCACGAGAAACGTGAGGCATTCAAAAGGAAAAAAGGAATATCATTTGTCTTCTTCTCAACTTCGTCTCTTTCTTTTCTCTGGAAATTCCTCTGTTCAATTTTTTTTTTTTTGCTCAAATCTTCTCCCAAAACCGAACGGAGTCAGCACTCGCTCAAAGAGTGTCGTATCATCTGGTGCTTTCATTGTATTTCATTGTATTTCATTGCATTTCAGCTCTTCTTAGACACAAAAAAAAAAAAAAATTACTGTTCCAGAACCAACGACAGAGTCAGCAGTTCTCTCCAGCATGAAGACCCTTATTGAAAATCAAACGCTTGCTGTTCATCAGACCTTACAGCAATATATGTCCACTGTTGATTCTCGATTTGAGGAGCTACGTTCCCAACTCCATGGTTCTGTCGGAGCTTCAGCGGGTTCTTCCCGTCCAACAATGCCGGAACCGACGTCTTCGACTATATTGTCAGGCGCTGCTGATATCTCTCCTTTGTTGCGTTCTATGAAAATGGATGTCCCAAAATTTGATGGCACTGATCCAACTGGTTGGGATTTTCGAATCAATGAGTTTTTTGATTTTCATGGCACCCCTGACCATTTACGCCTTCGTATTGTATCTTTTCACATGGAGGGGAAAACAGCAGCATGGTATCAATGGATGAAGGCCAACAACTTGCTGAGCACTTGGCCGAATTTTTTACTCAATCTTAAGCAACGGTTTGGTACATCTATGTATGAAGATCATCAAGGTAACCTCTCCAAACTCACCCAAACATCGACTGTTGCTGATTTTCAATCATTTTGAGGATTTGATGAACAAGGTCACGGGCATCTCCGAGCCATTGTTGGTGAGTTTTTTTATCACGGCTTAAAACCGGATATCCGTGAGAACTTTTATTTACACGACCCACATCTCTCATGGAGGCTTTTGCTTTAGCCAAAGCTTATGAGGCACGATCCAAGAAATCAGAACCTCTAGCCGTTCTTGGACAAAATGGACACCCTCATCTACTCACACTCACCAATCCACCATTACTGCTGTCCCAAATCTTGTCCCGTATAAACCTCCAACAACAACTCCTCCTCCCGATTTGTCAGCCACTAAACAGCCACCTCAACCTCCTTTATTGCCTACTCCCACCTTGCCCATTCGTCGATTAACTCCAGCAGAGTTAAGAGAGAAAAGAGAAAAAGGACTCTGTTACAACTGTGACAAAAAATATAGTGCTACACATCGATGTCGTAGCAAGTTTCTGTTATTAATGGGTACTGATGATGAAGATGATGAGCCAAGTGAGGACGCTTTTATTCATGACCAACCAGAGGAAGTGGTCACAGCTGACATATCCAGTTTGAATGCCTTGGCTGGACAAACTAATCCCCGATCCTTAAAAGTGTCGGGCATCGTTGCCAACTATCAGTTTCATGTGTTAATCGACAGTGGCAGTACTCACAACTTTCTTAAGCCGCCATTGGCTGAACGACTTGGCCTTTCCGTTCAAGCTATAACTCCCTTTCGAGTTTACATTGGCAATGGCGATTTTCTTACTTGTCGATTTCTCTGCCCTAAGGTGCCTATCAGTATGCAGGGGCATGAATTTCTTTTGGATTTCTTTCTTTTGCCAATTGAAGGCCCTGATGCTGTCCTTGGGATTCAATGGTTACAAAGCGAAATCTCGTTCATTGTGAAATGACCATGATACCCCTAAAATACACAAAATACTTAATAAAAACAAAACATATATAATTAAATAACAAATGACTTAAATAAATAAAATTAGAGATGTTAGTGAGATTTAAAGTGTAAAATGATGAATTTCTCCTTTATAAATATACACTTTCTAACACTCAACACTTACAAGTTAAATTTACCCGCAGAATGTAAAATTCACCCGGTGTTTCATATTTCATTACTCAAACCATTTGTGGGCAACTCCTCTGTTGATGTTCTTTCACTACCTCTAGGAAGTGTGGATAACAAGCCCCTTTCATTGCCAATTGTTGTATGTGCTGAGCGAAAGATACTTCGACAAGGCAAAGAAATTCCACAAATTTTGGTGCAATGGTCCGATAGCTCACCAGAAAATTCAACTTGGGAGGACTTTGAGGAATTCTGTAAACTCTATCCTGCACTACACCTTGAGGACAAGGTAAGCTTTCAAGGACTGGGGAATGATACGACTTGGCCCATTGTTGTGAATCAGATCAAGCTTAATGAGACAGCAAGGGAAGAGATCCAGCCTATAGAAATGGAAGAAGTTCAACTCGTAAATGAGACTCAAGCTAGAGAGCACCAGACGTGTCCAGCTCGTGCGAGAAAGAAACCAGGATGGCTCAAAGAGTTTGTCGTGTGAGGAATGTGCGAGAATGCTTGAAATATGAGAATAACAAATATTAATCTGTTATCAATTATTGTTTTGTGGGTATTTGCATTTTATTCCATTAGTTAGTTAAGGGTGCGTGGGTGTTTTGGGAAGGCAAGAATATAATTGTACTGTCACGAGAAACATGAGGCATTCAAAAGGAAAAAAGGAATATCATTTGTCTTCTTCTCAACTTCGTCTCTTTCTTTTCTCTGGAAATTCCTCTGTTCAATTTTTTTTTTTTGCTCAAATCTTCTCCCAAAACCGAACGGAGTCAGCACTCACTCAAAGAGTGTCGTATCAGAAAATGAGGGGAAAAAATGATCAATCTCATTTTCGTAAATTGGCTTGATGTGTAATTTATTTTTTTCCCCTTATTTCTTTGCGTTCTTCTCTATTCTCCATTCATTTATTCAAACCAAACAAACCATAAGAGAATTTATCCTCTTTATCTTCTCAAAAATCAAGTCATTCATATCTCCTCACGTTATTATTTGAATCATTCATATATATATATATATATATACATAATTACACACACCCCAATTTCTAACTTTAGTGATCCAGGTTACCTTGCAATCTGGTGAGGACATGATCCACGTATGTCTAGCTAGCTAGCTAGCTTGCTTGCTTTTCTGGCTTACTAATTAGTAATTAACCAGGTGACATCATTCGGGAAGGTCACATATGAAGAATATTTGAGCAGAAACTTGTATATATTTGGACCACAATATAACTAATTATGTAATTAAAATCATGGCCTATGGCATTATTATCAACCCGCATTAAATTGCTGTACAAGTTAGGAGAGCTTATCAATCGCTCCTTTGGAACGTGCTTTAGAAAAACGAACTTATTAATGAAAATGACACCGATTCCTCGCAAGCGTATTTATGCATGCATGCATGTCTGCTATTCTGCTTAGATACAAGAAATATATGTTATGTTGTAAAAGCATCGCAGGGTCGCTGATTCCTTGTATAATAATAGCTGTAAGAGTCACGGAAAGCACATTAATAACGATGACAAACAAAAACCCTGCATTCTTTTGCATATAGATATTACTGTATCTGTATGAGCCATGAACGAGCTCATAAACAATGTGACATTTAGCATAGAGAAAAATAAGTTAGATTTCTATTTAAATTCATTTGTATATATTTATTAATCAACATTCACACAAGTGCCTTATTTAATTTTTTTTATTTAAAATTTTCTATGCTCTTTACAAAAGAATTAATAAATCTTTGATACTTAATTTTGTACTTTTATTTTATCATTTAGCTTAACCGTAATTCCATCCTTCTTTATCTATGTTGAGGAGGAATTGAATCCTAAATCTCTTATTTTTATAACACAAGAGATTTTACCACCACAATTAAATGGCATCTAGGGATGCCAAATAAATCCGGATCCGCAAAGATCCGGAAGATCCGAATCCGGATGTGGAAGATGGAGATCCGCAAGGATCCGGATCCGGATCCAGATGCAAGTGCATCCAGAAAATTGGATATCTAAATCCGGATAAATTTTATTTTAAATTACAAAGTAAATTAGAAATATATATTAAAAATTAAATGAAAAATAAAAAAATAAATTTTATTTGTGGATTTATTATGTTGTTGTATATCATTCATATTGAATTATTAATTGTTGGATTATGATTGAATTTTATTTGATATTATTAGGTAAATTATTGAATTTTATTTTAAATTAAAAACTAAATTAAAAATTAAATCAAAAATTATATTTTATTTGTGGATTTATGATGTTGTTGTATCTTATTCATGTTGAATTATTAATTGTTGGATTATGATTGAATTTTATTTGATATTATGAGGTAAATTATTGAATTTTATTTTAAATTAAAAATTAAATTAAAAATTAAATTAAAAATAAAAAATTAAATTTTATTTGTAGATTTATGAGATTATTTGTATGTTATTCATGTTGAATTCTTCATTGTTAAATTATGATTGGATTTTATTTGATATTATTAGGTAAATTATTGAATTTTTAAATTATATATTAAATTATTAAATTTTAATTTTTGTGGATCTGGATATCTGAAATATCGGCCCACATCCGTTGCAGATATTACCCGCATCCGGATCTGCATCTTTTTTTGCGGATCCGGATTTTGCCTCAGTTAGATTTCTATTTAAATTCATTTGTATATATTTATTAATCAACATTCACACAAGTGCCTTATTTATTTTTTTTTATTATTTAAATTTTTCTATGCTCTTTACAAAAGAATTAACAAATCTCTGATACTTAATTTTGTACTTTTGTTTTATCATTTAGCTTAACCGTAATTTCATCCGTCTTTATCTATGTTGAGGAGGAATTCAATCCCAGATCTCTTATTTTTATAACACAAGAGATTTTACCGCCACAATTAAATGGCATCTATAGATATATAAGTTACACTCATCATATGTATTTTAGGAACTTTATTTCGAGAAATTTATTTCTCTAAATACTAGTGTAGTGATTATTTGTTTTTGTTCACGATTGATCATTTTCAGATCATGATTTTTATATCTTTCCCTCTCTGCTCCAATTCTTCAAGATGGGGTTTGATTACGACATAAGGTTGGGGTTGAATAATGAATAGAACCATTTTACTTCAGATTCGGCTCCTGCCTGTTATTCTGTTAAGCAGTCTTCTCCCTGATTTTTTCTATGGACACCCGCGGTTAGTATACATGGGCCAGGCCTACTACAATAAACCTAACAATGCTGGGCCTAATTGCACGCGGGAAAAATGTACACATTTGTTCGCCCGTAATGCCTCTTGATGTTGGTTGTTTCCGGCTGTCATGGTGGACAGCAAATCAACATTCAATATTTTAAGAATAATGGGAAGCATATTACAAAGTTTTATTCTCTTTTTTTTCTTTTTTCAATGATAATGGCATCACTTAATTATTATAAAAACACGAACAATATGCGACTTCGAGATGAGAGGGGGGGGGGGATAGTGAGAAATGAGCTAGCAAAGATGCCCTATGGACCAAAACTAAGAAAACAACAAATGCTTGGATACAGCAACGATTAAGTTTAATATTATCAAAGCCGCCGACAAAACAATTTGTATTGTCTCTACACATCTCACTGTAACTAATCACTTAAACAACAAATCTTGTGATTACAAACTTGCGGGTCAAGAAATAATCTGCTTAAAGTTAGGAATCTCAAAAAAAAAAAAAATAATAATGGAGGGTAATGCTGACCAGCTACGAGAAAGAAAAAGAAAGAAACTGAAAAATAATTGACGTGGGAAGATTGAATTCAAAGATTTGTTGAAGAACACGGGCGGCAAGCATTTAATTTTTAATAGTGGCAATTAATTAAAGTGAACTTATTGTTATGACTCAGGAGGGAACAAAGGCACAAAGGCACAAAATAAAGAATATGCTAATCCTTTCTTTTTCTTCTTTTCCATTCAAAGTCTTGTCATATTTATATCTATGAATAAGATCCTTTTCGTAAACAGATATGTCATTTGTTGAACAAACAGTCTGAAATAACAATGCATGATGGGCAGAATAGGTAAAAAATGAGATGAAGCATATATCGCGCCGTTTCTTTTGAAATTATCCCAGTAATATGTTGAGAATATACCTCTTTTAAGCGCTGAGGTATGAAATGAAAGTTTCAGGTTTCTTTTTAAAAAAAAAAAAATTAGAAAAATGAACGAGTAATGATATTCTCCTTCTATATATAGTTATCTCATCAACTAGGATTTTTCAAGGAGTTAGTTTTTTTAGGATAAAAATTTCTTTCCCTCTTGAAGAAATAACATTTTGCGATTTACCCTTACAAAGAAATAACATAAAAAATTTTATAAAAAAAATATGTACTTCAATGAGGATAAAAAATGTCTTTTGATATGAATAAATAAATAAATAAAAGGGTGTCCTGTTATTATTTCGGTCATATCTCTATCAATAGATTTTATCCATCTAACAGGATACCTAACTCCAAGCAGTCTTGGAAGTGGCAGCCTGCACCCCATGCAAGTAATGCTATATATTTTAAATATCCCTAAATCATGAATATTGTTAAGATCATGAAGTCGATAACGCCAATGATTACAATAAATAAGTTGTTACATTGCAAATTTATTAACATGTTATCGGATATTTATTTAACCTTCCATATAAATAAATAAATAAATAAATAAAAGTTTAGAAAAATTATTAAACTATGTAAATTTTTTATTTTTTATTTTTAAGGTCGCAAAGGCTGAAGCTATTCTAGAAGGCGTCAAGCTAGTGATGGGTTTAAGTTTATCACCTTTGATTGTGGAATCAAATTAAGTAAATGTTGTTAATTTAACTGCAGAGGTTTTATCAAGGAGGAAGGAGATAGAATGAATTCTTTCAGAGATCAAAAGCCTCATGGCCAACAAGAATTTTCAAGTCAAATATGTATTTAGGAACTATTAAACAGCTGCTCATCATTCAGCAAAATTGACTCTCTCTTTTGTTGATGATCTTGTTTGGCTCGAGGATAGCAATGAAAGGGCGGGTACTTTCATTAGAAAAAAAAAAGGAAGAAACAAAGATCGCTGTCTTACAAATTGATCAGATACAGCGCTGAAAATAAGAAGGAATGATGGGGAGAATAATAGTCGAGTGTTGTTTAAAATGGGAAATCCTTTTAAATTAAAAAAAATAAAAATAAAAGAAGAGTTGAAAAATTGGCGGACCATTTTTTTTTTTTTCCCCCAATGATGCAGAGAGTAGATACAAGAATATCCCCTCTCACGGATCCGAATCGTCTCTGAAAATGCCAAATCCCCCCACCTGAAATTACTAATATAGCCTCCAAACTGAAACGCACATGGCTACGTGCTGCACGGGGAGAGCCCAGGTCATTGCGGGCTATCTCCAGTAACAAATTTGTCCCTTTGATTTGACTTTTCCCCGGTTTCTTGCGACATTGCGCTGTCGTTTTATGACAAGCTGGATGTGAAGATCGAAGGGCCACCACCGCAATCCACCACGCTTGTGGTTTTCATTTTTGACGGTGACAAAGGCATGGATATTCCGCAAGCCTTTCAGAATTATACCCTGCGTCATAAATGCGCAAAGCCAAAAGCCAATAATTGCTTGGCTCGGCTTCGTTTCAACACCATCTCTGGCTCTGGCTCCAGGCTGCAGGCTATAGCTTCGGCATATAAACCTCCAGTAGCCAGCAGTAAAGACAAAAGAGACGTTCAATATTACTTATTAAAATTATTGGTCGTTCATTTAAAGTTTATCTTATTATTAAAATTTTAATATATTATAAAAATTTTAATTTTATACTTAATATATATATAATTTACATCAGCCACTCATTAAAAACATAATTATCTTTATAAAATAATAAACAAAAGTAAACACAAATTATATAGATGACCATTTTATCAGGATAAAATTAAATAAATTTAAGCTTTATTTGTTAGGATAGAATCGAAAAAATTTAAACTTTAGTAATATTTTTTTTATAGCATTATAATTTTAGACAAATGACCGATAATTTTGCTTGAAATTATGTTTCCGAAATGATTCATATTAGATTAATTTGCATGCGTCAATTATATTGACAGAGTTGGTTTAGAATTAAAAGAAAGTGTTGTACAAATAAAAATTATGAAATGTTGTCAAGATTTAGGTGGATGGGATGATAAATACTAACTGTCAAATAAAATTAGGTTTTTATGGAACATTTCAACCGTTGTGTCTCAAAGTTCTTCTATCTTAAGTTATACAACATTTATTCATTATTATTTTTAATTTATTTTCAATGTTAATTTATTCGTCAATTTATTGATTTTAAAATAAACCTTTTTTTAAAAAAGCTGAAATAAGTGCTACAACAATGCTTTTTAGCTTACATCTATAAAATGGGGCATGTACGCCAATTCGATGATGGGATGAAATTAGAAGTATTGCAATAATGATACATAACACAGTGTTATTTTTAGAAGATACTTTTGGAGGCACTATAATAATTTTATACAATTAGTTCATGTTGATGCATAGATACAACAAAAAAATTTACATTACATTCAAACATTGTTTAAAGAAATCATTTACAATTTAACATGTTATTATCAATAAATATCTATGGACTTTTCAAAAGTCTATATATTAGTGAATACAACAAACCAATCACTAATTGATTTCCAACTCAATTTTTTTTTATATATATTTGGGAAGGGTCCTGAGTTGTGTGCGTTATTATGAAAAATTCTTCTTAGAATTTTTTGAGATAGATTTGATAGATTTTATTATCGTAAATATTAAAAATATTGTAAGAAGAAAAAAAAGGAGAAAATCTTACTCAAAATAAAACTTTAAATGTCTATTTGTAGTTAATATACAACAATATAAATAAATCTCTCATTTATTCGGTTGCAACTAAACTCCTTATTAAGTGAAATCGAAAAGAATATACTAAATTTACTAAATAAATTTTAAATTACCAACTTGCTGAAATAATATTGCCAGCTTGCTTACAACCAGAGTCTCCGTGTCCAGTCACCTTCACTATGTGTCTAAACTCATATTGGTGGTTGTGTAGTTAAGTTAGTCGTCGTTCTAACTTCCATTTAATATGGGCGTTGAAACCATACTCAGTGAAGCCAAGTCATTATCATGCATCACAGTGCTGTGAGATTAGCATCTAGCAATAGCTATTTTGCACGTACTGAAAACTAAATAATTATTTGGTCTAATAAAAAAAAGCCTCGCATTTATAATATTAAGTGTAAAAATTTAAATCTCTATAAATATTTTATAGAAGTTAATTTATAACTTATTTAATTATTAATTAATTAAATAATGTGTTAATATATAATAGTGATCTCAATTATATAATATAATTATAAATATTAATTAAATATTTAATTATAAATATTAATTATAATATTTAATGTAATACAGTAACAATTCGTGTATAATAAAATTAAAAAAAAAAATTATTTAGCTCATCTCATGCGCCATCTTCCCGCGGTTATAGACAAGAGGAACCAAATAGACACTCTCGAGCCGCTACAAAAGTGAGAAATTTGCCGCGTGTCAAATTTAAAAAAGGGCAGAAGGGAGATATTTAAAAAGATAAAATAAAATAAACAGAAGCAGCAATAAAATATAATATCTAATCCCTCAAAATGGAATAAAACCAGAGATATACCCTTTCTAAACAAACGGATATTCCAGAACTGACCTCCCGAATATTCTTCTCTTACCGTTATATCTCCCACGCCCACCCTTTTCTCTGCCTCCTTCCCCTGCCTCGTCACATTTTCTTCTTTTAGCCCCTTCACTTTACCTCCTAATTTCTCACCAAGCAAACAAGCCCAAAAGCCATGAAATTTGGCAAGAGCTTGAGCAACCAGATCGAGGAGACCTTGCCTGAATGGCGGGACAAGTTCCTCTCCTACAAGGACCTCAAGAAGAGGCTGAAGCTCGTGAAGCCTAACAAAGGCGGTGATAGGCCTAGTAAACGGCCCAGATTTGATGAATCTGCGATTGCCGGAGAAGACGTCAAGGCCACTGATGGTAATATGTCCAGGGAGGAGATCGATTTCATTAGGTTGTTGGAGGACGAAATGGATAAATTCAACTCATTCTTCGTTGAGAAGGAGGAAGAATACATCATCAGGTTAAAGGTAATTCATTAATTTGTATTTGTTGCTTTCTTTGTCTGTTCACTGTTTGGTTGCCAAGAAAAAAAAAAAAAAAGAGAATACCAGGACTTTATTGTAATTTTATCAAATGAAGATAAGAAGAGTAACAAAAAGATTACCGTTTTAGATATATGCTATTCTGATCTGCATGTATCTAGTCATCTAGATGCTTCAGATATGGGCCGTTGGCAGTCATTGCCGTTACTTTTGTCAACCAACTATTTTAATATGCCAGCTGTTGTGAGATTTTGGAATATTCCATGGAATTTGCTGCTAATATTGCGCTAGGTGTCCTGCTTTTTCTGTGTCAGAAAGCGGACTGTATTTGTATAGCTAATAAATGGTTCATGTGACTTCCACTTATGTTGAGTTCATGTGACTTCCACTTATGCTGTTACTATGCTGCCGAAACCTTAATATATACGAACCAGTGTAAATTTCGAATTATTCTGTTCGGGAAAAGATTATTTTCAAATTACTTCTTTTATTTTCGAAGAAAAACTCTTTAAGAATTAACCCATGCAACAATTCCTGTGTATGGCTTAACTCGGGGATTAGAAAAATGTAAAAGACCTTTGACTGAAAATACTTATGACGACCATAGGATGGTAGAAGTGGAACCGAGGTATCATGTCACGCAATAAAACTTATAATCTTGGTGCAATTTTCTAATGGTTTGAGAAAAACAATTTTGGATTGTAAATTAGATTTTGAGATGGAAGATTTATATTCCAAATTATATATAAGGAACCAAGTTTTGCTGGCTATTCGTGTT
Source organism: Atalantia buxifolia (assembly GCA_030444775.1). Classification (NCBI taxonomy): domain Eukaryota; kingdom Viridiplantae; phylum Streptophyta; class Magnoliopsida; order Sapindales; family Rutaceae; genus Atalantia; species Atalantia buxifolia. Next base: position 13,660,753 of record CM059834.1, on the reverse strand, counting down.
AGATGTGCAATTAACTGGACAAAAATTGACTAGGCGTTAGCTTGGAGTTGGTTTGCTTTTAGACATAGACGAATTGATGTTGACTATTTACTGGTATCTCTTCGATTGGAGTGCAGGAACTACAGGATAGGGTGGCAAATGCAAATGATTCCAACGAAGAGCTAATAAAAATCAGGAAGGAGATTGTTGACTTCCACGGCGAGATGGTTTTGTTGGAAAATTACAGTGCTCTGAACTATACAGGTACTTCAAATTTTTTCATATGTCATTTTGTCAAGCTGATTTAACCGTTGTACTGTTTTTCTTCTACTCTGTTTGTATTTGCAACTTTTCAGGATTATCATTTAGAGATTATAAAATGAAGAGGGAAAGTGATTGGTAAATTTTTTACTTGTAGTTGAAATAGTGGTCTATTCATAGCTGGCATGAGAGCTTATGACACCCAAGTAAAGAGGAAAGCTGTAGCAACGTGTATTCGTTGCGGAGCTGATATGTCTGCTGAAATACCTTGGCCATTAGTTAAAGGACAAAATATGGAAACTAAGACTCATTTTAATCTAAACACCCAGCATCACATGTTAACCTCGAAAAATTTAACCGTGCCCGTGGACCTTTGTTTGGGTTCTTGTGAGCTGTTTCCAGATACATAGAGAGGGAGCAAAATGAGTTGTCTTTTTAAAGGGAATAATAGGTTTAGGATTTGTGAGTTTGTGATACTTAATACTTCTGAACTGACACTTACACTGTGTATGAGTAGTTAATTGCTCACCTCTTTCTGTGACTAACATGGTATGCTATTTTCAGGATTGGTGAAGATACTCAAGAAGTATGACAAAAGAACTGGTGCTTTGATCCGTTTGCCTTTTATACAGAGGGTCTTGCAGCAGCCCTTCTTCACTACCGACTTGATTTACAGGCTCGTGAAGCAATGTGAAAAGATGTTGGATGGCCTCTTCCCAAAGAGTGAAAAGCCAGCTTCAACTGGGGCAGCTGAGGCCGAAGAAGGTTCTGAGCCCACAACGTCAACAACCCCAAAAGAAAATGGTGGTGATATTCTTCCAATGCCCAAGGAACTTGCCGAGATTGAGTATATGGAGAGCTTATACATGAAGAGCACCATATCAGCATTGCGAGCTTTGAAGGAAATTCGAAGTGGAAGCTCAACAGTTAGTGTTTTCTCATTGCCGCCACTGCAAATAAGTGGTTTGGATGACTCATGGAAGAATATTCCGGTTCTCGAACAAGTGGCCAAATAGTTGCGGACTCCATGAAGGGGAAAACAGCACGAGAATGCCTCTGGTGTTCTTTTTTTTTTTTTTTTTAATAATTTTACATTTTATACATCTATCATCTATATGCTGGTCTTTTAAGAAGTACTAACACAGGTGTAAAATGCTAAAGTTAGGCTGGAACGAAGTGATATGATATATACATAACTTTTGTTTGTTAAGAATGTTTGTTATTCAGAGAAATATTACTCTGCTTTTCGACAAGAGAGTTTTTTGTTTGGCAGCTGTTAAGTTAATTTATATGTAAATTACTTACGATGCTAATAACAGAGTGGTATGTAAAACACTGAAGTTGAGATATTTTTATTACGGACTAGCACTGGTGCTCATATCGGTATCCGACCAATAGACCACACCCGTGTCATTTAGTAGCAGTATCCCCAAAGGGGCCTACAGCATACTGATGGCCCATTTGTAATCTTTTGTAATTCGAACACAACTGCTTTAACTTTCTACAAAGATAAAAGCCGGGTGTACAACTAACTGTACATAACATACATTTGGGCTAAAAATGGCCGATCCAGATTATCATGTTTGCAAGATGTGCTATATTTCTGTGGGTTAGACTATTAACAGCCCCTCTGATTCCCCGATAACCCCACTTTACGTTTACAAATTTAACCTTGAATTTTGTTCACATCCTACCATCCTCGTTCTTAATTTTGGTTGTGAAGGAACAGGAGAGCTATTGTAGAATGTAGATGCGTTCTGTTCATACGCCAAGACTTTCGGAAGATTTTCAATTATTATGATTGATACTAAATGAGATGTGAAAGAACCTTTACTTAAATTTAGACGAGAAGTTAAATAAAAAAAACCAAAGAGTTAGAGAGAGAATCTAGCAATGAAAGAGATAGGCACCATTACAAAATCCTTTAAAGAATTGTTTAACCGGAAGATAAAAAAGATTTTAAGACAAATTTTCAATGGAATATTTCTTAAGGCAAACAGTGCTACCATTAATATGTTTCATAGTATTTAAGCATTATATCACTTATGGATACCCTAATTTGAAGAATCTTAGGGAGCTCATTTACATGGAAGGATACACTTACCTCTTTCTCACTTCTGCCAGTAGGGGTAATTAAAGAGAAAATGAAATGGATCCTACTAACTTCTGTTAAAAGTATATCCTTACTAATGCAAGTTTGGTTTGTTTGCTTGTCCATTTTCTTGACCATGTTAGCCGCCTACGTATTGTTTTTAAGAAAGAATAACCTTTATGTAAAGACAAAGAAAGAGAAATGATCATTTGGATAGATAGAAATCCTATTCGTAGGGCATTGGGTGGGCATTAGAGCCATCGAACTGTGGCAATCACCTACTAAGGTGAGTGAGATAAGATCATTTGCCTGTTTAAGAAAAAGGAAAGATAAGGACTGATCTTTAAATAAAAAATAAAATATATCCGTAAATTTTCAAATGAATTAGCTTATATAAAAAATTAGACTAGTAGAAAATTACTTCAACGATTTCTAAGATAGTATAAGGAAATATACAGTGAAGGGTTATTTGTGGATGGGTGTTTTAAAACGACATTAATTTTTGTGCATTATTAATGGGCATATTTAAGAAAGTTGTTTTATCAAAAATTTGGAGGCGGTGGCAGTAGCTCCACTCCATTTTTGTCCTACAATCATACTAAAGTACTGTCAGTATGAGAATGAGATCAGTGGCGTTGTCCCACCACTGGGCCAGATGAATGAAATTAATGAATCAAATGATTTTCTCGCTTTCACACATCATTGTATAACAGGACAGTACATAACGGAAGTACATAATGAAAGTAGAAAGAAAATGGAATGTAACTGTACCGAACCCAAAAAGAAGAACCGTGTATTTGTTGATTTGGTCCAAAACCAAAACCAACAGCAAGAGCCAAGAGCCGTACCTGTATTTATTGTTAATTTATTAATTGATAAGAACTCCACTCACTAGGTGGTGCGACGTCGGGGGCGAATTTTATACAATTAACAGTAGCGTTGCTTTCTTTTTATGTTAGTATTTATATGATAAAACCATAATCAAATTCATATTCTAAAAAGTATTGGATTACTCGGTATTATTCAACAACTGCATCAAAATAAAGCTATGGATATTCTAGAGACTATGCATGCATCTGCATTTCCTATTTAGATCAATTCGTCTTTCGACATATACATGCATGCTGTTCAAACTCTTAACAACTTGATCGTAAGTGCATGTCCCTTTTAAGGCTGCTGATGAAAGTCGAGTATACGATTCCGAAAGATGATTTTGATGGACAAATACATTCCAGGATTTAATATTCCATTCACACATCACTTGTACATGTTAAGGAAAATCTCGTACACATAACAAGAGAATCTTCAGCCCGTCACCCATCGATTGCATGTGCACGTAGTGGTATCTGTTACATGTTAAGAAATTTATCAAGCAAATGAATGAATGGCATCTCCCAAGTTAAATAATAATAATAATAATAATAATAATAATATTTGAAATAGTACTTGATTAGAAAAGACTTACAAAGTTAAGATACTAAGTTTATATCTCAATCAATAATCTAATATACAAGTATCACATTACTTGAAATACCAATTTTATATCTATTCTTTACAAATTTCACCTATCTTGAATTTCTAATTCAATTTGAGAAGATTGCAATGTTGTTATATATATTTTGTGAATCAATATTCGTTCTTAATTCAATATTTCTTCCAGTGTGTTAATTGAAAATTTAATTTTCTTTGATTATTTTGTTCTATACAAAGGATTGATACATTCAGTACCTGATCATCATCTTAAAACGACTCATGTAAATACGTAGTATATCAGAAACATATCAAAAGGCAACATATTTGTACTCGTCATGTCCATTAATCAACCTATATAATTAGATTAATTATTGCTTTAGACAGTGATTTTATTAGATTAATTATTGCTTTAGACAGTGATTTTGATTAAATGAATGTATGATCGATATTAAAATAGAGTGGTCAAATCAATTTAGATTTCAGTGAAATAATTAACAAACTTTTAGGACTCGAATTATTGCTCATCCATTTGTAAAGTACTCCCTATAGTGTCACACCATTAATGGAGGAGAAATTTTCGTCCGAAGCAACAAACTGATCCATCCCATGTAAATTAAGCACAGTTCAGATTAAAGTTAATGTGAACACCATGAAAACAATTGTGGGCAAGAAAACGAAGAGTAGAAAATTTTTGATATCGTGTTAATAAAGAGGCAAGACGCGTCGAGGAACAGTAAGTCTAAAAGTATATGGATAAAGCAGATTCTTCCATTATCGTTTAACCAAACACTCAATAATGCAGAATGCAGAGTGAAGTCACCCCCAACTCTTGCTTTCTTGTAAACATAAGCCAATAGAACAGAAAGAGGACACCGCCATATATTAGTTTTTATTGGTCCCAACGCGTCTCCACTAAAAAAGATGACAAGTTCAAAGATCAATGAAAAGGACTAGCAAAAGAGCAGTTTAATTAATAAGCACATATAAATACATATACAAGTTTTGGTAGGAAGGAGATAATTAAGAAGCTTAAAAGAGTGTCTTTATCTTATCGAGATTTACTTCTAATTGTGGATAGTTCAAATGGAAGCTTTACGATTGCTTTTTATGGCGATATTGGTAATGGCTACGTCAGTACAAAGCCAAGGAGGATTGAAAGCCGGGTTCTATTCTTCATCGTGCCCAATGGTTGAGGCCATAGTTAGGTCCACTGTTGACTCACACTTCAAGAAAGATCCCACCATAGCGGCTGGCTTGCTGAGGCTTCATTTCCACGACTGCTTTGTTCAGGTTGACTCTATTAGATGTCTTGAAATTGAAGAACAATTGTATATTGTTATTAGAGGTTGCATGATATCATGCACGTATACTATATAAACTAGCTTGGGGCGTAATTAATTCAAATTTGTTATTGCAGGGTTGCGATGGTTCAGTCTTGATTGCTGGGTCTTCTGCTGAGAGGAGTGCGTTGCCTAACCTTGGCTTAAGAGGATTTGAAGCAATCGATGATGCAAAAACACAACTCGAGGCGTCGTGTCCTGGTGTAGTCTCCTGTGCTGATATACTAGCACTTGCTGCTCGCGACTCTGTGGACTTGGTATGCTAACTTTGATCGGCTGATTTTTTTTTTTTTTTTTTTTTTGAGGATCTTGTGCCATGCACTTATGCCATAACCACGGATCATGTTAGATATATGATATTCAATAACTACCGATCAAAATTAAAAACAAAAATAATAATAATAACTATTATTTTACGAAAAGATGAGCACAAATTAAGTTCAAATCAACACTGAACCCAAATACGATTTCTATATATCTGAATCTGAACTGGCATGTTTTTTGAAATGGGTACTTGTGCTGTGTGTTTTCACATGCAAGAGCGATGGACCAAGTTGGCAAGTGCCAACAGGAAGAAGAGATGGCAGAGTTTCATCATCGTCGCAAGTTTCAAACTTACCTTCCCCTCGCGATTCCGTCACTGTCCAGAGGCAAAAATTTGCTGCTAAAGGCCTTGATGATCATGATCTAGTGACCCTAGTTGGTAACACTCTGACATTATAATGTCTTTCTGTGTGTGCATATATGGTGTCATAAATAAATCATCATCAAGAAAATTAATTTACTAACATATTAGATTTTATGGCCGCAGGGACACATACAATTGGGCAAACAGACTGTCAATTCTTCCGATATCGTCTGTACAACTTCACAACAACAGGCAATGCGGATCCCAGCATTAGCCAGTTATTCTTGGCACAACTGCAGACCCTTTGTCCCAAAGATGGTGACGGCACAAAACGTGTAGCACTAGATATAGATAGCCAGAACAAATTTGATGTGAGCTTCTTCAAGAATGTACGTGATGGTAAAGGAGTTTTAGAGTCCGACCAAAGGCTGTGGGAAGATTCCGCGACACGCACTATCGTGCAAAACTATGCAGGCACCATTAGGGGGTTGCTTGGTTTTAGGTTTGATTTTGAATTTCCGAAAGCTATGATCAAAATGAGTAGCATCGAAGTGAAAACTGGCTCGGATGGGGAGATAAGAAAGATATGTTCAAAGTTCAATTAGTTATGTAACCTACAAAGCAAATTAAGCGTGTGTAAAATAAATGTTTGTTCAAAAAAGAGTGCAGGTACGAAAATTAAATCGTCGCCTGAGAGATTCGAACTCTCGCGGGGAAACCCCATGTACTTAGCAGGCACACGCCTTAACCACTCGGCCAAAGCGACAGTTGTTTTAAGTGACTCTTTGAAAAATTATTAGCGTAATTAGGTAATTCAGCTCTCACAATGACCATCTAGGAATTAGGCCCTAAAAAAGAAAAAAAATCAGATTTTGTTGTGAATTTGTGATATCGGCGACTTCCTACCCTAAAAAATAACTTGGATGAAAAGAACTAGAAAGCAGCCATAGAATCAATCATACAGTTTTAACATGGTGAAGTTTTAGAAGACTAAACCGTCCTGTCTGTAGTTTATATATTTGTAGGAAAGCCCAAATCTGAATAGAATCCACCCTTGTAAGGACTTGGTAAACTATGATTGGCCTATGCACACTATAAAGAAAAGGAATAAATTTGTACCGTTGGATTTGAGAAGAGAGAGGATATTTGCCCTTAAAGGGCCTAGCATGAGCCCGGAAACCCAATCTCTTGCTGCCGCTTTTCGCCTATGCTTTGGGCGAAAAAGAAGGAAAAAAATAAATAAAAAGAAAAGAAAAAAGGACAAGCAAGTAATAAATAGTCCGTTTGGAAGTACGGTGAGGTAACTGTACTGTCAAAATCTAACTATTAAAGTGTTTGATAATATTTATAATTGGACTTTAGTAGCTTAGTAAAAATTTTTTCTTAACTTCTACTTTACAGCTGTACCTTTTAATCCACATCAAGTTACAGCTTAAAAGTTATAGTACCTTATTCTCAAATACACCCAAAAGTTGTTGCCGCTTCTGTGCCTTTGGGCCCTTTAGGAGCAAATATCAGTGCTTCCTCATTGTCTGCTTGTTTGTGTGTGTGTGTGTGTGTGTGGTGTGTGGTGTGTGGCTTTTTACCTTTCGAAAAAGCAGAAATACCGGCGCACATCTGAGAATTGAAAACACTCTCATAAGGTATAATATCATTGACCCCCCTTTGCTCTTAGTAATTTTTGGATATCTATATCTACTTTAGTTTTATTATGAATTCATCTTTATTTATAACATATTGATTTACGGATGACAATGAGTATCGCTCGCTAATCACTATGGATTTGTCATTACAAACTCTCACTCGTAAAAAGTTAAACTATCAAACTAGTCCACAACTCGTGGATTTTAACAATTACTAAACTCGCTTGCAACTCCTAACTTGTGGTTCCCACATTTAAAATCATAAATATTAAGTGCTTGTTTGGTATCGCTTATTTAATGACCATAAATACTTATTTAATCACATAAACTCTTATTATAATTTTTATTGTTATTTAGTTATTTTTTAGTAGCGTTTTTAGAGTTTAAATAAGTTATTCTGTCTCTACTAGAAAAAGCTCAAATTTTGGGCTTTTGGAAGTAGAGGTTGAATTCTTTTTTAAATGTTAAAATATCTAAAATATCATCTACTTATTTGACAATCTTATTTTATTCTTTTAATAACATAACTTGAAAAAACTTATTTATTAAAGTAATTTCATAGATTTTTAATAAAAACTCTTATTGACAACCAAACAACTAAAATTTTTTAGGGAAAAGCTCTATTTGTAAAAACTCTACTGCCAAAAGCTCTACTTAAATAAGTTTTACTTGAAAAGCTGTACCAAATAGAGCCTAAAAAAATACTTTCAATTAATATCTAAAAATTTGAATTATATAATTTAAAATATAAATTTATAACAATAGCCTTAATTCTATATTTTATTAATGTAAATGAGAATCAAAGTGTCAACATTAAAATAAATATATAAAATATATCAATCTAATACAAAATATTTCTTTTGTAGGCAAACAACATCACTAAGATCAATGCCTGACTCTATTTTTAATCAATATTGTCAATAATATTAATAAGTAAGTTTTGGACAATTAAAAACACAACCTTATTAATCAATTCTTAAGTTCAAGTCATTAAAGTAAAAGAAACAAATTTAATGAAATTAAAATAAAATATCAGCAATATTAAACTTAAAAAAATACAAATTTCTACTTATTAAAAGCTTTGTGTGTGTGTGTGTGTGTAGTCCTGATCTGGTCCAAAATTTTAAAGTGCGAAAAGTTTTAAAACCATGGGGTTTAAGAGGTTTAAAACTCAATACGTGTTTTCCTAGATTTTCCTACAGTTTATATATATATCGATGTATTCATGTATATATGCATGTATGTATGGAATTGTGTTTGTGTGTGTGTGTGTGTGTGTGTGTATGTATGTGTATGGATTTATGTGTGTGTGTGTGTGTGTGTATGTATATATGTATGTATGTATATGAGATAGATTAGATTTAAGAATTAGAAAGATTAGGTTATGAGTTGCAATTCTAGTCAAACAACCCAAGAGGGTGAATTTGGAATTTAAAATTTCTCCAATAATAATCACAATCCAACAACTCCAAACACTAAAATCCAATAATAAAAACTACAATAATTAATATAAAGAGATATTTATATGTGAAGATATATGAATAGTGAATTCAGGTTAAGAAAATGAACACAACAAGTTTTGTGTAGTTAAGTAAACTTGCTTATACATTGGCAAATTTCCACGAATCTCGATCGAGATTTGGGATATTGATGCTTTTGTGGTGGGATCCGATAGAAAATTTTATCCTGATTTACTATTTAAGTTTGTATTGGGGACCTAATTTTATACTGATTCAATATTTAGAATATGACAAGTTAATTTTATGAATCATATTGATCTAATATGTCGGTTATATATGTATGACAAGTTGATTGATAAATAAAAGATATAAAACATATGGGTTTATAGGCATATGATGTTAACATTTATGTTAACATAATATTGATTTTGATGATAACAAACAAAATTTAGAATGATTAAGTTTTTGAAAGTTTAAATTATTTTTCATACATTTTAAATAAATCATTAATTTTCACATTATAAAGGTTTTGTATCTAATGGAAAAATGATTTTATGAAATTGATTGTTTTTCAAGTTTATGGTTTAGTTGAAAGAATTTTGAAAACTTTGAAATCAGCAAGTATTGCTTGAAATTTTGGAGAATGACTTATTTGAAAAGTTTCATACCATTTTAGGTCATATCATAATTTCAAAAAGTTTTGAGATTAACAGAGCATTACTTAAAAATTCTAAAATTAGATCTATTTGTAAAGTTTCATAACATTTTGGGCCATTGTACAGTTATATAAAGTTTTGGGATCAAACGGTTATTTTGCTAAATAGTTCACTGTAGCAGTCACTGTAGATAACGGCGACCCGACATCTAGGTAACAGCGATCCGACATTGAACATAATTGAAAGATCAGCCTCTGGACACTAACGGCAATTCGGCATCTATATAACGGTGATCCGACAATTTAAAAATTCAGCCCAACGGTCATATTGACCAGTCAAACGGTGATTCGACAGTGAGCAAAAAGTGAATAACGGCTAGTTTTCAACTCCAACTATAAATAAGCTCATTCAAATTCAAATAACAGTAGATCCAAGAGTTATCATTGAGCTTGCTATTGAGTACACATCTATTATTGAGCTTTAAACTTGTTTTTATTTCTTTGATTCACACATTGAGCTTTCATTTGTAATCAAACACATTGTGTGAGAGAAAATGCATTTGTAATCTTTATCCTTGAGAGATTGTAAGTGTTGGGATACACTTGGGTTAACAGCTTGGGAATAATCTCTTGTTGTAAAGGTCCATTGATACCTTGGAAGTCAATTATAATCGTTTGAAGTCTTGGGAGGCTTGGATAATGAAATCCTCAAGCGAGGTGAGCTTGGAGACGTGGATGTAGGCGAGGATTGCCGAACCACATAAAAATCATTGTGTTTGTTTTCTCTTCCACATCTCTTTATTTTTAGTTGCACTTTAATTTGTTTATTTTGAATTTAGTTGCTTTGATTAATTTGCATTAAGTTTTAATTGCTTATTTTTTAAAATCCCAATTCACCCCCTTTATTATATTAAGATATATAGTGTATGACAACAAGCTAATGTCATCTAGGATAATTCGGGATTCTATTAGAGATTCATAATTTTAATTAAGATAGGATTAAGACACATTTTTTGTTCCAATTTACCATTCAAGACCAGGTGGAGACATGTTTTTTTAGGTCGAGATTGGCAAATTAGACCCATCTTGTCTTGTTACCAATCTTACTTGTCTATGTCTATGCCGCTTGAGAATTTAAGTAAACAAACCTTATATATGAAGGCTCCAAAATGAGTACAATTGATTTCACATGTGTCAACAAATCTTTCCAACCTTAGATGGTCTTACATCTTTTTACTAAAGTATATACCACACTTACAACTTCCTAATTTAAAGAAAGAAATTATTCTTACAATACCAAACAATGATTCTTACAATACCAAACTCCTTTAAGAATATACAAGTTATAGCTTAACAATGAACTAATGTATGTAAGCAAGTTAAAGCTCAAGAATGTGTAGAATAAGCAAGTTTTAGCTTAGCAAAAGTTATGAAATCGAGTTAGAGTTGGTGTTTGATAGGTTTATCCAAAAACTAATGTTATTCTCTAAAAATTAGACATTCTGTACACAAATGGACATAGGTAATATAAAGTGGATAACTGCTTGCTGACGTGACAAGTGATAGTGGAGACAATTTAAAATTTTAAGCTCAAAATAGATCATTGCTAAGATATAAGCAAATAATTATTTTGCAACAGAATGCTAGTGGATGCCTACTTGGTTGATTCTCATATTTCAAATTTTATATTTTAGCCCCAAAACTTTTTAAAATTATAGATTAGTCAAAATTTTTTTTAAAGTATTTACAAATAGGTCCTTCTATAGAACTTCAGCAGTACTTCTATGATTTTAAAGTTTCAAAAATTTTAAAATTGATAAACAATCATTTGATGAAAGAACACCCATTTTTCTTTAAGTATAAGAACTTTTTAGTATGAAAACAAAGATAAATTTAAATGTCATGATCATGATAATAACATGAGATTTTAAATACTTAATCATGCACACGTTTAACCATGTTAGTTTTACAAGAACTGTGATAAGAAAGATAATTTATGCTGGTATCCTTGATGTTTGTCCTTGATTTCATGAACTTTACTCATAAATGCTTTAAACTTAATCTCACATAGATGATATTTGTACTTCAAGAGCTGGTGAGATTAAAACAACATGTTTTCTCTTTTATCCTTGACATGTATTTTGTTATCATCAAAATTAAAGTTTGCATAACCCTGAGGTCAACATAAGTAATAATTTTATCTGATATATTTATGTGATTAAATTTCTTTAATGCAATTATTATGATTAAAATAAAAAACATAAATAATTCAAAAAAGAATACGGGTCGACAAATACTCATTAGACTTTTGTCAATACTTAACTCACATGCAATCTGCAGTGGGGTTCAAATTTAAAATACCAAACCCGGTCCACAACATATAAAATTACCTAGAGTGGGTCTATCGTTGGGTTTTATCATCTCTATTATTGATAGAATAAAGAGGAAACTTGTGTTTTTTTTTTATCATAAGATAGATATTTTGTAAGTAAATTGATTGCTTACAAGTATCAGGACCAATGATCAAAGTCTATTATCTTTTTATTGAAATCGAGATAAGAAAACAAAGTCCTCATTTGTATTTTAATATCTTAACTTTTGAAATCAACAATAAAATGGACAAAAAAACTCTATCGCAAAAATAAAATTACGAGAATTTTTGGCATAAAATGTTTATAATCCACTCATAATAATGTGTTTTAGCCCATTTTTAATGAGCTAAATCATAAGAAAACATTGTCTTTGGGTGATTGGGGGATGATTGGAAAGTTTCCACTTAGGGCATCTAAGGAGAGGATAGGTGTTTCGAGGACTTGCAAAAGAAAGCATCGTTAGAAGTCGACGTCGGGGTGGTCGGCGACGGCACTTCGACGTTAAAGTTAGACAAATACAAAAAAGGAGAAAGGTGTTGAAGTAACTAGAGAGCAATTGTACTATAAAGAATGAGGATTTAAACATGACCTTTTGGTTCGGGTGCTTTTGAGGGTGTTTCTGTGTCCATTTGGATACATAGGACAGAAGTATTTGTCTAGACCCTCCTCAGATAGGGGTATAATAGTACATATGACTTATATTCAAATATTGGAGTCATTAGGATATTTCTCCTTATTAGACACGCGTCTTCTCTTGATTGGTGGATTCTTTGAGTTCGGTAAGAGCTCATATTACTTTACTTTTGGCATGCCCTTGTTGGATTCCAAATACCTTAGAGAAGGCTGGTGCTCTCTGATCTTTGAAGGCTAGTCATTGTTAACAGTGTCCTTGGGATAATTAACTAAGGTGATGTTCCTTTTGCTAGCTAATGAACGTTTAGGCTTACTTGGAAATGAGTGTAATTAGTCAGAATAAGCCTATTGGTCCATGAGGTAAGTTGTTCAAAATATGATAAAGGTCCTGTCACATCAAAATTAGAGACAATTTGAAGTTGGCTAAAGCGAGAGAAAAACAAACTCTGAAACCTGATATGCTTAAGTCAGCTTTGTGTTTTGTCTATTTATTTATTCAATGCTATTTTAAATATTTTCCACATCCCGAAGGAGTCTTAAAGCATTGACGAAAGAATGAAATGATCATTCCTGTGTTGGGTGCTTCTCGACTTTCTCCTTTTCCAAACCATGTGGCATCTTCTCATGGTCCTTGAAATTAATCATCATCATTATGTATTATTCTATTATTTAATATAATTTATTGAGATGTATCATTATGATTATCGTTAAATTGCATCTGCCATATAAGAAAATAATACTAGGTACTAAAAAATAAAATAGAGAATTTTTTAAGGTGGGCAAAAAAACCCAGGAGAGGAGCTTAAGAAAAAAACTCGGGTCTGCCCCTCTATTTTAAAAAATAAATAAATTTATAAATAGAATAATAAATAAAAATTTAAAAATTTTACAAAAATATAAAAAGAAAACTTAAATTCCTAATCTTTAAATTGATAATAATTCCAAAAGGCCTAAAATTATAATATTAAACTATTTCTTAAGTATTAATTAATATTTCGGTATTAAAAAAATTAAATCTCTAAGCTATTACAGTCACTTCATTTTCTCATTTGTTATTTATTTTAAAATATTTAATTTTTTAATTCATTGTTAATTTATGATAACTTGTTAATTATTAACTCATTTTAAATATATAATAATAAAAAAATTAAAAAATAATAAAAATCCAACTCGACCTATGTCCAGCCCACGCCCTAATGGATTTGGCCTAAGTTTGAGCTTTATGCTTTCTCTACAAGAGTTGGACTATTGTGAAATACTAATTAGACAACCCAAGAGGGGGGTGAATTGAGATTTTAAAAATTAATCTATGCAAATTACACAACAATTTAATCTAATGCCTTAATGGAATAAAAAATAATAAATTCAATAACGCACAATAATAAGAGAGTAAGGGAAGAGAAAGCAAACTCAAGGATTTTTACGTGGTTCGGCTATCCCCGCCTACATCCACACCTCCAAGCAACCCAAGCTTGATGATTTCACTATCCAAGCCTTTCAAGGCTTCAAAAGCTTACAATTGACTTCAAAGGTATCAATGAACCTTTACAACAAAGAGATTATCTCCCAATCTCTTCACTCAAGTGTCTCACACACTTAAACACTCACAAATTTATCAGTAAATGAAGATTACAATCAAATACTCTCTTAAAGAGTAGATTTCCAAAATGCAGAACAAAGATGATTCAATAAATGATGATTTACGAAATTGAAGCTCAATGTATATTGTATGCCTTTTGTTTGTGCGTGCTAGAGAGCTTGAAATGAATTGGATTTGAGTTTTTATAGTTGGAGCTAAAAAACTAGCTGTTATGAACTTTTTACTCATAACCGGATTACCGTTTATAGTATCAGGAATTCAGCTTGCATGTTACTGTTAAGGCAACAATTTAAATTTTAGAACATCCGGAATGCCGCTTGTGATATCTGGATTGCTGTTTATACTCCAGAAGCTTGTTGCCCAACAACCGGATTACCGCTTATGGAATCTGGATTGCTGCTTTTCATCCGGAGAGTTTCTGCCCCGTAACCAGATTTTCGTTCACCATATCCGGTTTGCCGCTTGCTACAGTAACGGTACAGTGAACTGTTTGCTAAAATTATAGTTTGACCTCAAAACTTTATATAACTGTATTATGACCCAAAACATTATAAATTTTACAAATAGGTCCAATTTCAGAATTTCTAAATAATACTTTATTAATCCGAAAACTTTTTAAAATTATGATAAAGTCTAAAATGCTATGAAACCTTTCAAATAAGTCCTTCACCAAAATTTCAAGCAATACTTATTGATTTCAAAGTTTTCAAAATTCTTTCAATTAAACCATAAACTTGGAAAACAACTAATTTCATAAAATCATTGTTCTATTAGATATAAAACATTTATAATGTGAAAATAATAATTTATTTAAAAAGTATGAAAAATAATTTAAGCTTTCAAAAACTTAATCATTCTTAATTTTATTTGTTATCATCAAAATCAACATTCTGTTAACATAAATGTTAACATATTGGCACGCCTATGATCTCCTCATAAAACCCCCGTTTTAGTTATATTTATTTTATTTTTGAAAATACCCTTTTTTTGGATACACTTTTCTAAGTTCTCAATTTTCATTTAATTTGTTTTATTGTTAAAACTCAAAGTATTAGTGTGCTATTTTTTTTATTTTTAATTTTATTATTACTCTACACAAAAATTAAAAAAGTTATATGGGTGATAAGTTTTTTAGTGTTAATTATTGGATGAAATAACACATATTTCAAATTATAATTTCAAAATAATTTTAAGTATAAAAATATTTAATAAATAAGAAATCAAAAGAGAATAATAGATTATTCTAAATTTGTATAATTTATTTTAATTAGATAGGAAGTAATATATAGAATTTTTTTTTGAAAAGGATTGATTATAAATTAAGTAATTTGCTGGAAAAAAACTATATGTGTTTAATTTTCAATTGTGTTTAATTATAATCTTATCTAAAGTGGGGTTTTATAAGAATAATGTAGGGGTGCCAATAGCTCCACTCTCTCTACAATAGACTTCGGCCTAAACTTAAGAAGGCCCAACTCATTACCTGCGTTTTGCCATTCCTGAATTCTCTCAAAAGTGAAAAAAAGGAAAGAGAAAAGGCATATTAAAAAAAGTTGCCAAGTGCGAAAAGAGAAGGAACCGGAAGAATGTTCGAAAGTTGGTAGTCAGTCCAAAGTCCACACAAATCTCCACGTCCACAACCAATAAAACCACAGAAACTAACGAAGTTGTATTACATATTTGCCCCTCCGTGCCATGGCAGACAACTACGTCGTCGTTTCTCCGTCCCCTGACCTAACACGACATTGCTGATTTACTTCGACACGAAACTTTCTGTTCATGTAATATAAAATCCCAAAAATTTATGGGAGGTTGCCATACGTAGCAAACACTGGCAGAGAGGCCATACCCAAGCAACCCAACACCCACCCCCCGCCCCCCATTTCATAAAAAAATACACAAATATTAAATACCAACGATAATTTAAAAAATTAAAAAGAAAATTAAACCCGTTTCTAATATCTATCCACTAGCTTTAGCTTCAAGAATACTTGAACCGCCGTGACAAGCCAAACCTTTGTCAATTCACCGTTTTCGTACACTCTTCGTATAAACACAAAATAATTTTCAACGATTTTCAATGGCTTCGCTAACCTCAATTTCTCAGTCTCAATCCTTTTTAATGAAACCCCACTTGACAAACACCGCCATCACGAGCGCCAGACCTAATTATTTCAGTTCCAATTTCTTGCCGCTTTGGTCTCGCTCTTTCTTCAAACTTCCGAGAATGACCCAGAAAAACGGCGTCGTTGTGGTGTCTGCCACGACTGCGGAGAAGCCCAAGAAGCGGTATCCGGGAGAGGCCAAGGGGTTTGTGGAGGAGATGAGGTTTGTGGCAATGAAATTGCATACTAAGGAGCAGGCTAGAGAAGGGGAGAAGGAAGTGAAGGAGCCTGAGGAAAGGCCTGTGACTAAATGGGAGCCAACTGTTGATGGCTATCTCAGGTTTCTTGTTGATAGCAAGTTGGTTTATGATACACTTGAGGGGATCATTGAGAAAGCGCCCTTTCCTAGTTGTAAGTGTTTTCTTTTTCGTTTTTAATAATCTTTGGGCACCCTTTTGTTTCTTTAGGTTTATCCTATGGACTTTGGAGCTTCTTGTTATTTGATACTTTTGGATTATGATTGGCTTTGTAGTTACTTATATGATTATGGTAAGTGTGGATTAGTAGTTGCTTATATTAATTGGCATTTTAAAACAGAGAAATTCTTTCATAATCTGAGTTACTTTTACGCAAATACCAGTCTATGATTAATTGTTATTAGATAAGAATGTAGAATTAATTCAATCTTGACCATATGCACATGTGGTCCAAGATCTTGAAAAAACTCAGAGTTATTAGATTAGAAGAGAATGCTAATTTATTAATGGAGCTGAATAATCGGTTTGGGTTAATTTAGTTTTTGTTTATGTATGCTGGCCAAATCTGGATGTGAAGTAATTTTGAATATGGTTAAATAGTAGTGGCTTTTTCTCTTCTGATACACTGCAGAGCCTCCTTAGAGATTTAACTTATCTTCTGCTTCAACGCGGCAAACAATGAACTACTTGCTTCTTGAGATCCATTATGATTCTTAACTTCTGTTGGTCTTTGCTTTGTGATTCACTAAAGAGTCTTTTTAATAAAATCTCACATTGCCAATTTTGTAGTTTATTATGTAGAATATATTGGGGCTTTAATTTATTTCCAATGGGCCTCCTCAACTTCGAGTGATCTCAATGTGAGAGGCCAAAATTTCAGAAAAACTTGTGTTCTTTTTTGACTAAGACATGGATGTATCAACTGAAGTTTGATGTATCAACTTTATAATTTTCAAAGTTTTTGAGCTTTTATGCTTTAGTTCTTGTAGTTCACTTGTTGAACTGAAGTTGAGTTTGATGTTTTACAAATAGATCTTGGTTCAGTGTGTTTAGCTAATTGTTTAAAAGCAAAAATTCCCTTTGCATTGCTTATTTGCCAATGGCTTCACCTTTGTGAATGTGCATGTGAAGTATTTTATGCGTATTAAATTACATGCATAAACTGAAGTATAATTTTGTTACATGACTTTGCTGTAGATGCTGAATTCAGAAACACAGGATTGGAAAGGTCAGAAAAGTTGGCTAAAGATTTGGAGTGGTTCAAAGAGCAAGGACATACCATCCCAGAACCTTCTTCTCCTGGTATTACATACGCGCAGTATCTTGAGGAATTGTCCGAGAAGGATCCTCAAGCATTTATCTGCCATTTCTACAATATATATTTTGCCCACTCAGCTGGTGGTCGAATGATTGGGAAAAAGGTATTGGAATTATAATGTTCTGTGGATTATTAGATTTCTTCCAGACTATTGCGAATGTCTTTTCCTTCTTCTCTCCAGTGTTGTGTCTTACGTGACAGCAGTTTTGCAAAATAAGTTCTGTGTCAGCAGGAAACTGGAAGTTGCTCGCTTGTAGTGATATCAATTTTTTGTATAATCTTTTAGTTTCCTTGGCATGCTGACAACAGTAGGCATGTAAAAAGCTATTTTGTTCCCTTCTAACCTAGGTTGCTGAGAAGATACTTGGTGGCAAGGAGTTGGAATTCTATAAATGGGATGGTGAACTTCCCAAATTATTGCAGAATGTAAGAGATAAACTAAACAAAGTTGCTGAGGTAATTTGTTTGTCTATTACAGAATTGGACCGTCAGCTGTGCTTTTCTTTCAACTCAATGTTCTATGGTTTCAACTAAAATTTTTAATGAATTACATGGTAACTGATACATTTATTTATTTATATGTGGGAATTCACAGAGCTGGACTAGAGAGGAGAAAAACCGTTGTCTGGAAGAAACTGAATTATCATTCAAGCATTCGGGGGAGATCCTCCGTCTGATATTGTCATAATGTAGATGATTGGCTCTGATGTACTTGTGACCTTGTGCTACTAGTGGCGCAAGCCACAACATTCATGTTAATATCCACAAACTTTTTAAATGAAAACATTGGAATTACTGTTGTTGTGCATAAGCAGAGCGTTCCATAAAATGGTGTATGAGTAATTTCAAGATTTGGATACTCTAGATTTTTGCTATTGCCGCTTAATGAATCTGAAGGCACAGGGCTGATTGTCTTAGATTTGATGATTGGACGGGTTCTACAGGGACTAACCCAGCAATGGGACTTTAAATTCCTGTAACGGCAGCTAGGGCTGCTGAATGACGAAGCCCGACACTTTTTTTTTTTAATTCTTTATTTTTTAAATTATTTTTAACCCTCTCTTCTCGGTCAGGTCTTGTCTCTCCATTTTTTTTCCCTTTAAAAAACACTGATATTTATAGTACGTTATAATTAAAATGTTATTAACATTTACAATAAAAAATTATCGACTATCCTAAATCCAATCTCATATGGCACGGTCAAGATTTGGGCGGTGCCTTATTTGCTGTAACAGAGGCGTACCCCAAAATCAGAATATTCATTTTAAATTTTACAATTTCAAGGCCATTCCACTTGCCCCGCTCTTTTTATAAATTTGAGTAATAATATAGCCACAAACTCTTGTACAAACTTATTTTGTACAAATTGATGTGGCATGATAAGATTGGTTGAATTAAATATCACTTACTTTGTGATTTGTTTTTATTATTTTATATTTTCATTCAACCAATGAATTAATGACACGTTAGTTTGTACAAAATAAATTTGTACAAGAGTTTGTGGCTGTATCATCACTCTATAAATTTAGCTAATTTTCGAAGTTTGAAGTTGTAATTATCAGACCAATAGCATCTTGATTGGGTTAACTAGTACCTCATTCTCCGAACTCTACGGTGGAGGCATGATCTATGTATTGGGGGCCTAGGTTCGACATATTGGACTGCTTACATGTATTTACAGTTTAAGAGAAAGATTGGATGTATTTTTACAGGCCTTCTCTGCTGTTACTATAAATGCTTGTATAGCATCAGCACACAAGGGTAAATTCATAAAGCCCATTGAAAATAATTTAAAAAAAAAAACTTAAAAATTAAACGGAAATTGCATTGATAATCAAGAAATAGCTATTGCAACACGCTATTACACACCCCATTTTATTATCTATTGTGTAATAGATGCATTTTCTCTTTCACGAAACCAAACTTAAGCAAAAAAATTTTCACTTTCACACTTCACCTTTCACTTTTTAGCAGCAACCATTTACAAACACTTAAGGATTATTGACCGTAAGGAGCAAGATTCATCACCATTTTCAGCTTAGCCAAGAACAAGACAAACTTGGGTAGTGGCAGATGGTGGCCTGCTTCCACGCTTGGTATTGGAGCTCCAAACAGGTTAGTATCCATTAAAAGTTGTTGCATGCAATTTTTAGCTTTGGTTTTCTTCATTTCGGAGGCATAAAATGAAAAAAATTGGAGCTGGTTTGTTGAATAATACAGCCGTTGTTGTAGAACTTGTTGATAAGGATAACGATTTTGGATGTGTGTTGAATTAGTAGATTAATCATGCTCTTAGCCCCCTTTTTTTTTTTGGTTTTTCATTTATGCTGTTCAGAGGTTAATAAAGAATATAATTGCACGTATTTTTAACTTTTATGTGATTGGAATGAAAAAGATTGGATTTGGTGTTTAAGTCAGAGGTTCTGTGCGTGCGTGCGTGTTTTTGTTTATTTATTTATTTTTTTGCCATGATGGGGAAGATGATAAGGGATTCTTGGTCTGTATAATGGATGTTTGTTCATTATTTGGTGATGGCTGTATGTTAATGCAAGCTATTGTAGTTAATTTTGCTGGTATTGCCAAAAACAGTAAAGTGCAGCCACTGTAGGTTTCAGTCATATAGCACAGTTTTTGAAAGTGTGCAGCTGATGATTTTATAGTTCAAATGACTAGTAGTTAAGGTTTACGATATAGTGATAGATATATGAGTTAATAAACACCTGTACTGTTGTCTTGATGGAGTGGTTAATGCATAAGTTGTTGGGTTGAAAATGTAAGCTGTGTAATATATCATTAATGCACTTGTGATCTCAAAAAATATAACGAGTCATGTACATTCAACTTTTTGCGGCAAACTATTGAATTACTTGAAAATATATATAATATTGAGATGACTTAAAATGCTTGAAACCTAAGAAACTAATATGCTATGTTTTCACTTCTGATATCTGCATATGTCATTTTGTTTTTGCTTATGCATGATATGACTGTCTTGAATCTAAATGAATGCTTATGTGTTTTTTTTTTTTTTAAAGCCACTGTTAAATGAATATAGAGGCTGTTATTGGAGGTGACTTGCTCATTGTTGCATCAGTGATACTAGGGCAGTACAACTTGAAGAAACTCTCGGGTAATATTGAAGATTTGTGCTTTGATCAGCTTATTAGGCATGCCATTGAAGTGAGAGTTGAAGTAATATTACCTTGGGAGACAAGTAATGCCAACAATAATATACTACAGTACATCATTTTCTTCATTGCACACTCAAAGTGACAAGGTTTCTATAACTTCTTCACAATGCTCTTCACTTCCTTCATATTAATTATATTTATGACATGAGAAACCACTATGCCAACCATATCTCCTTAAAAAACAGTCATATTTCTTAAGTCATCTTAATTTAAAACTCACTACTTAAAGTATCCACATTTTGATTTGTTCACTTATGTGTAATAAAGCTTATGAGGATTATCATTTGATTATGATATCTTTACTTCAGCTTTAATATGTCACTGCATATGCGGTTCAAGAACTTAAATTAGCCTTACATTAACCCAATTTCAAACAAGTTAGTTTTGTTGCATGTTTGACTTGCATAATGTATTTGAGCTTTGGGAATCCATGTGTTTTTTTTTTTTTATGTGTTTAGTTTTTGGGTTGTGAGTGCATGAGAATAGAAGATGAGAAGTGTTGAACGCGAACTTGCTAAGGCTATAATGGTGGTGCTTTCTTTTGCTTGAAAATAAATGTGAAATGGTGACGGAAGCTCATGCTTAGTGATGGAAGTATTTATAGGCAAAGTTGCTACCAATATTAGCTTTTGTTCCACCAAATCTTGTTATTATTAAGTAGTGTAAAATTTTACTTGGATGTGGGGATTCTAAAGACCTGTTTAGTATTGTTTCTGAATTTGTATTTTCTGATAATAAAAATAAAAATGAAAATGGTGTTTTGCAGTTACTGTATTTTGAATTTAAATATACGTTTTGTATCATTTCTGTATCCTATATTTTAAAACTAAAAACAGTAATATGTGTTTAGTAGACACAGTTGAAAATTATAAAAACAGAAAATATGCGTTTGGTAATACTTTTTTCAAAAACAGTTTTTACTAAGCATTTACATTATATTTATAGTCATAAAATAAATATTTAGCTAATACATACACAAATACAACAAAATAATTTAAACAAATTTATTATAAAAAAATTATATGATGATAAAGTTTTAGAATTAATATTAATTAAAAAAAAGTTTGACATTGTCATTGTTTTTACACCATAGTTAAGATATATATTACAACACATGATTTAAACAAAATAATTAAAAAAAATTACATGATAGACATTATGCATTGCGTATGTAATCATGCCACATAGAAGCTGCAATTCTATCTCTTGTAGCATTCATCTCTGCGACACTTGCTGGAGATAAATTAATATTAGTAAGTGGCTTATTAGTGTCTCCTTCTTCGTTGATAACTAAATCTTGCATCAACATCATGTGGATCCATATCTTGAAAAATTAAAAAAGTAACACATCAAATATTAATCAAATTCAACATAACATGAAAGTAATTTTAGCAACATGTCATAGATTAAAAACTGAATGTTACTTGAAAGATCATGGTGTGTACGTATGTGCATGTCAGCATGTTTGTGTAGAAAAAGATAGCTTTCAAATGTGCAATGTTATTCCAAATTTGACAGTCCAAACATGTGCATGTGATTAGGTATGATCATAAGGTGAAAATGAAATAGGCCTGTAAATTTTAATTTTAACATTGCATATTACCTTTTTCTTAATCAAGAAGTTCTATTTTAAGACATTGACCTACACAATTCTTTCCAATAAGATAAAAGGTCTTTTGCTCAAACTCTAAACATCAATGTGAGTTTGCTCAGTAACCCCACCACTTTATTAATGGAGAAAAATAGAAAATTGAAGAGACCTTATTACAAGCCCCATCCCAAATTCTAATAATTACAACTTTTATTTTCACAGGCCAAATACATAATCGACGCCACTAATCAAATTTAGTAACATAATTTCAATAACATAAGAGTGGATGAATTTGCCTAAATTATTTTCTTTTTTTAATAACACGAATTCATGTCAAAATGATATTCTTAAGAGTGATAGACAACAAACTAAATATGTGCATCGACAACATGTTCAGGCATTTGGCAATAAAGAAACTGATCACATTCATGTAAATATAATATTTCACATTAGATTCAAGAATTTTCGTAAAAGCACATTAACCAATAATAATTAAACAAAACCAACAAATCAAGTAACGAACACAAATCAAGCAACATACACAGATCAACAAAAAAAGGGAAAGCTCAAATCAAACAACGAATAGAGCAATAACAAAAAATGAGAATACCAAATCATTCCCTTTTCTAACAGATCTTAAAAAAGATACAAACATCCAATTTGCCTAAAAAATTAATTGAACAGAGCAACATCCAATTTTCCCAATTGAACATAATATGGGTCTAAGCTAAACAAAAAGAATCACACTCAAAATTCACCCAAATAGAAAAAATAAAGAAATATACCAGTAAGAGATGGAGCAAAGATGGTGCCGAGTGAGTGGTTGTAACAAGCGAGCAGATTTCAGCAGATGATGTAGCAGATTGCAGCAAGCACGCGTAGCTGGAGCAAAGACCAAGCGAAGAAAGCAGCTGCAACAATCGAGATCGAGCAGCAGTAGCAACGGACACAGAGCAGCAGCTAATTTTAGGTATAGAGAGAGACAGATCGGTGATGGTAGACTGAGTTAGAGAGAGAGATATGTGCTGTAGATCTGGAGAAAGAGGAAGAAGAGAGAGAGAGAGAGCTGTGCACAGTTTATGAGTTGTGGTTTAAGGAGTGATAGTCACGGGGAAGAGAGAGCTGTAAACAAAGATAACGAGAAGGGAGAGTTGAGATCGGGGACTTTGGGAGCCGTTGATGAAGAGTAACGAGACAAGAAGACGTTTGAGATTTGTTCTTTAGTCTAAACTGTAATTCATTTGAAAACACTTTCAACACGTTTTCAATTTTACAACGGGTAAGTAAATCTGAATTCTTTATTTTATAATTTATTTTTGAGTTAAACCCACCAAACGTGTTTTTTAACTATATTTATAAAACAAGAATGAAAATAAAGGTTTGAAAACGGTCCACTTACAAAATTTACCACCAAATATTAGCCGTCAAACCGTACTTGTCAATTACCTTTTTGCCTTAGAAGGGTATATTGGTCATTTTGTCAACCCACTGACTGTTAATGGATGGAAACACTAACGACATGCAGGTCTGTAAAAATACGTCCATGCTTTCTGTTAAACCATAAGTAGGTATCTAAAAATTATCCAACTCTGACTATACATTTATATTATAATATTAAAAAAAATTAATTAACACATTAGGCATCCAACTTTATAATACTTATTCTTAAGTATAGGCAATACAATGGTGATCACTATTTGACTTGTCGAGTGAAAACTAATTTTACCATTAAAGAATGGTTTGGGAACGTGTCTTTCTTTGTTGGTTATATAAACAGGCAATTTCCTTTTTTTTGTATTTTTATATCAGTTAATGTTGTTGCTGTAGCTGTAGCTGCCGTGTGTGTGTGGTGTGGAATGAATTGATATATATCTAGAGCGCTTCAAACTCTCCCTAAACAAATCTAACCAAAGAAGCCAAAGAAAATGGTGAAACTTTTGTTATTTTTGCTGATCTTTGCCACCGCGACCACTTTCTCACATGCTGGATCGTCTATCATCGGTCCCACAGAAATCAAATCCTTCGAGCCCAAAACAGCCCAGGTATTTCTTCTCAAAGTCAACAGATTCATAATCTCATTGTTCAAAATAAAACATAGATTTTCATTTTAATTCCTTTATCGCAATACAAAAAATTTACCCACTGCCGCTGCAGGTGGCTGCAAAGAGCTGTTCATACACTGTGATCATAAAGACCAGCTGCTCTTCAAAGTCCTACACCCGAGACAAGATCAGTCTCGCGTTCGGTGACGCCTATGGTAACGAGGTTTGTAAACTGATTTTGCATAGTTAGGACTTAGGAGTCAAACACAATCAAAATATTTTTTGAAAAAAAAAAAAAGGAACCCATTAAAGAAAATATCTTTCGCATTGATGGGTATCTGGCAAAATTTGTTGTTGACTTGAAAATTTGATGTTATTTAGGTGTATATAAAGAGGCTTGATGACCCATATTCAAGAACATTTGAGAGGTGTTCCACCGATACATTCCAAATAAGCGGGCCGTGTACTTACGACATCTGTTATCAGTACTTGCTCAGGAGCGGATCTGACGGATGGAAGCCAGAGAGCGTGAAGACCTACGGTCAAAATATCAGAACTGTGACCTTTTTCTACAACACGTTCATTCCAGACGGAGTGTGGTTTGGTTTCAATCAGTGTCGCCGTGGCTCTGGCTCTGCAGTTGTGTAGATGATGATGATATAATTGTTGCTATTAATTTTTCTTGTTTTTTCGGTAGATGTTAAGGCAAGGATATTGCTGTCTTTTAATGCTTGTCATGTTGGCAATTTCTTGTATTGGTGTACGTAGTTAATGTCTTTCCCCTGATTGTTGAATCATTTTGCAGCTGATTTTGGATGCCTTTTATGCGCATATGCAGCCGTCAGTGGTTAATTTGGGCTGATGATTAGTTATTGTCTTAATGTCTTTCACTAAATTGGTAAGCATTTTGCAGCCGCCTTTTAGTGCCTTTCATTTCATTGTCGTGGGTTTGTCATGTCATTTGGAAACAATTTTTTATGAGAAAATAAATTATTACAAAAAAGTTGACCGCAAATAGCGCCCGTAGCTCAGTGGATAGAGCGTCTGTTTCCTAAGCAGAAAGTCGTAGGTTCGACCCCTACCTGGCGCGACGATGCACACGTTTTGCACAACTTTCAACCAACATCCAAATTTCGCTCAAAAGCCAAATACAATATTATTAGGCATTTTCATTTTAATCTTTATGGTAGGCAACTTGTGATTTTTTAAATTGCTGCATCAAAATGATTTAGAATTTTCATTGAACGTCGGGGACGTCCAAGAATGCAAGCGACAATCATTCAAGATACACAAATAAGACTGAAAACTGAAATTAAACATGTAGCCTTGCAGGCAAGCACAATCCATCCAAAACTCAATTTCCTAGCTGACTTTTAGCTATCAGCTGTGCTCATAAAACCACCCATAAAGCCAGCTCCATTACAATTCCCACACAAGATCTCTCTTTTTCCCCTGCAAGAAAATGTGCGTTTAATAGTATCAAATTTTGATTCAAATGAGAGAAAGGCACTTATAATTTATAAAGGCCACATAGGAAGCCGACTTCTGATCAGGGACTCAGAACTGAAGGCTGACACAAAGCAGAAACATCTCTCAATTCATCAGATCGTTTCATCTAAATAGCTGGAAATTAATAAGAACATAAGGGGCAGACTGTTTTGTTGGGAAGTATCATATGGACAGTCTTCAGTGCTGCATATCTTTTAGGGAAGAAAAGTAGCAGCACAAGCCGCACAGTATTTTTCCAGGTTGAAAAAAACTCAACATTCTAGCTCCGTGAGTTTAAACTATGTACCCAAATTTGAAACAGAAAGTGATCAATGTGTTAAATAAGGTCTTGTAATGAAAGTGATGCTATGTTAGTGAAGTGCATGTAGGAAATGGGATGAAATGAGACATAAAAAAAGCCTAGTTCCTTGTTGTCATGATCAATGACATTACTTTAGAGAACTCATGGTGGAAAAAATAGCAGATGAACATCAGACAGAATTGAAAACTGACAAGAACATGTTTTTCTGGACTTTGAAACCATGATATTTTACAAGTGCCAACGACTGATTGCCATAGACTAGGTCTTATATAGAAAGCATCAGGTCATGCAAGCAAGCGATCAATATCAAACTTAGAAAGTTGTGAATTAATAATATGAAAGAAAGGAAGCAGGGGTGGACAAAAAGAATGAACCAAGCGTTAAGCACTGCTACGTCTTCAAGGGAAATGTAAAGGTCATGATGATGGTGGTACTTTAGACTGGTACAACAAATCCGGCACTTTACTACGAAAGAAAAGAAAATAACATGTTTAGATGCATACCTGCAGAGCCAGCATAATCCGCCAGCTTTGAACTGTCCATTGAAGTGATCCACAGAATTAACACCAGTGCCTTTGCATTGAGAACATTGTTTGGCACCTGGTAGTCATATAGGAAGATTAGAACCTCTACAAACTAGAATCACTCACGTGGGTAGCTCCAAAAGATCATAAACATTATTTGTCAGGTGTACATGAAAGCAATTGCTCTTTCTCAAAAACAATGTATTGGAAATTATATATCATTCCATTGGCCACAAAACACACACACACACACACACACACACAAAGGGACAGAGAAAATTTTAAGAACGTCACTGAGTGGTTTTATAAATAAGAAATTATTTCATGCTCACAACTCAAGGATCAGACAATTGAAAACAATCAAGATAAGCTAATGTAAAATGACTAACCCATACTTTACTTACCATTTCCATCACAATCAGGACAGACAATGCTATTTCGTTTTGTGCTGCTTTGATTACCATCTGTAGCCTGTTGAGTCAAAATGAATGTCGTAAAGGAAGATAAGCAAAATTTCAAACTCACAGACAAAATTTCCAACGAATGTACTTCCACCTCAAATCAACAATACCATCCCTATTTACTAAGCCAAATCTAAGTTGTTTGCCGTTAAGCATAAAAGAATACTACCTATTTGTTTAGACAGTTAAATTCATCAAATAACCGACCAAAATATTTATTCAATTTCAATTCTGTGATAATCCCCCCCCCCCCCCCAAAAAAAAGAGGCCAACCTTCCACTAGTACTGTAGCACCTTCAACCATAAAAATATTACTCCATGCTGCTGCATAAAAATATTAGCTTAATCATCCAATGACGTTGTGACCCAACAAGTGCATCAGGATCACCATCAGCCCGTTCGAACATTCTAGTATGCCTGATTGGGTACCAGATAACCATAGAAAGAGTTTGGTTTCTAATTTGCCTTAACTCGGGCCATCAGCCTTTGTTATCTCCGTATTTATACTTGTAATTTCACATACCATTAACTACTATACAAGCAACGCACCGTTTCATTGAATCCTAGAATTCTAAAGCATCTCTTCTCAATTCAAATTTTAAATGGCCAAAAAGGGTCAAGCAACCTCAACTTATTTCTCAGTGTACTCAAGTTCAACAAACAAGTTGGGAAATTAAGCATCTTTTATACGGTATCAAATTGAAGCCGGGCTAAACTGAATAAATGAACCAGCTTTTAGCAACTGGGACAACAGATTCTAACCTTGACTTTCAAAGATCGAATTTTGACAGTTCTTGAGCTGTGAAACACTTCATTTACCCGAATAACTTTTCGAGCAACTGAGCTTTCAATAGCTATTCCTGCAATAACCCAGAAAAAGAAAAGATGAAGTACTTATCACAGAAGAAAAGAAAATAAATACAGCACTTAATCTGAAACATAAACATATTTGAATACATGTATATGTCTTTAAGTACATACCGGGTCTATTTGAAGATGTTAAGGAAGAAACAGGTGCGAAACAAAGAGAATTTGACATTCTTAAGAGAGCTTCAGTTTCAGTTCAAGTTCTTTTGCTTTGGATGTGTTTCAGTGTTAGTGGTAACGAGTATACATTGCGTATATAGATATCAGCAGCAGATAAGGCAGGCTCACGCTACACTACGGAGAGACAATGGGGCGGTCTTATTGTTGAATTACGTAAATGACCTTGTCTAAGAAGTCCAGACAAAGTCGTTCGCAGTTCCAAGGATGTCGTTTTGGGTGTATTTACGTCAAGGTACATAAATCAATGTGAAAACCGGAGAAATTGTTTTGGGAAAAAAAAAAAAATGGCTAGCGCTCTCTTATCAACTTCTAGCTTCCTCCCTTCACTCAGTGAGCTTTCTACAGTGTCTTAATCTTCAAACTTATGAATTTGTGTTTATTTATTGTGCTGTTATGTTCTTGTAGTAATTTTTTATCTTGCTCCATTTTAGTATCTTTCTTGCATTTTTTTTTTTGGTGCATTTTCCTATAGTTTGCTGAATTTTTTTTTAATTTCCAAGTATTGAGTTTTTCTGAATTGTGAACTATTCTTTTGATCATTCAAGCGAGAAATGAATCTGTATGGGACTAATTATCAGCTTATTTTAAACAGATAAGGAAGTGGGTGGTGGTTATTTGAGGAATTGCAAGAGTTCATTCCATGGCAAAGTGATACATGATCAAAGTTTTTTAAGAACAGAAACCAGTAGCAGCGTTGGAGGCCGCATTGTGGTTGCCTCAGTGGTTTATAATTCTCTGCCTTTCTTTATTTTAGATTCCTTTTTTTTTTTTGGTTGCTTACAATTAACCGTTGATCACCTTGTAACTGTTGAAATTTTAGTAAATTATACCAATTTGGAAATGACTATAGAAAATTAACCGGAAAACATTGTACAGAATAAGAATTTTGTTTGAATTGATTCGAACAGCTTATTTCTGGATACTTAAAAGAACTTGATCAACGAGTTCCTTTATGGGTCTATTTTTATTGACTTTGGCAGCTTGGAAGAAAGGTCAAGAAAAGAGAGACTGTGGTTCCCGATCCAGATTATCGAATCCCAATTGTACTTATTGGTGGGTAAAATTAGTAATCTGTTAGCGTATGTTTTATCGTGTACTGCATTCTAATAAACAAAGCTTACAATTATCTGTTGTAGATAGGCTATGGGCTATATTAAAATGCCATTGAAATGCAAGCCAGGTTCTCTTATCTCAAGTTTTGTTTCATTCATTGTCTGTAAATTTCATAAAACAAAAGTATTATTAAAATTAAGACTTCTAGAATCCTTGAATTATCACCTTCAATGTTTGTAGACGCATAAAAAATTTGTAGACTGTGGGAGCCAGCCCCATTGCAAATCTAACATCACAAATGCCATGTGCACTCAGGCCTGTCAGCAAGTCTTTTTTCCATTTGTGTCAGCATACAATTTGAGTTTTCTCACTAGTCAATGAGACAAATCTGATACCCTGTACCTTTATAGTTGCTAATTATTCATCCTTCCTTTCTTTGAACTTGATTATATTTATGCTTAACATTTATATCTTATATAAATTGTTTATAATACAGGTGCAGCTGGTGGGTTAGCTTATACAAATAATCTGTTACCGGCGGCACCAGTTGGTCTCCTTGGATTACTTCTGCTATTCCAGGTAATTATAACCTAAAAAGACAGTAAGAAGCAGACTTCAAAATCTTGCTATATCTTATAGTAATAGTGATCATGCCAACTACTTCTGTACTGTTAACTACATATACAATCTCCTATGAGAAATCACTGAGGTGAGATCTGCCATTCACAATGAAAAATATGCATAGAGATTAGACTTTTTAGTAAAATTGGCTCTCTCTTTCTATCAATTATGATGTATTGTCTTTTTACTGATTCTCCTTTCAATTAAAGTCAGCTAACACTTGCTTCCTTCTTCCAGACTACTAGAGTGAGGTTTGTTTTTGATGATGAGGCTCTGGTCAGTTCACTCAATATTTCCAGCTATTTCATCTTTTATGTCACGTATCTGCATTAGACAACATGATGGTTTAATCTTCTGTGGACCAGGTGTTTTGATGATGGTTTCAACTGGTTTGCCTGTTCAGATTAATCTATATCATTGTGTTTTGCATTGGACACTGGATTCGGTTTCAGTTTTATTTAACCACATTTTAAATGTACAAGAAGTGTTTGCTTGTGCCTGTGAGGAACATATAGAGTTGGAATTTCAAAGCCTGATACTGCATATTTCTAATAGCCTCCAAAATTCTTTCCACTTCATGTGCAAATGATATTTGTGATTGTAGGAGGTCAAAGTAGGAGATGAGCTCAATGAGTCTGGTGAAAATGTGTTTGTGGGTGGAAAAAACCGCTGGAAGTAAGTACTCTATTTCTTCCACGAGAATTGAGGAAAAAAAAAATAGTGACCAACTTACCTAAATATTCTTCATCAGATATTCAACTTTTGTGAATTGGGAGTTATGGTGGCCGAATTTCCCCATTCTGGTGTATTTTAAAGAGACGCAAACAAAGCCAGAAGGACAAGTTCACTTCTTCCCTGTAATTTTTGTAAGTTATCACTTATCATTAAATGCAACTTTGCAAGTTATTACTTGGGTGGTGAACTTACCGGGCTAGCAATTCCATGGTGAAGTCCTTGATTTGTGCTGTTTCCTTATTACACCTAGAATGGCAAGCAACTATATGATGTTATGGTGGAGAGAGCGGGTCCTTCAAAAACTAGTGGGCCAAAATAATCACACAGGTTTGGCTTGCGATTGCCACTGTAAGGGATGATCATTGAATCATATGGTATGACAAGAACCCTCTAGGCTTCTATTACCATCCAAACATGCATGTTCCAGGCTCCTCTCAGTATCTCTCTCTCTCTTACAGTTCTGTGTTTAATTTTTCTTGCAGGGTCACAACTCACAAATGTCGGCCCTCTCCGATAAAGCTACATTGATCTATATATTACTGTATGATCTCTGAATAAACCAGATCAGTGATCAAAATTTACGTTATGAAGTACTGCTTGTGATCATGTCGGTTCTTAAAATGTATATCTCTAACAGACACCCAAAAAAAAAAAAAGTAATTTTGTTGCACATATGCCTATATTTTTGGTTCTGGGGTCTATTTGGAAAATTTTCTTTTCTACGCTTAGTTATGCGAGATTCATTCACCTGATGAGTTTGTAGAACTTTTGTTGCCGTCAAACAAGATCCATTTTGGTATGCTAATGTGGAATAAGAAGAAACTCTGGCCGTAAAAGCAAATACTATAGTTATTTGATAAATACTACTAGTTGTCAATTAAAAGTTATATTATCATTTTTATGAAGATTTTTCAGTAAACAACGTTGACAAATATTCAGATGTGTGGCCAAAGCAAACCTGACAAAAAACACAAACCACGTCTTATAACAAAGTTTGCTTTAATGTTTGTTTGTTAACAGTATGTACGGTCATGCTCTTCCTTCTACAGTACTTTTCTCTGAAAAGTACTAGAATGGAAGAAGATTGAAGCCTTTATGGCTTATTTTGTCACCTATTGATTGGGTGTTTTCTTCTTCCCTCTTCTTTCTTCTCGTTTTTCATTGTTTTCTTACCTAGTTCCTAATCGAAGTCAGGAACAGCCACTCTCTTGGGCCCCTCTTTATTATTAAGCTTGGTGAGGTTGGTGGGAAGTTCTTTTGTTGCAATCGTAGTATTAATGGATACGGAAGAGCTAATTCGTAAGTGTCAAGCTGTAGCCATAAAGGAAGAAGAAGACGACATAGTAACAATAATGGGGAGAACGAGGATAAAAAGGGAGAAAGTTGTTGCAAACTGCCTGATTGGCAAAGTCATCCTCACACGAAGCATCAACAGGGAGGGATTGAAAGCGGCAATGCAGCAAGCGTGGAGAACATGGAAGGAAGTCAAAATTGAAAGCATGGGGGACAACATCTTTCTGTTTAAGTTTGCCACAGAAGAAGAAAAGAAAAAGGTCTTAATGGGGGGGCCATGGCACTTCGACAGATCTCTATTAGTTCTAGCTTAACCAGCGGGCATTGGCGACATAAAGGACCAATCTTTTACGCATGCTTCATTTTGGCTGCAAGTTCACAATATCCCTATAATGTGTATGAACAAAGAAGCTATTCAAAAGTTGGGAGAAAAAATTGGAGAAGTGCTGGAGGTAGAAACCGATGAAGCGGGTGAATGCATAGGACAATTTGCCTGTGCTAGAATATCTATTGACATAACGCAGCGTCTTAAAAAAGTTGTGTTTATTCAATATGAGGGGAATAAGATTCCAATGCCAATATTATACTAGAAATTGCCAGACTTCTGCTTCTGTTGTGCCCGCATTGGTCACCAATATAGGGAGTGCTTGAAGTATAAAGGCCAACAAAAGGAAGATCTTCCGTATGGAGGGTGGATGAGGGCAGCTACACAAGCTGAAAAGGTGAAACAAAACAGAATCAGAGAGAGAGCCAATCGTGAACATTTTCATCCAAAAACCAATGTTGCAGCAGCAGCTAACAATACAGAGACAAGCCAAGACCAACAGAACCCGATTGCTCCAAGCGGGTCATATCCAAACAATATGGGTATAGAGATAGAGAGCAACACGGAACAAATGACTACTAATCAGAAGTAAGGGACAGAGAAGATGCAATTAATGCTAACAGACACCAAGCCGGAAACTGAACAAGTAGAGAGTCAAAGCAGGAGCAGAGATATTAGAACAGAGCAGGTTGACAGCAATGATAGCCAGTTCAAAAGCAAAAACAAGAAGGCGGGAAATGAGAATTGGAGGGAAAACGTAATTGTTGGGAATGGTGAATTATTGAGAAGCGTAGAGAGCACAAAAAAGGTTAGTAATGAAGAAACCATATTGGAGGAAGAAGAGGTGGAAAATGGGCTCAATAAAGCAAAAGTGAAGTCTCGTGGAAGGAAGTGGAAATTGCAAACAAGAAGCACAAAAAATGAGAAAATGGGTGTCAAGGGGCTCGTGAATGTTAAGAGACCCAACAGCGAAATTAGTTGGCCAAGCCTAGAAAATAAAAATCAACGGCTGCTAAGCCCTTTAAAACAACCACATGAAGGCAGCCACTTAAGCCCTCGAAACAAGCCTACAGTCAAAACCAATTAAGCTCTCACCAAGCAGTAAAGCAACGGAAGCTTGTGGATGAAGAATTGGATGCAGGGGGAATCTTGGAGGCAATGGAGGAAGACTTATCGGCAGGAGCTGATGGGCAGCCCTGCCGACAGCCATGAGGATCCTAAGCTGGAACGTTCGAGGTCTGGGGACGCCTCGAACGCGTCTAGCCATAAAAAAATTCTCCAATAACACCAGCCTCAAATTTTCTTTTGCTGCGAAACAAAAATGAGGGTTGGGCAAATTAGTTCAGTGTGTAGGAACTTTAATTTCGAAAATTATTTTGTGGTGGATAAAGTTGGAATGGGAGGGGGTTTAGCTCTATTTGGAACTCATAAGTGAATGTCCAGGTGAAGTCATATAGCCCCCACCATATAGAGGCGGTGGTGCACAATGAAGGTGGGAAAGAGTGGAGATGTACCGGAATCTATGGCCATCCAGAGACCGGCCAAAAGCACCACACGTAGACCCTCCTTAAAAGGTTAGCAACGCTGTTTTCCCTTCCTTGTTGCTGGTTAGGGATTTTAATGAAGTCATGCATCTGCATGAGAAAAACGGAGGGGATAGGAAAAACCTAAACATTATAGCTGAGTTTAAAGAAACTATCAAAGCCTGTAATTTGCTAGATAAGGGTTACACAGGGTATCCTTTCACGTGGTCCAACAGGAGATATGGGGATAGCTTTATAGGGGAAAGGCTGGATAGGTTTTTATTCAGCAAGGATTGGGGTAGTCATTTCCATGTCTCAGCAGCAACAAACCCAATCAGTTGGGTATCTGATAATTGCCCAATTGTGTTAGAAGTTAAGGAGTGGGGGAATGAAGCAAAGCATATTAGTAGAGCTCTTCACCGAGATCATTACGAGGACATGTGGAGCTCGTATGAAAGTTGTAGAAGCATTGTAAAAGATGAGTGGGAGAAATATGGAGAAAATGTTTGGGAGGATCCAGTGCAAAGCTTTCATAGGACAACAAAAAACTCATTAGC
The DNA here is from genome assembly GCA_030444775.1 of Atalantia buxifolia. Lineage (NCBI taxonomy): Eukaryota > Viridiplantae > Streptophyta > Magnoliopsida > Sapindales > Rutaceae > Atalantia > Atalantia buxifolia. Next base: position 13,626,164 of record CM059834.1, on the reverse strand, counting down.
TCAGCTAAAATGGTGGAGTAAGGAGGAATTTGGGGATAGGCAGAGGAAGCATAAAAAGCTGGTCTAGCAACTACAGAGCATCAAGTAGAATCAATCCAGCTTAGCAAATAGGGAGGAAATTAGGAGAATTGAGGGTCAAATTCACAACATGCTGGTTGACGAAGGGATTTATTGGAAACAAAGATCGAGAGCGGATTGGCTTAGAGAAAGAGATAAAAACACGAAGTTCTTCCATGCCAAAGCATCTGCCCGGAAGCGGAAAAATAAGATCTGGGGAGTTGAGACCTCCGAAGGAAGATGGGTTGGGAAGCGAGAAGAAATAGAAAGAGAATTCTGCGGATATTACCAGCACTGTTCCAGTCATCCAGGCCAAGTCAGAGCAAAATCCAAGCAGCCCTAAAAGAAATGCCCTCAAGGTTACCCCAGAAATGAATTCCCAACTCGAAGAGCCTTTCACGTATGAAGAAGTTGTTGAAGCTTTATTCCAGATGTGCCCCACGAAAGCCTCAGGCCCAGATGGTTTGCCGGCTGCTTTCTTCCAAAACACTTGCAAACAGTTCAGCATGTAGTGGTCAAGACATGCCCGCACATCCTCAATGAACAAGGTAACCCAGGCCCCATTAATCATACACACATTGCTTTAGTCCCAAAGCTTGCAAAACCTAGAAAGGTCACTAATTATAGGCCCATTAGTTTATGTAATGTCGTTTATAGGATTATCACTAAGGCCATCGCAAATAGATTGAACAATCCTCTCCCAATTTATCTCCTCAAACCAGAGTGCATTCATACCCAATAGGCTCATTATGGACAATGTAATTATTGGATACGAATGCCTCCACAAAATTAGGGATAGTAGAGGAAGAAGGAATGGCCTTGTGGCACTCAAATTAGACATTGGTAAGGCCTATGATAGAGTTGAAGGGCAATTCTTGGAACAAACAATGGTGAAACTTGGCTTCTCAAGAACATGGGTGGACTTAATTATGAGATGTATTACTACGGCAGCCTTCTCGGTCATTATTAATGGGGTGCCAAGGGGCTTGATTCAACCAGAAAGAGAATTGAGTCAAGGTTGTCCCCTCTCTCCATACCTTTTTATCCTTTGTGCTGAGGCCTTCTCTAATCTAATAGGGTTGGCAGAGAAGAAACAGTTAATTAGGGGGCTGAGATTTGCAAAAGACGTCACAATCTCCCATCTTCTTTTTGCGGATGATAGCCTCATCTTCTCTAGAGTCTCAATTGCAGATTGCAAGCATTTGCAGGAGATATTTGACTGCTACGCACAAGCTTCGGCACAGATTTTTAATTTCGACAAATCTTCAATGTTCTTCAGCGGCAAGATTCCGGAAGGGCAGAGGACTACAATAAGGGGCATCTTCAATCTTAATGTAGTTTCAAGGCACGAGAAATACTTAGGCCTTCCCTCGATAATAGGTCGGAAAAAATGCAGCTTCTTTAATGATGTGAAGCTCAGAGTGCTGAACAAGATTTCAAGCTGGCAGCATAAGATGTTTTCTAATGGAGGCAAGGAGGTTCTTATCAAAGCAGCAGCCCAAGCTATACCAGCATACGCCATGAATGTGTTTAAGCTTCCAGGCGGTCTTTGCGCTGACATACAGAGGGCCATAGCAAGGTTCTGGTGGGGCTCAAAGGAGGATAAGAACAGTATCCATTGGATGAAATGGGACAAGCTCAGCCACGCAAAAAGCAGAGGAGGTTTAGGCTTTTGAGATTTCATCAGCTTCAACCAAGCCTTGGTGGCCAAGCAACGGTGGTGTCTCCTTCAATTTTCCAACTCCCTAGTTGCTAAAGTACTGCAGGCAAGGTATTTCAGAAGTTTCATATTTCCTAGATGCTAACCTTGGCTCCAATCCCTCATTTGTATGGAGAAGTATATTGTGGGGGAGGCAAGTGATTGAAGCTGGTATTAGATGGCGGATTGGAAATGGCCAAAGCATCCCAATATATAAGGATAATTGGCTCCCAAGGCCAAATACTTTCAAACCAATGTCTCTACCAAAGATGCCTATCAATACTGTTGTGGCAGATTTGATCAAGGTGGGGAACCAGTGGGATGAAGACAAGCTGAAGCAACATTTCATGCAGGAAGATCTAGAAGTAATCCTTAACATTCCACTTCCGAAAGAGACAGCAAAGGATGAAGTAATGTGGCACTACGACAAGAGGGGCGAATATTCTGTTAAGAGTGGCCATCAGCTAACCTTCAAGCTCAAATGCCCTGACGAATCTAACAGCGCAGGAAACAACCCAAAGCACTGGAATTCATTATGGTCCCTTGAAATCCCTGAAAAAGTCAAAATATTCATGTGGAGAGCTATAAAAAATTTGCTGCCATCAGCTGGCAATCTCTGGAAAAGGAAGGTTTTGCAGGAGCCAATCTGTCACAGGTGTAATAGAAATGTGGAATCCATATACCATGCACTGCTAGATTGTAAAGCAGCAAAGAAAATTTGGGTTCAAAGTCCTCTGCCAGCACCCCCTCCCCAAACTCAAATGCAGGATGTCCTCAGCTTCTTCCAAGAAATGGAAAAAATTTTGAGGAAATCCGAATTGGAACTTCTGGTGGTTTATTGTTGGGCTGTGTGGTATTGCAGGAACAAATTCATTTTTGAAGGTCAGAAGATGGAGCCAACCCTAGTAGCAGCAAAAGCAGAAGCAGTCCTGGCAGCCTATCAAAGAGTGAGGAAACCAGTGACAGCATACTCTAATGCTTCCAGAGCAGAGAAGACTCAAAAGTGGACTCCTCCAGAAAACGTGTTTAAGTCAATGTGGATGCAGCTGTTAGCAGCAAAGACCAAAGAGTTCTGAGCTGTGATAAGGGACTTCAGGGGTGATTTTGTAGCTGCTGGAATTAACCAAGCTCAACTAAGGGGCAATGTTAGCTGGGCCGAAGCTGAAGCTGTCCAGTGAGGCCTTAAAGTGGCTAGAGAAGCAGCCCTAGACGAGGTGATTGTAGAAACAGATTGCTTGGAGGTGGCTGAATTAATCAACAACACAAAGGGTAGCAGAACAAAAATTTTCTGGACTATCTTAGGAATCCAAAATCAGATGAGAGACTTTCAAAAAGTTACAGTCCAGCATGTGATTAGAAATTGTAATGCTAATGCCCATTCCCTAGCAAAATTTGCATTAGGGAACAATACACCTGCTGTCTGGTTAAAGCTTATACCAGCGGAGGTCCAAACTGTATTGGCTGTGTTGTAATGGAACGAAAGGTTTACTTTCCTCTCAAAAAAAAAAAAAACAAAGTTTGCTTTATTTTCTGACAGAGGAAACCAAAGACAGAAGGCTATTTAAGGCAAGTGGACTTCAGTTAACAACAATGTAAAAACTTGGACTAAAATCATTATTAAAAATAAAACATTCCACTATTCTATGACAAAAGCAAGTGCAACATTTTGTTAAGGAACAAATCCGAGCCAAAGATAATAAACATCGTCCAATCTCATAACTCCTTCATAACAAACGCTAATAAAACTATTCACTCTTTTCATGTCAAAATCTAATAAAACAACACATCAGTTGCCAAATTAGGAGAATAGAATAGAAGGTAAACAGTGAGAATACTTTATATTCTCCAAAAACAACCAGTCCAGATGATGACCAACGATTCATAACAGAATGGAGTCTCAACAGATATGACCCAGATGCCGGGCTCCCCTTCACTTGAATTACAAACCTTGATTGAGTCAGTTGCGCGCATCATTATGAATAAAAGCCTGAAGTTGGACTAATAAATATGCATAGACTACGGTTGCAAACCAGTGTGATAATAGTATCATCAAAACCTTTTCACTGTCAAGTATTCTCTTTGAATATATATATATATATATATATATATTCACTTGTTATCACTGATTGTTATCACTGAGCAGCTGATTTCCTTGGGGGTGAATGCATGCACGCTAACAGAGGTGCAGTTCCATTTGCTTTCCTGATGCTAAGTTGAAACTTTGATCAATCCTTGGTACAGTGGGCATCTGTACCATGCTGATTACAATGGTGATAACCCGCACTATGAAGAAATTCCCGAATCTCTTTGGCACTGCTGTTGCTAGCTTGCAGCAGATGCTCGTCTTCCTCATAGATTAGGTAGGGAGCTTCACCTTTCTTTCTTGATAGCAACTTTGTGGCACCCTTCAATACATGATATTCCCAGCCCTGTACATCTATTTTTAGGAGAAGCACAGGCTCGGCCTCCGGGATTACTTCATCAAGCGGGATGGACCTTACTTGAAGTGCAATTTCTTCATTGGACTTGAATGCCAATTTTGCACCAGTAGCTGAAACAGCACTATTGTCAAGACGACCGACCAACTGGCACAATAAAGCAAGACTAACAAAAATCAGATCACGAAAGTAACTACACAAAATTCATAAATATTCATAAGACCTGATGGTTTTTTGTAAAATTTCAGCATCTGAACATTTATATTGGACAAAACCAGCCAACATCCTTTATAGCTATAATTTTATATTCAGAAGCTAGCTATGTCATGCTTCCATGCAACGCCTACAGTAAATCCTCAAGGAATACAAGCTTAAAATCGAAAGCAGAAAAACTACTGGTGCTTGAGCACCATGATCTTCATCCAAATTTATCTTAACTACATAAAAAGTCCCCACACAGCTCGTCAGATACATCATCTCCTACTTATGACATTTTCCCTCAAAACTTCAGAAATGGCTGCTCATGAAGATACATCTGCTGGATCAATAGTTCAAGTAAGCTAAAATAGCACTTCAATAACCTACTACAAACTTCAGTCTACAATATAAATTCCAAGATTCAAGACTTAATAAACTTCATATAAACTTCTTAACACTCAGAAAAAGAAAAAGAAAAAGAAAAAACTCATAGCAGCACAAATGTAATCAACATATAAAAATAAGAAATTGCAATTTACCTTATGAAATGTAATATTCCCAATCCGATCAGACACAGCGGCCTCATAAACAGTAACCAGATCCGCAACTCTATTAAACCAAACCCCATCACAAATCCGTTGCAAGTTCTCAAAAACAGGCTCGAAACTCAAAACCCTAAATCCCATAACAGCCGCTGCAAAACTCGCCATGCCCACATTAGCTCCGACATCTACAACTAGCCCATTCTTACCTTCCTTCTTCATTTTCTCCAAAATCTCCTGAATCGTCACCGATATATCGGGCTTCCTAAAGGGCTTCCCTTTTAGAAGCCTGACAATGTTTTTGTGTGGCTTGTCGGGCAAGTTTCCGAGATCCGAAAGAGAGTATATAAATGGGTATTTAACATTTTCGACCACGTTGGCAATTATGGGGTGGGATTGGGGGCATTTTAGGCAATTGAAAGCAGGGAAGGAAGGGGAATGGAAATTGGATGTGACAGAAAGATAAGGATTAGGGTTGGGGTTGTATGAGTAACTGTTGAAATAGAAGATGAAGAAGAACAGAAGGCAGGGAATTAGGAGTGAGAGGAGGATCTTGGGAGTGAGTTTTGGGTGTTTTGTGTCTCTCTTCCAGGCATTTGCCATGGAAAAGGGAAAATAAGCTTGAAATTTTCCAAGAAAAGCTGACGGTAAATTCAGTCTGTAATAGTGCTAGTGTGTTACAGTGACTCTCTGGGCTCGGGCACTGGACTACCGGACCTATGATGTGAAAGAATTGATGCTCTGGTTTGGAACTTAAGAAGTTGTCGTGCAATTAGCAAAAGGATACTATAGTAATTTCATTTTCGAGGGAGAGTTTAGTTCGACGAGACCACGAGTCCTTGACTGGATATTTTTTATTTTTCCAATTTTGGTATTTTCTGAAGAGTTGTGTTACAGACATTTGCCCTTCATACCATCAACCACGTAATAACAATATGATAGGACAAGTAACAACTAACATATAAAAGGGTGGGCTAATTCTCATTGTTACAAATTATCACCGCGTGTTCAAGTTCATTTAGAATTAGGGAGTTTTGATATCCATCAGGTTTTTTGAAATCAATATCTTAAGATTTATGTCAAAATTTTAAGAAAAAAAAAAATTTGTTGCAGAATTAATGAGTTCGACATGCCCTCGTTAGTTGAGTAGAAATTTTATATTCCAGCCTATTTGATTTATCAATATTAGTTATTTAAATATATTGGTAATTTTAAAATATCAAACATAAACTCCACTAAATCATGTCAGGAACTATTTGATGTTGTAGTTGAATAGTTAAAAAGATACGATATTAAAATATTTAATACATGTATCTATTTATATAAATTAAAAATTAATTGATTTTATCTAAATTTTATATGCACTATCAATTTTTATTTGAAAGCTATAACTTTTTAGTTTTTTACAATAACTTCATGACCACATCTTTTGAACCAGTCTCAATACCAAATGAGAACATAAATGGATTTGAATCTTAATTTTGGGTGATGTGTTCTTGGCCTCTTGGGTGGTGATGGAGTTAGGCTATTTGTGGAGAATTTCTATGGTGGGTTTGGGTAGTTCGAAAACTGTGCCACTAGATCCCAAAGTAGATCTGGGTTCCTCAATCGGCCGTCTTGGGTATTTCACTCGAAGTCATACCATACTCGACTCACTCAATTTCAAGTAATAAACTTCAATTCGCCAAAGGAGAAAAAAAAAAAAGTAATCGACTATTTAAAGTTGGAAGTCAAGTTCAATCAAATTAAAAATAATCAACTTCATGTCTTCATAAATGTTTGTTCGACTTTTACTCGACTGAATTTACTCGGTCGAAGAATATACAGGCACATTTGGCGCAATTCTATAACGATGGGATTGAATTGAATTGTGTTAAATTTAGTACTCTTTAATGATGATTATCATCATTATTATTATTTTTTTCGATGAACTAAAATATGTTTGCTGATTAATTCATTGTCCTTAATTTCAACTACGCCAAGCTTGCTTTTATGTCTGGTAACTAAATAAATGAATGCGAGCACATTTGGACTCCCAATTAAAGAGGAAACTTCGGAGCCACGTCCCTTCAGTTGTTCCGTAACACGCGGCTTTCCAAATCAAGGTACCAACATAGACCAAGATAAAGAATCCGCATAGTGCAAAACTAACGTAAAAACTCATGGCAACAAAACAAATCGAACCTATATAAACATGGAAACGATGAATACCCATCATATTACAGATGAAGGATCACAATTTACAAACGGCCGGCACAGCAGCGCTGACGTCATTTTAGGAAGAGCATGAACAAACTGTAACCTGACCATCTATTTTCACTGCCCAAAACATTTCATAGAGCCAACTTCTGTATCGTCATTTCTTTAAGCGAAGTAACTAATCGGCGGAATACCTTAAGGTTGTGGCCAACCTTATCCTGAGTAAACCAACAATTAAAGAACAATCAAATTGCAATTTTGACTAAAACCCAAAAGTCTTTCAAAATAATTGGAGCCACCATATAAAAATCTCAATGTTTGCATAAATCTTATGCTAACGGAAATAATTGAAGGATCTTTATCTGTGCCATTGATTTTCCAGAGTCAATTTCCTAAACAGAACACTAATGCAGGCAATGACAAATACGTTGTAAACACGAAGTCAAGTCTGTACGTCTAATTTCTATAATCCTATCACCACAAATTGGAAATTTTTTTTCTTCTTTTAAATTATTCTTTAAGGTTTGGATGGGAATAAGAAACATGGACCAATAAACATCAACCCTTGCCCGCTATTATTACTTAAACTCAGGTGATATCAAGGGCAAAGCACATGCAAGGCCTGCTGAGCTGCACCCCGAGGGGCCAATTGGAATGTCCAGATGATTATGTAGTTTAATTATTGAGCTGGAAGTTGGAACTAAGAATGATTGGACCAGTAGGCTTAAACAAGAAGGTATGGAAAGCAGCATACCTCGCTGAGTAGCTCAAGCCGTTCCAATATTGGAATTAACTTTCCACACAACAAACTTATGTCCTGTCCTGAGTCAGACTTAGCACCATATGTTATCGTTCTCATAGCTTCACTGCTATCTGATACACTAGAACTGCCACAGGGAAACAGTAAAAATGTTAAGAAGCTAACTTTGGCAGCAATATAGCATCAAGCTACAGACCATTTACCAATGAACCCTTCAGATAAAGAGGATTCCAAAGCTTCCCAGGTTAAAGGTCAGAGTTTAAACCCATGAACATATATATTAGGGAGACCCCGCCCCAGAGTGTTGAGATGCAGCTTTTCAGGAGGAAGCATACCTGTCCTGGAAATGGATAAGAATCACATTCAGTATGTGCTCCGCAAGAAGCAGTAATAACGTAATTAGCTGATCTCTATTGCCAGCAACCTGGCACATTTCCACCATAGCCACATATCTCCTGTGGAGGGAGGGAAAAAATAACCAACAAATTGGGTTATATTGATACCAAAGTCAATATGAGGCAAATATCTGCAAACCAAGCAGTTGTTCAATAAGATTTAATTACAAAGTGAAGCATTCATAGAAAAGCACAGATGGACAATTTTCGCAATCAAGCAAGCATATCTGTTGCAGTGAAGCTATAATATGAACACCAGTGAACAAAGAATACGATGGTTGTGACAACATAATGACTAAATACTTGGCTCCAAAGCCTCAATAAACAGAATTTGAACATATATAGACCATTAAGACAGTGCAGTAAATAATGGCAATACTGGATGTGCAGACTGCAGGATTACAAAATCCTTTGAAACCAGAATCCAGTAACTTGAATTACTTTAAGAATAATAAAAACCATTTATTGAAGGTACAAATGTAGGACAAAGAAACTACATAGCAACTACGTAGAGTACAAAATTATACTACATTTGGAATTTTGTGGACTAAGAACTTAGGCTGCATTTGGGATTTGCTAAGAAAAAGTGGAAGGCAGCTTATTTCACAACTTACGAAAAAAAGGTATTTCATAACTTTCTCCACATCGAACACAATTTTCAAAAGCAAGCAGGGTTAGTTTTTAGAAACAGTTTATCAAATAATATTACTTTCACAGTTATTTTTTTAACCTTATTATTTTAAAGAAAAAAAGAAAATTTATATCATATTTCCCAATAAACCCTAGTTTATCAATCATAAAGCTTATACATCATAATTTTCATATTTTATATGAATTATGGAGTTTTTTTTTTACTGTTGAAATTGGAGTGTTAGAAAATAAAAAAGATGTCTGATGGATAACTTACACTCGATATACAAATGCCAAAAGAATATACTAATAAAATTTACAATATATACACTTTGATTTTTTTAAACTGAAAACACTCAACAACACATTTTGGCAAACACCTATCTGCTTTTGTGTACAGCTGATTATCTCTTCAATAAAGAAAAAACATTATTTTATAAGCCACAGCAATCCCAAAACTAGCTCTTAATCAATCAATGGACTAGAAACTTAATCAGTCGATCCAGTGTAATGCACAAGCTAGAACCTAGTGGCACATTACAGAATAGTCTTCTTTCTTTGGGGGACTTATAATAAACTTCTTGAATAATGACATGATGACGAAACAAGAAAGAGGGGGAAGTGGGGTTGTGGGGAAGTAGACTTAATTAAATTCAATAATTTTACGCAATAATTACAACCCATGCACAGGCTTCAAACATGTACATCATTCCCAATAAATACTCAAAATAACAGTAAATGATCAAGAAATAACCAAAATAAGAGTAAGCACATGTTGGGGGGGGAAAATTTTCAATTAGTACATCAAATAACAGTAAATGATCAATAAATAAGCCTAATCACGGTAAACATGTGTTTTTTTTTTTTTTTTGATGTGGGGGATGATCGATTAGCACACAAAAGCAAGAAAAAATATTGGGAAATCAATGCAAAAGATCAAGTGAATACCTTTTCTGTATGTTGTCGGATGATGAAACATAATCTTCTCCAATACACATGTTGATAACTTCATCCACCTCCTGCCTTGACAGTTCATTAATGTCTCGAATCTGCAAAAAGCCACAATTTTTAGTGCCAATACCCAGTATAATACATCAGCAGTGAAACAGGGATTTTCTTCAGGTGCTTTTTGCAATCCTATTACACCTTATTAAGTAGTAAGGATTTTTCTTCAGCCGCTCTTTCCAGAACTGCAGTCACAGAATTAAGAAGAGAACCAAGCGAAATCATTGTGGGCTGCTGCAATCCTGAATTGGTATTGTAATCATCCAGACTGCCTGAAACCTACAACAAGGTAGGTATGCCAGATAAGAAGAATAAACTTATAGATTAAAGCACAATTAAACCTAACAATTCCAAGTTCAAAAAAATGATTCACCATCTCGTCCTTCATATACCTACCTGCAACCTAAGAGATTTCTTTGTGACCAGAAAATATAAATAGGAGCTCAAACTAAAGCATAACTGGAATTTTTTCAGCTCTGACTTTCTCTGGTTCTGTTAATTTACCAAAAAGAAAAGTAAACCATAAGTAAATATACAGCATTGACGTATAGTTACACTTGAAAAGGACAAGAGCATACCTCAAGAGATCGTGCTGATTGGGAAAAAGTCAAATTCTCCAGATCACTTGAGAAAAGAAAGCTCATCATACCAAAAAGACCTTGCACAAAGCCATACTCATCGCTTTCTTCGTAAGGCCAAACCTATAAACAAAAATGTTGGCTCATATAAGCAGACTAAAAACATTTTTTAAAAAATGCTTGAAAAGCCAGCAGATAAAAGTTGTAGCAGAGAAATTTCTAATGCCGGAAGGGGAATCAAGAGCCACTCAGTAAATTTCGTAGTGCTTGAACTACATATCATTTAGATCACAGAACATCCAAAAGCCACTTGTAGTCATGCAAAAATATTAAAGAACTTACCAACTGAAAGTATCAAGCTAACTTAGTGTAGATACAATAAGCATCATGTTTCACACCTTTGAACCATAAAATCCAGACCACATTAGTAGCAAACGCGGTTACCTTGCTAAGTATACCAACAACAAGATTAATCTGCTCCATCGTCAATTCATCAGCTTCAGATATGTTTTCCTGAAGAACTTGATCGACAAGCAGTTGATGTCCTTTGATAAAATCCATGACTTCACGAACAACTTTATTCTTTACCTATCAAAAAAGATAAAAGAATGTTCATGCACAACATGCAAAGAAAATGAAAACCAGGATCATAGGGAAAGAAAGGAAAGTGACGGCAACAAACAATAAGCAAATCCAACACAAGGGAACAAACAAGTTTTATTCTCTCCTTGAAAACTTTTACCATCAAAGAACAAATATCACATTTGGCAACTATTTACGATCTTATGAAACCGGGATATAATTATAGTGATGATAAGCTTGTGATCAAACAAGCTTTAAGTCATACTAGGCTTGAAGGGTCTCATAAAGAATAATGACAAATACCATGGAATTACGCCTCAAGTTCCAAAAAGAAAAAACATTTCATAGATTTGCTATACACAGCTGGAACACTCATCACCATGCTAATTACACATGCGATCAGCTAAGAAGAATTGGGAAACTACTGACTCTCTTATACCCCCGTCGTTGGACAAGTTGCTGTTTCTGTATGTTAACAGGAAAGTTGATACATGATCTAAGAATAAGAAGGCTAACCTCAAAAAAGTCAGATGTATCAACTAATGATGTCAGAGAAAACACCAATCTCAACATAGGAGTTACGATCATTCGTTGACGGTCAATGTCCCCACCCAATGCTCTTCTAGGCTTTGTATCAACCCGTCTTAAACTTCCCTGCAGTTAACTTCAATTTCTGAGAAATTACAAAGAGCAAGAAAAATAGTACTAAAGAGCATAAGTCTAGAAGTATCACCTGCAAACCCACTGCCTTGCATGAAGCAATGTGCTCCAGAGCACCCATGGAAAATAGAACTTGGGCCCCAGATTTTCCATACTTGTGACTGATTCTTAGTAGCAATGCAAATTCAGCCTCAAGTGTACATGCTCTCTGCAATGTATCTAGAGAGCGTTTGCCATCCTAAATCATAAATTCATTTTAAATTAGATCTCTGACATATACACAAATAGTAGTGGTCAAGCAAAACACCCCAGGAAAAGAACCTGTGGGGCCTGAATATGCAATTTTTATTTTTACTTTTCATGCATAAGGATCAGGTGGTTAGCAGGATCATATAGACGCTGTGAAACCATATTTAGAATTGAGAATGCCTCAAGAAAAAAAAAAAAAATTCATCACTAACATTTGTGACCTCTAAAAAAAATCATCACTAACATTTTTGATCTCTAAAAAAATTCATCATTTTCTTTAACTGGAAACATTCATATTATGTAATGATTCGCAGTATAATCTTCCAAGAAGATATCTCATTACGTTTACAACAAACATTTGTGATCTCATGTTATGCAATCTAAATTTACATGTTCCTTGTGTAAAAGCATGATATGATGCAATACAGAGAAAATAGACACCTGGTAGGAAACATTGCTGACGTTCATTAAGCAGGATCTCAAAAACCCTCTACTTTGAAGTTGATTTAAGAAATATTTCTCATGATCAATACAAATCAATGCATCCAGAACATACAGTGATATTGTTTTCCCGGGTTCACTGCCTTGGGTTGCATCTTTTATGACCTGAAACATTGATATTAAACAACGATTATGTGAAACAGAAAGGAGAAAAGAAAAACAGCTATCGAACCGCATAAAGATCAAAGTTGTACCACGTGAGAATCTGAAAAATGAGAAAACATCATTAACAGAAAACAAAAAATAAATAACTAAATCAACAGTGAAGCAGAAAAAATTAGAATTTAAGTTAATAATAATATTTTAAAAAGAATCACAAAGAAAATAAAAAAATAAATCGTTAGAAACAATTAAGCCATTAATGGACCAAAAAAGATAAAAGGATATAAGAATAAAGCTATCGATAACTAGACTCAAATGAACTCATCTTCTTGATTTTCATTTGCTCAGTCTCATAAAAGTAGTGAATTCAACTCAGAGAAATATAAAATTATCTTATAGTGTAAACTTGAGGACATGGATATGAGCATCAAAATATTTGGGGACATGAATGAATCTGCTTCACGTTTATAGTCACACAAGAACTTGTTTGATTATAAAAGAATCAACAACAGAGCAACCATAAAGTGCAGGTGAATATTGTGAACTTCCCAATGGACAAGAGCGGCACATCTTAAAGTACCAGGAAAATAAAAATTAATAGCAGGGAATGAGTCCAACTAATGATAGCTTATACCCCATCCCACCTATGAACCCTGACCTAATTAGAACTTCATTATCCATTGAAATCCATTTAATCTTCTTATTGATGATAAAACATTGTTGTAAATCGAAGTTGATACCCACCAAATCCAAGATGGCTTGAGCCTCTTTCCTCAGTGTAGAGAAATTGGCATGCGTTAGTTCGGCTTGTTCTTTATCAATCTGGAAGAAAATATAACAGGATATTTCTTGATTAAATCTTTCTTTCATCAAAGAAAATAGCAAGGAAAAAGAAATGACTTCCCATACGACATAGAAACTACGTGCCTTCTGAAGATCCAGATCTTCACCATCTTGTTCATCAAGTAACAAAGATTGCAAAACTGTTGTCGGAACATCTGGAGCAAGCATATGTTGACAATACTGAAAATAGCTCAGTAGCAAGGCATATTGGCTGAACAAAGAATGATAGATCAAGGTCAGGTTCCAACAATAGAATACAAAAAGCAGAGACCAGAGCTCCTAAAAGAACCTACCGTCTCCTTAAGGCTTCTGATGATTCATTTCTCAGAATTGCCATTACAAGCTTAAACAATAGCGAGCGACAAGCACCATTTGACAATTGTTTCACCATTATAACATCAAGAAATGTGACACTATCGGAATTTAAACCACCAGGGCATAAAAACTTTTCATCTCGTAGTTTAGCCATGCATGTAAGTGCAACCTAGCATCGTTGAAAGTTAAACAAAGGTAATCAAAATAGACAACAAGAAAGGACAATCTGCAGGAATGACTTAAATGCAGATGGATCAACAATACCTGGCACAATATAAATGCCATCCTCAATGAACAGTCTGGAGAAGCAGAAGCACCAAGGCATGCATCAAGAATTCTGTCAATACCATATAAAAACAGTTACATAAAGTCTACAAAAGGAGGAGAAAAGTACTAATAGTGATAGGGGCTCACTGATATAGTATCTCAGATCGATTTCCAAGAGAAGAAATCCGCCTCGATACAGAGACCTATAAAAGCAATTTGTGGGGAAAAGCACAAAGTTAGAGAAAGCTTACTAAAAATTTCTTTCAACCATCTCTAAGAAGGGCAATACAAAGATTTTTCCCATTAAATTGTAAAATCTAGAACAAAGAAAGATATGTACCTCAACAACCTGTGACCATCCTGTTAGCATGTGAAGTTGGGCAGCTTGTTCTTCAAGGTTCTTATTGTACTTCCATCCCCATCTTAGTAACTGTTGAATTGCCTCTCTAACATCATTTAGCTCAGCTTCACTGCCAAAGTTACTCAACTGGGGATAAACAATATTGAATTTCTGGAATAACAAAGTAAAATCAGCAATGGCATCCTCCTTCCACAGTTTCAAGAAGAGAACATTAACGATAATAGTAAAATAACAAATCCTGATTAAAGAACACTAAAGTTAGTGACAAAAACCTTCCACAGTTTGTCACTGAATGAAGAGAGGTCAATCAAACGGTCGCCTCGCTCTGAATAATAGTAGATACCACCCTTTCCAGAAGCAGTTGGATTCCCAAGTATCTCCTCAGCCTATAACACAATGTTAATGAGAATATGGCATTTCTGGAGGACAAAAAAGGATCCAATTCAGTGGCTAGAAACTTACCAGCAAGTCATATTTCATATTAGAAACAATCTGAGAAAGCTTCATAGCAGTATCTGGAGATCTAAATTGGACAACTTCTAGCAACTCTAACACCTACATATATCCCAAAATAGAGAGTCAAATTTCCAGCAACAGAAATAAAAATAAGAAACCAGGTCTTACTTAACTTTCCTCAAGTACGTTATCAAGGCATATGATAAACACACAATACTCATTATACCAACTATAAACCATAAAAGAATTCATAAAGCATAATACAGGCTTAGGTTCAAGTCCACATTCCATTAGATAGTTTAGAAAATTGGATCGACAAAATATCTTATGGAGGTATAAGTCGAACAGCATTTGAATTGCTATGGAGGATGTGTGTGGGTGAGGGAGAGAGGAACATCGATACTGAAGGTCTAAATAAACAAGTTCCTATTGTAGGACGATTTCTAAAGAAAAGCATGCATGTGCTTTGTTCCAAGCTTTGTGTTTAATGACTAATAAACATGCATGTGAATTGTATCATCAACACGTGTTCCAAAAGAAGCCATCCCCTCGTATATACCTTGTTCTTTGACCCCAAGTTTTGTGTTTAAGGTACTTAACCTTTTCAAGAATATCAAGCGTTTTAAGAAATTTTCCTGTGTTGAAGTAGGCTATGGGACCTGGGAAATCCACCCAAGAGCATTGTCTTAAGGCCTTTTAGCAAATCAAAACTAGATTGTCTCCGCACCTGATAGATAGCTTGTTCTAAATATCAATAATAAAACACTACCACAATGAAGATGTACCGAGAACTAAACAATGCAAGCAATATGCATATAAGATTTTACAAGAGAAAGGGGTGGCAATAGAAAATGACAAATACAAAAGTAACTAACAATACCTTACTCTTGCTGATAGTTCTGGTTCCAGCATGTTCTGTGATATTTTGAACCATGAAGGGGAGAGACAGAGTGCGATCAGTATCTTCAATATGATCCCGCCCAAAAAGATGAGCAAGGATGGTCTGACATGCCTCTTGGTGAGTGGAACTACTCCCATAACCCGCATGCAATTCAATAGCTAAAAGCTTCAATAGCCATGCTCTCTGGGGGAGATAAGAGATAACATGATTGAAAATTGGTTTATGTAGCAACAATTGGCAAGCACCCCTAGATACCAGCACTTGATTCCTGAATCAGACATTTTGTAGCATGCATTGCGAATTCATGAGATTGCGTGCACAAGTGCTGGTATTGCCAAGGAATTACGAAAATAGGGGAAGTTTTGCCTAAAATCTAGAATATAACATCATCATCAGGTCTCAATGAAATCACTCTTGTTTCGATTTGCAAGGGGAGGGGAAAGGAGGGAAAGAAGGTATAAGAAACAATATATTTTCAGTTTGTTTCAAGGGCTTCACTCATCAACAATTAATAACAATACAAAAGGTTGGTTTAATTATGATCAATGTGACTGCCCTTTTTTTAAAAGAAAACATACCACTCCTATGACAAATAAGAAAAGTCACTTATAAACCCTGTAATTTCTTACCAAAAACTGTAAGCATAGAAATTGTACGATCAGAACAAACATTAGGAATAATACATGACGAAAATCATTAAAATTGGAATATTGCATAAAAGTACCTGATGGAGGGAACTGATGCGGAGTGCCTGGTTGCTATTTCGTTTAGGGAGTGGTGCTACACCGATAGCATCAAGGTGCTGTCATAATAATGATTAAAAAACAAAGGAAACAACAAAAAAAACTACGATATTAGCAGATATATATAATTTTTTTTCTTTTGTAATAGAATCTATGAGTATTACTAAACGGCTTTTAAATCATCAAAACATATGCATGTTGTACCTTAACAAAGAATTGATACTTTTTATTGCTCAAGAGATCCATGGTAGGACCACACGTTAACGGATCCAAGCACAACTCATAAAGTAGCTGCGCAAAGCAAATAGTCAAATTCTCAACAGAAAATGAGAAAGAGACCCCAAAGAACAAGTAAAAAAGAAGGGGGGAAGGATAGATACATTTAATGTTTAATGTTTAGTAAAAGGATATAAGAAAAGTGATCAGATGGCACCTCACCTGAAAACCAAATTCGTGAAGCAATGCATTTACATCTGGCTTTGAAACCTTCTCCAAGATTTCAAGGATAATCTTCAAGCAACTGAAAATGACATAATAAATGCACAATCAAAGATGAAAACATAGAGATAATAAAAGTCAACAGAGGCAAGATAAAAACAGCTAACCTGTAATGAAACTTTGGCTGTAAAACTGTCCGTTCAATAGGGGCATCAAGATCAAATTTAAGCAGTAAATGTGTGAT
The DNA here is from genome assembly GCA_030444775.1 of Atalantia buxifolia. Classification (NCBI taxonomy): domain Eukaryota; kingdom Viridiplantae; phylum Streptophyta; class Magnoliopsida; order Sapindales; family Rutaceae; genus Atalantia; species Atalantia buxifolia. The sequence continues at coordinate 13,609,001 of CM059834.1, read as the reverse complement.
ATTTGGAGCAGGCCGACTAATATTATCAATTAGAAGCTGCCAAAACATATAAGAGAGTATATGTAAACATTATAGATGATTGTTGAAAACATTCTTTACATCTTAAAGTAAGGATATGAGAAAACCTGCATTATGAGAACCCCAGGATCATCACCACTTTTCTCTATAATTTGACTTTCTTCTGACCGCAACTCAAGGCAAGCTGCATAATCCTCCACCAAACTACTTGCAGCATTGTACTTTAGGAGTAACTGTACAAGCCCAACCATGCGAGAACTGTCGTCCCAAAGTAGTATGAAAACAATATTAAATCAGTCAATCATAAATTAGACAAAAAAAAATAAAAGAAATTTGACGCACAGGGAATACCTTAAAATACTCATGATTTTGATAGAACACTGCTGTATTTGTGGAAGAAAATCATATCTTACGTACTCCAATAGAGCTACAATTTGATTATGATCTTGAGATAGTATAACATCCACGGGCTACACAGAAAATGAGCAAGAAATGAAAACCTCACTGAAGTTGTTTTCACATGACTAAGGCATAGACATATCATGAGAAGATAACTTCTCAGGAACTATATGATACTTCACCATTCATGAATTTGAAGATTGACATTTGTTCCACCTAGCTAAAATGTTCAGCAAAGATCCAGCTTTTCTTTTTCCCTATTGAGAAAAAGCAAACCACCAACATCGAAGTAATTACCTGGTATAGAGGACGCCAGAAATCAGAAAGAAGTAAATCCTTTTCAAAGACAAGGATTACAATTTCCAAAGACAGTTGCACAGCCTTTTCTAAAAGTGGGCCATATATTTGACTAGTCCGATCAGTAATGATTGAATCAACTCCAGGCTGAAGTATCCCCATAATATTTCGGAAAACAGCCTTGCCACTCATGAAATCCTGAAAAACATAATATCAAATACAGCAAGAAGATGAGCTCAATTACTAGCACAACCTCAAGTCTGACAATGCAGCTCCACTAGTTAATAAACTAGATAAACAACAATATTATGGAAGGCAATCAGCCAAAGCATCTCTTTGCTGTAAAGACAGAATAAATCCAAGGAGATAAAGCATTATTGTCAAGCCGAATTGGAATGACACAATTTCATAACCATTTTTTCTTTATTCTGATATCTCAAAAATCCCCTAAACACAAACAAGAAACTTGTATCTACCTACTACTTAGGAGGCTCCAAGAAATCAAACCCCAGACCCTGTGGGAGCAACCCCACAAGCACCAACTTATCTGAGTTTTATATCTAAAGATTGTACCAAAGTTGTAGTGCAAGTAATAAATATCTTTAGCACAGAAAAAATAATTGTGGAAATAATATAGACAATATTAAACAATGAAATCAAATAGAGAGGTAGAAATGGCAAAACTGTTTGATATCCGTGCATGTTACTAGTCGCTAATGTTAACATCAAGCCATAAACATTAGTGACTGGTAATATGCATGTGCTTTGCTCCAAGCATTGTGTTTAATGTTCTCTGCATAACTGTTTATTTCTAAGTCTTTTTTCATACACAAACACATATATGTACGAAAACTGGCTTATATTGATGGTGTGAAAGAAGAAGAAACCATCAAAACAATATGCACGTACTTTTAGCAACTCCAGTACAGGAAGCTGCATCTGAATTGGAGATGATTGAGTAAGTGTTGATGATTGTTCCACAGCATTGTCAATATCTTCTTCTTGAATGTCATACATGTTCAATATCCTGCACAGTAAATGATATCAAACATAAATATCAAACCAAATCTAGTCATAGTTCAGAATTCAATAAACTCACTGCCTCTACAGAACTGGACTAATATTTATTCAAATATTTTTGTGTGGGAGAATTCTAACAGATAGAGAGGTAGAAAAGCCATTAAAAGCAAGCATGTGATTGCAATTGAAGAAAGATAAAGACAAGTTGATTAGATAGCCAACCTAAATGTCTAACAAAATAAAAATAAGTCAAGTAAAATATGTAGAAGCTCAAAATCACAGGGAAAAGCTTCCAGAATAAACTATGGGATATACTCACATATGAAAATGCTTGAGACAAGCAACAACCAATTGCCATTTCTCACAAGGGTCTGCATAGGCTCTTTGAGGGAAAGGCCCAAACACGTGATCATATACGAACCTAAAGATGCCAACAAATCTGCAAAAACAGACGCTTAATATTAAAGTTACTAAGGAGGGGAAGACATCCTAATACCCAGAAAAGAATAGGACACCAAATCCAATACCTACGCCCTCTGTCGCTTACGTCTTTTTCTTCAGCAATTAGAGCATTTAAGAGGTTAAGGAAAGATATTGTCGAAGGGTATTGCTCCCTCCTCGCTTCTATTTCATTCAGTTCAAATTGCATATCGTAAACCTGTCAATGACACCATATGACATAAGCTCGTACAAATTACAAATAAGACAAGCACTATTTCCTGTAATAATTAATGGTGATAGTCCAAGCATTTTGGAAGGCTTGCCTGAACGCAGCATAGTTAACAACTTAATATACATCCATTTCCTAGACCATTTTCTCATACCACCTCTTAATTTAGATAACAAAAAATGCCATAACAAGATTTATGGGCATTACCACAGATCAAATTCAGCAATATATATAATGAGAAAAGTCATGTATTTTATTTATTTTATTTTATTTTATTTTTTATAAGAAACTATAAATTGATTTAATGATGATGAATTGTACCAATCACCATTAACTTTGTGAGAAAGAAAAATAATGAAAACTTTTCCGTGGTATACAAAATATACCAATCACCCCTCTACGATACTAGACCAGCCTAGACACCTATCTCAAAACACTCTCCCAGCTTAGATGAATGAAGGAAAAAGATGAATCTATGAAAAGTAAACATCTTTAATGTGCACCTATAAACATCGATAAATTACATTATAAAAAGTATATGTATCACATAAGACAATAATGAATGTTTGTTAACAAAATTCATGCAATATTTGTCGTCCTATATAACTGAAAATAGAAACTATGAAAAGCAAACATCTTTAACGCACACCTATAAACATCGATAAATTACATTATAAGTATATGCATCACATGAGACATAATAATAATCAGCAATTGGACAACCATTAAATTGATGCAAAAAGAATAAACAGAGGTGAAGAGTAAACTACGATGAATATTGTTAACAAAAAAAGGAAGCATAGCTGCAAAAAGTAAAAAGACAATCTTGGACAGGCAAAGGGAGGGTGTGTGTGAATCAATAATGTAATACTACATCAATTAACATTAACCATGAATTCATATTTTTTTATCAAGTAACATTCATTTGGTCCATTTCATCTGGTGGTATAAGGATTAAAGAACCAGTGGACCAATATCACGTACTATGGTTCGTAAAATATATACTTCATCTTATGAAAAACAATGGCTTCACAAAAAGACAAGAAAAACTCATAAACAAAGAGAGAAAGATGTGCATCCCAAAACCATATGTACAAGGAGTACATCCATTTGTCCAAATTTCTATATGAATCAAACTCCGGTTTCTCCCATCCATAGCCATTTGTCCAAATTTCCATATGAATCAAACTCCGGTTTCTCCCATCCATAGCCATATGTCCAAATTTCTATAGGAATCAAACTCCGGTTTCTCCCATCCATAGCCATTTATTTAAGGAAGATGCTACTATTTTTCACATCTGGCTTGTTGCTTGGTTTAATGGTGGTTTGAAGTGTTCATATTTATCTAGTTTTGACCGATTGGTATATTATAGTATGTGCGAGTTCTTGACAGTTAGTCGTACGAGCTATTTAAATTGCCAACTCTTCTAGAACATGACTTGAAAATATTTTATGCTCTTCTACAATGTATACATTCGAACACCTCCCCCAACCCCCACCCGCTTTTAACCGTTCCCTTGATGAAGCTAAGAGGCACACATAGAGGTTTATGGACCTATACAATGGGATGTAGCAGTTTCATCTTCTATCTTGGTGTACAACCTGTAATCCTTCCTTTTTGTGTATTAATGTTTTTGAATCTAGAAATTCATCATGTTTTGGCATAAGTAATTATAATGCCACAATATCAAATAAAAACCAAGCAAAGACATTAAGCAATAAGCAAGAGAAATAAATACTATGCCCTAAGCTGATGCCTTCCAAGTACCCTTCATCAACCAAATACCAAATTGTTACATTGCACAAAAAACTAACCTGCCCTGCAATTGGTTGTGCAGTATTCCCAACATGAGTCCCAACAACTACAGGTAGATCATACTGCTCAAGAAAACGCCAAATGTTATCCTTCATGACAGGGGAAACATGAATGAAGGCAGCAATTGCATTCCGCAGGGCACCCTGAGAAAGCATGTAGTATATTTGATTTTAAATGGAATGCATAATATTTTAGTGGAAGCTTCTAATCTGCAAATGCTATACTAGAATATTCTCAGCATTAATCACAGCTATTGACCTTTAGATAAGGAGGCACATTTTCATAACTAAGGAGCTTGAATAATGGTTCAATGTCAGGAAACCAGTTCTTCCTTTCAATAGGATTTCCATTTTCCATAACCTGCAGCACACACCAGAAAAACAAAGTATTCCTTTCAATTAAAGAAAAAAGATCAAGGTGATGCATTGGTACATTCAGAAACGAGATGGGGGAAAGAGGGAAAAAAAAATAGCCATACAACCTAAAGTTTGGAAAGAAAGACCCCATTGGACAGTGCAGAAACTCTAGTTGTTTTTGGAAGAAAAAGAGGAGTTTTTTGTGTGTGTGTGTGGGGGGGGGGGGGGTTTGAAAAGGGCAAGCAGGAAGAAATGGCACACAACCACAAAGTAATTCTGTTTATGCACAAGAAGATATTCACTAGAACAGCAAAATGAGTTAATGGATACTCATCAGCCCAGTTATCCTGACAACCCTCAAATTTGAATGCAATAGTAATTAAACAACATGAAACAGATGAACCAGCCACATAAAAAGCAATCAGCTATATATAGACATCTGCATACAGAAAAATATTGCTAGAAAAAATAATCCTAAAAGGGATGATAAATTGAGCAGCTGTGCAGGTAAAGATGTCAAACCTTCTGAAGGACATTCAAATATGCAACAAGTGCTTTTGCATCCCCCTCTTGAAAATCTGGTAACAGGGCCCCACCAGTTTGAAGAGATTGTTTGAACTTTTCATCATAAATTGATAAGCAATCAAACAATGTTCTCCACCCAATGGAGCGGAATGCTTTACCCTGGAGCAACTCATAAACCTTTGAAGCACCTTCTTGACTAGAAGCCTGAAAAGAACATCATATCAAGGAATTGAGTATAAGACATCAAAACAGAGGGTAAATAGGCATGTCTCACATATTTAATTACAATATTCTCCTACCAAGGTACTCAGCATTTTCAAGAAGCCCACAAGTGTTTGAAAATTTGTATGATCCTCTCCCGCAAAAACCACAAATGTCCACAGGACATCATTGCCAGACAATAGCTCTGGTTCCTTCTGAAATTTGTTTCAATTACAGTCATCATAACAAAATAAGCAAATGATGTAGCAAGATAGCACAGAATTTTTAAAAAAAATTAATTAATTAATTAATTAATTAATTAATTGTTACAGCAGAAAGTTATTGATATAGAAGAGACTCAGGATATTTTGATGCAATTAATACCTGTTACAAATCAAATGAAAACTTAAGTCTAAAGAAAAAGTTTCCGAATTTACAATAGAGGAGCCTATTTAAGCGTCACATAACCAACAAGAGTGTGAATGAAGAGATTTAAAAATTGGACACAAAGTTTTGGAAAATTGACAAATCAGTGTTATAGGCTTAGTCCAAAAAGCGAAGTTTTTTTGTTCAAACAACAGTCTAAAACTTAAATTCTTTCAACATTTACTTAGATTGCTAATATATTAAACTAAGAAGAAACAAGACTACATTCTTTAGTTTGAAATTCTTTCAGTGCCACATTTACTGTAAAACAAACCTGATAAATTTCACTGACAAATTCCAAGAGAGAGACAAAAGGCAAAGGGCCTATTTCAGTATCCTGTTGAGAAGCCAAGTTGCTATCCACAAAATCATGTGATCCAGCCATACGATATGAATTAAGCACACTCATGGCTTTATCCTTTGATTCTTTGACCTATAAAATAGTATTACAAAAAGCTTTATCAAAGTAATAACAATCATAATTCAAGATAAATCTCTTCAAGACCAACACACGTAGAGAAGCAGAAGAAGATCTGGGTTCCATGCATGAAGCGTTAATGTATTAAAATTAGCTGACACCAGGTCACAGAGACAGCAAGTTCCTGCTTTTTGTTACAGAAACTAAATCATCTTTGAATTTGTAGACATGAATTCCAAATGCTACAAAAGGGCTACTAATAGTATTAGAAAGACCCTACCAAAAAAAGCAATAAAAAATTGACAGATATATGAGATAATTTAGTGGCAAACTCATTTGATAGACATTTTAGTTGTCCTCCAAATAATACCATCTAAAGTGTCAATTTACAATAGAGTAGGAACCAGAAGAATTCAGCTGACCTTGTCCCTAGCAAGTTGGTGAGATAGGAAGCAAGTAATCAGCTTGTGCAAGTAAGCATTATTCATGTAGACCATATCCTCGTCATCGTTCTGTAGACATTAAAAATAGACAACAGCTTTTAAACTATTCCAATAGCTAATCAACTATTACAAGTATCAACACGTCCACCACATGATAGACAAGAAACCAAAAAAATGACCATTATCCCATATTGAGAAACTAAATCTCAATATGTACAACCTAGAGTGCACAATTTGCTTAAAAGAGAAATAAAAAAAAAGTGCTGCCAGACCAAACAACATTAGAAGATGGGAACAATAAATAGCATGAATGTGGAAAAAAAAATTGTTACCAGAAAATTTACAAGAGAAGAAATTTAGTAAGATAACCCGGAGGCACGGTATCAAGAACGCACCAACAGTGCAAAATAAAATAGTTTCAACAGTATGATATATGAACTTTCCAAAACATCCGGCATAGAGTCAATGACCCAGCACAAACGTGCAAATGACTTTTAAAGGATACATTTCACAGTCAAATGGAGCAAATAACCATAGCTGCAAATTAAGAAAGCACTTGAGTAAATTTGAAGTTGTTGAACTATATAAAGAAAACAATTGTCTTGAAGGTGCCTTACTAAGAAATGAAATTTTTTTGACAAAAATAATTAGATGACGAAAACAGACCTGGTAGGCAGCAGTTCGTAGAACTTTATCAAGTAAAAACTGGAAAACATTATTCGAGAAAATTGTTTCCAGACATGAGCGTATATTACTCAATTCACTAGATGAAGAACTTGAAACTGTTTCCCTTGCAGCAATCTCATCATGTATCAGCATCAAGTGTACAGCCCAAGCAAGCCTTACGCCGCCAACAAAGCCCTCCACAATTGGATCACTTCCTGTGGCCATCACCTAAAGCAAGGAAAATCATCAGCAACTACCAAATCATCAAATACGAAAGGTTACCACGAATGGTTAAGAAAATTTCCGTAATTGTTAATCTTACAATTTCATGAAACTCCTTCCTAAAAGAAGCATCACGGGACAGAACAGATGATTTATCAGGTACTGTACTCAGAGCATCTGATATGAAAGCAATGACAAGAGAAAAGAGAAGGCTAAATGTAATCTGCATTGGAGGAGGAAAGGAAAAATATAAGATTAAGTGGCAAGGCAAAAAATTTGAAAACACAAGTCCATGTTTGTAAAGATACATGCAGCGCTGCAAACAAACAAGCAGTACATATCCATAGAGTCAACAAAAACAAAAGGCATGCCTGATGCTTCAAGGTGTCATTGTTCTCTCTAAGTTCTGCAGCACTATCCTTTAAAGCAGAAAAGGCATCCTTTACGTCTTTTGGGCCTGCAACAAGCAAATTTTACAATGTAAGTGCATAATACCATAAAATTATTCTCCTTCAAGCAGAAACAACAAAGCATCCATAAGAGAGATGAGTCCATTCATAATGCTGAAAAACATCTTGAGTCCATTCATAATGCTAGAAAAACTAACTTAATGTCATGGTGAGGGCCAGAAATATTTGTCACCTGTCCTGGTAACTTAGCATCTAGAGTGAGAAAGGAGAGTAGAAAGTAATCACATTTCAAAAATACTGTAACAAATTATTAGTTCTTGATTACGAAGATCCTACCAAAACCCTGAAATACTAGAACTCAGAGGTAATTACATAAGTTGGAGGCACTGACATCAAACTAACATGCCACAAACCTTCATCAAACACAATAGAACATCTAATCCCATCAAAAGTTTTTGTCACTTACTTGTCCGCACAACCAGAACAGAGAGGACAAGGCAGTGTCCAAGTATTAGTCTTTCCCTATAAACCACAGCTCTGCGCTCAACAAGAGCACCTCTAGAATCAAGAACATAGCGCTCACAGAGGGGACCACCCAAACCAGCAGGTTCTTCCCGATTGAGTTCCTAAAACCAAACCCGAAAAAAAAAAAAATTGTGTCAAATTCTAAATTGATTTGTAAATTCAATACAATATTAAATTAAATAATAGGAGATTGTAAATGAATGTTTCTTTCCCACACCTACTCTCTTAACATTGTTGGAACAAAATTTAAGATTGTATGCCTTGATATGAAAATATTTTATACATGAAGCCACAGTTTGATTTATATGTAAGTCTTTTTATAGATACAAATTTAATGTTAAACAGAGATCAATTCTCGTATTTGGTTCGCGAAACAAAGAACCACACCAAGAAATGCATGAAACAATGCTGCAAGTGGACTCCTATGATCAACATTGGATTCTAATGCTGAGGTAGAAGAGGATAGCATTCCAAGGATTTGAAGATGTATCTATAAAATTAAAAGTGCAGCTTGAAAGATGTCAGAGAATCAGAATATGGTAGCTTACAGGTTAACAAATTGCTACCAGAAGTTTAAATTTATCACATAAATTCGAACCTTAACAAAGTGAAAATGAAATAAATTATAAACTTCCAGCCAAGACTATGAACTCTGAACAGCATGACAAATAGAGTTGCTCCGTGAACAACATTTGAAATAACTTAATACCAAGAACACTTTGCCATCCAACACTGACAAGGTTATGAGTATATTAAAGAAAGATATTTTAAACAATAAGTATAAAATCAAGTCCATGACAGAAACGATTAATCAACACAAAAGCTGGGACTTTCCATCGCCAAGAATATAAAAGTAGACATTGCGCTAATAATTTAAAAAATATATATATTATAAACCCATTAGTGTATTTTCATCTCATCAGCCAAACAAAGATGATTCGCTCAAGGAATTTTAGAAGGGACTAAAGAAAGCAAAGCAGAAATGGACTACCCGAATGACATGCACAACTAAGTAGGTCCCCCCCCCCCTTTTGTTTCCAAAAATCATGAAATACTGCATCCAGAAAATCTCAGTACAAGACAATGACCCATAAACCACTCAGAAATTCTTCACATTTACAAGGCATTATGTAAAAGGGAACATCAAATTCATTCAAACCTTGATAAGGGAAATCAGCCGCTGTCTCAGCCCTATATTAACAAGATCTTCCAAATACTTCTGAATGTCAACCACAATATCCTCTTCAAGTCCCTGATCAAGCACAACAGCCTACAAAAGCATCATTGTAACAATTCTTAGCAGAGATTGATGAAAGGCCAACTAAAACTGTATCGGACAAGGATGGTTGACAGGGTTACGGGTAGGAACCTACTCTGAATAGTATATAAAGAGCTGTTATTAGATCTCGTCTCTCAGTGTACCAGAGTCCAGATGCAAGACGTAAGATTTCTATTGGATCTCGGCCCATTAGACCACACTAGAAATAAAAGAAAATTTAAAAACATAAATTTAGTTCAAATACATAATAAGCTGTATACATCACAGAAAAATATGAGTAGCAAATAGATCATACCTCTTGATTGGCAGAAACAAGCAAACGAACGCAATCTACTTCATTGAGATGGAGGTCATCACTCAATTTCAATGCCTGTAATAATTTTAAAAAAAAACAAAAAATCAAAATAAAAACAATAATAAAGACAACATAGGAAATTGAATCAAATACTGTAAAGTCTGCAAAGCATGGTTCCCTCGAGATTCAACACTAAGTGAAGCGCCATATGCAAATAATCCAGAAAAACAAAATCAATTCAAATACAATAAAGGGGGTGAACTAGAGACTAAACTTTCATGAATACGGTATAAAACAGAACTAAAAAATTAGTGATATCTACATAAGCAAAAGCAAATAACTTTAAAAACACAATTAGTTCCAGAAAGAAAAATGTTTACATTTACTAATTAATCAAACAGTTCAAAGAACTAGAACTGAATGACCATCAAACTGAAGACACACAACCATAAAGTCAAACCATAGTGCAACGACCACAAGAACCATTAAATGCCTAAAGAATTAAGAGCAGATTGCAGTGGATTCAGGGACCAAGTGCAATATTAAGAATAGAGATCAGCTTGACATTGTGCGAGATTGAATAATTTTCAAATACAGGGAGTAATAGCAAAAGACCCATGCATCCAAAAAATGCTCCTCTTAAATTTTTTTACATTTTTCTATATTTGAATCTTCCACGTTTTTGTTTTCCTACTGTTGTTCAGTAATGTTATACACTTAATACTTTTTATATATAATTGTTAGTCTTCTTTCAATCAATGAATAAAATTTTCAGTTCTTACTACTAAGTTTCTCCATATTCTGCATTTATGTTTTCATCCTTTTTACAATGAATTGGTTATGTATATGTTATCTTCATTTATTAGATTTGATTAATCATTAAAACCTTTATCAAATAATCAAAAATGTTTCTTTACAACAAAAAGCTTTTGAATTAAAAAAAAATCATTTAGGAATTGACATAATATATGCCAATGAAGCTAATGACAGAAAGTTTATAATTCCAAAGTGGATTTTCTTTTTTCTTTGACAATGTGGTTGACAATGAATTCCCACAATAGACGAGAGTGCAAGCACTCCATTTCAACATTTGTGCCTTTTACCGTAAAATATATGAAAGGACTCCACAATCTAAATGTTATCTCCATGATTATGAAGAATTTAACACCAATTGATAAGCTATTTTGAAACAAAAAAATGGCAATTAAAAATATACACAAACAGTTCAGCTGTTTCGAATCCACTAATAACAACATAGTAAGGAGACATCCCAAAGAATCTCTTTCGATCAAGAAGCAACTGTTTCTCCAAACAGTTAATACAATGCGAGATAATGCATGCTAGGTTAAAAAATAGCATTATAATATGAAAGGGACATATCAGTCAAAAAATTTAACACGGTAACAAAACTTACAATCTGAACATCCTGATCATCGAGCGAAATAGGCGGTGAATCCGGAAGCCTAACTTCTCTCGACTGCACTTGTGCTCTGTCAGACGGTTTCGGAGGCTAAAAAGGTAAAACAAAAATATTTAAAAAAATATTAAACTAACATTTTCTTTTCTTTTCTTTTCTTTTTTTTTTTTGTAAGTTGCAGGGAAGCAAAAGAAAAGAAAAAGAAAGTATACCGGATATGAGAGGAGGGACTTAAAAGACGAAAGAGAGTTGTGAATGGCGTGAATGAGCTCGATTCGTTGAGCTGGTGACGGAGGCGAAGGACCAAGGAGTGCGGATTCGATTGTGGTGAGAAGTTGCTTTGTTGACACCATTTGTGAATTTCTGGTTCTTTCCCACTGCGTTGAAACCCTAGGATTCAGAGAAAGCATGGAGCATGACAATTTGGGGACAAATTGGGCGGGAAATGGGGGACGAGTTGAGGGTGTGAGTGATGTAAAACCCTATATAAAGCCCTAACAGTTGTTTTTGTTCCTGGTCTGCTCTTCCGGGGCCAGTAGACTCCAAGTGAAAAGGGAAGCGGACGCATGCAAGTAGTAACTAATAAATAATTTTCACTTACATTTGAGTGCGGGGGCACGGTAACAGTTTTTCTTTTCTTTTCTTTTTTAATTTTTTTCCTGCACCCTTCCAGTAAAAAAGAGAAGTGAAATAAAGGAATTCAAACTTGAGTCTTGTCACGGAAAACCCCTCCACAAGACAAGATCACCACATCCCATTCCAAACTAGTTGAGCCAAACTTCCGCTCGATTCTATGTAATTGCTTGATCTTAAAGGTGGCCTCCAAACTTGACATGTAAGAGTTTATATTTTGTTGTTTTGCTTCGGTCGTTAATAGTTTGATCATTTTCAGACAACAGTAGATAGAAACAATGCTCATAACGTGTCCTATTAAAAGCAAGAAGGCAAGAAATGTAAGGCCTAAGCCATCCGCGCCAAAATAAATGATTTTTTTTTTTAAATTAAACTACTAATTGAACTGGATTGTATTATAAAATATATGTATATCCACATCTTAAATTGTAATATAATTGTATATTGTAACTATAAGTGCTAAAGATATATAAAAACTAATGCATTAATACATATTACAAAAATCATCCAAAAATAAATAAAAATGCTATGTATTTGAGCTAGTGTAAATTCTAACATACCATTATTTGAGAGTCATGAAATAATCTTATGAAACCCAGAAAAAGGTTATTGATCTAAAACTAAAAATATAATAATTAGTGGCACTTGATTACTAACAAAATCATGTGCCCAAAAGTTGAATAAAGTAAAATAATAGTTATGAACCTAACAATAAAAAATTAAAAAAAAAAGCACGATGACTGAACGATAGATATTTAGACCTAAGATTTTAACCAAAAACGTCAAGTTGTTATCTGCAACACCATCCAGATGACATGACATCTATACATTTCCTCATAAACAACGTCTCATCTTCTATGTTGAATTCCAAATAATTCTAATAATTTTTTTAATTTTATTAATTACATGGAATAATAATTACTACAATTGTATTTGTAAAAAAAAATACAAGCGAATGGAATATCTAAATCCCAATTGTTGCAGCTTACTCGTCTATTAAATGGTGAGTATTCTCAAATCCAAATCCAATCCATCATATATTGAATTTTATATAAGACATCCAATTTAATCCAATCATTTATTGAAATCTAATATAATCCAAACCAATGAAAAGTGAAATCTGATTTGCTCTGATCCGAGCAATGCGATGAAAACAAAAATTTTCAAATAAAAATCATCGATTACACTTCGGATTCTAATTTCTAACTACTAGTGTGTGTGTGTGTGTGTACACGCGCACGACTCGTGCTTTTTATTATACTATGGTTGGAGAAAAACTACTGTTGAAATTTGAATATTTTTAATTTATAATATGCATTATTATTATTGTTGTTGTTATTTATACTTATGCAAGATTAGGTTTTAATTTTTTTAGAAAAAAAGGCTTTATTTTTTTATAATGTTTAATACAAAACGACTACAACGAAGATAACTCGTTGTATTTTAGTTATTCGACAAGAAGACATGTCGTTTTCCTGAAACGGCATGCCGTCCTCATAATTCACATGCAGCTGCCATGCAGAAAAGTATGCACTGATGCATACTATTTTTGACTCGTCATTTATGTTATAACAAAGAATGTGAAGATGTTTGGCGAATAAATATGACATCTGTGTATTTTCTCTTAAATGATAAGTCACCTTTTACGTTGAATTTCACATGGTTTTAAAGAAAATTTTTTTTTATTTTAACAATTACATGGAATAATAATCATTACAATTATAATTGCCAAAAAAAAAGAAAGAAAGAAACAAGAGCGAGTCGAATACTTGAGTCCCAATTGTTGTAGGTCACTCATTTATTAGATGATGAGTTTTATAATTTAAAAATGGCTTATTTACCATCCAGTTGATTTGTTACTCAAATTTTAATATTTATTACAGTAAAATTTCATGACTTGTATTTTTTATTATTATATGGTTGGAAAAAAACAACAATTAAAATTTGAATACTTTTAATCTATACTCTGCATTATTATTATTATTATTATTATTATTATTATTATTATTATTATTATTATTATTATTATTATTATTATACAAAATTTATATTTTTATTTTTTTGAGAAAATAAGGTTTAATCTTTCGAGAGTGATCAATACAAAGAAGACTACAATGAAGATGACTCATCGTTTTATTGTTATTCCATAAAAAGTCATGTCGTTTTCCTGAATAATTCAATCAACAAACATGCAGAAATGGTATACACCAGGAAACCTCAAGTTATTCAACAGTAAACAAAAAAGCAATGTGACATCTTTTTATTTCGTCATAAACAACTTGTCATCTTCTGTGTTGAATTTCACATGATTTTAATAAAAAAATTTTAATTTTAATAATAGTAGAGTATAATAATCATTACAATTGCAACTACAAAAAATTAAAAAAAAATACAAGTGAGTCAAACACTTAAGTCCCAATTTTTGTGAGTCACTCGTCTATCAAATAATGTGTATTCTCAAATTCAAGTACAATCCATCAAATATTAAATTTTACATTTTGCATCCAATTCGATCAAATTACATATTGAAATCCAACATAATCCAAACCAATGAAAAATGAAATCTATTTACTTCGATCGGATCAATGGAATAAAACAAAAATTGCAAATAAAAATCATCGATTGGACCCTAAAGTTTCGACTACTAGTGATTAACACACACACACACACATCGACTTCTTCTATATTTCATGACTCTTGTTTTTTATTATAACGTAGTTACAAAAGAACAATAGTTGAAATTTGAATATTTTTAATTTGTATTATTATTTTTTACACTTATTTTCTAAGAGTGTTCAATACAAAGAAGACTATAACAAAGATGACTCGTCATTTTTTGGTTATTCATTATGACATCATGTCGTTTTCCCGAAATTAGGTTAAACAACATGTCATCCTTATAATGTACATAGCTGATGCAGAAACATTATGCGCCAATGCATAATATTGCTGCCTCGTCATCTTCTATGTTGAAATCCACATGATTTTAATAAATTTTTTATTTTTAACAATTATATGGAATAATAATCATTACAATTATAATTGCAAAAAGAGAAATACGAGTAAGTCGAACACTTTAGTCTCAACTATTGCAAATCATTTATCTGTTAGATGATGAGTTTTTCTCAAATCCAAATCCAATTGATCATATATTGGATTTTATATTTTGCATCCAATTGTATCCAATCGCTTATTAAAATCCAATATAATCTAATCCAATGAAAAGTGAAATCTAATTTGTTCTGATCCGATCAATGTGATTAAAACAAAAATTTACAAATAAAATTTGGCAATTGCACTCCGAATTTTTTATTACCAACAATTTATACATACATGCATACATACATACATACATATGTACATATATATATATATATATATATATATATAAAATGTATGAATGAGTAGAAATACTAAGGGAACAAGTGTAAGTCAAGCGTCTATTGTGATAATAAAAGAATCATCAAACTTCTTAGTAAACCAATTTTTAGCTGAGTTTCTTTTTAGATCATTTATATTTATATTTTTAATTACATTCCAGATCATATATATATATTAATTACATTGCACCCCATTTCTCTCGACCCTCAATCTAAACACACCACTTGAATTGGAACCCACGAGCTCTCACTTTCACAAGTGTTTGTTTGGTATAGTTTATGTAGTGGCTATAAGTATTTATTCATTCTCATAAGTCCTTTTCAAACTTTTTGTTATTGTTTGATTGTTTTGCACTATAAGTTATTTTGTTTCTAGTAGTAAAAGTTTAAATTTTGGATTTTTGGGAGCAAAGATTGAAAAGTTTTTTTAAAATATTAAAATATCATTTACTTATTTAATAATTTTATTTTATTTATTTCATAATATAACTTTATAAAAACTTTTATATTATAATAATTTTATAATTTTTAATAAAAATTATCATTAATAATTAAATATCTAAAATTTTTTAATAAAGACAATTCTACCAACAAAAGCTCGATATGTGTGAAAGCATAAAGTTTAGTTGTCTTATTTAAAAAAAAAAAAAGAGTTACTCATATGAAAACAAATCACCAGGCCAAGCTTGGGCTTTGTCAAGCCCGGCCGGAGCCCAATAGGAATGACATCACAATTAAGTGTTGTTTTTTTTATTTTTGAAAAAGAAAAAAATGCAGTCAGAGCAACGCCTAAGGGCTCAATCTCCAACTGAGCAGTCCAACAAAAATCAGACCAGCCGACCAAGACTGACAGAAAGCTTCCCAAAATCCAGCCCAGAAATTTTTTTGACCAAGTTAATCATGAGGTCTACATAAGTTACCTAATCAATAAGAAGTCAAAAAAAAGTGGAACGAAGTAGAATGATCTTTGGATTTAAATCGTCAATCACCACTAAAATCTTACTAATGAGAGAATCTTGACCTTATGATATTGGATTAACTAAATTAGGTTTTACTTTTGATTGGTTTGAAATGTTTTGAATTTTAATAAGTTGTCAGGTCAGATTTGATTCAAAATATAAAATCTAATATACAACGGATTGGACTTAAATTTGAGAAAATCTAACGGATTTTAACCATTGAACATTTCCTACTATAAAAGTATATTTAGATAACTGAAGTTTATTATCTTGTTATTGTCACCATAATTGTAATTATGGTTTTAATTGTAATTAATAGTGGTAGTTGTATATAAGAATTGCTTCTACAAGTACTATTAAAATTTGAGAAACAAATTTATTGGATAGTAAATAAGTAATTTTCAAATTATAAAACTCGTGATCAAGATTGAATATTATAATTTTGACATAATGTGACATTATGAGAACAAGTTTCAGCTAATGAAGTGATTTATTTGAAGCCAGTGAAACCAATATTCAGTTACTCTGATGTTGAAAGTGTGATTTAAAAGAAATCAAGAATTTTGGCTGTCAAAAGTAATCGGTGCCTCAAATGAAGAAGCCGCATTATTTGATTTTTTAAGTCCATGGTATTGAAACTTTTAGGCAAAATTTTGCCTAAAAAAGAAGCTCTCATTTGAGAGCTTGACATCCAAAAATTGAAAGTATTCAATTGGTGAAAATAAAGAAGCATTCGGGCTTTTAAAATGAAGAGAAATATTCTTAAGTATGTAGATATATTGTAGGAACATTTGGCTTCTCAATATGAGAATTACGAGTTTGTTTTATAAAAAAATATTTATCTGGATCATGTATTTGGGATTTCGATGAGAAAAAATTATTTTTGAGAAATGTGGTTGTAATAATTTTTTATATAGTAAATTTTTTTAGTTATTTTTTTACAACAATATTGGTTTTTCTCCATATTTAGAGTTTTTCTCCATATTTAGAGTTTTTAATGTAAATCTTTTAGATAAGGATTCAGTGTCGAATTGAATTTTTACTGAGCACTGAATCAATAATTGTTAGGTAAGAGAAATAAAAAAATAAAAACTCAAAATAAATCTTGATCATTGATTTAGTGCTTAGCCAAAAAAAAAAAAAAAGCTCAGCACTGAATCCTAATCTAAGTCAATCTTACATTATGATATTAGTCTATTTTTATTTAATTTTTCAATTTATTTGGTAGTTGACAAATTACTTAAAGTGATCACATTCCAAACATCTAATTGTAAAATACACAAAAAGAGCTCTCCCCCACCACCACCACCCCCCCCCCACCACCACCCCCCAGATGCTAACGAACGGTGACGTTTTGCTTCTACTAAGTTTTGATATTTAAAAATTATGCCATCTTGTTGATTCTTAAAAGGAAATATAGCAATGATATAGACACATAATTCAATTATTCCTTCTTGTTTTTCAATGAACGGTTACAATCTACACATACGAGGTGCTGAGAACTGCTGATAAATATATTTATAATATAGTTCAGAAATTATGTGGCCTTTAATTAGGGATGGCAATGGGGAGGGGAGGGGAGGGGAGGGGACCAATCTCCCCATACTGTTGTGCAAATTTTGTTGAACTCATTGGCCTTGCACGAATCTATTGTAGAATAGATTAACGGTGGCAGTGTCGATCCCACGAGGAGGTGGATTTTAATTATATGTAGAATTAATTAAGTAAATGGGTGGTTGGATTTGTGGGAAATTGATTTAAACTATGCTAAAATTTAAATTGGAATAGCGGAATTAAATTGAATTGGGAACTATTGAAATAAAGTCTTGGGTATCTGGATCCGTATCAACATGCATCATGGGCTAAATATTCCTTATTAATACCAATTAAATCATGAGGGGAATCCACACTCATGAACCACGCTCTAATCAATATGGTGTCAAGGGCTTATCGTGCCAAATAATAATTACCTTATACTAGGGTGCTTAGAGGGTAAAACCGGGCGATAACTAGACAAGATTATTATTATTTGTCGAATAAAAGTCAAAACCTCCACAGAAATTAGAGGAAGAGAAAATAAATTTACCAATTAAAGCCCATGACACATGTTGAGACTTCACCTTCAACCCAAGCTTGAAAGAAAATTAGCTACTCATTATTGAACTAGGGGTAAAATAGGAATTTTATTAAAATACGTAGAAAATACAAGATGGAGAAGGAATTACAGAAAACTAAGCTAAGAAATGGATTCGGGGTATCAAATTGGGGGGCCCTTTTTATAGATACATTGAGTGAATCATGGCCATCGGATTAAAAATAGTTTGGATGCGCGCGATTGCGCCCGTCATCGATGAAACGATGTAACGGTTTGACCACGGGGTTTGACCAGCGGTTTGAACGAGTAACCACGGTTTGCACGGTTTGAACAATGCGATGCGAGCGATGTAAGTGAGCGATATCGTGAAACGATGCACTGCGTACATGTGAATAGTGCGTGCGTGTGAGCAGTCCATTTTCCTTTTATGCTCCTCTTAAGGTTTTTATTTGTCACGAGTTCAAAAGTGACGCCGTTTTGCTATCCGAAATCTCGTTTATTGTGAAATGACCATGATGCCCTAAAATACATAAAATACTTAATTAAAACAAAATACACATAATTAAATAACAAGAGACTTAAGTAAATAAAATTAGAGATGTTAGTGAGATTTGAAGTGTAAAATGACGAGTTTCTCCTTTATAAATATACACTTTCTAACACTCAACACACCCCCCAACCAGCTTATTGCTTGCGTCTCTAGCAAATAAAGCGAAAATAAAATTCAAATCTATTTTTTTTTTTTTTAAACAAACTTGTTTATTCAATCAGGACTAATGATAGTAATCAAATAAAAGTATAAGCATTATCTCAGTCTAAAAAACATCACACCCACATCAACCATCCACATGAATCAACCAAGTAGATTTTGTCACATTTCTTTCAAAAATGACATGTCAAACCCCAAAATCTCACCGGTAATAGTGACACTCTCACAGGAAATTAAACCCAATAAAAATTGTCACTTGATGAATGATAAATTGAGTGAAGATAATAAAGAAATAATATCACACACTCTCACCAAGATGAAAAGAATATGCCCACAACTTAGAAATAACACGATCTCAAGTCAAACAAAATCTTTAGTCAACCCAATTTATTTACTTATTTTTTTTTTCTTTTTTTTTTTTTAATTATGCATTACTACATCTTTTGGCCCATATAACTAAAACCTACTTGGACTATAGTTCACCAAAATCAAGAAGGACTTTTATTAGGATGTAACGTAGAAATTTAGGGACATAGCTAACAAAGAAAAGGAAAATAGAGGAAACAAAATATATGTTTGAGAAAAATAATATCTTTTGGAAACTAAAAAGTAAGTGCATTTTACTTATTTATTATTGTATTATATATCTCTCTCTCTCTCTTTTTTTTTTTTTTTTTTTTTTTTTTTTAGAAATTTTTTTTTTTTCTTTTTCTTTTTCTTTTTTTTATTTCTTTTTTTTTTTTTGGTGTTGCACAACTTTACTAAACAAAACAATTATTTATATTTTTCTCAAACATGAATAGGTGATGGAACTTGTAAGATATCGGGTAATACTCCAAATGGAGTGGGTGAAGGCGATAAGTTGACAAAGAAAAGTTTTTTTTTTTTTTTTTTTTAAAAAAGGCACAAAAGGGCTAACTATGGATATTTCACATAAGGGATGGCTAGAAAGGCTCAAGCGGGTCAAAGATGGCCTTTCCATCATCTTTTAGGCTCTAGATATTCATTCATATCTATTAGTTAAATGGACCTTTAGATGTAGCAACGCATTTTTTTTTTTTTTTTTTTAAACTTTTTTTTTTTTTTTAAAGGGTTGACTCCAAGAAATCTAAAGATCATGTATAAAATAATAATCTTTACTTAGTTGTATGAAGAATGGGCAAAAAGGGTTACTCTCAAGAAAAATAATAGGCTCAAAGCTCACTTGGTATTCATTATGACATGTCAATTCTTTCAAGCAACTCATATTTATCTCCGATATCAACATGTAGAGTAGCAAACATAGTGTAACATCACTCAAGACCAAAGATAATACAAATACTAAAATTCGAAAATCATCATGTCATCCAAAAAAAAAAACAAAATCCCACTATTTTTTTTTTTAAACAACATTCTACCCCCCAACCTATTCTAAACATGAAAGGGAATTATGCATGCAGAAATGTGAAAATGATGCAGAAAAACTAATTGAAAATGTTACACTTAAAATGATAGAAAAATGATTTTTTTTTTAACTAAGAAGATGCGTTTCTAGAGCCTTCTCTATATTCACCATCTTCGACTCAAAATTTGAAAATGCATATTTATGAAGGAGAAGTCAAAAAGTTAGAAAGATCACACGAAAAATAAGAAATTTTTTTTTTTTATTTTTTTTTTCTTTTTTAAGCGAGAAGATGCGTTTCTAGAGTAACTACACTCCATATTCAGCCATCTTGACACAAACTTGATTAACAATGATTAGTTTCTACAACAAAAATTAGTAAAAACTTAACCAACATTCCACATTGTCAACTATCCCCTCCCCCACGAGAACTAAACATTGTCCTCGATGTTTTAAAGGAAAAAAAGTAGAGTTTAGAAGACATCACACAGGTGGTGTAACACGAAATAAAATATTTACAGGCGGAGATTTAAATCTAATTTGTACTTAACTACTGCTGCTTATTGTTACCATCGTTATTTGTACACTCCAACACCAAGGTTTTGGGATCGCTCAGGTCGATAAACATGTAATAGATCAAGTAGCTCATTAGCGGTGTGAGCACAAATAAAAAGCTTTTTCACCGTAGAGGGAATGAAGTAGTTTTTATTGCATGGTTAAGAAATGCGATAAAGCCATCATAAAAATTATTGACATTTAACAAACCGATGGGTTTTACGATGAATGTGCGAGATGGGCCCAAGATGCTAAAGTGATAAGTGCCTCTAGAGTTGCAAGATCTCTGGTAAGAAAATAAAAGCATCGGCATGATTAAGCATTTGGTTATTCTTTCTTGCATACACGAGACAACTAACTCTTCTCCAGGTCGGTGAGTTAGACAAGCAGACCAAAGGTTTTAGGGTTTGTGGTATGATGCCTAACACTTGACTTCCTCGACAAAAGCGAGTTTAAGACCAATTTTGATAACCCTCGGTCACCTCCGCCATATACTAAGTGTAATTTTCTCTCTGCTATCATCGACCAAGATCAATGGCTGCCTCGAAGAACTCTTTATATTTGCCATAGTTAAATCCAAAAGCACACAAATGTTCTTGAATTGTTTATTGGGAGTAGCTGCCATTATGATACTTCTCAAAAATAATTTGTGAGTGTAAACGAAAAGAATCATATTTAAGGATCTTGGCGGCAATGGGTCACTTTGTGAATGAGGTGTCATGTCTATGTCAATTAATCGTGTAATGCACATGGCTTGAAGTCAAAAAGAAAACATAAAAAGGAAAAGCAAGTAATGACAAATATAAAATTATTAAAGACAATAATGCAAATGGTAAAACAACGATGAAATAAAACAACGAGTAGAGTAAAAGGATATTTACGGTAGTTGCGTTGTGGCTCACATCTTCCTCGGTTTCGTCCGAAAGCGGCTTGAACGCCCTCATGGGTCGAGGATAGGCTTCCCATCCATTTTCTTATAAAGCGGCAAGCAGAGTCGTTTATAGTCGATTCCCGAGGCGTATCGTGCATGCTCTTTACGGAATGATGGCGTAAGCGGAGAATCGCTCGCTTGCACATATCCACCGGATGCGTTTGAAGACAAAATGATATCATCCAATGACTCGCTTATTCAAGCCATCCTAATGAATTGAATCTTATCTTCTCTTATTATCGGACACCATTCCTAAAGAACATCGTTTTTATTGCATATCATTCGGCACACTTATGACAAGCAACCGAAATCTTTCGAGCTCTTGCTTTCTTGCATAATTTCCTTTACCACAACCAGGCATGTATGCAATAAATTTAGGAGGCAACTCACCTTTGCCAAGCGTACTTTAGCCTCGATTAACCGGCGAATATCAGCGGGTATGTTATTCCTCATGAGCAATCGCATGCGTTCGGATCGAGCTTTATAGATTGTGAGGAGGGCATTACGAGGAAGTGAAGGGAATCGACTATGAAGCTTTGCTAAGATCTCGTTTCTATCCATACCTTCGCCTCGGAAGATCGGTAATTATGGGAAGCTGGAGTAACCGAGGCTTGATTGTCACGAATCCGTTTATCCGCCACTTGGCCAGGGGTGACAAACTAAAACACACAAACTAAAACACACAAACAGTAACAAACAAAAACACACAAAGAAAATCACAATCGTCCTCTTATGGAATTTACCTCAAGCTCCAATGGATGTTGTAGACACTTCTCTCAATGTCTCGAGTTGGCTTTCTAAATCCTCAACGTGGGATATTAACTCAGGTGGTTGTAGCTTCCAAATACGATGTGTTTTACAAAATCGTATCGGCCTCTAGATGAGATTGGACACGTTGAAGTCTTAAGGATGTTGAAGAACTGTCTCATGATTAAAAGTGATAAAAGAAAACTTAATGGTTAAACAAACACACTTATGCACAAATGATTTCAATTAGCAAGAAAATAAATAAATAAATAAATCAAATCAACGAAAAAAAAAAAATCTTAATTCAAATCGGTGGGTCACTTAAATTTATTTCGGTGTCCTCTCCATGTGGTTGGTACTCTAGATATGGCTTTAATCTTTGACCATTAACTTTAAACGTGACACCATTTTTGGGTCCTTAATTTCAATTGCCCCATGTGGAAAAAGCAGTGTGAACAATGAAGGGCGGACCATCGAGCGTAGCTTACACGGGAATAAATGCAAGCGAGAATTGAATAAAAGTACTTTCGACACAGGTGAAAGATTTTCTCATGTCTGCTTATCATGAAAGACTTTCATTCGTTGCTTGTAAACCTTGGCATTTTCGTATGCATCATTCACGAATTTCTTCAAGTTCTGCCAGGTGTCGTCTTTACGAGCCCGACTTGCTGCATGTCAAAATTGAATTTCTTGATGGCCCGATCGCACGATGCTCGAGTTCCACGGGTAGGTGGCAAGCTTTTCCATACACTAGCCTTTGTAGGGTGACATCCCAATTAGGGTCTTGAAAGCCGTTCTATATGCCCATAATGCATCATCAAGTCTTAATGACCAATCTTTTAATGCGGCCTCACGGTCTTTTCTAAGATGTGCTTTATTTCTCGATTGGAGATCTCAACTTGCCCTTTGGTTTTGCGGATGATACGGTCGCCACTTTATGATTGATGGAGTACTTTGTCAAAAGTGCTTTGAATGATTTGTTGCAAAAGTGGGTACCACCATCACGATTATCGTTCGAGGAATCAAAGCGTGAAACAATGTTGCTCTTTAAAAATCCTATCACCACTTTATGATCATTGGTTCTGCATGGAATTGCCTCTGCCCATTTCAAACGTAGTCAACAAAGAACCAATATGTATTGATGGCCAAAAGATGGGGAAAGGGTCCCGTGAAGTCGATACCCATACATCAAAATCTCAACCACTAAAATTGGATTTAGTGGCATCATGTTCCTTCGTGTAATGCTCCCCATTCGTTGACACCTATCACATGAAGAACAAAAGGTGTAAGCATCTCGAAATATAGTTGGCCAATAGAAACCACATTGTAGAACTTTAGTCCACTGTTTTCTTAAGCGAAATGGCCTCACAAGCTTGTTCATGGCGAAAAAGGATGTTATGAACTTCATTCTCTGGGACACATCGTTGAATAATTTGATCTGCACAATACTTAAAAGATAGATAGGGGTCATCCCGGAAAAAAATTCTTTATTTCCGCAAAAATTTAGCCTGTCTTGCTTGGTCCAATGCTCTGGAAGTTTACGTAACAAGATAATTAACTATATCAGCATACCAAGGTAATACTTCCACTCATTAATTGTTCATCCGGAAATGACTCATTCAATGTTAAGGGTTACGTGTTGATGTCAAAGTGGAGGCGAGATAGATGGTCGACCCATGACATTTTACGTCCTTTCTTATCTTTAAATTCCAAGTCAAATTCTGCAAAAGCAACACCCAAGCGAATTAGTCTAGTTTTGCATCTTTCTTTGTGAGAAGATATTTGAAGCGGCGTGATCGTGAACACAATAATTTTACAACCAATGAGATAAGATCGAAATTTTTCTAATGCAAACACTCTTGCTAGCATTTCTTTTTCAGTAGTTGAATAGTTCAACTGTGCATCGTTTAATGTCATACTAGCATAGTAAATAACATGAGGAATTCGATCTACTCTTTGTCCTATCTGCTCTCTTTGCATAATCAGATGCATCACACATAAGCTCAAATGGTAGGCTCCAGTTTGGTGGCTGAATGATGGGTGATGACGTCAACAATTGCTTTAACTTTTCAAACGCTACACGACATGAATCATCAAAGACAAAATGTACATCCTTAGCAAGTAGATTGCATAAGGGTCTAGAAACTTTGCTAAAATCTTTAATGAAGCGTCTATAAAAACCAGCATGCCCAAGGAAAGATCTTACTTCTCTGACTGATTTAGGCGGAGGAAGATTAGAAATGAGATCCACCTTGGCTTTATCAACCTCAATACCTTTGCATGCTCGAAATTATGTGACCAAGAACAATACCTTGATTTACCATAAAATGGCACTTCTCCCAATTTAAGACCAAATTCTTCTCTATACATCTCTGCAAAACTTGTGTTAGATGATGTAAACATTGATCAAATGAGTCACCAAAGACAGAAAAATCATCCATAAACACCTCGAAGAAATCGTTCAACCATATCGGAAAAATGCTTAACATACAACGTTGAAATGTAGCGGTGCATTACATAATCCAAATGGCATTCTCACTATATGCAAAAGTGCGAAAAGGGCAAGTGAAAGTGGTTTTCTCTTGATCTTTTTGGTCTTATGGGATCGATTGTATCCTGAGTAGCCATCTAGAAAGCAATAAAATTCATGGCCTGCTAATCTATCAAGCATTTGATCAATAAATGGTGAAGGAAAATGGTCTTTACGTGTTACAGAATTTAACTTTCTATAATCAATGCATACACGTCATCCTGTCGTCATTTTAGTGGGTATCAATTCATTATCAGCATTGGTAACTATTGTGACTCCTGACTTTTTGGGGACCACTTGCACAGGACTGACCCATGAACTATCAGAAATAGGGTAAATGATACCTGCATTTAATAATTTAAGGACTTCCGTTCTAACAACTTCTTTCCTATTAGGATTTAACCGACGTTGCATTTCCCTAGTAGATTTAGCATTTTCATCAAGGTGAATGTAATGCATGCGATCTCTTTGGGTTTATACCTTTTATGTCTGCTATGGTCCATCCTAATGCTCCTTTATACTCTTTTAAAACATCCAACAACTTACCTTTTTGCTCGTCATTTAGAGATGATGAGATGATTATCAGTAGAGTGCTTTCTTCTCCCAAGAACGCATATTCCAAAGTGTTGGGTAATGGTTTGAGCTCGAGTTTCGGTGGTGATTCTGATGATGGGATGATTTTCTTCTCTGATGGTGCTAGCTGTTCAACTCTTGACTTCCATTTATTAGTGTCCATGGATGGTGCTGAGTCAAGTAGGGCATTGACCTCATCGATTGATCTGTCAACATCAAAATCCAAACCAAAGTGAGTTAAACATGTTTGTAAAGGATCATCACTAAGGTTTGAAAGAAAAGTATCATCAACTAATGCTTCAATTAAATCCACGTCAACAATTCCATCATCTGCATTGTGAGGTTGTTTGGCAATGTTGAAGATGTTGAGCTCCATGGTCATATTGCCAAAAGACAACTGCATGTTTCCAGTCCTGCATTGAATGTGAGCATCGGCAGTTGCCAAGAAAGGTCGGCCTAGGATAATGGGGATATGCTTCCTTGAATCCTGTATTGGTTGAGTGTCAATTACAATGAAATCAACAGGGAAAATAAAACTTGTCTACGGATAAGCACGTCCTCCACAATACCACGAGGTATTTTCGTGGACCGATCTATCAGTATGTAACACCACCGGAGTTGGGTGTAATTCTCCCAATCCAAGTTTCACAAATCTTGAGTAAGGCAAAAGATTAACACTAGCTCTAAATCCAACAAAGCATTCTCAATTGTGTGGTTCCCTATACTACATGAAATAGTGGGGGAGCACAGGTCTTTACACTTTAGAGGAATTTTGTGTTGGAGTATAGAACTAACGTTTTGATTAAAAATGCCTTTTTGAACATGAATGTTTCTCTTTTTAGTGCAAAGATATTTAAGAAACTTGGCATAAGATGGAACTTGCTTTATTGCATCAAGTAAAGGGATGTTAACACTTACCTTGTTTGAAGACTTGAGAATCTCACCTGTGGATTTTCCTTCTTTCCTTTAGCTAACCTCGGGGAATGGAGCTTTAGGAACGTATTCTCGTGGGTTGGTTTCTTCTTTCTCCTCCGGTGGTGAGTCTTCACTATTCACAGGTACAATTTGATTTTCTTTGGTCGCTGGCATCTCCACTTTGTTGTCGACTTCTTTTCCTTTTCGCAAGGTCATAACGGCTTTGACCTCTCCATGCTGTTGCGGTGAACTGGTACTTGCTTCATGCACTCCTTTAGGATTAGGCACTGGTTGACTTGGAAATTTGCCTTTTTCAACAGTCATTGCCAAAGTTTGAACTGAAGAAGCAAGTTGTCCCACCATCTTCTCGAGGCTTGAAACTGATTGGGCTTGTGAGTTGAAGCCTGCTCTCATCTCATTTCGTAGTCCATCAATGGTGCGGTTCTGTTGCTCGATCATGGAGTTAGTAACATTCTTGACATTCTGGAAGGCATCCTCCCATTGTCTGGGTTGAGAGTAGTTTTGGTTCGATTGTATGGTCAAATGGTGGTTGAGAGGCTTGAGGAACTTGAGGAATTGGTTGCATTGGTGGAGTGAGCCGAGTCTTTGGTCCATTCTGTTGGAATCCTTGAGACCATGAAAAATTGGGGTGGTCTCTCCATCCGTGGGATTATATGTGTTGGAGTATGGGTTGTAATTTGATGGCTTCCTCGTGACAATCGATGGCATTGGCTTGATCGAATACGACTCGTGGTCATGTGGCTCTGTTGATTTAGCGATCGTCAAAGATCTTTATTTGTCGAGAAAGACCTTCAATTATAACTTTGACTTCTTTAATTCCCGAACTTGACTTGCCAATGTGAACCTCATTTACTCCTTTAATTCTTCTAGTATTCCTGAGAGATCGACTCCGTTGTTGGGAATTATCCGCTTGTCATTTGGAAGAAATCCCAAATCTCGATGCACTTTTTGACATTAGCTCTCCTCCACTTGTTGCCATTAGCCATTCTTGCACATTTGGCATTAATCCCTCAAGAAGTATTGGCATTGGTGCCATTTCTCGTACCCATGATGTGGACACTTCAAAAGTAGCCCATTGAATCGCTCCCATGCTTCAAAAAGCGCTCGTCTTCTCTGGGTGAACTCGAGATTTCCTGCGAATAGCATTGGTTTTATGAACTAAAGTATTTATTTAAAAATTTCGTTACCATTTGTTCCCATGTTGTAATGCTTTATTAGCAGGCAATGTATTAAACCATGAACGAGCTCTATCCTTTAAAGAAAATGGGAATAGTCTAAGTTTAACATCATCTTACAAAAATTCTCATATTTAAAAGTTTGACAAATTGTATGAAAATCATTCAGATGATTATACGGGTCCTCATTTTCTAGGCCATAGAATGTTGGGAGACAATTTAGCACACTAGGTTTTAATTCAAAACTCCTAGCAACTACATTTGGGTATCTAATGCATGATGTGCTCAAATTAGCTAAGGGACTGAAGTAGTCCTTGAATGGCCTCTCCTGTGGTTCTGGTTGTTGCAAATCCATTTCAGTTTTATCTTTACGTGCAATGTGTTTGTGTGTGCGAAGTGTTCTTTCTAATTCAAGGTCTATAGGTTCAAGATTAGGTGATAATGACCTACGACCATGCATGCAAATAAAGAAAATAAATTGAGAACAAAACAAATAAAAATAAAGAATAAGGAGATTATGATACTAACCTTATTGCGCTGTTTACAACCTTTCTATAAAAACAAAATACACTAAAACAAATACGTGAATTAAAATAAAAATAAATTAATGAGATAAATGAAAAATTACAAAGAAAAATAACTTGAAAATTAAATTGCAGAAATTTAAAGAAGAGAAAAAGAAATTCTTACCTAAAATATAAATTCACTTTTTTTTAATTAATTAAGAAAAGAAAATACAAGGAAACAACTAAAATAATAATAATAATAATAATAATAATAATAATAAAATTATTTACAAAAAATTAATTCTACAAATCAAAATACTTACCTCCCCGGCAACGGCGCCAAAAACTTGTTGTGCAAATTTTGTTGAACTCATGTGCCATCGAATCTATTGTAGAATAGATTAACGGTGACGAGTGTCGATCCCACGAGGAGGTGGATTTTAATTATATGTAGAATTAATTAAGTAAATGGGTGGTTGGATTTGTGGGGAAATTGATTTAAACTATGCTAGAATTTAAATTGGAATAGCGGAATTAAATTGAATTGGGAACTATTGAAATAAAGTACTTGGGTATCTGGATCCGTATCAACATGCATCATGGCTAAATATTCCTTATTAATACCAATTAAATCATGAGGGGAATCCACACCTCATGAACCACGCCTAATCAATATGGTGTCAGGGCTTATCGTGCCAAATAATAATTACCTTATACTAGGGTCTTGCCAGTAAACCCGGCGGTAACTAGACAAGATTATTATTATTTGTCGATTTAAAAGTCAAAACCTCCACAGAAATTAGAGGGAAGAGAAAATAAATTTACCAATTAAAGCCCATGACACATGTTGAGACTTCACCTTCAACCCAAGCTTGAAAGAAAATTAACTACTCATTATTGAACTAGGGGTAAAATAGGAATTTTATTAAAATACGTAGAAAATACAAGATGGAGAAGGAATTACAGAAAACTAAGCTAAGAAATGGATTCAGGGGTATCAAATTAGGAGGCCCCCTTTTATAGATACATTGAGTGAATCATGGCCATCGGATTAAAAATAGTTTGGATGCGAGTTGCGCCGTCATCGTGAACAAGAATACGGTTTGACCACGGGTTTGACCACGCGGTTTGAACAGTAACACGGTTTGCACACGGTTTGAACAAGAACGCTGATCGAACGAAAGTCCGTGAATGATATCCATGAACGATGACTGTACATGTGAATAGTGCCGTCGTGTGAGCAGTCCATTTTTCCTTTTATGCTCCTCTTAAGGTTTTCGATTGTCCCAGTTCAAAAGTGACGCCTTGCCCGTTTTGCTATCCGAAATCTCGTTTATTGTGAAATGACCATGATGCCCCTAAAATACATAAAATACTTAATTAAAACAAAATACACATAATTAAATAACAAGAGACTTAAGTAAATAAAATTAGAGATGTTAGTGAGATTTGAAGTGTAAAATGACGAGTTTCTCCTTTATAAATATACACTTTCTAACACTCAACAATACCCATCCCCGATATTTTGCGTATGTCCCCGTCCCCTCCCCGTCCCCGTCAAAATTACTTGAGAGAATCCTCGTCCCCTCCCCGAATAATAACAGGGGATCCCCGAGGGTCCCCGATCCCCGAATAACTAATACATTTTTTTGTTTTCAATTTTGAGTTAATCATATTAAAATACAAAATTCAAATAAAAGTAAAGTTCGAAATATATCTTACCTTAATATTGATTCATTACAAAAGTCACATGAAAAATATAAATTATAAAAATAATTATCTTTGTCAATCTTCATAATCCTACAATAAAAAGGAAAAAATAACTTTTATATCGACAATAAAATAAATGAAATAAATGTAGATACTTAATTAATATTTTTAATAAAACTGTTTACCTCATGCTCGTCCTACTCCTCGAGGAATGTGGCAAATTGAGAGATAGCCTCAACTTTCAAACCTAAAACAATAAAAATGATATAAGTAACGTAACTTATAAGTGAAAATATTAATAATTGTATAATATAATTACAATGTAAAATAAACTCATACTGCCATTGTAAGCTCGTAGCCAACTTTGACAGCACATTAAGGCCTCCAATGTGTTTGGATGAAGTTTGTTACGGTGTGGGCTCACAACTCTACCACCGGTGCTAAAAGCTGATTCGGAAGCAACAGTTGTAATTGGAATTGCCAAAATATCTCTAGCAATTCGAGCCAATATAAGATACCTATGAGCATTTGTCTTCCACCAACTCAAAATATTAAAATCTTCCGTCCGTGGTATAACTTTCTCATCCAAATATGAATCTAATTCATCTGCAACAACTACACAATCTCCATTGTTTACATAATCATCAAAACCTGTCATCCATTTGGTTGCTTTCTTATAAGAATCCCCTGCAGATCTAATAGAAGAACTACTACCAGTATAATCAGAGCAATAAACAGTTGGTGGAAACTTCAATTGATACTCTTCCACTAATTCCCGGCAAAGGGTGACCAATTTCCCAACATACAACTCTTTGTCATCACCATAAACCATAGAAAAGTAATATTCAATAAACTTCTTTTTATACCTTGGATCAAAGATACATGCCACACCCAAAATTCCACTCATATCTTGCCAATATTTACCAAATTTCAATAACATCAATTGAGCCATATGTTGAATCCTATCACAAGGTGATAAAAGCCAGTCTTGTAAAGATAATTTAATCTCACACACATGTTGCAAGAATACATTTGACGTCGGATACTTAGTTCCTGAAAATAACTCAGTGACATCATAAAAACTTTTCAAATTCTCTTCCAAAATAGTGACAAACTGCCAATCTTCCTCACTAGGACAACACTTATATTGTCCATCAATATGCTTTAATCGAACAAAAACATTTTTATATTGCAAAGCAGATGAAATCATCAGATATGTGGAATTCCACCTAGTAGGACAATCAAGCACTAATTGTTTATTATACTTAACATTTGAACGACTAGCAAATTCTTCAAACTTCTCCTTTCTTTTACATGATCCAGTCCAAAAAACAACACTCTCACGAATTTTTGCAATTCCATCACTAATCACAGTCATACCTTCTTTGACAATCAAATTTAATATATGGGCACAACAACGAATGTGAAATAATTGTCCACGCAAGATGAGATCATCTTTATTAAGCTTAATCAAAAGATATTCCATCATGCGGTCATTGGCGAAACAATTGTCCACAGTCACAGAAGATACCTTATGTTCAAGGTGGAGATCCATCAAGCAATTAAATAATGTGTCACAAAGCTTTAAGCCAGTGTGTGAACCTTTTACATGCTGAAACCTACAAGAAGAAAAGAAAAAATATATTTTTTTTGTTAAATTTTATTTTAATTAACATTAAAAAATAAGTTAAATAAAAAAAATTAAAGACCTTACCTCAAAACTAAACTCCGTAACGTCCATGAGTCATCAATAAAGTGTCCAGTAACTGCCATGTACCCTTTTGTTTGGGTATCCGCAGTCCACATATCTGTTGTGATGACTAGCCTACTTTGATTGCTCACCAAGGCATTCAAATTCTTAGCCTTTTCATTCTCGTACAAATCTAATATCTCCTTTTTAATTGTATTTCGGGACACATGCTTCCACATTGGGTTAAGCGAGGATAATATCTCTCTAAATCCTTCATGATCAACAATACTTAACGGATACTCATGCTTAATAATTGCATGTGCAATTGTTTTCCTTGTGACATCTTGATCAAAAACAAAAGTTTCTACCTTTGAATGTCCTTTATCATCCTTGACAGTATTCAACTTTGTCATGTAATGATTGATATCTTTTTGTTTTTTCATGAAACACGATTTCATATGGTCATGCAAATGCTTTGTTCCATCATTTTGCCTTGATACCAACTTGGAATTGCAATAATTACATACTACCTTTTGTTCCCCATTAACTATCTTTTTCTCAAAATGATCCCAGACAATAGATCTTAATTTTCTAGTTCTTCCTCTTTTTGATGACTCATCCGAAATAACATTTTCTGTTTGACCATCATCATCCACGTGGACTACATCCACTAATTGTGGTGTTGGAGTAGCACTTGACATGTTTGCTTCCATTGGTCTAAAAATATACAAAATAAATAAATTAAACATAATACCAATTTAAATTTTCAATTAAGAAGATTTTTACACAAGAATTTTATAAATCAATAAAAGCATAAGAGTTGTCTTCGACCATAGACCGCCACTTTCATTATACAAAATGACAAGAACTTTGTTTACATGTGACAGTGAAAGAAATTAATAATAAAAAATTAAACATACAAAGTAAAAGAATCGAGACTTACTTGCGGATGGTGGTAGTGAATGCTTATTCAACAATGGCAATGTGGCGCTTAAATGATGGCATGTGAATGGATGTGGTGTGATGTGAGTGATGAATAAAAAGCCACCGAAGAAGAGTGCTGAACGTGCAAGCCTTTAATTGATTTGCAAAGACTGACTTGACAAAGACAATTGTAAGCATGCACGCTGCGTTTGGGATATTTTTAATTTGGAACGCACAAGAACGGGGAGCTGTGTATTTATAGGCAAGCTTTTCAAAATTCGAGACGGATTTCAGCTCTTGGAAATTCTTTCCTAACAAGAATAGGATTATCAATTAGATTAGATATTAAAATTATGATTAAAATTATAATTTATTATGGAAAATTATAACATTAAATAATAGATTTAAATTTAAAATATTTAATGAATATTAAAATTAAAATAAAATTTTGGGCTAATAGAAGCTACCTAGCTTTTTTAATGTCCTAAACAATAATTTAGGACTTTAATTAGTTAATTAAGCCTAAAAATTTAATAATATAAATATTTTAAAATTTGTTATTTTTACCAATATTTATAATTTTATAATTTAAAATTTAAAATTTATTTAATAGTAATTTTAAAAAAAAAATAAAATTAAAAATTAAAATGGGGAAATGGGTAGGGGATGGGGATTGCACCTCATCCCCGTCCCCTCCCCGAATAAGAAACTGGGTAAAAAAATTTCCCCGTCCCCTCCCCGAATAAGAAACTGGGTAAAAAATTTTCCCCGTACCCTCCCCGAATGGGGAAAATCCCCGAGGGTACCCGTCCTCGTGGGGATTTTTGCCATCCCTACCTTTAATTCACACTCAACGGATTAATACAGTCACGTGTCAAGCTATGATTGGACCCATGGATTTTGAATTAAATTTCTAGGATTAAGATTAAATGTTGAGTTTTTTTTTGTTGAGCACTGAATCAATGATCAATATTTATTTTGAGTTTTTATTTTTTTATTTCTCTCACCTAACAATTATTGATTCAAGGTCTTCAAGAAAAACTTCAAAGATCAATCCTTATTCAAATTTCTAATAGCATCCACCCAGCAAAGTAGCGAACCGACTTGATATTATTAGGAAATTAACGGGTGAAGCAAATACGCAACTAAAGTAAAATTGAGAAATAATGAGATAATAGAATCACAAAAAATACAAAAAATTATGTGGTTCGATTGTTAGCCTACGTTCACAGGTGAGATAGAAGCAAATATTTTACTAGTGAAATAAAAATTATAGAAATTATAATATTTTTTCTCACTTTCTAAAATCTCAATATACTCAATCTCTTAAATTACTATAACAACGTCTTATAATTATAATTTTAAGCTCTCTGAATTTCTCTCACAATTCTCGACTCTCTTCACAATTTGATGCAAGCTCTAAATTGAGAGCTTGTATTTATATCAAAACTTTGCCCGAAAAGTCAAAAAGGTGGCTCTAATCTTCAAGCAATAAAGCTGCAAATTTCAATTATTCAAACTTTCAAATTTTGAGCTTTGAATTTTTCTTTTTCTTTTATCAAACATTACGGCTTCTAGAAGCCACATGGTACTTTTGACAGATACAGACATTTGCAAGATCAAACTCAGTATAAAAAACATTTCCCGGACGGCAACGACAATGATCATGTTTTAACTAATTCGTTCGGAGCCTTTATCTTTTGCAATGCTCTAGCAAGAGAATTGTCGTGGGATCATTCATTACAAGAATCTGCTAAAACTTGTGATTCCACTCTTGTCATGTTTGCCTTCTTGTAGAACGGTTTCTCTCGTAGCTTTTGTCAGCGATTAGGATTGGCAAAATTCCAGGGCTGGGTTCGGGTATTGTAATGACCAGACCTTGTCTGCATGCAACCAGTTCGGGCCGAATTTTAATATGAGTACTCAAATTTTATATTTTTTAATATTATATGTATATATATTTTTTATTTTTTGATAATTTTATACGTTTTAAATTTATTTCAATAAAATTTGACATGAAAATATAAACTTTTAGGTGTTTAAAATTTTATATATGTCTAATAAATGAGTCAAATAAATATAAATATTTAAAATAATATATATTTTATAAGTGTCCGCCTGCAGTGCCACAGTGGCACGATGCCACTGTTTTTGTTTTTTCTGTGTCAAATATCACTCAGACCCCTTAACTCAGTTTTATTTATATTTTTCTTATAAATATTAAATAAATTTCTACTGAATCCATATGAATATTTTAGTTAGCACCCTTATAGTATTTATTATTTATAAATTTTTATTCTATATTACATATGTATCAAAATGCCCCCTGTCTTTATCACAAAACCTGCGAACCCGACCCGTATTCCGTTTCCATTTCCGGCCACTCTATCGGCTACGGTTGGTACCGATCGGAAGCTCGTGAAATGGCGGTCATTTCCATGCCGATCTTGTTCCAAAAAAAACCGGGTCGACCCGAACCCGCGAACCCGACCCGGACGCCGTTTCCGTTTCCGGCCATTCCACCGGCCAAGGTTGGTACCAATCGAAAGATCGTGCGAAGCCGGTCATCTCTGTGCCATCCTTATCGCCGGAAAGTGTTCGGAAAGCCGTGGATCTACAACGTGAAAAGCCGCGGA
The DNA here is from genome assembly GCA_030444775.1 of Atalantia buxifolia. Classification (NCBI taxonomy): domain Eukaryota; kingdom Viridiplantae; phylum Streptophyta; class Magnoliopsida; order Sapindales; family Rutaceae; genus Atalantia; species Atalantia buxifolia. The sequence continues at coordinate 13,573,528 of CM059834.1, read as the reverse complement.
ATCGCGGCTTCAATTTACCGTGATTTCGCTGGTTTCCGATGACCCCACCACTCGGGGTTTGTTCCCCACAATGCCCTCTGTCTTTTCCGACTAGTCACAGCCACCGAGTGAGCTGATTTGCCGTTGATCGGCCGTTAAAGGATTCACGAGTTTGAGATAAATGAACTTAATATTTTTGAAGTAAAATTTAAATAAAAATGAGTTAAGGGGTCTAAGTGATATTTGACACAGAAAAAACAAAAACAGTGGCATGATGCCATTGTGGCGCACTGCAGGCGAGTCCATTTTATAATATTTTTTAATAAAATCTAAGTTTTGAATTTATCAAATAATGTTCAAGACCGATCCGATTTTATTATTTAGCCCACAACGCCTGCATACCGTCCGGATCCAGACCGAACGGGTATTTTTACCAACTCTATCAGCGACGGTGTCGTATGTCAGCTTCTGATTTGTCTATAAACTAGTGGCAGCCAAGAAAATTTAATTATTCATCAAAATCCCCGGCACCTCGTCTTTATAAATTATATTATCGTTAATGACATCAGAGCTTCTACAGCGCAAGGGAGAAATTAACAATGGAAGTGAGGAATAGGTTCATAACAATAAAGAATCCTGTAGATGGTGCACCAAAAGAGTCAGATTTTGAGACCAAGGCCGAAGCTCTTTCTCTAAAACTTGAGCCGGGTTCCAATGAAATTATTGTGAAAAATCTTTATGTATCCATCGATCCTTACCAAATTAACCGCCTAAAGAGTCACAGCTCCTCACAAAGTGCATCGAGTTTTGCAGTTCGAATCATCCCAGGCGACGTAAGTCATCTTAGCACTCTTTTGAAACAGAGATTGCATAGTTCATTAATTGATATGTCATATATACATGATGTTTCTTTGTTGACAGACGATCGATGCTTCTGGTGTGGCCAAAGTTGTTGTTTCGGGGAATCCTGAATTTGAAAAGGGTGACTTGGTTGTGGGGCTTCTCACCTGGGGAGATTACACTGTTGTGAAACCTGGGGGAATGTTAAGGAAATTTGATCCCATGGGATTTCCTTTGTCTTACCAGGTTGGAATTCTAGGTAATCAATTCGTAGTAATCATCTTTTTGGGCATTTGGGCCCAAGCCAATATCAACTGACCGTCGTGTTTTCAATCTTCTATCACATTTCTGATTTTATTTGTTCTTGCAGGATTTAGTGGCTTGACAGCCTATGCTGGATTGTTTGAAATAGGTAAGCTCAAGAAGGGGGAGAAAGTGTTTGTATCTGCTGCTTCTGGATCTGTTGGGCATTTGGTTGGACAATATGCAAAACTCTTTGGTTGCTATGTTGTTGGCTCTGCTGGAAGCAAAGAAAAGGTAATCTTTTTCTCACTACCTTTCGAATCTACTGATATGTGTGATGATAAAATTTACTGAAACCAAGCTGTGCACATAGGGACTCGATATGAATCCCGTTAGAGAGATATTAATTATGTACTTGAGTTAGAAAAATGTCATATTATCCACACAATTCAATAATAGGTAACATTGCTAAAAGACAAGCTTGGCTTTGATGATGTATTTAACTACAAAGAAGAAACTGACTTGAAGGCAGCTCTGAAAAGGTAACAATTTCTGTTCAAAGCAAAAAAAACAAATTTATGAAGTACATAAATTTGAAATGAATTTTAAAAACTTAATTGAATTTACTTTTACAGGTACTTCCCTGATGGAATTGACATATATTTTGACAATGTGGGGGCAGAAATGCAAGAGGCTGCGATTGCTAACATGAACACCTACGGAAGAGTAGCTGTTTGTGGTGTGATTTCCGAATACACGGATGGTAAAAAACGAGCTGCTCCAGAAATGCTAGATGTTATTTACAAGAGAATCAAGATTCAAGGGTTCCTGGCAGCTGATCACTTGAATTTGTATCAAGATTTTATTTCAACAACTTGCAATCACCTTCGATCCGGCGAAATTTACCCGCTTGAAGACATTTCAGATGGTGTCGAGAGCATCCCCTCAGCTTTCACTGGACTGTTTCAGGGGGGTAACATTGGAAAGAAGGTTGTTCGAATTACAGAAGAGTAAAATGAGCCAAAAAATAATTTTGCTTTATAAGTTGATAACTCCAGCAATAAGTAAGCACAAGAAAGTTGTGGCGCTGATGAGTGCTAAACATAAATATCTGGAGTGCAATTTATATTTTGTAGTGTATGTCAATTTCTTTCCATTGGAATGTTTGCCCGTTGGTGTTCGTTGAGCTATAATGGACTCGGTAAATTAGAAGAATATTTGCATCACTAGGATCTCAAGTTCTCAACTTAACAAGAAAGTCTCACATGGGTTGCCCAGACGGAAGCCATTTATGCACCCATGAATCCACCTAACATAGTTTTACCATTTTAGTATAAAAAAAGGGTAAATTATAAATTATAATACAGCGTGGCAAATTGGTGGATGGTGATTGGCCACGCCAACAGCCAACTTTGAGGCTGAACTTTTACAGCCAAAACTTTTAACAAGCAACAACAATTTTTGTGCTACCTGCTGCGCGCAGGCCATTGATGCAAATGGTGTGGCCAAAGAAGTTGTTTCTGCAAATCCGGAATTCAAAAAGGATGATTTGGTTGTGGGATGAATCAGCTGGGGAGAGTATGAATTAGTGAATGGAGGCGTCATGATTAGGAGATTGGACCCTATGGGATTTCCCTTGTCTTACCATGTTGGAATTTTCGGTAATTGCATCTGCTTAACTGTGGAAAGCCATAAATCCACGCAAATGCTAAATTTGTATTGCATAAATGATGCCCTTTGAACCATGTTTTTTTTTTGAAGTTACAGCATAATGTAACACAATTTCGTCTCTACCCATATGAGCGAAATTTAAACTACAAATCTCTTATTTTCACATAAAATTTTATACTCACGAGACTAACTAAATACCTTTTCTTAATTATATTATTATTACAACATACAAAGTAATTTATACCCACTAATGTATGTATGTAGGTATGTGACAAATTAATCCATGCCTACCGGCTATGTGCTTTGTTACTGGTGCAGGAACAAGTGGATTTACAGCCTACGTAGGATTTTATGAAACATGTAAGCCCAAAAAGGGCGAGAAAGTTTTTGTTTCCGGTGCATGTGGATCCGTTGGACACCTTGTGGGACAGTATGCAAAACTCTGTGGTTGCTACGTTGTTGGCAGCGCTGGTACCAACGAGAAGGTTCTCATTTCTAAAGGGTTATTATTTATATATATTTTGTTTGTAGCAATTGAATCATATGAGATGCATATATATTCTCAAATATTATATGCTTGCATTTAGAAACCTTAGTCCGCCTAAAATTACAGGTAGCTATACTAAAGGAGAAGCTCGGTTTTGATGATGCTATTGCTATTGATGCATTTAACTACAGATTAAGAAGAAACCGACATAAAAGCAACTCTAAAAAGGTATAATTAGAATATCGATTCACTTAAAAAATTCTGGCATTAACTCAACATACGTATGTGCGCGTGGGAACTTTCCTGATGGGATTGATGTGTATTAATTTTGACAATGTGGGAGGAGAAATGCTAGAGGCAGCAGTTGCTAACATGAACTTATTCGGGAGAGTGGCTGCCTGCGGAGTGATCTCCGAGTGCGCGGATGCTAGCAAGCGAGCTGTGCCGAATATGATCGATATTGTGTACAAGAGAATCAAAATCCAAGGGTTCTTAGCAACGGATCATTTCCATTTGCGTCAAGATTCCATTTCGATGACTTGTGATGCCCTTCGTGCTGGCAAAATTCAGCACCTTGAAGACATCTCTAATGGCGTTGACAGTATCCCCTCTGCTTTTATAGGACTCTTTCGGGGTGATAACATTGGGTAGAAGCTTGTTCGAATTGCAGATGAGTGAACAGTGCAGGAAAATAAAGAGGAATACTTGACATTTTCTGTAAGGTTTTCAGAAGTAACGAATATAAACATTTGACATTTCGTTAAAATTTGCGTGCATGTGAAAATATAGAGTTGATTGATACTATTTATGAGAGAAAAGTATGCATGGACGTAGGGAGTGTTGACGAGGTGAGCGTTGAGCGAGATCCCACGTGGTCAGCCCTCATGAAAAGTGTGCGCACAACTCCTTTTATGAGAGAAGAAAGCTGAACAGCTTTCTTCATGAGGGCCGCCCAGTGGGATCTCGGTCTTTTTTTTTATTATTATTATTATTATTATTATTATTATTATTATTATTATAATAATAATAATAATAATAATAATAATAATAATAATAATAATAATAATTTATTTTATAAATCTATTTGATATTATTTATTATTATTATTATAACTATTTTACTATTAAACCATTTTATTTTTTATTATTATTATTATTATTATTATTATTATTATTATTATTATTATTATTATTCAAGATTGCCACCTGATCAAAATCTTATATGCAGGTATTATTATCAAGCTACATTCAAACCCCAGCCCATAATAATTACCCCAACACAATAGTTTGGATCCACCATGAAATACGTATATTATGAATTAGACTGAGCTTTTGGAAAAATCTTGCATTAAATTTTGATGCATTCTTAGAGTGGTAATATTTGATCGTCCTCATTTTATTTCACCAACCCTCAAATTTCAGTTAACCCCAATAAAAAATTTTAAACTAATCTTTATCTCTCAATATATTCTACCTAATTTCGAATTTATTCTTATTATAATTTTTATTTTTTTTCTAAGTATCCACTATATAAAAATATATAAATTTTGTTTTAAAAAAAAATCTCAAAATCACGATAATCTCTATTTCTTTTTAAAGGATTTTATTCATCACTGTCATAATAACCATAAATATATATATATATATATTTGATACTTCTTCATCATCCCTTATTGAGTATTGTAAACTAATTTCTTTTTCATCACAACAGTAGAGGATACAATATTTAATAAGAGATAATAGTCTAAAAAATTAAAAGAAATTAGAATTTAAAGAATTAGATTAATTAAATTAAATATTAATAAAAATTTCCATGTTATACGTATATGAAGAAATCAGTAACGAACAAGTGGCGCAATTCTATAAAAAGAAATTCCAAAGAAAAAAGAAAGGGCAAAGACCGTAATTCATTTGGCAATCCCAATGTTTTTTTTTTTTTTTAATACTTTGACGATCCCAATTTGAAAGCTCCATGGTGCACAAAACATAAGCGCCCCAGCATACAATCAAACACTCACAAAATGTCCCGCCAATTCAAATGATTCAAAAAACAGTTACTGGAAACAAAACCAAAGCCCTGATTTCTCTGGCACAAAAATGCAAAACCCTAAACCAACTCAATCAAATCCATGCCCACCTTCTCAAAACCTTTCTATCCGAAAACCCACTCGCCATCGGACCTCTACTCTCTGTTGCGGCAATCTCCAAAACCCCGTCTTTTTTCTCTTACGCTCGCTTGATTTTCAATCATTCTAGTCACAGAAACACCTTTATGTACAACACTATGATTAGAGGTTATATGCAAGCTAATTTTCCCAAACTCTCTGTTTTCTGCTACTTAGATATGTTGAATATGGGGTTTGAGCCTAATAAATACACGTTCCCGCCATTGATCAAGGCTTGTGTAATTCTCGGTCCGTTGGAAAATTTCGGGATGTTTGTTCATGCCCATGTTGTTAAGTTTGGATTCGGTGAAGACCCTTTTGTTGTTAGCTCGTTACTTGAGTTTTACTCGTTGGTTCATAAAATGGGAACTGCGCGAGTGGTGTTTGATAAAAGTCCAGATAGAGATGTGGTCACGTGGACGACGATGGTTGACGGGTATGGTAAAATTGGGGATGTTGAGAATGCGAGAGATTTATTTGAGAAAATGCCTGAGAGAAATGCTGTATCGTGGAGTGCAATCATGGCGGCTTATTCTAGGATTAGTGATTTCAAAGAGGTTCTTTCTTTATTTAGACAGATGCAAGAAGTTGGCATGGAGCCTAACGAGTCGGGTCTTGTGAGTGTTCTCACAGCTTGTGCTCATCTGGGCGCGATTACTCAAGGTCTGTGGGTTCACTCATATGCGAAGCGGTATCATCTTGAAAAAAACGTGATATTGGCCACTGCAGTAGTTGATATGTACTCAAAGTGTGGTCATGTGGATTCAGCTATGTCAGTGTTTGAGGGCATTTCTAATAAGGATGCTGGAGCATGGAATGCTATGATTTCAGGTGTTGCCATGAATGGAGATGCCAAAAAATCACTTGAACTATTTGATAGAATGGTTAAAAGTGGGACACAACCCACAGAGACAACATTTGTTGCAGTTCTCACGACTTGTACACATGCCAAGATGGTTAGAGACGGTCTTAATTTGTTTGAAAATATGAGTGCTGTCTATGGGGTTGAACCCCAGCTTGAGCATTATGCATGTGTTGTTGACCTCTTGGCTAGAGCAGGTATGGTAGAGGAAGCTGAGAAGTTTATTGAGGAAAAAATGGGGGGACTAGGAGGAGGGGATGCTAACGTGTGGGGGGCATTATTGAGTGCATGTAGGATTTATGGTAAGATTGAAGTTGGAAACAGAGTCTGGAGAAAACTTGCTGAAATGGGAATAACTGATTGTGGTACTCATGTGCTTTCATTTAATATCTATAAGGAAGCTGGCTGGGATATGGAGGCTAATAAAGTTAGAAAATTGATCTCGGAGACTGGAATGAAGAAAAAACCTGGTTGCAGTGTGATAGAGGTGAATGGTGTAGCTGAAGAGTTCCTAGCAGGTGATAATCGTCACCCTCAGGCAGGAGAAATAAACAGGGTGATTCACTCTTTTCTGAAAATGTCAAATTTGGTGGAAGTTTTGTGAAATATGCCTCTTTTTTCGTTACCAGAGTTTTCATGCAGAATTGTTTCTTCCTTGGAGAAATAATTTATATGAAATTATAATGCAGTAAGCTACCCATTTTTTTATGTGCTGTTGCATTCTTTTAAAGTCATTACTTTTATATTTTTGTGAAGAAAATAATGCAATGGAAAAATTGCTGCTTCATACTTAATGTTAGAGAGGTATTCTTTTGTATACTTGCTCTTTTCTACTCTCTTCGAATTGCTTGCTTCTACTCTGGTGCAGTTTGATTAGCTGGAAAGTAAAAAATAGGAAGAAGAGCGTTGCTTTCATGCGATAATCATTGAGGTTTCCGCTCCATTTCTTTTGACTAGAATATGAATCTTAATGATGTACACCGCACTATCAATGATAGAACATACGGCGTGCATGTTAATTCCAAAGGCATTTTGCAGCTCGTGTGGGTCCATGGGAATCAGACAAATCATCTTAGACAAGAAATTGAGGCACGACGCATCAAACGAATTAATGAAGCATCATCACACGAAATTCCTTCGTTATGAGACTGAACAATACTTATAACTAAGCATCAGACTTCTTTTTTTTTTTTTTAATTTTTTCCTCTCTTTTGAAATCCTATGCATGAACATTTACCTACAAAATAAGGTATAGAAAGTTGAAAAGGTAAAGGTATAGCATGTACTCTTGCGTGGGAACGGTTTTCTGTTCCCCTTTAGTTCCTAAAAGGCTGTTATCCGTCCCATTACCAGTTGGTCTCTATAACTAACACAACATTTGAAGTGTTAATTTTCTCATCAAACACTATGTAAAAGAGGGTCGACTTCAACAGAGTTGTTTTACTGCACTTCAAACTTCAGGTGTCAAATGCAGTGCTTTGCATGAAAATCTTCGGCTGATATTAAACCAGTGATAAGGCGTTTGATCCTTTCAGCACCTGCACCAGGCTTCAGCTCATTGGTGTTTCCCACTGCATGATTTGGAGCAGTTAAGTTTGAATTTCTTTTGTTGTTGAACCATCCACCGGGCACAAATCCGTCAGCAGTGCAGCCTAGCAGCTCAGAGTCAATCTTATCAAGAACTTGATCATTTCTGCCAAATTTTCTGGCAAAGGGGGCATTGCTGTCGACCATCCTCTGGTAGTCATCAACACTGAGGAAATGTGGGTGCTGTTTTGGAGGATTGTCCCAAGATATGAAATGAAGGTCGTGATTTACAGTAGTATTGCGGAACTCCTCAGCATTGCAGATAACAGTATGAAAATACCCTTCTGGTGAAGATAAAAAGTTGGCATAATACATGAGTACTATCCTTGGGAGATTGTCCCATCCCCACAAACAAAATTCTATGAAAGGGCGAGAGAGCATCATCCAAGCAGAGCCTGAAGAAATCAGCAAATGAAATTGATTGGTCAATAAAAACTAAGTACGGGAAGATTGTGTATCCAACCACCAGAACCTAAAATTCTTCTGATAAAGTAAGAAAAATATAGTTGAGTTAAAGACATATTTAATTAGATAGTTGGTCAAATATATTGCTGTTTTGTTTATCTTTTAGTCAAATACAAACCAAATCAGGACAGGTCAATGAAAACTTAGGACCCTAAACAGTCTTGAAGGCAAACACAATACTTTTTATATGTTTTGCAGGCATGAGAAACGCAGCATGGTAAAACATAGCAAAATTGCTTCAGGGAGGCAGCATGCTAATATCTCCACAGAATCAAGAAAAAATATGAACTAAAATTTTTTCAGAGGCATCACAACATCAATTAAGGCAAAAAAATGTTTTTAATAACACTTGACGAAAACTGGTGAAAACATATATGTACTCCATTCCCTAAAATGAGAAGCCGAAGAAACAAAAGTACACACCAGTAAATAGCTTATATGCAGTTGGAACATTCCTTTTCTCTGGCACCCAAAACACATCAGATTTTTGCACAGCATAAAGCCCCGGATCAATTATAACAGGCTTGGCTCTCTGGTACCTGCGGAATTTCAGAGGAAAACATTTCTTAAGCGGCTTATGCATATTATTGTAGATGTCTCTTTCTACTTCCATGTCATATTAATTACAAAGGAAAATCAACAGAAAAGGACAATACACATACTCCTTCCAACCAATGTCACTGGTATGCTCAATAAAATTAAGGTTTCTTGGAATAGTTGACAATACATGGAGTAAATCTGTTGCACCAAAAAAAAAAACAATTAGAGACATCTGAAAGTCACTTGGAGCATAAACGGTCAACCAATGCTCCTTTCCCAAAATACATTGGCCTAATTTATACCGAGGATTGAATACATAGCCGGTAAAATAAAATATGCTCTTGTTTTATACTCAGAATCGAAACCAACAAATCAAACCCATTAATGGTGCGATTATATACGAACATCCAAAACATTGCTGATTAAATCCGAGGGCATAGATTAGTTTAAAGCTCGAATCGGCCAAGCCCCTAGACAAAATTAGCAACAATCAAGTGGGTAATAAATAACTGATAAGCTACTAAAACTATAAATGGTGTATTTAATGAGACCAAAAAGCTAAGATTCCAGAACTCAAAATAAAATCAAACACAAATCAATACACATCCCGATTTATCCATTGACTTACCATCTTGAGTGACCAACGGATAATCAGAAGCACTTAAGTTAATAAACCAATCCCAATCCCCGCCTTCCTTAAACAAAATAGCCGCAGCATGAAGCGTGTTAGTAACCATAGTAGGCCCCCTATAAGTAACCAAATTAGCCTTCGAAACCATCCTCACATTACCCACATTCACAAACAGAGGCTCACTCTCGACAAACCTCGCAAGCTCCAATCTCTCCTCAACAGGCGCCTCTAAATCCAAATGAACCGCGTACTGATTCCTCGGATGATACAATGCCTTTAACGTCCTCTTCAAGCTCTCCCCGTCCCCCGTTGAACCCGAAATCAAATAAGCCAGCCTTGGAATCTTCTCAGATGAGGTGGACACCACTTGCAGCTGTTGTTCGACGAATCTGGGACGTGGGGTTTGAACGTAAGCCTTGTTGTAGAATTTTGTGGAGGTTGAAGACATTGAAACGCTGATGATGATGAGAATAGTTGAAAGCAAGAGTGAAAACACAAGTGAAAAGAACCATTTTTGCTTCTTCTGCTGTGGCTGCTGCTTGTTGTTGTTAATGATGTCCATTTTTTTTTTCCAGTGAACCGACGGAGGGCGAGGATCAAAACGACATTTTCATTAAAGAGAAATGGGAATCAAAGTGCTTTTAGTTTTGATGATGATGATGATGGTGGTGTGTGGGTGTCATTGGAGTCCAAGAAAGTGGAACCCATTTATGATTCTATGACTGTGCGGAGATAAAGATCAAAGCATAAAGAGGCTTTCGTTTAAAAACATTAATAACCTGAGCTGGCTGATTGTAATTGGTCCCAGAGGAATTAATTGGGTGGACATTGTGGGTGATTTCATAAAATATATACATATACATATACACACACATGGGTCCGCCTATGTTGCAACGGTTGCAACATACAACAGCTTTTGTCTTTTTGCGTTTGATTACATTACACAACCTTATATTTTTTGTAAAATTCAATAGGCACTAAAGTTACAAAATTTTACATACAAGTCCATTTTTAGAATAAAATGACATTTGAAAAGAACTTTAATTTGTTATTATTATTATTAATAATATCATTATTATTATATAAGATTATTGCTATTAAATTTTATTTTTTTATTTATTTTAATTATTATTATTTATGATTATTACTGTCATTAGTATTATTATTATTAAAATTTATTACTTTTATTATTTTAATTGTTATTATACCGTAATTAATTCATTATTATTAATATTTATCTTGTTATGATTAAAATTATTGTTATTATTAAAATGTATTAACTTTATTATTTTAATTATTATTAATTATTGTTGTTATTATTTTTATTAATAATCTTATTATTAAAACTTATTAATAATTTTTATTATTTTAATTATTATCATTATTAATATTATTAATTCAATTAATTTTTTTGTTGTTGTTATTATTATTATTGTTAAATTTTATTAATTTTTATAATCAACATTATTGTCATAATTATTATTTTTAGTTTATTATTGTTGTTGTTGTTGTTGTTGTTGTTGTTTTAATTATAATATATACAAAAAATATTAGGGACGCAATTAACAAAGGACATTTTAATAATTTGTAATAGTCTATTCTAATTCTAAAATAAAATAAATACATCATGGAATGTTGTTCATTCTGATTTCGATTTCCACAGCTCAAGTAAACAACTTATTCTAATTCAAATTCCTTATTACGATTCTAACTCATTTCGAATTTTGTTTAATAAATGCACCATTAGAATGTGTTTGGAACAGAGCATTGTATATTGTTATAATATTGTTCACATTAATTTATTGCTTACTTATGTTTTGAAGTTTTAAAAGCTAGATTATGGTTAATTATATAATTCACTACAATGTGCTAACTTTTGCCTTAATTGAAACATTAAATATATTTAAATGATATTTTTATTTTTACTATAATAATTTTAATGTTAAAAATAAATTATATTATAATATTATTTTATTATATCATAGTATATTTATATATTAATAATTAATATAAAAATAATAATTAAATATAATTAATAATAATTTTAAATAATGAGAGTAGATTTAGAAATGATAGTAATAATTAGATAATTATGAAATATTTATGAATTTGTAGAATAAATAAACATATTTATCTTTCTGAAATTAGAAAGCAAACATAGGCATTATTTTATATTTAACAGGTTGTGGCTCTTATAAACGAATATTGAATCATGCATTTTAATTGCCTAATATCAATAAAAAAAAAAGTCCTCTAAAATTTCTTATTCCTTATCCATATCATTTAACAACTAAGCCAATAAATAAAATAATTATTATTATATTTTTTCCTGACATTTTTAAAAATAAGAGGGATTGCAATGAAAATAACCTAAATAAATACATCCCTGCCGTTGCATCATTCTTGCCTTGAATCGAATGGTTAGATTACAAAAGGACAAAAGTAATGGTATGTTGCAACTGTTGCAACATAGGCGCCCCCCACATATATATATATATATATATGTATATATATATATATATATGTATATATATATATATATGTATACTTTCCAGCTAAAAGCTGCTTGGAAATGACGATAGGTGAGAACTGAGAATTGTATTTGACAAAAATTACAGTTTGGAACCTGACTTAGAATTCAACGAAAACAAAAAGATAATATTAAATAATTAGAGTTAACAATTATCTAATTACGTAATAAAAAACTTATATTAACAAAATCAAAATCATTGGATTTGGAGGATGATGCGAAGCGCGTATTTAATTTTTTTTTTCAAAAAAGTGTAAATTAATAATTAATTGGTGGACAAGAAACTAATGTGTGAACTGTACATTCGTACCCCACGTTCACGGGATTAATCAGAGAAAAAGTGGCCACTGTATAAGAAGGGAGTGTTGCGAGCGTGACAAACACTTTATACCTGTGGCTGGCCATGGTTATTGGGTAGGTGAGGCGCACTCTCTCTGTGATTGAGTGGTGGTGTGCTGCGAATGGTGTGATTAACAAATAGATTTTTTTTTTTTTTAATTTTGTAAAACGCGTACAAACTTCGAATAAATAGATTTGGAAGGGATGGAGGATCTTAACGTAATTTGCATTAATTATTGTGATACTTATGCGCGAAGCCGTGAAGAGAAACTTGGCCCATCAAAATTATTTGCACAAAGACGAGAGCAGGCCTCATCTAGTCAACTTTTTAAGTCAACTCAACTCAACACTGTGCGTATGGTCCTGGTCCTGGTTACCATCCGTGGGCCCATACGGGAGCCGCCCCTGCGCCCTGGCGAGTGGCCACCATTTTTCTGAGCTTGGATAAATGATAAATTGATTTTATGTTTGTATAAATTATTTATTCAAAATGCATACTAACATTTCATATTTACCCTTATATACATCATAAAAATTTAAAATTATCCTTATTAATTAGAGGATTAACTTATTAATTTTAAAAATTATTATTACTAATTGTAGGTGCCATATTTTAAAGGCATTTAACCATGTCACATGTCCCTCCTTTTAAATAAAAGAAGCTACTCCAGAAAAATAACATCCAAATTATTTTGGGGGAATAACAACTAAGAAAAAGTTCCTTCATAGCTGATAAAGATGGCAAGAAGGGGGGATTAGTTCCACAATCCATTAGTCTAGGAAAATCACACCCGAAGTTCATAACGATAGGGAAATATGCACGTGCGAAATAATTTCCTACGATCAAATTCACTTCCACGTATACAAAAATAACAAATGACGCATGTCATTAGATTAAGTATTCAAAGCAAAACCTTAAATTCATATCACTTATCATCTATAAATAGAGATCCATCTCTAAGAGAAGGAAGTCTTTAGCTTTCAAAAAGTATTGTTCATTCTAGATAGAGAAAACTATGTCCCTTTAACCTTGATCAAATACTAACTTGGGCGTCGAAATAACTTTTTCAGGCACTCATCTCGCCGAATTCAAGGCTAACAATCGTGACAAGTTCTCTATAAACTACAAATATGTGTGAAAATAAAAATCCAACACCTTCAATTGGTGCCGCCTGTAGAGAAGAAAGTTGCTGAAAAAATTTTCTCTCACTAAAACTCACACAATCATTACTTTCCCACCACCTTTTTAGATTAGATTTGGTTGTGTATATTTGTAAAAAGAGGTAAATACTCACATATGATCATTAACAATGAGTTCATGTATGAAACCTAAATCTCAAACATGATTAAAAAGGGAATAAAACCAAAAATCCAAGGTCAAAATATAGAGGTCTCACCTCCATTTTAATTTACATTTACTGGAAATAAAAGCAAAGAAAATGAAAAACCCATTTGGTTAACATAAAAGTTTGACCAAATAGTAGAAAGTCAAGATGGCCAAAAAGGGTTAAAATGGTCTCTAAAATACAATCCAAGATCAATTTATCTTTTATTTTATTTTAGTTATTTTCTTTTTAATTTTGCTAATTATCTAACAGCTATGCTAACTTATTTACATTTCTACCATTCTAATTATTTCATGGTACTTCTTTATTTTTTCATGAGTGAAGTTAAGGAAAACTCAAGCATTATTCCACTCAAAGTAAATAGTTCACTTTTCCTAAGTTAATAAAGAGAAAAGTTCATTGATACATTACTCCCGAAATACATTCAAATGCCCAAGGTATAGCTCTTTCAAAAAGGCCACGTGGCCAGTCAAACAAAAATCAAAACTTGTTATTCTACTCAAAGTATTTTTTAAAGAAAATACACTCGCGGGGGAGAGTAGCGTAGGTGGCATATTCTAAAGGCACTTAACTGTGTCACATGTCCCTCCTTTCAAATAAAAGAAGCTATTATGAGGAAATAACACACTACCTATTCCAAATGAATAACACTAAAGAAAAATTTTTCCCATAGCACATAAAGATGGCAGGGGGGGATTAGTTCCCCAATCCATTAGTCCAAGAAAATCACACCCGAAGGTCATAACAACAGGAAAATATGCATGTGTGGAATAATTCTTTACAATCAAATTGCTGACATATGTCAGTAGATTGAGGGTTTAAAGCAAAATCTTAAATTCATATCACAGATCATCTATAAATAGAGACTCATCTGCAACAGAATGAGGTCTTTGGAAGAGAGAGAAAACTCATTCTCTCCTCCATTTTTGTCTCTTTAACCTTGATCAAATACTAACTCGGGCGTTGAAGTGCCCTTTTCAGGTGCCCACCTCATCGGATTCTAAGCATACAAGTTCTCCATAAATTACAAATATGTGTAAAGATAAAAATCCAACACCTTCACTAATCATATTGAGAAGATGATGATGATGATGATGATGATGATGATGATGATGATGATGATGATAATAATAATAATAATAATAATAATAATAATAATATACAAGTATTTATTTTAATAATCAATTATTGTCTATATAAAATAAAAAAAACATTTTATATACATGTTTATTGACGTGTAAGTAAATTTTATTCAATATTATGTTAATCTTAAGTCATTTAAAATTTTATGGATTACACTTCTTCAAATAATTAGAGTGATAATAATGTCTCAATATTTGAGTCTAAATTGATAAAACATTCATCGTTAGATGATAGAATAATATCTTCTTATATGGAGTAGCACAATTAAATTAATTTACCTAATTTAAGTATGGTCTTTTTTAACATTTTAAGAAGTTTAGATAGTAAAACTTAATTTTTTTTTAATTTAACACATGAGTATACAAAATATTAATAGAGTGTTCAAAATAATTTTTAGTGTGTAAGTAACCCCACCCTTATACATATATATCATGGTCCTTATTGAATTAACAATTTTTAGTGTGCATATAGCCCCACCCTTATACATATATGTCATGGTCCTTGTTTGGATTAACAGGTCACCCATCATATTGCTCAAATTTTAACATGCTTAACTTTCAATTTTTGAAATAAACGTTGTCATATTTCCGTTAAAACCAATTGCTGCTCAAAGTATGGAAATTCAGCTTCATTCCTTCGTTGTCCTATGGCTAGTCGCTGGCTCTCATAAGGCCCACCGTCCTCATATGCAGCCCTCTATATTTTATTATGTTTCTATTATATTCTACTTAAGTTTATAATTTCTACTTTACGATCCCATCGGTCAAACCGAATACACTGAACTCATTCTCTTCAAAACCTTTAGTTTTTCACTAGAATTTCAACTTCACAGGTGAAAACTCTAAATTTGTAATTAGGCCAGCCTTTTTTTTGTTTTTCAAGTTTTTATAATTACACCTGTCAAACGTTTTACGTGTCTTATATTGATGTGTTTAGTTAACTATTTCAGGGCCTCAGCCCTCAGTGGGAAAAACTATTATCGATGAATTCATCCTTTATCCCGGATCAGAGGCATTGGTGGGGTCGAAAACGTGAGCGGCAGGATTCGAACCTGCGCGGGCAGAGTCCACATGATTTCTTGTCATGCCCGATAACCACTCCAGCAGGCCCACCTCATGCCCAAAAGGTTTGTGAGGTTATCTTCAGTTTCACCTGGGTGCTATTTATTTCGCCTCTTTCCTTTCCCTCTCCTGCTTGATGACTTCTCGCTTGTGCTTGGTGACCTTTCATGTCAACTCTTTTTCATACTGGGTGAACGCTAACGCAATTGCATCATTCACTTCCGCGACAGACAACAATCAAGCCATAGTGATATTCAATTGAAACGTTAATGTGGCAGAGTGTTTGTAGAAATCCAAGTAATAGACAAACCACCGCCCTGATGATCTGTTGATTACCAACAACTTGAAAAAGAAAATTAACCTTAACTGTCAACATAGACGAGGTGAAGGTGATGCTGAAACAAGCAGCTTCCAACTGCAAATTACACAGACTACCATCAACCAACTTGATAACACTGTAACTTTACTACTACAATGTCATATGTTGAGGAAAGCTCTTGGAACAAGTCCTCTAGTGACAAAAGACCAAATTGGTTTCTCAATTTCACAGTGCACAGTATGCAAAGTATACAAGAGATTCGCTCAAGTTCATTTAATCCATTCAACAGTAATCTTTATGACAATATCTAACCAGAGAACAGAGCACATTAAACATGGTTATAACCATTGTTTGTAGCATCATTCATTCATTGCAGGTTCTTGTAAATATGATTCCAAAAGCTTTCCCATAATGCATGACAAGAAAACATAAAAGACAAAAATAAAAAGATTAATAATAGAAGATTTCCAAGCGGCACAACTACACCATCAGTCAAAGCCTCTAACCACCATCGAAGAGGCCCATCACACCGAATATGAATCCCATTATATTCATATCAAGAGCTTCTCAATGGCATCCTGCATTTTGACAACAGAAAGCAAACGTCAGAATGCAAGATAAAACAAAAAATAGAAGTGGCTAACAATAATAACTCTTGATAACACCAAATTAAAATAGAGTACCTTCAGCTGTTGAATTTGAGTCTTCAACTGACTCGCCTCATTTGAGGTCACAGAGCAAGCAATGACAGGTCTTGTGACCCCACAAGCCCTGCCAAGAGCCTGCTTTGAAGGGACAAAAACATAGGGAACATTCTGCAAAATTCAAATGAGAAGTTCATTTAGTTTTATGCTCATGGTAAATCCGAACACATGAAAAGCAAACGTGAAAGTTAATTATAAAATGTGAAAAATAACTCTTTCTAATCTAGAAAGTGTTCCAAAAGAATCATGGAAGTTAGCTAATTCTTGTTTATTTCAAAAGAATCATCCCCTGAAAATCTTTTCCAACAAGAAAACATTATATTGAACAAATACCAATATAACTCCTACAATTACTTTATTGTATTAGTTTGTACACTAATTTCCGTAGAACGGAATAGGTATTGTGTATTTGTGCAGCTGATAATATAACAATCCAGCTAGCAATAGCCAGAAATATTTTCAAACCTTTTCCCATGAACAAAATATAACTTGCATTACTGTATATGCTAATTCTTACTCCATTGGATTATAAACAGTAGACATAATAGCCTTTTTGAAACAAAGGAACCAATTTTCCAACTTTTCAAAATAATCCATAGATGTTTTCAAAGGCATAACTTCAGTTTATTGATCTAAAATTCAAATATCTGGGGGAGAAAATGGCCCTTAAGCCCAACATAACTTGTGCTTTTAGTGATGCCACTTACTGAAATTAAGCATTGATATAAGAGACAGGTAGCATTCAAAGAAGTGCTCAAGCACAACAATTAAGACATGACTATTATAACCTTCAACTTGCACAATTTGCTTTACAGAGATTAGGATCTCCCTAGAAAGATCCTAGTCATGCAAACAAGAAATATCTAGCGGATGATATACAAATCATAAATGTAAAAAGCGATAAAGACACTGTACAGAGTAATTTTCACCACACACAAAATAAAAGTTCAAAACTTTCTTTTAGCACTTTCGCGATAACTTCTGAACACAAAACATAAAATCCAAATAAATTAAAAAACAAGCAGTCAAGGTACCTTGTCCTCTGCAAGCAGTGGAAGGTGAAGAAGAATCTCCAGAGGCTCGGTATCAGCAGCCATCACAATAAACTCAGAGATACCTCTGTTAAGAGTCTTGGTAGCTGAAATAGCAACAATCAACCAAAAACGAAACCGTATTATCCAACCAGACGCAAAAACTTCCGTACGAGTCATAAAAAGAATAACTAGAGAGAGAGAGAAACAAGGAAACCTTCATTGGCGCCCTTTTTGAGCTGCTTGTAATTGGCAGCTTGCTGAACGAGATCCAGTATCGTGATTGTGAGATTAGAATCTGCTAGCGGGTAAGCTTTAGGGTTCACTGCTTCTCCTGTCTGCAAATGCAAATAAAAACACAACAATCAGTAAACGTAATCACTTCAGATCGTATTAGAAATGAATTAATTGAACAATTAAAGAGAGGCTGTGCCTGAGAGGGACAGTACCATTTTCGTGGTGGCGGGGACGGAGGCTAGGGTTTTTGTCGCAGCTAATGAAGGGTACAAAACTCCCAGGGTTTAAGCGAAAGAAGAGGCGCTGGAAGCATCGAAAGAGACTATTTATACAGGGTGAAGCTCAACCAAACGTGAAAAATCCAATACGCAGCGTTTTGTCGCCTCCAAAAACATTATTTCAGATTATTTAGGCTTATAACTAGTTATTATTATACATATTTTTGTGCTAATGCTAGATCTTTTTTTAGAGAGGGTGTTGCCTAGTTGTTAATCTGAGAGACCTTAATTTTAAGTATTTTCTTGACAATTATATGGTCTAAAATCTTAGTTTTACTTTGGGAATATGCTTTGTCATAAATAAATTTTGCACATATCATGTGCAAGCTAGTAATTAGCTAATTTTCGAAATTAAATAAAATTTTGAGCCCCAAATTAGACCAAACGGATTTTAATTGGTTTGAGTTGCTCAATAATTTAGATTAGATTGATATTTATTGAAGGATTTATTATTATTATTTAACTTGGTTAATTGTTGGGACAATTGGACCAACCTAGTCCGTAGCAAACCCAATCGCCTTGGGGCACAAGCATCAAAATTGGACTTTTGGATGGGTTTAGCCGTTTATAGATGCACTGATGCAAGCTCTTTATAATAAAAGTAATATAATATGAATTTTTATTACACTGATTACATTCCCTAATTAGAGAAGCGGACTCAATTTATTTATATACTGTGTATAACGTATTATATTTAAATTTCTAAGAAATATATATATCTGTGTGTATATTTATATGTATGTATGTATTAAAAAAATACCTACTTTTAAGACCTGTCATCGAAAATCGAATCACGAGAAAAGTAGAAGGTAAAAATTAATTTAGACTTTGACCACCTGAAGTAGTTTAAATTATCAATAATTTCTTAATTGAGTTGATTGATGCAGTATCTATTTATTCCTAACATAAAAAGGTTCGAATTCCTGTCAATTGTGAGAGTTAAAAAAAAATTATATTCTCTATTATTAACAATTTAACTCACAATTTTTCTATTGCTAAAATAAAAAAAATAGAAAATAACACAAAATTATAAATTTTCTAAGGGTGAAATTATTTAAATCTACTAAACTACTCACTAAATCCATTTACTAAATAAATGTACCTTGAAATTTTAAATTTTACTCAACAAACTCATATAAATACATAATACATCCTTAATAAACTCAATTTGTATAAAAATAATGTTTTTACTAATTAAACCCATTAAATTCGTTTATAATTACTAATTGATTTAGGTCTTATGAACGCATAAGGATACAAATTTGTGAATTTATTTTTGTTTCATTCAGCTCACAACTCATTTTACTTTGCATGTATGCATGCACATGTAGATTAAAAAAAAAAAGGTTAGCAGTGCACGAAAAATCTTACATAATAATATGCAACTGACTGAGATTTGCTCAAAAAAACATACCAAAAACGGAACATTTAAAAAGTAAACAAAAATGAAAAAGAATAAATATAAAATATTTCAAAAGTTTCTAGCATTAGTCATTTAGCTCTCCTCGTAATGGCATGCTCTTGTTAACCTACAAATACAAGTGTTACATATATTTAAAAAAAAAAAATGAAACGACCTATTGCATAACTTAATTTTTGTTCTCTTTTTAAGTTTAACTTCAATTTTTGATTTAATAACTGTAACTGAATTACTCTTTCATCGATCATAGCCCCGAATGTGCACACCCATTTGATTAATTCGATCAAGAATCTTCTCACGAAGGATTAGCATGTTTCCTTTCAAATATATATCTATCGTGAACCTAATTTTACAACTGATTTTTTAACTAAGAATGCAGGAACTTATCTTTCAGATTTCATATTTTTTGGGAACCTCCAGAACTTGGTCCTTGCCTTTCTTATAATGTGCACGGAATGAGATTTTCATGATCCGTAATATCTTAGTTTGATTAAGCCTTTTTTATACCAAAAAAAATAATAATAATAACTCTTTCATTTCATATTAAGTGAACGATCTTTTTGGCTAAATAATAGTAACTTAAAAAGTAGATAGATCATGACAGCCATAGGTAGAAGTATTAATTATGATCGATGGTTAGCCTCAGTGCTTTTGTCTTCAAAATTAGATCCAAAAGAAAGGTACATCCAAAATTGACTATTTGGTTCAATTTTTTTCAAAATTTCTAACTATATTTCAATAGATTAGTAAGAAATAAACAATATTAATTTAAGATTTAAGAAAAATATGATATTTAATGTAAAGATAGAGTTAAAGAATAAAAAATTTATTTTTTTCTTTTTTGCTATATATTCGTGTTCGTAATTGTAATTTAATTTAAAAATATTTTAATAATTAAAATTTATTTTGAAAAGTGGGCTCAGTAAGTAATTTTTTTGGATTCAAATAACCTGCACATTTTTCAATTAAATGATAAAGAAAAAGAAGAATAGGAGACGAGTACACATGTCACAAGACTATTGACAGGGCCACGCTACGGTGGCCCACAGATGGAGCAAAAATAGTCAAACATAAGCAACTGATTTTGACAAACCTCCCTATAAATTGCAGCTGGTGCAAGTGCAATCCACAGACGGAGCTGAGCTTCGGTTTAGAGTTCGGAGATTTAATCGAAAGGAAAATGGGTTGGATTGGAGAGAGCATCGAATCCGTCAAATCCATGAAGATCAGAGACTCTCTCTTTCAGTTTATAACTCTCGGTTTGTCTCCTTCTTTAGAACCATCAATTGTTGCATATAGAAGTTTGATGCTAGCAAATGTAAATTTTGATTAACATCCAAACAGTCTTCAATGATTTTGCTGCTTGGTGTATTAACCCTACATCGAATTTCACATAAAATAACAGATAGCATTGCCGAGATCTTTTCGTGTACAATTGTGTTGGTGCACAGTTCCAGTTGTATTAGGTGCTTAATCCCGCAAGGGCCTTGTTTGTTTTGCACTGTCTTTACACAGGCATGATTGTTTCATCGGCATTGATGATATGGAAAGGGTTAATGTGTATAACTGGAAGTGAATCACCTGTTGTAGTTGTGCTTTCCGAAAGTATGGAACCTGGATTCCAACGGGTGAGTTTTTATTACTTATTTGTCTGAACAACGATTGTTGAAAGATCATCAATGGGTGACTCTTTCAAACATTGTTTTAGCGACTTAATGGATCTCGGTTCAGAACAAACTGGTAGCAATTATTGACATTTCATCTGATGCCATTCTCTCTATCTCTCTCTTTTGTGTCTGGGTATGTACACAGACCAGAGTGTGGTAAAAAAAACTGTTTTCAAATAGTCATGTTTGCATCTGATGTGTTGGTCACTGTATTATTACTCTTCGTCATCTTCATGTAATTTTGAACTTAGAGATTTGCATAGATGTTCCTGAAGTTTTATCCTTAGTCACCAGTATTCTGCTTTGTCATTTTTTTCCCCTTTTGGAAACCAAGTCTAAAGCAGCTTTCTGCCCAGAATAGTTTTATAGAAACTGAACCTTTTGAATTTCATTTCTCACACAGGGTGACATTTTGTTTCTGCAAATGAGCAAGGACCCCATTCGTACGGGAGAAATTGTCGTATTTAATATACAGGTATGTTGTTTATCCCCAGCAACTATAGCATGAATATTATTGAAAACTTATTAATGGAGATTCAATTTTGATCTTGCTTGGACCATCTGACTTTAGCATTATTTCTGGAACATTAACTGTCTCTTGTAAGGATTAATCTTCATCCTTTTGATTAACAAAATACTTAAGCTTCATTAGCACTGCTTCTTCATTTTTTATTCGTTACATCTTTCAAGGAAAAAAGATTTGAGAGCATTTATTCAACATTTAACATTAGCTACTTCAATTTACTTAGTAGGTTGCTACTGTAATTCACCTTGCTGTATGTTTCTTTTGCTTCTTTCTATCCAGTCTGTTCTTGCTACTTGATTTAATTGTATTGAACATTTGTCCTTCAACTATATGTTTTCCATGTTTTGCAGGGACGTGACATTCCGATTGTCCATCGAGTAATTGAGGTAAGAATAACGGATGCTTCATATTTTTTCAGCTGTCTCACATCTAGCAAAATGAAGGGGGAGAGGAATTTAGGAAATTATTGGCTGTCTACTGTGGAAATCTAATTCAGATTTCGGGATATTCTGATTCACATACCTTTTTGCTTCTACTCTCTTTGATTTTTACCGTTGATTGCTTTAAAGCTAGTTGTTTTTTTTTTTTTTTTGAGGTTCTTGTGGGGTGTGGAAGAGGCATCAGATTATGGCTACTTATGCTTCTGATAGTGTTTGTGTCTTAAAATTCTAACATTGGATTACATTTGGCTCATACTGCCGTATATACTGATGTTCTTTTAACAACAAAATTGTATGTTATGTACACATTTATAGGTTCATGAGCAGCGACAGTCTGGCGAAGTTCGTATCCTCACGAAAGGTACAACATTGCTCATGTCCATGTAGTTACTTGTTGACAATATGGAGTTGACTGAATTCCGTTCCAACATTCTTGTCTTGCCAAGCACTAAAGTCTTTTTGTGAACATAACTTTTTTATTCATATGAGTATATTTGATGTTTATGGAAAGCAGACATAACATACAGTCATCATGAAGTTTCATAAACCCTTGCAGGAAATGTTCACAGATATTTTATATATCCTTTTGCTTTTTTATAATTTTCTTATATCTTGATTGGATACTTCTATCAGGAGACAACAATGATGTTGATGATAGGATGTTGTACGCTCAAGGCCAATTTTGGTTGAAACAAGAACATATCATGGGCAGAGCCGTAGGGTAAATCTGACACCTATTAAGAAACTTATTATTTCTAAGCTTACTGTATTTGACCTATTGAACTAATATTTACATTTATTAGGAACATCTCATGGTGTCCGAGTTAGTTTATATGACACATTGCATATTAACTTTTAGATATAGCTTTTATCTACTTTTCGGTCTTGATAACATAATGTGGATCCTATGTATATTTTTATGTTTGCTGTATTACTAACTGATGAATTCATTTTGCCTAACTGAATTATTCCAATTTTAGATAACAAAAGTTGCATCACTCGTTGAATAAATGTCGGTATAAACAAGATTGATTGTTTGCATATTAACTTTGTTCTTTCTAATGGATCCCTTCTGTTCTGAAAAACTTGATCTTCATGAGGTTTAATTATGCCTTCCCTCTGCAGGTTCCTTCCTTATGTTGGTTGGGCAACAATCATCATGACTGAAAAGCCTATCATCAAGGTTTGGTTTTGTTAGACTTTTTAGAGCACTTACAATGACAAATAGAATTTTTTTTTTAAATTAAAAAAGTTTCAACCTCAGGAAATTGCTTCAAATCACACATATCTGTAGCAAGATTTTATTACAAACATTTTAATTGGTCTTCGGAAAGGAAAAAGGCAAAAGTCCTCTCTCTCAAACTGGTTATTAACTCTCTTTTTTTTTAATTCTTGCAGTACATACTAATAGGGGCTCTGGGGTTGCTGGTCATAACGTCGAAGGATTAGAGATCCAACACATTTCTTCAAGTCTCAACACATAATTTAGACCATATTAAACTTCCTTTTTGAAATAGAGAAAAAGGTGCACAAATGTTTGATTGTTAGAGATTGAGCACGGTGTGCCATTGTGTGAACTAGCTTTTAACATCAATTTGAAAAAAAAAAAAAAAAAGGTGATCCACAGTGGTAGGATTTTGCTTTTTATTGATAGATTTTCTGCTTTTGGTAACATAAATCTTGTGTTGGAAGATGTCTTCTTTTCAAGCTCATGGCCTTTGGCATGGAGCTTCATGATCCACCACCAAGGTAGTCTGCTAAACTAATTGTAATTCGTTCTCCCTAGCTTTAAAGCTTGTAGACTAATCGGTCGATTGAAGAAGTTATTCAAGGAGCATCATCCACAAGTTGACACAACGCAATTTGAGCAAGTAGTCAATACAAAGTAGACCTTTCCGACCCTTCCAAATAAGGCCCTGAGAAATACTTGTCGATAGTTTTCTCAAGTTCAACGAAAGTAACTTTTCTGCCGTTTGGGTGGTGAAAATCTGAATATTTAGGAAGAGAAATTCCTTTTGAACCTTCGTTGCACTGTTGTCTCGTCTGTCCATCGGTAGCTATCTTGTCTGCCGAGTGAAAGAATTCTCTTGGGAGAAGGTGAATTTTAAGGCAAGCTTGACTTCAGAACCACCAGCAGTTGGTCCTTTATGGGGAAAGAACCACGACGGAATCTGAAGAACCACATCCAGTCCATAACAAATCAAATAAAAGTCAGCAAGACCGCCAATGGTTCGGATTTTGAAATCTTGTTTCTAAATTTAACTACGAGTGGTTCCGCTTCTCTGTTTGGTTTGTTTATGGTACAAGTTGTTGGGTCTCATTCTCATAACCATGCCATGTCTAGTTGTCCACCCACAGCTTAAAGACGGAATCAAAGAAAGCAATTGTTATAAGCCTGGATAACTTTAATTACTTGTACAGGCACACTTAATTAAACCCAGTCGCCGCCTGCTATTTGGAACGGGTGTCGAGGTATGTACCCAGGTACAGTAATCATTGAAACATGTTACAGGGATGATGACTACCAATTAGCCAAGCCATTGATGATTAATTAGTTGTAATCAGACGGTGTCCATTCTAGCAAACTAGAATCTCAGTTAACTTTAGTATCTGTGGTCCTGTGGATGCACGGGAAACTTTTGAGACAGTTGATTATTTGATGTTCGGTGCAAAACACTATCTGTGTATCACTAACCTATAATCTATCATATCAGGTAACATCATAAAGTATCCGATCCATATAATATAGAACCAGCTCGCAGATAATCAGATCCCACAATTTCAGAGAAAGATTCAGCTGTCACTGCGGCCAAATTTGTGAGGTTAAAGGCTAATTCTAAAAATCGGTTCAAGATACAATCAGAGACTGATAATAAAAATCAAAAAGAGATGCTTTCTTCCTTTCTGCATAACTAGCTCACATACCATCCCCAACACTTCATCGTACAAGTGGGTCTCCATTTCTAAAGATAGGAATAGAACGAATAACAAAACCTAAAATCCTCGGCAACAAAATTAGTAAGTTCCCAAGACTACTGGTCAGAAGAGTTCACATGCCAAATGATAATATTCTTAGTCTGTGAACCTAACACAAGTTGGCACCAGGTGAATACCCAAATCATCTCAAGCTTTGCAATAATAAACCGTGCTAATAAGCATACTAAGACCAACACGAGGATATCAATGTAAATGAATTATTGCACACCGATTAAACCAGAAACATTGATTGGTTCATATACATAAAAGCAGAGGATACCCAAAATAAAATTTCTACAGAATCAATAATATGTAATGTAAAAATCAATTTTGAGACTTCCGCAGAATGAATCCATACTCATCTCCACCAAGGCCAGAGTTACAAGTATTTCTACCGGTGCAATTTATATGACACCAATAGTTTAAAGCTGAAAAATTATGAACTAAAGGTGCAAAAGGTATAGACAATAACCAGATTTGACAAAGATAACTCCAAAAATCACTAGTATTATCCTTCCTCCTGTGTGGATTTCAAAAGGTGTATTTGATCTTCAAAATGGCAAATGTCGAACAAGTAGACCAGATAAGCAATCTGCAAAAGAAAATTTAAAATATATAATTTTAAACAGAATTGGATATTCGCTCTACTCTTAACAAGAGCCAAAATACATCTGCCTAAAACATCATCAAACAGCTAGTTGACCATCAGCTCTAGAAACTGATAGTTAAGGTTCATAATGCGTAATTAGACATCCAGCTGTTGGAGCATCATGGGCAACAACAGACCCTAGAGACAATTAATTGCGCTAAAAATTTCTTCAAATATCAATCAGCACATAAATTATGGCATTAAAACAAATAATTTCTCATATACAAACCATTTACAGCAATGCTTAAAACTTAATTACACAAGAACAATGTTCCATTTCCCGAGGATAGGATCAACTTTATGAAAGATTTGAAGATGCATTAATTGAATGTGGGAGAAAATAACTTCAGTTTTGCTTCAGCTTGTTTCATTGAACCAGATTTCAGTAACACGATTGCTACTCCTACCTGAATAATGAATATCATAGCAGCACAATCAAGCTAAACTTTATGCAGATTACTACAGAGTTATCGTCATATTTACCAAAATGCTGAGCATTCCAATTCTCAACCCACAAGCACAGAAAAAAGGAATAGAAAGAGACATATATCTAAAAAAAGTGAAAGAAACATTCAATTCAATCGTTCAAACCAATAAAATAACTAAGCTTAACTGACATTAACAATCAAGAACAATAATTTAAATCATGTAAATTCAGTAGCATTATACCTTGATTCGACTCATCAAGCTGGTGAATACTGAAACTTCTGCCACATGTCACAATGGGGAGTCTCCTTTATAAAACCCCACTGCTGCCGCTGAATCTCTAACCGGCAATTCTGTGCAAGAATAGTAAAGTAATCCTTTTCAACTTGCTTTTCCAGCCTCACTCTCTGAACACTACCCACAGGATAGTCCTGCTCAAATTTGCTAGACTTCACATAAAAATTCACCCCTCTTTCCGTTGCAAACTTGTACTCATAAGGGTAAGACCTCGACAAGGCATAAATTGGATCAGAAGACGGCAAAAACTGCAAGAGAATTATCAATATCACAGGCAACAACTGAATCAAGGCACGTAAATTAAACCCATCGGAGCCATTACGATCAGCTGTTCCCGTGGCAACTCCCTGCCCAAAATTAAAATGCCTAAACTGAGTTCTGGCTGGCGGCATACCCCCGAAGAAAAAGTTCCTAAAAATCTCCTCAGCATCAATATCCGCATCATAAAAGCCGTTAAACCCATGGGCGGCCCGAGTATGAGTCCGTGGCTGATAAACGGGCTCATCTGACCCAGTGATATCATATTTTTTCCGACTCTCATCGTTGCTCAAACACTGAAACGCCTTTGATACCGCTTTAAAGGCTTCTTCGGCGCCTGGAGCTTTGTTCTTATCGGGATGAACCTTCAGCGATAATTTTCTATAAGCTTTCCGTATATCTTCGACCGTACAAGATTTTTCAACCCCTAGGATTTCGTAATAATCTTTCTTTTTCTTAATCTGTCTCACGATCGCGATTTGCTCTTCGGTGCACGCCGGAGAGGACGATGAAGCTGACGGAGACGCGCCAGTTGATTGGCCCCGGTGTCGGATCGTCGATTGATCGGATGGCTTTGAATTGGGCTCTGCGGACGGGCCGTTAGGGTTTGTGTTGGGTTCGGACTCGATGGATGAGATGATGTCGTCGACGGGAAGAGAAGGATCGAGGCGTCGAGCCTTGGACAGGAATTTGATCGCACGCGCTCGATCGCCTGATTCTAGTGCGTCTTTGCCGATTTTGAAGCATTTCAAGGCGTCGTCTTTATTCCCATCCATGATGAAAATTGAAAAACCACACAAGAACAAATAACACAATATATATATATATAAATATCACAAACCCTAATCCTAATTTATTGCCGATTGCAAATCATAATAGTGTTAATATAATGGATCTGACATAAGAGTTTGAATTTGAGGGGTTCAAGAATTCAGGGTTGGTTTCGTAAGTTGAGGGTGAGGAGGAGGAGGAGGAGAAGGAGGAGAAGTGTCAATGAAATTATCGTCTTTCTGGTTAAAATACATAGGCTGAGTTTTTAGGATGTGTTTGGATACTCGACGTTTCCTACTTTCTGGTCAACTTAGAGCAGTCATCATTACGGAGTAACCAAACATTGTCTTTGTCGATTTTTTTGTTAGGGATTAATTTCGGATTATTCCAGTGATTATATTTAATTGGGCCTTTATTTTTAAAATCTCAAATTACCTTCAAGTTTTCCATAAAAAGATTTAAAAAAAAAATCAAAGATTCACATAATTTTTCCTTTATAATTACAAAAAATAAGGGTAATTTAAGATTTTTAAAAGTGAATGGGGATAGTAAAATTCTCCATGAGTTTGTGGCTCTATAGGGCTCTATGACAAATGAGATGAATTTTAAATAATTTTTAGAGAATAAAATAGAAAATAAGAGAAAAATAATCTCTATTAATGGGGGTGGGGTTTGGTGTTGTACCGTCCACCCCACCCTGCCCCACCCAAATCCCTACTATATATAAATATTAGGATATAGAATCGCGCTTCGCGCGGTTTTGAAAAATAATTTAGTATTATTTTTTTTTACTTTGCACTTGATGAAACTGATAAAAAATATGAATTAATTTTTTTTAAAGATGGGGCAGCTTTATAAAACTAATGTTATTTATGAAAGTTAAATATTTTTTTGTTAACTTTAAAAATATATATTAATGTGTATAGTGTAAGTGTACAGACCTTATACATTTTGTAGTTGTTGATAAGTTTCAAATTAGATTCAAATTGTTAATCTGTTAAAACTTTTATATCTCTTTTTTTTTTCAGCCAGCTCCAACAATTTCAAAATCACGCACACAACATAAACTTCTGACAACATTTGTAATATTATGGAAAAATAACATAAAAATACTAAAACATAAAGATCAATAATTTCTAATATACACTTAAATATTAACAAACATTAATAATTAAAAAATACCTGAGAGAATTGTGTTATCATTTGCACATATATCAATCAAATTTAGAGATATGAATTGGAATCCATTAATCGAAATCTTAACAGTTCCTTCTTCTAACCTTTGAAGCGAAGTTATAACCAAGAAAATAATCTTATACTGATTTAAAAGTGGTTTGTATTTGCCTATAGTTGAAACAACTTTCAAATTCTTGACACTTGCATGTTAACCCTGAAAAGAACACCCAACATGTGCCTAAACTTGTTACTAAATTTTTCATAATTGTTGCATGCATTAGATTTTCCTACCAAAAAAAAAAAATGGTACATTAAGTGTAAAATAATTGGGAAAAAATTAGAGAAAATAATGGGAGAAGGAATTTTTTATACAACATTTTCATCAATAAAAATTATATTTACACTAATCAATTCTCCATTCTTTTAGGTATTAACAAACTCTCACATCTTATAAAGCCTAAACTTGTCATCCAAGTATCTTTATCATTGTTCAACTCATGAAGTAAAGAGTACTCCATAAAGCACACAATACTAAAAATTCAAATAAGTCAAAAAATAAAAACACAAGAATATTTGTAAAGAGGATGTTGGTTAAATAAAAAAAAACATAAAAAATCTTAAATACTTAATGTTTATAGAGTTTGAAG
The DNA here is from genome assembly GCA_030444775.1 of Atalantia buxifolia. Classification (NCBI taxonomy): domain Eukaryota; kingdom Viridiplantae; phylum Streptophyta; class Magnoliopsida; order Sapindales; family Rutaceae; genus Atalantia; species Atalantia buxifolia. The sequence goes on along the minus strand of CM059834.1, from coordinate 13,543,818 downwards.
AAGCCAAAAAATACTAAACAAAAGGTTGCATAATTAAATATGAGACTGTGATATTAAAATTAGGCTCTAGTGGCATTGGTGAGGGAAGATGAAAGAACCTTCCTTCATATATAGATTAGTTGATGTATTTTAAGCTACTAAAGTTTAGTTGTTGGCTTAATAAAATAAATGAATGTTTCAAGAGTTATAATTAATTATTATTAATGGTTACATATTATTGAATTTAAATGGAAAGAGGAAGAGACATGCAATCTTTTATAATCTAATAATTATTTTCTATTTATTTTTTATTTTTAATATTTTGTAATGTAATTATTTTTTAATCTCAACCAATATATTAGATAATAGATAATATAAAAAAATGAAAAATAATGATGTCACAAATCTTAAATACTTAATGTTTATAAAGTTTGAAGAAACCAAAAGGCACTAAACAGAAGATTGCATAATTAAATATGAGTTTATGTCATTAAAATTATGTCTTAATGTCATTGTCGAGAGAAGATGAAGAAACATTCTTTTCTATATTAATTAATTAATGCATTTTAAGCTACTAAAGTTTAATTGTTGGCGTAATAAAATAAATGAATATTTCAAGACTTATAATTAATTATTAATAATAATAATCTCTCTTCTTATGTTAATTAGTTGATGTACTTTAAGTCACTAAAGTTTAATTGTTAGCATAATAAAATAAATGAATGTTTTAAAAGACTTATAATTAGTTATTATTAATTATTACATATTGTTAGATTTAAATAAAAAGAGGAAGAGACATGTACAAAGAATATCCACTGATATTTTAGATATTTTAAATGATAGAGAATATAAAAAGAAGATGAATGGTGATGCCAAATAAATGAATGTTTCAAAAAACTTATAATTAATTATTATTAATGGTTACATATTGTTAGATTTAAATAGAAAGAGAAAAAGACATGTACAAAGAATATCCACTAATATTTTATATATTTTAAATAATAGAGAATATAAAAAGAGGAGGAATGGTGATGTCACATCACTAAAGAGGATGTTGGTTAAATAAAAAAAAATCAAACATAAAAAATCTTAAATATTTAGTGTTTGGAGAGTTTGAAAAAGCCAAAAGACACTAAACAAAAGGTTGCATAATTAAATATGAGATTATGACATTAAAATTGGGCTCTAGTGATATTGTTAAGGGAAGATAAAAAACATCTCTTCCTATGTTAATTAGTTGATGTACTTTAAGCCATTAAAGTTTAATTGCTAGCATAATAAAATAAATGAATATTTCAAAAGGCTTATAATTAATTATTATTAATAGTTATATATTGTTGGATTTAAATAGAAAGAAGAAAAGACATGTATAAAGAATATCCATTAATATTTTAGATATTTTAGATAATAGAGAATATAAAAAGAAGAAGAATGGTGATGACACATCACCTTTTGAAGTTCCAGTTATATATATATATTAGGAAATAGAACCGCGCTTCACGCGGCTTTGAAAAAATAATTTAGTTTTATCCTTTTTTCTTACTTTACCATTGATGAAACTGATAAAAAATATGAATTAATTTTTTTTAAGATGAGGCAGTCTTATAAAATTAATGTTATTTATGAAAGTTAATTATTTGTTTGTTAACTTTAAATATATATATTAAGATGTATAGTTAAGTGTACACAACCTTTTCATCAATAAATGAGAGAATATTTTATAATAATAATAACATAAAATGAGAGAATATATTATAGAGTGATTTTATTCATTTTAATTGTGTATGTACAAAACAAAAAGATGAGCTCTTTTTTATAGTTACATAATTACTCCATTAAATTAATGAAAAATTATAAATCATAATTGCTTGTGAGATTGTGGGAGTTATAGGGAAGCTAAAGGTTGCTAATAGAAGATAGTTGGAGTTATAGGAAAGCTAAAGATTGCTAATGGGAGATAGTGGGGAGACTAAAAGATATATGTTATGAACATCCACATTTTTTTTAATAAATTTATAATACTCCCCCTTGAATATTAATTACAAAGAATATGTCTCATTAAAACATTTACATAATTATTATTGTGTAATAACAATCAAATTAATTATGAGAAGATGAAAAGCCAAATTTGAAAGAAAATTTCTCTATTTATTAGATAATAGACAATATACAAAGATGAGAAATGGTGATACCACATCACCTCTTGTACTTCCAGCCAAGTGGTAGTCTCAGGTCCCTTAGCTATAGTTCTTGTGAAATACCCCAGTTTGGCCCATTCCTCGAAAGAAGTTTTTACGGGATCCCTATCTATCAAAATTTTTACTTCTGGTTCCGGCGAATGAATAATCGTTGAGTCCTCCTCTTTCCGGACAACACATACAAAGAAACCCGCCAACAGTCAGTCCAGTGATTAGTGAACCTATAAGAGATGCTTAGAATTAGTTTCTTTCTCTTCAGGCGGTTTTGAAAAAAATAATTTAGCATTATCTTTTTTTCTTACTTTACCCTTGATGAAACTGATAAAAAATATGAATTGATTTTTTTAAAGATGAGACAGCCTTATAAAATTAATGTTATTTATAAAAATTAATTATTTATTTGTTAACTTTAAATATATATATTAATATTTATAGTTAAGTGTACACAATATTTTCATCAATAAATGAGAGAATATATTATTTTAATAATAATATAAAATGAGAGAATATATTATAGAGTGATTTTATTCATTCCAATTGTGTGTGTACAAAACAAAAAGATGAGCTCTCTTTTTATAGTTACATAATCACTCTATAAAATTAATGAAAAATTATGGATCATAATTTCTCGTGAGATAGTGGGAGTTATAAGGAAGTTAAAGGTTGCTAATGGGAGATACATCCACATTTATTTTAATAAATTTATAACAATCCCCCTTGGATGTTCATTACAAAGAATATGTTTCATTAAAACTTTTACATAATTGTTATTATGTAATAACAATCAAATTAATTACGTGTAGATAAAAAGCTAAATTTGAAAGAAAACTTCTCTATTTATTAGATAATAGAAAATATCTAGGAAATAGAACCGCGCTTCAGGCGGTTTTGAAAAAATAATTTAGCATTATCTTTTTTTCTTACTTTACCCTTGATGAAACTGATAAAAAATATGAATTGATTTTTTTTAAGATGAGACGGCCTTATAAAATTAATGTTATTTATAAAAATTAATTAATTATTTGTTAACTTTAAATATATATATTAATATTTATAGTTAAGTGTACACAATATTTTCATCAATAAATGAGAGAATATATTATTTTAATAATAATATAAAATGAGAGAATATATTATAGAGTGATTTTATTCATTCCAATTGTGTGTGTACAAAATAAAAAGATGAGCTCTCCTTTTATAGTTACATAATCACTTCATGAAATTAATGAAAAATTATGGATCATAATTTCTCGTGAGATATTGAGAGTTATAGGGAAGCTAAAGGTTGCTAATGAGAGATAGTGGGGAGACTAAGAGATATATGTTATAAACATCCACATTTATTTTAATAAATTTATAACACTCCCTCTTGGATGTTCATTACAAAGAATATACCTCATTAAAATCTTTACATAATTGTTATTGTGTAATAACAATCAAATTAATTATGAGAAGTTGAAAAGTCAAATTTGAAAGAAAATTTCTCTATTTATTAGATAATAGAAAATATACAAAGATAAAAAATGGTGATGCCACATCACCTCTTGAAGTCTCAGCTTTATATATATATAGGTTTTATGGGCAAATCTGATATGGAAGATCAGATTGCCGATCATGCATAAAGCTTTAAATAAATTACAAAAAAGTAAAGTGCATAAATTTAAATTGCTTTAAATGTAAATTACTAGAATTTAAAGTGCATAAAAGTAAATTGCGGAAAAATAAAAATTAATTACAAACTTTAATTATTTTAAAATATTTACATTTATTTCTTTTAATTCGACAGCTTTAAGAGATTACAAGCGAGATTCCAGAAAAATTCTAAAAACAAGGAACTTAACCGATGATAGAAAAATTCCTTGAATACATAAGACTTCTTTTGTCTCTAGAGAGAAAGAAGAGAGAAGGAAGAGAAGGGGGAGAGAGAGAGAGAGAGAGAGAGAGAGAGAGAAGTTCTAAACACGAAAATGAAAAACCTCTGGAGTCTAAGTCTTCCTCTTGGGTTTTATACAAAATTTTTAAACTGTTCACTGCAGTGGAGTTTTAAGTGCACAGTAAATTTTGGAAATTGGCACTGTAGACTGTAGCGGGGCTTTAAGTGCACAGTAAACTTTGAAAATTGGCACTGTAGCAGAGTTGTAGCTTTATACGTCTTCACTGTGTCTTTATACGGAAAAGCTACAAAAAACAAAATACAAAATACAAAATCGGGTGAAGAGACATGTGCGCTCTCACTTGTGTCCAGAGAACCACCCGATACAAAGAAAATTACAGACATAAAGGAAATTACTTTTTTTTTTAAGTAAATAAATTATTTACAATGCTTTATAGGAGACAATATTCCGAAGCATTCATCTTCATTGTCGTCACCAAGGGTGATATCTCTTTCTTCTGTCTTTATTACACAATCAGTCTTTAAAAAATCAAGTTTTTTCATTTTATATATTTTGTCTTTAGAAACTTTCGGTAAATCCCAATTATCAATTGCTTTATTAAAATCTTCAATAATGAATTCTTCTGAATTTACTATGTTCTTTGATACACTAGTCCTTGTTGTGCAAATTTTGTTGAACTCATGGCGCACGAATCTATTGTAGAATAGATTAACGGTGATGTCGATCCCACGAGGAGGTGGATTTTAATTGTGTGTAGAATTAATTTTGTAAATGGGTGATTGGATTTATGGGGAAATTAATTTAAAGGATGCTAGAATGGGGAAATTGATTTAAAGGATGCTAGAATTTAAATTGGAATGACAGAAATAATTAAACTGGAAACTATTGAGATAAAGCACTTGGGTATCTGGATCCGTATCAACATGCATCATGGGCTAAATAATCCTTATTAATACCAATTAAATCATGAGGGGGAATCCACACCTCATGAACCACGCCTAATCAATATGGTGTTAAGGGCATCGTGCCAAATAATAATAATCTTATACTTGGGGTGCCTTAAAAAACGGCGAAACTAGACAAGATTATTATTATTTGTCGACGAAAAGTCAAAACCTCCACAGAAATTAGAGGGGAAGAGAAAATAAATTTACCAAATAAAGCCCATGACACATGTTGAGACTTCACCTTCAACCCAAGCTTGAAAGAAAATTAGCTACTCATTATTGAACTAGGGTAAAATGGGAATTTTATTAAAATACGTAGAAAATACAAGATGGAGAAGGAATTACAGAAAATGAAGCCAAAAAATGGATTCAGGGGTATCAAATTAGGGGGGGAGGCCCTTTTTTTATAGATACATTGAGTGAATCATGGCCATCGGATTAAAAATAGTTTGGATGCACGCGAGTTGCGCCCGTCATCGGTGAACAGAAATACGGTTTGACCACGGGTTTGACCACGCGGTTTGAACAGTAACACGGTTTGCACACGGTTTGAACGAACGCTTGTCCGAACAAATTGTCGTGAATGATCCATGAAACGATCCGCATATGCATGTGAATAGTGCCGTGCGTGTGAACAAAGTGCCATTTTTCCTTTTATGCTCCTCTTAAGGTTTTTTTGTCACCGAGTTCAAAAGTGACGCCCGTTTTGCTATCCGAAATCTCGTTTATTGTGAAATGACCATGATGCCCCTAAAATACATAAAATACTTAATTAAAACAAAATACACATAATTAAATAACAAGAGACTTAAGTAAATAAAATTAGAGATGTTAGTGAGATTTGAAGTGTAAAATGACGAGTTTCTCCTTTATAAATATACACTTTCTAACACTCAACACACCCCAACTTGACTTATTGCTAGTCTCTAGCAAATAAAGCGAAAATAAAATTCAAATCCATTTTTTTTTTTTTTTTTTTTAAACAAACTTGTTTATTCAATCAGACTAATGATAGTAATCAAATAAAAGTATAAGCATTATCTCCAGTCTAAAGAAACATCACACCCACATCAACCATCCACATGAATCAACCAAGTAGATTTTGTCACAGCTACTTTCAAAAATGACATGTCAAACCCCAAAATCTCACCGGTAATAGTGACACTCTCACAAGGAAATTAAACCCAATAAAAATTGTCACTTCAATGAATGATAAATTGAGTGAAGATAATAAAGAAATAATATCACACACTCTCACCAAGATGAAAAGAATATGCCCACAACTTAGAAATAACACGATCTCAAGTCAAACAAAATGCTAGTCAACCCAATTTATTTACTTTTTTTTTTTTCCTCTTTTTTTTTTTTTTAATTATGCATTACTACATCTTTTGGCCCATATAACTAGCTTCTACTTCTGGACTATAGTTCCCTAAAATCAAGAAGGACTTTTATTAGGATGTAACGTAGGCTAGGGACATATAACAAAGAAAGGAAAATAGAGGAAACAAAATATATGTTTGAGAAAAATAATATCTTTTGGAAACTAAAAAGTAAGTGCATTTTACTTATTTATTATTGTATTATATATCTCTCTCTTTTTTTTTTCTTTTTTTTTTTTTTTTGGAAAAAATTTTTTTTTTTTTTTTTTTTTTCTTTTTTTTTCTTTTTTTTTTTTCGGTATTGCACAACTTTACTAAACAAAACAATTATTTATATTTTTCTCAAACATGAATAGGTGATGGAACTTGTAAGATATCGGGTAATACTCCAAATTGGAGTGGGTGAAGACGATAAGTTGAAAAAAAAAAGTTTTTTTTTTTTTTTTAATAAAAGGCACAAAAGGGCTAACTATGGATATTTCACATAAGGGATGGCTAGAAAGGCTCAAACGGGTCAAAGACGGCCTTTCCATCATCTTTTAGGGCTCTAGATACTCCTTCATATCTACTAGCGAAATGGACCTTTAGATGTAGCAACGCATTTTTTTTTTTTTTTAATTTTTTTTTTTTTAAAGGTTGACTCAAGGAAATCTAAAGATCATGTATAAAATAATAATCTTTGCTAAGTCAGTATGAAGAATGGGCAAAAAGGGTTACTCTCCAAGAAAAATAATAGGCTCAAAAGCTCACTTGGTATTCATTATGACATGTCAATTCTTTCAAGCAACTCATATTTATCTCCGACATCAACATGTAGAGTAGCAAACATAGTGTAACATCACTCAAGACCAAAGATAATACAAATACTAAAATTCGAAAATCATCATGTCATCCAAAAACAAAATCACACTATTTTTTTTTTTTTAAACAACATTCTACCCCCCAACCTATTCTAAACATGAAAGGGAAGTATGCATGCAGAAATATGAAAATGATGCGAAAAAACTAATTGAAAATGTTACACTTAAAATGATAGAAAAATGATTTTTTTTTTTTAACTAAGAAGATGCGTTTAGAGGCACTACACTCTATATTCACCATCTTCGACTCAAAATTTGAAAATGCATATTTATGAAGGAGAAGTCAAAAAGTTAGAAAGATCACACGAAAAATAAGAAATTTTTTTTTATTATTTTTTTTTTTTTTTTTTTTTTTTTTTTTTTTAATGAAAAAATGGGTTTTTAGAGTAAATAAACTCCATATTCAGCCATCTTCAACACAAACAAGCAACAACAGCTTAGTTTCTACAACAAAAATTAGTAAAAACTTAACCAACATTCCACAATTGTCAACTATCCTCCCCAACTGAGAATGAAACATTGTCCTCAATGTTTTAAAGGAAAGAAGTAGAGTTTAGAAGACATCACCCGGTGGTGCAACACGAATAAAATATTTACAAAGGCGGAGATTTAAATCTAATTTGTACTTCTTATCACCGCTATTGTTACCATCGTTATTTGTACACTCCAACACCAAGGTCTTGGGATCTCGCTCAGTCGATAAGCTTGTAATGATCAAGTAGCTCATTAGCAGTGTGAGCGCAAATAAAAAGTTTTTTCACCGTGGAGGAATGAAGTAGTTTTTATTGCATGGTTAAGAAATGCGATAAAGCCATCATAAAAATTATTGACATTTAACAAGCCGATGGGTTTCGATGAATGTGCGAGATGGGCCCAAGATGCTAAAGTGATAAGTGCCTCTCTAGAGTTGCAAGATCTCCTGGTAAGAAAATAAAAGCATCAAAGATGATTAAGCATTTCGGTTATTCTTTCTTGCATACCCGAGACAACTAACTCTTCTCCAATCGGTGAGTTAGACAAGCGGCTAAAGGTTTTAGGGTTTGTGGTATGATGCCTAACACTTGACTTCCTCCGACAAAAGCAGCTTTACGAGACCAATTTTGATAACCCTCGGTCACCTCCGCCGTATACTAAGTGTAATTTTCTCTGCACATGCATCGACCAAGATCAATGGCTGCCTCAAAGAACTCTTTATATTTGCCATAGTTAAATCCAGAAAGCACACAAATGTTCTTGAATTGTTTATTGGGAGTAGCTGCCATTATGATACTTCTCAAAAATAATTTGTGAGTGTAAACGAAAAGAATCATATTTAAGGATCTTGGCGGCAATGGGTCACAGCTGTGAATGAGGTGTCATGTCTATGTCAATTAATCGTGTAATGCACATGGCTTGAGAGTCAAAAAGGAAACAGTAAAGGAAAAGCAAGTAATGACAAATATAAAATTATTAAAGAAAATAATGCAAATGGTAAAACAACAAAGAAAATAAAACAACAAGAAAGTAAAAGGATATTTACAGGTGTAGTTGATCGTGGCTCACATCTTCCTCTCGGTTTTACGTCCGTAAACGGCTTCAACGCCTCTATGGTCGAGGATAGGCTTCCTATCCAGTTTTCTTACAAACCGGCAAATGGTCGTTATAGTCGATTCCCGAGATCAGATCGTGCATGCTCTTTTCGAATGATGGCCATAATCGGAGAATCGCTCCTTGCACATATCCACTGATGCGTTTCAAGACAAAAGGATATCATCCAATGACTCCTTATTCAAGCCATCCCTAATGAATTGAATCTTATCTTCTCTCGTTATCGACACCATTCCTAAAGAACATCGCTTTTTTATTGCATAACATTCTCGCACACTTATGACAAGCAACCGAAATTTTTCGAGCTCTTCGCTTTCTTGCGTAATTTCCTTTACCACAACCAGGCATGTATGCAATAAATTTAGAGGTAACTCACCCGCCAAGCGTACTTTGGCCTCACTAACCAAATGGATATCAGCAGGTATGTTATTCCTCATGAGCAATCGCATGCGTTCGATCGAGCTTTATAGATTGTGAGAGGGCATTCTCGAGGAAGTGAAGGGAATCGACTATGAAGCTTTGCTAAGATCTCGTTTTTATCCATACCTTCGCCTCAGAAGATCAGTAATTATGGGAAACTGAAGTAACCGACTTGATTGTCACGAGTACCGTTATCCGCCACTTGACCGGGTGACAAACTGAAACACACAAACTAAAACACACAAACAGAGTAACAAACAAAAACACACAAAGAAAATCACAATCGTCCTCTTATGGAATTTACCTCAAGCTCCAACTGGATGTTGTAGACACTGCTCTCAATGTCTCTGAGTTGGCTTTCTAAATCCTCAACGTGGGATATTAACTCCGGTGGTTGTAGCTTCCAAATACGATGTGTTTTACAAAATCGTATCTGGCCTCTGAGATGAGATTGGACACGTTGAAGTCGTCTAAGGATGTTCAAGAGGAACTGTCTCATGATTAAAAGTGATAAAAGAAAGTTCAATGGTTAAACAAACACACTTATGCACAAATAATTTCAATTAGCAAAAGAATAATAAAAATAAAGAAAAAAAATCAAATAACCGAAAAGACACAAAAATCTTAATTCAAATCTGGTGGGTCACTTAAATTTACTTTGGTGTCCTCTCCATGTGGTTGGTACTCTAGATATGGCTTTAATCTTTGACCATTAACTTTAAACGTGACACCGCTTTTGGGTCCTTAATTTCAATCCCCATGTGGAAAAATAGTATGAACAATAAAGGGGCCAGACCATCGAGAGCGTAGCTTACCTGGGAATAAATGCAAGCGAGAATTGAATAAAAGTACTTTCTGACCTGGAGTGAAAAATTTTCTCATAATCTAGCTTATCATGAAAGACTTTCATTCGTTGCTTGTAAACCTTGGCATTTTCGTATGCATCATTACGAATTTCTTCAAGTTCTCGCCAACAGTAATCGCCTTTCTCGAGCTGACCTTTTGCACGCATGTCAAAATTGAATTTCTTGATGGCCCAAGACGCACGATGCTCGAGTTCCACGGTAGGTGGCAAGCTTTTCCATACACTAGCCTCAGAGGTGACATCCCAATTGGGGTTTTGAACGCCGTTCTATATGCCCATAATGCATCATCAAGTCTTAATGACCAATCTTTTTCTGTCTCTGTCCTCACCGTCTTTTCTAAGATGTGCTTTATTTCTCGATTGAGATTTCAACTTGGCCACCGGTTTCATGGATGATACGGAGTCGCCACTTTATGAGTGATGGAGTACTTTGTCAAAAGTGCTTTGAATGATTTATTGCAAAAGTGGGTACCACCATCACTGATTATTGCCCGAGGGAATCCAAAGCGTGAAACAACGTTGCTCTTTAAAAACCCTATCACCACTTTATGATCATTAGTTCTCGCATGGAATTGCCTCTACCCATTTCAAACATAGTCAACAAAGAACCAATATGTAATGATGGCCAAAAGATGGGGAAACGGTCCCATGAAGTCGATACCCCATACATCAAAATCTCAACCACTAAAATTGGATTTAGTGGCATCATGTTCCTTCGTAATGCTCCCATTCGTTGACACCTATCACATGAAGAACAAAAGGTGTAAGATCTCGAAATATAGTTGGCCAATAAAACCACATTGTAGAACTTTAGTCCCTGTTTTCTTAGCGCCGAAATGGCCTCCACAAGCTTGTTCATGGCGTAACGAAAGATGTTATGAAATTCATTCTCTCGGGACACATCGTCGAATAATTTGATCCGCACAATACTTGAACAGATAAGTGGTCATCCTTAAAAAAATTCTTTATTTCCGCAAAGAATTTGGCCCCCGTCTTGCTTTGGTCCAATGCTCGATGTTTACCCGTAACAAGATAATTAACTATATCAGCATACCAAGGTAATACTTCCACACTCATTAATTGTTCATCTGGAAATGACTCATTCAATGTTAAGGGTTCTGTGTTGATGTCAAAGTGGAGACGAGAGAGATGGTCACCACAACATTTTCTCGTCCCTTTCTTATCTTTGAATTCCAAGTCAAATTCCTGCAAAAGTAACACCCAACGAATTAGTCTAGCTTTTGCATCTTTCTTTGTGAGAAGATATTTCAGAGCAAAGATGATCTCGTGAACACAATTATTTTACAACCAATGAGATAAGATCGAAATTTTTCTAATGCAAACACTACATCACAAGCATTTCTTTTTCAGTAGTTGAATAGTTCAACTGTGCATCGTTTAATGTCATACTAGCATAGTAAATAACATGAGGAATTTGATCTACTCTTTGTCCTAATACTGCTCCTACTGCATAATCAGATGCATCACACATAATCTCAAATGGTAGGCTCCAGTTTGGTGGTCAATGATGGGCGATGACGCTAACAAATGCTTTAACTTTTCAAATGCTACAAGACATGAATCATCAAAGATAAATGTGCATCCTTAGCAAGTAAATTGCATAAGGGTCTAGAAACTTTGCTAAAATCTTTAATGAAACGCTATAAAAACCAAGATGCCCAAGGAAAGATCTTACTTCTCTGATCATTTTAGGTGGAGGAAGATTGAAATGAGATCCACCTTGGCTTTGTCAACCTCAATACCTTTGCATGAAATGATGTGACCAAGAACTATACCTTGTTTTACCATAAAATGGCACTTCTCCCAATTTAAGACCAAATTCTTCTCTATACATCTCTGCAAAACTTGTGTTAGATGATGTAAACATTGATCAAATGAGTCACCAAAGACAGAAAAGTCATCCATAAAGACTTCAAGGAATCGTTCAACCATATCAGAAAAAATGCTTAACATGCATCGTTGAAATGTAGCAGGTGCATTACATAATCCAAATGGCATTCTCCTATATGCAAAAGTGCCAAAAGGGCAAGTGAAAGTGGTTTTCTCTTGATCTTTTGGTGCTATGGGAATCTGATTGTATCCTGAGTAGCCATCTAGAAAGCAATAAAATTCGTGGCCTGCTAATCTATCAAGCATTTGATCAATAAATGGTAAAGGAAAATGGTCTTTACGTGTGACAGAATTTAATTTTCTATAATCAATGCATACACGCCATCCTGTAGTCACTCTAGTGGGTATCAATTCATTATCAGCATTGGTAACTACTGTGACTCCTGACTTTTGGGACCACTTGCACAGATCGACCCATGAACTATCGTAAATGGGTAAATGATACATGCGTCTAATAGTTTAAGGACTTCCGTTCTAACAACTTCTTTCATATTAGGATTTAACCGACGTTGCATTTCCCTAGTAGATTTAGCATTTTCATCAAGGTGAATGTAATGCATACAGTCTACTGGGTTTATACCTTTTATGTCTGCTATGGTCCATCCTAATGCTCCTTTGTGCTCTTTTAAAACATCCAACAACTTACCTTTTTGTTCATCATTTAGGGATGATGAGATGATTACCGGTAGAGTGTTTTCTTCTCCCAAGAATGCATATTCCAAAGTGTTGGGTAATGGTTTGAGCTCGAGTTTCGGTGGTGACTCTGATGATGGGATGATTTTCTTCTCTGATGGTGCTAGTTGTTCAACTCTTGACTTCCATTTATTAGTGTCCATGGATGGTGCTGAGTCAAGTAGGGCGTTGACCTCATCGACTGATCTGTCAACATCAAAATCCAAACCAAAGTGAGTTAAACATGTTTGTAAAGGGTCATCACTAAGGTTTGAAATAAATGTATCATCAATTAATGCTTCAATTAAATCCACATCAACAATTCCATCATCTGCATTGTGAGGTTGTTTGGCAATGTTGAAGATGTTGAGCTCCATGGTCATATTGCCAAAGGACAACTGCATATTTCCAGTTCTGCATTGAATGTGAGCATCCGCAGCTCAAGAAAGGTCGGCCTAGATAATGGGATGTGCTTCCTTGAATCCTGTATTGGTTGAGTGTCAATTACAATGAAATCAACAGGAAAATAAAACTTGTCTACCTGGATAAGCACGTCCTCCACAATACCACGAGGTATTTTCGTGGACCGATCTGCAAGTCAGAAACACCACCGGAGTCAGGTGTAATTCTCCCAATCCAAGTTTCACAAATACTGAATAAGGCAAAAGATTAACACTAGCTCCTAAATCCAACAAAGCATTCTCAATTGTGTGGTTCCCTATACTACATGAGATAGTGGGGGAGCCTGGGTCTTTACATTTTAGAGGAATTTTGTGTTGGAGTATAGAACTAACGTTTTCTGTTAAAAAGACCTTTTTCTGAACATGAATATTTCTCTTTTTAGTGCAAAAGTCTTTAAAAAACATGGCATAAGATGGAACTTGTTTTATTGCATCAAGTAAAGGGATGTTAACACTTACCTGTTTGAAGACTTCAAGAATCTCACCTGTGGATTTTCCCTTCTTTCCTTTAGCTAACCTCTGAGGAAATGGAGCTTTAGGAACGTATTCTCATGGATTGGTTTCTTCTTTCTCCTCTGATAGTGAGTCTTCAATATTCACAGGTACAATTTGATTTTCTTTGGTCGCTGGCATCTCCACTTTGTTGTCGACTTCTTTTCTTTTTCGTAAGGTCATAACGGCTTTGACCTCTCCATGTCATTGTGGTGAGTCACTTGCTTCATGTACTCCTTTAGGATTAGGCACTTGGTTGACTTGGAAATTTGCCTTTCTCAACAGTCATTGCCAAAGTCTCGAATCAAGAAGCAAGTTGTCCCACCATCTTCTCGAGGCTTGAAACCGATTGGGCTTGTGAGTCAAGCCGCTCTCATCTCATTCCGTAGTCCATCAATGGTGCGATTTTGTTGCTCGATTGTAGATTGAGTAACATTCTTGAAATTTTGAATGAATCCTCCCATTGTCCTGGGTTGAGAGTAGTTTTGGTTCGATTGTATGATCTAAATGGTGGCCGAGAGGCTTGAGGAACTTGAGGAATTTGTTGCATTGGTGGAGCCGAGCCGCCGGTCCATTCTCTGGAATCCTTGAGACCATGAAAATCGGGGTGGTCTCTCCATCCAGGATTATATGTGTTGAGTATGGGTTGTAATTTGATGGTTTCTCATGACACCGATGGCATTGGCTTGATCTCAATACGAGTCATGGTCATGTGGCTCATGATTTAGCATCGTCAACGATGCTATTTGTCGAGAAAGACCTTCAATTATATCTTTGACTTCTTTAATTCCCGAACTTGACTCGCCAATGTGAACCTCATTTACTCCTTTAATTCTTCTAGTATTCCTGAGAGATCGACTCAGTTGTTGGGAATTATCCGCTTGTCGCTGGAAGAAATCCCAAATCTCTGATGCACTTTTGACATTAGCTCTCCTCCACTTGTTGCCATTAGCCATTCTTGCACATTTGGCAATAATCCTCCAGAAGTATTGGCATTGGTGCCATTTCTCGTACCCATGATGTGGACACTTCAAAAGTAGCCCATTGAATCGCTCCCATGCTTCGAAAAACTGCTCGTCTTCTCTCTCGTGTGAACTCAAATTTCCCTCGCGAATAGCGTTGGTTTTATGCACTGGGAAATATTTATTTAAAAATTTCGTTACCATTTGTTCCCATGTTGTAATGCTATTAGCAGGCAATGTATTAAACCATGAACGAGCTCTATCCTTTAAAGAAAATGGGAATAGTCTAAGTTTAACATCATCTTCTCAAAATTCTCATATTTAAAGGTTTGACAAATTGTATGAAAGTCATTCGATGATTATACGGGTCCTCATTTTCTAATCCATAAACGTTGGGAGACAATTTAGCACACTAGGTTTTAATTCAAAACTCCTAGCAGCTACATTTGGGTATCTAATGCATGATGTGCTCAAATTAGCTAAGGACCAAGTAGTCCTTAAATGGCCTCTCATGTGGTTCTGGTTGTTGCAAATCCATTTCAGTTTTATTTTTAAATGCAATGTGCCTCTGTGTGCGAAGTGTTTGTTCTAATTCAAGGTCTATAGGTTCAAGATTAGGTAATAATGACCTACGACTACGCATGCAAATAAAGAAAATAAATTGAGAACAAAACAAATAAAAATAAAGAAAAAGGAGAAAATACTAACCTTATTGCGTTCAAACCTTTCTATGAAAGCACATAAAAAAAAATACGTGAAATAAAATAAATAAAAAAAATTAATGAGATAAATGAAAAATTACAAAGAGAAATAACTTGAAAATTAAATTGCAGAAATTTAAAGAAGAGAAAAAGAAATTCTTACCTAAAATATAAATTCACTTTTTTTTAATTAATTAAGAAAAGAAAATACAAGGAAACAACTAAAATAATAATAATAATAACAATAATAATAATAATAATAATAATAATAATAATAATAATAATAATAATAATAGTAATAATAATAAAATTATTTACAAAAATTAATTTTACAAATCAAAATACTTACCTCCCGAACGGCGCCAAAAACTTGTTGTGCAAATTTTGTTGAACTCGCAAGCGCACGAATCTATTGTAGAATAGATTAACGGTGACGAGTGTCGATCCCACGAGGAGGTGGATTTTAATTGTGTGTGAATTAATTTTGTAAATGGGTGATTGGATTTATGGGAAATTAATTTAAAGGATGCTAGAATGGGAAATTGATTTAAAGGATGCTAGAATTTAAATTGGAATGACAAATAATTAAACTGGAAACTATTGAGATAAAGCACTTGGGTATCTGGATCCGTATCAACATGCATCATGGGCTAAATAATCCTTATTAATACCAATTAAATCATGAGGGGGGAATCCACACCTCATGAACCACGCTCTAATCAATATGGTGTTAAGGGCTTATCGTGCCAAATAATAATAATCTTATACTAGGGTGCTTAGAAAACCAGAACTAGACAAGATTATTATTATTTGTCGACGAAAAGTCAAAACCTCCACAGAAATTAGAGGGGAAGAGAAAATAAATTTACCAAATAAAGCCCATGACACATGTTGAGACTTCACCTTCAACCCAAGCTTGAAAGAAAATTAGCTACTCATTATTGAACTAGGGGTAAAATGGGAATTTTATTAAAATACGTAGAAAATACAAGATGGAGAAGGAATTACAGAAAACTAAGCTCAAAAATGGATTCAGGGGTATCAAATTAGGGGGGGGAGGCCCCCTTTTTATAGATACATTGAGTGAATCATGGCCATCGGATTAAAAATAGTTTGGATGCACAGGATTGCGCCACGTCATCAATGAACAGTAACACGGTTTGACCACGGGTTTGACCACGCGGTTTGAACAGTAACACGGTTTGCACACGGTTTGAACAAAGAACGCTGTCTGAATAAAGTGTCGTGAATGATCCATGAACGATGACTGCATGTGAATAGTGCCGACGTGTGAACAATCCATTTTTCCTTTTATGCTCCTCTTAAGGTTTTCGACTGTCACCAGTTCAAAAGTGACGCCCGTTTTGCTATCCGAAATCTCGTTTATTGTGAAATGACCATGATGCCCCTAAAATACATAAAATACTTAATTAAAACAAAATACACATAATTAAATAACAAGAGACTTAAGTAAATAAAATTAGAGATGTTAGTGAGATTTGAAGTGTAAAATGACGAGTTTCTCCTTTATAAATATACACTTTCTAACACTCAACAAATCCTCTCGGAAGAAGAGCTAGAGAAAGATGATGTTCTATGCAGTAGAGAGTCCATGTTGTTAAAATCTTTAATCGAATCCTATGTGGATGCCTACAGGTATGGTTTTACTGCCCTAAACGGATCTCTGTCCTAAAACGGGACTTACTACCAGTAAAAATTCAACGCACACACAGAACACAATTTTAGAAATCAGACAATACAGATTCTTTACAACAATATTACACTATCTTCCCCTTGGCTCTGATACCTATAGGAAAGGATTTAGGACGATAGTGGTTTCAGGAAAATTAACTATTGTTGATTTTTAATAGGCAATTTTAAAAAGGCTTTTACCAAATTGTTTAATCAAATCTAAGCAACACAAACTTTAAACAAGTAAAATAAATTTACCAAGTTGTGGTACGTGGCGTACAGGTTTTATGGGCAAATTGTGTTCTCTGTGTGTATTGAATTTTTACTGGTAGTAAGTCCCGCTTTAGGACAGAGATCCGTTTAGGGCAGTAAAACCATACCTGTAGGCATCCACAATATTGTTAGTAGGCTATAGAGAATTTGATTATCCTTCTTTAGTAAGTGGTTTTATGCCTACTTGGATTAAACCGATGTGGACATAATTAAAGTTCTTTTCTTTTAACTTTTTTAAAGAATTTTCAGAAAACAAATGAATTGTCTCAAATGGTTTTGAAATGGTGATATCTCTTTCTTCTGTCTTTATTACACACACACAGAATTTCAATTATAAGCACCATCCCCAGACCACGTGTGCACGGTTTGAACCCTTAGCTCCCTTCCCCCCCCCAAACCGGGTTAACGAGGGACCTTTAGCTGGTGGGACCCACGCACCTGGGCCCACAGTACCTGGCCAGTCTTTGCTGGAAATCTTGCAGGTGTCTGGACCTTACCAATGACTCGAACCCGCGACCTGGCTCTGATACCATAAGGCGCTTACCATCACACCAAAAGCTTAAGCTGTTAGTGGAGGCGGTACTGAACTTAACCGATGATAGGAAAATTCCTTGAATATAAAAGACTTCTTTTGTCTCTAGAGAGAAAGAAGAAAGAAGGAAGAGAAGGGAGAGAGAAAGAGAGAGAGAGAGAGAAGTTCTAAACCCGAAAATGAAAAACCTGAGGAGTCTAAGTCTTCCTCTTGGGTTTTATACAAAATTTTTAAACTGTTCACTGTAGCGGAGTTTTAAGTGTACAGTAAACTTTGGAAATTGGCACTGTAGCAGAGTTGTAGCTTTATACGTCTTCACTGTGTCTTTATACGGAAAAGCTACAAAAAACAAAATACAAAATACAAAATCGGGTGAAGAGACATGTGCGCTCTCACTTGTGTCCAGATTACCACCCGATACAAAAAAAATTACAGACAATTTTTTCTAATTTTTATTTATATATATATAGATATATATCTATATCTATATATATATATATATAGATATAGATATAGATTTTTTCTAATTTTTATTTAATAATTTTTTCATCAGTTATAATGTTAGTTAATAAATTTTCTTTTTATTTTTACTTAACATAAATAGGTTGTAAATAAAAAAAAAACCTATAATATAATTTTTTTCAACTTAAAATATTGTTATGTTTTCTTTTCTCTCTAAAGATATTGCTTTCTTCAAATATTTTTTAATTTTAATATTATTTCAAGATATTATTTCAACCATTTGTAGATTTTATAAAAATAATTTAAATACTTTATAATATAGTAATAATTTTATTTAAATCTTTTGTTTTTTAATTTATTGAAATCATGTATATATAACTACTATAAAATAAATAAATGAGATGAGGTAGGATGGGAAAATCATTTTTTATGTAAGGATTCTCTATCCCTATCTCACTAAATTTATTAGAGAATGGTGTGGGGAATGAAATATGTCTCCCCATCCCCACCCCATTGTCATCCCTAAGAAGATGATTTGAAAATAATAATTAAATTTAACCTTTTAATAAATAAATTGTATACAATAATATTTGCATCCCTGCATTTTTTTTACAATTTATAATTTATATATATATATATATTTATATATATATATATATATATATATATAAAAAGAAATTTTATCTATTGTCTTATGCATATCTAAATTTCAAAGTGACTTGTTAAATCAAAAATTTTTGCTTAGAATTGATTGCAAAGCTGCAAAACATGTTTTAGAAAAGGATGTTCAAAACATTGCATCAAAACAGATTTTTGCACGATGGCAAGCTATTTTAAGTGTTTTTGATTTTGACATTGAGTTTATTAAAGGTGATACAAATTCTCTCCCTGATTTTCTAAAGTCTATATCACGTCCCCGCAATATATCACGTCCCGACTCCACTATTTTTTTTTGATTGGTTTGAAATATATGCTTTTAAAAACAACATTTTAAAAGCAATTAGATATTTTAAACTAATTGCTTTATAGGAGGGAAGGATATGTCAAAGCCAATAGGAAAAGGATCTAGGACGATAATGGAGTCGGAACAATTATCCAATTATTAAGGATCTTCAATAAACCAATTTTAAATCAAGTTTTAACTTAAGTCTATATTGGTCTTTAAACGACTTTAAAATAGAAAAGGATCTAGGACGATAGTGGATTCAGGAACAATTATCCAATTATTAAGGATCTTCAATAAACCAATTTTAAATCAAGTTTTAACTTAAGTCTATATTGGTCTTTAAACTAAGTCTACTAAATTTTAAAGTCGTTTAATGGTACGTGGCTTGTTTACCCCAAATGGGACTGGACTAATGCCCATTCGGGATCATCTCCGAACTTACGTCGAGGGATTCCCGCCTATATACCTTTAAACAAAATTTTAATTTTTGCAATCTTCTTTACAACAAAGGCTCAAAGATAATACTAGATCTGGATCCCAGAAATAGTATTCTGATTGGAGGGGAGAAGAGAAGTACAAAAGTACAGAGATCCTCTCTTTGCTTCGAGGAACGTAGAATTTTTATGGCAGATCCGATAAGAACCACCTAGAATGCTTTAAATTAAAATGCGGAAAAATAAAGTGCAGAAATTTAAATTGCTTTAAATTAAATTGCGAAAAATTTAAAGTGCAGAAATTTAAATTGCTTTAAATTAAATTGCGGAAAATTTAAAGTGCATGAATTTAAATTGCGGAAATAAAATTTATTACGGAGCTTTGAATAAATTACAAATCTTTAAAAGATCAGTTGCTTACATTTATTTGCTTTAGATCTTGAGATTTAAAAGAAGAAGTGGGAAATTAATCTTAAAACTCTTAACGAGATACTTCCTTGATCAAAGATCTTGGGATAGTATTTCGTTAATGTTTTTGTGATTCCATTCCCGAGAGAGAGAGAGAGAGAATAGAGAGAAGGGAGAGAAGAAAGAAGAGAGGGAGAGAGCTCTAAAACTGATCTGAGGAGTCTAATTCTTCCTTCATATTTAAATACAAAATCGACTCAACCGGATCAAGTTTTATGACCGAATCGTGGGCTTTTTAACTGTGGCGCGTCCTGTAGACTGTGGCGCGTCCTGTAGCATTTTAAATCAGAGCGCGTCTTTGTGGTGAGAGACTGTAGCAAGATCTTTGTAGCTTTAATAAAACTCTTGAAAAATAATTTTGATTTTACATGGGAAAATCGGGTGAAGAGACATGTGCGCTCTCACTTGGTCCGAGGACCACCCGAAACAAAAAAAAGAACTTAATTTTTCACCCACATTTTTTTTTTTTTTTTTTTTTTTTTTTTTTTAAAAGAAAATTACAAATATCTTTAATGCTTTATAGGAGGGAAGATTCCGAAGCAATCGTCTTCATTATCGTCCCTGAGAGAAATAAATGGTTCAGATTCATCGGCTTCAGAGGAGCTGGCAACGGATGTTTCGGATCTGGAGGCGAGAAGCTGTTCCATGACTTTGAAATACTCTTCTTCGCCTTTTGCACCCGCAAGAAGAGATTGGGCTCGATTTTTGGGTAAGAAAGGTTCCTTGGGCTTTAATGTCTTCGATGGTTGGGGCAAGGAAACCTTTGGCAGAAAGCCAATCATGAATTGTATGGGAGGTTAATTTTGACTGTTCATCAAATTTTGACCACCATTTGACTTTGAATGTTCTTTGTAAAATTAATTGGGTGTCCCGAGTGTGGTAACGGAGATTCCACATCCATACCCATGGTAGGAAGAAGTTTGTACAGAAACAGAGGAAAGGAGAGAACCTTCTTTCTGATTCTGTGGGTTTATAATGGGCTTTGAAAAGATTTAGACACTCGGTGGCATTCTGGGTGAGGATTTCAGGACATGGGCCAAAATAGTTCCACCATTGTTGGAACCAATAAGGCTTTGAACGTTATTTTTTTGAATTGAAGAAAAATAACCATGAGTGAGATTTTTAGGGTTTTGTAGGAAAAGGTGTTAAACCACGCTTGTTGATAATCCCAGATGAAAGTCAAACAATGTGGTAGACGCATTTGAATCTTTGTGGTAAAGGTTTTTTGTTTATGGAGTTGGTCACCCCATTGTTTTGGGCTTAGGACTTTGAGAATGGTTGCCGTTGAATAGGCGGGCTCTGATGGGAATCACCGAGGAAGAAGTGTTTGAATTTAACTCGACTCGGGACTCTAGAATGCTTTGGTAATAGGACTGGGGTTTTGTTATATCCCAAGGTTTAAAAAACCAGCCTATTGGAAAAAACTTTGAAAGAGCTTGAAATGGATCAGAATTATAAAATCCATCCTCCATAGATAAAATGTTTTGGAAATGGGTTTTATTAAACCAATCCGAAGTTTTCTTTGAAAGTTTTGTTTGTGAAAGTACAATCTGGGAAGATGTGCTTTCACCAGAAACAATTATATTTTGAGAAGAAGGTTTTGTAATCTCTTGGCTCAAACTTTGAAAAGGGATTTCTTTAAGAGATCTTTTAGGTATTTCTTCAGAAATAGAATTTTCTTTTTTAGGAGAAATTTTGCTTTGAGAAAAACTTTGTAAGGCGAGCATGAGCTCAGGGGATTTGGACATGGATTTTATCCACTCATTTACCTGTTCCTGCGAGGCAATGGCTTTAGATTTTGCTTCTTCATCCTCGACTGTGTCAATCCAGGATTTGATGGGCATGGCTGATGAGAGTAATTTTTCTTTAGGAGGGGAAGAGGTTTTGGATGGTGTTTGGGATACAGGGTCCTTGAGAATCCCTTTCCCTTTGTCTTTGGTCTTTTTTGGCGGCATTTATCTGTTTTGAAGAAACTCTCTGGTTAGAAAATCAGGGAGAGAATTTGTATCACCTTTAATAAACTCAATGTCAAAATCAAAAACACTCAAAATAGCTTGCCATCGTGCAAAAATCTGTTTTGATGCAATGTTTTGAACATCCTTTTCTAAAACATGTTTTGCAGCTTTGCAATCAATTCTAAGCAAAAATTTTTGATTTAACAAGTCACTTTGAAATTTAGATATGCATAAGACAATAGATAAAATTTCTTTTTTAATAGTAGAATAATTTTTCTGACATTCATTCCAATGTGCAGAAACATATTGTACTACTTGTTCTTTATTATTATCAATTTGCTTTAATATCCCACCGTAACCTAAATCAGACGCATCAGTTTCAACTATTTTAGGTAATGCAGATTTGCAAGAAATAAACATGGAATTTCTTTAACAATATTCTTTATCTGTTTGACAACTTTAGTATGTTCTTCTGACCATGCAATAGGGTTCTTTTTTAACCTATCATGCAATGGTTTAGCAATCCTATTAATGTTAGGGACAAAATCAAGAACATAATTTAGACTTCCCAAAAATCTTTGCAATTGGGTTTTATCAAGGATTTTATCCTGAAATTTATCAAAAAGAAAGAGATCTTTCAATAGGGGTGATAGTTCCCTTTGAAATATAATGGCCAAGAAATCGGATTTTAGTTTGAAATAAGGAAATTTTTGAACTAGAGATAGCTAGGCCTGCTTTCCTAGTTGCAAAATAAAAAGTCTTTAGATGTTTAAAATGTTGATCTATTGATTGTGAAAAAATCAATACGTCATCAATATAAACAACACAAAAATCAGAAAAAGGATTATAAATATCATTCATAATTCTTTGAAATTCTGAAGGTGCATTCTTTAAACCAAAAGGCATTACTGTCCATTCGTATTGACCAAATGGAACAGTGAAGGCTGTTTTATAACGGTCTTTAGGGTGAATTTGAATTTGCCAAAAACCTGACTTCATGTCAAATTTTGAAAATATGAATGCAGAGTGAAGTTTTTGGAGTAAATCTTTTTTATTAGGTATAGGGTACCTAATCCATTTTAAGGCTTTATTTAGGGTTTATAATTTATTACCAATCTTGTGTACCTCTTTCTATTTCCGAATTTTTATTGACATAAAAAGCGGCACAAGACCATGGGGATCTTGATTTGGTAATTAGACCTTTAGATTCTAATTCTTTGATTTCTTCTTTGCAATGTTTCTCTAATTCCATATTCATTTGAATAGGACGGGCTTTTGTGGGTATTTGTTTTTCATCAAAAGAATTTTCGTATGGCAAATCAACCAAATGTTGTTTTCTGCTCCAAAAAGCAGTTGGTAGATCAAAGACATATTTCTTTTTCAATTAGGGCTTTAAATTCGAAATTTTTCTTTGTATAAAATCATTTTTTAATTGATTTCCTATTCTTTGCAGGTTTAGATCTTTTTGTAAACAGGTTAGGTTAGCTTTGTTTTGAATTAAGCAAGACATTTATTTGGTTACGATGAACACCGTAATTGGCCTTTATAATATTTAAGTTTCTTGTTTTAGGCTTTTCTATAAAAGGAAATTTTAATTTGGTTTTTCCTGCTTTAAAAGATATACCATTGTAATTTACAAGATAAGGAGTTATAAGATTTATAAAAGGTGTTCCCAATATAACAACATGATGAATGTCATTTGTTAGGAAAAAAGTAGTTTTAAATTCGAAACCACTGTTAATAACAGATGCTTCTACTTTAGAATGGATGTTCAATTTTGAATTATTAGGCGAAACTTTTCTTTTGTTTTTTCTTTATATTTATCTGAACAAAAATTTCTTTAATACAATTTAAATCGGCACCAGTGTCAAATAAGGCAATGGTATCAATTTCAAGTTCTTTGGAAAAGACTAAGGTAATCTTTATTAAGTATTTTCTTGTGGTAATTTGATTTAAAACAAAAAGGAAATCATTGGTATAGATTCAATGTTTTCAAGTTGTAAATCAATTTCTTTTTCACCATCTCAATCGATTCTTTATCGTAATTGTCTTAATTGTTTTTGCAATAGAAGTTGAATAGTTTCAATCATTCTTTTGTTTTTCTTTTAATTCTTTAATTTCGAGTTTAATTTCTTTAATCTCTTTTTGAAGGTCTTGAATGTTAGGAACTGTTTTCTTTTTTGTTTTCTTTTTATCCAAGATTTGAGTCAAATCATAAGTGTTTTTCTTTATTATTGGAATTTTTGATGTTTTACGTTTTATCTCCTATCTCTAAAGTTTTTAAGAGTTTATCTAGATATTCTTTTTGTAAGGTAGGATCAGAAATGTGTTTTACCAATTCAAGAAAAGTTTCTTGATCTTTAGTTAAAACATTGATTTTCTTTAAGTAAGATTCCGATTGGCTTGAGTCAGAATCATTCTTTGGAATTAGTTCTGAATCGAGTCAACTAACTCGTCAATCTGTAAGGATTCATTATCTCCTGACATGGAAGATTCAGAATCAGAAGACTCTATCATTAATGAGGCTATTTTTGAAAATGTTTCTTCATCAAGGCCAAGCTCGTGGAGTTTTTATTCATTCTACGAACTTTGCAAATAGGCCTTTCATTCCACATTTAAAACATGTGGCTTTTCTTTGTAATTGAAATGGGCTTTTGTTTGGGCTTGAAATCTTTCTTTTTAGAGAATTGTTTTTATAAGGCTTGAAGGCTTTCTATAGAAAGGTTCTAAACTTTTGAAAGATTTTCTATGGCCTTTAGACTTGTAATGTTTCTTGTAAGGTTTCGTAGAACACTTACCATTACAATCTTTGGAAGTAGAAGTTTTAAAGGGTCATAGTTGAGTGTTTTACAGAAACTACCTAATTCTTGCTTAGACTTTCTAAGCTCCCATTTAAGTCGTTTCAGAACTTTAAGTCTTGACATATCTTTAAACCTTCTTTATTGACAAAACTGACAAGTTCACCATAGGTGAGCTCATCATAAGGAATACGGTTGTCATATAAGGCTTTAATGGAATTTCTAACTTTTTCTCCTAATAGGGTTGGTAAACTCCAAAAATTTCTCCTTCCAAGTTATATGATTTGCATCATCCCTAAGGAAAAGTCTGGTAAAGAATGTAGTTTTGTAGCTTTGGAATTCACTAAGTTTTCTACATCTTAGATTATGTAGAAGCTCAGCATTTTTATCTCTGAGGTGAGAGGGGTCACCTATGAAATGAAGGGATATAGTCAAAATCAAGGTAAAGAATCGCATCTTGAATTGGACTATTGAATTCATCCAGAATGGGGATTCCATCCTCATCTGTTTGAATGGAGTTTAAAATATCTAATTGCTGTTGATTGGTAAGAAGATGGTCCCACCAACCTTTAAGTTGACCAGAAAACCGTGATAAGGATTTACTGCAATGGCTTTGTCGAAGTTCCGATTGGGTTTTATAAGCATTAGTCGCCATGGTCATTTGTTGTAATAATCCTAAAATGTTATATTCAGACATTCCATCTAAATTCCACTCATAGACGGAAGATGCATTATATCGGGATTGATTTAATGCACTTGGTCTATTATCTATGGTTAGATCTGGTGGACTTTTGGTGGTTGGGAGTGCTAATTCCCAATGAATTTTATTGACCTTTGAAATAGGTTCTTCTTTAAAGGCGTCTATATCTGAAGAGGCTATAGAGGATTGATCCTGATCTAAAGATCGCAATCCTGCTTGATTGAGCACTATCGGGTGCAATCTGGACTTTGGAAATAGGAGTAGAAGAGGATGCATCTTTAGAAAATTGGGTAGGAGAGGATGCTTCTATTCTATCAAGTTGTTCTCTAATAGCTTTAGCAAAATCTGACTTTGATTCTTGAACAAGCTTCTGACTATGTTTCGAAACCTGAAAAGGTTTGAAAATAGGTTCTTTAAGCTTTTTATCAGAATCCGATTTTGTTGGAATAGGCTTTGATAAAACAGAGAAAAGC
The DNA here is from genome assembly GCA_030444775.1 of Atalantia buxifolia. Classification (NCBI taxonomy): domain Eukaryota; kingdom Viridiplantae; phylum Streptophyta; class Magnoliopsida; order Sapindales; family Rutaceae; genus Atalantia; species Atalantia buxifolia. Next base: position 13,517,753 of record CM059834.1, on the reverse strand, counting down.
TTGATTATGGTTGACTTATTTGGTCTTCTATCCTAATCAATCATTTTCCTATCGTGTTTAGATTAGCATTACGAAATTATTCTTGGATAATGCTATCTAAATCCGTTCTAGTCTTTATGAATTTTGTAAGGTGAGGCTTTAATCCTAATAGGTGGTTCACCATGGTCAATGGATATACTCTAAGAGGTGGATGCTCGGACTCATGGTTTTATTACTTTTCGAAAAGGTTCCATTCAGAATTTTCTTTCTAACAAATGATAGGGTTTGTATTTTTAAAGGGATAAGAAATGTTGTTTTTAAAAGCATATATTTCAAACCAATCAAAAAATAAAATATGGACTTTATGTAGATTTACGAATTCATAATAATCTTCTTGTATTTTTCTTCTTTGGTTTAGGAAATGTTTAAAAAACCAAAGTCTTTTTTCTTTATTATTATCTGAGTAAAAATCTTTATGCAAAAGGGTTTTATCTAATTCAAATTCTTTTCAAGGACATTTATTACGTTTTAGAATCGAGAAAATGTGGGAGAAGTTGGAGGAGAAGGTTCCTTCTCTTCTTCCGCCTTTGTTCCTGTTGGTGACTAGTGTAAATTGGGTGAGGTACACTAGTGGTATAGTCAACAGAATGTATGGAAGAACTAGGTATATCCGAAGTGGAAAACCTAGGCTGACTCTTTATAGGTTGGAAAGGAAGATTTATTCGAAGGGACTTTTGTAAATTTTCTTTCTAGTGAGGAAACACTAGCATTAGAGTCTTTATCGGAGAATCTAGTAGATGTAGATCTCTGAATGAAAGTTTAACTTTACCATCGAATACTTGAGTCACATTTTGTAACTCAGTATTAGGCTCAAGATGTTTTGGTATTGTCGGAGCAAAGCTCTTTCAAGAAATCCATTCATCGGGAAGGTTGACATCTTTCCATTGAATGGGTTTTGGAATAACAATGTTTGTTGCTGGAAAGGTCGGTCTGCAAGAGAAGAGTCTCATCTCTTTTTGATCGGAATTTATGTTGCGTATTAAACGCCGAGATCATGGCTTTGTATGATATTTTGAAAATTAATGCAATCGAACAGATCCTTCTAACATGTGATAGTTATGAGTTTTGATCTGAGAATCATGCTTTTCAAAATATTTTTGTCTTTTAATGAAACCGTTATGTTTGGATAACAATCAAAAGAAATTGGTCCTTTCTGGGAGACTAGACTCAATACTACCGAGTAAGGAATCATCAAAGGAGATGAACCTCCCATCCCCCGAGGACAAAGAAGAATCAAAGTATTTAATCCTTCTTTAGTTAAGGGTTTTATGCCTACTTGGATTAAACCTATGTGGATATAATTAAAATTCTTTTCTTTTAGCTTTTTTAATGATTTTTCAAAATAGATGAATTGTTTCAAATGGCTTTGAAAGGGTGATATCTCTTTTCTTCCGTCTTTATTACACAATCAGTCTTTAAAAATCAAGTTTTTTCATTTTATAAATTTTATCTTTAGAAACTTTCGGTAAATCCCAATTATCAATTGCTTTATTAAAATCTTCAATAATAAATTCTTCTGAATTTACTATGTTCTTTGATACGCTAGTCTTCTCGGAAGAAGAGCTAGAAAAAGATGATGTTCTATGAAGTAAAGAGTCCATGTTGTTAAAAATCTTTAATCGAATCTATGTGGATGTCTACGGTATGGTTTTACTTGCCTAAACGGATCCCCGTCCTAAAGCGGGACTTACTACCAAAAAAATTCAACACACACAAAGAAAAACAATTTTGGAAATCAGACAACACAGTTTCTTTACAACTATATTACACTATCTTCCCTTGGCTCGATACTGCAAGGAATAAATTACAAACCCTTAGCTCCCATAGATATTTTAACCGGATTTTTAATAGGCAATTTTAAAAGGCTTTTCCAAATTGTTTAATCAAATCTAATACTATTTAAACAAGGGATCCAATCTAGTATTATCTTTGAGCCTTTGTTGTAAAGAAGATTGCAAAAATTAAAATTTTGTTTAAAGGTATATAAAGATCCGAATCCCGAAAACCATAAGTTCATCCACAGAGAGATGATCCCGAATCCTTCTTTAGTTAGTCTTTTACCGGGGATTAAACAAGCCACGTGGACATTAAACGACTTTTCTTTAAGGCGCTTTTTAAAGAATTTTGAAACCATCACACCAAAAGCTTAAGTCAGTGGAATGGTGATACTTTAATCTTATAAGCACCATCCCTGCACCACGTGTCCCTGCACACGTGTTTGAACCCTTAGCTCCCTTCCCCCAAACCGGTTAACGGGGACCTTTAGCTCGGTGGGACCCACGCACTGGGCCTGATTCTGGCCGCCTTTCTTTGGAAATCTTGCAGTGTCTGGACCTTACCAAGGACTCGAACCCACGACTCGGCTCGATACCATAAGGCGCTTACCATCACACCAAAAGCTTAAGTGTTGTGGGCTGATCAACTTAACCGATGATAGGAAAATTTAATCTTATATAAAGACCATCCCTTTGTCTCACGAAAGAAGAAAGAAGGAACCCTTAGGGAGATGATATTTTAAAGATTTGTTATCGAGCTAAAACCGCAATATATGCTTGGTTTATTCAAAGCTTTTAAATTTTATTTCCGCAATTTAAATTCATGCACTTTAAATTTTTTGGAATTTAATTTAAAGCAATTTAAATTTCTGTGTCTTTAAATTTTTCGCAATATATCAAAAAACAAAATACAAAATACAAATTCTTTCTGAATATATCACGTCCCGACTCCTTGTATTTTTTGATTGGTTTGAAATATATGCTTTTAAAAACAACATTTTTCTTATCCCTTTAAAAATACAAACCCTATCTATATCTATATATATATAAAGAAAATTCCGATATAGATTTTTTCTAATTTTTATTTAATAATTTTTCATCAACCATGTTAGTTAATAAATTTCCACCTCTTTTTATTTTATCCATTAACATAACCACCTATTGTAAATAAAAAAAAACCTATAATAAATTTTTTCAACTAAAATATTGTTAAACTCTTAAAGATATTGCTTATCCAAATATTTTTAATTTTAATATTATTTCAAGATATTATTTCAACCATTTGATAGAAATAAAAATGATTAAATACTTTATAAATAGTCATAATTTTATTTAAATCTTTTTTTTTCAATTTATTCCAACAAAATGTATTATATAAAACTTAAAAATAAATAAAACCTTTTGAGGTTTGGGAAAATCATTTTCGATTATGTTCAAGAATCAAAGTCCCTTTTGCTAAATTTATTAGAGAACAACTTGATGAATGAAATATCCTCTCCTACCCAATTTTCTAAAAGATGATCCTTGAAAATAATAATTAAAGTCCAGTTAACCTTTTAATAAATAAATTGTATAGATCAATATCAATCCTCTATAGCCTTTTTTACAATTTATAATTTATATATATATATATATTTATGTAAACTTGAAATTGATTTTTTTTAATTTTTAAGATATTAAAATGAAGGTATTGTATCATCCTTTAATTTATAATTTATAATTTATTTTAAAAGTATGTGTTGGATATCAAAATACTAAGGGGATGTAAGGGATAGGGGATGGGTTCAGATATTTATATTTCTTTAGGAAAAAAATTTCGATCCATGGTAATTTATGCTCACAAAGGGTAAAGACCGGGAAGGAAATTTCTTATATTTTATGGGTATGGCATGGCGCACAAATAGCGATTGGCATCCCGCACTTGACCTGGCCGTTGACTTCCTTAATTTCACTTAATCCCCGTTTGTCCCTAAATTAAAGATAAAATTATTCTTATACCATCTAAATGAGAAAATGTTCCTTAGGTCCTGGCTGACCCAATGGGACTAGTGTGAATAATGAAACAAATGTATCCTTTGCTGAGATATTTAAAGGGTGATTAAGGATTTAAATGTTATTAGCCCAATTACACAATTCACAAACAAATTCATAGGGCGCACCAGATGAAAAACAAAACTTTACATAAAAACGACGTCGTGAGTTTGCTTTGTCGTTTATTTAGCCGCCCTCGTTTGTAAAACCCCGGGAACTCGAAACTGCTAAACAATGGAGTCCCAAAATCGGTCTGAAGTCGACCTCGGTAATCTCTTGGCTTTCAACCATTCTCACCACTTCCCATCCCTCCCCTCTTCAAGGTTTGGCTTCTTCACCCGTCTTTTTTTTTTTTAATTTGTATTCTTTTTGTTTTAATATATTCACATATTTGCAAGTTTCTGTTGTGTCTATGATTTCTCGACAGTGTGTGCGGCCGTTTTGTTTTTTCTTCAATTATTTTTCATATATATTGTGTGCAAGTTTTTCCCAAGATACCAAAGACTAGTTTAAGCTTATTATCATGGTACTGTTTGATATTTTTGTATTTGTGATTTTGTTGTAGTTTTTTGGTTTTAGGAGGTTGATTTTGTATTTTATGTAAAAATCTTGATTTGCTTAGGGAGGAACTAGTAAAGGAATGTCTAGAGGAGGGCACGCAGTTGGTTCAAGCCATTGCAGATCGTCTTTTATGTAAAAATTTTATGGGTATGGCATGTAGGGGTGGGCATAAACCCACAATTCATGGGTTTATCCAAACCCAAATCAAATAAAATAATTTGAGTTGGATAAATTATGAAAATGGGTTGATTTGGGTTTTTTCGTGGAAAACCATTTTGTAATGGTTTGGGTATGGTTTACCCATGGGCTGGACAAATTCAATGTGTCATGTGATTGGAAAATAAATAAAATAAAAATGAATTAATTCTATTATTTTTCATTCCAAAATATCGCGTTCAAATTTAATTTTTTTCACCATTTTTGACATCTCCTGTCGGCACAAATTCTTCAAAAAAAAATTAGCGCTGCGCTTCAGATCTGTTTTGAAGATTCTTCACTGGAAAAAATTTCTCACGGAGCCACCTGATCTCCCCACGATTTCTGAGGTTCTGTTATTAGAGCTTTTCGAATCCAGCACTCTCTAGTTCATTAGAACTGTTGAATCTCTCTGACCTCATCTTCCCCAATCTCTGTCAACAAAAGTGATGTCACGAATCTCTCAAACGATTGTCATAAATTCTTGAAGCCCCACTTCGATTACAACCTTTCCATTTATTTAAGGTGAGGTTCTGTTGCAAAAGCTTCATTTTCTTTTTTTCTTTTTTTTTTCTAGTGATTTGCTTAATGGGTATGCTTGAAATTAGTGAATTTAATTACTTGGAGTTGTGACGAGAATGGGGAGCTGATGAAACCACTCACACTTGAATATGCTGAAACTAATTTGCTGATATATGATTTGATTGAGCTGTTATATGGCTTTTTGATTCCCGTTATTTCATTTTAAAGTATTCTTTCAATCATATTGTCATCTGGGCTTTGATCAATTATTTGATCATTGCTACCACATGTACAATTTATAGAATTGTGGAAAAACACTTCTAGAACATATTGTCATCTGGGCTTTCAATGCTATTTTTTATGCCATTATTTTTGTTACTTGTTTGGGTCTCGTGCAGAATGCATTTGTATAATCAAATGCATTAGATTCTATCACGAGCACATTGAGTAAATTCAAACTTCATTTACCAGCTTCCACAAATGCATTAGATTTAATACTTTAAATCTAGATTGTGGTATTTTAGCATGTTTAAGTCATAGGTGAACGGCACAATACATGTTGTCGAATCAATTCACATAGGACAGATTGAATTTTATATAATTGATTTGAGAAGAACGTGCAGAATAATGGGTTCTATTATTTAAAATTGATAAGATTTTATTAAGTCAATCATATTGGTCACTTAATTAATATAAATTTATTGTGTTTGAGTTTCAATTTCTGGACCCCCTGCCAACTGTTTATGATATGATTTTCTTCTTCAAATGTTTATGCTGTATTGTCGAGATAATCCATTTAGTACCTCCGATAAAAAAATTGGGGAAATTGTAGTATATTTAAATATTTAAGGATGGTTTTGTAGTTTAACTAGAATATAATAAGAAGCCAAAAGCTAATATAAGGATATTTTTTTATAACTTAAACTTTGATGACGTAGAATGTACGGTACTTTAATGTTTCTTCGTATGTACTGATGTGACTAGTTACTTAAATAAGTCCATTTTAATCATTTCAGAACCTTTATTTATTGTTCAATAATGTTTTCAAATATGTATTATTAAATCTTGCTGAATTGACTTAAAGTTACATGATTTTTTTTTCAATTAATTTTAGATGGATGAGAACTCAAGTTGTCATGGTACTTATTCTTCGGACACTTTGGCAACTACTCAGAGCAAGAGGAAAAAGCCATCAGAGAGATCAGAAATATGGGAACATTTCACTAAATACGACCCAGGTAATAGATGCAAGTGTAATTATTGTGGTAATGATTATGCTTGTAAGAATAAACATGGGACTAAAATGGGGACTAGTACATTAAGGAATCATTTATTGCGTTGTCCTGATTATTTGAGCACATTTGAGGATGAAAATCAAACAACTTCACATGAAATGAAAGACGAATCTAAGTCTCATGTCTTTGATAAAGAAGCATGTAGAAAAGCTCTTACAAAGTTAATTATTATTGATGAATTACCCTTTAGTTTTGTAGAGAAAGAGGGCTTTCAACAATATAGTAAGCAATTGGAACCAAACTTTGATCTACCGTCTAGGAGAACCCTTGCTAGAGATGTATACAAACTTTTTTGGGATGAAAAGAAAAAATTGAGGAACTTTTTTGTTTCACATAAGCAAAGGGTTTGTATAACCACAGATGCATGGACGTCTATACAAAATTATTACTATATGGTGATAACAGCCCATTTCATTGATAGTGAATGGAAATTGCAGAAAAAAATTTTAAATTTTTGCACAGTACCTGACCATAAGGGGGAGACAATTGGAAAGGTAATTGAGTCTTCTTTACTTGAGTGGGGTATAGAAAGGGTATTCACCATTACTGTTGATAATGCTAGTTCAAATGAGTTAGCTATCAATTATGTCAAAAAGAAATTGAAGAATTGGAATGAGAATGGGCTTGTGCTAGATGGTGATTTTTTACATATGAGATGTTGTGCGCATATTTTGAATTTAATTGTGAATGAAGGGTTGAAAGACTTACATGTGTCAATTTCTAGAATTCGTAATGCTGTCAAATATGTAAAGTCATCTCCTGCAAGGCTAAAAAAATTTAAAATATGTGTGGAGCATGAAAGAATTGAAGGTGCTGGTCTTGTGGTTCAAGATGTGTCCACTAGGTGGAATTCCACCTACTTAATGTTGGAGAGTGCTTTAAAATTTCAAAAGGCTTTTGAGAGAATGGAGGATGATGATCGAAATTATGTTTCATATTTCAAAAAAGATGGAGGACCCCCTAATAGTGATGATTGGGAAAATGCTAATGTTTTTGTGTTGTTTTTGAAGTCATTTTATGATATAACTTTGAAATTTAATGGTTCAATGTACGTGACTTCAAACTTATATTTTCATGAAATGTGCTCAATTCATTCCGATTTGACATCATTAATTGAAAGTGGTGACGATCTTGTTTTATCTAAAATGGCAACAAGTATGAAAAATAAATATGACAAATATTGGGGTTCAATTGATAGGTTAAATAATTTGTTGCTGATTTCGGTTATTCTTGATCCACGTTATAAGTTAAAATATGTGGCATTTTGCTTTGAAGACATTTTTGTTATTGATGAGGTTGGGAAAAAGTCTGAAGAGGTGAAAAATCTTTTAATACGTCTTTATGAATACTATAAAGATCTTGACACTAAAATTGGTAGTTGTGGATCATCTAGTGGTGTTGGTAAGTCGTCAATTGTTGATAGTAGGAAATTTGATAAAAAGGTGGGGTTTTCTAAACTTTCAAGTGTTGCAAAGTTCAAACAAAGAATAGGAAAAGATGATTGTGTTGAGATGAAAAATGAAGTAGAGAGGTACTTGTTGGAGCCATGTGAACATGTTGATGACGACGACTTTCAGATTTTGGGATGGTGGAAAATGAACTCAATAAAATATCGAGTTCTTTCACATATTGCAAAGGATGTGTTTGCAATTCCAATATCTACAGTAGCTTCAGAATCTGCATTTAGTACTGGAGGACGCATCATTGATTCATTTCGTAGTTCTTTAAGTCCAAAGATGGTGGAAGCTTTGATATGCTCACAAAATTGGCTACGTAACACTTTTGTCCCATTACAAGATGAACCAACGATGGAGGAGCTTGAGTTTTATGAAGCTACGATGTCAGGTAACTACTGTTTATTATAACAAGCGAAAAAAATTATATATTTGTTTATCACTAGTCTTTTTTTATTAATTTATTTTTATTTAATGTAGAGTTTGGATCAAGTGCAACAACGGAGGCAATGACTTGAGGAACTGAAGCGGTCTTCTGCTGCTAGATAGGATGGTAAATGAAGTAATGCATATTAGTTCCACAGCTGTGCAAATTGTTATCTAGTCACCGAGTTTTTTATCTGCAACTGTTCAAATTAGTAGTGTCCAGTTTGTATGTTTCAATTTTAAATTGCCGTTTCTCTTTGTTGTAATTATAGCTCTTTACATTCCTTTTGATTTTTTTCCTTCTTTGGTCTGTGAATTCCTTTTTGTCACTAGTTCTGTTCCACCTTTTATATAAAATTTGAAAACAAGTTTCATCTTCTTGGCGAGTTAATTGTGCAAGTATGTGCCAGTGTGCCACTATTTAAGGTGAAATGTTGCTGCATCTTATTAATATAACTTAGCAGCTGCCCTCCACAGAAGCTCACCTGCACTCTTTTGCTTTGATACTTGGTTTTGATCTTTTAATTAAAGTGCTGTAGATGGAATGATTATTTGTATTCTAATATGATTAATATTTAAGAACGAAGTTATTGTGAAATTTATTATTTATAGTTTTTTGATTATATTTTTTCATATTTTAATATTAATTTAATAATTAATAATAATTATTGTAATTTTGATATAATTAAATTTATCAAAATAAAAAAGTATTTTGATTACAAAATTCAAACCAAACCCAAACCAAACCCAAATGGGTGGGTTTGGTTTGGGTTAAAAATATTTGAATTGGTTTGAGTTGGGTTTAAATTTTTATGGTTTGATTTAGTTTAACTTAAAACCCAACTCAAACCAACCCATGCCCACCCCTAATGGCATGGCGCACAAATAGCGATTGGCATCCCGCACTTGACCTGGCCGTTGACTTCCTTAATTTCACTTAATCCCCGTTTGTCCCTAAATTAAAGATAAAATTATTCTTATACCATCTAAATGAGAAAATGTTCCTTAGGTCCTGGCTGACCCAATGGGACTAGTGTGAATAATGAAACAAATGTATCCTTTGCTGAGATATTTAAAGGGTGATTAAGGATTTAAATGTTATTAGCCCAATTACACAATTCACAAACAAATTCATAGGGCGCACCAGATGAAAAACAAAACTTTACATAAAAACGACGTCGTGAGTTTGCTGTCGTTTATTTAGCCGCCCTCGTTTGTAAAACCCTGGGAACTCGAAACTGCTAAACAATGGAGTCCCAAAATCAGTACGAAGTCGACCTCGGTAATCTCTTGGCTTTCAACCATTCTCACCACTTCCCATCCCTCCCCTCTTCAAGGTTTGGCTTCTTCACCCGTCTTTTTTTTTTTTAATTTGTATTCTTTTTGTTTTAATATATTCACATATTTGCAAGTTTCTGTTGTGTCTATGATTTCTCGACAGTGTGTGCGGCCGTTTTGTTTTTTCTTCAATTATTTTTCATATATATTGTGTGCAAGTTTTTCCCAGTATACCAGCTAGTTTAAGCTTATTATCATGGTACTGTTTGATATTTTTGTATTTGTGATTTTGTTGTAGTTTTTTGGTTTTAGGAGGTTGATTTTGTATTTTATGTAAAAATCTTGATTTGCTTAGGGAGGAACTAGTAAAGGAATGTCTAGAGGAGGGCACGCAGTTGGTTCAAGCCATTGCAGATCGTCTTTTTAACTTACCTTCAACTGAAGATGTAGATGGCCCTATTGTCACGTTGCCTCCACCTGCAACTAAATTGCCTAGATCGAAGCATGTAAGCTATCCTTTCTATTCGTTATATTGCCCAATTGTAGTTCTTTATCTACTTCAGTTTGGGTTGGCTACAGATACTTCATTGTTTTATAATTAGTAGCAGCAAGGCATGTGCATATATTTATTGCTTTTGCTAAAAATTACTGATTTTCCATTTCTTTTTCTTTTCTTTTTTGCTGCTCAATATGAAGTACGATATTATGCTTTATTAGTTCTCATGTACCACAAACTTTTGCTGATATGGGTTCGTCTAAAAGGCATTTGCATGATTAAGTGGGAACAAAGGATGCAGAAATTAGAAGTGTAGAACTCAGTCCTGATTTTGCATGAAAATGATTTTAAGGGTTGTCTCTTAATTGCTTGGAGTGCTGTTTAGCTTTTATGCCATTGCTTGAAGAACTCATCTGAAAGGTTGCTTGTCCGCTTAATCAACAATACACTTTTAAAATGCAGTAATCCATTAGAAAATTGTAAGAGTAGTAAGTTTTCCTACAGAGAGGGCCATTTTGTGGTGCTGTTTGCTTCCTACTGTGAAATACATATCTGCCAGTGGTTTAATAATGCGGTGCCAGAATGTAGAAGTGTTTAATTATTCCTGCCGACCTTCAGTGTGATGCTTCAAAGGTGAACATTATTTGAACCAAGGTTTTTGACTATTTTTCAATGACAATGATATGGTGAATGCATTTTTCTTTTTATCCATGTGTTTTATTATTTAATTAAATGGTTGATGAAAGTACATCGCTTTTTTGCCATGGTGATATCATCTGGATTAGTACACTTGTGGCCATTGCTACTTTGCTAGCGTGTTCATCTGTCTACAGCTTTGTAATGCAAAATTTCTGAGATGATGTCTTCTGCTTCCTTATGTTCAGTGTGTAAAACTTTTTATTATTTCTTTTTCAGCTACCAAAGCCTAAACCTCCTACAAAATGGGAATTGTTTGCCAAGAAGAAAGGTCAGTTATATGTAATCATCTTCAGCATCTATGGCCTTTTTTCCTGAATGTTTTAACTGGTTATGACAAAGTAAATTAAGCGATATGAGGATTGGGCCTTGGATAATCAATCTAATTAGTTTTAATATTTTGGATGATCTTGATTTGTCCTCATTTATGTTTGATATTTTAATTGTTTTTACAGGTGTCAATCACTCATGAAAAGGTTTATATTTTGCAGGAATCAAGAAGCGTAAGAAAGACAAGGTTGTTTGGGATGAGCAAACTGGTACTTGGAAACGTAGCTTTGGTTATGATCGTGTTGATGATGATAGAGATGTACCCATCATCGAGGCCAAGATGACTGATGGTAAGTAGTTAAACGATCCATGTTGCAATTTAAATATGAAGTAAAGGTGCCAAGATAATGTTGCAACTGAAATGTAAATGCTTTTTGCTTTTGGAATTGGAAATTCTTATCATATCACACCAATTTATCCTGTCATGAAAAGACTTTTATTGAACATTTACCTTCAGAGCCAGGAGAGGATCCTTTTGCTAAGAGGCAAGAAGAAAAGAAAAAACGAGTTGCTAAGCAAGATAAGAATCGGTTGCAGAACTTGAAACAAGCTGCCAAAGTTGGTGCTTTGCCAAGGTTTTGCTCTGCCATTTCTTGTTAAGGTTTCTTGTGGCATAAATATGTACACATATTTTCAGGCATTGCAATGCATCAAGCCCTTCACAGCTTTCGTCTACAGAAGATTTTTCTTGTCAATTTTAATTAAAGAAACTGGATTTTAAAATTGGTTCCACTTTGTTTATTCAAATGTGAACCTATTGGTACTTATAGGAGTTAGTGACTTGGTTTAGCATGAAGACCATGAAGATTTATCAAATCCAAGCTTCTGGTGCTGTGCTGATATGGCCTTACCCCTATAGACTCAATAGCTTCTTGGCATATATTTTTTAGTTCTGGCCTCTCATTCTTCTGAACTTTCTCAAATGGATTAGCACTTCAATTGCATTTTGTATCACGGGACATGGTTGATATGCAGCTGCTTTACTTTCTAAGTCTGGTAGATAACCATTGTTAAGTGATTACCCTGAGTCAAAACTAGGTACTATCCTAATATTTCTATGGGCAGCATATCTTTACTAAACTGGGATCTTGCGAAGGTATTGGGGTTGAAATGGACAGATGGTTTAGATAGGATAAGTGATCTTTGAGTTAAATGAACTAGTAGGTTGTGAATTGTGTGTTTTGATTTGGTGATCTTCTTAAAAGTTGGGTTTATGTCCGTTGGCTTCCATAGTCTTGCATCATTGGCAGTGAGTCCATGCTCTCTTTTTTGCCGGTCATGGAACTTGTGGTCCAAATTGTTACATTTCTTCTATTCTTTTGTTTTGTTTTCCTTTTGCTTTCTGAATGCGATAGAGAAAATGGATAATTTTTAGGTTTGTTTCCGGTGCTGCACCTTGCGCACATTAGTGGTATTGTAAACAAAAATTTAGTAAACTGTTTTTTGTAGCCATGTTCAACTAGCTGCCACAGCTTTGCCCATAACTGGGACCCAGGCTGCACCTAAGAAGTTTACTAAACATGAGCTAGGGGATGTAGCTGGAATTGCTGCAACTTCAACAGCTAGTGGTGGTAAATTTGACAAGAAAGTGCCCGGAGAAAAAGCTCCTAAACACCAAGGAAAGCATCGCAAGGTTTGTACACCTACCCCTTTACTGCAATTGCTTCAAGAAAGTGATCCCTTTCTGAAATGTCGCAAAGGATAGCTTGAATTATTCAATTGTTCTGTTTTGCTTTCATTCAGTTCCTACCGGTTGTGGAAGGGTCAGGGATAGGCTCTCGAGAGAAGGAGCAGACTGATAAAGTCTTGAACAAGCTATTCTCTAAACATTCACATGAGATTCTTAATGTTGAAAAGGTATGTTGGAGCCATTTTGTAATGTTCCTCGGGTTTTTGATGTGGTCTCAAGTATTCAGAGACTCATTTTGGGAAATTTGCTCACGGTTTGAACACGTGTTGACTTGGATATAGGCTGTTACCGCGTACAACGTAAAGAGAGAGAAAAAACAGAGGCTGAAACACAATAAGAATGTAGAAGACAAGTCTTTGTCAACTTCAAATAAGTTGAAACCAAAGAAGCAACTGAACAAGAAGTCTGCAAAGACGGGATATTCTAAGAAAGGCAAAGCAAAATGAAGTTAATAGTTAGTGATAACTGTTGTAAACTTGTAGAGTTTTTGATTACATTCTACAAGGGTATCAATTTGGAACGGAATGAAGTATATCATGCGAGTTTTATTATGTATTTTCGGGCAGAGCTCGTTATCCTCTTTATTTATCATCTAATTAACTTCAGCGTGTTTATTAGCTGTTTCATAAGAATTCGCTACGCGATCTTCAGTTCACAGCCTGTACACGTGGCCCAAAATGATAAAATCTGCTTCTGGGCAATCTAATACTACCTTTCAAAATGAGAAATATCGATTCTATCCGAACCTTGTGGTATCTATCAGCTGCAGCGTTATTCTCTCAATTGAGAGAATCAGACACAAATAATGACAAAAAGAATGGGTGATTTGAATCTTTCATCCGAAGCAAGGCCAAAATATTTTCTTGATGTAATGAAAACCAACTTTGTAAAAGCAATGTTAGGCTGCCAGTAGTTAATTTGGTTTGAAATTGGATTGTTAGTATTGGGGTTAAATTGTAGTGTGTAAGTGTGTATAAAGATATAGTTAATCCTGGCGGGCTTTTTAGTATTTTATTATTAGGGTTTCTGTTTTTATTATATTCGGTTTTGTATTTTTCTAGTAGGATTAAAAGAAAGTCAAAGTATCCAAAGCAAAAGTGTAATTGTGACTTTATCTTCCGCAAAGGGGCGCCTTTCGGAGAGTGAAGCAAGCACATCATACTTCGCTCTTTTCTCTGCTTAACTGTACTGAGCACAGAAAGAGAGAAGAATCTTTCTTTATTGTGTTCATTGAAGCCATCTTGCACCTCTGATTACAGAATATCTCGCATACTTTTATTCTCTATTTTCAAACTTGTTGCCACCTTGGCTCATATTTGTTCTTTGGTCAATTTGTTCCATTCCCACCAACCAAAAGTTGTTCTTTTTGGTACCCATTAGCATAAAACCATTTTTTTTTTCCTCATCAAACATCAAACTATACAGTGTTTATACAGAGATGAGTGGTTCTGTTTATTTCTTTAACTAGAAGAAAATACAAGTGTTTCAGGCTTTCAGTTAATAATGGGGAAAACAAGTTTACAAGTTGCTCAGTATAGTAACAAAGATGTTGTGTTTTCTGGCTCTGGCATCAAGCTTCAATGCAGTTCTCGAAAGAGTATTGGTTCCAAAAGCCTATTTGCAAGTATTGGAGACGCTGCAAATTCTTTGGAGAATAGTGCACAACTTCCATTTATTAATTTGTTTTCAAAACACATGTCTCTGCCTGAACCGAGTTTTAGGATGGATAGGATCCCGCAATTAGTATTGGGTGAGGTATTAGAGGCTGGAGAGAAGGTTGGCTTCAAGATGAGAATTAAGATTGGAAATCCATCGCTGAGGAAGCTGATCAGTGGAGCGGTAGCAGGTGCTGTGTCTCGCACAGCTGTTGCTCCATTGGAGACTATAAGGACACATTTGATGGTGGGGAGTAGTGGGAATTCTTCCGGTGAAGTGTTTGATGCCATCCTCAAGAGTGACGGTTGGAAGGGCTTGTTTAGAGGCAATTTCGTTAATGTCATCCGGGTTGCACCAAGCAAGGCTATTGAGGTGTGTGATCTGCCTTCGATATTGAGTTTCCGATATTCAAGTCGCTTAACCCAATACTTTATTCTGTTTAATTGATACACTGCTAAGATTAGTAAAAAGGGCTTGTGACTCATTTTTTTATAATTGCTCTGAAATTCTGTCTGGTATATTTTGCTTTTGGTGCTGTTTAACCCAACATCCCATGTAGGGAGATGTTGATTTTGTTTCTCCTTCTTATTGTTACATTTCATTTCTTCAAGACAAGGTTTTTTTTTTAAAAAAAAAAAATTTGGGAAAAAAATTACCGATAATTTTTTCAAGAGTAGGGTTCAGTGATCTTGAAATTATTGATTGTTGTTTCTCTCTGTCTGACTTGTTGACTTACCCTGTATATAATCTCCTTTCGGCAGTTTGTTATTTACTCAATCTAAAGGGTTGGCTGAAAAACGTTTTTCTGGTGGTACCTGCACTAATGACACGGTTAAAAACCTGTCTCCTTTCGGCAGTCAGCCAGGCATTAAGAATTGGTAAAATAGCTGATATGGATGGAAAATACTAAAATGAAATAAAGAAATCAACCTCCACACATGCAAAGCTATACATGATGGCAAGTTAAATTCCAGTACGCACAAGCCATGCCGGCCAACATATCATTGATGAGTGTAAAAACAAAAGATTCTAAAAGCAGTAATTTTCAGAGCCCACGACCGTGTTAACATTGAATTTCTCCAAATGAAAAGGACACTAATGATAGTCTAGTGTTCTCAATGCCAAAGCAATATTAACCAAGAAGGATAAATCAATTCTGACTAAACAGAATGCACATTGAGGACTAAAACAAAGCCAGTCTTTCACTCACTATGTCAGATACCAAAAAAGACCCCATACATTGAAGGTGCTTAACAAAATTGGAGACAAAAGATAAAATAAAAAAATCACTAAATAAATTTTGAATACTAAATATGGTGTTTCTACGCTCTTATCATAAAATTCACAATTACAAAACAAATTTAGGAGAATCATGAACGCAAAGCCAAAGATACCCTAATAATCAAAGAAAGTGACTAATTAAGCGTTCATCAGTGCTAGAGCATTAAAAACCAGATACTAAAATGCAAACTCATTTCAACTCTGTTCTTCACCATCGCCAGCATCCCTCTCCTCAGCAGCAGCAGCCATCAGTTCATCAAAGTTTGCTGTCTTCTCCAGCCATATTTCAATCTGAAAAGGAGCATTACAAGAGCAACAATCAGCTCTTAAATGTGATATTATAAAAAGAATTCTGTATCACATATATTCCAATGATTTGAACATCAACACAAAATATTAATCACACTAGAGGGAAATCAACATTGCTGACAAAACCACATCTACCAAATATAAATGTACATAGAATTATCCAAACATAAGTTCCTCCAAATCACCAGCTTTAAATAAAAAAGTCCCTCCAAATCACCATAAAAATTTGACTACACTGGGAGAATGACGAAGAAGCAGAAAATCTAAAAGAAAAAGCTACATCGTCCATTCTTGAAATTTCTGAAAATGGAGGAATATGAAGAGGACCATCAACAGCAGGTTTTTATGTTGCATGTATAAAATATTAGTAAGCCATGCAGAAATTGAAAGGAAGCACAAAAAGATAAAGCATTCATTTACCTTGGCTTTCTGGACAGGTCGTCCTCGAGATTCATCCCTCATATCAACTGTCGAGGTCATGATCTCTGCAAGAGCACATGTTAATTACTAAACAAATCGAAACTTCATAGGTGGGGTAAAAGATGTCTTAACTGGAAATTAGAAAATCTTACTCTTCTCAACAGCCAAACCATTGTTTTTCAGAATTTCAGCAACTGTGACAACTGTGGCAATAGCTGCAGAAATAACGAGAAAAAAGAAGCTTTAAGCGCAGAATAAGCCATCATAAACATTATGTCAGAACAATGTAAGGAAGACTTGTTTGAGCCCATTAATGGCATTGGCATGGACTTGATGGAATTAAATGCATTCAAGCTAATTCGAGCACAAGTATGTTTATTGAAAAATGTAAATGATAACACATCACATGATACTGAAGAAATCAGGAGCAATAAAAACTGTTCACAGGATAAACAAGGGAATACCCATTCCAAGGGCAGAGAGCTCCACCTCATTGTGCTGCTGCATATACCTCTGCAACCAGAAGTGACACAGAACAAAAGGAATTATGAACTGAATAAAATGTTAAATTTTTCTGAAGCATAGCACACAAACCTAAATTAGATGCGCGCACACATCATCAAGAACATAAAACCCAGATCCCAAGAAGAAAAAAAAAGAGAGTAAAACCCTAAACTACAAATAGGTCTCAACAGAAACCTAGTAAGACATATATATATTCAATATGTTTCAAAAACAAGAGAGAAAAAACAAAATCTTAGTTAACAAGGCCAATCAAACGAATTGGACACGATACCCAAAAGATAAAAATGCGAAGAATTGCTTCAAACGGTTTCTGAGCATCCAAAGGCATTAAAACAAATCTAAAAATAAATTAAAAAAAAAAAGATACCTTCGCGAGATTAACGTAGAAAAACAAGGGCTTCTTGGTATTAGAAACCTGAATTCGATTCTTCTTGTTTGCATCTACGGCCAAGTTCATGTTGTTTACTCCCTCTGTAATTTCTTCCATTTTAGAACTTATTACCCAAAACCCTAATTCTTAGATTTCTCTGTTTTGGTGAAATTATTATGAGCAAAACTTAAAGCTACAGAGACCTGCAGGTTACTTTATTATTTTAGTTTTCTTTTATAGGGAGAAGGTGAAGCTTGAGAATTGAGATTGATGTGTTACTTTTCACTGCGCCTATTTTGGCCTTTTCCTGGGGTTAATTTCTGTCTACGCCCAAAAAATTGTAATATACACTAAATAACCCCCTTTATTTTGACAAATACTTCGTGCCCCAATTAGCTTTAGTTGTTCACGTTAAGCTCTGCTTACCTGTTGAATGTATTTGACTTTTACCAATGAAAATATTAATCATGCGTCTACTGTTCGGATTAAAGAATCAAAATTCAAAATCAGAATTATTGACGGTATTTATTTCACAAAATAAAAATTTAAATCAGATGTGAAATTATAGACCTTACCATAATTTTGGAATAAAAAATGAGAAATTGATTCTCATGGGGGGTTGGGATTGAGTCTGCCCCTCCCTTAACTTTCAATTTTATTTCCATTTACGTTTTAATATTTTCAAAATACACTCGTTGTTAATAATAATAATAATAATAATAATAATAATAATAATAATAATAATATGTTGTTGTTGTTGTTGTTGTTATTGTTTTAATATTATTTTATTCAAATTTATTTTTTTTATTATTTTATTAATATTAAAATTGTTAACATTTTCTTTTTTATTAATTTATTAATTTATTAATTTATTAATTATTATAATTGTCATTATTTGGATAAAAATGTAATTTAAGTTGGTGAGTTGCCCAAAAACATAGACGTATTTTTGTTGAATTCGTGGTGTTGTGGTGTTAAAAACTTAAAATTAATATTTGTGATACTTATTCGTCGTTCCGCAATTAAGTGTGCATTTAGTGCACTATATTTTATTACATTGTATTGCAATTGAAAAATTATATTGTAGTACAGTGTTTGATGTTACATTGTACTATATTAAATTTATATTATATTCTATTAATATTATTTAAATTTATTATTAATTATATTAAATAATTATTTTTATATTAATTGTTAATACAAAAATATAATATCATAATATAATATAATATTATTAAATAAAATAATATTATCATATAATTTATCTTTATAATTTATTTATTATATTATTGTTTAATAATAAAATAATTATTTAAATAAAATATATGCCTCAATTAAGGCAAAAGATCCGAACATCGGGTATTCGGGTTTGTTCAATACGCCATTTAGGTGCTTTTGGTTCATTATAATGCACCACAATGAGCTCTTAAATTTCACCAAACATGTTCTTGATATTAAGTTAATGTAAACAATATTTTAATATCTCATAATATAATATTCCAAACACATTCTAAAAATTAAAGGAAATATGTGTAACTATTCACTACTACACCTTATCAATTAACTACTTTGATGCTAGAAAATGATTATTTTATCTCTAAATGAATTAAAAGACTATTTTATTTTATAAAATTTTAAAAATAAAAAATTATAATTATAAGAATACCCCTAAATTTAATAAAATAAATAAATCTAAAATGCAATATGTTAATTTTTTTATTAATATAATTTCATTGAAAAATTATCATGTTAATTTTTTGTAATCATAATTTTATTTAATTTGTATAGGAAAGTTTCTTAATATTATTTATAGAAAAGTTTACAATAATTATACGAAGTTTTTCTCTTCATGTTAATTTTTTTAAGCTTCTCTATACTTAATTTATTTATTTTTATTGAATTTAGGGGTATTCTTATAATAATAATTTTTATATTTTTTAAAATTTTATAGAATAAAATAATTTTTTTAATTTATTTAGAGATAAAATAGTTATTTTTAATTTATTTAGAGATAAAATAGTTATTTTTAATGTTAAAATGATTGATTGATATAAGTTTAAAAATAAAAGTGGTGCAAAATACATATGACAAAAGATACGAACAACAATAATTTCTTTAATTTAAATTTACTTATTTTGATAAATATGTAGTATTTGAGATTAGTTTTGTTATTTAAACTTTATTAAATAATATTCAAGTTATTAAAAAAAACTTTGTTTCTCTATCTTTTATTAGTCTTTATAATTTGTTTCGTCACCGGGTATGAATTTAATGGAAAAAATACCAACAACAAATCGAAGGGTGCAGTCACCATAGACGTAATTTATAGGGGGCACATTGACGTATGTCAACGTACTTAAGGGAAAATTGTAAATAACCCTTCCATTTTTCACATACAATGCTAGCGCTCCTGCTGTGTTAGAGTTTCTTTCCTTTCTTGTGGGATGGATGAGTTGCTTATAAGCACGGTCTTTAAGATTAAATCTTTTCTTTAAATAAATTAATCCAACAAATTCTTAAAATAAAATACTTATTTAATGGCTAGCAGAAATTACTGAAATGATTACTTGCATATTTTCTCTCTTTTCCAAAGAAAAGAAAAGCGTCAATTGGACTTATTTTGTTAATATATAAAAATTTCTATATAATGAAGTGACGAACCATTTCAATTTAAAGTCCCAATTATTTTAACTGTTTCCAAACTCAGTGCGTGTTTGGTTTATTTTATGATTGTTACTTATTTAATTTCATAAACTCTTATTAAAATTTCTATTATCGTTTGGTTTTTTTTTTAGAAGAGTTTTTTAAGATCAAGACTCTGTTTGGTGCAATTTTTCAAGTAGAGTTTATTTAAATAGAATTTTTATTAATAGAGAAGTAGAGTTTTTACAAAAAAAAAATTATAGGTATTTGGTTGTTAATGACATGATAGCTTTTATTAAAAATTAAAAAATTATTTTAGTAGACAAAATTTTTAAAGTTATGCTATGAAAAAAATAAAATAAGACTATCAAATAAATAGATAATATTTTAGATATTTTAACATTTAAAAAAAGAGTAATAATATAACCACAAACTCATGTACAAACTTATTTTGTACAAATTGATGTAGTATGATAAGATTAGTTGAATTAAATATTACTTGGCCCACATGATTTGTTTTTATTATTTTATATTTTCATTCAATCAATGAATTAATGACACGTCAGTTTATACAAAATAAGTTTGTACAAGAGTTTGTGGCTGTATCATCACTTTTTAAAAAAATACCTTATACTCCCAGAAGCCTAAATTTTTTTGCTAGTAAAGATAAAATAACTTATTTAAGCTTCAAAAGCTCTACTAAAAAATCAGCCAAATAATAATAAAAATTTTAATGAGAGTTTATCATATTAATAAGCACTAATTACTATTACATAAGTTATACCAAACAGACACTAAGTAAGTTATTTTGGTTCTACTAATAAAAATTTAAATTTTGAATTGTTGCAGTAGAAGTTGAATTTTTTTTTTAAATACTAGAATATCTAAAATATCTCTTGCTTATTTAAAAATCTTATTTTATTTTGTTATAATATAACTTTTAAAAAATATCTATTAAAGTAATTTTATAATTTTTAATAAAATTTTCATTGACAATCGACAACTAATTTTTTTTAAAATAAAAACTCTACTTAAATAATCTCTATTTGGAAAGCTATGCAAATGGATGGATGCTTAATAATCTACCAACCAATTGGACTTGCTTTGATAATCACAATTCATTATAAAAACTTTACTATGTGAAAATAAATAAGAATAGTGAAATCAAATAAAAGGCATCAAAATTTCATAACTATCGTTATTTTTGGTCCATAATGCAAAAATAATATTGCTCAAAGTCAGCCCAAAAGACATATGCTGCAAGCTGCATGAACTGATGCTTTCAGTATATGTCGAAACCATTTGCAGGAGAATTAAACAATCAACAAAATAAACTTCTGTTTGCCTCAACCTCAACGCATAAGATTGACTCGAGTAGTATAAGCAAAACCCAATTACTTTGAAACGAGCTTAAAAAATCCAAGCGAAAAAAGAAACCACCATCAAGAAATGAGGCATGTTTAATCCCAACTAGGGGTGGGCGTTCAGTTTGGATTGACCCTAAAACCCGTTTGAATTGAATCCCGATCGGGTTGCTTTAAATTTAAAAAACAAAAAAAAAATCCTTAAATTTCTAAATCTAATTCTATAATTCTCAATCTCTTCCACCTCTCATTTTTCAATTCTCACAAATCCATCTCTATCTTATTTAAAGTCTCAATGTTAAAATAAAAATAAAAATTAAAAAAATCTCAAAAAATGAATTAGCACTACTATTGATGTCACTAGAAAAATCCAGCCCACATGAATATTATGATGATGATGGTGATTATATGGCTGAGATGGGAACCGGCATCAACGTGGAAGACAAGCCCAGATCAAACGGAATCCCAAAGCACATGAGGATATGGGACTTTGCCAGCCCACATGAATATTATGATGATGGTGGTGATTATATGGCTGAGATGGGAACCGGCATCAACGTGGAAGGCAAGCCCAGATCAAACGGAATCCCAAAGCACATGAGGATATGGGACTTTGCCAGATATTCCTTCTTGGTCACATCGTCATCCTTCGATCATGCTGCCGTTGGATTTTTTGTGTTTGTTGGGACAAAAAACACACACAAACAATTGCCGAGTGCTAACTAGCCAACCAGCCGCTGGCTAATTCTTCTTCTTCTTCTTCGCACAAACACACGCACTGCAGCTACGTACCGTCGTCTATCATACCTAGCTCGCCTCATAAGCAGGAGCATAATAATCAGCAGGAGAATGAGCAGCATAAGAACTAGTAGTAGCAGTAGGATAAACATAATAGTCAGTGCTGGCTGAAGCAGCATAAACAACATCACTGAAAGCAGCATTGCAAGAATCAACAACAGAATTTGCATCAATATTAGTGCTTGAATGGTAATAATGATCATCTCAAGCTTATGAACTTATTGTTCGAAAGTCAGAGCCACCAAAAATTGCTATGCCCATACCTACTGGCCCTACCACTGCCAGCAAAAGAAAAATTCTCAGCATATTGGCTATGCCAAGAAGGAACTTCCTGTTTTGCCTCCGGCATTAGATCAGCAGGTGGCCTTGCTAATTGTAGGTTTTTATCACTGTAGAATGCAGTTGCCAGACCAGAAATACCAGCACAGCCTGTCTGCCCTATCCTGTGAACATAATCATCAATGCTTTTGGGCATGTCAAAGTTGGTGACGTGGGCAACATTTGGAATGTCCAGGCCTTGTGAAGCAACATCTGTTGCCACCAAAATTGAAGTAACACCTTTCTTTAAAAGATCTCAGTGCATGTTCCCTCTCCTTCATATTTAACAAGTAAATTGAGTTCTTGTCAGGAAGAAACAGGCAAATATGACGAAACAGCCACAGTAGGATTGGTAAGAGTACCATTATTGTCAATCCAATAATGATAATCCTTGCTAGTAGCATGGTATTTAATTCTGGAGATATATTAATGGCAAAATTTTAAAAAAATAATAAAAAAAGAGAAGAAGAGAAAAATTGATGACTTCAATTGAAAAGAAAGGCCTTTTCTGCATTCTCCTGCAAAATTTAGTTTTCTTCAGTTGCAGAACTATACTAACTGTATCAGAATAAAGGAACTTTAAACATAAGAGCATAACAAGGCACACCAGTAAAAAAAAGAATCGACAATAAGATGTCATCTAAGAGCAAGATTGTAAAGGCACATTCATGTAACTTTTATGTTAAAGACAAGCAAAAAGCCAGAAAGTTGATTAACAAAGGAGATAATCTAACCCTTTGCACTTTGTCACCATGTATCGCCGTTGCAGGTAAACCATTCCTGGACAACCAATGTTCTAATGCATCTGCTCCTCTCTTTGTTTGGACAAAGACTAGAGTTAAGTCAAGCTGCAATATACACAATTAGTTAGCATTTTGTATTTCGGCAATTTAATAGAACTTAAATCTCAAAATTGTCAAAATTTGGCCACACCATAACTTTGTACAAAATACATATAAAGCTCAACCAATCAGTACAATTAGCACAGCACAAGGCCAAGTCATCTGAAGAAGCAGCTAAGAAAAAAAATACCTTGCCATGAAATCAATTAGGCTTTTGAGTGCAAAGAAGACTCATGAGATGGCTTCATTTTTCCATTTCTTGAACTAGTTCAACTTTTTGGGCAATCAAATCAGTGCTAGATCCAACTTTTCCAACAGTCAGAAATATGTAATTTGAAAGAAAATCATATGCAAGTCTCTGCAAAGCATAGAAAGATAGATTATGTGAGGGCAACGAGTAGGGATTCACTACAACAGTATGGAATGACGAATGTTCTGAATTATTAAATTAAATTGTCAAAATGGAGAGGCAGCTAGTTTTGCAATTTATAACATGCACGACATAGAGCTTCCCTAATAAGAATAGCATCTCAAATATCAATCAAGACAGAGCTTAACAGCCTTAACCATACATCTAACTCAACTCAGCAAGTAAATTTACGTCTAAGACTTCAACTAATAAAATGGACCGCCAAGGAAATGATGTGGAAATAAAAAAAGACTAAGGAAAAGAAAAGAAACCAACAACATTGAATGGTTTGTAATATACTTGCAGCATGTGCAAGAGATAGTTACCCTGTATCTCATCTGGAAATGTGGCACTGAAAAGCATAGTTTGCCTGGATCTAGGAGGAGGCATACCCGTTTGCTCGCTCCACAATCTTCCTAATCTGGTGCTCAAATCCCATGTCCAACATTCTGTCAGCCTCATCGAAGGCCTAATACTTTATCATTTTAAGAGACACTCTTGATCTGTCAATCATATCCACCAAGTGCCCAGGAGTAGCAACTAAGATGTCCACACCTTTCTCCAAATTACGAACTGCATTATGATAAAGTTCAATTCAAGGGACTACAGAATATTTTCTATCCAATGAAGTGTAAAACTAGAACTCATGTGATCATTCAAAGAAAAATGTAAAGGTATAAAATAGAGTGCGAAAAGGCAGGAAGCATGAATAAAAATTACACAACTCATTAATTTATGGAAGTAGAAAAGAAAATCTTAGGTTAAACAGAATTGAAGCAGTGTAAATATGAATCTATATAAATGATAGCATCAACTCAAATGAAACACCTTGCCACGGCCAACAGCTGATCACCCCCTCCTCTATCGTGTGTGTGTGTGTTCAAATAAGAGTATTTTATATATCTAATAACTGAAAGATTGGAAACAACCATTTTAACAGTTCTTGGATGCAAAGCTCGAGAAAAGGCAAGACAAAATCATTTGTTAATCTAAATCTACACCTTGATAATGATAACATGAAAACAAAAAATAAATACTAAAAACATGTTCTATTTCAAAAAATATAATAATGAAATGTACAAAAGAACCTGTTCCACGATGGGTGCCCCTCCACATGCAACCACAACCTTGACCTCCGTATTGTAAGCAAACTTTTTTGCCTCATCATGAATCTATGCAACCCAACCCAACGGCGAAAATAAAAAGGTAAGGTAAAAAAAAAAAAAAAAAAAAAGGGAACTCATGACCAAACAAAAAAGGAAATCAACTTGACAGGACGAACTAGCGAGTTGGGGACAAAATAAGATTAAGAGCAATCGGATACGCAACCCTGAACCTACCGCGACCCGACCCCACCCTCTTTAGCGGGTCGCTCAAAATCCCATGAATGATCGGAAAACAAAATGCAGTCGCCTTGCCAGACCCGGTGTGTGCACACGCCATCAAGTCACGCCCAGCAACCACTATAGGTATCGCGTGGCGCTGCACGGGCGTCGGCTTCATGTACTTGCACCTCTTGATATTTTGGTTCAACGCTTCCCCCAAATCAATCTCAGCAAAACTCGCCATCGGTGGAGGAACATCCAACCCAATGACCTCAACCGGAATATCTTCGAACGCATCAAAGTTGATAGCTTTACCTTCACTCTTACCAGTACTACGAACATCATCATCATCATCATTATATTCTTTCAGCTTCAGTTGCTCAAACTTGTTGATCATGCTGTTGTAGGGAGTCAGGTTTTAAGTTAGGGTTTGACGGGGCTCGAAATGAGTCACGGCCACGACCACGGTCTGGGTGGGAAGAAAGCTAGGGATTGGGTTGAGTTGAAACGGTTATAGGATGGAGCTTGTGAGGCGCCATTATCATTGTAAGAGGGACTCGTGCGTGGTGAAAGAAGGTAGGTTGGGCAGAGTCCGGCGAGTTTGGTGGGTTGACTCAATAGGTTCGTTAGGCCAACTCATGGTTAATGCGATGGCTGCGACAAAAAACAAAGAGATTAGCTAAGTTAAAAATGAAGCGTACGCAAAAACAAGTAGTGGTTTCTGTACGAGAAGAGAAGAAAGCGTATCGAAGAAGGTATGGGTTTTGCAAAAAGATGAATAGCGGTTGTTAGCTTTTACGGGACCTTATAAGTTTCAAAAAGCAAAAGTAGAAAATGAGAATATGTAAAGGTGGTGTGGTGTGGTGAGGTGAGGTGAGTATTAAAACTCAAGTGTTTAGAGAAAACTGAGATTATTTTTTCTCCTTTCCCATGCCAGCCATCATGAGGGCTACGAAACAACAAGAGAAACAGACGCGATTGATGGGCAATAGGGAAGAGGGAAGAGGGAAGAAAATGAAATGCATTTCCCAGAGAGTAAGAGCCGTGCGGGGTTCTGTGTCGGAGGAGCGATAGGATTTTCGCTGGGCTCCATTCCTGCACGCACGTGTGGGAGTGTTTGACGAATTTAACCTTGAACTTGACGGCGGGGGACTCCTGTGGTGAGGTGGAGAATTGAGATTGATTAATGAGAGTGTTTGCAGGTAATTTTGAGGACTGTTACTAAAGTGGGGCCAGGATTAACCGTATTGGCTCCTACTGGGTGCAGCGTAGTTCCCATGCGCGCACTAAAAGCGATTGGTGTGTTGGTGCTGTTGACGCCTCAAGGGAGATCCACCGCACTGATTATGGTTAATTGATTTTCTGTATCTTCTTAATATTTATTTATACATACACATCAATTATTATATCAAGAAGTCACTAATTTCCAAATTAATTATCATTACAATCATTCATCTTCATTAACGAGTTTTAGTGCCATTGTTAGTAATATTAAAAAGGTGAAAATGGTTTAATAGTCATTTGGTTTGCAAAGCACATGGTTATGTTCAAAACTACTACTGCCACTCTCCAAAAGAATGTCCTTATAGACTGCAGGCTTACAGTAGAAACCAGGACTGGCACTCCTGTCGCATGTGGGTTTCTTGACCATCACGTTAACAGAATTTTACATCGTCAATTTCTTTTTGATTTGATGATGCCATTTTTTTTTTTTTAACTTTTTGGGGCTTTCACTTTGATCGTAATTGATACTCTTACACCAGACAAAGAAATTGCAGTGTTAGTAGGAAATTTTATTTGATTTAATTGTTGTGTAACGCATGTAAAATAGTTTTATGTCCATTACACTGTTATAAAATGTGAAAAGAAAATTTAAAAAGGAAAGGAAAAATGAAAATATCTCAAAAAAAAAAAAATTGAGCCACTCTGTTAATTTAAAATGTGTAGAAAATATCTTTCAAAATGTTTTAAGGTTGTCACGTATTAATGGAGGACCACTTTAATTATGACAACCTCTCGACTAAAATTGTTACACATCAGCATGATATAATTCTCTCAAAATGTCTCTCTAAAGATCACATGCACTAAAAGTGAGTAAAAGAACCAAATCAATTTTAATTTGACCTCTCAACAAAGAAGCCAGCTGCTTTAAATATTGGCTCATTTGAATTAAACCAATCAGATATTAAGACAAACTGTTAACAGAGACAGTTTAATTATTGATGCATGTCCAGGTCTAAAGAGATTAAAGGACTAAGCCAAATAGTTAAATTACCTAAAATCCCTTATTTCAAGAAGAAAATGGTTTATTACAACTTATTATGCATACGTAAAGATGCCTTTAGAGGCACTCCCTATACAATGTTAAGTTAGTCCTAACAAAACAGATTCAGCTTCTTTCTCACTTGTCTTAATTTTTCACTTGTTTTAGGTTTCTCCTCTTCAACACTTGCTTGACTTGACCTTCAAAGCACCGTCACCGCCCACTACTTCTAACGGCTACTTTCTCTTATTTTTAGGACCGTCTCAACTCTACTCATCACATAAAATTGTTCTAAGGTGAACCGGCCCTTACTATTCACAAAATCATCCCTCCAAATCAAGCTTTTGTAATGTTTTGGGTTTGAACCAAAATCACAACCAAACATACAGGCATTCTGTAAATGTGTAAGTGGGTGTGAGGTTAATTTTTGTCTTCACAACTCAAAGTAGGTAACCCTAAAAGCAATTTTCAATCATAATAGCTAAATGCTTGTTTAGCGTAATTTATATAATGGTCATAAGCGCTTACTTAATTTCATAAGCTCTTATCAAAATTTATATTGTTATTCTTTTTTTTAATAAAAAAATTTGAAGATTAAATAAGTTATTTTATCTCTACTAACAAATGCTCAATTTTTAGACTTTTTGATAATAAAGATTAGAATTTTTTTTTTAAATTTAAAATACTTAAAATATCTTTTACTTATTTGGCAATCTTATTTTATGATTTTTATAACATAATTATAAAAAAATTGTCTACTAAAATAATTTTATAATTATTAATAAAAATTCTCATTGACAACCAAAAAACTATATTTTTTTGGTAAAAAACTCTACTTGTAAAAGTCGTACTAACAAAAACTCTATTTAAATAAGATTTATTTGAAAGCTATATCAAATGAAACCTTAATCACATATCAATAAAATAAGTCCTTAATCACATATCAATAAAATAAGTAACACGAGATAAATGAAGCCATAATCATATATCAATAAAATAAATAACACGAGATAAATTTTCAATTTCCTAGCTCCTGAGTTCTCGTATAAAATAACTACTTAAATACACACACACCCACTAAAAAGCCATTGCGTAAAAGTATATTGGTTGGACTAAAAGTCAGCTAACTTTGTTTAAAAGAATTATTGCAATAACCTATGCATCTCAGTTTAAACAGGATGTGCATCAAATTACATTTAAGGTAATTACTTCTTCATACACAACCATTGTAGATTGTTGCACAGATAATTGATGACGGTTGCTCCAACAAGATGAATGACATGTTTTACACTCTACTAGTCCACTCAATCCAGTGTCCTTTTGAGTTTTTTATATAATATGCTACACTTCAGTTCAGCTTTATTAGAGCGTCTCAATGGGGCTACTTTCAGTCAGTAGTCGTTTCTCTTCCTCTTCAATTCTTTGCAACCATCTTAATCCAAGATCACATCCTGCCTGTGCCGCAACCTCAAACTGTTCCTTTGCCTTCTCAACTGGATTCATCAAATTGCTTTCCAAATTTGCTCTTGCTTTCTTAGCTGCGGAACCCCGCTTTGCATTCAATTTTGTTAAACATTCTGGGACTTGCGCACCTAAGGTATGCTAATGCATCAGTAAGGGGAAGTACAAACTAGGAAAACTAGACATATTATTTACTTTCTTTCTAGACTGCCAAAATTATCCTCGTCTACCTAAATAATCTTCCTGGCAAAACTCACAACTACATCAGGCATTTAGTTGAACCTCTTTAGTTTCACTCAAATATACATTCTCTTTGGGTGATAAGTAAACACGGTTAATGAAATAGTAATAAATCAATAGACAATGCAAAAAATTTCAAGGATCCCCAAAAATATCAAGGAATATATATAAAGGTGAGAATGTGCTAAGTTGCTAACCTCTAAGAAGAAGAGATCCATAAGCTATAGCGGCACCTGCATGTCCCTGCACATACTTGATGACTGAAAGGTGAGATTGTTGCTGACATGCTCGTTAAGCATTCTCGAAACCATAAAGATTCTTTAATATCTTGCACTTTTAGTTGTACTCTTTCAACATCTAGTAGAGCATCTACTTGATCAAGCATGAAGTTTTTTGAACTTTTCGATATCACAGTCAAAGATGCATTTATGTTCAAATTAATCATTTTTGAACCAGGCTTTGTTTATGTCAACCACATTCAAAGCAAAATAATTAAATTGAATCTCAATTAGCTCAATGTCCAACAATTGAAATCCAAACCACATTAAAGCTATCTGTTCATTCTAAAGTATACTCAAACTTGATCCATCCCATTAAAAATTTCACTAGCTTCACCAACAACTATCTTTTTTCTATAGAAAGCTTCACGAATGACTATCTGAAAGTCAAGTTGACTTAAAAAAAAAAACATAAAAGTCAATTTACAAAAAAAAATAAAAAAATTTAAAAAAAAATAAAAGCCAATTTGTCAACAAGTACAAGGTTCTAAAAGATAATTACCAGCCACAAAAAGTACCGTCAATGGTAACTAATAACTGAACATGTCAAGCAATAAGAAAAGCTTTACCTTCTCTGATGCCCTGTGGAAGCACCATAATGCTGAGGCAATATCTTCCTTCACACAGTCCCCTGTCAAATATACAGTACCCAGAAGGAAAAGAGCACCTGGATGCAGCTAAAATATAATAAGATCCGTAAGATTCTGAGACATGTTTTGAAAGCATCATCAATATGTGTTTGCTTCAGTGAACATACCTGGTCAACAGCCTTCTCTATGTAGTAAAAAGCTTGTTGATCTGATTGGACGTAATCATTCTATCCAAATTAAAAATCAAAATAAGGAATTACCATCTTTAAAAATAAAATAATGAATAAAAATACTGATATAAATATATGCAGAAGATGGTAAATGCTGCTGGTATTAAGCCTAACTACTGGAGGCATTAAGCTTTTATGACATACAAACGTGTGTCAAATTAAGTTCCTACATGCAGAACACCTTAAGACAGTGGAGTAATTGAACGAATGTACTCCATGAACTTCTAATCAATGCTTAGAATTAGCAACCTAAGTTACTAGCTATACATGTTAAATAACAGAAACCTGCCTTTGTTAGGAACATGTGGGGCACAGCCCTTGTAACTTGGCCTTTAAATGTGAAATTATTGGGCAAAGCCAAAGATAAATTTATTTTGAAATTTTATGTCAGATATAATAGGATATAGTGTGCGGTAATCTAAACAACTAAGTTTGACTTTAACCACTCATAAGTTGCATTCATGTGTCAAAGCCTAGTGTATCAGCAGCAATACAGTGATTTGAAGTCTAACCTCAACTCTCAAACGGCAACCTAATTCATACTGTGCATCTGGATCACCCATATTAGCAGCTTCTACCAATAATGCTGCTCCCCTATCATAAAAAAAGAATAAAAAGTATCAATCATAAGAGTGGACATCATTTCCTAGGTGAAAATATTTTGAAAAGCAAACTAAAGCGGAAATGGACTGCTTGAGCGAGGTAAAGGGCTTACTTACACAGCTTTACACGCCCCAGGAACGTGGTATTTCAAATGCAATTTGGATAACCAATACCTCGCATGGGTATTCAAATTGTCAGCCTCCAAAGCCAACTCAAAATTCTGCTTTGCTGTCTGACACAACAAAGGGAAAAAAATCTTATATAATTTTTGACAAGAAAACAATCCATTTCAAATTTGTAGGATCTCCAACTTGCAGCAATCTAAACTAATATACTTCGTTTTAAGAATTAAGATAGTCTCCTAATGACTCACAACTAAACAAAATGAGTAGAAACACATTTTGAGCTAATACCCTGATTTTTTTTAAA
This sequence comes from Atalantia buxifolia, assembly GCA_030444775.1. Lineage (NCBI taxonomy): Eukaryota > Viridiplantae > Streptophyta > Magnoliopsida > Sapindales > Rutaceae > Atalantia > Atalantia buxifolia. Next base: position 13,486,611 of record CM059834.1, on the reverse strand, counting down.
AAAAAAACAAAGCTCAAACCAATAACCACAAACCTTGAGGAGAGGGATGAGGCGTCGATCATTAAGCTCGCAGTAATCGATGACCCTATCGACTTCTTTCAAAGCGCTCCACCCTTTTGCTATCAACTCCATTGCCTTTTTGTTTCTACTGTGTAGCCATCTCTGCAATTTAAAGTTAAACCCAGGAAAACTAAATAGGTAGAATGATAAAGAGAAGGGAATCTTGAGAAAGGTTAAATGGGTTTACCTTTTGGTGCTGATTGGACTGGAGAAGGCCGAGAGCGGCCGATTTCAAGGTGCTTGCCTTCGATATTTGTCTCTGCATCTTCACCGAGAGTATTGAACTGAGTTTGAGACGTAACCACTAGGTCCACTACCCAGGCAAATTTCAACAGCATGGTGTTTTTGAAGATTTTGCTATCGTCAAAACTCAAAAATGAGTGGGCGGGCCAATACAAGTTAATGGGCTCCAATTCCACCCATCTAGCAACTACAGAACGGGGTTGGGCTTGGGCCTTTTTCCCAGGTCCGGTTTGATTTGGCGGGTGGTTCAAAATTGGTTACTTCTACTAAATTTTATTGCATAAGGCGGTGATGGCTTACACGAAATGAAAGGATTACTTCAAAATTGAAAGCAATTTATGAAAATACATACGAGACCTTTATGTTGCTTTTAATAAACTAATCATATCATGTCACGTGAGTCACTAAATCAAATTATGCAAGACAACTTATGCAAAAGTTTGTAGATGTACCCTTATTACTTCAAAAATGAATCAAATTGAAAATGCTACAAAAAACTGAAACAATTCTTTACTTAAGCCATTCAGCTCTCGATAGCTATGAATTAACCCTTTGCTTCCTAGCAAATATCTATCGAGAGACAAATTCTAACACATATTGATAGAGATCATGTCTGGTATTTAAAATTATGTCTTACGTAGCAAAAAAAAATTATAATTGTGAAATAAATATTAATAATTAATATGATTTTGACAAAAATAATAAAATATTATAAAATTTTCATTATACAAATGATGAATCAAATCAACTTAATTTTTAAAATATAATAGTCCATATTTATTAAATATTTCAGTACTATTAAATTTGAATGTCAAATTAGACCTTAATTTATCAATTTAATCATTAGGCTTTTTAATTAAAGAAGATATAAGTACTATTTCAAAAAAAAAAAAAGTAAATCCTAGCAGAGGAAAAGGATTTAAAAATAAAAAAATAAAAAAATAAAAAAAAGAACTTACGTACGCCTATCTTCCCTTTAAATTTGACTTTGTTGAAAATGATGTTGCTCGATAGCGATCCATTTCTTCCCCCATCAACAAATGTGACTTGTGTTTGATTTATAGTTTCATTAATTTTTTTTTATATGTTTGTATTAATTCTTCATAAAATTCTTTCGATCCTAATCAAAACGATTGAATTCAAATCCACTAACTAAATTAAAATTTAACACCCTAATTGAAATATGGGATTAGTCAATACAACCCCAATTCGTTCCTTTTTTACTTACCTTTGTATGCCTACCTTACGCGTCTAATTGTGTTGAATTAGATAAACAAAAATTCAGACCTTCACCTTTTATGCGCCACGTGTCTTTAGAGTCTTGACCAAAGCAGGTACGAGGGGAAATGACAAAAGCTTTCCGAATTTTCAATTATTATTGGCGATCATGTCAAAGATATGCCCGTTCTTAGTATAAACGTGCACGTGTTTGTTCTTTAGTTGCTGTTGAACAATTATTGGTTTCGTGTATATCGCGTTTGTCTTTTATTTTTATGTGAATTGTGAAATTACCCCTTCACTGCTACCCTAACAGTTAGACATCGAAAATATAAGTATATATATATATATTTAATATCTTGACATCACCTTAAATTTTAATTTTAAATCAATCGTTCACTTTTGTTAACCACATATGGTGTTAAAGAATCAAAAGTAAAAGATTATGTTACATTTTTACCCATGTATAATAAGGTGATGATAAATTAATTATTTTACTATGTTCATTAAATGTAGAGATAAAATAGTATGTCATCCTTTTTTTTTTTTTAAGGTAGCAGACGGAGTTAAGAAAAGTGGTTAGTTGATATAAAACTAAACATTCAACTCTTCAAACAGTAAAAAAATATTATTAAAAAAACCTTAGCGCTTACAGTATATTCTCGATATTCTTAAAGTAATTGTGGGGTAATTTCTCTTATTTTATTTAAGTGGATTTTTTTTATTGTATATCTACTACCAAAAAATAATTTTATTGTTTGGTTTTGAACGAGAGTTTTTATTAAAGCTCATAAAATATTATAATAGACAATTTTTTTAAAAAAAAAATCATGGAGACTATAGAACAAAGAAAGAGTATTTTAGATAATTTTACTTAAAAAAAAAAGTCTATAACTTCTATGTTTAAAATTCAATATATGAGTTTTTACTATTAGAAATAAAATTATTTAATCCCTTAAAAAGTTTATTTAAAATAAAACCAAATAACACCTAAATTTTTGAAAAAGAATTTTTGAAATTAAATATTTTCTTTTAGCTATAAGCTAGGTCACACAAAAAACGCACTCCATATAACATTATGACTCCATTTTCAGTCCATAATAAAGAGACTGTATTCCCATTTGTTGTTAAATATAGGTCGTTTCTCCCACAAATATGACTACAATTAGATACACTCTAATATCTGGACTTTACTAAAATAGAAATGATCTACCTAAAACAAAAATGTCGGTATTAACAAAAAAGAATTGTTGCATGTGAAGATTCTTTAGGTGTACTAAACTGTTTTTTATAGCAGAAAATAAAATATAATTAGCATATCATTATTTTTATTTTTAAAACTGATATAATAAATAAAATTTGGATAATTTTATGAGGATATGTGTGATTGTTTCTGAAAGGAGGTAGAACGACACTCCCAAGAGCAAGGTTATAATCAAAGTGTTGTGCAGGGAATGCGAAATCAAGCGCACCAAATAATCATAGAAAAATAGAGGACACAAAATTTACGTGATTCGACAATATGACTACGTCCACGGGAGCAAGAGAAAAATAATTGTATTATTAACAATTATTAGAGTATAAATTTGAGTAAATAAATCTCATTTTTTCATAATCTAAATACACTCAATACTCTTACACACACTCTCCAATTGCTCACACTTTCAGAACTCTAAAAAATTTAGAAACTTATAAACTTAACAAATTTTTAAAATGTTTAGAATGGAAAAAGTGTCATCTATTTATATTAAACAGGGAAAACAAGATACTATTGCACCAACCCTTTTGCTATTCCACCTACCCTAAGCAAATTATCAATGGTATCCATTTGCATGCTTTCTTGAAATTCGGATGCCACATGCATGCGCCAATTCTGACTTTTCAACACAAAGATGATGGTGAAGCTTCCTCTATAATTTCTGAAACACAATTAGTGAATTTGGTTGTCGGGGATAGTCTTATTGTCAAATTGAAGTTTGTGAAGGTCTCTACTGTCTAGCTCTTAACTCACTCTCTTCAAAGAGAAGAAGGAGAAGCTAAGCTCTTAAGAAAGAACATCTTATCATGCAATCTATTGATAGTTTTTCAAAGAAATTGGAATTTCTTTGATTGTTATCGTGTGGATTTTGTGAACAATTTTTGGTATTATATAGCTAATGTATTGCTTTGGTGTAAAAAAAATAAAAATAAAATCCCAATTAGTGAATCTTGTTAGTTTCTTTGTCGATGAGAATTTGATTTTAACTTTGTGTGTAACAAAAATATTATGGAAGCACAACATGCAATGAATGCTAAAATCAGTATAACCTTTTTTTTAAAAAAAAAACTTAATTGTTACGGAAATAAAAATTCGCTTCGTTTCCCCTCTTGATATTATGCTTAATCTTGATTTTTTTCAAGTTTATGATATCTACTGAGTAAATAAAAATGAATGGCTATGGCACTTTGAATTTTTTTATAAAAATTAATACAGTATAAATTAATTGATTAGATAAAAATATAAAATAATAAAAATAAATTATAAAAATTTTTATTACTTAAAATTAACGAATAACATTCAAGATGTTGGCCTTGAAAAAAAAAAGAAAAAAAAATATATATATATATATATAAGAATTAAAACATTCGAATCTAGATGTTCACGGCACCCACACTATCCATATTATAAAAACATAATAAATGATCGTAGAAAACTGGTTGGGACAGATTGGTAATAATTAGAAAAATGGAAGGCTAAATCCGTCTCTCAAAAATTGCGTAAAAAACCATCCCATTCTTTGGTGGTACCCAGTAAGAAGAACTTAAAAGAACTTCCCGGTTTCGCAGTATCCGCAAATATCACGCGTTTGATTTTTGAATTTGTTCGATAAAGAAGTGGAAATGGGAGCAGTGAAGAACATCTGGAACGAAATGGAGGTTGCAGCCGAAGCTCGTGAGAACGGGAGCACTGAATTCCTATCATCTCCTCTCATCGTCGACACCTCTCTCTCTCTTCCGCTCATGACCCCTCGCGTCATGTCTGTTCCATCTCTACGCTTCGTTTTTGCTTCAAACTGAAACTATCGGATCTTACTTCTATTTTTTTTTTCTTAAAACTACTTTCAGCTGAGCTAGAGTTTAATGCAACTTTCTTTTTTCATTTATACATTCTTTCTTGTTGTGATTTAAATTCCTGGCAGTGCCTTGTGCAAGGATCTGTTCAAACAGTGGTCAAAATTGGATGATTCTCGTTTCTCCGTCGATACAGTATCCGGTGGAATTACAAATCTGCGTGAGTATATTTTTGCAAATGGTTCTATCTAATTGCCTAAGTTTATGAATAATTTTGTAATTGCTTTGGTTCTCAATTCTCATAAAAGTTTGTCTAAGCTGAAACTCGCTTTGAATCGGTGCAGTTTTGAAGGTTACTGTGAAGGAAGAAAGTGGAAATGATGTTTCTGTGACCGTTAGATTGTATGGGCCCAACACTGACATTGTTATCAATCGTCAACGGGAATTGCAGGTTAGAAAATTGATTTTTATAATATTTTGCCGGTGAGTTTCTGTTGTTTAATTTGAACTTCATTCAAATTAAATAGTGCTGCTAATAGTTGATTTGACTTATTTATCGTTTTCTTATTGTATATTTGATTGCTTTTTTGCATGCTTTATTTTGTAAATTTCTCACGGCATATGGCATTTAGGCCATCAAATACCTCTCGGCTGCAGGCTTTGGAGCGAAGTTGCTTGCAGTTTTTGGAAATGGCATGGTGCAATCTTTTATTAATGCGCGTACTTTAACTCCGGCAGGTGAGCATAGAATAATGAGATTTTGTATGTGGCACATACTTGAATACAGTATTGACCTTGTCATTAAATCTTTCTTAATACCTTGGTAGACATGAGAAATCCAAAGCTGGCTGCCGAAATTGCCAAACAACTGCGCAGATTCCATCAAGTGGAAATTCCTGGTTCTAAAGAACCTCAATTATGGAATGATGTCTCCAAGTTTTTTGAGAAAGGTTTGCTTCTTATTTATGCTTAGTCTACTGTTGCATATAATTTGGTCTAGACTCCAAATTTCAATGTTAATGTTCCGTTTTCTTCTGCTAAAACAACTGCCCTTCATTATATGATAGTAATATTATGTTTGAATTCTCTCCTCTTCTCACAGCATCTTCCCTTAAATTTGATGAGATTGAGAAGCAGAGTATGTATGAGACAATTTCATTTAAAGAAGTTCAGAAAGAAATTGTTGAGCTCAAGGTACTCTCTCTGTTCATTGGGTCTGTTAATTCTATATCTTCCTTGTTGTTGGAGATGTGAGGATGAGAGGAATCTTGCATCTCTTTCTGTCGCTAAACTGGTATCTGCCTGAAGTTCTTTGCGGTATCATATTTAGTGGACCTTGCTTAAAAAAACAAGACTTCAACCTTGATTGTTCAACATTTCTTTAAGTGATACTATCATTTTACCACCTAATGTTTTCTGACATATCACTTTACCACCAAAATTTTCTGACAATTACTTTTTCCGACTTAATGTTTTAGTTTTTGTCATTTTACCCTTAAACTGTTAAAGTTAATAGAAATTATAGTAAAAGCCTATTTTAATCCTAAATTGTGTATGTGTAATTTAACTGTCTAAATTAAAAAAATAAAAGAAATTAATAATATACAAAGAAATAATACTTTTATCAATTGAGTATTTTATATAACTAAAACAATTAATTGATAAAATTATAAATATTTTATCTTGTGAAATTTCTAGAACACTAAATATACTGAAATTCTTAAAATACTCCTGTGACATCAATAATTTATTAATGGAGTTAACAGTTTGGTGTTAAAATTATAAAAACTGAAACATTAAGTGGGGAAAACGCAATCATTAGAAAACTTTAGTGGTAAAGTAATGTTTCAGAAAATATTAGGTGGTAAAATGATAATATCCCTTTCTTTAATGTTACTCATCATTGTATACATTGGGTAGCTAAGCGCAAAACATGCATGATTTTTCTCTATAATGTTGAAGTAATGATGTTTGATAACTTCCCAGGTCTTCATGGCATGCATATTGTAACATAAATGTGAAGAGTTAACAATCATATAACATATAAATATCCATAAAAGCACATGCATTTAATCATGTATTTTTTTTTTATCCCTGACCAAGTTGGATGGTCTGGTCCACCTGAAGATACATACTTGACTCCTCTCCAAATGATAATCTTACTCTGGAAAATTCTACTTCAGCATTAGGAAGCACATATCACTAGCCAAGAATAATAGTCTAAACCCCTATACAACTGTTTGTCTTCTTTCCACCAAATTATTGTTTAGGGTGGGAGGTAGCCATGAAAGGGTTGTGGAAGAGTAATTTGTGCAAATGGATGATACAATATGTTTATTATGCTGATTTTGCTCATTCATAAAATAAAGAACTTTAATCCTATTTATAAGATATGCCCTGAGAATGGAACAGGAATTGGCTGGCCATCTTAATGCTCCGGTGGTGTTTTCTCATAATGACTTGCTTTCTGGGAACATAATGGTTAATGATGAACAAGGTAAGACAGACACAGATTCTATTTCATATTCTTTTGTATTGCAGGATAAGTTTTTGATTTATCTGTTACCGTGCTTGTTGGAATATCTCATTGTAATATATTTGTGATTTTCAGTTGCCCTGAATTTCTCGCTTGTAGACACATGAATACATGCATATGTGCACACCCCTTCATGGACCTTTCAGGTTCTTCCATTTGCACTGCATTCTGTAGTTGCTTTTTTAAGGGTATAGAGTTGGATGTCAAATACACATAATTTTGTTTATGCCCTGAAAGTCACTGTGTTGCAACCGGTCAGTCTTGTGCATTTTCTGATTATTCTATTATCCCATTTGGAATAGAAAAAAAGCTATGTTCTGATGACTTATGATTGAGATGTGTTAATATGTATTTTAGGTATTTACTAAGTGTCTGAATTTCTTTGCAAAATGAAGTTTTTATTTTCAAATTTTAGACTAAGAAGAAAGGATACATACGGAAGAGTATAGGAAAAGCTCAACTACAAGTGCTGGTTGCAATATTTTATCTTCGGTTTTGGTTTAATTTTTAAAACTGTTCAACGTCCTTTCATTCCTATTTCTATTAGAAAGCCCTCTCATGGCACATTATTAATGGATCAGAGATTAGGCTTGGCCATCATGTGGAGTTATGGTCTTATAGTCAAAGAGGCGTGTATTTACCAGAATTGTGGATGGCGTCTGACCAATGAGACTGATTTGACTTTTACCAATTTGATAAACATTTCTGTTTGGTCCATTCAACTTTTCATGTTACACTTAATCAATCAGACAAGGACATTGACATGCTTTGATATCCATCATGGTTTTGACTTGTGAAACGCCAAAGATGATGGCCTCCAAACAGGATGAAAATATAATCTGTGCCATGTTTTCTGACATGCATACAGGAATATTCAGAAATGCAAAATGTTCGATTTGTTCTTGCTATCTTGCATTTTTTTGTCTTTCTCTTGATTTTGTTATTTATGTGATGAATTACCAGAGAAACTCTACGTGATTGATTTTGAGTACGGGTCATACAATTACAGAGGCTTTGACATTGGAAATCACTTCAATGAATATGCAGGCTATGATTGTGACTATAGTTTGTATGTGTCTATCCTATTTTTCTATTAGCTGTCCTCTTCTTCACAACCACGGTGAAGACATAGTTCACAATTTATTAATCGCTTGAATTTTGAATTTGGTGTTATGTAGATACCCAAATAAAGATGAGCGATATCATTTCTTCAGGCATTATTTACGACCTGACAAACCAGAAGAGGTATGTGAGTAGCAAGCTTATACTTTTGCATCACCAAATGGTAATTATTGATTGCCTTTAATTTGGTTTCAAGGTTGAAATCTTATGCTAAAATAAAGTATATTTTGTTTTTGCTTGAATTAAGCATGCATGATTGAATAGAAAAAATTGTAACTCTATTGGCCCGCAAATTCTACACCCTTCTGGCATTGCTGATAAAATTGCTTTTATTTAACATGGTTTTGTATTATGAGAAGGGCACCTGAGAATGTGTGCACACATGCAAACTCATTTTGTTAATGAGATGGTCAGCTTTGAATCAATGCAATAGAAATTAAAAAAACGTGATATCATCAGGGAAGGTGAGTACTTGCTGAAATGTTTTCACCCAATCCTCAGTGGGTTGGGATAGGATTCTTATGGTGGAATCATATATCAGATCAGTGTAGCTATATAACCTACACGATGTTTATATCTTGGAGTTTGACAAGCTATTGACGCTGTTGTTTATTAACTCAGGTCTCTGACCAAGATCTTGAAGCTCTTTATGTCGAGACAAATACATTCATGTTGGCTTCACATTTATTTTGGGCTTTGTGGGCCTTAATCCAGGTATCTGTAATCAGAGCTATGCATTTCAACATCAAGAAACAAGAATATCTAACTTTTATTTTCTGTTGTTTATAGGCAAAGATGTCTCCCATAGATTTTGATTATCTTGGTTATTTCTTCCTTCGATACAATGAATACAAAAAGCAGAAAGAGACGTGTGTCTCACTTGCACAATCTTACCTCTCAAAATCAGGGAGTGGCTGACACTGCTGTTAAGCTCACCGTCAGCAAGCTTCTGTATGTTATGCAATTGTAGGAGAGCTCCCATATTCCTTTGCCTAGATATTCTTGTAGCATATTCTTTTGTAGTCGTCAATGATAAAGAAAGTTGAAAACAAATGAAACAAATACTGCAATTTACTCTCCCTATGATTTGATCTGTTGTATTTCAAAAAATGTGGTGTTGAATTGTTCAACCTTTTGGTCCCTTGTTGCATAATGATTTGTTCGATACGTCAAGTGCCTGCCTCTTTATTTATCATCCATTTTGATTTTTGTGATGATTTATATGCAGTTTGCTCGTCTGGAAAATGTGCCTCCAAAATGAGACAAATTAGGGCTTTATCTTCTTGCTTCCTTTATGTTGGACATACAGAAATCTAATTACTAATTAAATGAGAAAAGTTTAACAATATAACAATATCAAAAGCCCATTTTTTTAACTTTTGAACAAAGGCTATTCGGTTTGACATGTAACTCTTGTATCATATAGATGTTTGTAACACTAGACGACCAGCAAAATATTACATCCTCACGGGTCCAGCACTTCTCACGGTACGTATGAACCCTTAATTTCAATAGGGACTACGACAATATTGGATCAATATAGCTTATCAGCCCAGCAAGATTTGGCTTCTTCAGCCCATGAAATCCAAGAGACATTGTAGGGCATAAAATGCACAGAGCCCATCACCGAAGCCAATATAATTTACAGTCTTTAAGCTTGGAGAACTTGGCAGTGAACAATGTGACTTTTCAGGCGGTTCCTGCCGGCGATGCTTGACCATAGGTTTGTAACTAAAGTCTTGAATTGCCCTTTCCCGGATATGGTTTCCCACAAATGTTCAGCAGAAGCTCCCCTCTCGCCATTGGATTTTGAAACATCAACCAGAGATATACTCATATTATTACGGATAATGCATAGTTTACCATTTAGTGGAACAAGAGCTGCTGCCTCCAGAGCTCGAGAATTCCCCAAATGCATCTTACTGTCAATATGTTTGCTCCAAGAATCAGTTACTTCATCGTAAACCCGGATTTTGCAGCCGTCCTTACAGTCCAAAGCATAGAGATGTCCATTAAGGGAAGCACTTGGGTTCCTCCAGCCTGCAACCATACCATCATATACCGGGAACCAACTGTCAGTTTCTGGTTGGTATGCCTCGCTCAGAACCTGACGGTGAGATCCAAGCCCCTTCAAGAACCACTTGCCTTCGTAAACAACTCCAATGAAGGGCACCATTGCTGTGCTCATATCTGAAATAAAAGACCATCTATTCTTGTTGGGATCATAAACTTCAGCTGATCTCAAGGACCGATGCACCCCTCCATTCTCTCCACCGGCAACATATAAGCAGTTGTTTATGACACAAGAACCAAAAAAATGTCGTCTGCGAAGCATGTCTGGGGCACGGTGCCATTTATTAGTCCTTGCACTATAAAAAATAACTCGTCTCATTGAACCTTTTAGAGGGTCTTTGCCACCAAACAAGTACAAGTGACAGCCACTAAGAACGGCACAACCAAACCCAAGGGCTTCAGAATACTCCTTTGGGATGGGAGGCAGTGGCTGCCAGAGCTGGTATATGGGGTCAAAGGCATGCCATGAAATTTTCCCCTCTCGATCTCTCTTAATGACATATATCCATTCCTCTGCAATCCCAAGGCTCTTCCGGAGTGAGTAGTAGAAGTTACCAGACAAAAGACGGTGCCATCTTTTGCATACCAGACGGAGTTTACAGTGATCAACCCGTGGGACCCGAATGAGGCAAGCAATAGCAAGATCATCAGGGAGTCCTGGAAGCAAAGGAGATTGGTTTCGGCTCCTGCTGCCACTTGCTGGTTTGTTCCTAGTTGGATGAATAGATGGTTTGATGTCTGGTTGAAGACAGAGCTTTGTCCCAGGAACATACTTTTTTGCTCCAGCAACAGTTTTGAGGCCAGCATCTACTCTGCATAAACAAGCTGTTGTATCAACCTGCAAAGATAAATGCATGGTGATTAACAACCATCTTTTTTACTACACGAAATCCATCACAGGAACCGACTAAAATGAAACATGCTGTAGTCAGCATCAGGTGCAGCTATACGAATGCAGATGCACAAGTTCTTTACCTTGTTCTCTATTAACAGAACAACAGATCCATTGTAATCTAGGATGTTTGCAGAACTTAAACATAAAATCAAAAACCAACATTATCCAATGCTACGGTTATTGGTTAACAAAATAACTAACAAAAATCTCTACAATACTTGAAAATGTTTTTTTGTTAAAACATATTTTGAAGAAATAAATTGGAAAAATGATATCTTAATAAACAGATAAAAAAAACTTATTACTTTTGGATATATATATATATATATATATATATTCTCGCAACAGTACTGGCACAAAAGGATCAAGGATCGGTCCTTCACTTGCTGATCGTTTGTGAGTCGAACTCGCTCTCTTGTCACGCCTTTCACTCACTCGCTTTCGAGCTGTAGTTTGCTGGGAGACGTGCCAAGAACAGGCATATAGTTTGGATTGGATGGCTCTAAGCTCAAGAATCCGCACTTCGTTCGAGGAGGGCGACGATTTGGCACCAGATATCCGGAGGTGTGGAAAGAGCAGCTGTCTTGTTTCAGAGCTTCTTTCAAGCAAGTCAGCCGGGCGTGAAGGTGGGCGGTTGGTTCAGGGGCTTTGAAAGGAAATACCGGCACAGTGAAGCTCGGCAGAGGGTTTGAGAATAGGGTACGCTCTTGTTTCAGATAAGAATATTTGGATTTCTCACTTTCTCTCTTTCTGTTCACGAGCCGTGGCATGGGACATCTGTCGGCAGCTCTCGCGTGTCCGGGGTCCGATCAGATCAACCAGCGCCCGGTTTATGGAACAAGGAGTTAAGCAAGGGCTGAGAGAAGCTTCGCACAACTAAAAAACTAACACACTTCCTCTCCCGGTGGTCCAGCCTATTATATATTACCTCTTGTGTGTGTATATATACATATATATATATATAGGTTAAAAACTAATATGAAACGAGAATATCATGAATTAGGTATTAAGACTCGTAATACAACTCGAACTGTGTATTGCAATGATTTGGAGCTTATGCAATGATACCCATATTAAGGCAGTGACCAGAGAAAATATAACACAGAATCTGACTCAAGAACTTACACATAGGAGAGGGAGAACCAAATTAGTAGATAGGAGTGTCACTGGTTCCTTTACCCTTAAAACAGTATATCCCTAAATACATGACAATCGTCACACCAATCTTGATCAAGAAAGCAGAAAACCAACATGATACGCTAATGAACATAACAACAATTAACATGAGAAAAATATGACCAAAAGTCAGAGATTAGAAACAACGTCAAAATTCCTCTTCTGAAACCTAAAAGTGGGATGTTTGACTCTAATCAATAATGGATCTCAAAAGAACTCCTTTGATTTGCTTGAGTGTCCAGCTACAACATTTTGAATGTTTACCAATGTCAAGAATTCAGGATGTAAAAGCTATGTTCAAATACAGATACTTCAGGCAAAGGCAAAGAGATCAGCAATGTTTTGATTGTTGAAGACATGAAGCATTTGATGATGGTTCAAATATGCAGTAGGAATCACTTAGACATGTTATTTGCATGTCATCATAAATATAGAAATGGCATCATTCTCTAACTCTATTATGTCAATTCTGAATATATATGCTTGACAGGATGACAGACCAAGGTTTAAGATGGATAGTTCAAACAGCTCTTCTTCACCATCTATTGGTAAAAACCAACCAAGTTTCAGAAAAGGATCTTCAGACAGAAAATATAACACACAAATACTTATGAGGATCTAGGAGCTCCCAATGTAAAAACAACATCAAACTGGATAAGTATGTGAATGAGTGTGACAAAATTCAAAGTAGCAAATTAGCAGAAAGGGTAGATAAACAATTTACCAGAGGAGGTTGAATCATTCTGTCCATTTATCTCCTTCCAAGAACTTGCAAAAAACCCAACTTAGCACAAAACCCCCTTTCAGAATCAAGTTCTTATCTTCCAGTCATCCTACTTAGTCGCTTACAGATAATAGACAGAATTAATATATACATAGCTCTACATCCAAAATTCTCCAAGACTTTGAAAAAGATGAAAAAAAAAGATCTTTTCGCTTTCCAATCTTCCAAAATCCCAAATCAAAGATGCTCACAGCTAAGCAAAGACCGGTTCAATATCACAATCACAAATGGTGATAATATATAGAAGAGTCGAAACCCAAGAACAACAGTAGCCAAAGTTGATCACAACACAAACCCAACATCATTACCACATTACACCCAAAAGCCATCTTCAAAATGAAAAACCCACATAGAAAAACCTTACATGGTATCCAAAGAGAGAAATCAGAAACCCCAAAAACTTATCTTGTCATCAAAAGTTCGAAACTTTGAGAAAGAATAAACAACAGCTCAAATGCGAGACAGCAAGAAAATGGGGGCAAAGCAAAGGAGAGCACTGAAAGAGGAGATGGAGACCCTTCCCTCTCTCACCATAAATCTTCTTCAGTGGAGTTGAGGGCCCATCACACTTCAATTCAATGGCACAACCTACCAAGCACAAAAACAAAAGCGTGTAAATTCAACAAGGAAAGAAGGAAAAAGCAAAACCTAAACCATTAAAAAGGAAGAGAAGTCATGAAACAAAATGACACGGTGGGTGGGTTGTTTTTATTTGGAAAGAACGAAGAACAAGTCACAAGAAGATTGGAAGATAGTTTTTGTTCGAGAGCTGGGCAAAAGATAGTTTAGTTTAAAGAAAATATTTATTAGTGTCGAAAGTTTCAGACGGAGGCAGCTGAGTGTAATTTTCTTTCCCCACAATTGGAAAAAATAATGAAAATAGACAAAGATTCAAACATAAAATTTGGGTCCCGCAGCTCCGCATCTCCACAACTCCACTAATATATATATATATATAAATTTATAAAAGATTTTCTGATGTATGTTATGTTGTTGGCCCACCGCATCTCGTTAATATATGTAAACATGATTCTGCAAAAAGGGTATTTCGGTCATTACGCAGGTAGGGCTTCAACATCCGATGCCCATGCCAATGGGGGTTATGATCAGATTGGGGCACGGTCAGTGTAGACACTGATGGCTAGTAAGATTACTGAGTGATTGGACCATGATCGCCACCGGCAATCACATCTTTACTTTTTTTTTTCTGTTTTTCATGGTGTGTTAGTAACTTGGGCGTTATTTTTAGTAAGTATTTTATGTTCCTAATTACCGGTTAGATCAGAAGTTCAATGAATCAAATTTATCATATGGTACAAATAACGCGTGTTATATGCACATATTTAATTATAATGATAATGGTTCAAAAGTAATGTTAAAAATTGAAGTCAGAATAACCTAAAGGCATTTCTAATTCATAAAACCGTACTTATAATGGAATATAAATCATACACTTATCTCATTGCTCATATGAACACATACGCGCAAGTCAACTCCGTGTGAGTTTTAATCTTGCCCCAAAGTTAGCATCATATGAGAATGAGATGTTGTTTTTGCAAATGCAAATGGCATGGGCCGCATGGCACCACTCGTTTTAATCATTTGCCCTCTTGACGAGGGCGGTTCCTTCGGAAAGATATGTTTGCAGAAAGAGAACTTTGCAAGTAGCCAGCTTAGCTACTCAAAGCAAGAAACTTTGAAATTTCAACGTAGGTAATGTTTTACTGAAAGAAAAAAATATATATATATACCCTCCGAAAACTCTTGTTTTTCTTTTGGCAAAACCAACTTTGGTTTTTCCCACTCATATTTTAAAATTCTTTTTATGTTAACAACTTTTTTCATCAAGATTAATGTTAATTTTCATATATTTTTCGGCCTCGGATTTGCTTATTATGAAAAGATCAGAATATTACTTTAAAAGACAAAAAAAATGTAACATCGGGAAAATTCTGGTGAATTTTAAAACTTGAGGAAGAAGAAAATAATTAATTTCCACAAAGGAGAAATGGATGTAGGTCATTGTCTCATTAATTGGGTTAAGAAAATTGGACTAAACGTATTAATGGAATTTGATTGATGTAAAGAATTGCAACTTAAGTTTGTCAATTTGCGAATGAACTTACTCATCGGGGACCGGCAAGACAGCAATGCAAAACTAGATGCGCAAGACCATGTGCACCATTGAAATAAGCGATCTCTTTTTGATCTTATCGTTTCCTTTAAAAGTCTCCAGCCTTTTGCTTTCATGAACTCAAAACTGTCCGCTACATAACTGAGAGGTTTATGATGAGTAATAGGCAAGCAGCTGAACGGATATATATATCTATATATGGGCATTTGGGAAGTTCGGTTTTTTTTTGTTTTCGATTCGGCCTTGAGAATTCAATTTAAACGGGTTGAAAATTTATTTTAGTTTGGTGTGGTTCGGTTTCGAATTTGGTTCGGGTTCGTAATTCTGTTCGGTTTGAGGTTGTAAATTTCAGGTTAGTAATTCAATTTAGATTACTAATTCTGGTTAAACTAATATTAGTAAAAAATAAATAAATAAAACAACAAAATAAGCAAATGATGAAATATTCAGGTTATCAAAATACCAAATTGAACATCAAATTCAAAATATTTCACTACAAGTTACAACAATAAAAGAAAATAACAATACAAAAAGTAGCTTCCAAATTACAATTCCAATTTCTAAGTCATGAAGTTAATCAAGTAAATAAAAACAACCATAAAATTTGTGAATTAAAATACAAATATTTCCATTTCTCCATAAAAAAAATAGAAAATGATGAAGTAGATCAGTTCATTCTGCAAAAAAAAAAAAAAAAAAAACCAAATCACCCTATTAAGCAACAATTAACCTCCACTAAACAAGCATCAACAACTAACACATAAAGACCAAGTGGTTAAAACTCAAGCTCTCACACATTGTGAGAGCTTGAGTTTGAGTCCCCGTATAACAATATGGGGACTTAATTCTTCTCTCAAATTTGAGTAGAAGTTGATTTTCTCTCTTATAAAATATGAGTGGAATAGATATTCCTTGATTATTAGTGAATGTTAAAATTTAGGCAGTGCTTCATATGATATTAATATACTCTTGTCCCAGTAATAGTTTGGTTTGTAAATATTAGTTATAGTCTCGTGTAATATGAGTTGTAGTCTTGAGCAATAGTCTCATGTAATTTAAAAAGAACAATATATATATTAGTCCTTCATTCTTTGCCCAATTGTTGATTATTAGTGAATGTTAAAATCTGGGCAGTGCTTCATATGATATTAATGTACTCTTATCCCAGTAATAGTTTGGTTTGTAACTATCAGTTATAGTCTCGTGTAATATGAGTTGTAGTCTTGAGCAATAGTCTCATGTAATTAAAAAAAACAATATATATATTAGTTCTTTATTCTTTACTCAACTGTTGATTATTAGTGAATGTTAAAAGTGATTCATATGATATTAATGTACTCTTGTCCCAGTAATAGTCTGATTTATAAATATCAGTTATAATCTCGTGTAATATGAGTTGTAATCTTGAGCAATAGTCTTGAGCAATAGTCTTATGTAATTAAAAAAAACAATATATATATTAATCCATCATTCTTTGCACAACTGTTGCAATACACAACATTGCAGCCACCAGCCAAATCAAAAAATTTTAAACAGAAAAAGGCAAGAAAATACAGCCAAAGAAAGACTTACCGTGCGTGAGCCGTGAAGAGGCGACGACAAGCTCATCGTGGGCGGATTTGTAAGAGGAAAGATGAGGGTTGTGCTGGCGACGGTAAGCTGACGACGAAGGTGCGGTCGTGGCTGGTGGGCTGTTCAAAATTAATGTTAAAAATTGATTGTGTACTGCAATTGAATAATGCAAACGAGTTAAATTTTTTTTTTTTCAATTAAAGAGTTAAAATTGATCGGGTTTAAGGATATAACCCGTTCGGGTTTTGGGGTCAACCAGAATCGAACCAAAAATTAAATTAAATTTCAAGTTCGGTTCAGTTTAGGTAAACCCGACCCGAACGCCAACCCCTAGGAGCATCTC
Organism: Atalantia buxifolia; assembly: GCA_030444775.1. Taxonomy (NCBI): domain Eukaryota; kingdom Viridiplantae; phylum Streptophyta; class Magnoliopsida; order Sapindales; family Rutaceae; genus Atalantia; species Atalantia buxifolia. The sequence goes on along the minus strand of CM059834.1, from coordinate 13,469,404 downwards.
TCATCGAATAGTCATATGCAATACACTATTCTCTTTATCCTCGGCAGTACTGTTTGAAAAGAGATTGGTGAATGGTTGATGCTTTTTTTTCTTTTTCTTCTTTTGGGCGACATCACTATCTGAAAATGGTTAATCTCTATAAGAATTTCAGTTTGTTATCTGATGAAATGATGTAAACCTACAAAATTATTCTCAGCACTATGCTTGGAATTATCAAAGTGTTCACTTTTTCTTTTTGTGAAGAGAAATGTTGAGAGATGTGTTTCTCAACTTGGGGGACAAGACATAGTTGAGGTCTTTGTGGGGCTTAATAAAAGTCATTCAAGTGGGCTTCACTTTTACTTTCTTCTCATGCATAACACTGTTAATCCCACGCTCCAAAACCCAGCAGAAAAGTTGTGGTCATAAATCTCGGATTAGCCTTAAACGAAGCTAACGCCTTAAAGCGAGAGATAAACAAGATCCCAGTTCCCAGCTTCTCGAGTCTGTCATTTAGTCAAAATTTGATAGACATTAAAACAGCAATTTAATGTCCTCTGCATGAGAACTTTGAAACAACAGAATTTACGCCTAAAATTGATGCCATTTGTTCAAATTCCAGCTATGCTCAGATGTCCTACATGCATGAACTTGGCACAGCCTATTGAGAGTTCTGAGTCTATATTTGATTAGAAGAAATGAGATCAGATGAGAAGAATGAAAATGAGAGAGGAGAGAAAATGAGAGGGAAAGAATATCAATCTCATTTTCATTATTTAGTTTAATATAAAAGTCATCTCTTCTACTCTTTTTCTTTTCTCTCCCCTCCTTTTATTTCCTCAAAACCGAACTTACCATTACATTTCAGCTACCAAATTTTAGCTAATTTTTATAGGTTGGTTTAATGTTTTTGGCGCTTGCTTTTGCTTCTCTTTTCACAGAAATACAAGTTTCACGGGATACTCCAGAAACGTGGATTTGGTACAGCTTCGAGTCACTGCTGATATCTTTGGCTTCAAATTCTCACCTAATCAATGTTGTCTTCGTTCAAATGGATGAGCACCTGTGTATTGTCGTCTACAGCCGAAACCACAAGCAGTATGATAAAACAAACGGCTGATAACTGATAAAGAGTCCGTCAACAAGTATACTAATGCCTATGCATTGCTGGCAATTTCACGAGCTGTCTCCACGTGTTGCATGGAAAACAAGTTTTATTCAAGCAAGTCAAGCCTCTCTTACTTTGTACAAAAGAGTTCTTAGTGCTCTGGTAAAGCGAGATGGCTCACAATAATTGACTAAAGGCACTGAAACGGGGAATTGCACCCACTGATTACATTCGGTTGATCTCTTAACAATGAATAATATTCTAGACTCCCGAGTATGTCTGTGCAATGACAAAGCAATGAATTCGTTCTAAATGACGCAACCAACCAAATAACCAAGGAGAAAAGAAAACCACAGTCAGAGGTAGTTTTAACAAGAAATTTTTGATTTCACAACTATTAATTCCAGTGTGCGACAGAATATAGTATAACAAAAGTGTGGCAAAATTACCAAAGAATGTCAACCGAACTCAACCGTGTGTCTACAACTAAATGATTCCCACAGGCACCTGACTAAAAAAAAAAAAAAAAGGAACAATGCTATGACAGCAACAGATCTATGAGATCACCTTCAACTGTGCATCATCAAAATAACATGTCTAAAAGCTGACTGAATAAAAGACAATCAGCTATTATCGTTGTTAACCATGATATGGTAGTCAATGCTCTGGATGCATCATAGTTTGGGAAGCAAAACTTCAATATGTAGCCGGCGCCTTCATCCGTCTTATCTCTTTATCTAAGTCAGTATCATTACTTACATCATCTTCAGGAAGTCTAATCTATGCGGAATGCATCATTTTGTGGTCTCAATGTCCCAATCATAGAATGGGGGAATATAACCATGGAAGCCATAAACAACGTGAACTGCAGTAAAATAAACAGTAATTAGGCAGTCTCCATGATTATAATATTATACACCCATACAAATTCACAAAACTTACCAAGAGAGGAAGGGTCAGAAAACTCCAAATTGGCCACAGAGCAAAGGAAAGCCTAATTGGACAAGAAGTTAGCTGAGCAGAGATAGTCTCATAAATTCCATGTCATAAGCTTTTAAAGAAGATGAGTAAAACGGTTCCTCTTACAAGAAAAAGGAGACAACTCCAAGCAGGGTAACATATGGCAAAGCAGAGATACAGAATGATTCCCACTTCTCATCAAATCTCCTGACGTTCCATACTAACATACTTGTATAAAAGAAGAAGGCAACATTCAACCCAACTAATACCATCCCGAGGTACAGAGGTACTCTACAGCAGAAGTCAAAGACACATAAATAAACATACAGTTTCTCAATCTTGGGCAGTTAAACATATAAAGAAGAGTTCTACTGTACTTTTCACTGTAGAAAGTAGAATCTTCTAATACATGGTCATAGCCATAACAAACTAGTGCTAGATGATGAAATTAGCAACTGTGAAGAGAATATGCCAATGATTTGGTTGAGCAGACTGCACCCCAAAAGATGCCCTAACTGAAGTGAAATCACATCACACAGAATATCCAATATGTTGGTTTAATTGGAATCCTCCATTTTTACAGCAAAAGCTACTGTAACTAGAGCAAAGCTTTAAAAAAATCACATTATATGCAATATGCCAAAGAGTTTGTTAAATAGAATCTCCCCACTTTATAGTGATAAAGTTAAAAAGAAAGTTTTAATGAGAGTAAAGCTAACTAGAGTAGACCTAAGCTCTTGTGTAACTGAAACAATTCCATAGACATTAAAAAATAGGCAAGACTTGACATTTATGAAATATGCAACTTCATCATTATAAATTAATGAAGACTGAAAATTTTATCTGACATCTAGTAAGAGAATGCTACCATAACGGATTGGTATAAATTGAAGACACTGAAGCAAATCAAAACAAAAAGGAAACACATGAATAAATAAAAGAGATAAACATGAATTGCATGAACGAGATAATAATTGAGTCAGCTCCCCAAGAAGGACTGCTACTTTTCTTATTACAATAATTTCATACTTCATAAGCCACAGGACTGCTACTTTTCTTATTGAGTCATGAATAAATAAAAGAGATAAACATGAATTGAATGAACGAGATAATAATTGAGTCAGCTCCCCAAGAAGGACTGCTACTTTTCTTGTTACAATAATTTCATACTTCATAAGCCACAGGACTCAACACCTATGTTGCAGGCAGAAATTCCTGGTGTTCGAATATCAAAACCTTAAAGTGGGACTGGGAAACAAATAGACACTGATATAATTCCTTAGAATAATAATATAGCTACAAACTCTTGTACAAACTTATTTTGTACAAACTGATGTGGCATGATAAGATTGGTTGAATTAAATATCACTTGGCCCACATGATTTGTTTTTATTATTTTATATTTTCATTCAACCAATAAATCAATGCCACGTCAGTTTGTACAAGATAAGTTTGTACAAGAGTTTGTGGCTGTATCATTACTCAATTCCTTAATACTCTGATCAGATACTGTAGGAGATGTAAGTTTAACTTTGTTATTGACTGTTTCAAGCCAAGTCTATTTTGTGCAACTGCATTCATAGGTTTTCATAAGAATCTTCCCTAAGTTACATTATACCCAGTTTTAAGCATGCATATGAATGCAATAACTCTGTAACATTTAACACTATTGCAAAAGCAGTAAGGTTTGTTCCGCAGATCTTAACTATCAAACTCACATAAAGATAAAAATTACCAGAGTTCAAAAAATATATTTCATACTTGAGAATGCGCACTATGATGATAATATCTCACGCTCCATAATCATACCTAACATTCCAAAGTATGCTTTACAATCAAGAGTAGTCTCTTTCCCAGTCATGCAGTTCATTCAGTTTTTAAGACTAGAAGAATTTCAGGCAGTTGAACATGACATACATGAATGCGATAAAAATATTTGAAAACATAAACCAACACAAACACTCAATAAAAGGGAATAAACAGTTGTCAAGTCACAGAATCCCATAACCCACTACTGCATAGAACTTACAGCAGAAAACAACTGAACCATGTTTCATCAAGCATTAAATCAACAACACAGAATCAAATAACAAAGGATGAATTTACCTTCGAATTCGCTCGTCATGCCACAAAAGATAGACGAAATTAGAATGCCGGTCACCATAATAGATAATAAACAATGCAGAAGCAATCCAAAGCACATTCTCCAAAATCTCAACCCACGTTTTCGCTCTAGGAACTGACGGTGAAAAAGGCTGAGGCCTAGAGCATGCATCATCTTCAAGATCATCACCACTCGAGGCATAGCCCTGACTATGCCTTTGCCTCATATATCCACCAGCAACCGGGGTACCCCCGCCAGACATTTTATTTCACTCGCAGTAAAAGAATCACGACTAAGAGAAAACAAGAATCAATAGAACCTCTCCAATTTGTAAACCCACTTGTGAAATTCAATTGTCTATAGAATCTAAGCATAAATCATGTATCTTTTCAATTTCTAGAAAATCACCCCCCAATGCCACCATCATGTTGGTTCCATATAATTCACATTGAAAAAAAAAAAATTGAATGCAAAACTTAAAGAAGAAAGAAGAAAAGAATTCAATCAATCAAATCAATGAATCTTGCATCATTTTTAAACCCATTAAAGAAATCAAATTCCTAACAAACCCCATCTCATAAATGTGATCATTAACTTGAAAAAAGAAAAATTCAAAACTTCAATTTAAACAACAAACCCCTATAGCGCCCCGGAAAATCTTAAAACCCCACAACTGAGATTCAAAATTCTCTTCGATGTCCACGTAGAAATTCCTTTGGTTTCACCGGTTTGCTGCGGTTAATTAATGCAAAAGAGGCAAAACGACAAGGGTAATAAAGTCCTTTTATTTTTCTATTTTGTGCTGCGCGTGTTTCTTGTTGGTGACGATATGGGATCTAACATTATTTGTAACGGAATGTTGAAGAATATAAAAAAGCGAATTGGTGGGGAGCAAAGCAACCGAGAGGGCAAGAGAGGATACTTTCCGTGTTGTGCCTTTTTAAGATTTTTGATTTTCGAACCTTCTACATTATAATTCAATAAGCCTTTTTTTTTTGGAATATCTTTCTCTTCATTTTTCTTGCCAAATTTGAGAAATTTAATTATGGGTTTTCATGTTGATTAGGTGGTTAATCAACTTAGGTCATTGATCGATCACATTGAATTGATGATTACCGGATTTTCGGAACGTGTCACGTGCTGATTGGTAAGAATCTGATGTGTAAAATTGAAAAGGAGTAGTTTGTTCCTTGTCAAGGTGTGGCGTCATTTCGGGTAAGCACTAGGTGGTGGGTTAGTTAGGTGGATCATCACGCTTTCATCACTCCGTTTGCAATAATTAGTGATCATCTTCCCATACAAGCTAACCCAAAAAAAAAAAAAAGTCTGTTGCTTTTCTATGTGAATCACATTTACAACCCGGAGGGTGGAACAAGGCTTCATAACCTCAGCAATCAGCATAAACAAAAAATTAAAAAGAATGAGAGGCTTCTTCAATTTAGCATCAGAAGTCAAAATCTCAATAAACCCAGTTTGACTTGATTGATGGAAATAAATAAGATGATAAAGACGGTTAACCATCCCAGCAAATGGGAGGAATTGTGACAATTAAATGCTACAACTCTTGGTTTTGTCATGTCTTTAAAATACTCCCCCGAAAAATAAAAAATAAAAAATTCCCCATTTACAGCCATATCCATAACCGGTTTATACAGATACAGAGAATCAACTACTAGAATCACGTCTCCTATGAGAAAATGACATATGAAAACTAATGATACATGAAACTCGACCGACTACAAAAGAAAAGAAGAGTTAATTTCTGTAAACAAGTGTGAGAGATGTATGATCAGTGGCTTCCACCTCCACACAAACTAACCAAATCCATCAGTGTTGAGTATAAGACATCAAGAGACAAATGGCCCAAGAATTTCTTGTAATCAGAAGCATCATCAGAAATGTCTATACCGAGTTTTCTCTCCTCTGCAAAACCATCCTCCATTACCAACCACCATGAAATGCATCCATGTGTGTCTTCTGGGTCCACATGAGCAACCAAGCTGACTGTTTCACCTTGGTCCAGCTCAAAGGACAAAGAAAGAAAATCCCGATTTGCTTTTATTCCCACCATAAGAGCTTCCTCGTGAAGCCAACGAATTACCTGGCTTGCGACCTATTGTGAAATTCAAGGACAACCACAATTATCTAAGAGATTGTTGAGCTAAATATTATCCACATCTACATAACCAATATGAAACATGAATGAAAAAACAGAGGCACATCGATAGACAGTAATATGATTTGCATAATGCAGTAGACCCTAAAGTTATTGAAATCCACTTGTCACTGTATATTACTCGAAAGCTCTTACATTACCAAAACTATTACATCCATGAATAGAAAACCACAGCAGCCAAATTCTCATCCATTAACCAAGAGTTAGTTTTCAATATGCCATTTCACATTTGTAGAAAATCAGTAAAATGTCTGAAATTTGGGGTGAACATGCATCCACCAAACTTGCAACCAGGAATCATGCAAAAACAACTTCTAGCGTCATTATAAAGGAGAAATAAGTGCACTTCCCAATACTTCCTCCGTGAACATAATAGTGTAACATACTAATACTAGCCTTAGTATCCAGAATTTAATATGGCTGACATAAACAATGCAATTGAAAAGGCAAGGAACCAATTTAATAAGGCACTGTTACAGCAAGCTGCAGAAGCACGCCCAGAAGTATTCACATTTTAACTAATAAATTACTTCTTATTTCATAACAAGTAAAATGAAAATCTCAGCTTTTAAATAAACATGAAGTTGAAAAAAAATCATTGCATCAGCAAGTAGCAGTTAGTTACTACCATAGATATGAGCTTGCCATCGAAGATAGAATCATCAACCAACTATTCTAATGCAACCCCTAGTTACTTAGCTAACCAAAACAAAGCTGGTTAACTAAAACATTTCTCAAATAGACTAGCATACATCTATTAAGTAAAGTCCCTTCATTATCCCACCTAAAAGCACACAGCAGCTTGCAAGAGAGAAAGAAAAGAACTGAAAGAAAAAGGAAAGAGAAAAGGAACAAACAGATGTCAACTCAACTGAAAGACAGATTTTTCATGCTTTAAATCAATCTCTAACCTATGTCTCAGAAACTTTGATACCACTCCTAGAAATAAGATGAAGTAGCAAATCACCTGCTGTAGAATTATCACAGGAAGATCTGCCAAGTCACAGTCAAATTTATTCATAGAAGACATGTCCTCAGATCTCCCTTTAAAAAGGCCGACAACATTGGGTGTGCCTTCCCCCTCAACATGAATGCAATCATCATTTACCACCACATTAGTCCGAAAATGTGATTTAGCAGTTTCTGCTGTTCGCGAATTGGAGTCTGCATGAAGAATGGACTGAGGGACTTTTAAGAAGACTGTCCATGAAGATGTTCGAGAATGCCAAGTGGGATGGGATACCAAATTCAGATAAGGAACCCCACAAACCTTGAGACATCACAGAAAATAAAATAAGGACAAGCTGGAGAGTACAAGAAAAGCAGAAAATGAGTAGCACACGTCCAAAGAGAGATAAGGATCATACCGCATTTTCTAGTTCCACGTGAACTTTGTTTGAAAATATTCTGTGAGCCAGAGACAGACAGAAATGACCAAGAAGACCAGACCCATCCTTCGTTGGTGGACCAGATACTCGAGTGCCAGTGGAAATGGGCTTATTTTTTGCTCTCCCATAGAGATATTCATGAAAAACTTGTTGCAGATAAATCTCATAAGTAAGAGGATTAGGATATCCTCCACTCTTTCTCAGAATATCATCCTTTTCTTCAGCTAACTTTACCCCATCATGTGAATCCAGAGGTAAAATTCCAGATTCGACGTTCTGGTTTTCCCAACTGTCAACCGATAGATCACCCTGGTTGGACGGTATAAGCGATAGGAATATGGAGATTCCCAGACCTATGCCCAATTGTAAATAATTTTCTCTTATTCCAGTCACATTGACCCCTAATGATTGCTTAAATGCTTCACGATTCACTATATCAAAGACCTGAGGAGCCAGAAGAATCAAAGCGTCAAAGCAAGAGTCAAAATGTGATAAATGGAAGCAAAATACAAAGAGAAAAAGACTCAACCTGTTCATAGAAAATTGCTTGATGAACCTCACGAAGAAGTGAATGTTTTTCTCTAACACACTCATCATCGTTCACAGACTCCTTAGCTTCTTTAGATGGACAAGGTGAGCAAGAGTTTTTGACCTTACTGCATTGCTTAGAACTATCTCCGGACTGAACACCAAGGAAACCAAAACGAAAAGAGCGGCATGAATTTGGGGGTAAATTTATAGCCAGCATACCAGCAGAATCATGGTCAATGCGAATAGTGGATAGAGAAGATGGACGTGAAATAGGTGCTGAATCATATAATGAATTGTCAAAAAGATCAATAGTAAAGCCTTCATTTCCTGAAGCTGGAGCTGCCACACGCTGCCGTTTAACTTTCCAGTTTTGCTGCAATCTATTTGCTTGCCAGGAATAAACTAGATAAGTAATGGGTTGAAGGAATAACGAAAGACACAGTCGTGTAAAAATTAGTTTCTTAGTTTCTGGATGTAAATAAATTTACAGGAGAATACATAATTGTAACATTTTTTCAGAGCAAATATTATTTTCCATATGAATGAAGAAAATTTTGATATGATATCCACAAAAGATGCAATGCTTACATTTGGCAATATGATTATGCATTAAACCAGTGTATTCAATACTTGATAAGAAAATGAGCGAAACCCACCTGATAAGAGCACCATAGAATCTTGCCTCCTTAGCAATTTGCTGTTCCAATGATTTGGCAGACTGTTTAAAATATATACCTAGATGCTGCAACAGAAGCAACACATATTAAGAAACTACAAAAATAACAAAAAGAAGATGCAGCATCATAAGAACAAAGAAGAAAATACTCGGTAGCACTGTAGCTTCGCTGCTGCAGATACAGAAAGATCTGAGAGAACTTCATTAGGTAATGGCTTTGGTCTGGTCATGCCAGCCACCGTTACAGCATCGTTAGCTTCCACCTATACACATCAAATTGATTTCCGATGTTAACATTCGCTGTTTATCTTTTAAATGGCACTTTCCTCTTCCCAATGAGTACTTGAAACAATGATCTGAATTGATTACAACAAGTAAAAACCAAACCTAGAGCAAAGGAAATTTAAAAAAAAAATTCTAAATTATTGACTTGCAAGGTTTGATGGATAAAAAATTTCCATCCATTTTCAATTATACATTTGGATATAACTACAAGGCAGATAACTGATATCTCAATTTTGAGCCTTGAGAGTTAAGATCTTTTGACTAGCCCTCCTCCCCCAACCCCATCCCAATCCACAAGAAGAAAATATGGAGCAAATAGTTATCTCAGAATCAATCAAGAAAATTTCTCACCGTTTTAGTTACCAACGGGCAGTAAAATCCATATCCGAAGTTTAAATTGGCTATATTTAGCTCATTTCACAGAAACCAAGCACTTTCACTTTCACTGTCCCATTCAGAATCTGATCTAAAATCCAAAACACACCAAACCAACCCACACTTTCAGCAATACAGTAACGCTTTAAAAAGAAACCATAAAATTCACTAAAGAGGAAGAGGGTATATTGCAGTTGAGGAGCTAAGGCTTTTGATCCACAGTTAATATCAATTGAAACCACTGGCTGCCAGGTATAGGTTGTTTAGTAGTTTCTAGAAAGTAGTTACCAAATAAAAGTGAATGTCTACTAAAAAGAAGCAAGACAGTTGCAACTATACTCAGATAGTAATTCACAATGCACCCAATTATCAATCAACAATCCGAAGCAACAATTGAGTAGCTTACAGTGTTGATGAGGTCTATAATGACAGAGAGCTCCTGGTGAGCAAACTTCAAGTTCTCCACCATATTCTGCCACTGCGATGGTGTCGTAGTGGCCGACGAGCTGCTTTCTTTTGAACTCTTCTTGAGCCTCTTGTTATCATCTTTCTCCACTGCCCACGCAAAGTCTATTCTCCGTATCAACGACTCTCGCTTCTCATCATAACCTACATCTCTGATTAATCACACGCAAAATACTCTCTAAATCAACATAATTTCAGGAACCCTAAAAATGAAAAAAAATATACATATATATAATAAACAATTATGTATCTTTTGTTAAGGATAATTCCTGTACCTACAGCAGATTAAATTTGAAACAAATTATAGAAAATTATACCTTCGAATAATGCTTAATTTGTTTTGATTTTGGAGGATTTATATAATGAGAAACGAAACAAACGGAGTTTTAAGAGAGGGAACGTACGGAGGGAATCGTTCAGCGCCGGTTTCTTCAATGGCGTCTAAGCGTTTCACGGGAAGTTTGTCGACGGAGATTTCCAGATTTCCGTTCATTTTTCACTGGCTAATTTTCCCCGAAAAAAATAAAAAAACATTGAGCGACAATTTTAAAGAGAGTTCACTTTCGATATTTGAAGGCCGAGAGGCAAGCGGCAAGCTTTCTTTCCATTTTTCCTTTACTTTTTTTATTAAAAAAAAAACAGAGAAATTTATAAAGTAAGCAGATTTTAAAATATGCAAAAATTTGTCAATCTTTTTTGTTTTTAAAATTTAAGAAATTAGGCTGGACTAATTGAATTAATTTTTTTAAAAAAAATCAAATATACTAATATTATTAGATATGAGTAAAATTATTTTATTTATATGGTTCATTAGTATTGTAACAGTTATAACATACAACACAATTTCTCTTTTTTCGTAGATATTATTGAATTAAAAGTGATTGAATCTAACGATTGGACGTAAAAAGTGGATAAACAAAGCAGTGACTACTAGAACGAACTGTAATAAATTTTAGTAGTGACTCGTGTTTATCCTTTCTAAAGAAAAAGACTTCTGCAGTTCTAAATGGTGTGGTGACTCCTGTTTCTGCATTTTAGAACTAAATATTTGCGATCTTGCAATATTAATATTCAGGACCATAATAGCTTCATTATCTCCCTATATTTTTTTAACCAGTTGCTCCATCCCTCTCCTTCTCCCTCTCCCTCAAAACATCTACAAACAACAGGCATGCATAGAAACAATTTAAAACACAAAATAATGTATCTAAAAGAATTACATGTTAGCAAGTTATAAGCTAAATGTTGTAATTGGCTAACAAATATGCGTCCTTTCATAATTGAAATTGTAATTAGAAAATGTACTGCAGACAATTGAATATTCTGTAAAAAAAAAAAAAAAAAACTAAGACTAAAACTAAAACTACCAATGGTTAAAAAAAAAAAAAAATGAGAAAGGGAAAGGGAAAAAATTTTAATAATGATTTTCACTAAACTTTCACCCTATCTCAGTCTGGGTTGTAGTTGTCCACTACAATACCAAATCTGCAATCAGATTCATATCCATGCTAGCCATGTTCTTATATGAACCATTGATATCTTTTCCCCCTAAGAATTTGCATTTGTCTTTTTTTCTATTTACGTGTCTTCAGATTAATTCTCAACTGCGATGCGTTAAATCCAATTTTTTTTTTCATCCATAAAACAGAGCTGTTCTCAATGTGATGCATTTTGTGAACTCGACGCTTGTCAGTGAAGTCCCCATTTAAAATTTATGTAAATTCAACTGTTAGATTCAATCACTTCTAATCTAACAGTTTCTTCAAATGACGATAAATAGTATTGTACGTTGCAACAATTGCAACGTAGCGAGTCCTTATTTATAATAGAAAATTAACAAATTGATTGACAACTTAATGATTATTGAGTGGTATCATCATCTTATTGAATTTTAATTAATGTTTCAGTGACCAAATTCAAACATTGAAATTCGTATTTTATTAAAAGAGTTGGCCTTTTGACAACCCTCAAAATTCATCATAGAACTCTTTTTTAATTGAAATAATCTAAATTAAATTATTTCAGTTCTTTTTAATGAAAATTTAATTAAACATTTAAATAAAATTTTCTTTTAGAAATTTTTTTACATCCATCTCAATTCAAAGTTTATATTGATATTTTAAATTTTGATTGATTTTTTTGAGAAACTTATAAGAATTTAGAATTATAAAAATGGAAACTATAAAAAAAAATAAATTTCAAATTTTATGATTTTTATATATTTTAAAATAAAAGGTTAAACGAAATATTTTTTTTAGAGGAAAATTTCATGATAAAATAAATGATTTTAATATATGTTTTTTTAAAACGGATTTTAATAAATGGTTAGCATAACTTAATTTAGGTGTATTGTGTGAAATAAAATTTAAATGGGGTGTTATGATAATTTAAAGGGTGTTCAAAGTTCCTCTCTAATTAAAATTATATTTGGGCCAGAGAGATAGAAGATTGCCGACCTTGTTGGATCTTTGATAGTTCTTGGTCTATTTTATTATGATTTTTTTTTCTTTCTTCTTTTTTTTTTTAAAATTTCTTGAAACTTTTTAATTCGAAATTTACTTTTTTTTTTCACCTTTTCATCATGCTTCCGTGAACAGTGTTCTTATAGTATCACTTGGCAGTAAATTCAAAATTATTATATAAAGATGATCATGCGATGTGTTATTCAATTCAATTACTTGTACCAGATTTGTTCTTAAATCAAGTCAATTCCAACCAAACCCAGGCCACCATTTTCCACTTACACGTGCTTGACAGTTTTATTTATTGAAAAAATAAAAATAAAATAAAAGGGGGACTGAAGTAGGACTATAAAGTAAACAATTAACACAATATCTCTACATCCCATCTAACTATTCAAAGTGTCTTTGTTAATTGATACGTTTCCAAAACTTTGAATTGAAACTCGCCAAGTCCAATTTTAGCCTGCACTCATATTTTTCTCAGGGGTCTCACTTTCAGTCACAATCCATATTTGGTCCTTTTTGCCAAGCCGTCGCATCTATATATATATATATATATATATATAAAAGCTAAGATTGGGGAGGTGATATAATCACCATTTCTCATTTTTGTATATTCTCTATTATCTAATAAATAGAGAATTTTTCTTTTGAATTTACTTTTTCATCTTCTTATAATTAATTTGATTGTTATTACACAATAACAATTATGTAAAGGTTTAATTGAGGCATATTCTTTATAATGAACATCCAAAGGGGAATGTTATATATTTATTAAAATAAATGTAGATGTTCATAACATATATCTTTTAGTTTCCCCACTATCTCCCATTAGCAACCTTTAACTTCCCTATAACTCCCACTATCTCACAAAGAATTATGATCCATAATTTTTCATTAATTTCATGGAGTGATTATGTAACTATAAAAGGAGAGCTCGTCTTTTTATTTTTTACACACACAATTGTTATTGAGGAATGTAAAAGTTGTCATTTAGTTCATTTTAAGAGATATTTATCAAATTGTGTGAAACGCATTAATATTAAATTGTGTGAGTCGTCAATGAGTGTTGTCCAGAACTCTATCAACAGTGCAGATTGCCAACACAATACTTCTGCTCTTCATATGAAAAATTGAGGCAAATATTTAATTATGAATTATTTATACGACTGGTTTTGAGAGAAAGGTGTGTAAATGGCCCCAACAAATTTTATTTGGTGCCATTACCAAAAGTTTTGCTTTGCAGGCAGCAAAGCAAATGACCGCTCACGTGACATTTTACCTTCCGTATGGTTGACCATGCTCAATTTTATTTATTATTGTTATTATTTTAAAGTGATATGTGAGAGCAATTCTCTTTTTTTTTTTTTTTTTAACTTACTTCCAACCTTAAATCTCTTATAACATCTTAAGTAAGGACGAAGGTATTTAAAGATAAGATGAGCATATATTCACAATGATCTAAAATATATTAATTGATTCATGTAGATCTAACAAAGTCTCTATTGCAAAACTTGAATTCTTTTTCCTTTTCTTATGTAGTGGGTTTCAAGTCACAATTCATGTGAAGTGAAAGCTCTAAATATTTAAAGAAAAAAAAACATAGAAGAAAGTTTGATAAATACCAATAATTGTCAAATAAAATTACTTATCATCACTTTTACAGTTATAAAAAATAATTAGTTGTCCGCCAAAGCCAAACTATAGGTGTTTGCCTTAGCATCTTTGCAACTTTGCCTCTGCCGACATCCCCCATCCGAAAGTTAAAAAAAAATTATAATAATTAAAATGGTGTCTAATAACAGCTTAAGATTTAATTGGTTGAATTAACTAGCAACGTAACTATGTATTTTTATTTAAAAGAGCTTAAGGAATTTTAAGACAACATGCTCACCATCTTATCATATAAAAAAGTTATTAATAATTAAAAAAGCTTAAGGAATCTTAATTCTAATTGTAAATTAACTGACTAGATAAATTTTTTGCTGACTTTAATATTAATTTTGATTGGAATGATCGCCGTTGACAATGTGACTACGATTTATTACTTTAAACAGTTTTTGAATACCCGACCGCTCGGATGATTAATACAAACTAAAAGTCACAATCCCATTCCCTAAATAATATTAAAATAATAGTATTAGTTTAACTTTTTTAAGTGTTGTTTGTGTATTTTCTAGAAATTCTAATCCGTTTTAAAAAAAATAATTGTTATCGTTTCGTAATTTTAAAGCTAGGACTTGGAGAGGTGATGTGGCATCACCATTTCTCATCTTTATATATTCTCTATTATCTAATAAATAGAGAATTTTTTTTTTGAATTTAGTTTTTCATCTTCTCATAATTAATTTGATTGTTATTACACAATAACAATTATGTAAAGGTTTAATTGAGGCATATTCTTTGTAATGAACATCCAAGTGGGAATGTTATACATTTATTAAAATAAATGCAAATGTTCATAACATATATCTCTTAGTCTCCCCACTATCTCCCATTAAGAACCTTTAACTTCCCTATAACTTCCACTATCTCACAAGGAATTATGATCCATAATTTTTCATTAATTTCATTGAGTGATTATGTAACTATAAAAAGAGAGCTTATCTTTTTGTTTTGTACACACACAATTGGAATGAATAAAATCATTCTATAATATATCTTTATCTTTGCATTCTTAACTTTATTTGTATTGTTGGTAATAACTTTTTTTTTTTTATATAAGCTGTCTCATCTTAAAAAAATCAATTCACATTTTTATCGTGTCATCAAGTGTAAATTAAGAAAAAAAAAGATAATATTAAATTCTTTTTCAAAGGCGCGTGAAACGATTTATTTTCTAGTTTACCATATTGTTCTAGGTACCAAAAGTAGTATAAGCAACTGATGATGAACTGGCACGTGTTATTTTATTTAGGGCAAATTTCAATTTATTCTTTACTTCAAATGATAATCTTTAATTTATTCTTAAAAGTTTGAAAACATCAATTTATCAATATATATCATTACAGAGACAAATAAATAAACAAATAAATACACCCCCTATTTTCCCTCATCTTTTAAACAAAAAATTGTAATAAATTAAGATTTTCACAATTTTAAAGAATAAATTGAAGATTGTCATTCTAGCGGGATGGACGATAAATTTAATTTAATTATCCATATGTCTAAAATGTGGCTAAAGTAGTGATATTTTAGAGGTAGCAACTCATCTGCCAAATTTCAATATGCTTGTTATGACGTAATAGGGTTGTTGCATGATAGACGTGGTAATCTCCAAATGTGCAGATAATTTTGTCAGTCTTGTAAGCCAAAAATTGATGAGAAATTCAATTGCCATAGAACTTGTAAATTAGAGGACAAAATTGATTATTTATCTTTTTCTTTTTACTCGAAGTTGCAACTAGGTACATGATGTTAAATTGCCGTAATTAATGGCCAGCCATGGCCTTCCCCAGAAGCGATCGAATTGCAGAAACACTTCCACTCTTTCATTAGTCGTAGAAGTGAATTTGAACTTGATGTATGTACGTACAGAACCATACAAAGTGGTCCACAATTAATACAAAGATTGGCGATGTCCCAAAAATGAAAAAAAAAAGGGGCTTCACATGTCACACAACTAGTTGTAAAACCGAAACGTCTCTGAGCAAGTCTCTGCATATTTATGATTTATGACATAGAAGCAAAATTCTTCTGTTTGAAACACCTCGTGGATCATGATAACTCAATTGTTAGTATAAGTATTAATAACATCCTCTTTCTCTCGCTCTTTTTTAATATTTTTCTTATAAGTTAATTATTTTCTCGAGAATTAGTTTTAAACTCCAAATTAAAATGTACATTTAATTAAAATTAAAGATAGAAAGACTAATAATGGGAAAAGTACGAGAAAGAGATGCATATTTTTGCGGTTTTAGAGAGAGGATGTTGTTTAGAACAATTAAAATAAGGGTATTTTTAAAATTTAAGAGGGTGCTAATAGTTATGGTGTATTTTCCAATATTATTTAATAGGGTACACTTAATAAAAGTGTTTTAATTAATAGAATGTACAAGGGGTGCTAATGGCTCCAATTAATAGTAAAAAATGTAAAACTAAAAAAAAGAAGTGGATATTATCCGTTATTATTATTAATATTATTATTATCATTATTATATTTGCTTTTGTTTGAGTAATTTCTGTCTGTGACTCTGCATATATGAATTAAGTTATGTAAAGAACTTGTCAACAGATCAAATTAGTGCCAATCTAGATCCAAGTCATCGACATACATAGGAAATGCGTGTAACAATCAAATCCATCCAAAAGCCTTACAAGAAAAGTACAGATGGGGAGAGAGACGAGCTCTGTCTCCTCTCCGATCGAGTCCATATCTATATATACAGATGCCGCGCAAACCCGTAAAAGCCTCCGAAATTTAATTAATCAACAATATTTGTAGTAGCTGGCTGTAGCTTTTCAATTTCATCCCCGTTTCCTTCTCTTGATCTTCTTCTTAATTAATTAATTAAACTTCCATTATTTTTTGCCTTGTCCGTGCGTATTCCTGTCAGAATTTCACAAATGAAGGAAAGCGTTGAGAATCCTCTGTGCCTCAAGTCCTTGAATCACATATCACTTGTGTGTGGATCAGTTGAGGCGTCTCTTGATTTCTACCAGAACGTTCTTGGATTCTTTCCCATCAGAAGGCCTGGTTCTTTTGATTTTCATGGTGCATGGTATTATTATTATATTTATACATCTACGTATACGTAACTCTTAATTGATGTTATTGAATATTTGGATATGTTTTGATTATATACCGACTGATTCATATATTTTGATGTAAGCAGGCTGTTCAATTATGGCATGGGCATTCATCTCCTGAAATCTGAAGAGCCTGACAATTTGCCCAAGACCAGCAAGAATATTAATCCCAAGGATAATCATATTTCTTTCCAAGTATTTCTCGCTCTCTCTCTATCTCTCTCTATCTCTATATGTGCTTGAAATTAATAAATGATTAACCACATGGGTTGAATTTGTTGGCAGTGTGAGAACATGGCGATAGTGGAGAGAAAATTGAAGGAGATGAAGATAGATTACGTGAAGTGTCGGGTGGAGGAGAATGGAATCAACGTTGATCAATTGTTTTTCCACGACCCAGATGGCTCGATGATTGAAATTTGCAACTGCGACGTCTTGCCTGTGGTGCCATTAGCAGGAGATGCCGTGAGGATCGGATCATGTACTTCGAGTGTGAATTGCAATTTCCATCAGCAGCAGCTACAACAAGAACCACAAATAAATCCACAGTCGTGCCTTTCTGATTCCATTCATACGAAGGAAGATCTTCTTCATTGTGCTTCATGATTTTATAAATACAGACGCACAATGATTAAAGCTAGATTAATTCTTTTTATATCTGTATATATCAAGTAATTGAAGTCACGTGTGTATGTATGTGCAATTTTGTGGGATGAAATCAGCAGAATATCATAAGATTGATTGATATAACAGATTATTAATTATTGGACTAGTTTATCTCTGACAATTGTTAGTTGTAAATGAACCATCCAGATATAGCGATTACTTCAAGTCTGATAATAAAGGATAGTGAATTTACAACATTTTTTTTTATGCACTAATATGAATCCTTTACCACAGCGTCATTTAATAAAGTTTCAATGAAGGTCCAAGCAAAGCATTGCAGCCTGCAAGATCACAATTTCAAGCAAATATTTATCTTAAGAGATATCTCGTTTTATGCTATAAGTTTAATCAAAAGTCCTGCACATGGTGTACAGTTTGTCTCATTCTCATATTCTAGTATGATGAAATTCTTCTATACTTCTATTGTGCATTCAACAAACCCGGTAAAATCATGATATGTGTCCATGATTCTATTGGCTTTTTGTGCATTTGTCATGATTCTATTGGCTTTTTGTGCACGCCTTTGATTTTTACAAGTTCTTTTTCTCGTAATATAGTACGTTCTCCATGTTTAGTTTGATTTACAAATAATCATAGATAATTGCTCCTCAATAATAGGAAAAATTCTGGTTAAATCTCTTGCAATCTTATTTTCACATCAATTAATCAACAAGGGAATCATGTTAAAAGTAGATATGGAGGAACCCTGGGAGGAAGAAACCGGGTTAATTAAATTTCTATTGAGGGTATATATCGTATTGAATTTTCTTTTCTTTTCTTCTTTGAGTAATTTCCAACATTTGATTAAACAACTGGTCAGAAGCAGCCATATATTTCTCAAACCCTGGAAGCAAAATTAACGCACATGTGGAGGGAGAGACAAGAGTGATGTTTTGTATATATAAATAGATGTGAATTAAGCTCGGCCATGGAAGCCTCCAAAAGATTCTCCCTTCTGTCTCTCTATATAGAATTAATCCACATTTGTAGCCTTCTCTACTGTTAATCTTGTTCCTAATTAAATAAACTTCCACTTGCAAACACAAAGATGAAGGAAAGCATGCAGAATCCTTTGAGTCTCAAGTCCTTGAATCACATCTCACTTGTGTGTAGATCAGTTGAAAAGTCCCTTGATTTCTACCAAAATGTTCTTGGTTCCTTCCCGTCAGGAGGCCTGGTTCTTTTGATTTTCATGGTGCATGGTATAATGCATAAATAAAACAGTAATCAACATTGCTGAATTTATATTTAGTTTCATTGAATACTGACTTATTGATATTTTGATTTGGAAAAAAAAAAAAGGGCTATTCAATTATGGCATTGGCATACATCTATTGAAATGTGAAGATCCTGATAGAATGCCCGGCATCAGCAAGATTATTAATCCCAAGGACAATCATATTTCTTTCCAAGTATTTGTCTTTCACTATTATTATCTCTTCTATCTTCTATAAACACACTCAAAAGCAGGTGCAAGCAAGATATGCTTGAAATGATTAGCTATATGTACTTTACTTGTTGGCAGTGTGAGAACATGGCGACAGTGGAGAGAAAATTGACGGAGATGAAGATAGAGTGCGCCAAGAGCAGGGTAGAGGAGGGTGGAATCTACGTTGATCAATTGTATTTCACGACCCAGATGTCTCGATGATTGAGATTTGCAACTGTGACGTCCTGCCAGTGGTTCCACTAGCTGGAGATACCATCAGATCATGCTCAATTGTCAACTGCAATATCCAGCAGCGCAACAGCAGCGGCAGATTCAATAATGCAAATGAAGCAGCAGTCCCTTTCTAATTCTAATGAAGGCTTCCTTCGTCGTGCAAAAGGATTAGAATAAATAGATTATGGATAATTATCACAAGTGCCTGGTAGTATAGGCTCTTTGTGTATGTATGTATTAGAAATACAATGGTTATGATAACTTAACCATATAGTTCTTTATTAGTAGTTATTGAATTTTGATGATAAATGTATTTGGTTTTGCATATATAATTAATTTGACTGTTAGCTCCTTTCAAAAATTTTGAGGGTAAGACCAAGAATAAGGTGTTATTTGTTTTTTAATTTAAAATCTGAATTTAATTTTTTTTTCATACATTTATTTATTTTAGGTTATTTTTTTTAATTTATCACTTATTGTCAGATAATTTTATCTGAATAAAAGAAAAAGTAAAAAAAAAATCTACTTTTATCCAAGGTCTGAAGTTTAAATGTAAAATTTTAATTTCAAATCTCAAAAATACCCTTAACAATTTATGTATTTCCAATATTATGTATAAACCTAATACTTTTGTATTATTCTTGAAGTTATTTTTTTAATTGCTTTAAATTTTTATTCACATAATAACATTAACTAAACTGAAATATTGAACAAATCAAATTATGTCCATTGTGATAAATCAAAAATAAAATAACAGTATTGACTTTATAATAAAATTTGATGTTATAATTACATCTTTTATTAAAAAAATTAAATTAAAATCAACAATGATAGTATTTTTTTTTTTAATGTTACCAAACTAATCAACCTGTAAAAATTATAAATTATGAAGAACAAATACATGTATCACTTAAAGGATATTTATGTTAAACTACTAGAATTTAAGTTTTTCTCTTCAGATGTTAAAAAAAAAAAACATTTCATTCAATATTTTCATTCAGACCTATTCAGACTTCAGCTAAATTCAGACCTACTCAGATTTCAGATAAAAAAACAAACGCAACCTAAGCTCTATCACCCATTAGATAAGGATCAAATAAACATCTCAAGTGAAATTTAAAAGACCTGTGAAACAAGAATACCAATGAATGAATGATTCTTGTTCATACTTTCTCATTAACTCTGACAGAATATATACACTTAGAAAGTCAATAAAAAAATAAATTAAATAAAAAATCTCTAAATTATGTAAACTAATCCTAAAATATCTCACTAATATATGCTTTCCTAATCTGACTAAATCAAATAACAAAGGAAAAGATACACCGAAAAATATCCACAATTAATTGACTAAATTTCCAACACTCCCCCTCAAGCTTAGGCCTAGTTTGGGATTAAGATTGAAACTCAATAAGTTGCTTATTTCATAATTTTCTCCATTTTGACAATAGTTTTTAAAAACAGGTGTGGGGTTGCTTTTCATAAACAGCTTTTTAAATAAGATACCACACCTTTTTAAATTTCCTATTATAACCTTAATATTTAAAAAATAATTATATTTTATTTTTCATACGCCTTAATTATTTCTTATTTTCCATACACTTTAATATATAAGCAATTAAATATCATATTATCACTACAATCAAATTACCGTCAAAACTACTATAAATTATCTCCAATATCAAAGTTTTGATCTAGTAAGTTCATTAGATTTTATTTCATTAAGTTTGTTTTTCACTTTTGTAATTTTATGTGTTTTAAAAAGAAAAAAAGTATGCCTAAACATTATTAAAAATACTCCAAAAAAATAAAAGATAATTTAAACTTATGCCTATTTTGATTATTAAGTAATAAAACAACACATTTGTAATTAAATTTACCAAACGCACTGCTTTTTAAACTCACAGCAGTCACAAAAATATAGTTTACCAAACGCCAAGTTATTTTTTTAATCAACAATTTATTATATCCACACAGTAGAAATAACTTATTTAATCAGCAACCGCAATCTCAAACTAATCCTTAGGAATAGATATTCTGCATTTCAAGCTTGAAGAAGCCTTTCATGAGTTGGCATGGGTAGACTTTTGATAAGGACATTTGCTTCTTATGCATGAGTTGAGTTGTAGAATAAATTGAAACCTCTTCCTTCGATTTCATTCTTAATAAAACTTTGATCAATTCTAAAATGTTTCATTCGATCATGTTGGACTAGATTGTTCACGATGCTAACGGCAGATTTGTTGTCAGTATACAACTTAGTGGGAGAGCAAACTATGATTTGCAAGTCTTGCATCAACCTTTCTAGCCATATAACCTCACACATTCTTTGTGTAACGCCCACTTTATTTATTCATTTATTTGTTTCCTCTTTTTATTAAATTGAGTAGGATAGTTATTATTGAGTGTTTGTGTGTGAGTAAAATTTATTGAATTACTTTAAATAAATTAAGTAAATTATTAATTTTTTTTATAAAAAAATATTTATTAATTGCCTAGTATTTAAGAGGAAGTCATCTTTTTAAGAGAAAGCGTCTTTTATTTTCTACACTGTTACAAATTCTAAAAAGAAAAGAAAAAAACATAAGTTTTTGGAGAAAGAAAAGAAAGTTTATAACTTCTTTTCTTAGTGTTTGCCTTAAGGTATTGAGTTTTTCTTTTACTTATATGATTTATTTTTATGAATTGTTTGCCCTTAATTACTTGTAGTATGATTTGGGTAATATATGTGTGTTTGTAATGGTGTGATGATATGAACAGTCTCTATTCCTTCCTTGAAATCGTTTTCTTTATTTAGAATCACATGAATATGCTTACATATCATGGAACCAGACATCCTAAGATTTTCATTAGTAGGTTTTGTGTTGAAATCGTCTGAGTATACAAATTGTTATGGGTTTTCGAAGTTGGGTTACTGCTGCTGGAAAATTCCGATTTTCAGCAGCGGTTCTCAATTCTGGAAATTGTCTGTAAGGTTACAAATCCTTAAAAATTATGATGATTTTTGTATCAACAGATCTATGTCTCCTATGCTTGCATGTTTAATTTCGTAGTTTTATTCCTTATGGTTAAAGTATTAAAAATCGTAACATGTGGCTGCTGCAAATCTGAAAACTGTTTTCCAGAATTGCAGAAGCTGAAGCGTGTAACAGTTGGGCTAAATTATGAATATTACATGCCATGTTAGGATTTTATAATGAAATTTAAATCTTTCCTCTGTCTTTAAAAACTGGAATCGTGATTTTTGGGCATGTAAAATAAAAGATACGAATTTTTGAAATTTTGTTTTCAAATCTGGAATTTTCTAGACTGGTTAGATGTTCTCAGAAATAAAACGTTTTAAAATAGTTTCAGGAGTCCAAAAATTATGAATTTTAATTATATGCTTTCTGAATGTATCTTCTGTAATTAGAAAAAAGAAACATATGATTTCGAGTACTAAAGAATATTTCATGAATTTCCTAAGTTGTAAAGGTCTGTTTTGGTCAATGTTGGACAGTTTTGTTACTTTGGTGAAAGGTCAACATTCTGACTCGATTTTGACTTGTGCTGATTTTCGTGAAATATTGAATGCAATGCTATGCATGTTCACAGTGCCTCTGTAAATTTTCATGGTTTTCCGACATGTGAATAGGTTATTAAAAATCAGCATATGCAGGATACTCATAAGTATAGGATAGGTCTAGAATATGTATAAGTATTAAGCTAGTTTAAGTGCCTATGATTTAAGGATGATTGAGATTATGTTTAAGGTTAGAGATAATACTGATAAAAGTATTTTTATGATGATTATAGGACGTGGGTGAGCTCGTTGGTTGTTCTCGAGGTATTGAATTGATTGCTACGGATCGAGGTAAGTAGATTCATGCATGATGGGCTTTATAATAAATGCAATTTATATTATGAGAATTATGTTTATATGGAAATTTTTACAGAACTGATTTCTATTTAAATGAATTTTGTAAGATAAAAATACTTTTAAATGAATTTATATAAATGTATTTTAAAATGAAATTTTCTTAAAAAACTACTTTTCTTAGACGAAATGTTTTCTTAAAGAATTTTCTAAAAGAATTAAATGTTCAAAGAAAAGTTCTTAAATGTTTTAAAAGACTTTAAATGCTATTTATGAAAGGATGTAAGGTGGATTCAAAAATGTTTTGGCTCATAGTCCATAGTAATGTATACTATGCAAATGTTATGATGTTATGTAATGCTATTGCCAGTTTGCTGGTATGATGATGATCTTGTGCACAAGGATATTATAAATAATGCGAGGTATAGTACTCTGAACGAGGAACAATGCGGGGTATATTACCCTGAATGATGAATGATGATGACTAAGAGGCATGAGCTACTAATGTTTATGTTTTAATGTTCTTATGAATGTTTTAATGTTTTTAATGCTTTTACATGAAGCCACCCATTATGCTAAATGAAGATGTTATTATAAAATGTTTAAAGGAAAAATGACAAAGGTTTTCAAATATTGTGCATGAATTTGCTTACCGAGTTGGGGTGGGCAAATGCGGGTTCAGTCGGGTTTGGGTCAACCCGATCGGGTTGCGGGTTGGTTGGGTTTAATAAAAATCAACCGAATGAAACCGAATTAATGACCCGACCGAACCGATCGAACATGTTCGGGTCAGTTCGGGTCGGGTCAATAATTCGGGTAGAATCGGGTTCAGATTTGAAATGGGTCGGATTGAGTTCGGGTCAGTTCGGGTCAGGTCGGGTCGATTCGGGTCGACGGGTCGGTTCGGGTCGATCGGGTCGGTTCGGGTCGATCGGGTCAATTCGATTTAATTCAAATTTGAGCTATTTTTTCCCTATTTTTAGAGTTTTTATGGTGGTTTTAAGACATATTTCTTAATTGTAGTCCATTTCACTAATTTTCAACTAAAAAAATAAAAGAAAATATTATAAAATCAAATGAATAAAGTTAAAATGTTAGAATTAGATTATTTGCGTATTACCTTCAAGGGTAAGATTAAGATTATTATTTGCTCAACTAACAAAGTCCAAACTTAATAAAAGTTAAAATTAATATAAACTTAAAAAGTCCAAAGATAATAGGCTATTGCCTATTAGTCTCCATTCAAAGCACAAATTCCAAATACTAGTATTTGAAAGTTTGAGACACAAACTCACAAAGTCACAAAATTTAAACATAATTAAATTGTTTGGAAACACAAATCACAAAGTTCAAACATGAAAACTAAATAAGATTCTTTGGCTCCTCCACAGCTCCACACAAGCACTTTTAAATTCAAATTCTTGAACTCCAAGTTTAAGTGCCGATTGCCTAGAGAAGGATTGAAGAAATGTACAATAACTATTTTCTTTAAGCCACCTTGAGCAAATAAACCAAATTCATAAGGTTACACATCAAACATAACACAAATAAATAAATCCAATATCTTTAATTGAGCTAAAGGGGTGTTACAATCTTTCTAATTTCTATTATATCATTAAAAATTTATAATTACAAATAAATATAATATATTAATATGTTTAGCAAATTTTTCATTACACACATACACACTTCATTATATATATAAAAAAAAAATTAAGTCAATCATGCTTATTTTATGGCAATCATCACCAAATCAAGTTAATAATAATACTAGACAATAATACTATTCTATCAATTTCAACTTGTCTAATGAAAACAATTACAAATTTATAATTCTACAAACTACAATTAGACTTAAAAATTTAAACATATAACAACTATAATTACAGTTTAAATTATAACCTAATAACACTATAATATCAAATTAAGAATAATAATATATATTAAAAGTTACCTTTCAAACATCCATAACACCAATGTCGGCGCTCACCGCTTCTATCATGTTGAAGTTTGCGATCTTATAAGCTCTATAAAAAAAAAAAAAAAAATTAGTAAATAACTCAAGTACATGACTACATACAAATATTCTATATAATGTTATTATGCATTTTAAATATATTATGTATATAATGTATGATAAAAAATTAAAAACATTACCTTCTTGTAATTCCATATGAAACATTTGCTCTTTAATGTCTTCTTAAAGGTTGTAGACGGGATTGGCAAAAAGTTTAGATTGCAGCCAATTTTCAGTGCATATCAATGCCTCAACCATAGCCGGGGTTAAAGAACTCCCATACTCATCAATAATACGACGCCCAGTGCTAAAGGCGGACTCGGATGCCATTTGTGGAAACAGAGGGCGAGGACATCCTTGGCAATTTTCTCCAGAATTGGATACCTTGATCCATTCACCCTCCACCAAAGCAAAACATTAAGTTTAATATTGTTGAGATCTTCAACTGGGTCCTTCAAGTACTTTTCCACCTCAGATACTACTCTTTTGCTCTCGTTCTGAACAAAAACCTTCCTGGCATATCCAAGGAAAGGGCGAGCAACTCGAAAAGCGTCACTACCTTCACCACCACCAACATCCACCAAATTAGCCTCAGTTGTAAAACGTTGAAAAGAACTTGTACCTCCATAGCTGCCACTAAGATCCCTCTCACTATACATCGATGGTGTGGAACTAGCGGAGAATGCACTATACATCATAAAACTCATTCAACAAGTCCTTCACTGCTTTGCTCATTTGTTCAATCATCAAACGATCATTGCCAAAAATGATCTCAAAAATGTGTTTAGCAAAATCCATTTTCGCTCGTGGATCAAGAATAGAGGCAACAATCAACATTTTGTATATCTTTCCCGTGGACTCCCAATACTTATCAAATTTTTCCCTCATACTATAAGCCATAGAGGACACCCAAGGATCTGTGCTTTCTTGTAGTGCAGTCAAAGAACTCTCAATTAAGCCAATAGTATCATAACAAAGATTAGAAGTCACACTCAAAGAGGCAGAAAACAACAATGTGGCATCATAAAATACCTTCAAAAACTTCACAATTGTTCAAAGACTCTCCCAGTCATCCGGTCCAGGTGGGCCCACCCTTTTAACATTATTCTCTTTCTCAGCAAAGTATGCCTCATACGGTTTATCCACTTCAGCCATTCTATCAAATGCCGCTTGAAATTTCAGCGCAGTCATCAACATCAAATAAGTGGAATTCCACCTGGTAGGACAATCCAAAACAACAATTCCCTTTGGACAATTCACTTGCTCAGTACATTGTTTAAATGTCCGCAACCTCGTGATGGAAGATCTCACGTACTTCACAACATTCCGAATAGCGGTAACATTAGCATGCAACTCACCCAACCCTGAAACAATAATCAAATTCAATATATGTACACAACAACGCACATGCATATATTGTCCCGCCAACACAAGTGCATCATCATTCCTCCAACCAAGCAACTGCAGAGTCACATAACCAACAGCAATGTCATTTGTAGTGGCATTATCAACAGTTATTGCAAACAATCTCTCAATCCTCGATCCCGTAAGCAAGCCACAATCTTTTTGCCAATCGACTTCCCTCTATGATCTTCGATTGCGCTAAAACTAATAATCCTCATATTCAAACACCAATCACTATCAGTAAAATGAGCTGTAATCACCATATAACTCATGTTTTGAACAGAAGTCCATAAATCAGTTGTAAGAACACCCATTGCTTGTTGTTGTAAATCAAACTCTTCAACATTGCTTTTTCCTCCAAAAATAAATCCATAACATCTCTACCAACGGTTCTCGAGATGGCATAACAAACCGGGGATAGCTACACTACGAAATGCCTAAATCCTTTGTTGTCTACAAACCGAGCGGCAACTCACCCATAATAATCATTTTAGTTCTTGCCCCCGGCACGCGTCTCCCGAGATGTCAAATTTTGTTGACTTCCACTTTGTTGTTCCCGAAATGTCTTGTATGATGCACATGTCTGTATATGCCTCTTCATATTTATAATCCCATCAAGCCTTGAATGACATTGATATTGTTTGCCACAATAGTTGCGCATGCATTTGTTTGGATTATCTTCGAGTAAAGTGAAATGATTCCATATTTGCGATCTTTTCTTCATTGGCGGCCTTTTCCGCTTCACCTTTTCCTTTCATTTTTGGGTTCCTTCCATTTGTACACTTTGCTCTTCATCGTCACTCATTGAATTCGATCTTGAGTGTCCAAGCATCTGAATATACAAAATAATAATTAATAATCATTAATTCAAAAATCAAACACACAAAAATATTATTAACATAATCTAATTAGTAATTTCAATTCAAATTGTTCATACTCCATAAACAAAAAGCAAGAAATTCATGATTAATTAATTATATCCAATTACGGAATTCCCATTCCCCATAATAATATGATATTATTTGTCTATCTATGTCTTAATTCTTATTATAAACCCTTTAATTTCAAGCCCAAATTACTTGTACTTAACAACTTGATGGATAATTAACATACAATAAAATATTAATTGAATTAGTTAATTTCTTTAAGATTGAATGCTTAAAAGTTAAAACTACTACACAAGTGCACATAATCACATAACACATTATAATTCTAAAATATATGTATTTATGTAACATAATACTTAATTTTAATATTTAATCTTCATAAATTCATAATGTCCTAATTTATTCATAAAAAATCAATTATTAATTGTTATTAACAATTATCAATTAACATTATTTCAATTATTAATAATTAACAAAATGTATGTTATTTATTAACAATTAATAAAATTTATTCTTAACAAAATCATAAATACATCAATTTTTTTATTTAATTACTAACATTTAAAAATAAATAATTAAAACAATCAAATAATAATCAATTACATAATAAATAACTAATTAAACATATATAATATAACTATATAGTATACTATTATACTATATACTGGCTGCAAATGCAAATGATCAAAGATCTATCAACAAAAAATTAGATTTATTTCTTTTAGTAACAACTTCACTAATTAACATTCTTTTCAAAATAAATGACATTTTAGTTTAAAATTTGAACTCAATAAACCGTATTTTACATTATTTTTTATACCATAGAAACAAAAAACAATTTTTCCCAACTGTCCTGTTAAAAAATAATTCGAATTACACTGCACAAGTAGTAGTCAAGTACGCATCTAAAAAAAATCATGCAAAAATTAGTAATAAATAAAGCCCTCAAAAGACCCGAAAATCCTTGAAAATTGCAATTATACCATGAATTGAAAGACTTAAACTTGGAAGTCACAAATTCACAAGAAAGACCTAAGAGCACTGGAGCAGGCTAAGCACTAGCAGCAGATCACGGTAGAGAGCAAATACTCGGGGGTCGCCGGGTCGGGTTGGAGGTTGCGGGATTGAGCAGCAGATCAAGGCAATCTGCAGCAAATGGCGGGATTGGAGTAGCAGATCGCGGCAGCAGATCGCGGCAGCAGATCAAGCAGTAGATCGCAGCAGTCGGCAGCAGATCGGGTTTCAGTTTCTCACGAGGGTTGTGTCTTGTGTGGCTGTGTGTTCTGTGTTTTGTGTGATATGTGTGTAGTGTGCATGAGTTCGTGGTGGCACTGTGGCTGTATGCAGTTTCGTGTGCGTGAGTTTGTTTTGATTTTTTTTGTTTGTGCGTGACAGCATGTGTTTAGGCAGGGTTGAGGGTCCGTGAATCTGTCTCCTGTGTGCCGTGCAGTGTGTGTCTGAAGCTTTTTTTTGGTGTGTGCGTGTGTAAGTGTAACATGTGTTTTTTTTTTTGGTTGGGCAACCCGATCGGGTATTCGGATTAACCCGACCCGATCACAACCCGATCAGTTGGCTAATTCTAACCCGATCGGGTTTGCATCACAACCCGATCGACCCGAACCTGAAAATTTTTGGGTCGGGTCCGGTCGGTTTGGGTCGGTTATTTTGCCCACCCCTATTACCGAGTTGGCGGCTTACCCCTCGTCTCCAATATTTTACAGATTGATTAGAGATGTGGCTTGGGTTCTTAGATGGAGAATTTTCTTAGTGGATCTTTGGAGTTGCTTTAAAGATTAAAATTGGCATAGTCTTTTTATTTTGGGTTAGAGATTTTTTATTAGAGACTTTATTTTAGATGCTTTATGTAAGGATCTAGTTGAATATGAATAATTGGTGTTTATCTTGAGTTTTATTAATAAGAATAAATTATGTGAGGTTTCATTCCAATTTTACCATTGTGTTTTTCGTGGGTAATTTTTGGGGTGTTACACTTTGTGCAATAGTCCAAAATTTAGCTTCGGCACTACTTCTTGCAACAATTGTTTGTTTGTTACTCCTCCATGTAACAAAGTTACCTCATAGCTTGGTGCAATATCTTAAAGTTAACTTACAATCTCTATTTCTAGCCCAATCCACATCAACATATCCTTCGATACTCTCGCTTTCAGTTTTTAAAAACATTAGTTTTTTTCCCGGAGTTCCTTTGAGATACCTCAAAATATGATTTACAACCTCTAAATGTCTTTGAGTAGGTGAATACATGTATTGGCTCAGTACACTCACAGTGTATACAATATCAGACCGTGTAAGAGATAAGTAAATCAATCTACTAACTAGGCGTTAGTATCTTCCTACATCCACTGAATGGCTCATCATTTTTAATCTTGCTCTTCCAATTCTTCTTTAGTGGAGTTCCTACTTGTTTACACCCCAACTTCTCGGTTTCTTCTAATAAGTCAAAACTGTATTTCCTTTGAAAAATGAAAATACCCTTATTACTTCTCGCAACTTCCATGCCGAGAAAATATTTCAGAGGTCATAGATCTTTAACTTCAAAATCTTCCTTCAGTTGATTCTTGAGCTTGTGAATCTCAACATTGTCATTACCTGTAAGTATAATGTCATCTACGTATACAATAAGAATGGTTTTTTTTCCAGCTTTTCCTTTTTTAACGAAGATAATGTAACGGGTTGAGTTGAATCTAGTGAACCACGCATGTGGGGATTGTTTCAAATCATATAACCATTTTTTGAATTTGCAAACTTTACCTCATTCTTTTTCAGACTGAAATCCTAATGGAATCTTCATATACACTTTTTCATTAAGATTGCTATTAAAAAATGATTCTTCTCATCGAGTTGGTATAGTTCTTAGTCTTGATTAACTGCTAAGGACAAGAGGACCTAGATAGAGTTAAGTTTGGCCACTGGAGCAAACTTTTCTTTATAATCAATCCTATATGTTTGTATGAAGCCCCGTGCTACTAACCGAGCTTTTACATTTCTACCTCTCCGTCTGCCTTATATATCATTATGAAAACCCATTTGCTTCCAACCATTTTCTTATCCTTTGGTAGGTCAACTACTTCCCAAGTTTTATTATCATGGAATGCTCTCACTATACAGCTTTCTCCCACTTTGGATCTTTGAAAGTCTCAGGATATTTTTTGGAACTACCACACTATCAATCTTTGCTATAAAGGCTGTAAACCTAGAAGATAATTTTGTGCAGGTTAGAAAATTGGAAATAAAATGTTTTGTGCATGTCCTTACCTTTTTCCGTATTGCAATCGGCAAGTCCAAGTCACTGCTCACTCTGGGATCTAGTTCTTGGTTCAATGATTGGTCTTGCTAAGGAGCTTTTGGCCTTCGAAAGTAAACTTGAAGTAGTCTCTTAACATTGCTTCTCCCCCTCAATCATGACTTACAACAGGACTAAGGATAATAAATATACTTAGACTTGAGTCTTTTAGAGATGGTTGGACACTGACATTTTCTTATTCTATTAGGGCAAAATTCCTAAGCAAAAATGAGATATCTTGTAATATTGGATAAGATACAGTAAGTTCCAATGACCATCTTCATCAGAATTCTCCCCATAGAGATGGGTGTTGGGATAGAAAGGATGATTTTTTAAAAAAAGTTACATCACATGAGATAAAAAATCTCTTGAGAAAAGGATAATAACATTTGTATTCTTTTTGGGATGGAGAATACCTGACAAATACACATTTAAGAGCCTTAGGATTGAGTTTACTTCGATTGGGTTGTTTATTATGGACAAACACCGTGCAACCAAATATCTTTAGGGACAACGAGTTGAAAAAATTTATAGTTGGAAAATGACCACGAATGACACTCAAAGGAGTTCTAAATTGAAATGTGTTCTAGGGTAGACACTTAATAATTAAATATGTTGATATGAGAATTGCCTTACCCTAATAGGAATTTGGAACAAAATTAGTAAACATTATTGATCGAGCAACTTCCAACAAATGCCAATTCTTTCTTTCTGCAGCCCCATTTTGTTTAAGTGTGTCAACACAAGAACTTTGATGGTGTATCCTATTATTCCCTAAATATTGGTTAAATTTATTTGAGAAACATTCCCTTCAATTATCTGTTCTAAGGACATTTATATTAGATTGAAAAACATTTTGGATAAATTTGTGGAACTGTTGAAACCAGTAAAATGCCTTAGATTTATCATCCATTAGGTACACCCAACACACCCTAGTATAGTCATCTATGAAAGTGACAAACTATTGACTTCTAGTTAAATTAACTGTTTTGGATGGACCTTAGATATCACTATGAATCAACTGAAAAGGTCTTGAGGGTTTGTATATATGTGGTGAATAATTGACTCTGGATTATTTAGAAAAGACACAATGTTCGCCCTGAAACGAAACTATTTCTTTATTGAAGAAAAGATTTGGATACAAAACTTTCATATAAGAAAAGCTTGGATGCCCTAAGCGTTGATGCTATAACATAATATCAGAATATGAAACAACTGACATAGACATTTTATTTTGTGACTTAACTTTATTGGTATCCCTAGCTACTGAGAGGTAGTTTAGGCCATCTTTTCTCTCAGTAATACAAGTTATCTTCCCCGAAGAACGATTCTGAAATTCATAATGAGAGAAGAAAAAAACCACAACATAATTCATATCTTTTGTTAACTTACTAAATGACAAAAGATTATATGTCAACTTGGACATATATAAAATCATTTTCAATATCATATTCGATAAGCAAAGCCCTTCCCCATTGTTGGTGACATTTTTTCGTCCGCAACCCACACATTGATCCTGTTATTGCACTTGTCATAGTCCTCAAGGACATTCATTATCTACAGTCATATGGTTAGAGGCCCATGTATCTACAGTCTAATAACCGGCTTGCTATGACTTTGATGGAAAGTTTGACTTATTTTACCTCTTTGTGCCATAGCTGTAGTAGGAATGTTTAGGTTTTGACTTTCAGATCTTGTTGACACTTTAGTTTGGTTGAGAAGTTGTCGTAGCATCTCTACATACTCTGTTGAGAAGTTAAATCCAACAACTTTACCCAAATCTGATTCCACCATATAGGCTGATCTGGATTGGTTGCATTGTTTCCTTGGTTTCCAGTCAGGTGGCTTGTCGTGTAAGTCCCAACAAGTTTCACGGGTATGATAAGGCTTGTTACAATAATCACACCAGACCTTGTGTCTGGAGTGAGAAACATGGCCATCATTTTGTTTGTTTGCTGCAAGAGCCGAGCCATGTGTTTCTAAAGAATGAGCATCTTGCTTGGAAGGGTTCATTATCGCACGTTTCCTATTTTCCTCTCTCCTTACCTCAGCAAACGATTCTAGAAGAGTTGGAAAAGGCTTCATCCCGAGCAACCTTCCATGTACTTTATCAAAGTCCAGATTCAATCCCTGCAAAAAATCAAAAGCACACTATTTCTTAAGCATTTTCTTATATTTTTCTACATCAGTAGTACAGGACCATCTCATCTCATAGAAAAGATCTATTTCCTGTGACAACTCCATTAAGAAATTGTAATATTAAGTGACTATCAGGCTTCCTTGTTTGGTGTTGTAAATCTTTAATCGAAACTTAAAACATTGAGATGTGTTTTCAAGATTGCAATAAATTTCTTGTATTGCCTTTCAAATCTCCTTTGCTGTCTTGTAAAATAGAAAAGTTCATCCAATACTTGGCTCTATAGAATTAATGAGCCAACCCATAACAATCAAATTTTCTGCTTCCCAAGTGCTATAATTTGGTGATGTGTCCGAAGGAGGTGTTATTGCCCCTGTTAAGTAGCCAACCTTCCCTCTACCCTTGATGACAAGAATAACGAATTGAAACCATTCTCAAAATTTCGGTTCGTTAAGCTTGTGCTGAATGATTTTCAAAGAGTGGTTGTTAAAAGAAGGTATAGATAAAGATCCGGATATGGATCCTGGAGATGCTTGGTTTGCTGTAGTACGTGGAAGACACTTTTGAGGTCATATTTAGTAGTTCTCAAATCATTTAAAAAAAATAAATAACTGACTAGTAACCTTGCTTTGATACCATGAAACAAGAATACTAATGAATGAATGATTTTTATTCATACTTTCTCATTAACTTTGACAGAATATATACACTTAGAAAGCCAATCAAAAAAGAAAACTAAATAAAGAATCTCTAAATTATATAAACTAATCCTATAATATCTTACTAATATATGCTTTCCTATTATGAATAAATCAAATAATAAAGGAAAAGATACACAGAAAAATATCTACAATTAATTGACTAAATCTCCAACAACCCGCAAAGTGGATTTTGATTGCTTGTGAATGAAGTAAAGAGTGGAATCTAATTTCTTCTAGCACAGCCAAAAGATTTGGAAATTTAGATGTGTTATTTTTCATTTATGCGTGGAGACTTCTTTTGCTTCAATTCGAAACAATTAACACTTGTAACTTTAGTCACAATGGCTCTTTTAAGAGTAACGGGATGATAAGGCTATTAGTTTCAAGATTAAAGAGTGAACTGATGTTGATCAAGCAGGCAACAACTAGCCTCATTGATGAGCACAATTAGCAAATTGGTCCTATGTACTGAGCTCTTCTTCTTTCTTTGCAGTCAATGTTCAAATCAAGTTATTCTTTATTTGATTCAGTAGCTTTTGGTTCTTTAATATGTTATATATGTTCATCTGACAAATGCGCTTTGATATAAAAATGCATCAATAATGAAGGGGCCCAATCTTTTAACCAGGAAGCTTAATAAATGATTCATTCTTATATGAACAAAAGATAGCAGAGGCATCTTACCCCAATTGGTTAAACTTAAAGATCAAATGGAACGAACATATATAATTGTATATATAGCAAGGAATTGAAATCAATCAAACAAGGACTATAGCAGGCTAGATGTTTACCTGAAGAGCAGAAGACTCTTGAAGAAACATGACAGAAGGATTTACATTGGAGACTTGTACTTCTGATATTTCTAGAAGAATGAGGTTACTACTTTCTTAAATACCTTGCATGAAAGGTCAAGCGCTTAGAACTTTTATTCATGTAAATTCAGGCTACAATTGAATTATTGCAAGTCTATTTTTCATTACTTACAGAGATCACCGTGAGACCACACGTGTGCCATAGCCATGGCCATCACTAGCCAGTCAATTCAAAGATCATCATATTGTTAGTAATAATTAATCCAAGAAACTTAGCTGCTGAATGAGCGCAAAGATCAATAAAAGATTGAATGATTTAACCTGTGAAATCATTCATCAATATGGAAAAAAACAAGATGTTGATATTCATACCAGATGGCTTAGAGATGAAGTTATACCTAACAACAAATGATGGCAATACGCGTCAACTTTCCAGGCCTCTGAATTAGCCAAGATTGTGGAAGGAAAAGAGAAGAATTAGGAGCTCCCTTCAGTCCAAAACATAGGGAGAAGAGCAGAATTAGCCAACTATTTTGGGCCGCAAGGAACCCATATTTCTACCATTTTCACAATTTTATGAAGAGACGAAAGACCGAAAGAAAAGTGCAAATTTATAATAGAACTTGACTAGCACTCAAGATATGGCTATTTAAAAGCTGCTGCTTTCTAAATGCGTCAAGCGAAAAGCAATTTCTTCAGCTTTTGAAACTTTCATTTGCTGTGTAAATGGACTTGGCTCCTGCCTTGATTCAAGCTCTCTAACCACCCAAGCCAAAACTATAAATGCATGAATATGCAAATGGCCGGCCAAGCAATAAACAGAGCTATTATTTGTCTATTATCAAAACATGTAATAATGTCTAGTTTGCTTTTATCAATTGTCTCTACATAGTTATACTTTCAAGCCTCAATTCCTTTTGTGTTGGTCCAAATCCTCTGTGGAAAGAAAGTAATGGCGTTCACATTGTTTCTTTTTTAGAAGAATGAAGTTGGGATTGCTTCCTTAACCATCATTGCTTATTATGAACGTATGAATTATGATGCTGAACTACATCTGTCTCTTTATACTAACATTAAATTCGCATTTACCCTCTTTTGTTCATCGACCTTGAGCCTCCTATTCTATATTTAGGGCTTAGTTTTTTCTGTTTTCAGCAACACTATATGACCCATTTTCTATACCAACATTTAAAGCATTTTCCGTTGTTGGGTTGGCTACCTCCTCCAACGACTGTAGTAGTGCCTATTCCTCACTTTTCTTGTGCTTACGGCGACTTCAATAGATTCAACTACGACATTTATATGACGTTCTGACATTTACAATTTCGGGCCTAAACCTTTGAGATTCTGTTGGGCCACGTAGATGGGCTTTTGCGCCGTTTCTTGGCCATCACAAAACAAGTGACCGTAAATAGATCTTATTAAAATATTCCTCCTCCACCGTTCCCCCTTTGTGCTCAGTTGAGATTTGTAAGTTCTATGTTAAAGGTACATTTAAAATTGAGTATAATAGTGCTAAAAGTTTTTGCACAAACTTATGGGAAATTTACACCAATAACCATAAAATTTTATGTTTTTTCCATCCTAATTCCCCAAACTAATTTCTATCAACATTAGCCAAACAAAAAAAGTTTCAGCCCAAAATACCCCTCTCACATCTCTCCCCCAACAATCTTTCTTTCACGAATCTCTCCCAAATCGAAGAAACACCCTTAGTCAGCGGCAACATCAGCCCTTGTCGGCGGCAGCTCCATCCATCATCGATGTTCAATCTACCATCTACGGCCTTCAACAAAACCTAGGTTAGCCATTTTATTATATTTCATTAATTTAAAATGAAATTTTAGAATAATATTGGTTGTAGTTTGAGAATAATGGTGGTAGTATTTGTAGTAGTGGTTGTTGTTTTGGGAGTGTGTTGTTTTAGAAGTGATTTGTGATTGTATTATTTTGGGTTGAATGGTGGTTTCCACTGAATCGCTGTCCAGCGACGGGCACTAGAGCGAGCGCGCTAGCACAAGTGATGGCATCGCGGGTGCAAGTGCGCGCATTCTAGAGCACGTCGCTAGGCCTGTCACACCAAATTACAGTTTTAAAAATTTTTTTTACCAAAAGTTAATTTCCTTGTTATTGTATTATAAATACAATATAATAATGTTTAAAATATTATAAATACATGGTGAAATCAGAAGTGTTAAGAAACGAATTAGACAGGATGATATTAGCTTATGTTGATCACTTCCCGAGGCGAATTTCGAGTATGTATAACTTATCTAGGGTCGTAAGAGCCATAGAGCGAAAATTAACAAAACAGCAGCTGCATTTGTTCAAGAAATACATATTTGGGCATTTTTGAATGCCAAAGCTTTCCGTTTAGTGGGGTAATTTTGGTGAGCATTTAATACGCTTGTCAATTAGAGAATGGTGCCTGGTTACTGGACTTTCCTATGGCATAGATACCGCACTAAGAAATAATAAATCGGGCCATAGGCTATTGAAAACATATTTTGGTGGTGATTTGTATCGCAACATCACTGTTACGCAATTCTGTATTAAAAACTTATAGTTATTATTACACGGTTAAATTTATGTTATTGGTACAATAATGTGGAAAGATATCATAAGTTGAGATTTTGGAAACAAGTGAGAGCATTGGGACGCACAATTGTAAAAATGAGTCGCAAGTTAACAGCATAGGTGATAGACTAATAAGTATGATTCAATATTATGCGAAGGTCTTTGGTGATCTTGGAGCATTATTCTTTATACGTTTGTCGTGTAAATTTTGATGTACTTACAAATACATGAGTTTATTGGAGTATAGAGTAGGAACAACAAGGTTGAATCTATCGGCACTGTTAATCTTAGAAAATCAAATATAATCTAAGCTAATTAAAACTTTATCCTAGTTGCAAAGAAAATATTTTGTTTGAAGAGATTTAAACTAAAAATGCAAGTAAAATAAAGACTAGTAAATTAATATGAGAATTCAAGAAATTAAAGCTATTAGGATTTCATAATCCACCACTATTTAATTTAACAATTATTTAATTATTAATCAATTGTCAATTTTAGATTGACAATTCGAAATCATTCCATATCTACTCATGAATATAATAATTAAGGGCCTGTTTGGGAGTATGGTTGAAATTAAATAAGCTGTTTATTTCATAATTTTTGATAAAAATAATGTTTTGTAAATTTTGTAAAAGCATCTAATTTCATAATTTTTTCCATTTCGTCAGCAACTTTTAAAAGTAGGTAGAGGGTTATTTTTCATAAGAAGCTTATTGAATAAGCTACTACACATTTTTAAAATTCATATTATAACCCTATATTTTAATTAAAAAATAATTATATCCCACTTATCTATAAACCCTTATATATAAATCATCAGACATTTTTTGCTTAACAATGTAATAACTAAGCATCCTATGTAAACATACTAAAGAACAAAGATTTAAAGTTTTCATAAGCATTTTATGTAAATAATTTAATGAAGACACAGAATTAAAGATAATCACATTTAATTTATAAACCCAAGTATAGATTTAGTAAAATATTAATTCTAATAGTCAATAATACATGAAAAAATTCGTAAAAATATTTAATAATATCCAACTAATCATATGAAATAAGAAAAATAAACATTAAAGCACACATGTAAGGAATTAATTGAATAAAATATAATTTATTTCATTGAACTAGATATCATTTTTAACCATATTATAAGAGATTTAGTTACACATTTTTAATTTTAGGAATAGAAGAATAGATAATACCAGTAATGGAAGATTAATCCTAACAGGTGTCTTCTCTTGTTCCTAAACCCGTGGGCGCCGCTCTACCTCAATTGCTCTCTTCATCTTTGTGTGTGTCCAACCGTCTCCGATCTTTTATTTTTCATATGGGTCGCTTGATGCCATAATTTTTTTTTTTTTACAGTATCAATAATGTAAGAAATATGTACCAATCATTTTTATTAATAAAATTTTTTAATTTTTTTAAAAATATTATACCTAGTTAACAAATCAATTAAAAAAGTAATTTTAGATTTAAAAAAAAGAAAATAGGAATATAACGAAATACAATCACTCTCTTTTATTTTATAAATTTACTTTTAGGAGTTTATCTCTCATGTTCTATTATTTATAATTGGATTCTTAAAAACTGAATCCTTAATTACACTAGACGAAAGAGAATATTGAACAGATGTTCATATGTGCGCTTTTGTTAATACACATTGAACAAATAAATTCTATCTTTTACAAAGAATTTCCCCCAATTATCCTTTAATTAAATGTTGTCTGCATGTTTAAAAATTTCTGCTAACCAATGAACGGAATGAAATGTTTCCTGTACGTGCAAGGAAGGGTTGAATGTGAATGTTATATGGTTTTCAACTTTAGTGAACTATGGGGCTATTTGGTTTCTGTGAGCCATTCTCTTTCTAAGCAACAAGCAAAAGCAAATGTTTCTTTATTTATTTATTTGTTTTGGTCTTAACCAGGAGGTATTTTGGGTAGGGCCCCAACTGTGGGAGACATCTTTAAGCCCGTACCATAACCCAAACTAAAAGTCCTCGCTCGAACCGAGAGACACAAGTTCTTCCAATAAAGGCAACTTCTCTGCGACTCAAACTAGGGAACAAACACAATCAAACCACTTAAGGGGACTCCATTGCCAATGGAGCCAACACTTTGTTGGTAAAGCAAAGGTTTCTTTATTACTATCACTTTTATTAGACAATTACAAAAGTACCCTAAAGGATTAATGTCATGCACGGAGGCTGCGGCTGACGCAATCACTAGGGATGGCAATGGGGAGGGGAGGGGACCAATCTCTCCGTACTCATCCCCGATATTTTGCGTATGTCACCATCCCCGTCAGAATTACTTGAGAGAATCTCCATTCCCTCCTCGAATAATAACAGGGGTGTTAACATATATGTTTCCATAATGTTGATTTTGATGATAACAAACAAGATTAAGAATGATTAAGTTTTTTAAAACTTAAATTATTTTTCATACATTTTAAATAAATCATTATTTTCACATTATAAAGGTTTTACATTTAATGAAAAATGATTTTATAAAATTAGAGTGTTTTTCTAGACGTGGACTAAAATGAAAGAGTTTTGCCATCTTTGTTTTTAATAAATATTGTTTTGAATTTCGGATTTGGACCTATTTAAAAATATTTACATATTTTAGGTCATAGTATTTTGGGTCATATCATAATTTCAAAAAGTTTTGGGATTCACAATGTATTATTTAGAAATTCTGAAATTGGATCTATTTGTAAAGTTTCATAACGTTTTGGCCCATCGTACAGTTATATAAAGTTTTGGGGAAAAACTATCATTTTATAAAATAGTTCACTGTTCTTTGTCATCAGAAGAGCATCATTGTAGCGAAGAAGCATTATATATAACGGCGATCCGACATCTTGATAACGACTCGCCGACATCTCCAGAATGAAGATTAGCCTCCTGGACACTAACGCGATCCGACATCTAGATAACGGCGATTTGACATCGCTCGATCAAGACAAGATTAGCCTCTGACATTAACGGCGATCCAATATATTAATAACGGCGATCCGACAATTTGAAAATCCACCAACGGTCATATTGACCACCAAACGCGATCCGACATCTAGTTAACGGCGATTCGACAAAGGAGCGAAAAGTCAATAATGACTAGTTTTCAGCTCCAACTATAAATAAGCTAATTCAAATTCAAACAAATATAGATCCAAGAATTATCATTGAGTTTACTACTGAGCATACATCTATTATTGAGCTTCAAACTTGTTTTTATTTCTTTGATTCACACATTGATCATTCATTTGTAATCAAACACATTGTGTGAGATAAAAATCAT
The DNA here is from genome assembly GCA_030444775.1 of Atalantia buxifolia. Taxonomy (NCBI): domain Eukaryota; kingdom Viridiplantae; phylum Streptophyta; class Magnoliopsida; order Sapindales; family Rutaceae; genus Atalantia; species Atalantia buxifolia. The sequence continues at coordinate 13,428,817 of CM059834.1, read as the reverse complement.
TTGTAATCTTTATCCTTGAGAGGTTGTAAGTGTTGGGATACACTTGGGTTAAGAGATTGGGGATAATCTGTTGTTGTGAAGGTCCATTGACACCTTGGAAGTCAATTGTAAGCATTTGAAGCCTTGGAGGCTTGCTTAGTGAAATCCTCAAGCCCGGTGAGCTTGGAGGCGTGGATGTAGGCAGGGATAGCCGAACCACGTAAAAATCTTTGAGTTTGTTTTCTCCTTCCTTACTCATTTATTATTGTGCTTTCATTGAATTTATTGTTTTCGTATTTATTAAGGCATTAGATTGGATTGTTGTGTGTTTTGCTAGGATAATTTTTAAAATACCAATTCACCCCCCTCTTGGGTTGCACACTTGCATTTCAAGGAGATCCCCGAGGGTCCTCAATCGCCGAATAATTAATACATTTTTTTTGTTTTTGATTTTAAGTTAATTATATTGAAATTAAAAATTCAAATAAAAGTAAAGTTCGAAATATATCTTACATTAGCACTGATCGATTACAAAAGTCACATGCAAAATACAAATTATCAAAATAACTATCTTTGTCAATCTTTATAATCCTACAATAAAAAGAAAAATAATTTACTTTTATATCGATAATAAAATAAATATAGATACTTAATTAATATTTTTAATAAAACAAAATTAAAATAAAATAAAATTTTTGGGCTAATAGAATCTACCCAACCTTTTTAATGTCCTAAATAAAAATTTAAGACTTAAATTAGTTAATTAGGCCTAAAAATTTAATAATATAAATATTTTGATATTTTTTATTTTTATCAATATTTATAATTTTATAATTCAAATTTTATAATTTATTTACTAATAACTTTAAAAAATAAAAATAAAATTAAAAATTAAAATGGAGAATCCCCATCCCCTTCCCTTTCCTAAATAAGAAATTGGATAAAAAAATTTCTCGTCCTTGTCCTAAATAAGAAATCGGATATAAAATTATCTTCGTATCCTCCCTGAATGGAGAAAATTCCTGAGAGTATCCGTCCCCGTGAGAATTTTTGCCATCCCTAGAAATCACTCTAAAAAGATAAAAAGGAAAAAAATTTGACATGTACACATACTCACATAGTAAAAATTTAACAACCCAAAAAAAAACACACACACACACACCATGATCAAGATCGTGATGCTGTGGAAACTCTGTAATTGCCAACGGCTGAGAAAAAGGATTGTTTTATGAGGCTTGTTTCTTCTTAGATCATTAAGCAATGAGGGCGTGAATGAAGGCTCAGTTGCTGTGCTTTTAGCCCACAGAATTCCTATGATTAAGGGGGCCATGAAAGCTATAGAACTTCAACCCCACTTGTAATGAATACAAAAATTAATTCCAAAGGTAAGGAACCCAAATGCAAAAACTAAATACACCCAACAACTTGCCCTTTCAAACAGACATGCCATCCCCACGGTTTGTGTCACGTACACAGTAACTTAGAAAGGGATGTGTTGAGTATTGCAAATATTTTGAGCAACTATGGCTTCCAATTTCTTCTTCTTGGCAGTGTTCATTTTCAGGCTAATCACTGCAAATAAGGACTTGGTGCTCAGAAGCTAGTTTTCAATCAATGGTTCTGAATTAATTGAAATTCAGATGAAATCCTTGTAAATAATTCCTGATTATTTATTTAATTCTCATTACAAAGTCAGCTAGACAATAAATTTCAGTCCAATCAACAGTACACCTTTCATTTCCTTCGGATCTCATGAGCTTGCAATAATGGTATGTCATATGTTACTTAATAGCAGTGTACGGATATAATTTAATTTTTTTTTATTTATTAATAATCGATTAACACTTAAATTTTTATTTAGGAGAGGTTTAGATCGTGAGATAATCTTAATTCATTTCCTCATCGCTCAAACCATTCATTCATTCATTTCAAATTTAGATATCCCCTCCATACCGCTTCTAAAAATTAATTGTTGTTATAGCTAAGTACTTTTTGCACTTCCACCTTAATTAACTTATCTGTACTTTTAAACTTCAAGAAATGTCAAGAGAAACTATGCATCCACATGCTCCTCCCTTGGTTCAAGAATCAAAGCTATGCTCAACATTCATAAAAATATAATGTAATCCTGAAGCAAGTTCAATATGCTGAAATTAATTAATTAAGTTAACTTTATGTGGGAAATAAAAGTTTGTTATATATAGTGCTATTTATTACATGACAAAGATGGTTCAACTAATAAATATGTGGAAGAAAAGTGTTTATTACCAAATAACTTAATAAAACCTAGCCCATAATCTCATTAGTTATAAAGAACAACCGTTGATGTTTGACTTAAAAAGGAAGTTGAAGAATGAATTTCCTAATTAGAAAAATAATTCAGAATAGAACAAAGACAGAGAGACTATTTTGTTGGGTACCTTATAAAGATCAGGGCGGTGGCTGGTAGGGGTTATGGGTGTGTGCTGGCATTTTCACAAGCAAAACTCAGTAACAGCCAAATATGCCCCAACAACCAATCAAATTTTCCATCAGTCCAAGCAATTGACTAAAAAACAAATGCATCAAATCTCTTTAACGCCACACCTTTTAATTTATCCCTTGATTACAGGCAACAACACATGGTTTGCTCTCTAATCCACATTATTTAACATTGTTTTCAATGCATTCATTTGCTTACACACATCACACGCGTGTATATAACTATATATATATATATGCGTACCCACTTATTGATCAAAGAGCTAGCCCTCAGAAGAAATGGCTACAAAAGAAAAGCAAAAAAAGAGATCATTATTCCTTTCTCTCTACAAATTATCTGGCATTAAAAACCATTACAAGCCAAAATCCCAGCCAGCTGCTGCTGCTATAGTGTCACGGTCACAGTTTCAGCAGCAGTCACATTCACATGCTAGTACCCTGCAAAATCGTCAAGAAACTGAGCCAGCAGTGCTGCGATCAAACAATAATTTGGTGTTAAAGAACCTGGGAGCTTTTGAACAAATCGAAAACGGTGGCCGCAGAAGTGTAGATGGAGGAGGAGTAGGAGGAGGAGGAAGAGGGATTAATAATTATGCTGAGGCAAGGAAGTCAGTGTCACACGTAGAAACGAATTTGGGAACAAACTTGGCTTCTGTGATTTCATTTCTTCAAGTGAAGGTCTTGGCGTGTGATATGCCGGGATTCATGCAGGTTCATGCCTTTCGGTGTGCAAGAACAACTTATGATAGCTTGGAGAAGTTCAGCTCCAAACACATTGCTTTTAACATTAAGAAGGTGCGTGTTTATGTTCTTGTTCGCTGCAGTTGCATGATTTTAATCCTTTCGGCAGATTTACATCATTATATACCGAACGTACGGTAAAGGCTAGCCATATCTAGCTACATGTTTGGTTTTTGATTTTCGATTTTTGATTTGCTTGGATGATTTTGAACTTTATCCCTCTTTCAGATGGTCCATGGAGCCATTCATCCTAAACATAGAGTGACCCTAGTTATCTTACTCTCATGAGATGAGGTCACTATAATTTTTTAAGATCTTGTTTCATGTATCCATTAATATTTATTTACGATCGAGGTTACTATTATATTTTTATTTATTAATCACACTAATTTTTTTTTTAAAGTTCAGATTAAGAGAAAATTCTGATCTTACGTTATATAAGATATTTTCATATAAATTATTATGTGTCAAATACTTAATTATTATTTCATTTCTATATAGTAATTAATATGAGGATTTAGTATTTACCGTATTAATTACAATAAAAATTTTATATTTCAAGTTGAGAGCTACAATTAATAACCATATACTTTTTTATCATATTATTGAAATTGAAGGGTAGAATTAATGATATAGGATCCAACAACCCATGTGTTCAAAAGCAGTGGAAGCTATAATGGTAAACTGTTTCATCTAATTAATATCAAAATTCTCTCTCTCTCTCTCTACCCATGTGTGTACAAGTGCAACAGTGACAATGTCTATAACTGTCTTCATCTAACCATGTGCTCTAATGTTATAATAAATGGTTAAAAATAAATTAAATTCACTCTCTTAATGCAGGAGTTCGATAAAGTGTATGGTCCGGCTTGGCATTGCATCGTGGGTTCAGGTTTCGGATCGTACGTGACTCATTCAACAGGTTGTTTCCTCTATTTTTCAATGGAGAAATTGTACATTTTAGTGTTTCAAACTAAAGTTCAGAAAGCTCTAGACTCAAATTAACTATAACATCTCCTACTATAGTTTATCATCATTCAATTTTAATATGCAAAACACTACTGATTAATTAACTAATGCCCTATATATCTCTGCGCCTTGCTTGTGCATATTTAACTTAGCTATTACGCGATTATTTATTCAAATTAATGATCTTGCAAATGACACCACTTATACGTAATTAATGACATGTCGTGTTCACATTAAAGATTTAATAAAAAGCGGTTTATAAACTAAGATTACCCTTTTTTTTTTGTGTTAGGTGCGTTAAGGAAATTTTTAAAAAAAAAAAATTGAGTGCCCATGTGGTTGCTGCTGATGGCTAATTGGCTATGTTGTAGTGAAATGCAACAAATGGGCGGTTTATAAATAATATTTTTCTTTTGTGGATGCGTATTTATAAGGGGTTAATATTTCTTTAATCAAGTCCTTTCTGGCCAATGAATTGAGAATGTATATACCGTACAAGAAAACACTTAAGCTTAGAATTCAACATTGTGCAATTGACAATTCCAAGATTATTAAATAAGAGTCCAATAGCCAGCTACTACCAAATTTGAAAATTGCAAAGGATTCTTGAATTTCTTTGGTCATTTAGATCTTCTTCTAGCTTTTATCTGCTGAATTGATTATTGAGGATTATCAAGTGCACATTTTTAAGAAAATGGAGACGGAGCCCATAGATTCAACAACCAATTTTGATAATATTATATCCAGCCATCAACTAGAATTTAATTCAAGATTATCAATCGCTAATATATGGGATAAAACTATGCTACAACTGTTTCAGGGTACCACAGTTTTGCTTTTGTATTTGTTGAACCCTTACTTTCTTTGTTATTTATAATTTGTTTCAAGTTTTATGATAATTTTATTTTCTCATTTTCTTTTCATCTCTTCCATATTCAGATATTCTACCCCTTTTTTCACAAATTAATTAATTAATTAAAAGAGAGATCGTGCCTCCAATCATAATTGTTCAAGTTTCAAGTGTTTTTTATGTTCACTATATTTTATAAAAGTGTCTTCTAACCTATTCCACTTCATAGCCTTTCTTTTGAGATGGAAAGACTTCTTAGCAAGCATTAAATTTGGCTACACTAGGAACCCTTTTTATAGTTCTATTTCATAACTTAAAAGGCTTTACATTTCTTTCATTTAAAGAAGTGAAATTAATAACAGTTATCACTTACCTTATGAAAAGTGGTTAATAAACATTAATACCCTTTATCACTTCCATAATGAATTTAATAACTTTTATCACTTTCATTATGAAAGTGGTTAATAAACTCTACCACTATCCCTTAAAACAAGTAAATGGGTCATTAATATGAGTTAATCTATTTATTTATTTAAACAAGTAACTTATCATGTGGACCATAATAATGAAAATTCTTATATTTTCTCCATTTAAATAATTAATCAATCATTAGTCACCAACCTCTTTCAAATAAAAATATCATCAATCAATCAATTACCTCAATTGTTTTTCACATCACAAACAAGAAAAAAATATAGTAACTTGAACTGAATATTTAGATGGTAATTGTGAGGAGTGGCAATTGAATAAATTAAAATAACAAATCAAATCTATTGGTTAGAAGTGATTGATGTCATATGAGCTTAGATTTGTGGATAAAGTTTACATTTTTTTGTTTTCCAGTAATTAACAAGTTTGAACTAATTTATATTGTACTTATTTTTTATTTAAAGTTCAGTGCACAAATATTTTAAGTGGCAACCAAAGTATAAGGAAAGAACATAAAGTACGTAATTTTTGTTTCAGTAGTATCATGTTAGTTTTATTTTTCAAGTTAATTTATTAATTGAATTTTAATATCAAGTCATCACTCATTTCACTCCTTGGATTAAAGATAATAAGGGTTAGATATTGGTGTTTAGTTTTAGATCAAAATTTTAAGTTGAGACAACCCCCCATTTTCTTTTTTAGTTGTTTAAATTATTTACAAAGTTGAAGCAATTTGGGTTTGCGTGTGAAAACTTTAAAACATTTGATTTTTCTTCAAAATTTCGGCATCCAACGAGGAGTACAGTGCTAATTACCAAACCATGGCATCCTCCCGTTGAAACAAGCCCCACATTGGATCTAACGGTGAGACCACAAGAAAACAAAATAAAGTGGCTTGTTAGTAGTGAGCTGTCAAGTTGAATAAAACAATACAGGAATATTAAATGCACCTTTTATAGTTGTACGTATGTATTTATTTATTCCTCATTACATTATTAATTGACCCCTTAGCTCCCCTACATGACTGACCATAGAAATTGTCTTTATTGAAAGCTACAAAAAGATCATTTACAAATGAGTAAATAATACACAGGTATAAACTGAATAACTGTCCAAATTCACGCCTATGAACTGACGTCACAAGAAATATACGATTGAATTTGAATTTATCAATTAGTGCAACAGACGACTGTAGAAGACGTCGTAATTTATAAAATTGACTTTTTATTTTTCTTACATCTCCAATCATTATCATTATCTTGTCGAGGTGAATTTGCATCGTTAATAGTTATATAGCATAATGTAATAATAATTTATGTAATAACAATTTTCTAATAAAACATTCCTTAAGTTATTAAACTAAGAGATATATTAAAAGAGTAAAAAAAATTTTAATATATTAAAAAATAAAATATACAATATTGGAGTTTGTGCTTTATTTGTCTTTATCTTTTATTATATATATATATATATATATATAGAGGTCCCACAACTTTACACTAATGGAATTAAATTCTCTTTTGTTTTAGGTTTATAAATTATCCTGCTTGTGAAATATAGAAGGAGATCAAATTCAAATTTTTTTGCAGTTGAAACTTTGTAATCTAGTAATTAACATTTAGATTATTTGTCAAATTTCAATTAAACTTGATCTTGGCCGAGTGGCTAGAACTATTTCCTCACAATTATGAGGATAGTAGCTCGAACTCTCACAAAAATTTTATGGGGTTTAATTTCCTCCTCAAATATAAGTAAAGGTAGTTTAATCTGAACAATGTTATATAAGATTTAATGTAAACTATTAATCCTTAATCCTTGAGCAATAGTGTCATGTGATTAAAAAAAAAAACTTGGTCCAATCTTTTATTAAAAAGATTGTGTTTTGAAGAATCTTTTAATAAGTGTGCATTTTTATTTATATACAGTTAAGATTTACTTTTTATTTTATTTTATTTAATAACCACCAATCAATTAATTGTATTTGTTTAGATAAAAACTCACATTAGAAGAGAATATTGATATGATTTTATACTAATACATCATATGTTGAAGTTGTATTTTCATACTTTAATAAAGTGCGAGCATCCTCACCTTATATATATATATATATATATATATATATATATATATATATATATATATATATATATATATATATATATTTGGGAAGAAATATAAAATAAAAAGTAATAAAGCGTCACGTGTCGATCAAATGGAATGACTCCAAGCCGTCGTTATGTAGACGCATCCTGGGTACCCCATATAACTCAAGTATAACTAGAGGTATCCCACATAGTTCAAGGTACCCCAAATAATTCGAGAAAGTAACTTGAGGTACCCTACATAGTTCGGCGTGACCATTGAGTGTTAGAAAGTGTATATTTATAAAGGAAAAAATTGTCATTTTACATTCCAAGTTTTACTAACATTCCTAATTTTATGTATTTAAGTCTCTTGTAATTTAATTATGTGTGTTTTGTTTTTAATTAAGTATTTTATATATTTTAGGGCATCATGGTCATTTCACAATAAACAAGAGATCGAGGCGGTAAAACCGGACATCATTTTGAACTCGGACAATAAAACCTTAAAAAGAGTATAAAAAAAGGTCACTGTTCACATATGCATCTTATTTACATGCATGCATCGTTTACACATTTGACCGACACATACGAACGATGATGTGGCATTAACCAATGATGTGGCATTGGTGATGAGGTGTCACGATTCTATTGAACAAAATTCTTATGCACTTTGTTGATTGGTGACGTGGCAAATGTTAGTGGACTAAAAATTGCGCGTCGGTACATGCATATATACACAAATTATTTTTAACCAAACCGCATCATCGTTCAAACCAGGTTTGACTGTTCAAACCATGTGGTCAAACCATGTCATCAAAATCAACCGCGCGATCAAACCGTATATCGCTGATTGGTGATGAAGTGGTGCAATCACGAACGCCCAAATCTGCTTTTTAATCCGATGACTACGATTTACTCAATGTATCTATAAAAAAAAAGAGCCTCTCCCCCCTAATTTGATACCTCTGAACTCATTTTTGAGCTCCATTTTCTATAATTCCTTCTCCATATTGTATTTTCTATGTATTTTAATAAATTTCCATGTTACCCCTAGTTCAATTATGAGTAGCTAATTTTTTTTTAAGCTTGGGTTGAAGGTGAAGTCTGAACATGTGCCATGAGCTTTATTTGGTAAATTTACTTTCTCTTCCCCTCTAATTTTTGTGGATGTTTTGACTTTTTGTCGACAAATAGTAACATTCTTGTCTAGATACCGCTCTGGTTTAACCTAGGCTCTCTAGTACAAGGTTATTACTATCCAAGCACAATAAGTCCTTAACACCATATTGATTAAAGTGTGGTTCATGAGGCGTGGATTCCCCCTGATTTAATTGACACTAATAAGGAATATTTAACCCATGGAACATGTTAATACGATACTGATCCGATACCCAAGCGTTTTAATTATAATAGTTTCCACCTTAATTGATTCCCACCAATTTCATTTAAATTTTAGGATAATCTAAATCATTTCCACCACAAAACCATCTACTTATAAAATTAATTCTACATGTAATTAAAATCCACCTCCTCGTGGGATCGACACTCGTCACCATTGATCTATTCTTCATAGATTCGTGCTTGCAATTTCAATAAAATTTGCACAACAAGATCCACATAACTTGAGGTACCCGCATAGATTGGGGTACCCATATAATTCAAGGTCTGCAAATAACTCGACATGATTAGAGGTACTCGACACGATCGTCTTCCGCATAACTCCAGAGTAACTCGAGGTGCCTCGCATAGATTGGGGGACCCCATATAAATCAAGGTACCCAGAATAACTCCAGCATAATTCAAGGTACCCAGAATAACTCGAGGTACCTGATATAATTCAAGGTACCCTGCATAAATCAGGGTACCCCATATAACTTGGTGTACTAGATAGATCCGACTCAGGGGAATCCTCTAAAAAAGTCCGCTATGAGAAATGTCTCTACCTCTTAAAAGATAATATTCGATTTTAGAATTATAAATCGAAACGCCTTGCTAAAAGGGGGGACAACCGCCTGTCACCTCTGCCAAAAGTGAAGGACAATGTCCCAAGGACAGTGGTCCTCAGCCGCCTACCTGACAGGTACTGCAAAGCTACCCTGGACCACTCTCTAGGGCGCGCCACGTTTTCAAAGGATGAGATACGCCGCGAACATGCACATAACGGCCCAAAAATCATAAAAAGGTAAAAAGACGTTAGCTAAAAAGGATACGCCACGTGGCAACCGAGATACTCCATATATAAAGGTGTTTAGGTTTTATTCTCCATCATTTTCTTCAACCTTAAACTTTAATTTACAGAGGGTTGGCAAGCTCTCTTTACCATAAAAGCTTGAGTTGCTAACTTGAGCGTCGGAGTGTGAACTCCAGGGTACCCCGGCTTCACCTCTAACCTCAGTTTCACTGTTTTGCAGGTGTGAAACTCATTTCGAGGGATATTTTTCTTGGTTCGAACCCTTCACCATTGCAAGTGCAAAGGTATCAAGCAATTGACTGGCATTCGCCAAGATGAGGAACCTATCTCTCACAAATGTTTCGAGGATCTTGCCCATGCAATACTTAGGGCGGTTAGATCTTGGGCACCCGAAAGTTCACTTCCACCAGTGACATTAGATGCTCCACCACCTCAAACGGACCAACAAGCTATGGTGAGAACAGAGGTATCCGAGGCCAGCAACCCAAAACAAGGGCCATTGGATACCCGTTCTAAGTTTCAAATCGTGAGGTCCCGAAACGAGCGTTCTACCGCCTCTTGTAATTCCCACAGCAGTCAGGGTGCGAGGCGTGCAAAACGTGCCAATGAGGATCTCCGTAACAAGTTGAATGCCAAAAGAGTTTCTCAAACGGTGGCAATATCGTCAGGTACCCTAGGGGTACCCTCCGGGCTCATGGAAAAAATAGAAAACCTTGAAGCCTAGGTGAAGCTCCTTTCCGAGAAGCAAAACATCACAAGTGCTCCAGCACCAATGACCTACCTCTCGCCATTCACTATGGAGATTCAGACGGCAGCTCTTCCTGAAGCGTTCACTATACCTCAGATACCCCAGTACTCGGGTACCACCGATCCCTCGGAGCACGCTGAGCTATACCATGATCAAATGCTTATCAAGGGTGTTAATGAGAATATCATGTGTAGGATGTTTACACATACACTCACGGGACCTGCGAAGTCGTGGTTTCGGTCGTTGAAGGCGGGTAGCATATGTTCCCTACACCAGTTGTTGTCTGAATTCACTAAAGAGTTCTTCTATGCTTCCACCCACGACATGGCAGCCTCTAAACTCGCTTTTATTAAGTAAGGGGAAGCTGTACCTTTGGCGGAGTATGTGAGCCGCTTCTACCAAAAGGTTTTATGAATTGGGGCATTTGGAAACTAACTCACGTTGACCTATTTTGAGAAAAATTTGCGGCTGGCTAAGCTGTGGTGTTTCTTTCAAAAGAAGTGCCCACTTTCATATGGGGAAGCTCGTTCCCGGGCGTTGCAGCAGGTGGAGATGGATGAGAAATGCCATTTGAAGCGCCAAGAAGATAAGGTTGATATCACAAAAAATAAAGAGAAGCCCAAGAGAATAGAAGCCCTAATACCGAGGGTACCCCGAGCGCAGAGCCCTCCACAAGTTGCCCCACATGGACGAGGGTACACCACTTTAGGTATCTCACGGGTACCCCAACCTCTAAGATCACCACCACCGGAGCAGTAAGAGCCACCACCGAGGCCTCGGTGGTGGGGTATCCCATAACTAATTATTCTGGAGTTATGTGGGGGTACCCCATAGGGACCAGATTGAGCCCAAATGTGAATTGGAGGTATTTTTGGATCTTCGAATACCCAAAGATGAAAAGGGGTACCCCAGTTGAAGACCCAATTTCAGTCTCGATTTGAGCCATTGATCCAATAAAAACCATCAAAATAGGCTCCAACCTTTCAGAAGAACAACAAAGAGAAGTCATACAACTAGCAAAGTGATAACACTCTACCTCCTTCTGCTTATTTTGTTTGTTTTCTTTAATACTTGTGTGTTTGAAATATATGCTTGGCTATGTGAGGTACCCAGAGTATACCCCAAACTGGTCAGTTTCCTAAGCCTTTAATGACAATAACAAGTGATCCCGGGATCCTTTATATTCTTCTTACGATAACAAAATATTGTCATATAATGATCCATATCGCCACTCTCTATGAATGCATTTTCTTTACAAAGTTTGATAATGTGTGCTCTTTTATTTGCCTTTCGATTTTTTATACAGATGAGTAGCTTAAAATGCTATAAGAATATATTCACCATTAAACTAACTCTATATATTTCATTGAGTATTGTTTATTATGACACAAGAGGGTACCAGAGATCACCTTATTCCATGGTACCTAAGGTATCTGACCTACCCCCGATTATGAAAAGCTACTCAACATCATCCAGCAAAAGGGCACCCTAGTAGCCACCTTTATCATTATTTTTTCGCCATATTTGATTCTGAGCAAATGGTGGATCATGAGGTTTCGACCATCTCGTATAAGGGTAGGCAAGCAACCACCTTTATCTTAATATATATTGTTTATTGGATTTCATGCGAATGATGGATCATGAGGTTTTCGACCACCTCGCATAAAGGTAGGCGATCAGCTACCTTTATCTCAATCGTTATTGTCTATTTGATTCCATACGAATGGTGGATCATGAGGTTTCGACCATCTCGCATAAGGGTAGGCGAGCAACCACCTTTATCTAAATCTATATTTTCTATTTGATTTCTTGCAAATGGTGAATCATGAGGTTTTCGACTATCTTGCATAAGGGTAGGCAAGCGGCCCACCTTTATTACTATTTGTCTTGCATATTTGATTTAGAGTGAATGGTGAATCATGAGGTTTTCCATCATCTCTCAAAAGGAATCGCCACAAGTTTTGTGAAGATTTGCGGTAAGCATTTTTATGAAAATCGCTATACGCTGATTAAGGGTATCCGAGGTACCCCATGCCAAAAAGTCACTCCTCAAATACATCAAGAGGAACTCTAAGAAAGTTTGAGATAAGCAATAAGCATATCCAGAGGAATCTCCATATGTTTGATGAAATTAGGTTGTTCCGCCATGAATTAACATTAACAAGAATGTCTAAGTAAACCGCGATACACTGATGAGATAAGATTAAGGGTACCCCTAGTACTCGAAGTACCCTATGACAGAAAACTATTCCTCGTATACACCAAGAGGAACCCTAAGAAAGCTTGAGATAAGCAACAAGCATATCTGGAGAAATCGATATATATTTGATGAAATTGGGTTATTCCGCAATCAAGTAACAGATAGTTCAGTGAATATCCAAGCTTAAGGGTACCCGAGATACCCCATGCACCTTGTTAATAATGCCGAACAAGATTACACAGCAGGATGGTCATCTTCACTTTCATTTCTTAGAATAGGAGGATCAATAAAAGTGTTAGAAACAGCAGAAGTGCAGGCATTGGTATCAAGGTACCTGATGGTGACTTTAGCTGAGGTACCCCAACTGATCCCCATGGGCTTTCAGACCAAGATGCTTGGGGAGCCCTACTATTCTCAATTGCCTTCAAGATAGCCAGCTTATCTACCTAGTTCTCTACTCTTGGCACCACCAGCCCCAGATCAGTACTCCATTCCTCGGTCATGATGCACTCAAAAGCATTGTCAACTATGTTCTTCTATCGAGGTACCAAGCTCCCAAGCTTAACTAAGCTCCTTAGGGTCATCCACCTTATGGGCATTCTCCTTTGAAACTTCATCAAAGTGTCCCCTTAAAGTCTTGTTCACTCTAAAGAGCTTCCCTTCATGAGGTTGGAGCCCATCTTTCTTTTTTTATGTACCTGGGGTACCTTTGAAGCTGCAAAGAAGGTAGCCCTGTGATTTTATTTTTGTCTTCGAAGCACATGAAGGAAAAGTACTCTTAAGTCAAGTGGATCCTGAGATAATCAACGAATTACTTCTTAAATGGCCAAAGAATGCATTGAAGCCTTCACCAGAGAGATCTATACCTGGTAGTCACCAGAAAACAAAATATAGGTGATGGTGGGGTACCCTCACAACACCTTCTACTCATACTTAGGGGTTCATCCTCAAAAGCAGATGAAAAGTTTGAGTCAATCAGCTCCTCCCTCCTCAATTTGTCCAAATTAACAGTCATTTTCAGGTAATAGGAGAGGGAGCCCATCTTTCTCTTTTGGATTCACAGGGTACCCCCTGAGTCGCCATCTTTTATCTTGGTACATCTGTGCCAGCACTTTTACTTAGTAAGGGAGGATGTAATGCCTGAACTTTTGAGTGACCTAGTTCACATCTTAAAATGTGAGGAGGCCAGGTACACCTCATAAAAGGAGTGGTACTACGGCCACCCAAGGAGCTGCCATTAATTTGGTTAAAAAAAAAAATCATGAAGCCAAGATTTTTGGCTTGGAAATACATGAAGTTTAGTTAGTAAAAGAAACTAAGCAAGGTACCCTTAGCCCAGCTACTCACCAAGCTAAACTCTACATCGCCACATGTCACTCCTACTTAATATATAAGTTTCTTTTGCCTCCAAATAACTCTCGCCAAAAAGAAACTAGGGGGTTATTGTTTGGGAAGAAATATAAAAAGTAATAAAGCACCATGTGTCGATGAGCGGAATGACTCCAAGTAGTCGATGTACGCATCTGGGGTATCCCATATAACTCGAGTATAATTAGAAGTATCCCGCATAATTTAAAGTATCTCACATAACTCGAGAGTAACTGAGGTATCCTACATAGTTCGAGGTACCCACATAACTCGAGGTACCCCGCACAACTCCAGGGTAACTCGAGATACCCCGTATAATTCGAGGTATTTGGAATAACTCCAACATGATTAGTATGCCGATTGTTTCTTAGCTAGAAGCCTGATGACTTGTGCTTGTCTCACTTCAATCAATTGTGCATACCTTTTTCAATAGAAATATAAGCTACACTTAAATGAAGAGCTACCTTACATTCAATTTCTGCGAGGCTGTTTAAGTAATTTTACTATAGAAGGGGTTTTATAAGAAATTTTCCGGGAGTGTTAAAAGACGTCCCCTATTCAATCAGCAAGCCCAAAGTAAGTTAATATTTTCTCAAGATTATACTAAAAGGACTATGATGTAGTGAATAGCGATCCAGAGACATGGCCCAGATATTAAGGTAACAAAAGAATTTTTTTTCAACCAAGCACAAATACAAAAAATGGAGAGCAAATTGGCAACATGGCTGAAAGTGACGTCCCTTATCAATAATAATAAAATCTTTAAGCCATATGTTTATTATCGTTTTTGGTGGACATTGTATGAATACATGGCCGGCAGCTCACCATTTTGATAATGGTGGCGATTGAAAATATAGAATATTCAACTTAATCGGTTACGTTACCAACTCGATAATTCCAACCTAAACCAATAATGCCAAATTTTCAATAAAATTAAAAATCACGAATAATTTCCAAAGCTAGGTAGCCCTAAAACTTTCTAAACTCATCGAATCATCATTAATTTTGTTGAATTCATCCTTGACAAGGAATAGTCAAGTTTTATTGCATCTCCCGATCATATATATATATATATATGCCAATAGAATTTTCTCGAGAAAATGGCTGGGGTTTAGGGTTTGCAGAAAAGGAAAATCAGAGTGATATATACTTATTATATGCGACGTGCAAATAATCAAGCTTAACACAAAAACAAAACACATAAGATTTTGAGAGAACTAAAGAAAAATCAGGCATTAATGAATCCGTGAATAATGGAAAGAAAAGAAACCAAACACAAATCTTTTTAGTTCTCTAGTTCTTGATATACTACAACATATATATCCAATACAATACATTATATAGATAAAACCCAAAAAAAAAAAAAATTTAAGGGGACACTCAGGTAATAATTATGTTACAAAAATTGAAAAAAACATTATGACCTGGTAGACTTACGCTTATGGGATTTTAGTTTATGGGCAGCAGCTGGTTTGCCAAAGAATCCACAGAAGCCACAACCGGAGAATTTAGGAGAAGGTGGGTCCAAGGCGGGCGGCGGCTCCTTCAACACCCGGTGCATGCGGCCTCCTCCTCCTCCGCCGCCGCCTTCTGATCGGCTCCGTTGCATCATTACTGCGGCAGCATTCTGTTTATTGATATGATCATCGGTTTCTTTATTTTTCTTGAGACGGTTCAAGTCTCCGGATAAGAACTTGTCATCCCATACCAATCCTGAAGAGCCTTGTCTCCTAAACGAAGTCGTAGACCTCTGTAACCCTTCCATTAATATATATTATTATCAGCTCGATCGGCTGCTTGGTTCTCTCTGGCTGGCTGACTATTAGGGGGTTTCCCTTTATTTGAATTTGGATTTGGAGGAGATGCAAATTTGTGGAGTCGAACAAGTTATGGTGCTTTGAATGTTTATAACTTCATCTAAAAGGGGGCGGTGAGGAAATGACAAATGAGGAATATGAAAAAAAATTCATAAATTGGAATCTACTTGTTAAGCATGCAAAATAATAATAATTAAATTCGTCATCATCCTCTTTGATTTGATGTCTTGTTATTAATTGGAGGTAATAGTAATTTTGAATATTATCACCTCTATTTTGTCAATATCTTAGAAATCATACCTAACCAAAGACCAGAACAGAAAGCCGTCCTGATCATTGATTTGTCAATGTGTTTGCAAGCTCAGTAGTTTGGTCTTCGCAGCCGAATTTTAATTTATGGCTGTCTCATATACATAATGTCTCAAAGGATTATGATGCTTAATGAGGAGAGAGAGAGAGAGAGAAAAAAAAAAAAAACTTCTGGGATAATCATTGGATGGTAATGCAGTGGTTTAGGCCTTGTTTGAGAATTCTGTTAAAATTAATGTTAAAAACTGATTAACAGAAGAAGTTTTCTGTAAAAAATTGTTTGTTATCATGTAATCACAACTTTCTTTTTTTGTTTGTTATAACTTATAACCCGTTGAAGGTTTGAGAAAATAGTATATGTGCATCGGAAATTTAATCTTGTGTACCTCATGGTTGTCATATCATGTCACAAAACTTTATTTTATCAACACGTCAAAGACATAATTTGTAAGACACAATAATACATAACTGTGGCTTAATTCAGTTTAAAAATGAGGTAGTTAGCTCAATTTGTAGAACGTTTTTGAGTGGTAAAAGAGGTTTGGGTTGCAAACCTCGTTACGTTGGTGACGACAGAATTGGATTGTTATTAAGTTGTAATTAAAAATTAAAAAATAAAAAAAAATTCTTAAATCGCTATTATAATTATATTTACCAAATTCTATATATTCAATCTTTATTGAATTAATGCATGTAATTGTCTAAATTTTAGATTTGAGTTGTTAGTGAGATTACTTTAAAAAGTGGAAATCTACCCCTTAAAACAAATGAAAAATTTTGTGATCGGTTAAGAGAAAGTCAATTATTAACAACGTTTGTTGGTTTCCCTGGACCATGCACGAATCATAACTCTCCACTGTTCTAATCAACCCAACATCAGACAACCTCAAATTAAGATAATTTATCAGGTATTGACCCTTATCTTTCCCCTAGAGACACCAAAATGATAAGGCATGGTAGAATAGAACTGTTCTTGCCGTGGTAATTCCGTGATTAAAATTTGATTATCTTGCAACTGTCTTATTTTAACCGTCATCATCTCGATAATTCTCGATCACGGGTTTGACTACTTCCTCTCAATCAGCAAAAGAATTAGCACCACACGGTCATTGGAATATAAAACACTAAGTTATAATCTAAAACTGCTTAGCTAATTAAATTTTGCTTGCAAGTATCCCAACGATGATAGTAACCAGGTAAGGAGCTGAAGCAACATGCAATGACAAAGTCAAATGCCTACGAGCTAATAAGAATGCACAAGTGGCCTAGGAGCTCCTCAGCTTGGTTTTCATTGAATAATGGTTAACGGAGAGCAGTACTCTCACATTAGAGTTGAAACTTTAAACCATCTGGTCCATAATCACGCGGGAGCAATGAAAAGAGCGTGGCATTTAAGGAAGGCTCAATACCCTTACAAGTAACAGAAACGAAAGGCAAACGGAAAACCTTCTCAAAGTCCTGAGAAATTGATCATTGTTACGCAGAGATAGAGATCTCTGCTTGAAATTGTCATCCCAAACGCAGTGACCAGTATGTGCAGCTATATACATGAAAATCGAGACAAGCTCTAGCTATTAACAATGTTAATATGGTTTCTTATGGATGGCTTGAGGCAGACACCTGCCAATTGCTGTTTCCTAGGATAAGATTCTCGTTCAGTAACCAATAGATCTGGGAACTACTTCTCCCGAGGTCCTCCCTAAACACCAATCATTATCTTCATCACTAAATTGATCATAAGATGTACTAAAAATGCGTCTCAAGTCAAATAAAATTCTTTTTCATCATCCTTCTCTGCAAAATTTATCACCTTCTAAATGGCAATTCTTTTGGCCTCATTTCAACAGCTCCAAGTATCTGCATCACTCACAGGACCTGGCCTCCTCTTTTCCTTGAGTATTTCACTCAGAGGTTTTGGTCCCTGGAAGTCTGACAATGTTCGGCTTAAATGTCCCACTTTCCCAAAGTGACCACCAGATTCTTCAGCCTTTTTCTTCTCTTCTTTAATCTCAGCAAGGGACTTGGGTCCTGTAAATGTAGTCTCAGTCTGACTAGATCTTCTCTCACTTGAAAATGGTTTCCTTGAGATGGCAGATAAATGAGACTTCCTTTTAAGCAGCCTTTTTCCTTTATGATGCTGCCTAAGTATATTAGATTTTGAATGCCTAGCCCACCCATGGTCGTTGGCACCATTTGGAAGAGTTCCCTTGTGTCCATATGACTCAATATAGTTCTTTCCTAATTCTGATGCCAACCTACCATGCAGCCGCAGACCTCGGTGCCTTCCCTGGATTCGACCCATCAAACGAGATGATTCATGCCTTCTAGTTGAAGGAACAATTGAATGACCATCTACTACCCTGCGTTTCCTCAGATAATCTCGAAGATCTGCATCACAGTCATCTACAGAGACTTTCACTGGGAAGAGTTTTCTCTTTCGAGACAACATTGAATCCAATATCCTCCCTCTTGCACGGCTAGGGTATTCTCTGACCTTATCTAGAATATGCTCATTATCCAAATAATAACGAAAATTGTATGTCTCACCTTCATATGGTTCTGATTCTGGATACATGGGGTCATACTCAATTGGACCTTCAAAATCATAACCCAAGAAATGACCATTCAGCTCTCTCTGCTCCCTATTAATAGGAAGTAAGTACTCTGAATCATCCTCATAACCCAAATTCTCCACCCTATTTTCATTATCCACAAGAACATCAAATCCTGGGGATGATTCCAGTCGCTCCTCAGGCTCAACATGGTCATCCACATGCTCATCAGAGCTCCAACCTGTATATAGATGAGTTTTAGTTTTCATAAAGCCTTCTGCTGCTACCATGGAATCTGACCTGACGACGGCCACAGTTTCAACCTCAGACAGAGATATCTGAGGGGAGGCACTTCTCTCTGGGATCCTTTTGGGTGCTGATTGCAGCAGGCGATCCTTGGGCTGGACTCTCACATCCACTGCTAGTTTTAACAGAGTGTCAGATGGATTGGGACGTATTTCTGTTGGTGGTGACCCAGTGCCATCTCCTGCAGATGTCTTATTTTCTGATAGAAGGGCATCAGTAATTGCAGAAGCCTTTTTTGAAGATTTCCCATTGGGTGCAATACCATCAGGGCCATGCAAAAAGGAGCATCTATCTCCTTTGCTGCAGAATCCATTGAAGTAAAAATAACATGGAATGCTAGTCTTGTTCACTGATATAGAAGATTGACACGGCAATGAAACAGATTCTGATGGTGCTTCAGTCACATGCGCATCCAATGGCTGTGAAAACAACAAATGAATTTATTACTGGACTCATTGACAGTGATGATAACATTAACAGTTTAAAAAACACAGCCACCAATCAGAAAATAATTCATAAGTAAGGAACATAAAAATTTGCCACAAAGAAGTTTTCATGACACCTGAAAGGCAATATATCATTGCGAAAGAAGGTACTAATTGTCTAACCTACTAATGAATAATAAAGGTTTCTAGCATACAACCAATCACAATTTTCTGAAACATTGTTAAAGTACAAACTAATTATCAAACATGGAAGAAAAATACCAATAACAACATGTCTGACTGCAAACTGAAATGTTTACAGCAAGCAACTACTGTGAAGCTCCAATGCGGTAATCAAACATTAGGTAGAAGCAAAGAATTTAATATATTTATGAGCTTACAGGATGTCTGAAACCACATCTGGGATTGATACAGTTCCCAGCTAACCAGTACCAGCAATCCCTGGGGTTGAGCCTGGCAATTTCATTGTGCCGATATTCACAATCAAGCCCCTGAAAGAATAGCAAGAAACACAGAACAACAAACTTAACCTATCAGAAGAAATCGTAGAATTTAGCTTTATAGAGTAAGTAAAGAGAGTACTTTTCAGTTGGAATTGAAACAACAATAGAACAATGTAATTATCACATTCATAAATTAAACCCTAGATCACGCAAAATATTAAAATCAAAGGCTAAAGTAAGAAAGATCGTCAAAATGTAGGGCTAATTTCAAGAGTAGCAAGTTCTAGAACAGTGATGGAAGCTAAAAGTAAGATCATTTTCCATTTCTTGCATTTGGAAAACAAAAAAGAGCCAGAAGACGATTAATGGAAATTGACAAGAAGATCAGTTAGTTAGCTCATAATCGATGATTACGATGAGGAAACTTCACCTTCTTGCAAGTGAGAGGAGAAGCGAGGAAATAAACGCAATCTGTGTTACGCTTTTGAAGTTCTTCCATTTTCAATTTTGCTGCAACCAAAAAAAAAAAAAAGAAGAAGAAGAAGAAAAGCGAGACTCAGAGCGAGAGAGAGGGAGTGATCATGGAGCGTCCATGAGACGAGATCACTGTTCGAAATTTTTACTTACATTGGCCAAGGTATCATTAGTTGGTAACTCGGCGAGCGTCAAAACAAGATTATGGCCCGCGTGCCCGTGCCGTAACTTTTAATCTATTGTTATTAAAATTAAAAAAAATTAATTAATTAATTATAGTATATAAAAAAAATATAATTTTTAAATAATAATTTCAATATAAATAGTAAAAATATTACATAGTTTTTTTTTAAAAAAAAAATCTTGGACAGTCTGTTTTTGTCTATAAGCCCCTCCAAACATAGACCAGTGCTAGGTGATCCGTACAACTTTTGGGAGTAGTGAATCAAATTAATTTAATTTAATTTTCAATAGGAATAGGAGTTGGAAAATTAGCACCTTCCAAGATCTTAACAAAACTAATCCTCTAAAAAAACTCCATCATTCTCAGTTTACTGCATAATTCTTATGCTTCTTCCTCTATCTCTCCCATTATAATCTCTTTTCTTCCTCTAGATAGCAATTAAATTGAAAAACATTAAAGAATCAACAAGTTTTGATTGTGCTTGTTGCCCTTGTATCAACTTCTTGAAATGATAAATTTTAGATTATTATCTTTTGAATAAAAATGAGGTAACTTTAAAATTTTTAAAAATAAGAGATAGTGACTTAATAATTTTTTTTTAATTTTTTATCCTTTGAACAAAAATAAAGGGTAAATTAAAATTTTTAGAGGTAAAGAAAATGATCTAAAAATAACCAATTCACAAGAATAGTCCAAAATTAACCCTTCGAAACCATACCATTGAACAATCTTGCACCAATTTGTTCATTTTGTTTACTCGATGGCCTGTTCATCTTCATCTCAGAAAAATGACAAGTTTTATTGTAGAGCTCGATTATAATAACAATAATAATTAAGAAGATGAAGATGAATTTAGTGAAGCAATTCTTTTACACAACCAAACACATGTACATATACAAAATTCCCGTGGAAAAGCTAGGCGTTGCCATTTACTAAGAAACTGCAAGCTTCTTACAGAATCAAATCCAGATAAGTGTAGTTTCCCGTATAATCAAAAGGTTTCTTTTGCATTTCTGTATCATTCATCCCGTATTATTTGATATCTTGGGAGGATTTATGTCCATTTCGACATCATTATTCAAGATTAATTTTATTACACAAAATTTTGGCGGAAAAAACATAGGATGTCATGGCTGCTTCTATAATGTCCCTCCATCCATCAAAATTTGTAAACCATTTGCTCAGTGTATCCAAGATCTTTGAGTATCCCAGAAAGCTGCAACAAAACAGTCAATAGCAGATTAACACCCAGACAATTTTTTTTTTTAAATTCATTTTTCACCACCAATGGAAAACCCCAACATGCATTTTCAATACCTCTCCTTGTGAATAGTCTTTAGCCTTCTCACCAGATACATGTTTCATCATTCCAGGGGGTCCGCATACCTAAATAAGCACAAAGAGGTGATCAATGTTCAGAGTGAGTTAAATCTCTGAATTTGAGATGCAAAACAACGTGACCCACTTACCAGGATAAGAGCATCATCACTGGGGCTTGGCAAGCCTTTTAAGGCCATATCCTTTGAGATGTATCCTACCCCTCCTTTCCAACTCTTTGTTGGACTGTCTACAGTATAGAACACCTGACGTTTTTATCCCAAATAATTAAATAAATAAGACTTTAATTCAAAGTTATCTATTTGTAACTACTACTGCAAAACTTTCATCAGAAGCAGTTTGTACCTTCAAATTTGGATGGCTAGCTGCTAGTATGTCAAGCTTCTGTTTGAGTAATATGTCATCTGGGGATATATTGCCATACAGCAGTGACACCTGTTGACATTTAGGCCCCCCATAAAATGTCAAATAGAGCAGAAAGTTTTAGTCAAGAACTTTAAAAATGATAAATAAAATGTATGTTACCTGAGTGTTGTCACCTGGATTCTTCAGTATAGCCTCAATTACCTGAAGCATAGGAGTTATACCTGTGCCACCAGCTATCTGGAAGAAGAAAAACACAGTCATGCACATGACTTTTGACAATTTACATTATGACACACTTAGTGGATGGCATGGGTAAGAGGAACAAAAATTTCACGCACCCTCATACCAAATTGTCATTACAAGAAAAGCATTTGTGCTTTATAAATCAATTGTCTGTTACTTTGTCCTTGACAAATCAAATTTAGTCATCTAGATACTATCTCTTACCATGCCGATGTGTTTCTTCATATTGGGAGAGTATCGGAGCTTTTCAATGGGTCTGCAATAAATAAATGCACTTGAACATAAAAACAGTGTAAAGAGTAAGCTCAGCAGATACCTGTGAATGAGAATAACCTACCCTTTCACTTCAACAACATCCCCTGGTTTTAAGCTAGCAAAATGCTGACTCATTTTACCCTCAGGATAAACCTGCAAGAATTCTCAAAGGAATGAACAAAATCCACTTGTAGACGAGCATTACGTTAATGGTGCAACCACGCAAGGACATCTAAAAAGAAATAAGCTGAATAAATTAATGAGAAAACATGCATTTTAACAACAAACCTTAATTAACAAGTCAAAGTATCCCTTAGCTTCTGTGTCTGATATAGGAGTATACCTGAACAAAAAAGTCCCCAAAATTGAAGAAGTCAAATAAATATATAATTCATATAGATTGGTGGAATAAGTTCTGCATGGGCAATGCTAATAGAAACCATAAATATATTAAGGAACACCATTAGTCATTTCAGAATAAGCTCAGCCGAATATATGGTATTCCGTAACATGTTTTCCCAGGTATTGAGGCCATAAAGGTTCCTAAGTCAGTTGCTTTGACCACTTATAACATAAGCAGACATGACAAGAAAAAGAGATATGAATACAACATGGGTAAGAATACAGATAAATTTTAATTAATATTGACTTGGCCAAGGCAATTCATCTATTTTACTACAACTTCAGGCAGGCCCACCCACGCAACATATAAAATTAATATACATATAATTGAAAGCAAACAAGTATCAAAATCAATAAACGAGTGACACAAATTGAAAAAATGAATTTAAAAAAAAAAAAAACTTGTTAGGAAGACTTACGGCCGTATGACATATTTTGTATTTCCTTCAGCATCTTGTCCTAATGGAGCCCTGCAATTATAACAAAACATAATCAATGATTGCAAAGGCAAACTCCGTTTAACTCCTATCCAGGACCCCCTCTGAATTCTGAAACTCAAAATCTTCTAGAAAATCCTTTGGAGTTCAACACCAAGCACCTTCAATATAAACATCAGAAAATACCTTGTAAGGATGCATGAAGCAACATCCAAACCCAACTTGGCAGATGGATCAAACGAAAACCTGCCATTTTTGAGAAAATAAAGAATTCTGAATGAAAAGTTTGAAATTTACCGAGGAAACATGGTAACATTCAAATGGATTCACTTTAAGAATTATAATACAAGGAACTCCTGAAATCCTACAAAGATCTGACTGGTCCCAGATAGTAAAGCTTTGAGATGAACATACTGTGTTGATAATAATGAGTTCTATTCAACTACTGTACAAAACAAAAAAACAATTGAGCCAAGAAGATATACCTGAACAAATGACTATTGTGGCTTACCCTTGCAGTGTCTTGCAACTTAAATTCAATCCACTTGTCCGGATTAAGAGCTGAAAATAAATGAAACATCCATTGAGCTTAAGTGTGTATTAACTTCATATTTAAATTGAAACATCTAGAGAAACGTTCACCTCACTGAATCAACCGACAAAAGCTTTACTACTAAATCGAATATCTAAATCAATTCTATAACACATTTTGGGAAGAGTGACTCACCAATTTTTGGCCCCGTCTCTTCATTGATTTGATCTAGATGAACCTGTAATTTAAAAAAAAAAGTCACAAATATGGCTCACCATTTAGCATAACTCACTCAATGGTCCAAAAGAAAGCTACCTATTCAGCTCACCGCACAATTCACAACCTAATACTTAACTAAAAAAAAAAAAAAGCAAATACTTTGGGAGTCCACATTGATAAGCTGTCAAATTAAAAGAATACCCAATGGGATTTTCAAGCGAAATTACCAAATTTGGGGATGAAAAATAACAGTAATAGGAGACTCCACCAGCAACAGCAGCGATTGCTCCGAAGGGAAATCGAAATTTGTTGAAATCGGACTTGGGTTGGCCTCCAAATGCCTCGTTGAATGCAATTGGAGTAGCTTTAGCCAGTCTTCTGAAGAAGGTCGTAGCCATTTCTAATGTTGGAGAAGAAGCAAAGCAAAGAAAAGTATACCACCGAACCCGGTGTGAGGGTTTTTGAAATTCCACTAGTTTTTGGGAGAATTGGAGATGAGATACGCTGTGGGCGACTTCTGTTTAACGGAATTGATTCTACTTAAGTGGAGGGGGACTATTGGCTGTGGGATGACATGTCATTACTTCTTAACCAGTTATTATATTGCCACGTAAATCGATTCTGAGAGATCACGGGGGAAGGTTCCTAGAGGTGGGTCCCTATTCATGGGTCCTATGTTATTGGGTTCCGTGTTTGAAGTGGGGCTTAATTGCAATTGGGCTGATCCAATCACCTCAATTTGGAATCCCGCATTTTTAAAGTACCAGATCTTTTAATATAATTTAATTATATAGAAATTCTTACAATGAAGACTGTTAGCCCCACACAAAGTTTGTGAATAAATAATTATCCGTTAATGAGTAAGGAATATTTATCTTTCTATTAAACAATATGTATTGAACTCATAATTCATGAAATATTTTTTATGAATATAAATTATGTATTGTAAGTAAATTCTTTCCAGTCGTTCCATCATTTGATAATCAGAATCATTCTTTGATAAATGACACTATGAGTCAAATTTGATGAAATTTTATCAATCTTTTTTCTATCGTTAAGGTTAAGATAGAGAACTGAACTAAGAATTCTCTTTTTTAATCATCAATTGAATCATTGTTCGCGACCTAAGATTCTATTTTATCACCAATCTAATCATTGGTCCCCTTTTTTTCTTTTTTCTTATTAATGAATAGATCTTTTTACTAGTATGACTTATAGTTCTTGTATTTATCGAAAAAAGTAATTTGATTCATGGGATTTGGTAGGATACTTATGATTTTGGTGATATCAATGAGATTGATATTCAAATCTTTCGTCTTAGAACATATTGATTTAACTTTATTGGCGAGACCACCACCCCATAGTATGTTGCCACCAAAAGTAGAACCTTATTTTTCTTTTAGAGAATCTCTTAATTGTTTTAGAACAACTAAAAAGATATTCTTTAACTAGAAATAATTCAGTTCAAATGTGGGATACTTATTTAGAAGTTTTCACAACTCAGTCATGTAATATTGAATCATCAAATATTTGACTCTTTTGAACTCTATCTTCATTTTTTTTAAATGCAGCCATACTATTAAGCAATGTCATTTAATAGAGTAAGTTTATAATTTACTACAAAATCATGTAGTTTAATAGCGTGTCTCCACTAACTATATTAGATCATATGGCTTAATAGAATGTCCATATGAAAAAAAAAAAAAATGAGAGCACACACACACACACACAAAATTTTCAATGAGAGATCCCATATTTTATTAAAGTAAGAATTCCTTCAAAGATTAAAAAAAAAAAATACATTCTCTAATATACTATACAAGACAAATTATACTCCATTGGAATATGTATTTTTCTTATCTTCTAACTTATCATCTACTTAAAGTAAGGGATTTCATATTAAAATACACATACATACACTCATATGCGTGTGTCCTCATTTTTTTAGATGTTGACACAAGTCATATGGTTTAATAACATATTTACACTAACTCTGTTAAACTATATGATTTAATAATATGTTCGCATGAAAAAAAAATGATGGCAATTGCATAAGAGGATGACTATATATATTATATAATGTTCTAATAAGGGATTTCATACTTTATTAAAGTAAAGGATCTCCTAAAAGACCAAAAAAAAAAACACTATAGCATAAGACAGAATATATTGTATTAGATTGTGTGTTTTTTTTTTTGTCTTCTAGTTTATCCCCTATTAGATAATGACTATATATATATACAATCTTTTAATATAGGATCTTCGAATTTGTTAAAATCTGATAAAGTTATTTAATCATATGGTTTTATATTATAGTGTTTAAGAAACCTATAAGACATTATATTATTAAATCATATGACTTAATATTTTTCTTAAATTTTAATAAAGTTTAGAATACTGAACAAAATCAATAATAGATATACATAAATATTAAACATTTTACTATTATAGCTTTCATAGTTGCTTAATCAAAATACCAAATAGAAACTAAGATAATCAGATTACGAGAACTAATTACTTACTATTTAATATGAGTGATCCACAATTTGCAGTCCATAAATATTTCAGTTATAACATTTGGATAAAAATTGATAAAACAACAATGTTATGATATCCCAAATTCCAATTCCCAACTGATATAGCACTATTATGTAGTGGTAGTTGAAATCAAACATTTTTCAGATGTTCGAACCATGGATACCCATAATCAGTCTTCCACCTCACGAATTATATATGTGTTTAATGACTTATGGTTATTGTTTATTTATTTATCTTTTCTCAGCCTGGTAAATTTGTAGAAGTATATGTCATGTTGCATCAACAGCAGTGTATCAACATGATAATCACCAATAACCACGTTAAATTTTGGTTGGAAAAATCTCATATCAGTAGAGGTAGTTATCAATAAACCTAAGGCGTTCCTCTTCCACATAATTTATATTGCCTACTTGACATCAGAGATGGGTTCATTATTATTCATCATTTCTCTGGAAGAAAATTAGTTTAGACGCAAAGAACTACATTAATTCTTCTTGTCAAAGTCTAATAAGATGGCTTGAGGCTTGAGCTGACCTTCTAGCCCTCGCTTGAAGATATTTACACGCTAGTTAATCTCTTGTTGATTTCTAATCATTTTTGCATCGGCTTAATAAGACAAATTCGATTACAAAGCTGATTCGTGCCCTGATGATTAAGACGATTTGAGAAAGACATTTGAAGTCATCACACCGCCGATAAATGCATGCGTGTCGTACTGCCAGAGCCTGCAGCCCCTTTTTGTTGTCCCAGAAAGAAACATTTCTTTTCAATAATTTAGTACCGGCTGATGGGTTAAGGAAATTGAAGATAGAATTTGTCATCCACTGACCAGCTGGTCTATTTTGTCCATAAATCAAATAGCGACCCCTACACTAGGAGATAAAAATATCGGAACATCAAGCATCCCCACCTCATGATCTTTTTAATACAAAGTTTTAGAAAACTGCTGTTTTTGCTAATGCTAGCCATTACTTGTTTAAGACGGGACATGATGAATTGATTAGTGATATATATGTATTTGAGGCGTGATGTAACACTGAAATGCTGTAGCTCTCAAATACCCAATAAGATAATCATTGTATGTAGGAATTTTTTATTTTTTTATTTTTTTTCTTCTTAGAAAATAATGTAATAGTGTAACAAACTACTTTTCATAAGGGCTGAACTTATTTAAGAGGCCAGGTCATGTCTTTTTATCAGACCTTTCTGATTAGCTCTCCCACTGACATCATGTCTCCTAATTGGATCAGCATATATCCCATCACAAGCTCTCCTTCCAAAACAAGGTAGAGTTTTTATTGTTGTGTATATTACAAGCGATTCACGTTCAAACCCGGACCTCAGATATGAACTCCAACATGATAATATGGGGATAGGGCATGAATAATTTTATTGAGTACCGACCAACCTATGGACATTAATTTCTAGAGTCCAGTGCCAACTTTGTCATATTTACTGTTACTTGCGCTTGTAATTTAGTGGCACATTATTATTTTTAAAGTTAAATGTAATTTTAAAAGTAATGATTTAAGTCTTTTCAAACTTAATTTCACTCAATTAAATTTAATTATGTAGAAATTATTTAAAATTTTATTTTTTTTATAAAATATAAATAGAATGGAGACATCCCTCTTCCGTGATGGATATTTAGCTGGACATATATTTTATAAAATAAAAACGGTTGTGTATGTACTTCATAAAATAAAAATATAATAATATAAATCTCAGATATATATCTGATTGTAAATATCAATGCAATATCTGTTGTTATAATAGTTGTAAATATCTTTATAAATATCAGGGCAATGTCTGATGTCATGACAATTGTAAATATCTATATAATACAATAACCTGAGGCTTAATCAGTTAAAAAAAAAAACTTTGTCATATTTACTAAGAGAAAAAATAAAAGGAAAATGTTATTTGACCAATAGAAAGATAGCAGAAAAACAGTATTATGACATGAATAGTATGATTATTTTATATATTACAGTGTTACTGTAATAAACAATACTCATATTTGATATTTCTGTCTCTCCGCACAGTGCTCTAAATAAAATTTGATCAAGGTGAGGGATATATATGTCTTTACACGGAAAAACGGACATAATGCAAATGGCAACTGGAAGAAGCTGCATAATGGGCGGTAAGTTTTGTAAATTCTTTCCACCAACTTAATTGTGATTGGTCATTATTCAGCGTGATATAGACTTATATTATATTGTATATGCAGCCTCTTCAGAGTTTGATGAGGTACCTCCTGTTCCTTCCCTGGGTATGTTTTGAAATTCACAGGATTTTATTGTACAAAGCAACCAGCTTCATTCTCAGCAGCTAAAGTATGTTTGATGGAGGCATATCCATGTCTTTGCAAACACCAAATTGCCCACCTTTTGTCCTGAGTACTGTATATATTAACAAGGCTCTCTCTAGAGCAAGGCCAATTATTTCTGCAGTTGTACAGTCATCTTCACTTTCGGGACAATCTCATGAGAGTGGAAGTCTACATGAATCCAGGAAGTTCCCAGGTTCAGCCGCAGCATCTCTATTGAGAAGTAAGTCACCTGATTCTCTGCTCAACCAAGCAAATACTATTGGCATCATCGGAGGAGTGTCTGTTTCTTCTACTCTTAATTTCCTGGAAAAGCTTGTGTGGTATAGCGCAAGAGATGCTGAAGAATGCCCCCCTTTTGTCGTCTGCAATGACCCGGCATTAAATGAAGAACTGTTTCATGCTTCCGTTCACTCATTAAAGTCTAAAACTGTCCAACTAGATCATATCCGTGTTGCAGTTTCCCAGAATTTGCGGCATAAAAGGGGATTTCTTGAGCAAGCAGGTGCCCGTTGCATTGTTATGCCTTGCCATATTTCACATGCTTGGCATGGCGATGTATCTGAAGGATGTTCAATTCCTTTTCTACACGTTGGTGAGTGTGTTGCCAAGGAGCTCAAAGAAGCAAAGTTGAAACCATTAGAAGCTGGAAGCAGTGTGCGGATTGGGGTGCTTGCCACAGATGCCGCTTTATCTGCTGGATTTTATCAAGAGAAACTACAGAATCAGGTATTGTGAATCGCTTATTCCCTCTGTCATTTTAACATTTTATCAATGTTAAGTTATCTGATAATCCTCATAATACTTGTATGTGCAGGGCTTTGAAGTTGTCTTGCCAGACAAGGCGACCATGGAACATGTTATAATTCCTGCAATTGAGGCATTGAACCAAAGGGACATGGAAGGGGCACGGAATCTCTTAAGAATTGGGATTCAGCTTCTTCTGGTCAGGGCTGTAAATGCTGTGATCATTGGTTCAGATGAAATGCAAGGTGTTTTACCAAAAGATGATCCTCTTCTTAAGAAATGTATTGATCCCATGGATGCTTTGGCCAGGTCAACTGTAACATGGGCAAGATCTAACAAGAAGGTACGCAACACAACCTAAATGCAACAGTTTTGCCTATGATATAAAAGTGAACCCTCCTGTTTTGTATGGACGTGTCAGTGGAGGACTCTTACTTCTTACTAGAGGAGTCCAACAAAACACTTTACATGCAAACTTAATTTCGCGTAACCTCATGTTTTAATTCATAAGATCATACATGGCCTTCGGTTATTCCCCTGCATATTACATTTTCTTAGTTCACCTGAAAGCCTAAGCCAGTAGCAATCATATTGCATATTTTCAATGAAGATTAGATTTTAAGCACCACCAATGGTTTGTTTTAGAACATTGAAATTCAGGTAACAACAAAACGCCCAACAGCTCTAATTACATTTCTGGAAGTTGTTAAACAATGACAACAGGAAAATAATATGTGTGACAAAAGCGCTTCCACAGAATTCACCACAAACAACCTTTTACCACCTAAGGAACAAAAATGATTACAAACACAATAACAGATATCATAAAGTAATAATCTTTTTTTTTGGGGGGGTGGGGAGGGAATAAGAACAAAAACTATAGATTTATAACTGCTTTAGGGCAAAACCAGGTACAGCTACAAATTAGACATAGAATTGCTAGATGGTTCTGTTCGAACTTGGACGCCATTTGGCACATCCTTAAAAACCCAGGAGGAGATCAGGTGGTGGGCAATTGCAAAAGGTCCAGGTATAAACATTGGAGCAAGTTCACCGCTTTCCACATTAAAATCGGCTGCTAAGCTCTGTCCTCTTTCAACTCCCTTGCACATCTGCTCTACTTTTGCAGCTGCTGTTCTTTGTGCCTTAATGTATTCAGCAAACGTTAATGCCTTTTTTACATCTTCTCTAGAGTGCCACCGAGCATCTTAACAAACAAAGAAGTTCTTAGTTAATGAAACCAAAGTGAATGATTACTGGGGTGCTGAGCTAATTTTTAATCCTCTTAAGTCAAAAATTTATGTACCTTCTAACTCTTCTTTATCCACATTAATCTCAAACGATTTTGCATATGCGTAAAACCCCACCATTAACTGGCATGGCATGCTATTTGGGCCGACTGAAAACAAATCAAATAGGATCAGTAAGTTGATTCACACAGAGAGAGAGAGACACAGCAAAACATGGAAATTTCGATGACAAAGTATGTCATAAGGATATGAAGTACACCATGTAACACATGTTTCATTTAAGACACAGACATACTTGCTTTTGAACACAAGTACTACTCTTTTTTCCCTTATGATAAATAAAATACAAGATGTAACCATAAAAGCAATCTTTTACATTGTTCAACTTCTATGTTTCCAGAACAAAATAGAGGCCAAATAATAATCTGAGAGTTGGCAACAATCTAATCAGCCATGACCTTAAAGGATCGATACTGTCAAAGAAAATTTTGTGAATATTCAACTAAAATTGCTTAATAACATATAATGAACAGTTTTGTAGATAAAGAATGGTATGTTCAAAGTAAAAGGATTTCAGGGATACTGTCATAGAAAAGCTTTGTGAATATTCAGCTAAAATTGTTTAATGAAAAAAAAAAAAGGAATAATTTTGTAGATAAGGAATGGTGTGTTCAAGTAAGAGGATTTCAGAGCTGAGGAAACACCAAAAGGGACATCAACTGACAACTTCGAGGGGAAAAAATGATTGCACATGTTCAGAAGACAAGCTCACCCTACATCGTCTAAGGCTATAAAATAAAGTTTGTACAACAAAACATGTTTAATTTTATCATATAAAGAACTGCCAATATTACCTATTCTACTTGTATACAAATTAATTATCAAGGCTACTTCAGACTTCTCATTTAGCACTTTCCAAACTATAAGATGAAAAAAAAAAAAAAAAAACTTTTAGGCCATTACACAATATGTACAAAACTGATACCTGGCCATGGTTGAGAAGTATGATAGACAACTTCCCCAACTTCAATGCCAGTCTCTTCCCATGTTTCTCTCCTCACTGCTTCTTCTAAGCTTTCTCCAGGCTATGGACAAGAACAGAATTTAAACTGATGAAAAGTTTCAACACAGGTACGAGTGAACTTTTGAAGTAGAGAATAGATAAGAGTCTAATGGCATAATGTTAGCCTTTTCTACTAAATTTTTTTTTTAAAGGCTGATTTTCAGCCTTCTCATCTTCATAATTTCATAAATAACAAAATAGATTTTGTCATTGAGATTCTAGGACATGAATAGACATGGCTTCTAGATATGGTTTAAGAAATAAAAGACAAAAGGTTCTCTGTGACAGGTCTAAAAGGGGACCCTTAAACAAATTGAAAAATACACGACAATCATATTCACAACGACTCCCACCAACCCCTTTTTTTTTTTTTTTTGTCAAATAAAGCACTGTCTACCACTGTCTAACAAACTTAAAATCGGCAGGATTTATACCTCTATAAAACCAGCTATGCAGCTCCACATTCGTGGGACAAATCTTGATTGTCTGCTTAAAAGTACACGATCATTCTCTCTGTCTATGACCAACATAATGACCACCTGTTGCAAGGAAAACGAGCCAGAAAAAGCAAAACGAGCCAGAAAAAGCAAGGTGCAGTCAGTTTTATAGTATGGGAGTTCCAAAAGTAGAATTAGTTGAAAGGAAATGCAAGAAATGAAGAAAACAGTAATAATCACCATACTGGATCAACACGAGGGTAAATCCTCTTATTGCATGATGCATTTGAGCACTGCTTCAGTTTCCCTGCTTCTTTAGGGATTGTTTTTTCCCCACAATGTCCACAAAACCGCGATACATTATGCCACTCTAGTAATGCCCTGGCCTGATTAAATGCCATAACCCAATGTAAACATATCCTCAGAAATTAAAATTGCATATCCAATGCAATAACGAATTAGCAGTGTTCTGAAAGGCGAAGGCACACAGCAGCAATCATATAAACTTTCTTATTTTTTCAATAGGAGCATTCAAACAAATTGAATGAGAACTTGTGAAGTAATAGGGAAGAGAAGATTACAAGTTCTGATGAAAACATAGCCTAACAGAGATAACAAGAACGTCATTCTAGCTGAGTCAAAGAAAAGCTCAATATGTGTCAATGCCCTAAAAGCATGCAATTATTAAACATTATTGAATCACCTCCTAAGTTAAACTATTGCTGCTCCTCCATATACCCCACCTCACAGCCTTAAAATATATCCTATGGTAACCTAGACATTCCCAACAAGTAACACCCCAACACGTAAGCCCCCTTTTATCCAATAATGGGACCATAACAGCATCCATTATATAATTTTAAAAACTTAAATTCTGTTGAGTACCCATTCATTTTGTTTAAACAAAAGTCCATAGTTAAATCATATTCTCATCCTCAACTGGTTGATTGACTGATAGAAAACTTGGTTCAAGGATATTATCTTTCCGATCAACCAAAGTTATGACAATCAAACTCTTACGCAGACAAAATTCACCCATCAATTGCAACCAACCAAACTCTTACGAAACATATACACTAAATCAACAGTAAAGAACACAGACATTGCTATACGAACAAACACCATGGGAACTTACATGACCGGCAATAGCCAAATCAGCCATAGCCCGCTGATCAGCCCAATCAGTAGCCACCATAAGCGTCCTCAGCTCCACAAAGCATAATTGTTTACTACCGAATTCAGAAACCACACTATCCCAGTCAGACACATCAATTGCCCAATAAACCACATCATCCTCAGACCGAGAACCCAGATAAACCAAAGCCTCTTCCTTCAACTCAATCCCAGAATTCGCCAATAAAATCTTGCAGTCACCCAAACTGATCCACCCCAGATGCCAAACCGGCGCCGTCTCACCAGGGCCAGAATAAGTCAAAGGCCTGCCCTTTCTGAAAGGCAAGACCTTGAAATCAGGAGAAGAAGAAGAAGATGATGATAATGACGAATGGTCTTGTTGTGGTTGGCAGTGAAGGGTATTGTCTAAAAGTCGTGTTTTGAGTGATTCAAGAGCCGAAGTTGGGGAAAATGGGTCAGTCGATTTAGGGGTCTTGGATCTTATAGGGTTGCCTGCAAAGGCCTGGGTTTGCAAATTTATGGACATGGTTGCTGAAAATCTGGGGACGTAACAAAGAGTTCTGGTTAAAGTGAGAGGTTTTGGAAGGAATAAGAGCATGGCTCGCTTGTTCCATTGGGTGGTCGATTGGGCTTAAAGGGACAGCGGCTTTTTTAAATAATAAAATCAGCACCGTTGGATCCAAATTCAAAGGGCGGTTCGTTGGTGACTATTGACTAAGGATTAATGAAGCTTCACATAACGACATGTGTCTTTGATTCTATTATTTACCCGCCACCATAAGTTAAGCTATCCTGCTTGGAGTTCTCCAGGCCACGGCTTTATTATTTTATACACTCGTGCGTCAGTCACATGATACTTTCTCTGTGAAGTCTATGAGCAGATCAACCAACGGCATGTCGCCAAGCAAACAAAATATCTCAATTCTCATCTACTATTTCAGTTCATACACTCTTAACTCCACCCCACACCCTAATACACAAACACAAATTAAGAGATATATTGTTAAAATTGTCAATCTAGCCAACTACTTGTTCTTTTTTTTACATCTTTTCTCATATTGTATAGAATTTATTGCAATGGATAGCTGTATTTCGGAGAGAACACCACATGCTAACCTGTGGAAATTTTAAAGTTGGAGGGTCACATATTCTGGACTATCTTTCCAAACTAGTAAATTTCAGAACTGTAGAATTGAAATTTCCTCTATAAATATTGCACGAAATGATAGATGATATATTCTTGGCCTTTTGGATGACCAAGATTTCGGGCTAAATTTTTGATTGACTGGCCTAACTCCATGATTACCGAGACTCCTGCTATCATTGTGTCACATTTATGAGAGGTTGTTGACAGTTCAATTATTTGGCTAGCTAATGTTCATCTGAAAAATGGGTTCTACTTATGCTGACCCCTCCGTTGATCTTTTAGATGTAAATTGTAATCATTTTTGTTCTTATGATTTCTTACAGAAAAATGGGATTGTTAACATGGTGTTATCAATTCTTCTTTCTCCAGTTACCATTGCTCTTAGATTCTCAGAGTTCCGCAAAACAGTGTCCTCGTGAACAAAGTTCTGCATTGCTGCAGTTTAAACAACTCTGGAAGATTCTTTTTTCAGTTGTGGTGGAGAGGATCATTCCTACCCAAAAATGATGCCCTGGAAAAAGGCTTCCGATTGCTGCTCATGGGATGGAGTAACATGTGATGTGGCTCAGGTAATGTCATTGGCCTGGACCTTAGTTGCAGTTGTCTTCAGGGCAGTATCCCTTGCCAACATTATCAAGGCCTTGGATAACCCATAGGAAGCACCTAAAGCAATAGTCAAAGAGGCTTCATCAAGAAAAGGCCTTCTTGACTTCATGTGTACAGAAAATGTCGAATAAGTCCTTGGGTTCAGCCTAAGACTAACATACCTTTATTTGGTTGTTTGGAAATCAATCTGTCAAAATATCACCCTTTTATCTTTGCCGTTTGTGCTAGTAGCAGCGCTGTTGAGGCTATTTTTATTTTATTTTATTTTTTAATATTTCCTAGAGCTTATAATATCTGTGCTTCCCTCATCTGACCACAAGGATTGTCAGGAATTATTTGAAAGAATGGAGGAAACGCAAAAGCCAATTGGTCTTCAAAGCCTATATAGCACTCGAATAACAAGATTCCATCATGCTACAGCAGATAAAACTCCAACAGTGATGGCACAATTGACAATCCCATGAATTTTGCAGGAAATTGAAATAAGAGAGCAGACATCCAAAAAATTGGGGTATAGATATATGGTTGTTGCAGAGTTAATAGTTTATCATCTCATATTGAGGAAACTTGTCTGGCTGCAATATCCTGTAGTCTGAGAGTTACCGCTCTTTTGTGGGTTTCTAACCCCTCAATTTCCGCCACGGTTGCCAATGATTGCACTGTCACGTATTCAAAGAAGGAATCAAGAGACACACCCCCATACATCCGTGCCTACCCATATGTGGGAAGGACATGATTTGTCCCACTTGTGTAATCTCCCACACTCTCTGGAGTCCATTCTCCTAAAAGCATCGAGCCTGCAATGGCAATTAAGCACGGTTGTTTTTCATTAATACCTTTTAGAGTTACATTTAGCTGACAAAATGCCCATTGAGGTCTCAACTATACTTCTTGAAACCAGATCATAATAAATAGTCAGAGTACTTCAATCAATGATGGCGAGGAAACATAAAATAAGGCTCATTAAAACCAAGGATAGATGAAAGGAAGAACTTCAGAATTGTACCTGCATTCTCGATGATGGACTCCCATTTTTCAGTATCCTTTACGCTGACAATTAGATGCTCAGGTGCATATAAATTTGAGAAGGTGATCGCCTAAAAGAACCAATAACAATGGTACGTTTGAAAGTAATATAATTTCAAAGACCTACCGTATGTTAACATGTATGATTTAAGATTTTCACCTCTTCGGAATTCTTCAAAATGATACCAGATGTCTCTCTTATCGTATTTAGCACTAATCTTTTGAGGTTGAGTTCTTTGTTGAAGACTGTTTTCAGATACAATACTGATATTTGGTTCCAGCTAACTAAATTAAAACATACAAAATTTCTTCAAGTAAAACCCAAAAGACAAAAAGAGCAGTCTCATCAACAGGAAGCAGGCATGGGTATTACAATATTTATTAGCCAGTTTACATATAATAATAAGGCACTACAATATTTACTTATTAGTGCAAGAAGAACGTTCTATTCTACCTACACTGGGATTCCTCAATCCTAGGCTCATTACAAAAAGAATGAAAATAAGAAAAACGATGCTAATTAACTTCATCTAAGTTTGAAAGTACAAACACAAAGAAGGAAATTCTTGACTAACCTGCATTATGTCACGAGCAAACACCATGAAACTTTGGCCCAGTGCTTTTGAAGCCAGCTCTCACCTTGGAAGGCTCTGGCACTGCTTAATGATTTCTTCTTCAATAGCTTTTATATCTACTCCATCCCCAACAATTACTGGGATGACTTGACTCTCAGGTCCATGCTCAGCCTAAGTGAAGAAGAGACATCAGGTTACATAAACTATTGAAACTAATATAAAAAGTGAGAAACTCATTTCTTATTCATGCATATGTTTGCAACTAGAGTTTGTAATTTGAGAAATTGAATTCTAAAAAGCAAGAAGTATGAGAGGGTTGACAAAATCAGCAAACAAAAGAAAAACGGGTCAACATCTTCCAGTAAAGTGAGTTGTAGATTCGTAAGATCATGATATCCTCTTCCTTTCAGATGAAAAGAGTGACTCCTAGCTCAGTAAAGACAACAACGTTGCATCAGCACTAGTGTATACCACACCAATTTCTTCTTTCAAGAAAACTTTGTTCATTATTGAGAAAATAATAATTTCAAAATTATGTAATTTCCCTTGTTGCTTAACTATGGCAGCATTAATGCAATAGTTCTTGCGATGATAAAAAAAGTCTATAAGGTCACAAAGGTCTTCTAAATGCCTCAACAACATAGGAGGCAAAACTGTGGTCACTTCATGCTTAATAATCAGGGTGAACTAATAAATAATTCCATCTAAAAACTATAAGAAAGACTACAAATCAAATACCTGAGAAAGCAAATCTGCAGCTATATGAAGAGGACTAGCATATCTATCAGCAATGACCAAGGGCTCTGAAGGCCAGCAGGCATGTCAATTGAAATCATTGCTTCACTGTCCTGTTGAGCAGATAATACCATATAATGAGCCATGTCAAATTGGAAAGAGATGTGCAGTTTGCACTTCCTCATGACTTTTCTTTAATATGGCTTGATAGAACTGTAGCTATATAAGCAATGACAAAGACATACGTACTTGGAGAATCATTTTTGCAGCTGTAACATACTTATTTCCAGGCCCAAAAATCTTCTCAGCCTCCAATTTAATGATGGAAAAAAAAAATTCCGTATTGGAGATTAAATGAGCAAATATATAAAAAGACAATAATATTGAAAACTTAATAAACGACTACTTATTAAATAGTTTGCATCTGAGCATTTCCTTTTCCACAGTGTAGTTATTAGGACAAGCTTGCATCATTTTACGGGATTGAAGCATTAGAATGAAAAAGCATATCCAAAGCATAAATAGTATGTTAACATCCTTTAAACATAAGACCTAGTGCAACTTTCCAAACAGTCAGAACAATGGAAATGTCGAAACCAAGATTCGCTAAAAACAGAAGCCAAATTTCAACAAGTCATCTGTCAATGTCTTAGAACCAGAAAAAAGGTAAAAGAATAATAAATAAATAAAATGGCACTCAAGGTCATATAAAGTAATTGCCAATGGAACTACGCACAGCACTAAGTCATCACCAAGAAATAAGTTGCGAGGAAGTTAATGCCTTTGGGCAAGATTCTGTTTCCCAAGCCATAGCTGATATAGCCTGTCAAACAAAAAATTGACAAACTTTATGCATTATACAATCTGAAAAAAAAAAAAGGTACCTAGGAGAGAACCACATTCCCAAATGCATGAACACATAGTAAGAATTGTTTACAGTATTCATACCTGAGCTCCTCCAGCCTTGAGACATGAGTGACACCAGCCTTCTCGGCGCAATACAGTACTTCCTGTAGCGAAATATTGAAGAGCACTCAGCAAGTAATATTCATAGTGTGGTTCAATATGTCTGAGAGGAAACCTTACATATGCTGCCATGCCAATATGCCATCTTGACTTGGTGGGGTCGCAAGGACAACCAGTCTGTGCAGGCTGACAAACAGATAAACTAAAATCAAATCCAGTCACCATCAACAATAATGGTCAATGATATGGCTGCTAAACCAGGAAAATAAATTGATATAATACATCTCTTCAACTTACTACTCAAGGCATCAGAGTTGTTGAAAGTAAAACAGCAGTTCCCTCTGGTACATAAAGACCTGTCGAACCGATGCTCCCTGCCACAGGCCACTCTTTTGCATCTAACACCCTGACAAATTTATAATACAAAAAGGTTCATACATAACGCAAAAACAGCAAGCAATCAATAACATTTACTTACTTTCATGTTCTCAACACTTGCCTCAGCTGACTTTTGAGCAAGATGAAGTGCATAAATGTTGTTGTAAGCCACATCAAATGCTTCTTTAACAGCTGCATCAAGCTGTGAAACAAAAGTTGCTAGAATAAGAGAGAAAATAATTCATGGGGTAGAGGAAGCCAATTGCATGTAGATGTTTTTGGATATAAAATAAGCAATCTACAAGCTTTCTTGCCTAGAGATAAACAAAACGAGAGACCTCCGGGGTCAGGAGGCTCAGAGACATTTTCAACCATTTTTTCCAGTTTAACAAATCTTCCACTATAACTGCAAAAGAAATATATAATGATGGTCAAGTGTCATCATGAAAGAAACAAGAGAGCTTTAGCTCGAA
The DNA here is from genome assembly GCA_030444775.1 of Atalantia buxifolia. Classification (NCBI taxonomy): domain Eukaryota; kingdom Viridiplantae; phylum Streptophyta; class Magnoliopsida; order Sapindales; family Rutaceae; genus Atalantia; species Atalantia buxifolia. The sequence continues at coordinate 13,389,047 of CM059834.1, read as the reverse complement.
TGTTCAAAACAGGTACACAAATTATCAAGAAAATAGAAGGAATCAACAAAACACAAACTATTTAACTGAAGCATCTCCTCTATTGCGAATATCAGTGACAATTGGATGGACCTGACACACAGTGGATAATTCAAATTATCAAAGTACTTAGCATTGTATATGCACATACGAAGTGAGAGACAGATTCTTCACAAAGAGCCAAGAAAAACAAAATAGAGACTGACCATGCTGAAAATAGAAGAGATATCAATACGAGGACGAGCCTTCGAGCTTTGCACCCGGCATGAGTTAGTTCTGATAGTCTGTACGACTACATTGAACTCCTATTATAATACCGTCACTAATGTTAAAAAGTTACAGAATAATATATAGTAATAAATTTACAAATTTTCATAATCTCAAATTTATTTCTTTCACGGTCATACTTGTTCTTTTTATTATTATTATTATTATTATTATTAAATCTTTAAAATATTCCACCCTTCTCTATCAATCATGCTCTTCATCTTATATTAATTTCCTATGAGTGCGTTTGACACAATATATTGTATTATGTTGTATTACATTATTTTAATGCATGTGTATTGTATTATGTTGTATTGCATGTAGACAGACAAGATTGTATTATAATCTTGTTGTCAATATTTGGTCTTCACTCATCTTGTATTAATTTTTTGTGATTAACTTAAATTATATATTTAGAAAATAATATTTATTAGTACCTAGAAAAATACTAAATATAAAAGTCTTAAATTTTAAAAATTTAATATTATTTTTTTAGTATAAATGTTAAAAAATATCACAATTTTTTGTAAAGATCCAAGCTTATAGCCTTCTATTTTTGACAGCATAACATTTATTTTTTAGTATTTTCTAAATATATAACATGTGAAATAAGGATCGAAGTAAATAATTTAATCAAATAATCTCTAAATAATATCATAATTTAATTATAGTTTATGTTATTATTTTTATTGGTATTAATTTTAAATTAATATTATTTAAATTTATTCATATATAAATATTTATTGTTCGTTATATTAAATTTTTAAATAATAATCAATTTTTATATATTAATTACTATAATATAATTAAATAATGTAGTATTATGTTATATTTTATTTTTATATATTATTTAAGTACTTATTGTTAGTTATATTAACTTATTAAGTATTAATCAATTTTATACATTAATTATTATATAATTAAATAATACATTATTTAGTTATAATTTTAATATAATAAATAATAAAATATGAATAATAAATTATAAAATTATTAATTTATTTTAATAATTATGATGTAAAAATAAAAACAAAAATTAATATTAAAAAATATATTTAATTAAAAAGTTATTTTTATTTATTATTATTAAAAAAAGCAAAAGTAAAAAAAAAAAAAAGCAAGAGCAAAACGTTAATGTGGCAACTATCACATTAAACTAAACCTGACACACAGTAAGATTTAGCTAATGCGGTAGTTAACTGCCGCATTAGCTCACCCTTTTATTTCAATATAATTTCTTTCCAAATATAGTCTTAATATTAAATTAATGTGAACAGCTTATAATACACCATATTTACATGCACCAAACACATTCCGGTAGTCTATGCATAGGGCGCCTGTTCTTTTGTCCCATTTTCCACTGTTGGTAACAAGTAGCAGAAATCTTAGTTTTGTCTCTTTTACTTCGAATTGTGAGGACCATTAACCGATGCAAAAACAACTGAAATTTTTACGGTCTAATAGATGGCGAATGATCATAAATGAGCCATTTTATCAAATTTCATGAAAAACCTTCAAACACAGAGTTAGATTCGGAGGGCCTTTGTGCCTATTTCACAATTCTCCCCAGAGATACACAGGCAAACTTCAGTGGACGCCAAAGTTTCAAACAAAAAATATGCACAATCCTCGAGTATATATCTCTGCAAATACAAATTGGAAAGTTGCTACCATAAAATAGACTTTTGCTTTTAACTGCTATTTTATTTGATATTTCAACAAGAATGACCAAACAATGGCGAATTCCAGAACTGTTACATATCTTTAACAAGAAGAATATTACTCTCAGAAAGGAAAACCAGAAGACAACTAACGGTACGGCATCAAGCAAAGAAAATCTCTCATCTACTGTTTTCTTTAAAGAATTAAAATCCCTTGATCGGAAGGCAAAAATGATTCTGATGTAACATGAACTCAGCTCTCTACTTGGCTTGGCAAGTTGTGCGCTAATGGCATATCGTCAAGCCAATCTGCATAGATCCTATTGATTTTCTTGGGTCCCTTCCATTTGAATAGGCACTGCTTGCCCTGCCCTTCTTTATTCAAAGTAGGCAACACCGCTGCAGGAGATGAATCATTAGCAGGGACCAATTGAGGCTTTACCGGAATGAAACTTGGATTCCCTGCTTCCCCTTCAGTTCGTCCACCAATTACCTGTAATTCTGATTACAGAAAAAAAGGCCAAGATCAGTAACAATAAATAGCAAAGGCACACGTTCAGTAAACACTGCAAAAAAATTGTTTATATCTAACAATGTCATCCAAGCAAGAAATACACAATACAATTCAGACACACTCTCTCAACCACAATACAATTCCCAATATACTGCTTTTGTTGGGACTTACATCAAAATATTAATATGTTAAAGAAAAAAAATCCAGTGGAAACATGTCTCAAAAGCTTTACTATTGCTTTCATTCAATTTTTATTTCTTTATTTATTGTTTTTATATATGTATAGATGGCTAAGCTTTCTTTGCACAAGCAAATAATGAAAAACAACTTAATTATTATAGTAACCCAACTCATAAATCATCTGTTAACAATTTACTATGGAATCCAGTTTTCAATAAGCTCGTCCTGGCATGAACTTCATAATTATTGTTGGCCCAATTCCACTTCTCTCGAATGAAAGAAATTATAGAATTTTGGGGAAGCATTCAAAAGTTATAACTTCCTGAAGATTATTCTACTGCTAGGGAATAATAAAATCAACTTAGAGCTTGTGCTAAGAGAAAGATCTACACAGAAGAACTGATTCCACAATCATGCAGAGTGGAAATATGGTGAGCGCATCCACAAATTAACGCATCAAATTCCAGAGGAAATTATGGTTCCTCAGATCACACTAAGAGAGGGTCACTTTTTCCCACTCTATAACAATTCTACAGTCACTTCTGCATTCAATATAATACCTATTGTCAATGTAAGACTTACAAGGAAAAGTCTTTCAAGTAATCTCATAATAAGCCAATCTCCAATAAAAAGTACCATTTAAAAGAAAATCCTAAACTTGCACAAAGAAACCATAGTCAAAGTGTAGCAAAATATAATGATCTAAGCAACATAATATACCTGATTGCCCATGGGCGAAGTGACATTTTTCTCCAAAGGGACATTGACCTTGCGTCCACTTGATGCACAACTTTGTCTTCCAATAGACTGGTTTGACACCGTTGCTGCCCACTGGCCTATTACCTTCTGCTTGATTAGAACAGCTTCCTGTTACCACCGGTGGTCCTGTAGTACCAATGCTTATAGCTGAGCTCTCTCTGTACCTACCTGAATCATCCCTAAACTTCGCTGGATCTTCATGAAGAAAATTACATCTATCACCATAAGGGCATTCTTCTCCATTATAAAACTTCTTGCACAGCTTCATCTTGTGAATGATCTTCTGATCATCATCCCAATTACCACCAGATGATCGATCCTCCTCAGCACGGCCACCTCCTACAAGTTCTTGCCAGTTGGGAGGAGGCTGCCTCAAGTCCTCCATACCATGTGCAAAGTTACAATTCTCACCATTTCTACATGCACCATGCTTAAACTTTGCACATAAACGGGTCTTGAAGAAAATGTTGGTAATTCCTTTATTGATCGGGAGGTTCATTGACGGGTTCATCCTAGGATTCATTGGTGGGTATGTTGCAGAGTTTGATTCGTTATCCTCATAGTTTCTAGGTCTCTTAAAAGGAGGTTGTTGATCATATTGTGAAAGTCTTTCATATTGTTGTTCATCGCTCATTGAAAATTGAGGCCAGACACCAATGGCATCACTGCCTGCAGAATAAGACTGTAGCTCTTGCGCCAAGAAAGGAGAGCTAGAATTGGGGAAACTCATTCTCGTCAATTTTGGGGCTTGCAATTGAGATAAATGCTTCTGTAACTACACCTAGTAATCAAATGAATCAAGATACGTACTTTGGCTTCAAACTGAAAGAATCAACAAATATTGTGAAACCCAGATGATGATCAAAGAATATCAAAGTAAAATCAAGCAACTCTAATGAACTTATCTGAAAATTTTCAATCTTTAGAAAAAAAATCAATAAGCCAGATAAAAAATTGATTGATACTGACCAAAATTCAGAGAAAAATCAAGACTGTATACACGGACTACCAAAAAAAATGCCAAACAAAATGAAAGGATGATCCAAACCTAAACGAGCATTCGTTCTATAATGAATCTGAAAGAAGAATAGGAAAAAAAAAATCAAACCTCAAACTCTTAACTTTGAATGAAAAAAAAAAAAAAGATCAAAAGTAGAGAACTTTAAGGCTTATATCTCATAAAAAGGAAACTTGAGACTTGTATTTTGGAAAGAATATATAGAGTGAGTCAAAAAAAAAAAAAAAACCCTAGCCGCCCACAACAAACCCTAAATTGAAAAAGGAGAAAATTTTGTGAAACCTAAAGTCCCAAACCAACGAGGACTAGGATCCGAAACGGCTAAACCCCTCGCACATCACAAAACCCTATTGTTGTTTTACTCAATGGCGGTTTGTTTTCGTTTCCCCCAATTACGGTTCCCAATCTAAAATAAACAGTAATTAATTCACCGGGTCGGGCCTACAGTTAGGTACCAATATTTTGTGCGCAGCAGTCCAAAAGTTGATCGTGGGCCCAATAGATCCCCAGTAACTTCATCCGCTTTCTCCCACTAGCGGGTCGGCCCAATAGTCATTCTGTTGCCCAGCCTGGCTATTACCTAATAGATTTCTAATGATTCGGCCCCACTTTGTGTCAAATTCTTCATGTGCCAGTGCAATTTCCCCGTTGACGTTTGTGTTCCTTTATTGTTGAGCTTGAGGTTGAAGGTCTTTTAAAGAACCTTTATTGTTGAGCTTGAGGTTGAAGGTCTTTTAAAGAAGATTTTGTTCTTAAGCTTTAAATGGGTAACATCAGATTCTTGATCTGGATTTCAGTAGGCTGCATCAAGGCAAATCCCCTTCTTCACGGCAGATTTGTCGAGTAGGCTCTAAACATGCTGCGTAAGATTTCGAGTTAAGCTTCAAATGAGTTGAAATCAAGACAAGTTGTATGCTTAAATAATATATTTTCTCCAGTGGACTTTAACTGGGCTATTACACATTTCAAGTCTACGCTTAAGATAGGCATTGAGGTAAGTTTTCTTTTTCTTATATCATATTTTTCCGAGTGACCTTCAAGTGCACTACATCAGAGTTTTTCAGTTAAACTTTAAATGAGCTTTAAATCGAATAAGAATTCTGTTGTGCGAATCTTGACAACAAATAAATATAATATGCTATGCTTCTTATTTCGGCACCCCACTCTTGGGTAACTAAGAAACCAAATCAAAGGGAAAGTTGAATGAAAGTAGAAAAAGTCATTCATTATGGGCAGCTATACCTATTTTCTTGCCGCAGTCCGGACCCTGAATGATGTGCTAAGGAAACTAGTTTTCTACTTGCTCAACATCTCTCTACATGCAAGGAGTTAACATAAAGGTAGCTTATGGGAAGCCATGAAAAGATTCTCTTAAAAGCTAGGTTATGGACTCTTGGGAGGAGACAATAACATAAGAGTAGTTAGTTTGGCTTTTGACCAATAATGTTTATATATGCACGTATTCAGCTTGCCATTAAGTCAATGACAGTAACATAAAAGTGTTTTTGAAGCTGAAAGCTCAATTTTTAAGTACTTCCATTAAATTTTAGCTTTTGTTTATCAAACTTCATTGTAAACCAGTTTAAAATGAAGGGAAAAGCAAGGACGGATGAGAAAATTCTATTTGACTCGCTTTGAACTCGGGCATTGCATCTATGGTTTTAAAGCAGAGAGAGCATCTGGTTCTTTATCTTCATAGTTATGTACATTTCTTTGAGATTTGATGCTTAAAGGGATTGTAAATTATTGCTCTGAGAATGCTTTTCTTTTGAAGTGAACTAGTCATTGTGATGATTCCTTGAATCTTATATCTGAGTTTCTGCATGCACTTTGTCAACCAACCCCCCCCCCCAAAAAAATTTTTTTTTTTTTCATTTTGCATTGATTGAATTCAAAGCTCTAGCTAGTGGTGGTCCATGATTAAGACTTTGATTTCTCTATTGATTTTAGCAACCACAGCCTGTCATTCGTTGGACCACTTTATATATAAATTGCTATTGAATTATAGATGTTTCCCACACTACACACCCGAGGTATGGACACATAGAGATGGAGATAGGAAGATGATTTTTCATGAGGTGCTAGAAAACATAGTATCTTCATTAATTAAGCGGAAAAAGAAAATTACAAAAGAGGAGAAATTTCAAAAGCTTCATGTTAGAACAACAACATGCACCATACGATAAAGCTAGAAACCCTTAAATTCTTCCACTGCATGCAGCTTTCATGACATGCTTGTGAAAAAAGGCAGACCTTCAAGCCATGATTAACTTAATAGCCTACATTGCACCACCTGAAAAGCACAAGGGGCAAAAAATCAATTTAAGATTCAGAGCTAAATATTGCATACAACTCAACTCAAAGATATTAAGTTATGATTTGTAGTATATGAGGATTAGCTTCTTACTGTATTCCCTTGGTGTTTTGCATTTGTAGCACTCCATCCTGCTAGCATAATTGTGAACTCCACATCCCATTCTGCTTAACAAATTAAGATGCATACATATTACTTTTAATTGATGGTAGTCATTTCTGATTTAAAAACCCAGACATAAATGATTCTAAATGTACATCCATTTAATTAATCATGCATGTGTTATCATCATCATAATCATTTGAGACAATGCTACCCAATGAGAATATGAATGCAACAGTTAATGTGCCATCTTGAAACAATGCAGACTGGTATCTGGCCTTGTTAATTATTTAGGAATTTAGGAGTATGAACTCTACAATTATTGGATTTGTATACAATATATCATATAACAATTAGTCTAGGCATGCATAATTTCTCGAAATAAAATGCCATTGTGATTCACCTATTGCAAATCCAGTCACCCGATTTCCATCCAGGGGGGACACTGCCATCAGTTCCATAAGCCATCATGTTAGCACAAGCATCATCATTCTTCGCAGCCCCACACCTATAGCAGTTTGATCGGCTGGCATAATTGTGAGCTCCACAGTTCATGGCGGTGCAATACCAGTCTCCGGCTAGGACCTCTGTCCTGTTACACAAGTAGGTTGATACATCAGGGCCCCCATACTTCGGGTACCCACAACGCTGGCATGCTTCTCGCTTCTTGAAATTCTGGTGTTGGCATGCAGCACACATCCAATCTCCTCCTGACCAGCTCATTTTTTTATCCTGACATATGACACATGCAAATTTGAACATATTAGGCAGCAGTTAATAAACAACTAATCACTTTCAATATGTGCTTGTACTCTTATATATGAAACTTTGCAGCAGGCTACTTCCACCAATTCAAGAAAAATTTCTTTAAATCATACTCTTGGTATCAGAGCTCTTCTAACTATGAGCATAAACAATTAAACAAACCATGACTAGCTGTTTGATATACAACTGGCTGAATTTTCAGTAGAAAATTAACAAAGCACGGAATGGAGAAGCTCACCTTAATTCAGAAAGGCTTTGAAACAAAAATCTAGTGCTGATGAGCAGTAGCTGTTTGTAACAAATGGTCAATGCAGTTGGTATTTTGATGTTTGGGTGGGGGCGCTATATATACTTGCCAAGGCCTCATGTGTGGAGCCATGGATGGTGCTCTATCATTTTTATAACTTTTTCAGAAGGTTCTTTTTTTTTTTTTAATGTTGTAATACACAAGTGGAAATATTTCTGAGAGATTTAGATAAACCTCTTCTTTTCTGCTGTTTCTTTTACTGTTCTTTGGGAAGAACAGGCTTGTAAAGAGGAGAAATAGTAAGCCTATGAACATACATTTTTCCTACAAAATTCCAAACTTACCCTCTCTTTATATGATTCCCTTCAGCATTATTGCAAAAGAAAATACTTTGAAGTATTCTCCATATCTATTTCCAGTAAGGTGGGTGGTATTGGGGAAGATGTTATTTGAAAGCTGGCTAGCTGCTACAACATTTTCCCTCCTATCTCTTAGTAGGATCGCTCCCACGTGCAAAAGTAGGCGTGGATGCCCCTGTTTGTGCATACGTCGTACGCATACGTGGAACTGTCCAACTTGCAAATGCACTCTCCTGGAGGAGGTTTATGTAGTCCCGGTGCACATGGGACAGTAAAAAAGCTCAAATAACTCTGAAACATTTCACTTGGAATCAATTCCTTATAATGCACAACCATTGCCAAATTCTTTTCTTTCCTTGTTTCGATTCCTTTTCTGCAATAATTCAAAAGCTATTTGAAGATTCATATCGCTTTGCTCTCCATCTCCCATTTGTTAATGTGTGTATGCACGTCTATATTCCAATGTGACTTGACCAAAGCCTCTTTGCTCGTGATTGAATTCTTAAAAACATGTGTGCATAAACCACAGACTTAAAATTTTCTCTGGCTCCTGCCAAATGTGGACACGTCAGGTTCAAAGTTTAACAGTCAAATGGCAGGCAAAATTGTAATCAACTTCCATTTAAGGTTTTACTAAAAAGCGAATGTTCTCAGTTGTTTAACTGGAATAATAAGATTGCGGCGGCTTGACGCTGTCAAGAATGGGCTTGAGAACCTGGTAGGCTAGTTATCTGAAAAGTGGTACATTGCAGGTGGGCTCCTTTTGAACAATACTGAATAATTTTGCAATACTGTAAACAAAGATTGAATGCAAGAATCATATTCTTTCTTACCTATAAAATAGTGTTAACATATATTTTCTTGCTTGTCAGCACTCATCTATAGGCATGCCAATTGCCAAAGGCATTGAACAAGACTCTGTTCATAAGCATGCATATTGGCATACATGTCTCATCGGCTTAAATCAATTCTTCCTGCACCATGCCTTGCTAGTTGACAGTGGCCTGATTGGTCACCTCTTTTAGTTTAGCCCCTTCTGTGAACATGACACCGAATATTATTATATTTTATTAGCTCCTAAGTAAGTAAAAAGTTATTGTGGTAAAGTACCCATTAATTTTTCTGCTCCATCTCTCCAATGTGGGCACAGCAGGAAATAAAGGTAAGAATAGCATATTATTTTTTTTGCAATTGCTAGTAGTAACTTCCTTCAGAATATACTCAATTAGGGCTTCTTCACAAAATAAAACCATGAGAGGACCTTCTGACTATGGGATGTAGGGTCACTTTTGCTGACATGGCAGACATATTCAACGCCACGTTGGCATAGATGCTTGCGTGTTGACCTAGGGTTCGATAAGGAGGAATCCTAATCACCATTATTGTACCAGACACGGTGCATATTCCACAACACATAAAAAAAACCTTAGACAATGCATCAACTTCTTTATTCTCAATTTGTGATGGTTTTTTTAAATGGGGCCATCTCTCCTCAATAATACTTGCAGAATCCACATCCATAAGGGGATTACCCATGAAAATAGCCGTTGCTTTTGAATTTTTGAATATTCTCCCCTTCCTGCCACATGATTGAACACGGGCACTTAAAACCTTATTATACAGTCATCATTGTCGGCTTGTCGCATCATCTTGCACATTTCAGATGCCTTAACAGATATTTTAGCTGTTAATTTTATCATACTCAGCTCACCCATCAAACTTGATTGGAGAATGACTAAGAACAACTAAAGCCACTTTATAAACTTTACATAGCAATTTTGGATTGGTCGGTGCCTCTTCTATGGGTGAAAGATATTATCATCATAAAAGCTTCTGAAACTTGGTATTCTCTTTTTTTTTCTTTCTTTTTGCTATTATCCTAATGACCATGAAAGCAAGAAAATAACTGGTGCATCTTTTAAAATGGTCAATGATTGGACCAAAATGTCAATCCATCTAGTGCTATAAAGAATTGGGATTTATTTTCTTTTGTTTTTAACCCGATATAACAAAATGCTCTCTGGATAAGGCTGCTTTCTTTAATTCCAATGATAAAAGCTTCATCAGGACAGCATTTGCTTGTTGGAAAAATAGAATAATAAGTTGCTATTTGAAAGCATAATTTTGATTGGGATTTATTTAGTGTAAGTAGAAGGTTAAGGATGATTTGAAACTTTCTATATCAATACTTTAAAATGATGTATTTATAGAGATAAATGAGAAATCGATGCTTAACGCACACCTGCTGACTGCATTGAATAAAAGTAAGAGTTATAGAGATTGTAACGGCTAGTTAAATTTGGAACTCATTATGCAATCAATTTCAGAATTTATTATTTATAATTATTAATTAAATTCAGAATTTATTCTAAAATTGTAACGGTCAATTAAACTTGGATTTTAGTATGAATTAAATCTAGAATTTAATGCGTAGTTAATGAGATTATGGTTATACTTTGAATTAAATTCAAGGTTAAATAAAATGTTTAATAAGCAGTACTTACACCTTTAATTAGAAATTAAAAGCAGTGATTACAAGTGCATTTGATAAGAAATTAAATGCCTTAGCTACAGAATTTATAATATTCAAATTTATGGACAAAAATGTCCCTCATTGAATTCTATAAATTGACATTTTTCTTCATTTCAAAGAAGTGACAAGGAGAGCAAGAGACATACTAAATGTCCAAAAAAAAATAACAGATGGAAGAATAGAATATGATAATCTTTAATTCCTCATTTATCATCTATTTTGATATAGTTTAGACACAATAGAAGTTCGTTATAGAATGCTTGGTGTTGCACTAGAGGTATCTATTACCATTATATGCTAGAAAATAGATGTCGTTTGAATCCTAAAGCACCCAGAGTAAAAGGCCAATTTATTTTAAGGAAACTATGGTATCACACAAGCCTTGGTTTACACTCTATTCTTTTGTCTTATTTTATGTTATTATTTTGTCACAATAATTTATGTAAAGTCCTAATTTGTGATTTGTAATTTCAAAATATATTCCTCCTATATCGTGTATATCATGTATTTTCCCAATAGTGTTAAGTGAATAATATCAGTGTCTCGAATAAGGATGTAATATATTTGTTGAACTAAGATTATATTTCTTTATTCTAATCCCCCAAGATTATACTCCACACGTTGATCTTTGTATCAAGAATGATTAACAAACCGAATCAAAAACTAGGGATGGCATATTTTTTTGGACACGGTCTGAATCTGGACAAACTTGGATTATCTGGGTCAGATTTAACCCTTACTAGAGACATTAATAATGCATATCCAGATTCATTTTTTAAAATTCGGACGTATCCAGGTTCAATTATGGGTTCGGCCCAACTCAGATTTCTAAAACCCGAACCCAAATTATAGTGATTTATAATTAATTAATTAATTATTTTATTATTATTAAATATAAATATAAAAGCAAAAAGTTTTTTTTTTTGGGGGAGCACAGTAAACACTAAAGCCTCACAGAGCCGCTACCTCTATTTTCCTTATAAAGCCTTACACCATGCACAACCTCTCTATCTTCCTCATCCTTAACATCAATTCAATATTTCATGATTTCATTTTCATCAATACATCATCAGTTTAAATCATCATCATTTCATCATCTATCATCATCAAAAGTACCAATCAGGCTGTGCCGCCGTCAAATTCGATCTCATCTCTCGCCAAATATCAAGCTTTGCTAGTAGCTGCTAACACTGTCTCATTAACGCTCTCATTTCTCATTAGACTTAACCACTCATTGCCACTTTGGTTGCCACCTAATCAATCAAAATACTTTTTTTTTCTTTTTTCTGCTTTTCTTTTTATCTTTTGGTTAATTTTTGGTAATTAAAATTTTTGATGTTGTGAATAGCCAAAAGCAACATGTTAACACTAACATCGATATAATTGTAAAATCTATTCTTGAAGCAAGCAAATTTAATTGAGATCCCATGAATTTGCTCTGTTTTTTACTGTTTCTATAAATTCAAAAAAGCTAAAAGTGTCTTACATAAAGACTTTATTGCTCTGGCCTTCAGCCAACTATCTGGGTTCAAAACCCGCAATCTGGATATCCAAATTTTTTTGGATTAAGCCCAGAAAGATGCAGTGTTTAAAAATCTGGGTTTTTATCTAGGCCTAGTAAGATAAATTGCCATTCGGGTCTAGAACTGGAAAGGCCAAACCCAGACCCGAACCTGAATTTTGTCATCCTTATTATAAATATAAACGAAATAAATTTTCAGAAAATAAGAGTAAGAAAAGTAAATAGATGGGTTATAGAGGTTCAGCTATAGTGCCCACATCTTCTCGAGAAACAGAGCAATGACTTTTTTATTGACTTAGATCAGATTACAAGCTTAATAAGAATGTTACAATGAACCAATTAAAATGAATCACAGCCTCTAAAACCTTATATACAGTTCTAGAATGATCTCATGATTTGGATAAAAGGCTAGCTTTCCCCCTTTTTTTAACCGTCATCAACAACTTTCATCATGTGCATGACATATGAAAAATATAAGTGAGCGAAACAACAACCGTCTCTGCTGTTTTGAGCTTCTTATGGTTATAAGTAATGCATGTGATATACAAATGCTTAACTAGCTTTATTTGTATGACATGGACTGGATGTCATACACTCAGTTAAAGCTCATAACTAACGAGTCGTTCCACACCTATTACATCAACCGAAAATGTCATTCATATTAGAACTTTGATTCTAGTTCATTTTACAACAATCTCCATCTTGAACCTGAATCTAAGCAACCTCATAGCTTCTTTTTCTCATTCATTTGTATCTTTATCTTCTACATATATCAGTTAAGTATAAGCAATACTCAAACTTAGCATTAGGAGTTGATTTGGAGAACACATCAGCTATGTTATCACCAGTATGAACCTTAACTAATTTGACAATGCTTTTAGAGACTTCAAGCATGATGAAATGGAGCTTAATGTCAATATGTTCAGTCTTCTCATGATAAACTTCATTCTTACACAGACAAATTGTACTTTGACTATCACAAAATATTATTATTGATGGCTGATAATACCTTAATTTATTTAGTATGCCTTTTAACCATATAGCTTCTTTAAGGGCCTCTACAGCAGCTATATACTCAACCACTGTAGTTGATAAGGCTAGCACACTTTGAATATGGCTTTCTAACTAATTGTACAGTTGTTGACTGTGAATAATTAACCAATAAGAGATCTTCTGTTATCCAGATCTTTTACATAATCTAAGTCAAAATAACCCACAACCAAGTTGTTACTTTGCCTCTCACACTATACATCAAACCATAGCTTGGAGTTCCCCTTAGATACCCGAGTATCCACTTTACAGCTCTCCAATGTTCTTTACTAGAATTTACCGTAAATCTATTGATCACATTAACAGTATATAAAAGATTTGATCTTGTTAACACCATGCATACATTAGGCAACCAATTGAACTGCCATATAGAACTTTTGACATTTTAGATAGTTCAAGATCAATGCTTGGACATTGGCTGGTTGATAATCTGAAATGTGCAGGAAATTGTGCATTTACTAGTTTATAGTTCAACATCACATATTTCTCCATGAATTTGATGAAAAATGTATCTTAAGAAAGAAATATTAGGAATAAGCGCTTGTCATTGAGCTAAAAGCTAAAGTTGACAGCCAAGGTGCAATTTTATTTCCTTATACAATGGAAGCGTAGAGCCACACACTAAGCTGTGGATGGACATGAGGGGCTACACACATTTGTAATTGTGCCAACGGGCCGAGCAATTACGCCCTAGGTAACCTTACTGCCACCTCAATAGAATTACACAGAAGAATGTTACACCTACAAGTGCACAGAAGAATTGTTGGGGTCCTATAACTTCAACAAAAAATGGAGTCATTGCTATTCTATTCTTGATTAACTCCATTTCCAATATCCTTTTAGTTGAACCCAATGCCAAACTCATTCTTCAGCTGTTGCTTTAGTAGATGTATCTAATTCATACTTTTACACACTAAAAGTATATAATCAATATATAAAATGAAATAGATCATATCCTCATTTTTTTTTTTACCTTTTTGAAATAAACACAACAGTCAAAATTGCATCTGTGAAAATTCAACTTCTGCATATAACTGTCAAACTTTAAATATCGCAACCTAGGTAACTGTTTGAGGCCATAAAGAGATCTTTTCAGCAAGCATACCCAATTTGGATTTGTAGGATTAATAAAGCCCCCAGGTAGTGACATTACAATCTCCTATTAAAGATCATTATGCAAGAAAGTTGTTTCTACATCTATCTGTTCAAGATGCATGTCATATGCAACAGTCGGTAACAAGATAATTCTAATTGATGTGCGTCTAACTGCTGGAGAAAAGACTTTTGTAAAGTTAACCCCTTCCTTTTATGTGAATCTTTTTTCAACCAATCTGGCTTTAGATCTCTTTGGTTCAACATCAGGAAAACTTTTTTAATCTTGAAAATCCACTTGCAGCCTACAACCTTGCTCCTTTTTGGTTTCTAAACTAGTTCATAAATCACCACTCTTGCGAAGAGATTCCATCTTATCCTGCATGGCTTTGATCTAGTGAGTTGGATATTGACTTGAAATACCTTATTCATGAATCTTTGGTTCTTCTTGATTTAACTCTTGTGTTGTTGTCAAAGTATGTGCTATTAAATCAACATATCTAAGTCTCTTAGTTGCTTTTACTTTACTCTTCTATCTATCCTTTGTGAGTTAATATTCTTCTGTAGGAATTTAACCCACTGATTGATTGGCAGCCTCATTTGTTTCATCATTCTCTTCATTATGATTTTTGTTTTACTCATCCTTAGGCTTAAATAGCTCCATCTCAAAATAAGATTCATCAGGCTTTAGAATCTACAGTATATCAGCATGTGCAATAGCTTGATTTCTCTGTATTTCAGTTTCATTGAAGACCACATCCATGTTTATTATACATTTTAGAGGCTTAAAATCAATATACTAAAGCTTGCAACCTTTAACCGTATTTAGATACATCAAAAATGCACATTTCAAGACTCTAGGGTTCAAGTTTGCCCTATTTTATGTATGCATAAGCAGAACATCTAAAGATTCTCAAATTTAATTAGTCTGCCAGCTTCCCTAACCATATCTCATAAGGTGTTTTAAAATTAAGAGCAGTTGAAAGACTTCTATTTACTAGATAACAAGCTATGTTTAAGGTTGTAGCCCGCAATGACTTAGGCAACTTAGAATGAAACAACACTTATCTGATCCTCTCCATTAGAGTTTTATTCATTCTTTCTACCAAGCCATTTTACTGAGAATTATGCTTGACTGTTTTATATTTAACATAATTACCTATTATAGAATTCTAGACCATTATCAGTCCTAAGTCCCCTGAATTTTTTATTAGTTTAAGTTTGAATCAAGGCTTCCGAATTCTTTAATCTATTAAATGCTTGTTCTTTGCTCCTTAAAAAGTAAACCCAGACCATCTTAGAAAAATCATCAATAATATAGGAAGTAATAAGCTCCATCTAAAGACTCTTTCTGTAAAGGTCTTTACAGATCAAAGTATATATAATCTAAAATGCCTTTAGTTGAATGCATTGTCATTTTGAATTTAGTTCTTGAGGACTTCCCTAGGAGAAAATCCTTACAAAATCCTACAGCATTTCTCTTATCACCTTGTAAAGCTCTTTATTTTTCTAGTTTTTTCAACTCCATTTCACTTATGTGTCCCAGCTTCAAATGCCACAATAATATTTTGCATTGAATGTCATGTTTACCAACAATAACATCACCAAATATGACTGTACGTTGTAGTATATGCAAGCCATTTATCATGTTACCCTTCACCAATACTATAGACCCTTTAATGATCTTTAAGGTGCTAGCTTCAACTCTAATACTACAGCTATCCTTATCTAGCATACTTAGAGAAATTAGATTTCTTTTAAGCTCATATACATGTCTTATATTAACTAGTTCTCTAACTAAGCTATCAAACATTTTTAGCCTTGTGGAGCCTATTCTAGTAATCTTACAGGATGCATTATTACCCATCATGACTTACAGCCATCATAACACTAATAACTAGTGAATAGACGTTTATTTAAGCATATATGGTAAGCGCAGCCAGGGTTAAAAACCCATTAACCTTTGGTTATAAAAGGTCATAAGAACTCCGACAGAGGTATATTTTTTGTCTGGTCCATCAGAAATAACAGCAACATCATTATTTCTGTGTTTTGAATCCTTAAACTTGTTCTTTTTCTCAGGGCAGTCTCTTTTGAAGTGTACTTCTTTATCGTACTGAAAATACTTCAGAATCTTATTCTTGAACTTGAATCTTTCTTTCTTTTTTCTTTTCTGACCATCCCCTTTTTCAGATCTTCCCCTTACACTTAGTCCCTCACTATCCCTGGTTTCTGATTTCTCAGAGCTTTCTTTTATACTCAAAGCTTCTTTAAACATCTTGCATTGTCAAAGGCTGTCTTCCCTATAGTAAAGTGTTAACAAAGTGCTCATAAGAGGATGACAATGAAGATAACAAGATAATTGTTTTATCCTCATCTCTATGTTCATGTTTATGTCTTCAAAATAAAAAATGATCTTATTGAAAGCATCAACATGAGCAAATAATGAACTGTCTTTTTCAATTTAGAGGGTGTAGAGTCTTTGTTTTGTACTCAATCTCTCAATAAGAGATTTTTTTTTTATGTATAAGTCCTCAAATTTCTTCCAAAGACCTGCAATTGTAGTCAGATCTCCCATCTCTCTCAGTACTCCATCACCAAGACTTAGGATTATGGTGTTGTGTGCTTTGTCCATGGCATCTTACATATTCTTATGTTTGATCTTGTTGATTTTCTTTGAGCTTTGTGCATCCCTAATGACCTTTTTAATTCCCTGATGAACTAATAATGCCCTCATCTCAAGTCTCCAAAGATAAAAATCATTTTCCCCAATGAATTTCTCCACATCCAGCTTCTGTGTTACCATTCTCAATACAAGAATCAAAAATTAATGTGAGCTCTGTTAACAATTTGTTGAAGTAAGATTACATTTCTTTAATTTAATCCCCTAGAATTACACTCCACTCACTGATCTTTATATGAAGAATGATTAACAAACCAAATCAGAAACACAAACGAAACAAATTGTTAGCGAAGAACAGTAAGAAAACTGAATAGAAAATGTTATAAAGGTTCAGTTATGGTGGATTACATCCTTTCGAGAAATAGAGCAATGGCTTCTTTATTAACTCAAATCATATTACAAGTTTAATGAGAATGTTAAAATGAACCAATCAAAAGGCCAGCTTGCGTTTTGGGTTTGCTAGAACAAACCCAAAATTTTCCCACCTTTTTTAATTGTCACCAACAGTTTTCATCAGTGCATGACATGTGAAAAATATAAGTGAGTGAAACGATCTCTGTCATTTTGAGCTTCTTATGGTTATAAGTGATGCATGTGATCACACATGCTTAACTAGCTTTATTTGTATGACATGAACTGGATGTTATAGCTCGATTAAAGCTCACAACCAACAAGTATTTCCACACTTATTGAATCAATCGACAGTGTCATTCACGCTAGAACTTTGATTCCGGTTCATTCTGCAACAATATTTATTTCATTTATTTGCAAATATCTAAATACTAAGATAACAATCTTTAAAACATTTACCTATAACACAAAATAGTTTAGACCAGTAGCTTGTAACTCATTTACGACTTCGTAACAGAAAAAATCAAATTTTGGTTTGCTTTCAAAGTGCTCTTTACATAGTATGATAAATTCTCAGGCGCTCCTAATATATACAACCTATTGAGTTATATTTTTATTAGCGCATACATTTCAACTAATTACGTAAAAATAAGTATTTGTATGACAAAAATCCAACAAGTGGACGAGTATGCAGCAAGAGCCCTAAGATTTTTTTTCCGTTCATAATTTCTATTGTTTTGAGCCTTTTAATAAACCAAAAAAGACACCTTGCATTAGTCATTATAACATAGGACATTAGAAAAACTCCTCTAGGTTTTCTTCGTTACGTCTTAACTTTTAAATCATCAAGATTTTCTTTAAGCGGGGTTAACAGAATGGCCCAAGTATTTCTCTCCAGAGAATTATAACAAAACGCCCAACATTTTATTGCTTCAATTGAATGTTTTACAAATAGTTTTGTTTATTGCTAATATTTAACCGTTAAAAATCTGTCCTATTTTCCCTCCAAAATGCAGAAAAATACAGGACACTTAGCAGCATTGACTTTTCAAAATTGTTCAAAACTGTCACATTTCCAAGTCCCAACCAATCAGGCAATCATATCCGTATGGGTTCGATAGGTTTGATGGCACCAATCAACTAACCGTTGTAAAACATGTTAAATCAATTAGTAATCCATCGGCAGATATTTTTGGCGGGTGATGCAAGGCATTAACTGCCAGCCAACTATATTTCAAAATTCGTCATATCCTTATCCTTCTCTTCATCAATCTTCTATCGCCTTGGAACAACTATGGCGCTGCCTCCATCTTCACTTACTCTTTCACCTTCCATTCTCCATTTCCCTTCCTCTTCAGACCCTCCATACAAGCTTCTCCAAAACCAACCGTCTCTGGCTCTCCTCTCTAAATGCACGAACATGCAAAATATCAAACAAGTCCATTCCCAGATCATCAAAACCGGTCTCCACAATACCCAGTTCGGGCTAAGCAAGCTCATCGAGATTTGCGCTGTTTCTCCTTTTGGAGATCTTTCTTATGCCCTTTTAGTATTTGAAACAATTCGAGAACCCAATCAAGTGATTTGGAATAATATAATCCGGGGACATTCATTGAGCTCATCGCCTGTTGTAGCTATAAAGTTCTATGTTCGCATGATTTTATCTGGGTTTGTGCCAAATACTTATACATTTCCTTTTATCTTGAAATCTTGTGCAAAAATTTCGGCTATAAGTGAAGGGAAACAGATACATGCCCATGTTTTGAAGCTAGGACTTGAGTCTGATGCATTTGTGCATACTTCACTTATTAACATGTATGCACAAAATGGTGAGTTGGACAGTGCTAGATTAGTTTTCAATAAGAGTAGTCTTCGCGATGCTGTTTCATATACGGCTTTGATCACTGGTTATGCTTCAAGGGGTTGTTTGGAAGATGCTAGGCAGCTGTTTGATGAAATGCCCGTTAGAGATGTGGTTTCTTGGAATGCTATGATTGCTGGCTATGCTCAAAGTGGTCGATATGAAGAGGCATTGGCAATCTTTCAAGAGATTCGAGAAGAAAACTTTGTGCCTAACCAGAGTACAATGGTTACTGTCCTTTCGGCTTGTGCTCATATGGGTTCTCTTGAACTGGGCAACTGGGTTTGTTCTTGGATTGAAGGACATGGACTTGGTAGTAATCTCCATGTTACTAATGCACTAATTGATATGTACTCAAAGTGTGGTGATCTGGTTAAGGCTCGTGACTTGTTTGAGAGTATAGAGAAAAGGGATGTTATTTCATGGAATGTTATGATTGGTGGTTACACTCATACGAGTGACTATAAAGAAGCCTTAATGCTATTTCGACAAATGCTACAATCAAATATAGAGCCTAATGATGTTACATTTTTAAGTGTTCTTCCGGCTTGTGCTTATTTAGGTGCTCTTGATCTGGGAAAATGGATCCATGCTTATATAGACAAGAACGTTCAGAAACTAAACAATGTCTCACTCTGGACGAGTCTTATAGACATGTATGCTAAATGCGGAAATATAAAGGCAGCAGAACAAGTTTTTGATGGTATGGGTTATAAAACCTTGGCTTCTTGGAATGCCATGATATCTGGGTTAGCCATGCATGGGAAAGCAGATAAGGCTCTCAGCCTTTTCTCAAGAATGACCAGTGAAGGACTCCAGCCGGATGATATCACATTTGTTGGTGTCTTATCTGCTTGTAACCATGCTGGTTTGCTTGATATTGGACGCCAATATTTTAACGCAATGATCCAAGATTACAAAATTTCACCAAAACTGCAACACTATGGATGCATGGTGGATCTTTTAGGCCGTGCTGGATTGTTTGATGAAGCAGGGGCTTTACTGAAGACTATGGAAATGAAGCAAGATGCAGCAATTTGGACATCTCTCTTAGGTGCCTGTCGGGTCCATGGGCGTTTAGAGCTGGGTGAATCTGTAGCCAAGCACCTCCTTGAATTGGAGCCAGAAAACCCAGGAGCTTATGTGCTACTATCAAACATATACGCAGGAGCTAGTAGATGGGATGATGTAGCCACAATAAGAACCAGGCTAAATGACAAGGGAATGAAGAAAGTTCCTGGTTGTAGCTCCATTGAAGTGGGCAGCGTTGTCCATGAGTTTCTCGTTGGCGACAAAATACATCCCCAGAGCAAACACATATACGAAATGTTGGATGAAATAGATACACTTTTAGAGAAATCTGGGTTCGTGCCCGATACATCTGAGGTGCTTTACGACATGGATGAAGAGTGGAAAGAAGGGGCTTTGAGTCATCACAGTGAGAAGTTGGCAATTGCCTATGGTTTGATTAGTACAAAACCGGGAACACCAATTAGAATCGTGAAGAACCTTCGTGTTTGTGGGAATTGTCATTCAGCCACCAAGCTAATTTCAAAGATCTTCGACAGGGAAATTATTGCTAGAGATAGAAATCGTTTTCACCATTTCAAAGATGGTAATTGTTCATGCAACGACTATTGGTGAAACTCTTGTCACTCGAATTGTATAATATATACCTGCTCCGTTTTCATTACTCACTGTCTTAAGTTGATCTCTAGGGCGAAAAAAAAATTAAAAAAATAACAAAAAAGGTGCTCGCTCTTGGAATGGAAACCCATCTTTTATTTATACATAGATAACGGATATACATCCTGAATTGGTTCTTGGAATATGATGATAACGCAGTACAACGTAAGCGAACAATTCAAAACCTATGCTTCCATGTTAGAGGCTTGCTGGAAGGAGTTTTTTCGTGCTGTGGCCAGAACAGTCTTGTCAGCCACAATGAAATATGCCGCTCCAGCCACTGCAAATATTGGATCAACAAGTTTCAGTAACAAACACAAATCACAAATGAACTGTACGATGGTGTCAATAATAACAATGAAGATGACAACCTGTTGAGATAATAAGAGCTTGAGCAGTGTGATTGAGGTTGGCTCTAGCCCAAGGAAGCATCCTCACACTAGCGAGCTGCATGGTTAAGGGCAAAAATAAGCAAGAAATGCTGGAACTTAATGATAAAAGCAAAAGATGAAAGAGTTACCGTTGGAATGGCAGTAGCAACGGTAGCAACAACAGCTGCCTTAGCTCCCGCAATTACACCCTCTGTTCATTAATCAAAACAAATAATTAAACAAAAATCATCTTATCATTCTTATCAGTCAGATATTCAAAATGCTTATAAAAAAAAGAAAAAAAGAAAAAAACTATTTTGATATTAAAGTATTCAGGGTAAAAAGAAAAGAGTGCGGGGACCGATGAATCATGATCCATTGGTCCACCACCATTAAAGGGGCCATGCAATCTTTGTATTCTAAAGAAAGAAAAGCCTTTTTTTGAGCATGGAGACTATTATATGCTAAAATCTTTTTCAAATAATTAGGATCTTCTAATCACTATGGCATCAAGAAACTTAACATGTTCAGCTCATGATAGCCTTGATGAAAAAACCCAGTTGCCAAAGAAAATATCAAAAAGCGAATGCTGAACCTATGGGGGGGAAAAAAAAATACCATGAGAGCAACGCTTAGCCATAGCCAGCTTATGGTCAAGTGAAGCCAAGCTGGTCCTCTCTAAAGGAGACTGAGCTACATTCTTTGCCATTGTTTGAGAAAATTAAAATGGAGAATATGTTAATAATGAGCTGAGGAAATTGACGAGGCTGTGTTATGTTAGTTGATCAATTGAAGCTTAGAATGAGGAGACAGTGAGATTTGGTTTGACATTTTATAGGGAAGTTGGTGAGGTGGGTTGGCGAGAAAGAAAGAGCCCTACGTGTAGGGACAGTTGATGGTTTTGTAAGAATACTGAGGTCAGGAGTCGGTTGTTTTCACTTTTCACCTGGGTTTCTGTTAATTTGTCGGTTGATTCATGGGCTGTCCCCCGTATGCCCCTGGTTTTTCAATTTTCAGTGCCACTAGATTTCGTTTTCATGGATAAATTAGTAGGAGCAAAAAGAAAAACGATGCATTTTACTCTTTTCTAAAACATTAAAAAGAAAAAATCCATTGAATTTGATGGAACGCTCGTTTATTTGACGTATGGATACGGGCAAAGTAACTTTTAGCGGTGAATTTTTCATCTTATTTTCAAGTACTGCACACAATCTTCATTTATTACAGAAATCATGAATTCCTTCGACTTTTACTTATTTTCTCTAATTACGCATAGAATAGATGGCCTTGAGATACCGACAATTTGAGCATTAACAATCAGAAATTCACCACAACCTCATTAATTAGCTGTACATTTCAACTAGTCTTATTTAGTTGCCCACTTAAGTTTAAATTTGAAAAAAATAAAGGCTGAGTATATTTATTTAAACTAGATAAAAGTATTTAAACAAAAAATATATTTATTTAAACTAGATAAAAGTATTTAAACAAAAAACCAATTAACTCCAAAAAGCGATGATTCCATTTTTTTTTTTTTTTGTTTGAGAGGAATGTGATTGATTGATCTAAAATATGTTGAAATTTTTAAATACATATATATAGAGGGTATTATTATTTTACGATATAATGTTTTTCAATATATCAGTTTATTATTAAAATTTTCTGATAATTATTTTTTTTACCTAATGTTTTAATTTTTATTATTTTATCACCAAATAGTTAATTCCATTAATAAATTATTGATATCAGAGTGTTATTTTAAAAACTTCAATATATTCAGTATTTCAAGAATTTCGTATGGTGTAATATTTACAATTTTATCTATTAATTCTTTTAGATACATAAAATGATCGATTAATAAAAGTATTATTTCTTTGTATAAAATTAATTTTATATTTTTTAATTTAAAGGATTAAATTTTAATTTCATAGCTCAGGGGTAACATATATTTATTATGAGGCAATGGCTATCTTAGAGATGCTCTAAGGTATAACACAACACAAATCATAACCCCACACATAAAGTGATAAATAATAAAAAACGCGTTAAAATTTTAATCATATAGTTATGAAAGCGTATTCTACCTTAGAGCGGTTTCAATATAGTCGAACACTTATTATGATTTTTGTTCTGTTAACTAAATAAATTGGTAATTAAATGATAAAAATTAAAACATGAAATAAAAAAATAATTGTCTAAATTTTTAATTTTATATGTGTGTGTGTGAGTTCACATCAATCTTTTTCCTTTTCCAAATATCAGTGAAACGGGCAGATATAATAATATATGGAATATATGGCGTTAGAGCTCGAGAAACCACTGGTTTAATGAGGCAGAGGTGACCTAAAACCATGGGTGGGCATTCACGTGACCCGCACTAGTATATGAGATTTGAACGCGTGTCCCAAGCCAACGGGTAGGATCTTTAGGCTGCTTGCTGTTACGGACAGGTGGTGGAAACTGCACATGTCATAATAGATTTTGGTTTTGCTTTAGTTGATGGTTTCTTGTTGAGTTGGTAGCTACTGGATTTTACGTTTTAGTGGAACTGACTGTTGCAGTTTCAGCCCTTTCAACTGTTTGTCTCCTGTACTTGACGTATGTTGCTTTCTAGGCTTCTCGCTGCAACCAGCTGCCCAACTTCGCCAATATTTAAGTGGAGTTTGGCACCAAAAAAATTAAATGAAAGAAAAAAAAATTTCTGGTCTAGTTTTTATATTTTAATTTGAATTTATGTTTAATTCATATATTTTTAAAAATATTTTAAAATATTTTAATGGTTAACTGAAATATAATCTTATCCTTATTTTTTAATTTCTTTTTATAACAACACTCTTATAACAATATTCTTAACGTTATTTAATTTATCTATAAAAAAGTTAATAAACAAAATTAACTAACAAATATCAGTGTGAAATAATTAGTATCTTTGGTGTTGTGTAATAATTTTACTAATAATTATTTTTAAATAAATCAGTATCTGCCAACTTAAAGTAATGTTTAATATCCTTACAACAATCTTACAAATAATTATTTTATAAACAATTAATTTACCTCAGTAATCCTAAAAGTAAAATAATAATAAAAATTTTTATGTGATTTTTAAGATTAATTTAATGAACTATCATTTTTTTTATTAATATCCCCAAAAATGTTGTTGCCAAGTTATTACTATAAAAGGAAAGAAAAAGTGATTGCAGGAGTATAACATATTTAGTAATAGAGGTGTCTTGAGTTTTTCTTTTTTAAAATATACGAATTAAACGGACACTAAATTAAGAATATAAGGACTAAAAGAATATTTACCCGAAGAGAAAATTATACGGTTGTGAAGATGTGTTTTTCCTTAGGTGCTATCATTTAAAATAGAAAACTTCTCCCTTTTGTACATGTATGTTATTTGGGAAATTATCTCTGTACCATCTTTATTTTGTCATATGTACATTTAACCACTACATAATTTTGACATGTTCTTTGCACTACCTTTATTCTTAAACTTAGATCAATCAACCACTTTGACACTAGGAATTTAAATAAAATGATCATTTTATCCCTAAATGAATTAAAGATCATTTTATCCTATAAATTTTTTAAAAAAAATTAATTACCATATATCTGTTGATAAAATATTATTAAAAATTTGGGTGTGTGAGTGTCATTTAACTAATTGATAAAATATTATTCTTTTTTTAATTTGTTTGACCTAAAAAATGTGTAATACTCATTCCAAACACTTTTTTTTTTTACAATCACAATTTATCACCAAAATAATAATAGTCTAAACCAACTTTGAATAAAAAAATTATAATTTAAAAAATATAAATATGAAAATTAACATATTGGATTTTGAGATTTATTTATTTTATTAAATTAAGGGGTACTCTTATAATTATATTTTTTTATTTTTAAAAATTTTATAGGATAAAATGATCTTTTAATTTATTTAGGGGTAAAACAATCATTTTAGTTAAATTCCTAGGCTTCGTTTACTTCAACTTTTCAAGTAGAGCTTATTTAAGTAGAACTTTTATTAGTAGAGTTCTTACAAATAAAGTTTCTGTCTAAAAATTTTAATTGTTTGATTGTTAATATGCTTTTATTAAAAATTCATAAAATTACCTAAATATGTAAGTTTTTTAAAATTATGTTATAAAAAGAATAAAATAAGATTGCCAAATACGTAAGGGATTTAAATATTTTAACATTTACAAAAACTTTTCAACCTCTACTCTTAAAAGCTCAAAATATAAGATTTTGCTAGTAGAGGCAAAATAACTTATTTAATCTTCAAAAGCTCTATTAAAAAAAAGAAGCAAACAACAACAAAAATTATGATAAGAGCTTATGAAATTAAATAAGTACTTATGACCATTAGATAAGTTATACTAAGTGTCTGTTTGGTATGACTTATCTAATGACCATAAGTACTTATTTAATCTCATAAGCTCTTATCATAATTTTTATTATTATTTGGTTGTCTTTTTAGTAGAGATTTTAGAGTTTAAATAAGCTAGTTTGTCTCTACTAGCAAAAACTTAAATTTTGGGCTTTTGGGAGTAGAGGTTAAAATTTTTTTTAAATGTTAAAATATCCTCTAATTATTTGACAATTTAATTTTATTCTTTTCATAACATAACTTAAAAAAACTTGCCTATTAAAATAATTTTATAGATTTTTAATAAAAACTCTTATTGGCAACAAAACAACTAAATTTTTTTAGATAAAAACTCTATTTGTAAAAGCTTTACTTAAATAAGCTGTACTTGCTCTACTTGAAAAACTGTACCAAACGGAGTGTCAAAGTATTTAATTGATTTAAGTTTAAAAACAAAGGTGATGCAGAGAATGTATAAAAATTTTGTGGTGGTTAGATGTACATATAAAAAATAGAGGCGATGTACATATATTTTCTCTTGTTATTTTGAAACAAACTGTTGTAATTATGAAGAAACTCCAATGCTTAATTTGTTGAGGTTTTGGGGCCCCAACAATTCTTCTGTGTGCTTGTAGGTGTAATATCTTTCTATGTAATTCCATTGAGGTGACAGTAAGGTTACCTAGGGCGTAACTGGCCGGCCCGTTGATACAATTACAAATGTGTTCAGCCCCTCATGTCCATCTGCCGCTTAGTGTGAGACTCTGCGCTTCTATGGTATAAGAAAATAAAATTGCACCTTGACTATCAGCTTAAACTTTTAGCCCAATGGTAAGCTCTTGATCCTAACATAATTGAGATTTGAATATTTGTTTGAGTATAGTGAATTTGGAGAGAATTTTATTGGGGTATATATATTTCAAGATAAATGAATATTCTTAACTTTTGATCCATCACTTTCATGATGAAAAACTTATAATATCTTTATTATTTTTATCAAAATTATTATTTACAATTCATGTTAATTATGTACACTTGATTAACTTTTAATACATGCTTATGATATTTTTCTTAATAGTTGTAACTTAAATTAAAAGTACAGTATCTCATTACTACACATGACCTTAATTTAAAACGTAGTTGGGATTGATGAATTGTGACCTAATTAGATCACAATTGTTGTGGATTGAAACACTAATGTCAAATTTATGTAGAGAGGGTGACAGAGGAAAGATTAGTTCCCATGCACGTAAGAGTCGGTGTTCCCAGAGTCAAGCTGAATCCTGCAGCTGCAAACATAGCTCTAACTAAAATTACAGCTGTATTTTTAGCATAAAAATTGCTAGCATTACGTAAATCAAGCAGCTAGCTCTATCTCAGGATTTTGATGTCACTCCTTGACCACATCATTTAGAATCCAAGTCTAGTATTTTATGGAGGAACTCTAGGGTGAAGCTTTTGGTTAATAAAAAAAAACGTAAGAGTAGGAGAGCAACCAAAGCCTAATTAACCCGTCAGAAACAATTATCTACAAATATACTTAGAAGCACTATTCAAGTGTTCATGGATAAATTGTTGAACCCATCTTCTTTTGGTTTCTTTTTGGGGTTGGTGGGATGGAAATTAGAGCTAATAAAGCAAAAGCGTGCTTGCATCATGATGACTTAAAACCAGGCAGCCTCATATAAGAAATTAAAGAGCATAAAGCCTGCAAGCCCTTTCTTAGATCCTTCTGACTTTTGCCTCTTTCGGATTCCCCATACACAAGTTCAATATAAAATACAAAATGTTAAGCGACCAAATTCATGAGTTAAGATCTCTTGGAAAAAAAAAAGGGAAAGAAAAAGCTAGTAATCTAGAAGAAAGTTAAAGAAACATTCCCAAAATCAGAATATTTACCAATTCAATTCGATCATCTACATTTAAAGAAAAATAATAATAGAGTACATATTTTACTTAGAATGCGGATGGAGCAAAATAATATATACACAGATTTTATTGCTTGGAACATAGATGGAGAATCCTGTCACTCTCTCCATGCAGCTGCAGAACCAAGTGGGGTGTTGAATGAAGAAACTCGCGTGCTACTGCAAGCTGATGCTTAAACGGTCCCAGTCAAAATATCCATCAATGGCTTTGACAATTTGGTCTTCTCTCCAAAAACCCATTTCATCATACTGTATTGACCCTTTTTTTTTTCATTCCGCTTTACTTATCTTACATTATCGTGTAAGATTCATAATTCTTCCACAACCATTGGATTTTCATCCAACGGTTATAGAAATAATATAATTTTATTATCTTATATTTCCATAACCGTTGAATTTTCATCAAACAGCTGTAGAAAAATCATGTATCTTACATCATTATATAAGATCACAACCTCGTTTTCATTTTTAATAATTACTATTACTTAACTCCCTATTATTTGCAAAAAGTAAATTAGATTTTTTAAAACCGTATTATATAATAACCCCTTATTTCTAGATTTCATTATATAAGTCCTTTAATTGATCTTGTTGAGTGTTGACCGTCAATACTTTAAATTATAAATAAAGAAATTTTTAAACTTATTTAAAAGATGAAAGATAAATCATTAACAACCATACACAATGACGAGAATTGGCATCACACAATAAATTGACACAAGGCCAAATTTTTTAATACCGGCAATTCATCTTAAGAACTTAGGTTCTAAGGTTGAGAGAATAAATCAATATACCAGTGATATCTATAATTATTTGTTGGTGCCAATTAATTTCATTGATAAAAATTTTTAAATGAAAATAAGAGTTTGGAATTCAAACTTCGCTCCTATGAGTGAAAGAAAATTCAGTCATCACTAAGTTATAACTATATATATATATAAAAGAGATAATTATTTTAAATCAAAATATCAACATTGTTCCTAGAATATAGGTTCTTAATAGTTGAAGGTATGAAGGCACTTTAAAGAAGGAATCTACAACTACGAAGGACTACGGAGATGGTTTCTTGAAACCTGAAGGTTTTGTTGCATGTTTTACCAACAACAGGGACCTAGGTAGCAAATACTCTTTTTTAGTTAGACCGTTGACTGAATGACCTCCAAAGTTTGACTCAAACCATCAATTTTTTTTTTTTTTTTGATAGGGACTCAAACCATCAATTTAGTAATAATAAATGTAACCAATGTGACAATTTCCTTGATTATGGTATTACACACCTAATAATTATGCAATTCCTTTCAGAGTGGTCCAGACATATTACCATCATAGCTATTTGTACGTAACCACACAATTTTTAATCCAATTTTCAATTAGTAGTAGGCAAAGGCCCTAAACCTAAGCACAGCTTTTATGTTAAATTAGATCCTCCAATAGATTTTATTTAATTGTTTTATTTTACTGCAATTATATTAAACAAAAGGAGAAATGAAAGGTGGCGTTTTTTTTCCCCTCTTCTTCTTCTTTCTTTATCGGGTTTGTATGTTTCTTTTGATTTGATCGGTGAAAGAACATGGGATATCGTGGCTGTGAAAGTGGCCATTACGTGAAAAAGTAAGTTATATTAAAAAAAGCTATAGGATGGCTTTCATTTTTAATTTTATTATTTTTACCATCATCGCGAGTCATTATTGTCACCACATGTATTCATTAGACTGCTCATGAGAGTCACATTGGAACCATTATGGGATACTCCCCTTTTACACGTAAGGGCAGATGCTAGTTACCAGAAATTTTTGCATAGTTAAAAGAGAAATTGACTTGATAACTCCTAAACAATCATTAATCAACAGATAAAAAAAACATTTAAATAAATAAAAAAAAACAGAGGAAAATTAGAAAACAGCTCTCAAACTTCTGCTTTCTCTATTTTATTTACATTTTACATCTAGAAGTACTCAAAATGATGAGTAGGCATCTGATATGGAGCATCTCGCTCTTGCTTGCTTAACTTTGGTACGTAAACTTTATTCTTAATCTTGCAATAAAGATCATTATTAGGAACTTCAGGTGGTTTAATGGACCTAATTAATGCCCAATTAATACCTTTGAAGAACTCATGCCGCTTAATTTCGACAGAACCCTTTAAGCTTCCGATTCGCTTCTTGGGATTCTTCACCAGAAGCTTGCTTATGAGATCTTGTAATTTGACCATTTCTTCAAACTCTTTACTGCTGCTAACTCCAATTCTTGGAAACGTTAATGGCTTTTTAAGGATGTTAATGAGCGTCTTCTCGTTGTTCTCGCCTTTGAACGGCGTCGTTCCGTAAAGCATTTCGTACAAGAACACACCTAGAGTCCACCAATCCACCGCACTTCCATGGCCTTGCCCGGAGATCACCTCCGGGGCCAAGTACTCGTGGGTCCCCACGAAGGATTTTGATCGAGCGTTAATTGGTTCGGCCACCACTTCTGGATCATCAAGTAATTCTTGATCATGATGATCCCCATCAACTTGTTCTCTGATTGTTGTTACAGTAACTGCTTTCTTCTTATTCTTCTTCCCGTGGGATACTGATGAGAAACAAGAAAGCACCGGCTGCATGGGCGTAGCACATGAAGGAATTGAACACTTATCGTACTTTTCAATAGCTTCAAAGCTGAGTTTCGGCCTCAGAAGCTTTGGAACGACGTCGCACTTGAAAGAAAGGTCAAAATCCGAAAGCATGATGTGCCCATCTTCTCTAACCAACACATTTTCTGGCTTCAGGTCTCTGTAAACAATACCCATCATGTGTAGATACTCTAGAGCTAAGAGGGTCTCCGCAGCATAAAACCTGTAATTGAAAAATAATGTCACATCAGTGTGTACAAACCCTAAGTTATTATTAAAAAAGAAAAAAAAGAGAAAAAAAAAAACCTTACTTAGCAGAGGAAATGCCGAAGCGCTTCCCAGGCTGACGTTGGCGAGCAGCGTACAAATCTCCTCCAGGGCAATACTCCATAACCAAGCAAGAGTAATGGGAAGCCTCAAACTCAGCGTACAAAGTGGGCAAAAACGGATGGTCAAGCATCGTAAGAATCACCTTCTCCATGTCAGCTCTATGTAGTTTCTTCCTTATAGCAAGTGCTTCTCTATCAACCACTTTCATGGCATAAAAGCACTGTGGCAACCCCACCATAGGGTTTCTGATTTGACAAAGATAAACGTTCCCTATGTCTCCGCTGCCAAGGCGGCGGAGGAGGCGAAAATGGTCGAGCCCAACTCGACCCTGGGCTCTTCTAAGCCGCTTCATGGCTTCCCAAGCTGCTTGGTTTGCCTTGTGCGGCTTGTGGGAGTTGTAAAGAGAGGTTTGATCGGCTGCTGATGATGAGCACAGAGAGATGGAGCTACGGCGGCTACCGAAGCTGAGGTTGCTCATGAAGCTTCGACTCGAGTCTGGAACCGTTATTGAGGAGGAGCTGCTGTCGTAGTCGGATTCATTTGTTGCTGTTGCAGCTGCCATTGTCGTTGCTTTTGTTGTTGTTTGTGGTGGCGCATGTAGTGATTAGCTTAGTGAGTGGGATGGGCGATGGATTCTCTCTTTCGCTTTGTTTCAAGGCTTTTTATATACGGCCAGCTTAATGTGATGTGAGTTTAGAGAAGTTACAAAGTGTTACTTTTTTGCTAGTAGTGTTAGAGAGAGCTTTCTTTAACAAAAGAAAATGAAAGTTCTTTGGTGGTAAAATTTGATCTGCTTACAAATTTAAAAATTTAATCGATGTAGCAAAAGAGTAAAGTAATAAATTGATGTGATCTTATAAAATTTTTTTAGGCATGGTAACTCTACTGACACAACCACTATGCTTTGTTTGCGTCAGAAGTGGGATACAGAGAGGAATGTGCATGAATGTAATTTTTTTTCCTCAGCTAATTTTCATATTTCGTATTATCTCATCTTCTATGAATTAATTAACCGAATACAGAAGATTTGATTCAAGACAAAAAGGATACGACCTTGTGAGAGCCGATGGTCAAAAGCTCTTGTTCTTTTATGCTAAAAAGCTTGTAACACCGATTTTGATGATCCTTTTCCCAAGAAACATATTAATTAATTAACTAATTAAAGGTAATCAAAAGCAAAGAGATTTTGCATATTCATGTTACAGCTAAACGACATCAATTGCCTATAGTATCTTGACGGTCATAATAAATCACGTACATGATTTACCCAGCTAGCTTCTTGCTTTTGAATGGTAGTTGAAGTTTTCATATGGAGCTGTGGAAAGCTGGAGAGTGCACGAAGCACCCGTGCCCTAAATTCATTTCCACCTCAAAGATAAAACCACGTAGAGGTGGCGATATTTTATATCTGTTTTCATAAAATTAATTAATGTTTATGATGATCTTGTCATTCATGTGAACTTGTATATGTTGTTGGGGGACCTGTGTTAGGTCCATTATATTTCTATATATGCCTGTGGCTTTACACGTTCCGATTTCAATTGATTTGATTAATTTATTGCTAGAAAGAAACACCTCACGGTATCTCAATTATGTTTTGAATTGAACTTCATCTTCTGTTGTAAGTTGAATACTTAAATCTTTCTTTGTTAGAGAAAGGCGAAAAATTTATCATTCAGAATTTCGGATCATTGGCCGAGTAATAAAAACTCTTTCTCTTGTCATGAAAGAATGAGTTTAAATTCTCATAACAACTCATTATCTTTGTAAGTACTTGCAAGTGTGGATAAATCTCACCTGTATTCAGTGTAAAAAATTTTAAGTTACACTCGGTAGATCCCAGGTTACATTCTAATTTAAACTCTCACCTTCGCCATGATTGTAATGTAGTCAATAATTGTATTCACTCAATTTTATGGTGATGATGACGGTCATGTGCAACTATAATTTAGCACAAATTTTGGTCATCATTGATCATAAAAACATCAATGAATCCCAAAAGAAAACTGGACAAGAGTGATATAACAAAGAGGAATTTAAATTGTAGTGGGTATTGGATGCAGATCAAACCAAAATCTTTTCCCCATTTGATGGGATTTAGGCTTTGTGAAAGATCTCCGAGATTTCCTCTTTGGTATTATTCAAATAAAATATTGCAATTCTATCCATTTCTTTTCTTTTTTCCTTCATTCCTTTCATTGCTCCACTTTTCTCTGCAAGATCTTATCATTTTCACTTTTGGTTGCGTTTCCTGGCAGCAGACCCAGCAAAACTTGCTATTCTGCTGAGTGACAAATATATAGGAATACTCGCTGCTCCATCACTTGCCCCATACAGTCTTCTCCCCATTCCCACAATAACATTCATCAAAGTTAATTCTTTCTTGCTTTTTTCACCAATGCATGAATTTTTAGTTGCTTCGCATTTTGTCTAAATATCATTGTTAAAAATAGTTGGTGGCAGGGCAATCAAGCAAGATAAAAGATGTGAGTAGCGGCAACCAAATCGACAGGTGAACTCTTGCCCTTCAAACTTCAGTAATAAGTGAAAATACACTGAGCAAACATGGCCAACCTGACAACCCCACAACACATTATATACACATATATAAACCCTAAAGGTCAATAGAGAAACATTCAAAGCAAAAATTTCAGTGAAAGTGGACCAAATTCAGAATGGGGATATGGATTCATATACTGAGGAATTGCATCGAATCTTTTTCTGTTCTTTTATATGGCGGTTGTCTCAGACAGATTATCATGGGCAGCTCCAACTCATGGGGTCCAAGACATTTATTTTGTTTTGATGCTATAAGTTGCTCTGAAACTTTGAATAATGCTTAATCTTAATCGTAATCCTCCACCCATGTGCTCATTTCTAACAAAATAACTTTAAATAAAGTCGAAAATGTGCTCAGCATTTGATGCTACAGAGATAATCAGTCACACCATGCAAGAATGAATTAACATTCACACATGGGCAAGAATAATTCTTCAATATTAAATAAATGTTAATATACATTATATATAATATAACAATAATTTTCTTCCAATTATGATAATGATAAAGCTGATTGTACATGGTTCGTTCTTGTTGTTAAGACCTTTCATTTTCCGAATAATTTCGTAGAATGCCTAATGCAGCTACCAGACTGTCTAGTTGGTTGGGAGGCATGAAAAGTGCAGAGGAAAATTGGTCAACATAAACAGTAGCAGGAAAGGAATTTAAATTAGAAGAACTAATTTCTTAATTTGAGTCAACCATGACTTCAACTAAAATCTAAAAGCTTAAGAGTAGAAGAAATTGAATTTTCTTTCACAAGCAATCAGACAGCATACTTTTATACCATTTATATAATTATAATTGAAAATTTAACGATAATATTAATTTAGATATCACATCAATTGATGTATAAAACCTTAACTGAATATCCTAATGCTAGAAGTGAAAGAAAATTGTAACCTGCATTATAATTTCTAATTTCAAGTGGTGATCAGTTCCTTGAGAAAATAAAATGAGTAAGAATTATACATGCTTTTGCAGTTGAAACAAATCTTATATTCCTTAACTTCTGAAACATTTAAGAACAAATTTCTTTTGAACTGAAATCTACCATCTTTTCAATTTTACAACAGATCAAACCTTGTCTCTCTGATAAAGTGAATGATTCTAAGAGAAAATGGTTACAGTATACTTACAGGTCAAGCCCCGCTGTACCACTTCAAGCCCATGTTATTTGAAACCCAACAGTTTCTTCTTAGTAGTTGAACCAACCGTAGCTGGAGCACAGCCCGAAAGTGATACAGGTGCTGGCTAGATTCTGAAAATCTATTGCAAAATATCAGAAGCCATTAATGATTCATAACTATACGTGGAGATATTTACATGACAAGGGTTTCAATGGGCTAAATAAAACTACAGCTATGGTAACTATGCATCATATAAAGGGTCGGTGTTTATAATCAAAATACAGGGAAGGTGAAATGTAATACTTCACCAAGAAGAAAAGGTCAAAAGTATTGAAACTCACTTCAGGTCAGAATAAATATGAGAAAGAGTAGTTGAATTTTGCCTCCTTTATCATTTCCTCAAATCATTTCAAAGGAAATAAGAACAAGGCGTTACTGTAAATTCCTTTCCAATAACCAAGAGTATAATTACTTCCACCTATTCAGGGTCTCTGATGTTTCAAATCTACATGAAGTTACAAAGCCACTGCCCTCTCCCTCTCTCTCTTACTGCTCAGATATTTCATTTCTGATCCCAGACATTCTGCCATTCTATAAATCTCCTCAGATCGTGGGTGGGTATTGTCACCTGATGAAAACCCATGCAAACCATCAATATCACCCACATCTGCCCAACTAAATCCGACTTCCTTCCTCACTCCCTTTGACTTCATCCCTTTCCTAAGTTTTGCAACCATTTCCCAGTCGCCCTTCTCAGCATACAAATTGGACATCAACACATATGAACCTGAACCTGCTGGCTCCATCTTCATCAAAGTATCAGCTACTCTCTCACCCATCTCCACATTCCCATGTATCCTACAAGCACCCAGCAAGCTTTGCAACACAGACAATCCTGGCCCTCCAGGAATCTGACCCACCAACTCCTCTGCTTCCTCCAGTCTCCCAACACGGCCTAACATGTCTACCATACAAGAATAATGATCTGGAGATGGCTCAATATGATAACCTTTCAACATTGAGTCAAAAAGCTGACGTCCTTTATCAATCATTCCCTTTCTCCCACATACTGTTAATACAGAAAGGAAGGTAATTGAATCAGGTCTCACCCCTTTGTTCTCCATCTCCTTAAACTGATTCATCACGGATTCATAGTCTCCATGTCTTGCAAGGGCAGAGATTATTGCTGTCCAAGCAAATTCGCTTTTCTCTTTTGTCTCATCGAAAACTCTTTGAGACTCAAAAATGCTCCCTCGCTTTCCATACATGTCAAGGAGAGCACTAGCAACGATAGGGTCACTGTCCAATCCAACCTTTATTATATGGGAGTGGCATCGTTGGCCATGTTTAAGAGATATATCCTCAGCAGCAGCAACTGCATTCAAAACACTGCCAAATGTGTATGCATTTGGCTTGGATTCCTTAATAGCCCCAAAAAATGCTTGCACCGCTGCCAGAGACAATCCATTTTGAGCATACCCGGAGATTAAAGCATTCCACGAAATAATTTCTCTGCAGCTAAGCTCATCAAAAACCTTCTCTGAGTCTTGCATGGACTCAAACCTAGCATACATGGTAATGAGGCAGTTACAAACACTTGGTTCAGACAGGAAATTAGACTTTATACATAGCCCGTGAATCATTCGCCCTTCTTTAACCAAGTTCCCAATGGATATGGCATGTATTAGCCCAATAAATGTAACATCATTTGGATAGACCCCATCTAATCTCATCTCCTTGAAGAGAGACACGGCATCTTCTCCATTCATAGAAATCATTGTGGTCCAAGAAATTACATTGCGATCATGCATCCTGCGAAATACTTTATTTGCATCTCCAGTTACCTCACACTTTGAGTAAGTCGACATTAAGACATTACCAACAGAAACATGTGTCCCGTATCCCGTTTTTATACTCAGGCCATGTATCTGTTTCCCCAGTTCTAAGTTTTTTTCATGACCACAAGCCGAGGCTGCACTAGTAAATGAGACATGATCAAGCCGTAACCCTTTTCTCATCATCTCAATCAATGCCAAAATAGCTTCTACACCGTAATCTCCATCCTGGGTATACCCCGACAGTATTGCATTCCATGAAACAGAATCCTTATTTGGCATTTCATCGAACACTCTCCTAGCCTCCGCTAAACGCCCCCATCTTGAGTACATTGTTATAAGAGCATTCCCTACATAAACCTCACTATCCAATCCAAACTTCACTATAAGAGAATGCAATTGCAAGCCAAACATAAACCCTTCATGGTCCAAACAAAAAGAAAGAGCAGTACTATAAGTCACAGCATCAAAAACAACTCCAAATAAATTCATCCTAAGAGCAAAACCCAATGCATCATCGCTCTTTTCAAACCCCGAAAGAACAGTATTCCAGGATACAATATCAGGATAACTCAAGCTGTTAAAAATACACAACGCCTTATCAAATTGACCAGATTTACAGTACATATTCATTAACGAATTCGAAACTGAAATATATGAAACAAACCCCGAAGTAATAGCGAACCCATGGATTTGGCGGCCCGGTGTTTGGTCCCCGATACATGCCTTGAGAACGATCGCAAGAGTAACCTCATCGATGTCGTTGAGAAAACCGAATTGCAGATGCCTTCTGAAGATCTCAAGGGCCTCAAAGGGGTGTTTTGCTGTTATAGCACTGACCATTAAACGATTAATGGGTAAAGCATTTCGGTGAGGATTATTGTCGAACTGTTGGTGTGCATACTTCGAAGAGTGGAAACGTCTGAGGTTAATTGACAGTTGATTGGATATCCAGTGGAAGGTTTTCGAATTAAGTTGGCGGGTAATCATGAGAATGTAACAACGAGTCTTCTCAACATGAACCCCGACAATAAAAGTATTAAAC
The DNA here is from genome assembly GCA_030444775.1 of Atalantia buxifolia. Lineage (NCBI taxonomy): Eukaryota > Viridiplantae > Streptophyta > Magnoliopsida > Sapindales > Rutaceae > Atalantia > Atalantia buxifolia. Next base: position 13,351,881 of record CM059834.1, on the reverse strand, counting down.
TCTGCCTCGAACATGCATGCATGCGTTTGTTACAAGTAACATAGAAAACGCGAGTGCGCAAAGTAGAGGGTGGCGCTAAATACACCCCAATAGTTTTCTGCTGCACCCTATTTCGTGATAAAAATGAAAAATAAATAGGGGTATTTAGTAATGAAAAACGTGTATGCACATTTAGTCCAAAAGAATAGTAAGCTGGGCTTAGCTATATGATATGTATTAATTATTAGCCCAATAAATGTAGCATCATTTGTTTTTTTTTTATAGAAAATGTAGCATCATTTGAATAGGCTATACCTAAAGGAAAATGATAGTTGCCCCGGGTCAAACCCCGAAAACCCGCAGTGTTTCACAACTGAAGCAATAAACGGCTTGCTTGCCAAATATTTTCCCCTTCCTTCGTCGTTTCCCCTTTCCTGTCTCTTTTTCTTTAGTTGCTTAAGAAGAAAAAACGAATTTGCTCACATCAAGCTCAAATCATCAATCTTCTTCAAAGATGCCAAGATCTTTTGCTTTTCTTTTCTCCTGCAAGAAATCGCAAACACTTGCCTTCAAAGATTACTACACAAACTGGTTCAACACTCTGCAAAAAACCCTTCTCCCTCCCTCTCATTCACAAATCTCTTTCTTCATCTTCTTCGCAAACCCTCCTCCACTCTTACGTCGACCTCCACATCAGCCATTTTATTTCCTATTACGACGCATTCGACCACGCGGCCACCCAAGAAAACCTACCCGAGCTTCTCTTCCCGTCTTGGCACAATAGTCTTGAAATCTCATTCCTCTTTCTTGGTGATCTCCACCCTTATGTCTTCACCAATCTCGTTAAATCATTTCTTGATGATGATGAATTTTTTGATAATAGGCCGTGGTAAGTGTTTATGGCGTGGAGGAATGTGTCCAAGAATTTGATGTCACAGATTGAGCAAATTGAATGCGGGTTGAGGCTGATGGTGCCAGCGTTGATTGGTAGAATCAAGAAGGTGCAAAGTGGTTTTGTGGGGAGGATAGCAGAGGATTGGGTGGCTTTTGAGGGATAGAGTGATGAGGGTGTGAATGCTGAATTGATTTCAGTTTCCATTACTTGATACTGTTCTTTTGTTTATCCAGTGGTGGTTCAGAGATGAGAAACATAGCAAAACAGCGTCATTTTGATGCGGATTGAAATAAAAAAAAAAAAAATCACGAAACGACGTGGTTTGCATTAGTTTCGGGGTTTAACCCGAGGCAAACATCAGCACTGATATCTAAGGCCCCATTTGGTATCGTTTTAGAGGTTCCGTTTTCATTTTCCTTTTTTAAATTTAAGTCAGTACGCGTTTGGTGGCTGGATTTCAAGAAATAAATTATAAAACAAATAATTTGGGATTCATTCTTATAACTATCAAAGTGAAAATGTGTTTAACATGTTCTCAGCATATCCCAAAATTAAACTAAAAAACAGATTAAAAAGACTCTCTCTTCTTCCTTATCTCTTCGAGCTTATCTCTTCAACTTTCTCTCCCGATCTACTCGTGTCTGTTGCTGCTGCTGCTGCTTGTGTCTGTTGCTGTTGCTGCTCGATCTCGACTGCATAGCTCTCTCACTCTTATTCTCTTTATCCCGATTTAACTGTTATTTGCATCTCCGTTGTTGCTCCTCACGTTTCCATCGTTGCTACTACTACTGCACTGCATCTTCGCCACCGCCGTCGCTGCGCTGTATCTCTGTTGCTGTTGCGTTACATCTATGTTGCGTCACCGCTGCTGCTAATCCGCTTCGTCTTCGCTGCCGCTACTGCTCCATCTTACTGCTTTTGCTACTCTCTCGACTCCGTCTTTGTGGCTAGCTGCTTGCTTGGCTCCGTCAAATCACATTTGTGTTTATCTTCATAAATTGTCATTTGTTTTAGTTCAATTTTTTATTGATTTTTCACACTTATTACTATAAAATTTTGTTTGTTAAAAAATGAGTAATTATTATTTATTTTGTGTGCATGATTTCATTGTTCTTAGTTTTTTTTTTGTTGTGCTGTGCTGTGAAAAAATGAGTTAAAAACATTTGACAATAACTTTCTCTCTCTCTCTCTCGCTGTGGGTCTCTCTGCATCCAGCCTCTCGCATCTCACTGCTCTCTCCTTAATAAAATGCAATTCTGTTAAAACGTTATGAGCTGCTGATTTTGGGATGAGTTGTTGTTAGAAGTTATCTGCTGTTAAAACTTGCTGCTAGAAATTGTTAAATTCTGTTGATATATAGTTTGGATATGTTGATTTGTGATTGCATTTTTTGTAGTCTAGGGGCTAATTGAGATGGCTTTGTGCTGGAAATTGATGATAAAAGAATTAGGAAAAAGATTTTTTTTTTTCACTGGAGTTGTTGCTGCTGGAAGTGTTAATGGTGCTGGAATTAGTGCTGAAAGTGTTAATGGTGCTGGAAGTGTTAATGGTGCTGGAATTGGTGCTGGAAGTGTTAACTCCTAATTGTTTTTGTTTGTCTCTGTTTCTATTCCTGTCTCAACTACAAGCTTCAGTAATCAGTGTTTGTCCTGGGTACAAAATTTTTTATGTTCTGATTTATTTTCGAAATGAATTGAAGCAGAGTAAAGCTCACAACGTGCTGCCCAGCTGAAATGAATTGAAGCAGAGCAGAGCGACGTCGTTCGATGAAAACAGAATACCCGTATAAATGTATCAGTTGGAATGAGTTGTATACTTAACTAATATATTCCAAGAAATGAATGTTAATGTATCATGAATGCTTCAGTATCATTTTTTATTAATGTATTAGCTTTTGTTATTTCATTAGCTGACTTTCATATTATACTTGAAATTAATGATAATAAGTGCATATTGAATAATTGTGGTCTTAATTGGTGTGAGCATATCGGTACTGTCTTAATTGTGGTGTAAAAATAATGACAATGTCAAATATTTTTTTAATTAATATTAATTCTAAAACTTTATCATTATGTAACTTTTTTATAATAAATTTGTTTAAATTATTTTGTTGTATTTGTGTATGTATTAGCTAAATAATTATTTTATGAACATAAATATACTGTAAATGCTTAGTAAAAACTGTTTTTGAAAAAAAATTACCAAACACATATTTTCTGTTTTTATCATTTTCAACTATGTCTACCAAACGCATATTACTATTTTTAATTTTAAAATATAGGATACAAAAAATAATATTAAACACATATTTAAATTCAAAATACAACAACTGCAAAACACCATTTTTATTTTTATTTTTATTCTCAAAAACTACAAATTCAGAAACAACGGGCCCTAAATCTCTTCTAATCAACCATCATTTTCTCTTACAATTTTCGAGTCCTCACATCGAGGACTCAATAGGTTCTCTCTCCCACTTATTATTGAGGGGGGTAAATATATTCGAATATATTCTAATTATAATTTACTAATATTCTTTTTTTTAAAAAAAAAAAAAGTCAGTCACCATACCTCCTTTTTCTGGAAAAGATGTATGTGCTCACCTTGAAGAAAATAGAGCGGTGTTAGCTATTAAAAGAAAGAAAGGATGTTTCTTTTTTTCTTTTTTTGACACTGGATGTTTCTAGTTATTGGTAGTTGGCTTAATATAAAACTCTTTACACCCATAATTTGGTAGTTGTTATACTCACGCTGGGGATTTTTATGAGTGAATTGAGGTTAATTATTTGAGGAATAAAGCAAGGTGGTATGGGAATAAAATGATATAATTTTCAAACATTTTAAGAGAGTTTTTAGTACGACACGAACACCACAACAGAATTTAGCATCAAATATATTTGAACATGAAAAATTGGAAAGATACATACGGCACACATACATGCAAATATATTTTTTTTAAAATAAATCTCATCTCTTCGTTTCATTTCTTTTTAGGTTGATATGTGGTAATATTGGTAACCTAAAAATGGTCCCGGCCACATATTGAGGAAATCCAACAGTAGCACATATACAGGTTTGAGTTTCTATTTCAAAAGATGTGTATCTTTAGGTTGTAAGGTGCTTGGATGGGACCATTATTTTCAGGGTACTTAGCTGAAGGGCGTCTCACTCTGGAAAAACTTAAAAACATTACTTGAACATTGCTAGCCATTCAATTTTTTGAAGTCTTTTCTCAACCACTTATATCAAAATTTACGAGGACAAAAACAAGCGGCAAATTTTGGTCACAAATTCATAAATTTAAGTTCGCTCAGGTTGAAAGGAGCACGTGAAACAGACTCTCGAGACTTCTTGAAAAGGAGTTTGGATAACTGGATTCTCTTTAGGATTTGGAGTTAATAGCCTTTTGGGCCCTGATAATTTTCATTTTCATAAATAAGGCGATAGTTTGTCCATTTGTATCAAATTACCCCAAATGTTCTCTATTTAAAATTGGTAAGGGTTTGATAATTAAAGATGTGTAAGGTAGATGCAACTTGAACTAAAAGAGTGCCTCATGGCCTATCCATTTGGCAGGGTGGGTACACACACCACTTTCTCCATGGACGCGGGCGGCTTAGGTCCTAAATGTAGTTCCTTCCTTCCACCAACAAAATGTGGGGGTTAATATTGTATGTCCACGTAAAATTTAACCGGTAGGAACATCCATATCGAATGTAGAACATAAATGATTTAGAAAAATGATATTCACCCTCACCAATATTTAACTAGTCCTAATGGCAACTTAATTACAAATATCTGTGTTTATTAAATAGAGAAAAAAAAAACCTTAAAACCAAAGAGTACTACAATAATTTCAATATCCCATAGAGACCCATCTTATGTAAATGGTAAATGACAAAATCTGAGGGATTTGTATACTATTATCCCAAATTGAAAAATAAATATATTTTCTTCTTTGCCAATTATCAATCTCAATCTTGATTTTGATTTTGATATGAATTTTAATGATGGTAAAAAAAAATCTCTTGTGTTGAAAACAAGAGATTTAGGGTTTCAACTCTGTTTATGTGGGTAAAGAGAAAATTAAGTTGTCGTTAGACTAAACAATAAAAAATAAAAAGGTCAAAAGCGGATCAATATTTAAATGACAAAAAATGGTTGCTTCGTTGAGTGCATATTATTGTGCAATAATTCACACTTTGCCTCCCAAAGTAAGTTTAAGAAATTAATCACATTAAGCGCGACATGAGTCCTTTCATTGGAAATTTTATTTCTATAATCCATAATGGTCATTACTTTTTGATAATCATTGAAAAAGATATCCTTTAAAATTAAAACAAAACGTATTTTGCTAGCTTGCCACCGACTTTAAGGAGCATATCACATTAAATACGACAAGTCTCTTTTGTCAATATTGGAATTATTTATTTATATAACACGTAGAGAGGAACGTCGATCTGCACGCTTAAAGTGCATGCCTTTTGATATTGTTGTTTATCTTGGTTCACTTTACACATGGAGAATGAAAGATTAGTTAGACACTTCAATTTGGATTGCTTAACCAAGCATATTCTTGTTCTAATTAACCACGTGGATTCTCTCATTTATGTTAAAAAAATAAAATAAAATAAAACAAAGCAAAATCGAGCACTAATCTCATAATTTATTGTTATTGTGTGCCAAAAAAGCCAATATAAAATTGAACATTGTCTCGTCAATTAGAAAACATGCACCAACGTTGTTACGGGGCAGAATATTACTTGTGCTACTACTAATATAAAAATGTAATATGGCAATGTATTATTTCCACTTTATGGAAAGTTCAAGGAAGATTAATGAGATAAATAAGGTTGATTGGGGCTTGTACTATAAGCAGGCAACATCTCATCAAATAAATTAATGGATGATTATGGCTTTGATTTGGTCCAGATAAAATCGACGTATGTTGGCAATATTGCTGAATTGTGTACAACATAATATATAACAAAATCAAATGTAATTCGGGATATCTTTGGGGAAAACGAGTATTAAACCCCCAATGTTTGATGAAATTAAGCAAAACTTTTTCGATGTTTTAATATAAGTTAAAATCTCTTCTGCAGTGCCAGTTATAACGGTGTGACTTTTATTAGTTATTGTTTTATTACTATACCCTTGTTATGGTGTTAGCCTTAGAGTTTATGACTTTATGTTTTGGAAAATATTCTATCTCAAGAAGGGTAAAAATGCAATTTTTAGATGTAAAGTTAAAACAAAATTCTTATTTTTTATCAGCAAATTATTAAGTGAGAAACGAAAAAAATAAAAACAAAAATTTAGAGGAAAATTTCCAGAACATAACCCTAAATCCAAAAGTTGCTAAACCCTAAATCTAAATCCAAAAAACCAATTGTTGCCAGATTCTAACCCTAGCCCTATACCTAATTAACGTATATTTGACAAAAATATCGGGAAGGTTATTTAGGGTGGCTGCTTGTGATGAGATATGTGTGTTAGGTAAATTTGATTTCAATTTTCAATTGATAAGATAAACGAAGATTAGAATAATAAAATAATTAATAAAGTTAAGACTACTGCTGTAAGGACAGGGGAATTTCAAATTATTTTAAAATATCAGGAAGATCGACTTCACTTAATTCCACCAAACAATAACGAATGATACCCATTTTACCGATATCTTTATAAAAGTGGAGTGTCATTTTATTTATTATGCATATCTAGATGATATGCTTGCCAGAGAATTGCGAAAAGATACAAAATTATCGAAAAAAGAAATTATTATAATGGCGGTTGGTAACTGGACGGCCAAATGGGTTTCTTTAGCGAAGTTAACAAATATTGCTCATACGCCCTTTGTATGATAATGAAATTTTTTATATGTATCATCTATACATATACAAGTATAAATTAGTTGGTATTAATTGATTTAACTTATAACATCTCTAAAAATAATATGATGTCGGACGTCATTGCATTCGTGTCAATCCATTAACTTTAGGCTACTAGTGTCAGAGTTCGATCGATTTGAAAAAATAAAACTTCGTTTTGAAGTTTTTGATGACAAAAATCAAATTTATCATACACTTGGTAGTGATGTCACATTTTCTTTAAATTCTATCATTAATACTTAAATTTTAGGTTGTGACTATAATAACCATAGGATACTGTTTCTATGACATGAATACCATTAGATGGTCATATTTTAATGATTTTCTAATCTACTACTAATGACCAAAACGTATGAACGATATCTTTCCGTACCCTAATCGGAATAAATTTCAATTTTAGAAATTTTTTATGGTTTATATGTTTTGGTAGGAAAGTCAATGTGTATTCCATTTTTGTTTTATATTTTGGCCAGTTAAGAGTTTAGTAACTTATTTTGAGTAAAATTATGTACCCTTCACTTCACAATGAATTGAAGTCGTTTTAGGTTCTAGCAACCACATAAAAGGGCTAATATTAATCAATATTGTTTGTTTATCAACCTTTTATCGATCAATAAAATTTATTTATTTTTTTTAATCTTGTTCTTCACCTTCCAATTTGTCATGATAAATAATGATCTTTTATTTGAATAAATTTTACTAACATTGAAGTTAGACAAAGATATATAAAAAGTAATGAAATTATAGACAAGAACTAATTGAGAGCAAAAATTTGAGTTGGAAGGCCATACTGCGAAGTGATGAGAAGATGGAACTGGCCGTATCTTTAATATAGATATAATGGATCGGTCAAACAAGTAAATTGATCAATAAGGCCAATAACTTGGCTTTAAAAAGAAAAAAAGAATGTTATCACTCTCCTTTACCTTGGAGCGTCAACGCACTCACAGGATACTCAAATGGATAAACCTTAGAAGTAGTTGTGCTATATCATGTATGAGGCAAAGAAGTCAAAGTCGATGAATAAATTATTAACAACATATATTCTCAAACATTGAGCTGCATTTTAAGCTTTAAATATAGTTAGTGGAAAGGAAGGAATGAAAAGACAGGAGGGAGAGGACCCATATAAGATCGTCTGGTGATAGGTCATTGTAATGTTAGGGGCCTTTCATTATTTTGTGTACGGTGATTTCTACAGCTTTCTAACATGTTGCATGTTCTCACTAAGTTAAGGACAATATTGGCCGGTGGATGCCATCTGAATCTGATCGTTCAGTTTTGTTTCTTATAATTTGAGTGCTGTCTGTTAGTACCTTTGCGGGGTGTGGTTGCATTCTTACGAGCAAATACAATGATGGCACGTGTGTATCACGTGGCCATATTTTGGGAGCACTTTTAGTTCAGTAGTTGTAGCTTGATTGCAAGTATATTGCAAAATGCCGCATTGGTGTGCGTTGAGTGTATGAGTGATGAACGTTTCTTTTCAACTTTGTAAATGACACTACTGAATAATCATTGTAATCATAGTCAACTCCTTTTAAATAAATGTTATATATATAAAAAAAAAAAAAAGAGAAGGATGAAGATTAATATTCGAATGTTTATTTGATAAGATCAGTGGAAACGCTTTCTAAATGAAAGGATTTTTTGGTAAGATGTAAGGAACGAAGATGATTGAGTGAATAGATTATGCATCTCAATATTTTTCTCTGAAATTATCATAAATATATGACATTCATCAATTAGTTGGTGAAATGATACATTAATTCACTTAGATTTTTGTAAAGAATTATCAATCACTCAATAAATGACATATCATTTATAATGACATTTGAAATGTCCATCATTACTCTTTTCTTATACAAAAGAACAAAGGAAGGAATTTCAAGTAAAAGAATTCTTCATCAAATGAACAACTTTAGGATTCCTTATGGTAAAATATGTGTAAATGGACAAAAGGCGTAATATTGACTTAAAAAAAAAAGGAATGACTTCCTAATTTATTGTATTATGTATACTTGAAAGAGCCAATAATGGAAAGCAAAATCAACGATTTGCATCTCAAGAAAAAGATATAAAGAAAATTTTTTTGAACTCTTACCTTGTCTTGAGATGAAAATCTTGATTAGTGACTCTTTCAACTATCATACAACAAATTATGAAGCTTGAGAGAGAAAAATCAAGGATTTATTTTTCTTAACATTATTTAATTTATTTCCCTAAAATTTAAACTTGGATGATTAGCTAAAAGAAACTACTTGAAAATCAGTCGATCAAGTTCTTGGAGACTAGAGGCATATGTATTCAAACTGTGTGATATTATTAAATTCCATCAAATTTGGTTTGATTTCACATTACTATATTAATCTCCCCAATAGTAGTACGCCTTCCCATTTTGTCACATATATAAGTAATTTCACCTTAGTTAAAAGACTCTCATACCATGATAAATGCCCTTAAACTTTGAAAAATGGAGGTAAGCAATATTAGCAGACGTTATTGTCATTTGATGATTTTTTTTCTCTTTAAAGGGTGAGTGTGTCATTTGACGAATTTAGTTGAATGTGAAATATGAATGTGGTTATTTGAACTCACTAAATTTCTCACTACATCATTTTCTAAGTTAAGAATTTCATTGTGAAAATATAATTTTATCAATTACTTATTTGACCTCACTCTGTCTCCCTTATCTCATTTCTTTATCAAAAGTTATCATGATACATGTAGTAAATATTACATTTAACAAACAAAATTATTCAAAAATTAACAATTGTAATCTAAACAAAATGAAAGCAATAAATACTCATCATGTAAAAATAAAAAAATTCTGTGTCACTTTGAATATATTGGAATTTTTTTTGGTCAAATCTCAAAAGTACAAACTTTAAATGATAATAATAGGTAAATCTGATAATGTTATAGCGAAAACTAAGAGAGAGATAAAGTTGATTTAGCAAGAAAGAAATTAAAAAAAAAACAAAAGAGAGAGAAACTAGTTCAGTTTTTAACTTTTTTACAGTAGAGAGAGAAAGTAGTTAATCAAGTATAATTTTCTTAATTTTTAAGAATTAATGAATTAAAATAATAAGTTATGATTTCATAATAATTTTAAAAATAGATATTAAAAGAAAATTAATAATTTCAAATAACCCCAGTTATAAAATATATATAGATACATACTTTAATTAACATAGACTCTGTCCTTCCCATCCCAAATTAAATGTATCCATTTGGAATTGAATCCTTGACTTCTAGTGAATATATCCCCTTGAAATTGAACTCTCAATCTCTCTTGCTTCCACTATAAAATGGCAAATCAACTGAACTACCCTGTAGATACTGAATGTCATGACAACAAACATTTATTTCGCGTAATGAACTTTCGACTGTTCACAGTTTAAAAGTGAACCGATCATGTTTCAAAGTTTGGGGGGTATTTATCAAATTCTGAAAGTGTCTGCTCTGACATGAAATTAAGACAAACTACAGGGGTATCGGGCATTATATCTTTTATTAATTTGTGCATAATAGGAAGCTAATTGCATTACTTCCTTTGGAATGAATGGATATAATTTCTTCTAAGTAAGGTGCAGACATAATGATGGCTGCATTGCAGGTCAACTATATTACCTCTGGCTAATTATAAACCATTCAAAATAAAATTAGTTGGAAAAGAGAAAAAAAAAAAAAAGAAACTCCATTAACTACCCTATAAAGAGTTAATTACCTAATTAAGTCAAGGTAATATGGATTTCGCTTTCTGCATACTTTACCCACCAAAGACTGTATCTTCATCTATATATATGTATGATTCATGCACAAAGTATTGTAACTACTACCCCCAAGTCGGCGCAATACCCTTTTGCTTTTCTCAAAATTGACGGTTCAATATATTGCAGGCTCATAAAATCTATACTATTTCTGGTAAAGGATAGAAATTATTGAACGTTGAGCTTCCATTGAAGAAATTATAGCCCTTTTCTCTGTGCCCTTTCTTGTTTCTGGCCATACAGAAAGATAAAGGTTGGAATTAGATTTGGGGTCTTGTGGGGTAGCAAAAGCACTCGCAATGCCCAGGGTGCTGTGGCTCACAGCGTTCGCAAACCAATACCTATCCATTATTATACCACAAAGAAGATGCGATCATAATGAGAATATGTACATAATGTTGTTATTGGTGTTGCGTGTTCCAGGACCCAGGTTCTTAATTCGATTGCCTCTTATTATTACCATCCTCAATCAACATCACCTTTTAAATCATTTTCACAATATTTTTAATTTTCCTGTAAATATCTTATTTAAAATACAAAGTTTTAATTAGTGTACCACAACCTTCCAACAAATATGCGATAAACCTAATCCCTACCTTTATCAAGAACAAGCAGTGATCTGTCTTTATTACTTAGTGGAGGGTCACTTAAATTCAACACTGATTAGACTCTCTGCCTATAAAAGGTCAAGCTCCCCCACACATTAGAGTTGTGAGTTGAAGCATCGTCCTTAGTTTCTTTAATTTAGCTTTCATTTTCAGCGTTTTATACTCTTTCCACTTTTGAAACTTTGAAAATTATGGTTACTAAACTTAACATAGGTTTTCTTATTACTCTTTGAGAAACTTGTCTGCTCAATGGCAATTCGAACTTTTTAGCATTATTAACTAATTTTAGACTGTCAAAAAATTTTGTGCTTCTCAGGAGGGCAAGATGAGTTGGGCCGTCGCAGATGCCGTTGACTACAAGGGTTCACCTGCTGACCGGTCTAAAACTGGTGGGTGGGTTCCTGCTGCGCTCGTCCTAGGTTTGTTCTCTTCATTTCATTATAAATAAGGAATGCATTTAGAGTATGCATGCATTTAGAGCCTGGTTTCCAAAATACAATATTACATGATATGAACTCTATTGCAGTCGTCCAAAGTTTACTATCTATCCATTTCTCCACATGGAATGATTTTTTTCTTTTTTTATCTTTTATATTAAGATAATTAAGTGATCATTTTTTCAAAAATATTTCTATATATACATTAAATGCAAAGAAAGAGTTTCTGTTGATTGATACATGTAAAGCGGATACAAACTCTTCATGCATGCTTCGTGAGTGGTTTTATACTTTTACCCATAGAATGAGCAAGTAAAAAGCAGGTGTTTCATGCAAAAGCGATGGGTTTTTTAGGTCTATAAACAAATGCTTTACAAGGAAAGCAAAAGTAATCAATTATTTAGTGATTAGAAGATTTTTTTAATTACCACTATTCTCTCCACCAAGTCAATATTTTTCATGACGGTCAAAATTCGAGGTACATAAACTATTCTGTAAGATTCATTTTTAATTATGGGTGGAGTACGGGCATACGGCAATAGAAGGGGACAATCTCATTGGGACCCCTTCAAAACTCAAGTTAATCCATAATTCTTATAATTATGATAATATTTCATGTCATTTTCTGTTTGGATTTTGATGGGATTAAAAGCAGATATTCTATCTAGGTCATCCATCCACATGAATCATTGAGACGTTTTCTCAAATTTCATCACCAATATGTTTGCCACTTCCTTGTTATGCCATATATTTTATAGCACCACTTTTAGAAAAGAAAGCGTCACCACTTTCTGCTAACATCCCTTTGCTATGCCTAGAATATTATAAAAAAGTTCTATGATTGATTATATATATGTTTTAATTTAATTTATAACAAAGCATCAATTTTCACATGGCTACCCATCTTACTGTGCCTCATTGCACAACTTTCCCCCAAGAGTTGCCCATACCATACACATCTTTTGATCATTTTAATTTATCAAAGAAATTAAAATTTAAGATCTTTCAATCTTCATTAATTTACTAGTAATTAAAACGTCTAATTAATAATAAATACTTTGCAAAACATTTTACAGGGATTGAATTATGCGAGAGGCTTTCAACAATGGGTATTGCAGTCAATCTTGTAACATACTTGGTGGGGACGATGCATCTACCAAGTGCAACTTCGGCCAATATTGTGACTGATTTCATGGGCACATCTTTTCTTTTGTGTTTGCTTGGAGGCTTTCTCGCTGATACATTCCTCGGCAGATACAAAACCATCGCCATATTTGCCACAATACAGACACTGGTATGTAGTAGAAGATCAATTCTTTGTACCTCCGTTATAAATACAACTATCTAATGAAATCATGATATGTGTACGTTTAAAAAATAAAATTATTTTAATTGTGTTACTGAAATGGTGAATTAGGGTACTGGCATGTTAGCGATGGTGACGAAGCTACGACAGCTACGTCCACGTCCATGCAAGGCAACTGCTACACATACGTGCGAGCAAGCCAGTGGTTTTCAAATGGGAGTTTTATACATAGCTTTATATCTAATTGCATTAGGAACTGGGGGCCTAAAATCAAGCGTTTCAGGATTCGGAACTGATCAATTTGATGAAAAAGATGAGAAGGAGAAAACCCAAATGGCGTATTTTTTCAGCAGGTTCTTTTTTTTTATAAGCCTTGGGACTCTAATGGCTGTTACTGTGCTTGTCTACATACAAGATGAAATTGGTCGAAGCGTGGGTTATGGAATTTGTTCAGTCGCCATGTTTATGGCCATCATAATATTCTTAGCCGGGACTAAAAGATATAGGTACAAGAAAAGCTCCGGAAGCCCCATTGTTCACATTTTCCAAGTGATTGTAGCGGCAATAAAGAAGAGGAAGATGGATCTTCCTTACAATGTTAGCATGTTGTATGAGGATACTCCTGAGGCCTCAAGGATACATCACACAGAACAATTTCAGTAAGTTCCCGAAATGCTATAGAGACGCAAACTCATTGTACAACCTAACATCACGACATAACAGTATTGCATACGCTTTTCACTCTGTTGCAGTTTCTTGGACAAGGCTGCCATAGTTGCTGAAGGAGATTTTGAGGCTGGTTCCACTCCAAACCCTTGGAAGCTATGCTCGGTGACAAGTGTGGAAGAAGTGAAAATGGTGGCTAGACTCTTGCCAATTTGGGCCACTACCATTATCTTTTGGACCACTTACGCTCAGATGATCACCTTTTCAGTTGAGCAAGCAACCACCATGGAAAGATCAATTGGGAGATTCCAAATCCCAGCTGGCTCTCTCACTGTCTTCTTTGTTTCAGCTATATTGATTTCCCTCGCAGTTTATGACCGTCTCATTATGCCACTTTGGAAGAAATGGAAAGGCAAACCAGGTATAATATATATATATATATATATATATATATATATATATATATATATATATATATATTTATATGTATGTATAGTTCCAATTAGATTATATTAACACGAAAAAAACAAAATGTATACTAACAACAAAGTAACTCTGTTATAGGTTTTACGAACTTGCAGAGAATGGCCATAGGCCTAGTACTATCAATAGTGGGAATGGCAGCGGCAGCACTAGTTGAGAGGAAACGGCTTTCAGTTGCAGGAGCTGTGGGACTCACCACAGCAACACTGCCCGTAAGTGTGTTCTTATTGATCCCACAATTCTTCTTGGTGGGTGCTGGTGAGGCTTTTATATACACCGGTCAGCTCGATTTCTTCATAACTCAATCACCCAAAGGAATGAAGACTATGAGCACCGGTCTGTTCCTCACGACTCTATCACTTGGGTTCTTCGTCAGCAGCATCTTGGTAGCAGTTGTGAAGAAGGTGACAGGAAGCAAGGGAGGTGACGGATGGCTAGCTGACAATATTAACCATGGAAGGCTTGATCTTTTCTATGGTCTTTTGGCTGTACTAAGTATCATCAATCTTGTAATATATCTTATTTGTGCCGTGTGGTACAAACCAAAGAAACCTAAAGCTGGTATACAGATGGAGACTTATGTTAATGGGTCCTCTGCCGAGGAGAAGTGCTAGCTAGTTTTTAAATTAAGTTATGGTTTTGATTTCTTTAATTAATGTTGTTGCCTTTGTAAAATATGGGATGATTTGGATGTTTGATTTCTTATTTCCTGTATCTTAATCATCATTTAATCAAGTGACTTGTTGAGAATTTGAGATTTCATCATCTAATCTATATGTTGGCAATTTTTTTCCTACTTTTACGTTCTGAAGAATTTATGATTATTATTATTATTATTACTACTACTAATATGTCATGAATTTATTATTTCCATTGTCTGTGTATATGTTGGAACAACTTTTGGTTGGAGTGCGATTCAGTGCTGGCTATTTGGCACATATATTTTTTAATTTTAAAGAGAAATAATTTGAGGAGGTTCAATTGTCTGAAATAAATTTCTCGATCATCTGTAGATTTATTTTTCTTTTTTAAAACTTCTTTAAAACCTCCTTGGATTGGCCATGAGGTTGCTTGTTATTAATTAAATTGCTTTAGTGGGACTTTGCTCACGAATTTAATAATGTTTTGCTCACAGTTTTCGGGAGTTGAATAGTGTTGATGATCATCAATTAGCTAACACGCAAAGACAAATAAATTAAATCATATCAGAATTTTTTTATATTGTATTGAAATTTGAGAATTTCTTTTAAAAAAAAAAGTAAAATCATTAGATATAAATTTATAAATACACTAAAACACAAAATTTTCATCATGGTTTTGTGATGGTTGTGTTCCTTAATCATTTTTTATTAGATAAATCATATAAATTATGCAATACTTCCATTCAACCAATTATGTTATGTCATATTAATTTATATAAAAATAATTTATACAAAATTTTTAAATATATCATTACTCCTGTGTGATGCAAATTTAAGAGGTGAGTACTCCATCGTTATACTCATAAAATTCCTGGAGACCAATATTCTAAGCTGACTTAAATTCAATGAATCATTAAACCTTTTTTTCTCCTTGGCTGCTATCATTTCGGTTTTGAATAAGGCAAATGAAGTAAGTAGCAGTAGTCAGAAACCAAGGGAATGTGAATTAATGATTAAAAGTGGAATCTTATATGGCATCTAAAATCTTGTGATGCGCAATATATATGGCTACATTGCTCAATGGAAGTCGGTGGATTCTGCGCCCCATGTTTCGAATCTTAAGACTCAGGGTATTGGACTAGTCTACTTCTACTTTTGCACAAAATCACATACGAACCAAACGCCATCAACTCAAAAAGCATATTCTTATAAGAATGTACATGAAAACTCTTTTAAGTGGGGTCAAGTGGATATAGAATGAAGGGTCTTGAGCCTGAGTCCAAGTTGGGGTTTCCTTCAATCGTGTCAAATTGGAGGGTCCTTGCAAAATTATATCATCTACAACTTACAGTGATTTAATATTATTTAATTATTTAATTTTAGAATAAGATTGATTGTCAAAATTTATATTTGAATGTTGGATGATTAATTTTAAGTTTTATTGTATATTATAGATAATGTAACTTAGCAACTATCTAAAATTAAATATAAAAATATAACGAATTAGAGATTAATTAATTAAATTTCTCACTAATTGATATTTTCTTTTGAGCACTGGTACACTTTTTCTCTTTTGTCTAATACATCAAGATCACCTGATGATATATAGTGGCGGATTTAGAAAAATAATTTACCGGGGACTAGGTTACATATTAGTAAACTTTTAAACTAAAACTTTGAATGTATAAAATACTTGTTAATACATTTATGATTGTTCTCAACGTATTTTCAAGAATAGAAAAATGTTTGTGATGATGACCTATCATTATTTTTAATTATAGTGTAGGCTTTTATAATTCTAAAAGTTAAAGTTTAAATTTTGTTAATTTATAAATTTATAGGGTCAATTTTAATAGATTTAATGGAGGCTAATTAGAAATCTTAAATATTTTTATTTATTCTTAGAATATTTTTTTTTGCCAGCAGGGGCTATAACCCTCACTGGTCATATGCTGCATCCGCCGCTAAGTCTATATAGATAAGTAATATATAAGAAACCATTGGACAATATAGTTAGTAAAACGGGTTGTCAGGTCATGTTCATGTCGTGTCAATTTTGTGTTGTGTTAAATTTAGGTTGATTCAAACACAACCCATTTAATAATCGTGTCAAATTATTGAAACTCAAACCCGACACGGAAAATAAATAGGTTACCCAATAACCCGTTTAATATCTGCATATTTAACAAATATTACACACACACACAAGCACACATACACACCTACATATACATACACCCCCAAAGTATTACACATTTACACTACTAAAGTTTTTAATTATATATATGTAAATAATATTATATATTAATATCATAAAATATATACGTGTACCAATATTTTACACACTTACACTGATAAAGTTCTAAATCTATATAAAATTTTATAAATAAAATACTATGTATATATCTACCATTCCAAAAAAAGAAATTAAAAGAGAGAATCATGTACAATATTTGAGTTTTAATAATAAAAACCTAAAAATTATTTTAAAAAAAAAAATATAATCGTATTATTGATATGGTAAATGGATAATTGAATCGTGTCAAATTTTGTCAGCTCTAATTATGTTTATACTCTGAAAATGAAAATGAAAACAATGGCCCCAAAACACTGACTTAATTTCTGTAAAATTTTATGTTTTACTAGTCTACTGCTACAATTTTTATTTTGTTTTGGGTTTCCTTTGTTTGATTAGTTATCAATAGCTCAATAGAAGAGACTGATAATCACCTGACATGCAAAACAAATTAAGTTGGGTGAATGACAAGGTTGTGACGACGACAATTGATGAATGAGATTTTATTAGTTCTAGAACAATGATGAGAGGTGTATATTGAAGAGAGAGAAGAGAACACAGCCGCATCCCCAAAGCGCTAAAAATTTGAAAAAATAATTAATTTTTTGGGCTTTAATTAACGAGGCCACATGGCATAATCCTATTAGTTGGTTGTTTCATATCAAATTTTTCTATGGAACCTCTCATGTACTTTAGAATTTTTTTGGATAATAAAATATTTCACTAATTGCCTTTGAGAAATGTAGAACGCTGGTCCTATCGTATAGTAATGAATGTCAGAGCAAATATTCTTTTCGTTCAAATTTAGGTTGCGTTTATTTTTTTATCTGAAATATAAAGAGGTTTGAATTTAGTTGAAGTCTGAATAGGTCTGAATGAAATGTCTGAATGATACGTTTTCTTTTTCTTTTTTAACATCTGAAGAAAAAAAATAAAAGCTAATAGTTTGACATAAATATCTTTTTAAATGGTGCATATATTTGTTCTACACAATTTATAATTTTCACAGGTTGATTAGTTTGGTTGCATTAAAAAAAATACTATCATTGTTGATCTTAACTTAATTATTTAATAAAAGATGTAATGATAATATCAAATTTTATTATAGAGTCAACAACGTTATTTTATTTTTGATTTATCACAATGGTCATAATTTGATTTGTTCAATATTTCAATTTAGTTAATGTTATTATTTGAATAAAAGTTTAAAGCAATTAAAAAAAATAACTTCAAGAATAATATAAAAATATCAAGTTTACACATAACATCGGAAATATATGAATTATTAAGGGTATTTTTGAGATTTGAAATTGAAATTTCTCATTTAGACTTCAGACTTCAGAATTTTTTCTATTTTTTCTATTCAGATAAAATTGTCTGACAATAAATAATAAGTTAGAAAAACAAACAATTTAAAATAAACAAATATCTGAAAACAAAAATTAAATTGAGACATCAGACTAAAAAAATAATAGCACCTTATTCTCAAATTGAATAAACCTGAAGAGATAAAGTAAGGGCTCAACTCTCAATCAGCTTTAGGGAAAATTATAATTGTGGAAAATAATTTTTCTTTTCTCTTACAGAAGTTAACTTTACGAACTTGAACCTTTATAAATTTACGAGAGGCATACACTTCATATTTTAAGTTCATAATATATTTCTTATAACACAATTTACTAAATACCTAACTATTTTTTTTTTCATCTAATAATCATTCAGTAAAACATAAGCATATTATTTTATAGCTCAAAACAATTCTAAAATGGCCCTAAGACCAATGAAGAGATATTTTATTTTGTTAACAAGTCAGGTTATGCTTACACGGTTGAGAACCGACAAAATATAAATTTCAACTACTATAGTTTGCGATGGTTTTGTTTGTACCCTATTATTTTTGAAGTGTGTGGACAATATACATATTATAGATACCTTAAAATGCACTCTCAATATCACAAAATCATGCGAGAATTGCTAGTCGAGATTCATTATCAATATATTTTAAGCCAGGCAAACGGCCGCAATTCATATACCAGTCAAAACCTAGCTTGATCACAATGTGATGCCAAATAATTAATGTCATATGCTAATTTTGGTGCGAAATTGACAACTAGCAGCAATATGTAGCTGGATAATTTAAATTTTCTCTTTTCCTTAGATTTATTGAATGAATTGACTGTCACCACGCGTCAAAAGTAATGGAGTAGTCACAACCAACTGAACATAGATCACCTATCGATCTCTCCTATTTTGATCAATTTCTTATAATGTATAGTATAAAAATGCCAGTAGCGCATGAATTTTTTATCAGAGGAAACTATGAAACAACCCGCTAGCTTGCCTTGAAATTTCTGCTTCAAAATTGTTATTTTTCTTCTATCTTTTGAAAAATAAAAAGTAAAAATCTTTCGTGGAAGTATCTTTTGAAATACTTTAATTAATTAATTAATTAATTATATTGACAAATCAGTCGAGGTAACGAACTAAAGGACATACATGCTAGCCATCTCTTCAGCTCTGCCACAACTTCACCCCGGCCCCGCTTGCAATCCTACTAATATTTATTTCCAGCAAGTGCGAAGAAGCTAGTAGTCTGTAAATCAGTGTCTTTTACATAACTCTATATTTTATACGGCATTGGACTTGCTGGAATCAAATCAAGCATTTTTGGCTTTTCAACAAACTGGTTTAATCAAACAGATGATAAGGAAAAAGCCCAAATGGTACATTTCTTCCACAGGTTTTATTTTCTTATCAACATAGCTACTCCACTAGCTGTCACAGTGGTTGTTTATGTACAACAAAGCGGGTCGAAATTGGGGTTTTGGTATAAGTTCAGCGGCAATATTTCTTGCATTTTTGGTGTTTTTATCGGGGACTAAAAGATACAGATACAAGAAATGTGTTAGAAATCCCGTAATTCAGATTACTCAGGTTCTAGTTGCTGCTTTAAGGAAAAGGAAAGTTGAACATCCACCCAATATTAACTCATTATATGAAGATTATGCCCGAGGAACAAGAATTCTTCATGCAAATAAGTACAGATATGTAGTTTGATTTTATCATAACTATGTAGTTTTTATATCGTCTCCTATATATGCTCACATTGGCAATATTGTATGGCATATTGCTTTGACAAGGCATCCATCGTCATCAATGAGGAAGAATTGGTAACTCTAGATCCATGGAGACTTTGTTCGGTAACAAGGGTGGAGGAAGTTCAAAATCACTTTTAAACCTCTAAAAAAACAACATTAAGGCCCTAAATTACTTTATTTAGAATGAATTGATTTTACTTCTTCTTAATTAAGGTTTGAAGCAAGGTACAGACTACTGGTAGACATTATAATCGCATTGCAGATCATAATATGATGCCTGGCTTATATACCATTCAAGTAAATTAGCTGGAAAAAAACAAACAAAGAAACTCAACTAATTGAATACCTAATAAAAAGAACTAGTTACCTAACTAAACCAAGATAATTTGGATATATAAAGAACTAGTTACCTAGCCTTATATCTAATTGGATTAGGAATTGGGAGACATAAAATCAAGTGTTTCAAGATTTGGAACTGATCAATTCGACGAAAACGATGAGAAGAAGAAATTTTGAATGGTTTATTTTTTCAGCAGGTTCTTTTTCTCTATAAAATTTGCGACTCTAACGGCGGTTACTGTGCTTGTCTATATACAAGATAAAGTTAGTCGAAGTTAAGATTATGAATAGGGATGGCAATTTAACCCGCACCCGGCCCGGACCCGAATGAAACCTGGATTTTTCGGTCCGGGTTCAACCCGTACCGGATTAAATAAAATCCGGATCCGGATGTTATTTTAAAAACCCACATATGTCTGGGTTCGGTTTCGGGTTCAGGTAAACCCGTATATTCAGAACCCGGGCCCGAATATATATTAATTTTTTAAAAATTATTTTTAATATAAATAGGAAAACAAAAAAGCCCAAATGGTGCCCTAGCTCATTACACTTTCCCAGCCGCACAAACATTTCCTCTCTCAGTCCCTCTTTAGCTCATCAAATCAAATCAAATCATCGTCGTCATCACTTGCCCATCTTCGAGGTTGTTCATCATCATCATCATCAGTCGTCGTTTCCTTATCTTTTATGTTGCGATCAGTAACTAGCTGTGATATGGGTTGAACACCGCCTTCGCCAATCACAATCGCAGCTGTGTTCATCATCATCATCCACCGTCATGACCAGTAACCAACTCCGATACGGTTAGAAGTAACGAGCTTTCCTTCGCTGTTTGTTGCCTCACTGGACACTGATCTTTCAATTTCTTGATACCGAATCGTGAGTTCTTGCTTCCCTCGTTGAAAGTTGATGTCTTTCATTTTATAAGTATGCGATTTATGCTTTGTTATGATTTGATTTTAATACTTATGCTTTGATATGCTTCCATTTTGTTATTTATAGTTTATTTAATTTTGAATTTTTTTTAATTGTTGGTTGTTGCTGTTAATAGATTAGAGTGCTGGAAACATGATCGATTTGATTTAAACACGAAGAAGTAGCAATAATGATGATGATATCGTTGATTATAAGTGAGAGGTTTGAACCAAGAAACAAACGAGCTGATTTGTATTTAGTTTGTTTACAAGTTGGATTTGTATTTGATTTGCTGAAATCCTGGATATGTATTTCTATTTGATTTTTTAGTTGAATTTAGTTTTTTTTTTTTCAATTGGATTCATCAATCCGGGTTGGAAACCCGCATTCTGAGAACCCGGATTTTGCCGGGTTGAACCCGTGTTGGACCCGGGGTGGAAAAAGGTGGGTTTATTTATGGGTCCGGTACAGAAAATATCCGTTCGGATCCAAAATGACTAAACTCTGACCTAAACCTGGACCTAGATTTTGCCATCCCTAGTTATGAAATTTGTTCAATCGCCATGTTTATGGCCGTTTTAATATTCCTAATTGTGACTAAAAGATATAGGTACAAGAAAAGCTCTGGAAGCCCTATTGTTCACATTTTCTAATTGATTATAGCCGTAATATAGAAGAGGAAGATGAATCTTCCTTACGATGTTAGCATGTTGTATGAGGATACTCCTTAGGTGCCAAGAATTCATCACACAAATCAATTTCAGTAACCTCCCACAAAACTACACCAGAGACTTTTTTGTACAAACTAATGTGACATAACAGTATTACATGTAACTTTTATTTTGTTGCAGTTTCTTGGACTAGGCTACCATAGTTGCCAAAGGAGATATTGATGAGGCTGGTTCCACCCCAAACCCTTGGAATTGTGAATATTAAGGATGAATTCTCACTAAACAATTACAGCACTTGATTACTTTAGTAGTAGCTTTTTGGTAGCAATTGTGAATATTAAGGATGAATTCTCACTAAACATATCTCAATGATTACGGTCAAACATATGGTTCCCATGATGGAATCAAATCTTTATAGTCTCCATGATTATCGCCACCATATCCTAATGATTATAGTCTCCATAATTATTGGCTTTGACTTTTTAATTTTCAGCTTGTATATTGATCATTATTACGTAAATAGCTCCTGGAATATAGCTTGTTTATAGTCAAACTTCTATTTTTTTTTAAATTTACTTCACTCGCATATATATAATGATGAAAAACCATTGAATAAAGTTCAAACTTTTCATTATTCCTTTATCTTTTACATGGTATCAGAGCATCAAAGCTCTAACGAGCGATTCAAACTTAATTTTATCATGTCTGAACAAATTGCCAATACTATTCAAAATTCTGAGATCACCACTCTAACAAATGGGGCCACTTCCAACATCAACCTACCTCTCCTTACTATCATTAATGCAGTCGCTCAATTGCCATTGAAACTTACTCCAACAAACTGCCCCTTTTGGCATGCTCAATTTAATTCTCTTTTACTTGGCTATAATCTTTTGGGTTATTTTAATGGTGATACTCCATGTCCAAAAGCCACTGAAACTCATAATGAGGTCATTACTCTTAATCCACTTTATTCTCATTGGGTTCAACAGGGACAACTTCTATTTTATACTATTTTTGCCTCATTATTTGAGCCTCTCATGCTTTTTATTGCTTCTGTAATAACTTCTCGTGAGACTTGGGATAGGATTGCTTAAACTTATACAAATCTTTCTCAGTCTTGACTTATATGATTTAAAGAAATACAACTCGTGGTAACTAATCTGTCACTGAATTTCTTCAAGAAGTCAAATTATTGCTGATCAATTGGCTCTAAATAGGGCCTCGATGGATAACGATGATATTACTCTTCATTGCCTTAATTGTATTAGATTGGAGTACAAAGAAATTGCATGAGCAATACGTGCTAGAGAACAACTATATCCTTTGAAGCTCTTCATGACAAGCTTGTGGAGTGTGAAGATTTTCTCCACCATAAATCTTCCAAAGGTGATTCTTCTCTTATAACAGCAAATTTCACCTAGAAAAACAGATCAAGAAATGGCAAGGCTAGAAGCCAATAGCCATCTAATATTCAGAACAATTTTCCAAAAAAAAAACAAATGGCAAAGTAGTATTGGCCCAAAGTGAAGTGCTAGTTATGTGATCAGATATGTCACTCTGCAAAACGATATCCTCATGTTAAGCTTGCTCATAAAACTGTGCCACTTCTTTTAGGAATCAGAATCCAAACTGGTTGTTTGATACAAGAGCCTCTCATCACATCACTACAAATTTACAAAATTTATCTCTTCACTCAAATTATGAAAACCCTGATGACATCATATTAGGTGATGAATCTACGTTAAATCTAGGTTAAAAATAACTCATGTTGGGATAACCCAACTCTCTTCACCCTCTCACATTTTTTCTTTAAAAAATGCTCTTTGTGTACCTTCTATAAAAAGAAATTTAATTTATGTCTTTCAATTCTGTAAATCTAGTAATGCTTCTATATAGATCTCACCCACTTATTTTTTGGTGAAGGATCTGCATACGGGGGCGGCACTATTCGTAGGACCGAATAAGAATAATACCCATGAGGGCGATCGATGCGGCATGAATCTACTAGTACCCCTCCAGTGGCTTTTATGGGCGTTAAACAATCAACTACTAATTGGCATCAATGTCTTGGTCACTCATCTAGTCGAATTTTCCAATTTCTCATTAAAAAGCACTCTCTGTCGTCATTGTTTTCTACTTTTTCTTTCATTTCATGTAATTCTTGCTCTTGTAATAAAAGCTATAGGCTTCCATTTCATGTGTCAACACTTCGTAGTAAAGGTCTATTAGAAATTCTCTACACTGATTTTTGGGGTCCTGCTTCAATTGAATTTTTTCATGATTTCAAATATTATGTAATATTGATGGATCATTTTACTAAATATGTTTGGCTTTACCCACTTCGTTTGAAATTTGATGTGTTTGACATATTTCTCAAGTTTAAAGCTTTAGTGGAAATTTTTTTCAAAACACCCATTATTTCAATTTATTCCAATGGTGGGGTGAATATCAAAAATTGAAATCATTATTACTTCCTATAAGATTTCTCACTTAACTACTCCTCCCCATACACCTCAACATAATGATGTTGCTAAACGTCGACATCGCCATGTCATTGAAACTAGGCTAACTCTACTTCACCAAGCTTCCATGCATTTGTCATTTTGGAGTCATGCCTTCCAAGCTACTACATAATTAATCGTCTTCCCACTGCTACTCCTAATTATCTGACACCATTTCAAAAACTTTTTGGGTTATCGCCCAATTACCAAAAAGTGATAATTTTTTGGTGTTTATGTTATCTATAACTAAAACCTTCCACTAAAAAAAAACTTGAACCAAAATCATGTGCTTGTGTTTTTGTTGGATACTCCTCTTTACAAGTGCATATAAGTGTTTTGATCCCAATCATACACCGTGTCTTTGTCTTTCGTCATGTTCAGTTCAATGAAAATGAATATCCATTCCAATTAATTGATAAAAACAAACCATGGGTCACTACTTTTAACATCAATTCTTGGGTTTATATGAGTCTTTAGTTGCTTATTTAACTTCACCATATTTTTCTATTCGTAGTGCTGCACACATGTTGCCTAAGAGTGCATCACTACAACTTCTTGCACATAATGCTAGTAATTTTCATGCTTCATCAAAGGCTACTAAAAAAAGTAATGTCTCTATTAGTTCCTCTGATCATGTTGCCTCTTTTACTAATTTTTATAATTCATCTTCATCTATTACTAATTTTGTACATGCTGAATCTATCTCACCATTACTTGTTGAGCCACATTTACCATCACACCCACTTATGCCCTTACGAACTCACTCAATGACAACTCACTCTCAAAATAACATTTTCAAACCCAAATAAATTCATGTAACCACCAAACACCTGCTACCTTTATCATATGAACCATCTTGTGTCTCTCAAGCCTTAAAGGATCCTAAATAGAGAATGGCTATGAGTGAAGAGTTTACGGCACTTGTTCGAAATGGCACATGAGAGTTGGTGCCTCCAAATTCATCTCAAAATGTTATAGGTTATAAATGGGTTTTCAAAATCAAATGAAAACCAAATGGGACTATTGAGTGATTCGAGACAAGACTAGTCGCCAAGGTTTTTCATCAACCCCCTGACCTTGATTTTACTGAGACATTTAGTCCCGTGGTTAAACCTACAACTATTTAGATGATTTTATGTCTTGCTCTTGCATAAGGCTAGAATATAAATCAATTAGATGTTAATAATACATTTTTACAAGAGAGTATCTCAGAGGAGGTTTATATGGCTTAACCACCTAGTTTTGGTAATATTAACTTTTCTTCACATGTTTGCAGGTTGCGTAAGGCTATTTATGGCCTCAAACACACACCTTGAGCTTGGTACAAGGAGCTGAGTTCCTTTTTACTTGCTTATGGGTTTGTTAATTCACGAGCAGACACCTTTTTATTTTTCTATCATAAGGCTGACATCTTAATATATTTCCTTGTATATCCTGATGATTTAATTATTACTGGGAGTTGCTCTACTTGAGTTACACATTTCATTCAGATTCTCTCCTTTCGATTTTCGGTCAAAGATATAGGTGTTCTTAATTATTTCTTGGGTGTGGAAGTCCTCTCAGCTAAGAATGGTCTTTTCCTCAGCCAACAAAAATATATTCGAGATATCCTTGAGCGTACAAAAATGGATAGGGCTAAAATCAATACTACACCCCTTTTTTACTTTAATTACCCTTGTCTTAAAGGATAATTTTTCACTTGCACATGCTACTAAATATTACCGTGTGATTAGATCACTTCAATATTTATCTTTGACTCGACCAGATATATCTTATGCTGTGAACAAACTTTCACAATACATGCACTTTCCCTCACAAACTTTCACAATACATGCACTCTTTTTATGTTGACAATCTCTATTAATTCTCCATGTTCTTTCTGATTCTGATTGGGCTAGAAATCGTGATGATTGCACCTCTACCACAACCTTTGTCTTATATCTTGGTAAAAATCCAGTCTCTTCGTGCTCGAAGAAGCAGTGTACTGTGGCTTACTCCTCTACTGAAGCCGAATATAGTGTTGAAGCTTCGAATACTGTCAAAGTTAATTAGGTACAATCTCTTTTAAGAGAATTTCATGTCACACTACCTCTCCTCCAGCCATATATTGTGACAATATTAGTGCCACTTATGTTTGTCAAATCTGGTATTTCATTTTCGAATGAAATACATTGCTATTGATTATCACTTTGTTCATGATCAAGTGTCTAAAGGCATTCTACATGTGTCTCGTGTTTCCATAAAAAATCAATTAGCTGATGCTCTCACTAAACCATTTTCTTCCCAACACTTTGATTATTTGCGGCCTAAGATTGGCGTTCTTGATAGAAACTTAATTTTGCGGGGGCGTATTAAGGATGAATTCTCACCAAACATATCTCAATGATTATAGTCAAACATATGATCCCCATGATGGAATCAAATCTTTATAGTTTTCATGATTATCACCAACATATTCTAATGATTATGGTCTCCATAATTATTGGCTTTGACTTATTAATTTCTAGCTTTATATTGATTATTATTACGCAAATAGCTCCTGGAATATAGCTTCTCTATAGTCAAACTTTCCTTTTTTTAATTTACTTCACTCATGTATCTTGAAGATCTAGAAGCAGCTCGTTTTGAAGATCTAAAAGTTGTAAATGTTTGAACAAGAAAGAAAAACGAAGAAGAAAGAAAAACAAGAGATAAATGGTGGAACACGACTTTGACAGCCACCAACATTAAAAAAAAAAAATTAAACTAATAGTCAATTTTGGCTATAAATAGAGGGGCTCACCCTTTCATTTTAATCATCCAATTTCCCTGGTTCCTCTCCTCTATTTTGAGAGAGCTAAGAGTTTGAAAGTTAAATATATTTGCTCTTAAATTAAGAGTATTGGGTATAATTGAGGTTTCGGGAAGTAAGAGTAGTTTTTCCTAACTATATAGGGAGTATAATTGTTCTCACCTATTATTAGAGAAAAGCTATAATTTTTCCAGTATAGTAAAATATTTTCCTTCTGTCTTCGCCCCGTGAATGTAGGCTAAAAGCCGAACCACGTAATTTTTCGATGTCCTATTTGTGCTTGTTTTTAATTTTATTTTCATTTTCATTTTCAATTTCATTTTAAATGTGGCCCTGCTTTACCCACCATCGATTTTCTAACAGCAGTATCAGAGCTATTGGTTGTATTCTTTGAAGTTAGGGTATTGTTCACTTAAAAGACTATATTCACGTATACGATATTATTTACGCATATGATACTATTCACGTATACATCACTGTTTATATATACGGTTACTGTTCACGTGAAACGATGTAGCCTGAACCTAGCAAAGGTAGTTAGTGATAAAAAGCAATGGTGGCAAAATACGAAATTGACAAGTTTTATAGAAATAATTTCTCATTATGGAAAATAAAGATGAATGTTGTATTGAGGAAAAATAATTGCTTGGCAGCAATTGAAGAAAGTGTTAACATTTATGTTAATATAATGTTGATTTTGATGATAACAAACAAAATTAAGAATGATTAAGTTTTTGAAAGCTTAAATTATTTTTTCATACATTTTAAATAAATCATTATTTTCACTTTATAAAGGTTTTATATTTAATGAAAAAATGATTTTATGAAATTGGTTGTTTTTCAAGTTTATGGTTTAATTGAAAGATTTTTGAAAACTTTGAAATCAACAAGTATTGCTTGAAATTTTGGAGAAGGATTTATTTGAAACGTTTTATAGTATTTTGGGCCATATCATAATTTCATAATGTTTTGGGATTCACAAAGTAATTTTTACAAATTCTGAAATTGGACTTAATGGCAAAATTTATAACATTTTGGGTCATAATACAATTATGAAAAGTTTTAGGGTCAAAACTATAATTTTGGAAAATAGTGCACTATGCCTGTTACTGTAGCAAGCGGCAATCAGGTTATACTAAACGACAATCCGGTTATGGGGCAGAAACTCTCCGGATGAAAAGCAGCAATCTGGATATGCTAAACGGAATTCCAGTTACGGGACAGAAAGCTTCGGAGCATAAACGGCAATTCGGTTGTGCTAAACGGAAATCCGGTTACAGGGCAGAAAGCTTCTGGAGCATAAACGGCAATCTGGATATTACAAGCGGTATTTCGGATGTTTTAAAATTTAAATTTTTGCCTTAACGGTAACATGCAAGCGGAATTCCAGATTCTATAAACGGTAATCCGGTTATGAGTAAAAAGTGAATAACGGTTAGTTTTTTAGCTCCAACTATAAAAACTCAAAGCCAATTCATTTTCAATAACTCAAGCAAGCAAAATCAAAGGGCACACAACATAAATCAAGCTCTCAAATCGCAAATCAAAAACATTGAATCATCTTTTGTTCTTCAATTTGTTCATCTACTCTTAAAGAGAGTTTTTGTTGTAATTTTCATTTCCTCATCAAATTTGTGAGTGTTTAAGTATGTGAGACACTTGAGTGAAGAGATTAGGAGATAATCTCGTTGTTGTAAAGGTTCATTGACCCTTAAAGTCAATTATAAGCATTTGAAGCCTTGGAAAGGGTTGGATAATGAAATCCTCAAGCTTGGGTTGCTTGGAGGCGTGGACGTAGGCGGGAATAGCCGAACCACGTAAAAATCCTTGAGTTTGCTTTCTCTTACCCTGCTCATTTATTATTGCGCTTTTATTGAATTTATTGTTTTGGATTCCATTAAGACATTAGATTTAATTGTTGTGTGGTTTGCTTAAGATAAGCTTTTAAAACCCAATTCACCCCCCCTGTTGGGTTGCACACTTGTATTTCAGAAAGGCCCTTGGAGATGATTGATGACGTTAAATGGAAACAAATAGATGGCAATGCAATTACTGATCTACACTTGGCACTTGTAGATGAGGTGTTATCCAGTGTGGCAGAGACAAAGACAGTAAACGAAATATGATATACTCTCACAAAATTGTACGAGACCAAGTCACTGCACAATAAGACATTCTTAAAGAAAGACTCTATACTTTTTGAATAGCGGAATCCTCATCGGTGACCGACCACATCAACATCTTGAAGTCTCTATTTCCACAACTTACAATATTGGGTCATAAAATAGAGGAAAATGAACCTACGAAGCTTCTACTTCGGAGTTTACCAGATTCGTATGATCAACTCATCATCAATTTGACAAACAACAACCAAGTGGAAAATTCAGTTTTCGACGATGTTGCAGCCTCAATATTAAATAAAGAAAGCAGGCGGAAGAACAAAGAAAACATGCAAGCAAGTTCGCAGCAAGCAGAGGCAATATCAGTGGCAAGAAAGAGACCAATAAAATGTGGCCCCAATGGAAGTCACAATCATGGTAGATCAAAATCGAGAAGTAGGAAGAATGTCAAATGTTACAATTGTGACAAGAAAATGCATGTTAAGAAAGAGTGTTGGAACAACCAAAAAAGTGAAATACTAACTAGGCAACGCAAAAGGGGGGTGAATTAAGATTTTAAAACTTAATCTAAGAAAACCACACAAAAATTTAATCTAATACCATAATGGAATCGAAAACAATAAATCACAATAATAAAATAGTAAGGGAAAAGAAAGCAAACACAATGATTTTTACGTGGTTCGGCAATCCCCGCCTACGTCCACTCCTCCAAGCACACCAGACTTGAGGATTTCACTATCGAAACCTTCCAAGGCTTCAAGTTCTTTATAATTCACTTCCAATATGTTAATGGACCTTTACAATCAAGAGATTATCTCCTCAATCTCTTCACCCCAAGTGTTTCTCACACTTGTACACTCACAATTTAATGAGAAATGAAAATTACAACAAACAACTCTCTTTTAGAGTAGATACACAAATGATAGCACAATGAAGATTTAACCTATGATGATTTGCGAAATTGAAGCTCAATATATGTTGTGTGCACTTGTTTATGCTTACAAAGATTACTAAAAATGAATTGGATTTGAGTTTTTATAGTTTAAACTCAAAAACTAGTCGTTTTGTACTTTTTAGATAACCAAATTACTGACTTTTCTAATCCTAAGTAGCCGCTTTTATGTTGCCATTATAACATATTTTTGAATTTTGCACATCCGGTATGCCACTTTCGAAATCCGGTTAGCCGCTTTCATTTTAGTAAGCTACTACCCAAATTCGGTTAGCTGCTTGCTACAGTGCTGGCTACAGTTAACTATTTTTTAAAATTATAATTTTGTCTTAAAACTTTTTATAACTATATTATGGCCTAAAATATTATGAAACTTTACAAATAGGTCCAATTTTATAATTTCTAAGTAATACTTGTTTATCTTAAAGCTTTTTGAAATTATGATATGACCCAAAATATTATGAAACTTTTTAAATAAGTCCTTCTCCAGAATTTCAAGCAATACTTGTTGATTTCAAAGTTTTCAAAACTCTTTCAATTAGACCATAAATTTGAAAAACAACTAATTTCATTAAATCATTTTTCCATTAATTATAAAACCATTATAATGTGAAATAATGATTTATTTAAAATGTATGAAAAATAATTTAAGCTTTTAAAAACTTAATCATTCTTAATTTTGTTTGTTATCATCAAAATCAACATTATGGATACATAAATGCTAACAAAGAGAAGAGAGGGTAAAGATCCTGAGTCATCAAATGCTCAAGAGTGTGTAGCAAGTACTTCGGATGACGGCGAAATTCTTTACAGCGAGACAACAACTATTTCAGAAGGTAGAAAATGGTTATTTGACATCTGGCTTATATATTACGGAGCTACCTAAAACAAGACCTCTCGGAGAAAATGGTTCCACAAATATGAACCTATCTCAGGAGGATCTGTATACATGGGTGATGATCATGTCTTGGAGATTGTTGGTATGGGTACTATCAAAATAAAAATGATTAATGGTACGGTTCACATAATTGAGGAGGAACGACATGTCAAAGACTTGAAGAAGAATCTATTATCTTTAGGACAAATAGATAGTTATGGGTGCAAAAATCATATGAAAAATAGGATTATGAAGATAGTCAAAGGCGCACTTGTATTAATGAAGGTGAAAAAGTTCGGTGTTAATCTATTCATGCTGAAAAAGAAAACACTACAGGAAGCTGATACATGAGTCGCATCAAATGGAGAAGAGTCGGCAATGATGTGGCGTCTTAAGCTTGGCCACATGTCGGAACAACATTGAAAGATTCTCTTTGAGCGAAAATTGCTTCTAGATCTCAAATTAGAAAACTTACCGTTTTCCGAGCATTGTGTTACAAGTAAGCAACATAGATTGAAGTTCAACAAATCTGTTGTCAGAAGTAAATGCATTCTAGACTTAGTTCATTATAATGTTTGGGAATCATCAGACATGTCCATAGGAGGTGCAAAGTACTTGGTGATTTTTATTGATGATTATTCTAGAAGATGCTGAGTGTATCCAATAAAGAAAAAGTCAGATGTGTTTATAATATTCAAACAGGACAAAACGCGGGTAGAACTTAAATCTAGAAAAAGAATAAAGTGCTTAAGGATAGACAACGATGGAGAGTATACATATGACAAGTTCCTTGCACACTATAAGTAAGAAGGTATTCATAGACTGTTCATGGTGGCATACACTCCCCAACAGAATGGAGTGGCAGAGCAGATGAACAGAACTTTTATAAAAAGGATAAGAGGTATGTAGGAGACTACTGGTCTACCCAATTCATTCTGGGCAGAAGCAGCCAATATTACTTATTATCTAGTAAATCGATCGTCATCCACAGCAATTGGGTTGAAGACACTAATAAAGATGGGAACAGAAAAGCCAACTGATTACTCCCACCTATATACATTTGGATGTCCTGTATATGTAATGTACAATGCCCAAGAAAGAACAAAACTGGATCCAAAATTTAGAAAATGTATTCTCTTAGGATATACTGATAAGTGAAGAGGTATCGTCTATGAGATCCACTGCCCACAACATAGTCATCAGCAAAGATGTTATTTTTGTAGAAGATCAACTATAAAAGAAAGATAAAAATGATAGCACTATCAAGAAAGAGTCAGACACTGTACTAGTATATGTGAAAAATAATCCAAAAGATTCAGATTCTTCTAAAGTAGCACCAGAGTATAAGGAAAAAGAACCAGTTGAGTCTGAGGCTCTAAAAGTTTATCGGTCAACTCGCGAGAGACGACCGCCAGCATAGCACTTGGATTATGTTACAGAGATCAATGTTGTATATTATCTTCTAACAGAGGATGGAGAGCCATTAACTTCTCATGAAGCTTTAAACAGCTCAGATGTTACTTTGTGGATGACAACAATGCAGCAAGAATTTGAGTATCTACACAAGAATAAAATATGAGAACTTATATCACTACCACATAGAAGAAAAACCATTAGAAATAAATAGGTCTACAAGATAAAGCGTGATGGTAATGACCAAGTAAAGTGATATCATGCAAGATTGATGGTAAGAGAATATGTTCAGAAAGAAGGCATTGACTTCAACGAGATATTTTCTACGGTGGTTCAACTCATGACAATCAGAATAGTCTTGGCGATATGTGCTACATTTGACCTGTATCTAGAGCAGTTAGATTTGAAGATTACATTTCTTCATGGAGAACTTGAAGAAAAAATTTATATGCTCCAACTAGAAGGTTTTGCTGAAAATGGTAGAGAGAACTTGGTTTACAGGTTGAATAAATCTCTATATGGTCTCAAACAGGTACCGAAGTATTGGTATAAAAGATTTGATTATTTCATTATGAGCCTTGGATATAGCAAACTCAGTTCAAACCATTATGCGTATTACAAGAGGTTTAAAAATAATGATTTTATCATTTTACTGTTGTACGTGGATGACATATTGATAGCAAGCCCCAACAAAGATCAAGTCCAAAAATTGAAGGTACAATTGGTTAGGGAGTTTGGAATGAAAGACTTGGTATCAACAAACAAGATTCTAGGGATGCAAATTTACCAAGATAGAAATAATAGGACGATTTGACTTTTTCAAGTAATTTTTCAAAAGAATTACTTGAAAAAAATCTTGCGGCGCTTCAACATGCAAGATTGTAAGTCAATTTCTACCTCACTTCCTGTTAATTTCAAGTTATCCTCAAGCATGTTTCCTAGTAATGAAGCAGAGAAGAAGCAAATGTCTCGAGTACCGTATGCATCAATAGTGGGAAGTTTAATATTCGTTATAATATGTACTAAAGCAAACATTACACAAGCAGTGGGAGTAGTCAGTCGATACATGGCAAATCTTGATGGAGAACATTGGAAAATTGTGAAAAAGATTCTAAGATACATCAGAGGAACCTCAAATGTTGTATTATATTATAAAGGATCAGAGTTTATTGTCAGGGGTTATGTAGATTCAGATTTTGCAGGAGACCTTGATAAAAAGAAATGCACTATTGGCTATATGTTTATACTTGCATGAAGAGCTATAAACTGGGTTTCAAAACTACAGTCCGTTATGGCTTTATCTACAACAGAATCAAAATACATGGTAACTATACAAGCTTGCAAGAAAGCTATTTGGATACAAAGGTTATTGGAGGAGCTGTAAGTTGGGTTTCGAAACTACAGACCGTCATGGCTTTATCTACAACAGAATCAAAATATATGGTAACTACACAAGCTTGCAAGGAAGCTATTTGGATACAAAGGTTATTGGAGGAGTTGTAAGTCGGGTTTCGAAACTACAGACCGTCATGGCTTTATCTATAACAGAATCAGAATACATAATAGCTACACACGCTTGCAAGGAAGCTATTTGGATACATGGTAGCTACACAATCAAAATAAACTTGCAAGAGGAGCTGTAAGCTGGATTTCGAAACTACAGACCTTTATAGCTTTATCTACAAGAGAATCAGAATACATGGTAGCTACACAAGCTTGCAAAGAAGCTATTTGGATACAAAGATTAATGGAGAGCTCGGGCACAAACAGGAGAAAAATTATGTGTTTTATGACAGTGAGAGGGCCTTGCACATCACGAGAAA
Source organism: Atalantia buxifolia (assembly GCA_030444775.1). Taxonomy (NCBI): domain Eukaryota; kingdom Viridiplantae; phylum Streptophyta; class Magnoliopsida; order Sapindales; family Rutaceae; genus Atalantia; species Atalantia buxifolia. The sequence goes on along the minus strand of CM059834.1, from coordinate 13,317,403 downwards.
TCTAGCATTTCATTTTAGGACAAAAGCACATAGGAGTTCAGTACCACTTTATTCGAGAAGTAGTGGAAGACGAAAGTGTAGATTTACAGAAAATCCATACAAAGGAGAACCTAGCAGATGTCATGACCAAGCTAATCAATATTGACAAGTTTGTATAGAGTAAATCCTCTTGTGGCCTGGTAGAAACGTAAGCAACATGATAATGGCGAAGCAAAAAGGATGGTATGGAGATTGATTGGTTTTCAATCAAATCTCTAAGTAGGAGAATGTCAAGAAACGGCTTCTAGAAATAACCCATTTTAAAGATCTAAAAGTTGTAAATGTTTGAAAAAGAAAAAAAAATAATATAACACGGCTTTGACAGCCACCAACATTGAAAAAAAAAATTAAACTAATAGTCAATTTTGGCTATAAATAAAGGGGCTCACTCCCTCATTTTAATAATCTCATTTCCTTAGTTCCTCTCCTCTATTTTGAGAGAGCTAAGAGTTTGAGAGCTAAATATATTTGCTCTTAAATTGAGTGTATCGAGTATAATAAGGGTTTCAAGAAGTGAGAGTAGTTTTTCCTAATTATAGATGGAGTATAATTGTTCTCTCATATTATTATACAGAAGTTGTAATTTTCACAGTATAGTAAAATATTTTCCTTCTGTTTTCGCCTGTGGACATAGGCCAAAAGCCAAACCACGTAATTTTTTGGTGTCCTCTTTGTGCTTGTTCTTCTTTTTCTTTCTAATTTTATTTTAGTTGTAGCCATGCTTCACCCACCATCGATTTTCTAACATTGATATCGTTTTCAACCCACTAAAAGTGCCCTCACGAATGAATATAGGACATATATTTGAATGCTTGTTGAGTTTAGAGGGAGTCTGCTAAATCGACATTATTGAACATGACATTTCAATGAGAGATATGAACAAGAGGGTTCGATAAAACTCATGTTTTCTAAATTATATGAAGCCAGCAAGCAAACTGCGAATCCATCGCTGTTTGAGCTGGAATACTAGGAAAAAGCAAAACATTTGATGGATGAATGGGAAATCCTTTTGAAGAACCTGTTCTTTGTGTGTGTGTGTGTGTGTGAAAATGAATGAGCCATGAGAGAGAAAACATATTGTTAAGAGCATGAATTTTGTTGTTTAATATGATTATAAATATTATTTTATTACCTATTGTGCTTTTCCTAATCTTTTGTATGTTTTTATCAATTTTATTAAAGTATGTCTAAAATTGGAAGGAGGACTTGCACATGAAACTATGGAAAGAGTACAAACAGATGGAGCCATGGGGGAACAATTAGAGAAAAAGAGAAAGGGTTGTACACGTTCCTAGATAGTGCTATCATTGTTCAATGAAAATGTGAGGTAAAAGAGGAAAGGAGAAGATTATCTCTTTTAAGACGATCCTTACTCAATTATTTTCCATAATCGAGGAATGAATTAAACTCTTACAATTTTTTTGTGAGGATTCGAACCATTGCCCACATGATTGTGAGTTCGAAATTAAAATGCACTACTAACAAAATCTTGCGAAAACTCGTAATCATGATTCATTAATTAGCGATATATTAAGCCCAGCAAACAGCTGTATAAGTAAACAAAATTCTTTCCTTTTAATCAATGTGAGCATATGGACTGCATGTTTATATGTTCTTAGTGCAAACAGCGTTAATTTATTTGTTGACTTCAAATCCATCTTGCCATGAATGAATTCAAATTGATTATATAAATTTAAATTTTTATCCAATATATGTAAAAGTGAAATTGATTTTAAATTGATGGATTCCGCTGATTTCAAATGTGCTGTGCCATATTTTTGATAAGTACATTCAATTTTCTGCCTACATTATTCAAATGCTTCGACATGATGGCTGCCTACGCCTATACTTAACTCCTTTGGTTATTAATATTTCTTTTTTTCCCAAAGAATTGAAAAATGAAATATACGAGAGGCTTGGGGCAATGGCAACTCTGGTTAACTTTATAACGTATGCTGTTGGCAGAATGCATCTTCCTAATGCAACTGCTTCCAATGTTGCAACAAATTTCGGGGGCCCATCATGATATCTTTTGTGGTTGTTTGGTGAGATTCTCGCAGATAATTATAGTAAGCATTTCATGAAGTTTTCTGTAATCAGTAACAATAATTTTCTCAATTAGCGACTATGTATAGATAATATTCCAAGTCTTAGCTAGAGAATATGAATATCATAATCAGACTTAAATGAATGCAGTAATTTGAGGCATAAACACAAATTTTTATTCACCAGGGCGGCAGCGGCAGGGCCCATTCCATGCATGTTGGGTATCTCTACAGCGCTGCCACAACTGCGCCAGCCTACTTGCCACCCTGCTGCTGATACTTCCTGCGAATGTGAATAAGCCGGCAGTTAGCAAATGGGTATCTTCTATTTGTACGGAGTAGGAATTGGTGGAATCAAATCAAGCGTTTCTGGTTTCGGAACAGACCAGTTAAATCAGACAGATGACAAGGGAAAGGCCCAAATGGTGAATTTCTTCAACAGGTTTTATTTTTTTATCAACAGAGGAACTCCAGCTACTAGCTGTCACAGTTCTTGTTTATGTACAAGACAAAGTGGGTCGAAGTTGGGGTTATGGGTTAAGTTCAGCTGCAACGTTTCTTGCATTTTTGGTGTTTCTGTCGGGGCTGAAAGATATAGACACAGGAAATATGTTGGAAGTCTTGTAATTCAGATTCTTCAATTTTTGGTAGCTGCTTTAAGGAAAATGAAAGTTGAAATTCCAACTCACGTTAGCTCACCGTATGAAGATTATGCTCAAGGAACAAGAGTTCTTCATACAATTAGGTACTGGTACGTAGTTTTATTTATTGACTGTATAGTTGGTTTTTTTTTTTTTTTTAAGTCTTCTGTTATCTTCACACAGTTGCTTGGACAAGGCATCGGTCGTCAGCAATGAGGTAACTTTTTTGAAATAGGGGCCAATTTGCGCTTCTGTTCAAAAAATTTAAGAGGAAAGAAGGTACATGATACAATCTTAAATTCAGTTAAATGGTTGGTCCTGAGTCAAAAATTTTATCAGTTTCTGTGTTCTTCAGGTGTGACAAGCTTACAGAAAATAAGGATAGAACTCTTCAGTGGAATAATGAGAATGGCAGCAGCAGACATAGGTTGCTAGAGCCAGAGAAGGCACCGGTACCAGAACTCTATCAGTAAGTGCATTTGATTTGGCCCCTATTGCGAAAGCATAGTAAGAGGCTGCAGTGATATTGAATTTCCTTGAAAATCTGCCCATGGTAGAAGCTTGCTGCACTGAGAAGCTGGACATGTGTGCATATACCATTCAAAATGTGATCATTTTCACCCAAATTGGCGACACTCCATGGACATCCTCACTTCCTCTAACCTTGTTATGGACAAAGCCGCCATGGATAAAATGTCAATTCCTCATTGCTGATGATCGATGCCTTGTCCAAGTAACTGTGTCACAAATTTTTTAATGATTGCAGATTGGATTCATTTTACAGGCTTGTAGCTGGCTTGGACCTCACCAACTTTGGATTTTTCCTGATGCATGCCATTGAGCATAAGCCAAATCCTGGTCTAAAAGCTGAAAAGACAAATGGAGAAAACGATCTGCTGTTTCTTCTACTCTTAAAGAAGAAAATAGGGCATACTTGTGGGGCAACTGTTGTTGTTTAATTTTGCTCTCAGTCTTAATCTGAATTAAAAACTTATGAGTAGCCTCTTTCTACTTGATTGTCACATGTGTTGCTTCATTCGTCTAAAACAAGTCCTGAACTCATATTAACAGATTAGTCTAAACAGGAGGATTGAAAATTAGAGACCATGAGTTGCCAAGGCAAAAAAAATTCCAAGCTCACTCAAGGTCTCGCCCGTTTCTGATTTACGATGATTTACAAAATTTATGTACACTACAGCGGCTATTCTCAGCTTGCATATACACTACCAGCCCCCTAACATGATAAACTCATGGCCATCAATCTTTCATCTTTCATATCAGACATGACAGTGGACGACACAACCACGTCTCAGCTTGCCGTGTTCCAAAGAGTCCTTGTAAATTTACATTTTATGCTAAAGGAGTAATAGTTTGATGGGCCTATGGCTCAGCCTTTAAGTCACTTAACGTTCATGGCTGCTGCCATGGCCCGAAGCTCTTTTGCTATCTCTGAGAAGGCTGGCCTAGATTTGGGATCTGATGACCAGCACCTTTCCATCAATGATCTCCAGGTTGGTTCACACCAGCTTGGGATTTCAGGTAGGAGACTGCCCTTTATTATGCCGGCTGAAAGAATCCCCAAGAAATGAATAAGCACGCATGAATCAGCCAAAATGATGTAGAAATTAGCAGACAAGTCAATGTTAAAAGGCATAATTCTGCCAAAAAAAAATGTTAATCTAATTTATTATTTTCACACCAGTCAGCACAGTAGCATGAACCCTATAACCATGAGAAGCCACCCAAAATACTATCTGTTCGACAGAATTCAAAAACATCATGGCTGAAAAGGTTAGATCCCTGTGCTCCTGCCCATAACATCTCACCAAAAACATAAACAAAAGAAGTTTTCAAAACCCACAGCTAATGATGGGGTCTGATGAAGTTTAGTTCAAAACCATCTAACAGAGTTTCAATCTCTCAGATCAAAAACCAATAATATATGGAGAAGTTGGAAAATGATTACAAAATTGATAATAGCACTCAAATGGTAGTGTAAATGACAGAAAGAGCACCAGAATAAAAGGAGAACGGAAAAAATAAAATTATGAGAACACATTTGCAGAAGGAACTTAGATCCCAGTCCCCAGAGCCATGGAATTGAGAATGTGTCCTAAAAAAGTACAGTGATGATGATAAAGATATCATTATAGATGTATTCAGTTATATTATGTGAGCATATAGGTTAATAAGTAGTTCAAAACCATATTAATCCAATCATAAGAGTACCTATTATTTCCTCAGAATGCAAATCTGCATAAGGGTCCTCCCCCGTTAGCAGTTCCCACATGACAACTCCAAATGAGTACACATCAACCTACCAGAAAAAAAAAATCAATAAGAAATTAAATAAAAATACAGTGATGTGATTGGAATATATTCACAACTATAAAATTCAATTAGCGCATTTTACCTTCTCAGTTACTAGGTTGTCCTTACTGTTGAAAAGCTCAGGTGCCATCCATGGAATAGTTCCTCGTACTCCTCCAGAGATAAGTGTCTTCTGTTTAATTTTTGATAATCCCAGATCACCAATCTGGTAAAATGGTTAAAGTTTAAAGTGTTTAAATGAAACTAATAAGTGAACATAGATGGGTACAGAGTTATTGATCAAGCACTAGAAAAGAATGACAAAGAATTCAAACCCAAACCACTTAATTTTTTTTTAAGATACATACCTTGCACACTGGTCGTTGAGGATCCCTCATATTCACAAGGAAATTATGAGATTTAAGGTCAAAGTGGACAATATTCTTCTCATGTAGGTATTCTATACCAAAAGCTGCATCCATTGCTATTATTATCCGCTTTCGACGATCAATTGTTCTGTAAATCGGAAACTACATCTTTTATGAAAACTAAACACAAATGGGTGCCCATAAGGAACAGTTTGCTACAAGATTACATAAGGGGATATGATGTCAGTACTAGGAAACTGCAAAAAACAAGTTTGCTACAAGATTGCACAATAAGTGCCAACAAGTATTGAGCATATCTTCATTTTCCATAGAATGCCACAACATTTGGATGATGAATGAGATTGTAATACCGATCTTTCCTTCGAAGAACTTGTTTTAGAGAGCCATTAACCATGTACTCTGTAACTGTAGCCAAATTTGTCACAGGTCCATCAGTAACTACACCATAGAATGCCACAACATTTGGATGATGAAGCCGACCAAGCATGTGCGCTTCCCTCCAGAAGTCTGCAATCTGCATGCATGTATGAAACAACAGAATGACAAGATAAAGCGCAAGCCTACATTTGCCAAACAGTAGTACTGATGATCACGTTACATTCCTTTGGGGCAAGATTGAGGATATGGACTTCGATACTACCATTGATTTAGGACAAAGAAGGGTTCAATTATTTTAGTAAGTTTTTAATACTTGCCAATTTTAAAAGAGTCTTGTTCAGTGCGTTATGTAAGTCTTTGATTTCTTGTTGAGGCAGGATTTATTTGCTTTATTTGATTGACAAAGGGAAGTAGTTGTACCCAATTGTAAATAAGGAGATTATGTTACTCGTTTTCAATTGTTGTTGATAAAAGAAGACTCCTCTCCATAAATTTTCCACTTCAGATTACATATTTGACACTCGTGTTATTGAGTTGTTTGAACTACAGTGATATCTAACCCCATATGCTAGAACGTTTACTGAACATCTAATCACTGCAAAAAGAACCATTGGGTTCTTTCCCAGGCTCAACAGCGTGAATTATCCCGCTTTCATTTCCCACTGCATAAACCATTAAATGCCCATCTTCTCCTTCATGAGAGATTTAGATTTTTGCATTTATTTATTCTTATAGTATTTAAAATATAAACTTAAATCCGAGTTGTCTAACTTGAAGGCGGAATGGAGGGAATCAAGGAATGGTAAGTGTTCAAGCTTAAGAACAAGAAAAACATGAATAACTAGCCTTACAGAACAATTGATCAGCAAACATGGTGTGCCCAAATGTATCAAAAGAAAATATATTTTAAATCATTAACTATTGAGCTGTCCGCATTATACGTGTGAAAAGAATCAAAGACTTCAGAAGAAACTCCTCATGCAAAATTATCCTTACACTGGCATAGGAGATTCTAAATTCAAATCTTGGTTGTAAATGCTCCAAATCAGAATAACCATATAATAAATAAAATTTGATGATGAAAGTCTTTTAAGAATTATTTTCAGAGGACATAGGGGTAATTACCAGTCGATCCTCCTCCAACGAACCTTCAGTGAAGCAGCTTGGCTTTATCCTCTTAATGGCAACATCAGAACCCTTCCATTTTCCATAGAAAACAGTTCCGAATGTACCCGATCCAAGTTCTTTTATATATTCAAGATCTGATGTTTTTATAGTCTGCAAAATGCAACAGAATTATAAGTTGTTTTCATGTAAAAGACATACGATTTGCATATGTTTAATAGGATACCTGCAGTTCTGCAGTGGCTGTATTAGTGAAATATGCTGCCGATCTACTAGAGATTTCACCAATTACCTTTGAGCATTCACAAGTCTTTTTGGTCTTGACCTGAGAAAAGTCAGAAAACAGAGCTATTAGTCTGGCAAACATATGAATATATTCATTTAGCTCCAATCATAGCATAGCTTTTAAGTAATACCTTTTCTTCTAAAGGGTCCTGATCAATTTCTTCTTTATGCTCATCAATTCTTTGTGTAGCTGCATTCTGCAAGGAAGAAATCTGGGGAGGTTCTATTTCTTTGGAGGATGACAAAGAAAGGTTATACAAAAGATCCATCGAAGACGCAACTCCACCTTGCAAATTCTTAGTGCCATTCTTCATGTTGCATCCCGATGCTGTTCCATTTCTGTAGTTCATATTATTTGAAAGACCAGATATGTTAGCACTCTCCTCTGAGTCAATCAGTAGCTTTTCATTCTCAAGTTCAGGATGAATGGGTTTGCAAGTTATAGGCATTCCATGAAAATTCTCATATAGAGCCTGACATTGAACTTCATGTCGCTCAAGATTAGAGCCAGTCAACATATCATCCTTTTTGTTCATTACTCTTACAAATGTTGATGGATTGTTAATAGCATTATGCGACAGGAAAAATTGATCACCTACAACATTACATGTGCTACGACAAGCTAAATGACTCTCCACCAGATTTGAATTCCCATATTGTGAAATTGCAGGGCCACCATGTTCTCTAAATTTCTCACCATATTGGACATCAAAAGTGGAGATGCCTTTATTGAAGCAAGAACCCATCACACTCACCACTCCTTCTGAAGCAAGCTCAGTAAAACCAGCCCAGGGACTCGACAAATTGGCATTATACAATCCCATAGACTTTCCTTGCTTTGAGATGTTTGACTTTGGCCTGATTCCAAGATAGCATTTCCCCGCTGGAATGTTCCCATCCAATCTAGCACCTCTATAGTTTCCCACTTCAACCAAATTGTTATTTTTTCTAGCATAATTTGAATAAATTCGCTGATATCTAGCATCATTCACAGCAAACCTATTGCCGCGAAGTCCACTTTGACAAGCACAACAAACTCTATCACCAACACAGGAAGAATTCACAGGACAGCCACTTCCAACCGGCAGATTACTGCAAGACTGCACTCCCAAATGATTATTCACCGATCCACAAGTTGCGCCCCACGGCATGATATTTTCCCTATTGAAATTACTAAAAAGCATCTGCCCAGTGGTCCCAAAATCCCACTTACAATCAACACAGTGTCCCATCAATGTAGTATTTCCACCCCCATGACAGAATCCCTGAAAAGATCGCCTCACCAAACATTCCACCGAAGCATTTGCCTCAACAGCTACGTTTCTAACATTCCCATCCCTCGGATTCAATGGCCGCACACGCCCATTCCCTAATCCATTAGCCACATTTACTCGAAAAGGGTCAATTTTAACCACCAAATCATTTGGTTCTTCCAGGCCAAAATCTAAATCAATTAATGGGCTATCACAAGATTGTTTGGCTAACAACTGTTGTTTCATTACCTTCTTCCTCAACGAATCATCAGCAACACCCTTCCCTTTAACAACCACATTATTATTAAAACTACATTTATCATCATCACATAAATCGGTGCACACAAAAACCCAAAGCCTTGCGTGCTTACCGCACGATTCGAGCTTATCATACTCTTCGACCATGCCCCGTACGTCGTCGTCGGAGGCGATCAAGACAAGAGGGGTGTCGTCGTCTTGTTTCCGGTCCGGGTTGAGGGGCAGCCGGTACTTCAGGGTAAAAGAGTGAATGTTAGAGCAAATATCGGAGATCTTTAAACGGAGCTTCGAGAAAGAGATGGTGCGGTCCACGGAGATGATGCGAGTCTCGCCGCCAATGTACCGGAGATTGTTGGAGGATGGCCTGACGTGGAATTGGCCATTGAAGCTGCAAATTAGCTTCACTTTTGAGGCTGATTTCTTGCGGAAACGAGAAAGCGAAAGCGAAGTTTCTTTCATGTAGAATCAATTTTCTTTTTCGTCAGCAGCGTCACTGTTTCGTGGCTGTGTGTGTTTGCCATATACTTGCTGCATGTATGATGTGTGTTCTGAATTAGGCTCCAGGTTTAGTTTAATTACGATGCTGCCATTACTTGATTCTCAGGTGTTTTTCTGTTGTGCCAAGCGAATCTTGGAGTGATTACTGCGGCTTGGTGTGGATGGACAGTCGGTTTAGTTTGACACAACTCCGATTTTGTCAGTTTGATTTAATTCGGCTCTGTAAGTTAAAAAACTCATCCGTTCTCGTCTCAATTATAAAAATAATATATATATATATATAAAACAGAAAAAAAAATAGCAAAACACAAAAGCCCTAAAACTGATTCACTCACAGCTGTTCACAGCCTCACACCACTGACCACATATAAGCGCTCACACTCCATGCAACCACCGTCGGCCCTTAGCCGTCCATCAGCCACAAGCCGTTCGTCATCCTCACACTATACACACAGGCCGCTCCTCTCTCACACCACCCCCGACAATCGTCCGTCAGCCGCATTTGTCACAGCCCGTCGACTGTTTTCTTTCTTCTTGTTTCCTCTCCCTTTAATCCATTTTATAAATATTTAATAAAATTTAACGTCAAAATTTCCAATTTATATTTTAATGTATCCAAATTTTCAATTTACATTCTAATGCATCTCATTCATCTCTGATTATGTAAAATAGTTATTATTTGACGTAATTCTAGAATTGGTTAAATCTTCATAACAGTATCAATTTTTTATTTTGTTTCCTCTTTTGTTGGGTGTATTTGACTATTGCCGGTGCTTGGTGACGCCCAAGTGTCGGATGTGTTTGGTTATTGCGAAAATATTGAAATTATGGGAAAGTGCTGGAAAAATGGTGAAACCCAGGAGATTCTTAGAAATTATGAAGTCCAAATTGAAAAGAACCAAACAAATCCGAACTAAACCGAACCAAATCGATATGGATTTTAGGTCCGGTTTGCATTCGGTTCCTATGTTAAAGACCGATCCATTCAGTTCAGTTCGCCGAACACCCGACCTGTGGTTGAGGCTTCATTATTTTCTGAATTGGAATTTATTATCCTTCGGTTTATACCTAAATTACGGTAGTGCCCTTCCCCGTTTACCTAATAAATTATAAATTAGAGGAAAAAAATGAAACTTAAAAAACAATTAATTTGAATAAACTGTATCTTAAAAAGCTCATCCTCCATTGAAGCAGTAGTTTCCTTTAAAAAAAAAATTGCAATTGAAATAAGAAAAGAAGACGTGTTATTTAGCAATTGTATCTTGATGTTTGAAAAAACCTTCTTTGACCTCTAAAAGTTAAGATCCTTAAAAGCCACTTATATGACTCTAAATCACTGGTACTTTTACAAAAAAAATTTATTTAAAGGTAAATCTTAACTTATAAAAAATGTAAGTTACACCACTCATATGAAAAGCGAGTGAACCCCACATCACTCACTGTTTATGTGAGTGGTTGTAACTTACATGAAATAAAATATAAATTAAATAGATCCTTATCTAAATAGTTTATATTTTTACAAAAATTTTTGTCTATTAAAAAATTATTATTATAAAGAAAGAAGAAATTAATAAGTGAAAAGACACACAAGAATAGACCAAAAAACTTGAATGAGCCTATAAATATGAAACAAAGATATTGTTAAATGTGTTGTGAGACAGAGGTGTGGCTATCTACAAGAGCACTCAAATCTCCTAAACCGCATGCATGATGTTTGGCTTGTTAGAGATAAATCGGATTTGCTAAACATCATCTGCGCACACCGTTTGGACACGCCGCTTGATACACCGTTCGTAGCTGGTGAAATTCTTGTACGAGTAGTCCCGCATGCGTTGTAATCAAACACTTGAATTGTGAAAAGCAATACGAAATAGCTTATTGGTTCTCTTATTCCTTTTGACTAGGCTTTAGTCCTTTTAGTTATTCTAATTTATAGTTACAATTTATTCAATACTTCCTGCAACATTACGCAACAAAATGTTCGTTTTTCACCAAACGTTTTCTTAAACAAAACCTGTGGAAAATTGTTTAGAAAGTGGGAAACAAATTTGTTTATTTAGTAAGAAAGTGAAAAATAGACGTTCAAATTGTGAATATTAATGCTTAATAGCCAGCTGAATTTTTATAAAAAGAGACATACCATGTGACAAAAGAAATTAATATATGATAGCTTTATTCCTTGAAGAAAGATTGATCAAGACTTTTTTTTTTGGTGCTAATATTGCCCAAACCATCAAGTAGCTTTAATTTAGGATGACTCTTTCAAAATTAGGCTTCTACTTCTTTAAATCAAATTATGTTGAACCTTGATTTAGGCTTCTCATATTGGCATTTCATCTTCACGTCCAATTATGCACCTCTATATTTCTTTTTTCTAGAATGTGTTCACTTCCTAAGATGACGAGGATGACTTAGATAATATTTTACAAAAATAACAAAGCCAGAGGACTGACCTTCCCAGTGTAAACCTTCCAATTGTCATATCAGTTATCAAATTTTAAAAAAGATGAAATTTAGATTGAGGAACTTTAGTGAGAGAAAGTTAGAATTTTCCTAGTTAAATGATTTTTAGCTTACCCATAGAGAGCTTTTTAATGATTTTGATTTGACTTGAGTGTCTTTTTATTTTAGTGACAAATGTCGTCGTCTTTACAACACTTCTCTTCTTATCTATTACTAAGTGAGTAGTGTTAGATGTAAAAAAAAATTAAAAAAAAAATTACCTTCACAGTGCTAAGTATAGATAAAGATGAGAGAAAGTGATCTTCTTTCTCTCTAACTACCCACTCTCTCTCTTCTCTTTTTTATTTATTTATTTATTTCTCTTATCTTTCTTTACGCCAAACATTTTCTTTGATACTTGGACATGTAACCTTCTCCTCAAGTCGTAGGAGCAGTAGTAGACATGCTCCCCTGCTTGTCCTAAAATTTTTCATAAAACTATTGTTAAATTTCAACTAAAAATTTTATGTCCCTAATAAAATATGTGATTTGTCCCATTAGCTTTGAATAATATACAGAACATATAATGCATATTACAGAAGTGTGATCATTAGTCATTACACTTCAATCAGGCTATTCTATTCCATTTGTTAGAAAGAAAAGAACTTAAATCAAAATACTTAATCAACCGCCTTCCTCGAGTAGCCCGATCAACTTTAAAAGTTCAAAATATACAAGCTCCATACTTCCTAGACAGTCACCCAAAAGATATTATCTACGAATGAAATTATCATTTGGTTTTTATAGCTGCAATAATCCTATACATGTTAGTAATTTAGTAATGAGATATAGAATCGCAATAGACCAGTATTCTGCTCCTTACAAGTCAATCGAAGCCCTTCCCCAGGCAGTTTAGACACCGCTGTACCCTGAAACAAGTAGTATGACAAGAAACCAGCAAAATAGTTAAGCAACAATCAAATCATCTCTAGATTAATTTCCTACATAACCATCATACTGTCTAAAAGATTATGAACGAGAAAAACCAAACATAGAAAGAAAATTAAAAGAAAACGAGAAAAACCAAACATAGAAAGAAAATTAAAAGAAAACGAGTACAAGGAAAACTTTGACTTCCAATATCCATCTTAAATTAGCAAAATACAATGAAGTGTTGGGAAAATGATAAGGCCCCTTTAAATTTGAATAAGATCCAGCTCATAAGCCCAGGATTTTAACAAGCCCATAGCATATTCAAATAACTGTGTCAAGATGATTGCAGACAAACTTTGCTACATGTCATTAACCGAACAGAATAAAATATAGATCAAGAGCTGCAAACAACAGCAAAGGTACAAAGGTTGGTGCAAAGGGTGAAAACCATAGAGTCACACAGGAAGAGCTAAGAAGCTTTCAGTATCTACCCCAAACAATCAAGATTTCAATCGAAGAACTGCAAGCAACAATAAAGGTGAAGGCTACAATGCTACTGAGGAAGAGCCAAGAAAGCAAGCCTACAGCATCTACATACTCCAAACAATCAAGAAACCAAGTGAAGAACTGCAATCGCAGCAAAAGGATAAAAGGTACACAGGAAAAGCCAAGAAAGCAAGCCTACAGCATCTACATACTCCAAACAATCAAGAAACCAAGCAAAGAACTGCAACCGCAGCAAAGGATAAAAGGTACGCAGGAAGAGGCAAGAAGGAATCCTCTCTGCAAGTTTTCTCTTATTTTTACTACTTATAAATATTTATACAAACTTTAGCTTTATATGTTTGTTTTTGTATAGGATCTCTACAACTTTTCTGTATTGTTGGGAAGATATTAATTGGTGTCTGCTCATTTTCAAAGAATGGCTTCTGAATAATTCTCATTAATTAACTAAGGGCTTAGAACGTGATTTGGCATGAAGTAATGATCAGTATGTCAGCATTTAAGGAGAAAACAAGAAAAACCTGTACAAACTTGGGAAAGATGAGACCAATGGGGTTATCAAGAGAATTGTTTGATCTAATTAAGCTAAAAAATCTCTTGATTTAGTGGCAAGTCAGAAAGAAATAAAAAGTTTGAAGCTACAATTAACCACTACTGTTAATGAGAAAATTGTGTTAATGGAGCAAGTGAATTGTGTCGAGATTGAGAACAAGCAGGCTCAAGTTATTTTTTAATCAAAAGGTGAATGAAATGAAAGCTGAACTGGAAGAAGTGAAAGACAAGTATAAGCCTGTTTCTTTAAATATGACTTTAATGAAGTTGATGCTTTTATGCAATGCAGTAAAGATGACTTTCCTACTTCTCCGCTCTTGGGCGATTTGGAATTTTTTTCAAATGCATCTGATTTTGTAGTTGATGATGTTTTTGCTAGTAAAGGGGAATATCTGGAGTTGTGGAACCTGCTACTTCTTTGACTGATGTGCCTGCTTCCCCTGCACCTACTAATTCTCCTAGTCTCTTTTAGCTTTTCTAGTAATGGAGATGTGAAAAGGTATGGACTCAATCTTTGGATGATTGTACAGTCATATTCTAGTGTAAATAGTCTTTTTGTAAGCTACAAAAATAGTAGTTTTGGCACCTTTTGAGTGTAAATAGTCTTTTTGTAAGGTTGGCTTCCCTGATCTAATGTATATGTAAGTTTGTAAGATAGTGTAGCTTTTCCTTTTCATTGTATATACGAATTATAATTTTGTGTAAATGTTCTCACCTATTTGCTTCATTTAAAGTTTACTTACAATGTTCTTTAACAATTCGACTCAGTCACATATCCTTTAGCAACTAGACTGTATTTCTCTAACAAAAGCTCTAAGACGGCATATTGCTGATTTTAGATTTAAAGTAAAATTTTAAAGAATTGAAAGAGCATTTCAATTCAAAGATTAAGAAAGTACTCATATCTGAAGACTGAATGCTCATTGTGAACATAATACTTTCCACATGCTTGGGCATTTTGAACCATTCTTTTTTTTTTTCCCTCCTTTTTTCCCCCCTCCAAATGCCTGGGATCCTTCTAGGGCTTTAGTGCCTAGAGGTTTATCAGAAGAGTTGCTTGGTTCTAATCAAATTGCCATTTCCCACTTATTTCCAGTACCTTATTTCTCTAATTTTTTGGGTTAGCAAGAATTTTGGTTATCAATCTGTCGTTATCTTTATATCTGTGAGAAATACAATATACATGATCTGCATAATGTTTCACAAAGTAAAGTCTCCAAAATTAATTGAAGCCTATATTCTTTCCATGCAAGTGATTAAAAGCAATAAATCCCACCAAAATTCTATAAACACTCAGGCAAAGTTGGACTAAAGCCAAATTATAATTGTTAAAAAACCTTCAAATAAAAGGGTGAAGGGGAATCTTTAGCCTGCTACTACATATGCTGTAGGAATTTTAACATTGTTGGAGTCGAAACATTAAAACCCAACATCTTTTGACTGATCTATTGAACTTAGGAGACATTCCTGGGAAAGGCATCCTTAAACTTTTCCCTAAGTTTTTTAAGTTTTTAAAATTTTTCTTTCTCTAAATAAGATACATGTAATTGATTTATCCATCAAAGCAAAATCCCCAAAGCAATAAAAAAACATAGGACAAAATTTCTTACTTGAATAACATCAATTGAAGGTAAACAAGTAGAGAACTTTAGACTAGAAAAATGTATTTGCCGCCTAAGAATATAATGAAAGAGATGAATCTATATCTTTTGAAAGTACAAAACTGTTCTTTAAAGAAAATCGGAGGAGAACTAAAGGAGGGGTAATATATTTACTACACCTAGGCAGGTCCTAAGAGCCTTGTTAAAGTCTTAATGAGATTTTGTTTAATATCAAGGCAGGTGCTAAGAGCTTTAGTAGGACTTAAAAATACATTAAGAGCTCTAATAAAGTCTAATGACTTGAGCGGGTGCAAAGAAAATTGGATACCAAAATTAATAATTAAGTCCAATCATATGTTAAAGAGGTCAACAAGTTAGGATTCAATACTTAAAAAATATATAACTGCACTATAAGCGGCAAGTTTGGAAAACATGAACAAGTGAAAAACAATTCAAGAGATAAAACAAGAAAGAAACCAAAAAAAAAGAAAAGAAAAAGAAAGTGAAGAAGCCAAGAAAGCAAAACTAAGAAGAAAAAGAAGAGCAGTAAGAAGCTGAGATATTGAAGCCAATAAACAAACAAGCACAAGTTTTTCAGCTTTTTAGACTGATCGAAGTACTTGTTGTACAAGCAAATTGCTCAAATTGTCACAACAACAAGCGTTAAACAGCATCCCAGGGATCAAGATTAGAAAGTAAGCATACAATTACAATTAGAAAAGGAAGCTGCTTTATGATTTTTACATCTCACCTCTCCCAAAACCAAACTAATGATAAGAGTCAAACACATTTGAAAAAAAAATGAAAGAAAGAAAGAAAAGCACAGTGACTAACCTGTTACCCTCACAGGTAGGGCAAAGACAAGGATTAATGAAAACAGGGTCGTACAAAGGCGACCACTCAATAGTTGCATTTCCTTTGCATAACTTGCAAATATAAAACCCTTTTCCTTTACAAACCCCACAAGGCATCGCAAACTTTTTCTACAAATATACAAAATAGAAATAACAATAAGTATAAAAAAATGGAAGAAAATATGACTGAAGAGAAGAGGCGCTTTTTGCTTTTACCCGTTTTGCTTCACTGGCAGCACGAAGTGCCCCCAGAGTGATAGTGGAAGCCACATTGAGGGTGACAAATCCACCAAAGATTATTGCAGCAGTTGCGCCTAAGAAGCCAACCTGCTTCGGTATCATCGTTGCCCTTTGATTTCTCACAGGACTTTCCTCAAACAGCTACAGTGCACGACACTTCGGTTTGGACTTTGGGTCCCGTTAGCACACTCCCGGTTTTGTCTCTCCCGAGCGTGGCAATAAAGCAACGCAACGTCTAATGTAGTTTATCCTTTTGCAGGCTAATATCATCCTGGTCCCTGGAAAAAAAGAAAATGAAAGACATATTTATGTTCTTACTCTGATTCTTGCCGCTAGAAAGTGGAATTCACTAAAAAAAAATCCTTATCAAAATCAATAATTTTACTTTATTTTTGGGATTTATTAGTTTCAAAACATTCGCATTATTGATATCTTTATTTACGATTTTGTTTAGGTTTAGAGAGCCAAACGTTGGTAATTGTTGGTAATTATAATTTAACAAATTAATTATTTAACTTTCATTATAAATAAATTTATGTAAGTATTTATCTGTTTCAATTTAACTAATGATAATTAAATCTCCTTGCAGACAAATCACACCATACGAGCTATGTTTAATATCATTTTAATCTAAAAAACTTTACCTTTTACTAATTGAACTAACTTCCACCAAAATTCAAAATATAAGTATATGTATGTATTTATCTGTTTCAAAATCGATGATTTAGTCATTCTCACTATTTATGCTCTCATTCCTCATAGTTTTATATTCTTTAAGAGGCATAATCTTTTAATGAAATACACACGATCAACTCATTTTTTTGTATTTACCAAATGAAACCATAGGCAATGTGTCCTCTTACTGAAGATACATAAATACTGCTAAAATTTGTTTAACTAAATCAATGATTTTTTTTTTTCCATTTAGGGATTTGTTTGCTTCAAAATTGTCATGGTAAACTAGCTTCCAAAAAGTTGAATGTTTTCTCGGTTAATGTTTATTTACGGAAAAATGTAGGGAGCCAAATGTTATCATGTTCTAGTGTTGATCGAAAATGATATCCACCCTGAGTCAAACCCCGAAATGGCCCTAAACAACGCCGATTTGTCTATTTGTTTTTTTTTTTTTTTTTCATTCTCTGTAAAACGGAACCGTTTGGCTTAGAAAAGGCGAAAGCAACAAGAACCCAGCTGCTTTCTCTTGCTCTTCGTTTTACCACACAACCCGAACACATAACCCAATTGTAGAACCCAAATGCAACGAGATGAATAAATTATATGTGTGTGTTTTAACAAATTACTCAGGATTGCTAAGGTGTGGCTAGAGCGGTAGATGGAGATGGATAAATTAACTATACCCTGATTTTAAGCGTAGGAATTTTTGTAAATAAAATATGTTCTTTAAAAACATATGTGTTTATTTAATTGTAATAAATAATTTTTTTTAATTAATAAAATAAATAAGATATTTTATTCAAGTATCTTAATTGCGTTAATATTTTGAGTAAAGTCCATTTAATCATATTATATGTATTTATTCTCTGTAAAACGGAACCGTTTGGCTTAGAAAAGGCGAAAGCAACAAGAATCTTAGATTAAATAAATTAAGTTGCTCTTCGATTAAATAAACCCCGAACACATAACCCAATTTAGAACCCAAATGCAACGAGATGAATAAATTATATGTGTGTGTTTTAACAAATTACTCAGGATTGCTAAGATGTGGCTAGAGCGGTAGATGGAGATGGATAAATTAATCTACACCCTGATTTTAAGCGTAGATTTAATTAATTTTAAAAGAAATTGCGTTTATTTAATTATAATAAATAATTTTTTTAATCTAATAAAATAAATTTGAGATTTTTATTTAAATATTTTAATCATTAATATTTCTATTTGATTTAATCATATTATATGTATTTATGCACACACTTGCAATCAATATTATCAAATATAAATTATCTTATGATTAAATAAATTATTCAGATTAAATAATTAATTTTTTAGAATAAATGATCAATAATTTGTTTAATCATATTTGATTTAAATATGTTGAAAATGATCATTTAATTAAAAACCAAAATATAAAAAATGATCATTAGAGAAAAACCAGTAAGTATCAAAGAATAAGATGTAATTAAATTGATTGGACAGTTAAGATATCGATTTAATTAACAATATGGTACAAAAGATTATGCAATAAAAAAATCAATGTGGCATTGGTCGGATTATTATTCGAAAATACTATCCTAGATAAAATATAATTATAGAGTTCAATTCCAATCTTTTAGTGAAGTAGATTTGAAATTAAATACTTAGGCTAGTTTAATTATAAGTTTATTATAAATTTCTATCAGATTGTATGTCATATAATCCCCTCCCTAAGGTTAATTTCATTTAATTATAATTGATCACACATTTATTAGATTAACAAGTAAGATAACTAAACATTTGGGTTAAGAGTCTAAATATATTATTTAGTGAAATGCTTCATTTAATTTACTTGTGTGTAAGGGGTCTTGTGTTATTTTACAATGTGAACCCTATAACACAAGACTAAGTAAGGTCACTTTTGTTTTTATTATTTTTTAATTTAAATCAAATGTGATTTAATAAAATTAAAAAATATATGAATATGGAGCCTAGGGTTTTTCATCAAATAGATATATAAAAAGGCTTGTTTTCTCAAAAAGAAAAGAGAGAGCCATAGAGATATGAAAGGCTTGTTTTCTCAAAAAGAAAAGAGAGAGCCATATTATACATATTAGAGAAAAAAATTTCTCTTTAATTTTAAGAGAAATATTTTCTCTTTGCTAGCTGCCTATTTTATCTTGTTAGTTGTTTTTAGTGATAATAAAGACACTCACACGTCAAGTGCAAATCAAACTTGAGTTATAACATGAAAGATTAATGGTGGTGGATCGTGATCTGGGAACCTAGATTAATTTAGTGAAAAAGACAAATCGGATTGTCAATATATGATTTTCTAGATTACGAATTTCTATGTATTGTATGAAATTAGTCCTAAAAATTTTTATAAAAAACTGATTTTTTCTCTAACAATTTACCGAAGAAGAAGATGAACTCATTATCAAGCTTCATAGTTTGCGTGGAAACAAGTAATTAATTAAGTTTCTTCTCTCTTTTTTTCTTTTTAAAATTTTTATTTGTTTAGGGGTGGGTTAATTTTAATTATTAGGTCTAAAAAAATAAATTTTTTTTTTGGAGGGTGTTTTGAATTTGTGTAATGTGCAAATGGTCGTTGATAGCTGGAAGATTACCAAGACGGAACAGATTGTGAAATAAAGAATTACTGGAATACCCACATCAAGCAGAAGCTACTTAACCGTGGCCTTGACCCTCAAACTCACCGTCCCCTCAACCAAATTCATAACCATAATAATTTCAACAAATACACTATTAATAATAATTAAGAAATAATGCATAGCGGCACCCATTATCGAGAAAATCTCAACTTAGAGCTATCCATTGGACTTGCTTCTTCTGATTCTGCGGACTCAAAACCTCTGCAGCAACGACGACTGCCGCAGCAGCAGAAGCAAGTTGTTGATTACAAAGTTTTTTTGAAGTGAAGCAAGCAGTTTGTTTGTGTTGGCAACTCGGTTTTGGGAGAAGTGAACTATGTTAGAATTGGACTCAAAATTCTAGTGTGGTGAAACGAAGAGGCAGAGAAAGCAGCTGCGTTCTGTCGTTGGTTTTGCCTTATCTAAACGAAACGGTGCCGTTTTACAGAAGAACGATGAAACGGTGTCGACAGCCGTTTTTAGATTTGGCGCGGGCCAAACATCTGCGCAGACTGTACAGTGTTTATTCCTGTAGTAGCAAGACTGGTGGGGCCAGCTAGTGAACAGATTGACTTGATTCTAACCCACGCGCTTAGAGCATGTGGATTCGCCAGACCTACGAAACGGCGACCACTTAAAAAAATTAACAATTCATTTCAAAATTCAAAAAAAAAAAAATTAACGAACCCCAAGCCTTACACGTCAGCAATAATCGAGAGACGCCTATATATACCTCTATCACGGCCCTTTGCCACCTTCTCTCTCTCGCTTGAGCTGAACGAACCCTAGAAAAGGCTGCTCTCTCTCTCTCCTTCTCTCCGTGTTGAAATCATTTTAATTAATCACTTCTAAGTCTTCAAATATGATTAATTAGAATCATAAGTTACCGTCAATTAATCAAATCGGACGATTCGGAGTTGCTGGTAATTATCTAAATCGCGCCATCATCTTTTTTCTTTTGTGAACTTTTGACCTAACCTCGTGTCATCTTACGGTCGGATCTTCTCGATTTCCGTGTATATCGATTCAATATTGCGATGGAGTTAGTTTTTTTTGACTTTTGATTGGATTCATTTCTTAAATTTTCCTTTTTTTTTTCATTTGTTTGGATAATTTTTTGTTGCAGCGGGTTAATTGGCTGTTGTTAGGTTACTTTAGAGCTGGATTTTTGTGATTTGATTTTGGTTAAACAAGTTTAAATTATTGGAATGAAAAGGAGTTTATTTGTTAAAACAAACAACGCGTCTGTTCATTTTAATGCATATTTGTATTTTTTACAATGTAAATTTTGTGATTGAATTGCCTCCTCTTTAAAGTTATCAGTGGATAACTAATTTTCTGTTTCGGAAAGGCGTATCGACCTATACAGGTAGGGATGGTTTTTTTCATCTTCATTAGCTCCTAATGTTGTTGCCTGAATTCATTGCTGATCTCAAATGTCCTAGCAAGTCAAAAAGTTGGAAGAATACTGGAAACTAAGTTTTATGGTAGTGTGACTTAGTAATGAATTTATTTATCGGATGCATTTTCTTGAGGTAAATGCATATAGCAGAAGAAGATATTAAGTTTCTAGCGTTGGAGTTTCGATTGTACGGCAGCAAAAATTGTGCGTGTATTAAGATATCGGCTCATGAGCTGTAAGATAGTGCTCCCTAGGGGTAGATTGATCAAAAAGATTTGTCCAATCAACTTCAAGTGGTTTGGCATGTAGACTTGTTAAGTTCTGTAGCTACTTTGCTTGATTTCGGTATGCTAATGTGCGATTTGGCAGGCTTTTGTAATCATTCATTTGAAAGATAGAAGACTAAAAACAGAAAATGGATCTTTTTTGGATGACGGGCCGTGATTCATGAGTTTAAGTCGTGGTGACTCCGAATGCAAAAGAATGATATTGATTTAAATATGAGAGAGCTCATTTAGATTGTGGTCCAGGATGGTGCTGTGAAAATCTTATTAGGTGACTTTTCCAATGCAGATCATGCTTGTTCTTGGGATTCACCAACAATGCTTTGGTACTAATAAAAACTGGTAACTTGATTTACCAGTTCTTTCTCCGTCTTGCCAATGCTTTAGGACTTTTATGTTGATAGTCATATCCAATTCCCTTGGTTTTGATTCCTACAAAAAGGATTATCTCATGGGGCATTTAGCAAGGGTTTGCATCTGGCTCGTTGTACTTGTGTAGAACCTTTAGATCATTTTATTCATTTTATGTTGCTTTGGGTAGCTGTTCCATTTATGAGAGAAATTGAATTCAATCATTTTTCTTTGAGTATATGTGTTCTACAATAATGTGATAGCGTATGATGTTCCAGTGTTCTTACCAATCCATTTCTGTTCTGGGACAATACCTGTCATATCTATTGATGAATCTTAGCTACTATAGCTTGTGCAACTACTTATGTTTCTGTGGTGTTTTTTGGTTCTAATCCTTCAGTTGCCGCTTTGTGAGAGTTGCCAGACTTTAGTGTTTGTGTATATATTTGAGACTTCAACATGCCAAAGGATAGAAGGGATCGTTCTGTGTCTATTGATAGATGCAATGCATCTCCTTACCCATGCAGTTCCAGTCGTACTCAGAAGTCCTCTGCCAAAATCCTATTGGAAAATGATGAAAATTTGAAAGAATGGGAAGAGGCCAGGTGCCCTGTTTGCATGGAACATCCTCATAATGCAGTTCTCCTCCTATGCTCTTCCCATGAGAAGGGTTGTCGTCCTTTTATGTGTGACACAAGCTACCGCCATTCGAACTGTCTGGATCAGTTTCGCAAGTCATTTGCAGAGACTTCATCCGTGACTGTGATGTCACAGCTAGAAGAATCTCAACCCTCTCCTACAAATGCATCAGTTTTGACTTCAGAAGCAACAGCTACTGGTTTGCTAGAAGAAAGAAGCGAGGAAGGATCCTCTATGCCACATTCTTTATCTTGCGAGAAGAAGACCCAGCCAAAGCTAGTGTGTCCCCTTTGCCGTGGTGATGTTAAAGACTGGATTATTGTGGATGCTGCTCGTAGGTTTATGAATGGAAAGACTAGAAGTTGTTCTTGTGAGACGTGTGATTTCAGCGGGACATATACAGATCTCAGAAAACATGCTAGGGTTGAACATCCGCTCGTGCGGCCATCTGAGGTTGACCCAGAGCGGCAGCATAATTGGAGAAGATTGGAGCGCCAGAGGGACCTTGGGGACTTGCTCAGCACACTTCAGTCTTCTTTTGGTGAGGAGAGGGATGAGAGCAGTGTTTTGCCAATTGATGACGGTGGTTGGCTTACTGTTTTTTTTCTTATAAGAGTGTTTAGGCCTGGTTCTAGTACAAGGAGAAGCAGCTGGTCTGGTACCTCAAGGGCCAGAGCACACCTGAGTATTAGAAGGCGAACTTCCCAACTGTGGGGGGAGAGCTATGATGGAGAAACAGGATCTTCTTCCAGAGATGAGGACAATGAATCATCAGACGGTGGTTCAGCCCCTCTGAGGCGCAGTGAGCGCATTCGGAGGCAAACAACTCCGGACAATCAGCCTTAGTGGCAAACTCTGTGGAATGTGTCTGTATAATCATTTTGTTTGGAGGCTTAAACTGTAAGTGTTGTCAAATCTTCATTTTTTGCTCTTGGATTAGTAAAAGCTGTTAGATATTAGAAATGCCTTTTGACTTGGGCAATTTGTATGTGTTTCAGGTGGTGGAACAGAGGAAGAGAGATGGAAGTTCTGCCTACATGAGTGTTGGCGTCTGTCTGTACTACTTGGTATGGAACAGATTTGCCTGATGTGCTGGATATCCCGATGATTGATTAAAACTGTAATTTATAGAAACTTTTAATTAATCTATATATTTTTTCTTCAGCAGCTCTTTATTATTTATATTCATATATATTTTTAAATTTGCATTTGTTGCTGTGCTTTTTATGTCGAGTGTCTCCTTGAACAGCTGAGCTTGAAATAAATTTGCACCCTTTTGTGGCCTTGCAACTACTGCTAGTTGAGGGGAGGGCGATTTCCAGTACACATTGATGGGGCGACGGGGGCAGCTCACACTACTTGTAAGTTGGCTAATTTATCAATTGTGTGGGCTGTTAGCTGCAGTGTGTGGCTACCTAACTCGATTAAAGCGAATTACATAAATCGCCAAAGCCATTGTAGCATGACACGATCTTGATTAGTTTGGTTCCCTTTGTCCATCTTTGTGACTCGCGATGAAACAGTAGGCATCTGAGAATATTGATAAAAGAAGACAATTTTTTCCCATCAAATTCAATAAATAATAAAAGTGTTAATTTATTTGTATTGTAATAAATTTTAAATTTTAATAATACCATTCCAATAATGGCGAAAGAAGTCAACCTTTTTCCCATTAAATTCAATAAATAACATAAGTGTTAATTTATTTGTATTGTAATGTATTTTAAAATTTGAATACCTACATTCCAATCGTTGGACTTCATTCACATCAGTTCAATTCTTTGGACGAGTTCAATTCTTTAGATTAAAAAAATTTGAGATAGGGTTAAAAACTTAGAATGGTGGCTTTGTCTTTTTCTTTTTCTTTTTTCCTTTTTTTTCCTCTTTGGAACTGTTTTCATAACATCAACTTGTACAACATTTCATTTGGTAAGGGAGAAGTCTATGTTACAGATTCTGTAAGTAACAGCAGGCAATGGGGAACTTCCACAGACTGCATTTACACGGTTTGTCTCTCTCCTCAGGACACGTGTGCTGCTTCCTATTGCTGCGTACGTTACAGAATCTATAACGATTCTGTAACGTAGCCTTCTCCTTTGGTAAGTAATACTTAAAAAAAAAAAAAAAAAGCTGACTCAATGACTGTAAAGTAGGCCGAGTTCAAATTCGAAACATACGACGCTTTAATGTAGAACAAGAAAAAAAAATTTATATATATTATAGAGCATTATTCAACCGGAGAAGTCTATGTTACGATTTCTGTAAGTAACACCAGCCAATGGGGAACTTCCACGGGTGCTAGAGGAGAGAGAAAGAGGTCCCAATGCAAGGTGATGGAAATGGGAAAGCTCGAAGCTGTTACTTGCAGCTTCTGCACCGTATCCATTTCCTTTTCAACCAAACAGTATAATAACACTTTGCGCAAAACAAATAAACAACAGACAATTTATCTTTGCTATATTTGTCCCATTTATTTAAATCTTATTCGAAAAGTTCAAATAGAAGTATAATGAGAAATAAAAAGAATAATCAAAAGAAGAAAGAACCAACTTTTCTTTTCTTTCATATTCATTCATTCAAGATTCATTTACCTGAATTCCTCGAAAGTCCCAAACCTTTTCTCTCTCTTCCCAGGGATCAGAATATGCATCTCTGAGAAGAAAGATTTGTTGGGTTTTTTTTTTTTTTTTTTTGAGGAATTGAATTGAGTCGATAAGAAATTTGCCTGTGTCAACGAAATGGTGTCAGCACAAATCTCATGTTCAAGCTCTGGACGTGATAGTATTAACGAAACCCAGGTGGTGTTAAACGTTTACGATCTCACCCCTGTCAATAGCTACACCTATTGGTTCGGTTTTGGGATTTTCCACTCCGGTATCGAAGGTTTGTTCACCCATCTCTCTATTTTTCTTGCTTTTGCGTTCTATTCTTGTTTCTTTATGTGCTCTCTATGTTTTCGTGATCTGGGGTTGCGTCTTTTTTTGGCTTTATTTGCTAATGTTTAATTAATGGATTTGCAGGGGCTGTAGTTAGATCTTTATTGCAAAGAAAAAAAAAGTTCTTTGGTTTATTTTTTGGTATTATTTTGATGATTGTGCTTAAATTGGTTTACGATTGGCGGCTTGTAATAATAAGTAACAGGCATGCTTTTCACGTGTCCGTAGTTCAGTATTTCCCTTGTTCAAGCGTGTGCTCATTGCTCAATTCTGGAGGTGCGATGCTATATTGTCTTTAGTGACAATTGGTAGGGCTATTTTGTCAGCTGGTGCCTTAAGATTACTAGTGCTGAAACAAGGACTAATGCCGTCAGTATTTATTTTGCTTCGATCAAGCAAAATAACTATGTTGATTGTACATAGTTGTGTAAACAATTAACCACGTATAGTGCTGTGGGTTAGCACACAACAGACAACAGTTGACCATGAAAGCTGGGTTGTTTGTTCTTGAACTGGGAAAAAAGACGTTTTTGAAATGTTTGAATTGGTGCTCTGAATTCTGCTTTCTTTCGGTTACTAGAGCCTCCAATAATACTAGGTTTAAGTAGATCAGATGCAACTTCAAATTTTGAAATATTGATAATACTGGGAATAAATGCCGGTCATTTGGATTATCACAATCATTGATGGGGGTGTGCCTAGGTGGAAGGGGGATAGGACGTACTAGGGGAATGATAAAGTTTAAAATGACTGATAGCGAATATATTTTCTGGTTTCTAACACGTCTCATTCATGAAAGAACTATTGATTAGAGTCTCCCAAATTTGTTGGACAGGAGGAGATAACGATTTGCAATTGGTCTCAAAGGAGATTACTGGGTTAGGTCTCTTGCCTTGGGAATTTAGGGGACGAATCTCCCTCAAACCAACTTTGGAGGAGGATTAATTTAATTTGTGTTTGTGCTTGGGGTTTGGTGGGGAAAAAAATGGTGATTTGGAATTGATGAATTATGTTTTGTGATTGATAGAAGTCCATAAAGTTTCGTTACATTGTTAAAAGTGTTTTCTGATTGTTAAATCCATCTGGATCTACTACTATTCCAAAAGGCATGAATTTATTTAATTTGAATTTTTATTTCAGTACTAGTTTTGAAATTTCCTATGTTGAACCCAATAAACTTTAACATCTGAATCATGCGTATGAACAGTTCATGGAAAGGAGTATGGATTTGGAGCTCATGATTTTCCAGTTAGTGGAGTTTTTGAAGTTGAACCAAGAAGTTGCCCTGGATTTATTTACCGATCTTCTATCCTGTTGGGCCGCATAAATATGCCTCCCTCTGAATTCCGGACATTTATTGAGTGTACGGCATCTGAGTATCATGGAGACACTTATAACCTCATCTCAAAGAATTGCAACCATTTTACAGATGATATTGCATGGAGATTGACTGGCAAACACATCCCTGGGTGGGTGAATCGGCTTGCCCGGCTAGGTACAAAGAATTCTTCCTGTTTTCATCTTCCAATGTTTCTAATACAGCAAGTGATCCCTGCTAACTACCAAATAAAGTTGCTTTCAAAGAAAATATGACTCATTTGTAGGCATATTGATCTTAATATTACAAGAATTTCCTGTATCTATTAATCTTATGTGTTTGGTAGCCATTCTATATTATCTGAAATGTACTTTCCTAGATTTCAAACGAAATAGCCTTTAACTCATAATAATCCAGGATCGACTTTTCTTTTTCCAAAAATGGTTTCATATTTGTTTTCATTATTTTTCCCTAAAAGTTGAACGCAGTTAAATTTTAACTGAATGCAACTAATGTTCCAAACTCCAGGTGCTTTATGCGGTTGTCTACTTCCTGAAAGCCTTCAAGCAACTACTGTTAAGCAGCTACCTGAGTACCACGACTGTACAGGTTAGTGTCTCTTCTTGTGAATCCTTTCTCTTCTTAATATTGTTTAGCTTGACCAGTGCTGTCCTTTTTACAATTATTACCTACTTTTTAATATCAGCAACATTTTTGTTGCCTTTTTGGGTGGTTTTCTTCCAGAAGAAGATGGAAGTGAGTCTTTGTCAACTGCAACACCCCGCGAGTCAACAGAAATGGATGATAACGATCAAGAGAAACTCTTGATAACACCATCAGCTGGCACTGGGGAAGTTGCTTTTGTCAGAGAGGCCACCAAGTGAATTTAAGCTGATTCGGAGGTTGGCATTTGGAACTGCTGTTCTAATCTTTATTTTTTATGGCTTCTTGAAATGAAGAAACTGCATCCCACTTTTCGGAGGACGAATTGCCGGAAATGATTTACCATCAGTTGTAAGTGTGATTGCTCGCTGGAATGTTTGATTTTTGTCTTTCAGATTCCCTTTGTTTGAACCATTTTTCCTTCTCTTTCCCCATTCTTTTGTTTGGTTGTCAAGATGAAGAATTTGGAACTAGCAAATAGGTGGTTGTAACTGGTGAATTTTGCGAGTGCTCTGTGATTAGTGTGAGCCTCTTAGTGTTTGATGTAGGAATGTGTATCCTGTCTGTGTGGTACATGTAATTTGACTTTGAGATAGGAGGCATTTTTGTGAACTTCTAGAGACATTTGTCAGAAATTTCCTGTTAATGCATCTTAAAACTAACTGTAAATTTTGTACCGTAATAGCCTTCCAATTTCCTTACCGGAATTGTTCTCGCTAATTCGCACTCTACCGTGGCCTTCAAACCCTAAAGCCAGGGATCGCATAATTTGATGTAGAGTTTGGTTACTGACTATTGAGCTGGTATGACTTTTAATTTTTAAGGTATTTTTGAAATAATTTACAATCAAATTTATTGTGCTTGCTAAATATAATTTTTTTAATTTTTTTTAATAAACTTATTGAATGTAATATGAGTTTTAATTAACTAAAGCTTGAAAAATACAGCTGCGAATATCAAACACTTTTACAAGCTACAATTGCCCAACAACGGCAGAACACAATTGGAACTTGATTTTAGCACTAATGCCTACAGTTTGGAACGCATCAGCAAGCAAATGAAGCAGCTTCAGCCTCAACTGCCTTTGATTTTTATTACAAAGTCGACGCTTGCAAGCCGCGAGTTGTTCTTTCCAACCAGGAATCGAATTCACCCACTGAATCTTTTCTAAAATCGGCCTATATACCGAAACTTTTTTAGTGGCATTTAAACAGGGAAAATGCTAGGCAGCGAGAATGCTGAGAGAATGTCGAGAGAAACGGCATACAGTACTGCCGTTTCTCTCGGCCCCACGCCCCACCACGCGAACTTTTGCCCCTTTTGTTTTTTCTTGCTGCTTTTGCTTTTTCCACATTTTTTACTCTTTCTCCCCCACATTTGATTCTAGCTGTCGAAAAGCACTAATTGAGTTAAGATTTTTCTCTCATTTCACAAGTAGAGAGAACGGCATTAGGGCAGGAGTATTTGCTCATTCACGTGAAAGGATTGAGTTGGTTTTTTTTTTTCCTCATTTTAGAAGCAGGAAAACGGCATTAGCAGCCTAGCAGGAGTAGTCCATCACCAGCTTGAAGTAAAACACCCAGCTGATAAAGAGTGATTTTTTATTTATTCTATTATTTTTTGTTATATGATAATGAAATTTTGATTTAGAAATTTTGATTTAGAAGTTTGATTTAGAAATTTTTATGTAGAAATCAAATAATGATAAATTTGATTTAGAAATTTTTAATTTAAATTTTGTGTTGGATTTAGAATTTCTTTTAATATAAATGTTGTGTTTGATTTAGAAATCTTTTTATTTAGAAGTTTTTTAATTTAAATGATGGGTGGGATTTAGGATTTTTTAATTTAAATTTTGTTTCGATTTAGAATTTTTTTAATTTAAATTTTGTGTTCGATTTATTATTTTTTAATTTAATTTTTTAGAATATAATGAATTAAATTATTGACGGATCAAAATTTTGTAAAAATTTATAATAATTTATTCTTAATAAGAATATTAATTATTTTATAAAAATGAAAAATTTGGAACATGAAGATGGAGTCGAAGATTTGGAAGTGGAAGGAAATTCATTATGCAGTGAAAATAGTTGTAAACATTAACACAAATGTCAGTGAAAATAATCTAAACAAGTTAAAGTCAAACATAAAATTCACGTTTGCCGCTACGGCCACATGCAAAGGTTGCATATTTTACAATCCCGTCGCTCCCTTTCTTACTTGTTAGCTTCTTCACGGGAAACCCTTCTTGTCTACCGTACGCTTTGTAAAATTCAAACATTTCCTCATAACCATCGAATGACATTCCAAGAGTTGGCTCAAATTTTTCCATTGGCACATCTTCAATTGCACGCTCATTTTCAAAATTTTCCATTCCTACAAAAAATTAATATTTATATTCAGTTTCAAAAAATTTAAATTTACAAAATTTCTAAAACAAATAGTATTGAAATAAAACAAAATTCTTAACATAACCGGCAACAAAATTCACAACATAAAAACTAAAGTTGAACAAGCTCAACAACTTAACTTATTACATTGCTTCAATTCCATAAGCTTACATTGACAGGAACCAGAAATTTCAAACAAATGTTCAATAAAACATGACACCCGC
The DNA here is from genome assembly GCA_030444775.1 of Atalantia buxifolia. Lineage (NCBI taxonomy): Eukaryota > Viridiplantae > Streptophyta > Magnoliopsida > Sapindales > Rutaceae > Atalantia > Atalantia buxifolia. Next base: position 13,287,544 of record CM059834.1, on the reverse strand, counting down.
AAAGATGACTTCTTTCTAAAAAATATATATATACGTACGGGTACAATTTTCAATTTCAAAACTGTTGCAATTTCCTCATCATATACGGGTACAAATTTCAATTTCAAAAATATATATATAAATCTCTGCAATTTCCTCAGCAAAACTGGTACATATACGGGTACAAGTTTCAATTTCAAATAAATATATATAAACCTTAAAACCAACTTCAAATTGATCAAAATTAATTCTTGCCCATAAGACTAACACATTTGCATTTTCAACTCATTCAAATCAGATCTAAAGAACAAAACTCCAACCGACAAAAATTCTTAAATTATATCCAAACTAAAAAATATCACACAACTTATTAATCGCATAATAACCACAAAATATTCAACCAAACAGAACAAAACCGAGAAAATATAAGTGTCAAAACAAATAAATGAAACAAGAGCGACAGACAACTGAGAGAGGGGGAGGCCGTCTGAAGTTCTTTGTTCTTTGATTCTTTGTTCTTGTTTGGCCGGAAGTTCTTGGCCGTGAGCTAATTTGTTCATGAAAGGTCATTTGGAGAGGGAGGGCCGTCAGGCTTTGTTCTTTGGCTTCGTTCTTGGGAGAGTTCATGAAAGGTCACTTCGTGCAAGGCTTCTTGAGAGGCCGAGCGATTCTTTGCTTCTTGGGGGAGAGGGGGATGCCGTGATCGATTCTTCTTCTAGAGACGGAGGAGACCGTGACCGATTCTTTAAGGGAGGAGACGGACTCAAGAGGCCGAGGGAAGGGCCGTGACCGGTTGCTCTAGCTGGAGAGTGGAGAGTGAAGCGAGTCTGCGTCGGAGAGAGAGCAAAGTGAATGCTAATGAAAGTGAGGAGTGAAGCTGCGTGAGAGAGAGAGAGAGAGAAAAGTGAAAGCTAAGGAAATGGAGGAGGTGAAGCTGCGTGAGAGAGAGAGAAAAAAAAAAAAGTTAAAGCTGAGAAAAGTAAAAACTACAGTTTCACGCGGCTTTTCTTCGTTTTATTTTTTTTTTTATTTTTGTAATACTTAAAGAGGAAAAGGAACGAGTGGAGAAACGACAGCAGTTGCTGCCGTTTCTCTCGTCCTTCTCTCCTCATTCTCGCTGCCTAGCAAACTCTTTAAACAGAGTAATTTTATCCCAAGTCACCGTTGATTCCAAAGCCCAAGGTCTAACTCTAATGGAAAGCCGTTACCAGATACAAATTTCAGTAGGCGTGAGTCAAAGTTTCATTGTTCATTCCTACCAAGCCTGAGATCAGAGCACTTTGACTGCAATACTTTTAAGGGTGATTTACGCTAGATCTCGAAACTTTTGGAAAGGGGCATCGAGGCCACACTACGGGCCCAAATTTCCCCTTACAAACTGAGCTCACGTGTTACTGTGGCTTTGGCTCACACTTATTAATGTCAGAACCAATTGACAAGGTACTACCAAAGGAAGTTCCAGGGCTACTCAGCCAAACATCATGGAATCAATCCTGGACGAATCATCTCACCGCAGGCAAACTCGGCCAGTAGAAAACAGTGATTCATACTTCAGTGTAGTGTTTCTAGGAAATCATATGAAAAGCACAATTTGAGTAAAATATAGGATTAATGATCTAAATTGCCAAATTAATATAGCTTACCAACTTCAAACGGGAAGGTTGACAACGCAAATATATGTTCTCATAGATAATCATACGCAGTTTCCTCCAGAAGCGAAACAGTTAAACAATATCAAACGCACGAGGACTGATTGGAAATGCACGGACTAATGTCACCATATCATGTATACCACACCCAGAACTATTATGAGCCACTAAAATTTCTTCCTTACAACTATAAAATATTTTGTTTCCCCTTCACATTTCTTGCTCTTCCAATTAGTAGCTCAAGACTTGGAGGTGTCATGAAGAGCATCCCTCAAGGCTCAGTTTAGTTGTTAGCCAAGCACAGACCTTGTCCATCTCTTCAGGACAGGTGTAGTGGCCAAGGCTGCAGTCGAACAAAGTAATCAAAACTTATTTACTATTATGTATCAAAATCAAACAAACAAGTTTTGTAGGGATTACTTACCCACTGTAAGCTTTGAAGGTCACATCCTCAAATGCATTTGAAGTCAAGGCTTGCGAGGATTTCTCACCAAATTTATACTGAACCACATCATCACCTGCAACCAACCATGCCAAAATCAATTCGTCAACAGTTGCAGCATACTTCATAATTACAAAGCCAGTGCAGAAACCAGGGCAACCATTCAATGATGCAAGGCTCGATAAGTGACTACAAAGTACAAACTGCTAGTGAAGATATAGACTAATTGATAACAATTGCTGAAAAATTCTTTAGAGAAACAAATGGCTAGAAGAAGATATAGAAAGGAGAAAAAAGTTACTGCTACAAAATAAGTCTGAAACACAAGCTGAGGTGACAATACGGTTAACCATAGCTACAAGAACCTAATTGGGCATATCTGAATATACTAAATGCCAATTACAGAAAATCAGCTTTCAATGGGGTCAGAAATTAGGCTTTCGATTGGCAGTATTTTGACTGGCAACATATCATTGTCTTGTTTATCAATTATTTGAGCCTCAATTAATTAACAATTGAAACAGAAAAAAGAAAATTGGAAGTAATAAATAAGAAAGCAGAAGAAATCATTCAGTCTACATTGACTGTTTCAATTCAGTTTTCTAATGCATATCAGGTATCGATAGCAGAAAAGAGAGTGGCACCGAGAACCAAGATGTTGATTTTGGACCTCTAATTGTAGTGACCAGAAACATATTTCATATTCTGTCCTTACATTCTAATGTCTAGTTGAGTAAAATACTGCTCAAGCCATGGCCCTTTGAGATGCCAAGCTCTAAGCTTGTAAAACAAATAAGTGAAACCCAGTCCAACAACAAAATTAGCTGAATAGATTGTTCATGTGGCATCTTGGGCCACATCAAATTAATTGAAATGCATTTATTCTGTTCGTGAGTCATCTCGGTTCTATTCCTACCAATATCTGAATCCCAGAAGAAAGAAGACAGGTATATATGCCAAAGCCAATGATAAGATGCGAGCTATAAAATGAATATCTGCCTATGTGAGAGAGTAAGGAAGACCTTTTCCATGGCAGAGCAAAATGGGAAAGGATGCAGCACGTCTTCTAGCTTCATTTTCTCCACCTAGTTTGTTCTTCAAGGTCCTGGAAAAGAATAGGACTTATGACGTGTGCCATTAAAAAAGGCAACAATCGACAGCATTCAAATTAAAGTAAATATATGAAGTCAAACTTTGAGCAAGGAAGCCAGCCACTTAGTCCCACAACTGCACTCAATTTAGCAGGGTACGGATTGCCATTCCCATATTTTCCATGGGCAAAGCAGGTTGCAGAGTACAGTGCAGTTGCTGCTCCCATACTGAAACCTCCAACACCAAGTTTAACTGTACAAGAAAAGTTCCAATTAGGATGATACACAACTACAAAGCATGACTCAATTTTTTTCTGAAGTATGAGTCAAGTCTTTTCTAAAGATTAACTTTAGAAAAATTAGTACATTGAAATGCATGAAACTAAATCCACTGAGCTTCTCAATGCATTTGAAAAACAAGTTAATATCTCCATATAGATCCAGAGCAAAAAGGAGAAATCAGTATCAGCGGCTGTAAGGTGAAATAATGCCCCTACACTAACATGTAACAAACAAGCAATGTCAAATAGTCATCAGAAATACTATTAAAAAGCCTCTCTTTATTAAAGTTATTTGTAAACGAAATGCAATCATGTTATATCCAATGGAATCTCTAAATATACTCTCAGTTTATTTTGCAATTTAAGAAGCAGAACCTCATAAAACAACCATACACTATACTGCAATATGTGAGCTTGCATGTAGTACTGGATAAAAAACAACTCCATCGACCTGTAGATTGGAGTAGACGGAAGTAAATTGTGTCTACATGAAGCAATTTGTTAGCTGTAGGGCAGTTTTCAAGTTGAAACACCATCTAGGTAGATTAAAATTGGAAAGGTAAGAGTTATCCACCGTGCAATAATTGGCTATCAAAGTGCTCAAAGGCTTCAATACAATAGACATTTATCAAAAATGATTAGGCATAGAAAACCGCACAGTATTATAACATACTAAAACTTCAGGAAACTTACTGTCAGTGGGCTCTGTGGACAATAAATTCACAACATGTGCAGCTGCAGCATCTAAACCCTCTAAGTCATCAGGAGCATCTTCTGAAAGGTCTCCCACATCAAACCCTGATTTACATCGCATTAGCATTTCTAAAACTTTTAATTTAACATTTCAAACAGAAAATTTTCAGTTAAAGCATGATTTTCTACTATTGTCTTAACAGCAGTGTTCATTTTCCAAGGATTAACAAAGATGTGGAGTGTAAAGTTTTTTTTTTTTTTATTGTTGATTTTTTCTTTTAACTCCTATAAACTGAAACGGTGAGAATATTTTCTTGATTTTTCTAATATAAAATGAAAAGAAATTAAAACAGACAACTACTCTTACAGGCAGTGGATGGAAAGCCACCAAATATAGTCATTGGTCGAGTAGGGGCAGTTGGGCAAATCCATTTAATCTGTATCACATAATTAGAACCGTAAAAAGTTATTAAGTGTCCAATGAAGATAAAATTCAACTTCGAAATAAATTAGGAAAAAATAGCAGAAATTGAAATGCTCATAAAAAATGAATGTCAATTGTTCTTACATTTGGAAGAGGAAGAGTCTCGAGGAGCTGGGACCAGCTGCCAACAAGATCAAAGCATAAATGAGGATCTAATAACTATTGCATTAATTTTGAAGGCTTTTGTGCATTAATTATAATTGATTCATCCGGTTGTCTATTGTATTTCCATTTTTCTTCGTCTTCTTGATGTGCGTGCGTGCGTGCGCGTGTATTTGCTTACATACGATTTTGATTAAAAAAACCCATAAGTTATTAATAGAGGAAAAAGGAGGCAATTCAGATTCATAGGGAGGCAGCACATATCAAAATGGGAAAGTAGATAGCAAGAGAGATTCAGCTCATACTAGTTTAAACAGTAACAACATTCGTGATCTTGAAAGGTCAACTTGAATTGTGTTTCATCGAGCAGTCAACAAAGAAAAGGAATATAATACAAAAAGGGAGAAAAATGCTTTCTAACATTGGGCAATGCAAGTGTCACCATACTCAACCAGAAACAGCTATCTCCATCCAGTTATTACAAAGAATGTAACTCAAGTAATAGGAAAAAGAAACAGGCCATATTACCTTGAACCATTATCACCAAGCCCATGAAGCCACACAACAGTAGCTTGGTGTTTACCTTTGGGCCTGACCACATAGGTCCTACCGAACTCAAGTGCTCTTCTAACAGTTTTACCCCCTGAAACGGAATCATCATAAAGTTCAATAATCAAGAACGGTGAAGAATATCCTATACATAGCAAAAACTCATACCAATCTGTAACTCATGCATGGAAGATCGAAAGGCACGAAATCAGTAAACACAACAGCAAAGGACAACTGAGGCATACAAAAGTGCTCACTTTATAAGCATCAACTACACCAAACTGTAAGTAATGCAACAAAAGAATTAAGCTAACCAGAACTCATGGATGGCCCTGTAAAGCTCATTTTAACCCTCAAAAGACTATCACCAATGCAGATAAAGTAACTGAGAAGAGCACAGATCCTGCAATAAAACAAATAAAGACTCAGATTAGCATTCGCCATCGATAGTTCATAATGTTCGCAAAACTATTCAATAAACGGCATTATAACTAATGCACTTTAAGAAGTATTTAATTCGAAAATGAAACCCTCAGATATCAAAATTGGTCGACAGCTAAATACAAATACGACAAATTCATTCAATCAAAACTGGCATAATAACCATTACAATTAACCAAGTACCCCTCCCTATTCAAAAACTTAAAAAATTTTAATTTCTAGAAAATCCATGGTCCAATTAAGAAATTGTCTATCAAATGAAACAAAAAAATTTGTAAGAAACGAAATGAGAATAGTATTAATTAATAAAGAAATAAACAACAAGCGGGTTTTAGGGTTTAAGACATTACCAGAAGCAGAACTCCAGAGCTTTGTGATAACTCCGCGAGCTGAGTTCACTCTCGTTGCCCAATTTTTCCCCCTTTTATTTTCTCTGTATTGTCTGCCAATTCTGTGTTTCTCGTCTTGTATTTTTGTCGTTTTGTGATGTGTTACCGTTCAACTTACTCGCACGTACGTGTCAGACGACTCTAGGCCGTTGATAAAAGTTCTCGTTCACCGTTAGATCAATACACGGCATAGATTCCCTTCTGTCTTCATCACTTACATTTTTATGCGGGGATATTTGAAATATTAAACAACAACAACAACGACGACAATAATAATAATAATAAGGCGATATTTCAATTGACCCCTGCAAGTTACCATATACTTCAATTTATCTCACTATATACTATATACTCAAATTGAGACTTAATTGTGGAGATCATATCATTATTGATTTTTTTGAATATTATATACAATACATCCAAAAATTCAGCACACTATAAATGTACAATCAAAGTCTAATACAGTAAATTCTAAATTAGAAACAAATGTACAATCAAAGTCTAATACAGTAAATTCTAAATTAGAAATGACCAACAGGGTAGGCGGCACCTGGCACGGCACGAATGTGGCATGTGTTCATATTGCACTGTATAGCACGAGCACATTTTGGTAGGGTATGCGGCACTGCACGATATGCATGCAGGTTGGGCTGGGTAAAAATTTTAGACACGTAATCGTAAAAGCACGGCATGATTAGAGATAATTAAAACACAACACATTAAAAGACATTCAATAAGTACATTTTATTTTTTAATTAAAGTGAACTTAAAATTTTATGCTTTTAGAAATGGTTATATATTGAAATTTTTAATGTATTTTATTAGTATAAGTCTTTTAGATTCAATTAATCTTAGTTTCAAAAAAAACTCTAATTATTTTATGTTTATAATTTATGAATAGATGGTATAATCATTTTAATAATTAAAATTATAAATATCAAAGTTTTATAAAATGTATGTATTAATGTTATTATGAGCTATTATATATAACTCTATGTAAGTGAATCTTTAAGAAAAAAATTTATTGGTCTTATTGTTGTTAATGTTAAATATTAAAAAGTAATTCTAATACCCCAGGATCTAACTTACTATTAGTATTACATGCTCTTACAATTATTAGTTTATTATTATTGAGCATAAAATTGAGTTTTAAACTTTTGATTCCATTAAATTTAACTAAAAATTCACGACCGAAAAAAGGTACATGAATTAAAAAAAAAAAAAAAACATGCCAACAACTTAGCATGCCTTCTTGAAAAATAAAAGAAAAAAGCTTATTGTCTGTTTTTAGGCACATCCAGCAAGACAAGTGCGGGCTCAACACCTGTGCGGAGCTAGGCCCAAGGCACACCATGTTGGCCATCTCTACTCCAAATTGAAGCCAACATACAAAATTAAAGAAAATAAACTCTCACGGCCATAGAGACTAGTACTGTCAAAAAAAAAAAAAATCAATTTTACTAATGCTGTTAATAATTGATGGCGTTGAAAAAGAAAAATTAATCCAAAAGCATTTCACATTTTTAATATTATAATTAACATTATACTTAACAAATAATATAATTGAAAACAAAAATTAACATGAGAAATGATCAAATCGTAGGTCTAATTAAGATATCCAAAATAGATAGTGTTCCATAAACAGTATTGGGAGAACGCCATACAGTAGCACCAGATGTCATAAATTAAAACACCGTAGGGCCAGATGAAAACTCAATTTTTTTTTTTAAATTTTTGATAGGATGAAATCTCATGTTTAATAATGTCTTTGCTCTGAAAACAGGTGAAATGCTGCTTTCAGTCCAGATAATCAAATTATAAATTAGGCACAACATAACAGCTGCAGCCTGCAGCTTTGTTGCCTTATCAGTTCAAGTAGGTCACATGGTGTGATGTGCATTAAATAGAAAATGGCCCAAAGCAAATATTCCCCTCACCCTCAATAAGATTTTTTTTTTTTAGGCTTCTTTCTGCTTTCTCCTGTTTTGTAGTCGGTATTTTATTTCGAGTTTTTTTTAATTAAATTATTTGGTATCTAAAGATTATATTGCACTTCGATTAATTCATATTTGAGTCAAGTAAAACCTCTACAGTAGCAAAGTTCTCCTAACAAATATTTAATGCAGCTGTATTCACAAGTCTCGAATCGAGAATCTTAGTTAAGATAGAAGATTCCCATGCCAACTAATCTATGCACTTGTCGATTACATTGAGTTTTAACATCTGTGCATGTGTTACATTTGCTAAATGACATTCCGAAGGCTAAAAAAGAAGTTGCTGCAATGTGTACAATAATAATAAAATTATTGGGAACCCTTACCAATTTGGTACAGAGTATGTATCCATTAAAAAGCAAGAAAGCTGGTTAGCTTTTTAATAACATGAAGGATTATCATTACAGTTCCTTATCCTATCTGTGCTTAAACTTGCTCAAAAAAGACTGTCAAGTTTATACTTTCTTGAAGACTACCTTCCGGAGAGAACTGACATGGTAAGTGAGCACGCTGCTGAATCAGTGGCAAGATTTCTACCTAAGTCTGATGCCAATGCTGCAAGTCTCCTCCTTCCAATGTCACCACCTGCATCATCATCTTGATCAATCGACAACAAATCAACAATGATCATTTGGGTGTCTGGCGGATCATCCACTGCCACACGGCCTTCAAGCATTTCAACCACTTGGGCCATGCTAGGCCTAAGCCTAGCCCTCTCTTGTATGCACCAAAATGCTACATTAACTAATCTCCTTACTTGAGTTTCATCCATTCCTCCCCCATCAATTAGTCTTTGATCCACAACTTCCATTAGCTTCCCTTCTTTCATTTTCTCATTCACAATTTTCGGAAAGTACTGCCACTTCCTTTTAGACTTATCATTCCCATGTTCGATCAAGCTTACATTTCTTCTTCCCCCAGTCAGCTCCAAAAGAACCATACCATAACTATAGATATCACATTTCTCAGAGACCCCTTGTTCCAGTAGCCACTCGGGGGCCAAGTAACCTCTAGTCCCGCGGATTGTTGTGATACATCTGCTTTGATCTCTACTCATTAACTTCGACAAACCAAAATCCGATACTATTGCTCTGTAATTCTCATCAAGAAGTATATTTTCAGGCTTGACATCGAGGTGTAATACCCGTGACCGGCAATCATTATGAAGATAAGAAAGTGCCTTGGCCACATCTATGGCAACTCTATACCTCGAATCCCATGACAAACACCCACCAGCAAAATGGCCTTCACTTCTCCTGCTTGTAGGAAAAATCCAATGATCCAATGAACCATTTTGAATGAACTCATAGACCAAGTATCGAGGCCCTCCAGGGACAACACAATACCCAAGCAACCTTACAAGATTCACATGTTGGGCACTAGCAATGGCTGCAACTTCTGATCTGAATTCTTTCTCCCCGTGTTCCTCTCCATTAATCCGCTTGACAGCAACCGAAGTTCCATCACTCAGGATCCCTTTGAAAACTGAAGCTGATGATCCTTGGCCTAGCAGTGCTTGAAAATTGTCTGTTGCTTCTTCAAGTTCTTTGGATCTAAACCTTATTGGTACCCCAGCAACCTTTCTCAGGAAACTATACTCAATCCGAAGCTCTCTGCCTTCTGTTACAAACTTTGATTCTAATAACAATCTTCTTTTATGGTAACGCCTTCTTATGATTACACAAGCGAAAACAGCAAGGACAACTGCAATATCAGCACCTAGAATAAGGAAAAAGGGCTTGGAAAGTTTGAGTGTGACGCGAGCAATAATTATAAAGATGATGAGGGAAATAACTAGAGAAGCAGCAATTATATTAGCTTTCTTGTCCTCCATCTAGAGCTTCATTCCTGTACCAATGTAAATTGTGAGGCTAAAGAGTTTAGGTTTTGAAGCTTTTGAGGTTTCCGTATTCTATGTACTGTGAAAAGAGCAACCAATGTTTGACTGTGAAGAGTTTCCTAGAAAGATGAGTGTAAGAATGTTGAAGTTGGAAGATCATATTTGATATCATTGGTAGAGGAGCCAAATGTTGAATGGAATTGGGTTAGTGTTTGATTTTTTAAATTTTGCATGTGGGATAAAAAGAAACAACCAAGAAGTTCTCCTAGTTCCTCATATTTTTATGTTTAAAAGTGGGCATTTTCACATAAATTTCTCATTATAAACTCTGAGTCCAACCATATTCTGTACTTTGTTTTTCAGCTAATCTTGTGGTCAGTTGTCAGTGGCATGATTCATACTTTGTAAAAAAAAAAAAAAAAATTAAGTCTTCTGAAAAGAGTGAAGAGCCAACAAGCAATAACTTATACATAATTAAAAAAAAAAGACATGAATATTATTGTAAACAAATACTGCTTTCACGTATTAAAAAAAAAAAATAGTGAGACAAACCATCATAGAGGCATTGATGAATAAAGATGAACTTTTATTTATGGATTTGTTTCTACATTTTAACCTAAGTCATTCACCATAGAAGGAATCACCATTCGTTGTGAGCTGTAAGTTTTAATGTATTGACCAATTCAATAGTCCCCTTTGGTTTATGTAATAAAGTGGAGACAAGTTTCATAGAAATAATCAAATATGGAGGTGGGCTGTCGCCTTCATGAGACTTTATACCGGTTTTGTTAATACAATTATGCTATAATTTAATGCCTATTAATGCATAGGCATTGTATACCCGAAAGATGCTTTTTCAAGAAATAGACCAAGTCTTGTGACTTGTGAGCAGCAACTCAAATGAACAAATGGATGTCAAATGGGTATGCATGGGGTCGACATTTTAAATTAGTATCCAGTTGAATTATTTGTATCGGCGAAGGAATAGGTCACTTGACATAAATGTGAGAGGAAAAAAGCATATGTGTCGTGTGCTGGCTCTATCGTCAATCAATGTTGAAAATGAACCATTTTTTTCCATAAAAAAATGAACCCTTTTTTCTTCGTAATAAAATGCCATAAGAAAGCATTGACCTCGTTTATTGATTATCATTGCTATAAACAAGTTGTTTTTTTTTTTCCACATCTAGTTGTATATCAATAATCTATCGCAACAGGATAAATTTCAATTTACCTCCCAATTAGAAGCATTGACCAAGAAAAGAAAGAAAAAAATAAAGAAAACATAGAAGAAGAAGAAGAAATGAAGGAGAGAAAAATCGAAAAAAGAAAAAGAAAAGAAAAAAGAGAGAAAATGGGAAATTTTCATTTATTTTATTATTATTATTATTTTTAAAAAAAAGGGGTTGATTTTTGCTAGTGATGCAAATAAAGTTTGAATTAATTTTCTTTTAGAAATACTAAGGGGATAAAAAATATATGCTTTCAACGGCAGTCATTCTCCCTCAAATTTTACAAGAATATTATGGTATTTTATTAAGTCAATACTAGTCTTAGAAAATAAGATGAGGTTTTAATGCTTCTAGGAATAAATTGAATATGATCATTATAAAATTAAAGTAAATTGAAGTTGACCTTTTTTTGCAATATTGCACAGAACACTATTCCCTTCCAAGGCGTGTCCGTCCGGTCGTACAGCTAAAAATCTTCAAATCCACGTGCCGCCGGCCAGCCAGAAATATATTTTGCAATATTAGATTCGCTTGAAATAGAATTGATGCACAGATTTTAATTGAAGAATCAAGGGCTGTCGATTAAAAATAATTAATTAGAGCTAAGGCCTATCATGAAGCTGCAAAAGCGTTTGTCCCAGCCTGGACTGTCCACTGTCCAATGTCCATTCGACCAAGAAAGCACCAGCCTTAGTTATCTTTGATAATGTCGTGATAAAAACCATTCACAAATGGTGTATATCTTTTTTTTTTTTTTTTTGTGATTACTTGAGACTATTATTTAATAATATAATTTATATTACATGAGATTACAATTGATATTTACAAATAGACTATTATTGAGACTAGTTTACATCAATTCTTATGAAGCACACCCAGATTTTTACCCTCTCTAATATTCGAGGAACGTCTACTCCACTCACATTTCGAAAGAGAGAAAAATATATTCACTCAAATTGAGGAAGAAAATTAAACCTTCACAATATGTTGTGGGGGTTCGAACTCATGACCTCACAATTGTGAAGTTATGAGTTCACCACTGTGCTAAAGCTTAATGACTAATGGTGGACATCTTTGATAACAAAGGGTTTGGAGATGAAGTGAGACAAGATTCAAAATGATAGCCAGGGCTTTGGATCTTTAGAGCGCATGCTGGTGCTAAACTAATTCAGCTTTGTGAAAGTGAAAATAAATTAAAACAACATAGTTTATTTGATTTGTCTTATTTAAAATTTTTTAGTTAGACAAATGTATGAATTAAAGGTCTTTTGGTGCTTTTTATAGTGCTAATTATAGTGAACAAATCATTTTACAAAGAAAATGATAAAAATTCCAAAGGTTAAGCGCTGAAAGAAATAAAATGCGTCTAATTGCGGGTGTTCAAAATCTAATCTGATCCACTCAATTAAATCCGATTCATAAAAATTTGATATGTAAAAATTTAATCATGGATTGAATTGGATTGAAAATTTGATAATCTACTATTAGTAGATTAGATATGGATCTATTACAGTAAATTAGCAAAAATCATTGAATCCACAAAAAATAAAAAATTTATTTACTTTATTACCAAAAATAATTTTTTGGTCAGGACTACCAAATTTATTTATAATATCAAATAATAAACACGTACATGGGCTAACATAATTATATTTTGATCGATTAAGGGAGCATCATTCACTTTGTAACTTAATAAAACTTCAACCTCTCGCACCCAATGCTTATTACGTATGTATATCTCCAAGAATTTTATTTTTTTTTTAGCTTTCACATTTAACCTGCACGATGCCCCCGACTTCATACATAAAAATAAATATAAGCAAAACCTTTTAGTAAATTGAAGAGAGGGGGAAACCAAAATTAAAAAAAAAAAAAAAAAAAGGGGGTAAAAAGAATAATAAAAAAACGGCACGCACGCTAGGTAGGCTGATAAATTTTGGAAGCATATGTTGTCCTCATTAAGAAGGTGGCTAATATTAGATTCGCTTGAAATAGAATTGATGCACAGATTTTAATTGAAGAATCAAGGGCTGTCGATTAAAAATAATTAATTAGAGCTAAGGCCTATCATGAAGCTGCAAAAGCGTTTGTCCCAGCCTGGACTGTCCACTGTCCAATGTCCATTCGACCAAGAAAGCACCAGCCTTAGTTATCTTTGATAATGTCGTGATAAAAACCATTCACAAATGGTGTATATATATATATTTTTAATTACTTGAGACTATTATTTAATAATATAATTTATATTACATGAGATTACAATTGATATTTATAAATGTATTATTATCGGTAGAGCTTTTACATCGATTTTTAAGACGCCCGTCATTTTTTTCCCTCTCTAATATTCGAGAACGCCTACTCCACTCACATTTCGAAAGGAAAAAAGAATCGTTATTCACTCAAATTGAGGAAGAAAATTAAACCTTCACAATATGTTGTGGGGGTTCGAACTCATGACCTCACAATTGTGAAGTTATGAGTTCTCACTACTAGATTAAAGCTTAATGACTAATGGTGGACATCTTTGATAACAAAGGGTTTGGAGATGAAGTGAGACAAGATTCAAAATGATAGCCAGGGCTTTGGATCTTTAGAGCGCATGCTGGTGCTAAACTAATTCAGCTTTGTGAAAGTGAAAATAAATTAAAACAACATAGTTTATTTGATTTGTCTTATTTAAAATTTTTTAGTTAGACAAATGTATGAATTAAAGGTCTTTTGGTGCTTTTTATAGTGCTAATTATAGTGAACAAATCATTTTACAAAGAAAATGATAAAAATTCCAAAGGTTAAGCGCTGAAAGAAATAAAATGCGTCTAATTGCGGGTGTTCAAAATCTAATCTGATCCACTCAATTCGTTCGATTCATAGAAATCTGATCTCTAAAAATTTAATCTGTGGATTGAATTGAATTGAAAATTTGATAATCTACAATTAGTAGATTAGATATGGATCTACTTCTGTAAATTGGCAAAAATCATTGAATTCACAAAAAAATAAAAAGTATTTATTTACTTAGAAATAAAACTTGTAAATATGACATTAGTACTTATAAGTAAATAAATAAGTTAAAATATAGTTACATTAACACTATATTATATCTTATCCGATAATAATATAAAATAAAAAATAATTAAATAAATAAATATACCTTCCTAAATAGTTAATTTCTATGTACTGATCTAAACGAATAAATTTTTTTTCGTTTTGGTGTATTATATTTTGAAACTTTAAATGTATTTTTTAGCTTTATTTAAACAATTAAATTACTTAAATCTTATTTAATTTTAAATTTGATCTATAGTAAAATTATTTTTATATTAAATTTTTTATTTAGTTAGTTCATGATTGGATAGAAGTAAAAATTTTCAGTCCGCAAACTAGTCCGTAAAATGATAGATTAGATATGGATTTTTTCAAATCCACTTCCGATCCGCAGATGTATGGATTTGATTTGAATTGAATTTTACCAATTCGTGAGCTGGATTGAATTGAAAATTTATAATCTGTAAAATCATGGATTGAATATGGATTGACGTTCAATCCGTAAAATTTGATCTGCGAACACCCCTACGTCTAATTTAGATTATTGTATTTATTCAATTTTTTCTGTGGTTAATTAATTAATTTAGACTATTGTATTAATTAATTTTATGTGTCAACGTTGGTCAAAATTTTACATCAAAATATTGCTAGAAAAATATCTTTCCTCGGCTCAGCCCTCGCGCGGTTCAACGATCCGATCAACCGAAGCGAGATTAATTAAATAGAAGCGCGCGCACCAGGTGTCGACGTGGCATGCGGTGACGGTAGAGCGTACTCCTGCCTGCCAAAACAAACACAGCAGCTAAACCCTACATTTCAATAGCGACGTCGCCCTAAAACCCCTCTCGCACTCTCTCTCGAGTCTTCTTGAATCTCTCACTCAATACGGTGCGTAGCGACACACCGTGTGCGAGTAGACACAGCCATGGGGAGCCACACAAACGGCGTCGTATCAGGTGATCTTGCGGGGAGCAGCAATGGAGGAGGAGGAGGAGGAGGAGGAAGAGGAGGCGGAACAGCAACGGTGGACAAAGAAGTGGACTTCGCGAATTACTTCTGCACGTACGCGTTTCTCTATCACCAAAAAGAAATGCTCTCCGATCGAGTCCGCATGGACGCTTACTTCAACTCCATTTTCCAAAACAAACACCACTTCCAAGGGAAAGTAAGTTTCCTTTTACTTTCGTGTCTCTACTTATTTTGCATTTTTTGCAATTGTACAATACGCTCTCTTACCTCAGCTTAATCAAATCTTCTTAGTTAATAATTGTAAGCTTTGGTGTAGAAATTTGTGATTAATTTTGTGTTGTTGTGGTGAAGACTGTGTTGGATGTAGGAACTGGTAGTGGCATTCTTGCAATTTGGTCTGCACAAGCTGGTGCACGGAAGGTATATGCTGTGGAAGCGACTAAGATGTCGGACCATGCTCGCACGCTTGTCAAAGCAAATAATCTTCAGGATGTGGTTGAAGTGATTGAGGGCTCTGTAGAGGATATTGTCCTGCCGGAGAAAGGTTCATGTCATTTGTTTTTGCTGTAGCTAGATAATTTTGAAATGGATTGAGTTCATTGGGCCTTGTGGTTTTCGATTTTGATAATAGATTTATGGTCAATGTGCAGTTGATGTGATTATCTCTGAGTGGATGGGATACTTCCTTCTGCGTGAATCTATGTTTGATTCAGTGATATGTGCTCGTGACCGCTGGTTGAAGCCAACCGGAGTTATGTAAGTAATTTGAGATGCCAAAGGGTGAAGAAACACTTTATATATGTGGTGCAAGTGATCATCTTGTGGATTGTTGCTTATTTGACATTTCAATGTAAAAACACCTGGTACAAAGTGATAGGACTTTTGCTCTCTAACTGTTATCCTTGACTTGATTCTGACTAGTGAAAGACAGCTTATATGTTAAATTCTGAGAGTAGGTTATACAGGGATATAAATTTGTACCTGTTGGCTGATGAATGATGTTTGATTTTCCTAGGGTAAATGTTGACCGTCAACGGCTAGAATTGACTACTGACACTAGTATGGATGAATGCTATGTTAACAATCTGGAGTGATTTCCCAACATAGAAAAATAATTTCTCATGATGAGGGGGAACAAGTGCAAATATGATTCAGATTGAGTGCAATTAACCGTAGGAAGGAGTATGGTAGGAATTTATCATTTCTCAGCAAGTTAGTGGAATTACCACAACTAGGGAGAGAATAAGTACAATGCCAATCACATGGTAGAAGGGCAGATTAGTGAAGGTGTTCAAATTGACCATTGGATGTTCTACTGAGCTTATCAATCTCTTGTCCTTACTATCCTTTATATTGCAGACTTAATGTTTCTTCTGTCCTTTGGTTTGAGTAGTTTATTGCTTTTATAATTAGCGACTCATTTTTGAATGGTTGACCAAACAAGCATTTTTCTCTCAGGTATCCTAGTCATGCTCGCATGTGGGTGGCACCAATTAGGTCTGGTTTGGGGGATCAAAAACAGCAGGATTATGAAGGAGCAATGGATGATTGGTATAGTTTTCTGAAAGAGACTAAAACTTACTATGGTGTTGATATGAGTGTTTTAACAAAGCCCTTCTCTGAAGAGCAGAAGAAATATTATCTGCAGGTAAGTTTTAGAACTTGTTGCTTTTGAATATTAATATTGTGAATCTATTAAAATTAATGGCGCTAAATTTTTACCTTTGCTGCTGCTTAAATTTAGGTTAAATTTTATGTATGATGTTGTATGTTGTCCAAACACCTTTCCATTAATGTAATTCAGAAGCTATAGCAATGGGTCTATCATCCCTATATTGTACTCTTTCCTCCCCCATGCCCCCTTTCCGATCACTCTAAAGTGTTGAAGTGCTAACAAATTGTGCCTTTATGTGAGATTGGCTGAGTGAATGATGATGTGACTATACCTGCTGGTGTGTTACTCAGTTCATGTCATTTTATCAAAGGAGAATTTATCTGTGAAATCTCTGCCTGATTGGAAGGGAGTTAGGTCAGTGTTTTATTGACTATGTATCTAATTGATGCTTTCTTATTGAATATCTCATTCAATAAAAACTTGGATTTCCCAAGTCTTGAGTATTGTATCATCAAACTTGTGAACCATATTGGACCTAACTTCTTGTATAGAAGTTACTTTCTAAATCTATATGATCAAAACTTTTTCAGGAGGTGCATGACTGTGCGCACCTGAAAAAAATTCACTCTGTTAGTCTTATAGAATATTCCCTTGAAGAACTAAAGAGCTTGTTTATCAGATTGACCTTTTATGCACGAGACATTCTGCTTTCTTCTTTTTTCTGTCGTGCATTTAATGAGAGAATTCTATTAATTTTGCAGACATCATTGTGGAGCAACCTTCATCCTGATCAGGTTATAGGGACAGCAGCTGTTGTGAAGAATATCGATTGCTCTACTGCTACTGTGGATGACATTCGTGAAGTCAGATCAAAATTTTTGTCATCAATCACAGGAGAGGGCACGAGGCTTTGTGGGTTCAGTGGATGGTTTGATGTCCATTTTAGAGTAAGTTGAGCTCCTGTGCACCTTATTATGGTGCATGCTAATGTTCTCGGTCATCCACATACTGAGTAAAGTATGATTCTGATGCCTTTTTGTGCACCAGGGAAGCAGTGAGGATCCAGCTCAGCAGGAGATTGAGCTGACAACTGCCCCTAGTACTTATAATGGCACACATTGGGGCCAGCAGGTGTATATCTCCCTAAAATATATCCTCTTTGGATTATCTTCAAATTTAAAATGCTGAATTGATTTATGGATGCCTTAATTTACCTGTCTTTATTTCTCTTTTTGTCTCAATATCATCAGAGTTATGCATGGCAGAAGTATTGGCCACATTCACCTGTATATAATGCAGTAGCTAAGTGTGTGTTCTGCTGGTGTGCAAAATGGTCAAGCTTGCACAGCATTTAGTGACTTCCTTAAACTTTTCATCATAGGATTTGTTGCAATAATATTGCCCTGGTCAGACTTTAGGCCTCAGCTCTTTTTCTTGCATGCATAATCTGTTCCTATATAACATTTTGCAGTGCTGGTATGTTTTACTTATTTCTTATGTTCGTGGCTTCTGCTGGTGCACCATCCACTCCTTTCTAATATTTCTGTTTTCTCCATTTAACAGGTTTTTCTCTTGCGTCCTTCTGTTCGTGTTAGTGAAGGGGATGATCTGAATGCTTCTTTCTCGCTGATCCGTTCTAAGGAAAATCATCGGTTGTTGGAAGTTGAGTTTAGCTGTGAGATTAGACAGTCTACTGGGCAGATGTTTCCGCCAATCAAAAACAAGTTCTATATAGAGTGAAGAAGGAAACAGGTCACATAACTGGTACTCTTCCATTCGCTGAGGTACATATTATAGCTCCTTTATTTTATAACAATCACAAAGCATGATTTTTACAGAGAAACTATGTTAAAAGAAAATGAGTATTCTTTCTCCTTTATATATTAAGCGTTAGTGCATAAGCCTGGGCTAAGGCCATAGATTAAGATAATGGCACTCTTTGCTCAATCTCAGTTTTGTGGGCCTAATCGTGTGCCACTTGTTCCATTCGTGTCCTCTTACCTATGGAGCCTAGAATCTTCCCATGCATCCAAGAACTTTTGCACTCACAGGCTTATTATGACTAGAGTTGGCAACATAATGTAGTCTGTTACTTCTTATCAAATATTTGAAATATTTATTGGAAATCCATGTAACTCGTAATTTCTAAACATTTTCAAGCACTTGATCTGAATTTTGGAAGAAATTAATTGCAACTTTTTATGTTATTGTTTGCCTAGATCTAGCTAGTTTCTAAAGGCCTCATTTTTAAAATTTGCAAATACAAAATTTTGATTACATTACGAAATTGCATTGGCTCACATGAAAAAAAATTCTTTTTCTTATCGTCCGTAGATTTCAGCGTTTTGAGGTTGGATCCTCCTATTTCAGAAACTGATTGTATGAACAGAAAGAGTTTTGCCGTAAATAACCCCATATAGACTGGAAAAGACGAAGCAACTAGAAGAAATAATAATTTGGAAGTTGGAACTCCATGGTTATGCACGCATATATACATATTTTGTTTATGTGCATCTTCATTCCTGTGGTTTAAAATCTCTTACCCCAGTAGTTCACCATCAGTTGCAAACCAATTTTTGCTAGTCAGATTGTAAGTATGTTTCCCTGCTGCACTGGGGTCAACATGTGATTAGTGTGCAAATATCCTTTATATGGCGATTCCTTCTTGGATTTTTTTTGTTTTGTTATGCATTTGATATTTCATTCTTTAGTATAAACTCTCCTGACTATGTTTCATTTCCCTTTCCCGCCAGTGCCTCTATGCAAGAGATGTGACCTGTACGTTTTGGCACTTCTGATCGTGTTCTTGGATACGGCTGTTTCCAAAATCCCATAAAATGGGTGTTTTGGTTCCTTAATTTGCAGCATGAATGCTATTGCCTTCCTGTTGTGTTTGAAATGATCGTTTTTGTTTAACTTTACTGGAATTGTCTCTATAGTCTTTCTTTCCTGCTTTCCTCCTCTAAATTTTCCTTAGTTTCCCCACTCCCCCTCTTCTCCAGTTTTTCGTTTTTGTTCTCTTGGGGGGTAGGTGGGATCGGATTTTCATACAAGGTCAAAAATATACAAAACGCTGCTGCTTTTGACAAAGGTTTCAGGCAAATGTTTATAAATGACTTACTGCTGTTGTTGCAGTGGTTTTCAGACAAACTGTTGCACAGAGGACTGGGATTTGTATATCATTGATAGTTCTAGCATCCATGGTTTCAATCCTTTGTGGGGGTAGTATTTTTTATTTACGATAAACTCCCGCCAGCACTCAATTACGTGATTTTTTCCCACGAAATCTTCAGATTCCGGCTTAAATTAAGTTGCTTGCACATTTCAGATTGAAATTCACAAGTCGTATTTTTTAAAAAGTGTTAAAAGTTTGTGGAAGCCCCTGACACCGAGTCTAAAGGGAGTTTCACGGATCAGACTTTCTATGCACAGTGTACCCATCGCACGCAAGAATCGAGATGGGGTTGGCCTTTTTCGGTGCTAGGAATGAATAAGAAATATGGCAAGTGGAGATTTAAAAAAACAAAAAAAAAATCAAATGCACGGCTAGTGGCGAAAGTCATGTTATGCATAACATATATCCACCATTAACTAGTGGCAACTTGCCGTAGCATCGTGGTGCCAAAGCTGTTCTATTTTGATGGCTAAAGATGGCTGGCCGTTGCCAGTTTCATCTTTGGTTTCAAGTTAAAAGACGTGGTTGCATACTTGGTTGTCATCAACAAACACCCTTAAAACTTCAAAATAAACCCTTTTGCTGCGACTTCCCACGCTTGAGGTTCAATATAGAGTCCGTAATTAAATTTCACATGCGCATGCATACAGATGCACATGCATGGACTTTAATTAGGCCGGAAGCAGCTTTCTTGCTAATTATTGTATTAAATAAATAAAATCACACAAAATTTCTAATTTGTCAACTCATTCAAAGTCCAACCCCCTATCTGGCAATCTCTCTCTCTCCCACAGCATTTTTGGCTATGAAAGCAAAATTGTTTATTTCTCTCCTTAGTTAACTTGAGGCTTTGTTTTCCTTACTCAGTCCTCACAAGATAACCAATTAAGCTAGTACTTCTATTATATATATAAGATAAGATCTGTAAAGTTCCTTCACAACTCTGTACGTGTTTGCTTTTTGTCTTTCTGAGGACCCGATCGATCAGGATGCATAGATCATCAAGCAGTACTTCGAGAGCCTCAGATGAGTTCATGGTCAACATGTTGCCAGCTTCTCTAGGCGTAACCATGGCCTCTTCGTCTCCTTTATTAGCGTCCGACCACGATCATGACTTGCCAACGTACGCTAATATTCCCATCTCTGATGCCACCAAGAAGGAAATGGCAGCCATGCATCGAAAGTCGTATTTAGGAGAGAACGCTATTCATCTCATTCCACTTCTACTCATTTTCTGTGCTTTAATTCTTTGGCTCTTTTCTCTTCCAGGTAATTAGTCGATTAATTCATTGATACCCTCATATTCTCATGTGATGACCGAGTACTCTTGTTTCGCACTCTCATTAAGCTGTTATTATTATTATTATTATTATTATTATTATTATTATTATTATTATTATTATTATTATTATGTTTTATATTCTTCAATACAGAATTTGGGTATGTACTCCTTTTTTTTAATTTCAATAATGCAGTTGAAAGTTGAGCGAACTATACAATAAACTGACCTCGATGATGTTAATTGTAATTTGCTACCATTAGTCAGTGGGTTTTGGGTGCGTATTAAACGACATATCGTCTATGTTCAACTCTACAAACTCCATCTCGTCTGTCTTTCAAGTATCACAATGACCAGAGGGACGGTGCACGATCACTCGTTTTCGTTTTTGAAAATAAGATGACATTTCGTCCTTCTACTACTCCAGCCACACGTCACCAACAAGGCCCATTAATTGTTTCATCGGCTGGACTTGTTCAAGCACTGTGGCCCATTAATAAAAGCCACCCCAGATTCGGTCGTGACAATTCCGAAACAAATGACAAGTGACAGGTCACATAGAAAAGAGAAACTGCTAACTAGTCCCTGTTGGTTAAATTAATCTGAAAAGGTCAAAAATGATTTATCTAATTACTAAAAGTAAGAAATGGATGGATGGCGTCTTTTTCAATTCACGATTTAGAAAGGGACATGAAACTGATTGGTGGTGGCTGGGCTTGGCAAAGTTGCAATCAAAATTCTGTCATTGAATACGATTGATCAAACATTGAAAGACTTGCGCCATAATGAGGTCGATCTATATTCTGGAGAAATAACAATCATTAAGATAAGAATGCTACCAATCATCATTGTCATCATGACTACTATTAGGCCACTTTCATTAATTATATGAATGATACATAGACTGGGCCGCCTGAAAATTCATGGGAGTTTTAAGATCTTTACATAATTTATTTGCCAAAATAGAAAATGATGGTAACATATACCCTGCGGTTATATATATATATATATATAGATTTTTATTAAAAAAAAAAGCCACACAAGATTTTGCTCATTTTCTTTGGGGAAAAAAAAAATTAAAGTGGATATTTGCGGTTGAATTATATATATAGCATTTTTTTTTTAATGAGATTTATAGTGTTGTATTCGATAGTTAATTTCATTTATTGCCCAAATGCTTTGACCAGCGAAGATTTTAGACTTCTTGACCGAGCAAAAATATGGGTGCTCCCTATAAGCTGGCAAGGCCTCGCGTAATACGTGTCTTTCCTTTCGAATTAGGAAAGGATAAGTAGCTAAAACAAACTGGAGGGGAGTGAGAATCGACTCGTTCAATATAATTTCAAAGAGCAATAGTCTAGTCGAGATTTCGAAAGGTCCGTTGTGTGTGAGAACCATTCTCTTTATTTTATTATTATTAAAAAAAAAACTCTCGACTTTTCAACTAAACTATTCAATTATATATTCATTTTTCTACTGTTAGTAACCTATTGTACATGGGAAAGAAAAAATTACGTGCATTATTGTTTCTACCGTGAGCTGAAAATTATTCCCAAGAAAAAAGCAAAACATAGAACACAATCAAACAAGGCTGTGAGCTATACATATATAACAGCTCGAACGTGATTCATGCCTCAATTTCAGGGCAAGCAGAATCTTGTTAACAAGCAACACATACACAACCAAACCCAAAAGAAATAAATAAAGGGATCGATGATCTCTAACTTTAGCATAAGAATATTGCCTTTTGTTATTTGTTTGTTTGCTTGAAAAAAGAAAGAGAATGGAGAGTGAAGAGCGAGACAAATTAATTAAAAAGCTTGGAGATCCATGAAGCTGGCTGGGGATATCTAAGAGGAAACGTATATCCAATATTAATGCATTTAAGGCACGTTTACTACTTCCCAAGATATTTTCTTATATGATGATGATGATTATCACTTTTTGTGAGCTTTACTCGAATACAACTCGCCAACCGTTCATAAAACCCAAATGCACACACAAACCTTTCATTGATTTAAGGTAATTTATTTATATTATTGTAGAGTGACAGTTAAGTTCCTAATCTACTTTTCAAATGCCTATAATATCCATTTCTTTATAAAATCTTTTTTGACAAGCACATTACATTGGATTTCTCAACAAATATGATAGTAACTTAAAAACCCAACCAGCACGTTCTTTCTTGTATACTATATATTTTAGCGTCAATGATGTTATGGGTAATTAAATACAAATATATATATATATATATATATTAAGGACCAAAATGGTAAAAAAAGAAAAAAAGAACTTAAGTGGTATTTCGGATTTAACTAAGTGATTTTGAAATAATGTTATTTGATCGGTAGTCTATATCCAAGTTCTAAGAGAGGTAAGGATTAAAAAATCAATTCAAACTCGGACTACTTTAATTTTTAAAATAAGGGTTATTTCCATCCAGCCCCCAAATGTTTTAACATTTTCCACCTCGTCTCGTCTTTAAATGTTTCAACAATTTCTATCCCACACCCATTTCGGTTAATATGACCGTTATTTTTAACGAAATTGTTTAAAATTTAATTAAATGTCAGAAATGCCCCTTATCTTGAATTGGAGAAGAATTAAATGACAAAAAATATTAATCTAATAATTGATATTTATATTAAAAATTCTTAATTAAAGGTAATTACACACTAATTCCATCAATTAACTTATCAAATAAATTTAAATAATCATCATCAAATAATATTTTAGACATAAACTTCTAAATTTACCCTTTGACCGTTAGAATAAACGGTCAAATTAATGGATTTGGGTATGGGGTGGAAATTATTAAAACATTTGGTAGTGCAGTAAAAAATATTGAAATATCTGAGGGCAGGGCGAAATTAACCCTTAAAATAATAACCAAAAAAAAAAAAGGGTGTTATTTTCATTGGCTATAGGGTTATGACTTATGACCCTCTTGACTATTTTTCACTGGATGTACATGATGTGAATAATTGCGCGATTGTTGGTTGACATATTCATAAGTCTATTGCCGTCAGTCAAAATCAGGCAATTAGCCGGTTGGCTGCTGTTGAA
This sequence comes from Atalantia buxifolia, assembly GCA_030444775.1. Lineage (NCBI taxonomy): Eukaryota > Viridiplantae > Streptophyta > Magnoliopsida > Sapindales > Rutaceae > Atalantia > Atalantia buxifolia. Next base: position 13,263,229 of record CM059834.1, on the reverse strand, counting down.
ATTTCGTTGTGCTATTATTAGCAACAATCTTGACCAATGAGTCCTCTGCCATTGATATCCAAAACGAGCCATCACATTTTTTTTTTCATTGATCAGGCACATATTTCAATATTATATAATTTTTTTTTTGTGAGGACATTTTAACTTTGTTAAAATAAGAGTATTGAAATATTTATTTTTTTACCTTTTAGTAGTGGGGTCCTCACTTTATCATTAAAATATATAAAAAAAATATAAATGTGTTTTTTTATATAAATTTTTAGTGTAGACATCTTTATTTTTTTATATATATTTTTTAAATTATGTGATTTAAAAGTATTAATTTTTAACTCTTTTAAACTGCATGATTTAAATAAAAATCCGTATTAAAAAAATGCAAGCATCTGTACATGAGAGTAAAGTGGCTTTAGCATTATTTTTTGGGTGGACTAGAATTTTTTTAAAAAATAAAATTTACTTCTCAAAAAATTTTACTTTATACAAACAAAATTAAACACACTATACAAATAAAAATCTAACCATAAAATTACAAAAATCTAATCATAAAACTATAAAAATATAATGTAAATACGAAAAATATTATCAAATATTATATTTATTTTTTATTTTTTATAAATATTAATAAAGTAAAAAAAATATACTTTTTTTCCAAAAAGCAAGCATCTGTACATGAGAGTAAAGTGAGGGTCATTATAAATTTAAGAGTTTGATATCGAAAATACTATCATATAACTCTAATGTTCTAAGGAATTTGGCCGATTCAATAATCTACGAAAAGATCATGAAACATTGTTTTCTTTTTCATTGACCAATTCATCTGGGGTTCTTTACCCTTTTATGCTTGGCTACACCATCTCACACTTTTCACGCATTGTTGTATAAAAATAGCAAATTTTTTTTTTTTTTTGGGGAACCCATTGTGTAACTCACCCTCAAAAAGCAACTTAGAAAAAAACTGCCTTTTCCCCTTAAGGTAATTATGTTTGGCTCATGTGAGATTCATGATTCTAACATTGATGCTCTGCAATGGATGTACTGATCCCATACCCAGCATAATGTCATGCTCGATTTGGTGCACCTAATCTCATGCTCGATTTGGTGCTTGCTTTGACATTAATTGTTAAGAATCTACAGGTAAAGCTCACCACAAAGATCATACTTATAAAAGAAGGCACCGGTAAACCTGTATGTCAATTTAGATTATTATTTTTAGCAAGTGTGGGATATAGGATCTTGACATTAGTGTTGTTAGCAATATTTTTCTTCTTACCTTAATAACGGATGAATTATTAATTCTCAAAGACAAAAAAAAAAACAAAAGTTTGGCAATTCACTCTTCTCGCTATAAGAAGAAATTTTTTTCTTAACTTAAAATTGCATTTTTTTTTTACTGTGTAAAATATAAATGTCGCATTACTTATCATTATATTACTCGAGAAACTGAGTATTGTTACTTACGTTAAAAATACTCCAAGTCTCCAATTGGATTGATTCACACTTATTAGTAAGATCTCAACATTTAATTTAGTATCAACGCCGTTATGACGCCAATTAAAATATAATTCATCAGAAAATCTATCAAAAATTAGCATCACTAAAAATTTACATATAAAATGAAAATGATGAATTTCTAATAATAAATAAGTTAATTATTATCTTCTAATCCAAGAACATTTCAAACGTTATCACTCGAGCTTTTTTGGTCGAGTGGTGTTCGAGCCTTCTCTTCGATCTTCTCACATATTAGGTATGGGTATAAATTTTCAAACCATACTCGGTGTAGATCTGGAATAAGTTTTAATGTGCATAGATTCAACCCATTCAAAAAAAAGAAAAGAAAAGAAAAATGTGGATAACATATATAATTAATCCAAAAGCATGAAAAATATATGAAGGAGAGAGAGAGAGAGAGAGAGAGAGTGCTAATATACGAAAGAGGCACACGATAAGAGAGGGGAACAGTTAATCCCAACTCAACAAGCTATTCTTAGGCGGTCTGGCAACTTGGCAGAGAAGCCATGCCATATCCTCCTTTTTGGTTTTGCTTGTTTTATTAAATTACTTAATACATACATACATACATATATATATATATATATATATAAAAATACAAACATAAATCAGAATAATTCGCTATAATCTCTCTTGTACTGCATTTTTATTTTTAGTTTTATTTTTATTTTTCAAAAAAGAAAGATCCTATTAAGTTAAGCCTACTAAATATACACATAAACTGATAAAAGCTCCCGTAAAAATAACCAAACCACAAATATAATAAAAACAAAAAAAAAAAAAAGAAGAAGAAGAAGAAGAAGAAAAACTCTTTCAAAAACAACGACAGCAATAATCTAAAGCGGACGAGCGTTTCTCTTCAATCCATACAAGGTCAGTCAATTTTTCTTTTCTTTTTCTTTTTTTTTTCCCTTTTTTTCTGTTTCGTAATTCAGTTATTTTTTTTTTTTTTATGACTTTTAGGATCTGATTTTCCGTTTAATTTTTATTATCTTTGTTTGGATTATTAATGTTTACTGCGCAAAGTTTAAATTTTGCTTGTTTACTCCTTGTTTTGTGTTTTCTTTGATAATTCAGTTTCTGTTTGGTTGCTGAGAATAAAAAACGGAAGGATACTGAAAGAAAGAAACATCAGCATTTTTTTTATAATTTTATTTTATTTTATTTTTTAAATATAAAAGAGTTTGAACTTAGTAAAAACACTTGTTTGAAGCTTGGTTTATTTTAAGCTTTGTTTATTTTAGACTTTTTTTGATCATTTTGATTCTTTTTCTTTTTTCCTGCATTTTCTCAGCAACCAATCAGAGGCTGTGAGTGTGTGTATGTAGTGCCGTTTCCATTTTGTGATCATTGAATCTGCTTTGACTGATCGCTTCAGTATTGTTTTTGTTCTTTGATTTTCCTATTAAGGTCTCCACTGTCGAGTTCTGCATTTAAATTTTTGTAAAGTTTCTGTTTCTTTGGCAAAAAAGAGAAATTAAAGACATTCACATTACTAAATGCAGCCGTGTTGTTGCTTGGTGGATTTGAATTTGATCTTATAAATCTCAGTCATGCATCATTAAGATCGATGTCTTTTAACTGATTAATTTCTTCTAAGAATTTCATTTGTCTACAAAACTTAACATTTTGATCATGTTATATGAATCTTGTTCATTGTTTGTTATGCTATCTTCTGGCTTCCTTCTTGTTTCTTATTTCAGTCACTTTGTTTCCCTGCAGATTTGGAAACATTGGGATTTCGGGTGATATGACAGCACCAATGAGGTTTAAGAAAGGAGATAAAGTGGAAGTTCTAAGCCAGAAGGAGGTGCCCTCGGGCTCCTGGCGTTGTGGGGAGATAATTTGTGGAAATGGCCACAACTACACTGTTAGGTATGATGGGGATGCAGCTTCTACTGACAAGACAGTGTTTGAGAGGGTATCCAGGAAGGCCATCAGGCCATGCCCTCCTTCACTTGACGTTTCTGAATATTGGGTTCCCGGTGATGTAGTGGAAGTGTTTAACAATTATTCTTGGAAAATGGCAACGATTTCAAAGATCCTGGGGAAAAAGTGCTTTTTGGTTAGGTTACTTGGATCTTCCTTGGAATTCAAAGTCAGCAAAGTTGACATTCGGGTGAGACAATCCTGGCTAGAGGACAAGTGGATTGTGGTAGGAGAGGTATTTTTCATCTGACTCCGTTTCTTCTACTAAGCTATGTATTGATTTATTCTTTGCAATTCCTGGTTCACACATGGTGCAATGTCAATGTACTTCTTGTATGCATTTTATTTCTTTTATTTCTGTTGAACATTCATGTTGTACTTGGTTAACATCTTCTGATAACATCTTCTGATATTCATCAGTATGTATTAAGTGAGCAATTCTTTTGTCTTTCATAGAGTGAACTTGAAGTGGCCAATTTGTCTAGGGATTGTAGCGATATGGATCTTCTTGTAATTTTCAACTGCTGTACATCTTCTACAGATGATTAATGATATATCTAGTATAATTCCTCTATGTTAAAATCATTAATCAAAATCTTCATGTATTTTGGTTCTGTATTCAGGGTTCTAGCAGTCATGAAGATGGGAAGTACTACAAAAGTTCAACTTTGAAGTACTGCCAAAATTCAAGCATCCAAACTAAGAAGTCGAACACGAGGATTAATCTTCACACAAAAGATGAAAGCTTTCCTGTGAAGAACAGAGTGAATATTGTTTCCAATATTGTTTCATCTAGAATTCTGAAAAGAGGGTCTTCTTATCATTATTCTGAGGTTGAAGGAACTGGAACTGCAGAGAAATTTAGAGCGGTCGACAAAGATGGCAGGTTGCTCCGGGTGATTGCTGCAAATCGATCCTTGTTGCCTGAGCAGGCAGACGCTGTTGCTTTTCCAAGAGAAATGCTGGATGAAAGTAACATTCATCCTTTTTTTAATGATGGAACGACTGGGTTTTGTGATGCGGAAGCGGAGAGGCGAAGATCAAGTGGAGCTGTTGGATGTTCATTAGCAATGAACTTAGATTCAAATGATGCTCATAGTGTTGCATGCTCTGTTGGTAGTTGTAGTATCAGTATCAATAATTCCTATAAATTACCTCGTCATGTTTCTGCAGGTCCTACAGAAGATAGTGATGGTAATTTTAGTGATGCTGAATCTTTTTGTCATTTGGCATATGACGAAGGAAATTGTCACCTTCCAAGAAAAGAGGATTTGGCGGCTGAAATCCATAGGTTAGAATTGCATGCGTACCGTTGCACTATGGAGGCATTGCATGCATCAGGTCCACTAAGCTGGGAACAAGAAGCATTGGTTACAAATCTTCGTCTTTCACTCCATATATCAAATGATGAACATTTAATGGAGTTAAGAAGCTTAGTTTCTGCTGATAATAGCATTCCCATTAGATGACAGGAAAATCTGGATTTACGTTTTGTCAAATTATTCTTTTCTAGTTGTAGAATCTGATAAAAATTTCCCTTGATTGCCCCACTTCATTGTAAGATGCAGGATAAAGGAAAAATATTGTTTGGCATTTTAATCCTTGGTTTTTGGTTTTATGCATATAGTGGTCTAGTTCGAAATTAATGTAACATAAACTTTGCAATTAATATTTCTGAGCTCATCCATGTGCATCTACAATGTTTTCTTACTCTCCCTCTTCTTTCTTTCTTTCTTTTTTTTTTATTGTTGGGTTTGTACCAGTTGACGTCCTTCATCTTTTTTAGTTTCGCAAAATAAATATTGAGATATACAAGGATTGAAATTTCTGACCATGTTGTAATTTTGAGTTGTAGACACACAGATGTATGCTTGACCATGTGATTCTTCTGCCTATACCTGTGCCCTTGTATTATATAAAGGAAGTTACTGTTTCTCTATAAGGGCAGAGAAGATTATGCTTATGATTCTTGCTGTCATTTTAATTTGGTTATCATTTCATCTTTCTGTCATTTGATCCCCTTAACCAGGGTTCAGTAAGTTGGAATTAGTTAGTAAGGGAGTTGTTCCGTGCTTTCTCGTGGATATGAATGTTCTATGGGATTGATACTTTTCAAATATTGATATCCTTTGTACGATTTGGTACTGTGATTATTTTCATATGAGGAAATTATTGATACTTCCCCTGCATTTTCCAGGCCTGAAGTTGGAGGCTTGCACACCTCACTTCCCAATGTCAGCAGATGAGTTGGGGTTTGACACCTTTTCTCTTGGTTTAAAATGAGGAACATTAATAGGATAGTCAATGATGAGTCACTGATGTTGCTTATTCATGTGGTGGCCGGATTCTTCCATTTCAGGCGACCTGTTAGCCTTAGATATCTGAGTTGAATGATTTAAGACCAGGATATTGTGGCTGCACAGCATGACCTGATATGTGGATGCTGAAAGGTTTTATTTCAAACCTACTGCAGATCATCATGCAAAATATCCCCTTGCTTGCTGATTGTTGTTTTAAAGCCTCTCTGATTCAAGGTCGTCACTTAGAAGTAATGATTTTGTTCCCTTTTTGGTTGCATTCATAGTGCTATTCATACTTGTGTCCCTTTTCCCCCACAATGAAAAGTTTGAGATCATTGAAGCTCAGATGATGTCCTGCGAATCATGGATAAAAATTATGGAAGTACAGAAATTATGAAATAGGTTGCCCATTCTGTGCATTTTAGTCGGTTCTGGTGCATTGTGTGCACTCATTGGATAGTTGGTAAGCTCTTAGTGAAGTCTGGCAGGTTCTCTCCAGTTAAGCGTTTATATATCATAAAAAATTTGGTCAACGTGGTTACGCCTCTGTGTGTATATGATTATTGTGGTTCACTGACTCAATAAGTCATTAGTTGTTGTCATCTGTTGATTTCTGACTTCTGTTTTTGGGATCCGTTTGTCATATTCTTATTCAATAAATCAAGCCTTCTTAATGGATGGTCTGATTCATGTTTCAATTTATTTGCATTTTCCTTGCTTTCATCTGACCTCTTGGTGATTGGAAACTGTATTACTAATCAGTTGCAGTAACAGATAATAACGGCTTGGGTTGTCATCTGTTGGCATTTTTCAGCATGTGAAGTTGGCTGAACAAACCATAAAAGTGGTTGGCATTTCCCCAGCTGCTATTGCTTCCTGCCATAGTAAGCCATTGTTGGTTTTGTTCTAAATCCCCTTTTACTGATTTCTGTTTTTCTGGACCTCTCATGGAAAAATGTTTATATGGTTCTTAATGTTTATTTCTGGATTGCATGCTCATATGAATTACTAGTATGTGAAAGTGGAAATGAACAAGAGCAGAAATAGCGGAGTTGCATTTATAACTGGTACAAACCGCATTCCAAATGCTCGCAATAAACTCTATATGGTCCTATATTGTTTGTAAATATGTAGATTTTTGTGTTTTAAGTCTGTAAGAGTGGAATGTTAATTAGAGCAGCACGTTGCAGCTTGTGGTAGCATCTGACTGAAAAGCATGGACTTTGATTATCACTCTGTAAAAAGTATCATCCCTGTTCTTGCTGTAAGCTTCGGTCGCTGGAATCCAGAAATTTATACACCAAGTGGACTGAGTTATGAATATAATGTTGAAGTGATTATTTTATGGATTTAAATATTTAAGTATTCAATATTGAGTGATTGAATGAAGTCCCGAAGCATGACAAAATTAAAAAAAAAAGAAAAAGAAAAATTGCAAAGAAAGCAATACTACATGGCCATTAAACAAGATCTGGAATTTGGTGTCCAATTATCTGATTATGTGATGAGAGCTCCATAGATTTGGTACAATAACGAAGATTTACATATTTGCTGATTTCAAAATTGACATGCCAACAATTTCTTCAATTCTAGATCACATTTATATCGATTGTGTCGGTTTAAGGGATCATACATCTATTCTTAAGCTGAATTATCATAAGAAATTTAGCCATCGCATAATAAGCTCTGGAAACTGGAGTGTTGGGCTGGAGACAAAATCTGGGTGGTTGCTGATCATTTAAATAACGCCAATTATAAGTTGCAGATGCATAATTCATCACTTTCACATACGTGGAGTCGTGTTTATTCCTTTCTTCTGCCATGTAATTTACTTGTACGGTGTTTGAGGGATTTCGAAACTTTTAACTCTTTTGCATTTCACATTTTGTATGTTTTTCTGATGCAGACGGTGAATCTATAGCTTATCACAGAGCTGGCAGCATTTTGCTGCCTTCCAATTTTCCGGAAACTTGAGGATGGATGCTGGGTTGGGCTTGGCCTAATTGATTATACGCTCGATCTGACGTGCTTTCATTACAGCAGTTTGTGAAACATTTTTAGCATAAAGGATAATGAAGTTGGATAAGTGTTTTGAGTCATTGTCTTGTGTTGGTGAACCAAAAGTGTAGACCTTTCTGTTTAGTATGTTAATATCCAGTCGATTCTTCTGGATTTGCCATTTTTTATTTTGAAAATGCAACTCCAAGGATGACAAGCCAACAATGCAATTGTATCAAACGCTATGTGAAAATGTAATGCATTTTGGATTTTACGTTATCGTTATTCATCTTTTCATCGTTTCAAATTCAATGATTAATAGAGACAATGAGCCTCGTTTTTTGAGGACTAGATTGTAGCAGTAGGTCAGAGTCCCCATCAAATTATGAACAATCAGTTCCGCAATATTGCCCTCATTATTGCTACACTACAGTCTCTGTTACTCTATGGCCTTTCCTATCCCTATAGCTCAATTTTGTATAAATAAATCCAACCTTCCAAGTCCCTACTCTCAAGGCAACCGCAATTACCGCAAAACTTTCTATCAATTTTCTACTAAATCTTATCTGGCACAGTAAAAAATTTGCACAATTAAAAACAAATATATATTTGTGAAAAACGAAAAATTGTTTGCTTGCAGGAGCAAATGAATGCATTAAATAAAGGAGCAAAGGGGCACAGGTGGGATTGTCATGAAAATCACCAACAAGGTTCCAAGTTGTCATTCCTTGGTCAGAATATGCAGAAATTTTATGTATAAGTTTAAATATATAAGGATAGACACACACACACACACACACATTTTAAATAATGCGGGTATATCATACTGTTTTATTTTTATTTTTATTTTATGAGATTGATTTTGATGGACTGAGTTGAGTTTCTTCTTCTTCTTCTTCTTCTTCCTCTTCTTCTTCTTTTTCTCCAACTCTTTTATCTTTTTCTTTAAGTAAAAGACTTTAAAGAAAAGGGTTGGTGAACGCTGATGGATCAAAAGCCTACAAATGAGTTGTGCATTTAAATGGCTCCACCAAATCCCCTGCCATTGTCTCATCTGCATCTCTTCATGATTGGTACTCCCATGTGACAATGCCTCTCTATATGCGTATGACTTCTCTAATGACTACCTTATTGCTGGCCCTAGCCCCTTTTGTCTCTTCATCTATCTTGACTTATCCATTTTTGTTTAACATTTTTAATATTCTTTTACCTCTAAATTTCACTAAATATTTTCGTTTCTTATCTTATTTTTTAACATGGAGCAATCACATTTTGCTTTAATGATCAGGCTACTTGGGATTGTTTTAGTATACAATACATTACGTTAGTGGATTTAGTTGGTAAAGTTTTGTGTTTAAATAGAAAGTATGCAACTTGAAATTCTTTCGTATGAATGAGGAAGAGAAAAAAAAAATGCACTCACCGTCGACTGAACTACATTAATTCAAGGACATGAAAACTTTAATTACCAACATGCAAAAATTAAAACCAAAAAAAAAAAAAAAGAGAGAATCTTCTGATCCAGCTAAGTATTTTTACAATTAATATGTAAGACCATAGAAATTCTTTTGAAAAAAATATTATTAATCTCTTGATAATCAATCATGCGGCAGGTAGTAAGATGATCGTGAAAATAGAGAAGTGCCATGCTCGTGGGACATATTATTTATAATTAGTCCAATCATCCAAGAAGAAGTTTTCAATTTTGCTTAAGAGCCCAGACAAGGTCGCATTAATCAAGGGCAGACATGAGCCAGCTAAAATGCTTTGGCATAAGCGCTGAAATAGGAGGCATATGGGATTAAATTAATATGCAAGTTTTAATTACAAGAAATTAATAATATCTCCTGCTATAAAGACTACAAGCACGCATTTACTAGGGATCCATAAAGCCCAATTTTTTGGCCAACTTGGATATGATTTCCAGTTGTAATTGTCTTTCAAATTTTGTATGATATAAATCTTCCGTTGACAACCCAAAAAAAAAAAAAATTCTCCTTACTTGCAAGACATGCTACCTTAGAATTAGGAGTTCTCTTATAAAATATTATTAATTATATCTGTAATTTAAGCAATGTTTTTTAAACCCAACAATATTGGGTCCTCAAATCCTCGTGTATAAACCAAAACCACATATTCAATTCTCCTGAACGTCTAGGATTCATCATCTAGGTGATTCTCCTGAAATAAACATTAATTAATTAAATTAAGTAATAAATATGAATCGGACAATGAGCCCATGAAATCTGAATCCGTGAGACACATGATACCCTGAGAATATTCTAAACATTTTGTGAATTATGGAAACACAATAAGAGCAAAATGATCAACATCAATGATATATCAGTTGGTCTAATATGATCTGCGCATAGGCATCAATCTTTTTTTTTATCTCTCGTTTTTGTTAATAAGAGAGAATACAGAGAGAGGGAAAGAAGTGGCCAAAAAATGTACTGGGCAAGACATAAAAGCATAGAATAAAAAAACAAAGCATACAATTAAATAATGAAGGGTGAGACTGAGAGGAAATGAAAATGAATTGTTTAACTTTGTTATTTTTGGGTCCATTGGAATGTTGAGTTTGTCGTATAGCAAAGTGAGGAGACATAGCGTAGATGTTAATGTGGAGGCATGCTGAAGACAAATCACAAATGAACAGAAGCACTTTGCCTTTGGCCTTTACAATCATATTATTTAATTTTACAGACTAAGATTAGCGACACGGATTACTGTTAATCAGGTAAAGCTAAGCACGTACTATATATCATAACTAATATATAATATCATGGGGAAAGAAAAAAGAAAGGGTCATGCAATTTTTTTAATGATAGCAGACACTTTCTCGATATTAAGGGTATGTCCAAATCACGTTGATAATGATAATAACAATCGGACAAATAATTAATAAAAAGTAATAACCACGATGTTCTAGATTAACACATCGTGATTTGAAAGAATAAACAGGATTTTGTTTTAATGAAGATGGTCGTTAATGCTTCCAAGACGTGCACAAGGGGGATGTTTAAAGGTACTAATTAAAGAGAAGCTCAAGGAATTGAAAATAAATAGGTTAATGAGGGGTAATTATAGATGGGATCACATGCTTGCTTAGGCATGCTTTTGATTCCTTTAACAAAAGCATAAAAACACACACAATCACACAGGGCAAATTCTTCATTAAAATGAAGTGAAGGGAGAAAGAGAGATTTTTGGTGAAAGCCACATGCTTCCTTCCTGGGGACCATCAAATTAACTCTCTAAGCATGAGATGAGGAGATCCAAAAAGTAAATTGTTGGGCAACTCTTGCTGTAAATAATATTACTTGTTAATTACTACATTACAACTCAAAGCCCTAAACCCCATAAAAGGAGAGAATCAATGCAAATATAAAGTGCATTTGCATGCTGGATTTACAGTCACCTTTACTTTAAAACAACATTTCATGCATTGGGTGCTGCAAGTGTATTTGCTTTTCAACTTGTAGTAACACTAAGTTCACAGATTCTAGTGCTGCCCTTTGCATATTCCTCCACTTTTTTTTAAATATCTTTTGTTTATCTCTCCTTAGTCCTTCAACCCCCCTCCTCCCCCTCCTAAAAGAGAAACAAAAACTTCTCTAAGCAAAATGGGAGAAATTTAAGAAATATATATCATCAAAGAATGTTTGGAAACACAGATTATAATATATATTTTTTTTCAAAAAGAAATAAACTACTAAAACTTGCTCTTGAAAAATGAGATGTATTTTGTTAATATTTCCTAAGAGGATTGCCTGATTTGTTGGTAGTAGAGCAGAGTGCACATTAATGCCATAAATGTTGGTATAAATTTTTAACACCAAGAAGCTTGAAAAACCAGACAACTGCTACTCGGTTTTGCTCAATCTTAGCTGGTAACCATTGACATATACGTAACACTATAATATGCATAGATAGTTTATTTTTAAGCTACTTTCAATAATTTGCCAAAGTGGGGTTACATGAAAAATTTCACCTAATGTTTTAAATCATGAGAGAGAGAAAAAGAGAATTAGAATATTATAGGAACAAATTAAACAGGTGGTAAATCTTGAAGAACAAATGCATAATAATACTGCAAAACTGTGTGAAAATTGAGCGAAATATACATTACATACATAATATGAGAGAGAGAGGCTTACTAAAATCCTAATTTGTTAACCGTATTACTAAAATCCTACCTCTAATACACAAAAAAAAAAAAAAAAAAAATTGCTTACAACTTCTTCACGTTCTGCCAAGGTAAAATATGTTGGAACCAAAAGAGGGGGGAAAAAAAAAGGAACACATGAGCATTTGTGGAGGGGTCAGTACTGATCAGTGTCCAGATGGGTAGAATTATAATGGTATTTCTTGCAGAGTGTCCTCTAAAAAGTTCGTAAAAATTCTTCCATGCAAAGGCAACATCGAGGGTGGGGTTATTTTGGTCACTCAACTAAATCTACTTGCTACTAGCATACATTCACTCGCACACAAAGGATAGGACGTATAAAGTAGTAATGGCAGTGGGATCATCGATGACGCTGGGGATCAACGGAGGGATCATCAACGTTATTTGGCAAATGTTGAAAGATGATGGGTGCACCGTATTGTGGGTATAGAAGCATCAGGACCGTTGGTGCATGTTGATACGATGGGGCCAAACGAAATGAGAAGCGTTGAAGTATGATGGCAAGGGCTAGCTTGGTCTGCAAGATGGCTAGATTTTGTCCAACGCAGGTGCGGACCCCAAGGCCGAATGGTATGAACCCCACCGGATGCTTCGCTGCCCGGGCCACTCCCTCGGAGAATCTGGCTGGATTGAATTCGTTTGCATCACTCCCCCAAATTGCTTGATCGTGATGAACGGCCAGGATTGGTATCAGCAATTCGGTCCCACGCGGTATCTTGTATCCACCCAACTCGACGTCGGCCCTGGCCCGTCTGATCGTCGCGATTATTGGCGGATACAACCGAAGAGATTCATTTAGTATCATGCTCAGCTGCACACCAGATATAAATTTATTTATTAATAATATTATTTTTTAAACATTAACATTAAAACAACCACCCCCCCCAAAAAAAAAAAAAAAACGGAAGTACTAAAACGTAAAGGAAAAAGCGGCAGGGTTGGGCGGTTCTTGCTGTTTCAGTTACGTTTAAGCTTGTGTTGTAGTAATAATAATAATTATTATTATTATTATTATTTATGTAAAAGAAAACGAACAAAGTAGAAAGAGACAAAAACGAGGGGTGGTTTTGTCTTTACACAAGAATCAAGAGGAGGAGGGAGAGTGGGGTTTTTACAATTTATATATAGTAATTTACTTACGGTCTTAAGCTTTGCAACATCATCTCTAGTGGGTAAGTCACGTGCCCCACACACCCTTAGGACCTCCTCACGTGCTAGCAGCTGCCAGTGTGGGTGCATCGCTAGAAGGACGGTTGTCCACGTCAGCAAATTGGATGTGGTCTGTTTGCCAGCAAAGAAGAAGCTCTTGCACTCTTCAATTATGTCATGGTCTGTTATGTTGGAGGACGAATTCGATGATGCTTGAATCATTAGCCCTAACAAATCTTTTGGTCCCTTTTCTTGTTCCTCCTGCCGCATCGCCGCCGCCATCATCGTCTTATTCTTGCTATTCCCGTTCCCTTTTCTCTTCTCGATCAACTTCGTTAGTGATTTCTTGATCTGCTTGTCAAGTTTCCATGAGCTTATGTTCCTTTTTGTAGGTAAAAATCTGAAACAAATAACAACCATTAATTAGATTATTAACGACGTATCTATCTATCTATCTATCTATCTATGTTGAGTTATTATGTGTGTGATTGAGGTACCTGTAGCCAGGGATAAAGACTTTACGGAAAGTCTCAGCAGCAAGCTCCATTTGCTGGGCTTGCAAACGGAAAATGGCCTTGCCATCTTCATAGCTGCTGCCGAATGCAGTTCTTGTAATCACGTCTTCTGTTAGAAGCTGAAACCATTCGGAGATTTCAACTTCTACACTCCCTGATTTTGACATTGCTGCCCATTTGTCCAACATATCCATCACGCTTTTTGCCACCACTGGCACCAACAACTACCCACCCCCACAACATCGGCCCAACGGGAACCAAAAAATGAAAAATATTAGAGATTATTTATTTATTTTTAATTTTTAGTGGTAGGGAGAGGGACTCACTTTGAGATTTTCCATATGGAAAGTGGGGGTGATAATCTTTCGATGGTGAGCCCATTTTTCACCTTTGAGGCTGAGGAGACCATCGCCTTCGAGCTGTTTAACGAGTGGGTTTGCTTCATTTTTCTCATACAATTCGGACTTGGACGTGAACACTTCACGGATGAGGTCGGGATCCGAGACGGCCAGTCGCACCGTGGGTCCGAACCACACAAGAAATGTGCCACCTACAATTTAATTTTAATTATTGCCATGAATGACCACCCCCAAATTTTAAACCCAAAAAAAGAAAAAAAAAATTGATGATGATGGTCTTGGTGGACATTAAATGTTCTAAGTTATAAAACAGATATAAAAAAGTAAAAAATAGAACGCTTTTTACATTACACCCAAATAGGAATAACTAAACAACCTCAAGTAGTAAAAATAGAGTTAGCTGAAAGCGAAATGAACACAAACCACATTAATTAAATTCAGAAACAGCGTAGACCCTACTAAGAGAAGACGAAGAAGAAGGAGAGGAAGAAGAAGACAAGTTCATTATCAAAATTCAAGATCCAATAAAACAAAAAATACTGAGAGAGGGTGTGTGTGTGTGTACAACTGCAAGCAAAAAAAAAAAAAAAAAAGGGATCAATGCAACTTAAAAACAAAATTATTAGCAAATAGAATTTTGATTAAGAAAAAAAAAGGTTTTTTTGGATTTAATTTAAATCTTTCATGAGGAAAGAGAGAGAAAGTCGAAAGCAAAGAGTAGTGGACAGTCCAAAATCTCTGAACTCATTGAACTTCAACATCAAAGCATCAAAGCTCAGAAAAGTTCTGAAAAAGCTTTTAAAAAAGAAGTAGCCAAACTCAAAAAAAGAATGTAAAGCTTTCAATCAAAACTCAAAAGCCACAATCTTGAAGGATATGACTACTAAACCAAAGCCAAAGAAACACCACCACCACCACCTTTTTTAATCATGAACATCAAAACCAACTCTTAGCTTTAGAAATTTTTAATTGTTTTTCCAAATAACGAAAGAGAAGAAGAAAAAGATTTTTTTTTTTAATGATAACAACTAATTAAAGAGTAAGAATGTGATGAAATTTAAGTACCATAGATTTTCTTCCAGTGATGGTAAAAGGACAGGACTCTAGGGAGAATGTTGTGAGAAAAAGGCATAGGTTGAGAAGAAGCCTTAAGCATCATGCCCACAAGTTCTTTAACATTTCCAATGAAGAAATGATAAGGAGGACCTCTGATCCCTTGCTTTGAGAAATGGTCTTCAATTCTTCGTGGTGTCCACCAAAGACCCTTTGCTACCTTTAACACCAAAAACAACACCAACAAACAAATCACTACTACCTTCAACCAGTAGTTGATGATGAACAACAACAGTTCTTCTAGCTCCATGTTTCCAAACAAACAAACAAAAAAAAAGATAATTAAAGAGTGGTAATAATTTTTCTTTAAAATGTTGTAAGCCAGCGCAAGCGAAGCAAAGTAAGCAAAGCTAGAGAGTGTTGTGGGAGCAGCCTTTTTATGTTCTTTGCTTCTTATCTTCTTTTGTTTCTGTTGGTGTACTTGTTGTTAGTGTGTTTGCCTTTTAATACTACCAAATGAGAGAGAAATTAAAGAAAAAAAGACAATTACAGAATTTTTTTTTAGAAGAGATCAAAGCAAGGCCAACGGCGTAGGGGCCGCCATTGGAATTCTAAGGGTCAACGAATAAGTTGTTTTTTTTTTAATCTTAATAGTAAGACAATGTTACCCTTGTTTTTTTTTATTAGTATTATTATATCCCCCTTCAAAATTTTGTCTTCTAATACATGCTTTGTTTTTTCTTTTCTCAGGATTCTGCTTTTGAGGGAAAAATGACATTCCCATTTCTCTGTTCTCATCCGATGTAAAATCCAATATAAAATACTTAAAATATTTTCATGTATATAACTATTTAATTATACACACAACCCCCTCCCCCCCCCCAACCCCAAGTATAAAAATAGGATTGTAATCAAGGTAAAGGGCCTTAACGAATGTTCTTGTTTAAAAAGGGGTTTAATTATCTTATAGAATTAGAATGATTGATTCTTATTAGTTAATATAAGTTTATGAGCTTTTCTTTTCCCATCATACTCCATTCCCTCGAAAAACCTGCCAAATTGGTGTGAGGTGATTTTGTCACCTGAGAGTTCTTTTCTAAATTAAAGAAAAATAATTGAATGGCTACAGATAAGCATGAGGTATTAATTTTTATGGATAGAAAATTTTGTTTATATAAATAGCAGTATGAAATCAAACTGAGATCTTCTACAAAACAATACATTTTTATTTTTTTATTTTTAATGATTAACATGGTTATATTTTCTTTTCCCTTCCCTTCTTGGTGTTTAGTTTCTACCAGTGAGTTCTGTTTCTTGTAAGATAATGATGGGGTAGATTTCTTGATTTCATAGTAGCTCTTATTGAAGCCGAAGAACCTAACTCATACAAAAAATCTATTGAGAAGAAAGATTATGCATGTCTTATATTACAAATAAATTTGATTAAATATCTCCAATAAAGTAAGTAGCCAAGTAAATTCTTAAATAATTTCATTCTATTAAGCAAAATAATAATATGATTATCTGAAAGTAATGATTAGAGATGACAA
This sequence comes from Atalantia buxifolia, assembly GCA_030444775.1. NCBI lineage: Eukaryota > Viridiplantae > Streptophyta > Magnoliopsida > Sapindales > Rutaceae > Atalantia > Atalantia buxifolia. Next base: position 13,246,675 of record CM059834.1, on the reverse strand, counting down.
TGGTGCCTACAAACCTGCAAATCCGCTCAAACTTGCCTGCTAAAACACACATGTTGTGGGGTAATTTTGTCGGTTGTGGACGGGTTTGGTTTACAAATTGAACGCCACAATAGGTTGCGGGCGAGTTTGGTAATACCCACGTGAGTATCTGCCAACCTACACTTTTTAATATATATTTATTATAATTTTGTTCTTATATTATGGGTTATATAATTAAAATAAATTAAAATTATTATAAAAATATTATATAATTATGTAAATCATTATTTATAGAAAATATTAATAGTAAATCATTATTATAGGAATCGTGTTGGATGGATGCTAATGGTGGTGAATGAAATGAAGATCTTTAAATCTTGAGCTTATGTTGAATGAGAATTTGAGATGATAATTGTTGCTAGTTTGTGGTTTTTTTTCCTTGTGTATTTCATACTTAAATTTAAGAACTGGTGTTGGACTTGTGTTTTTTTTTCGAATTAATGTTGAAATTTTAATTTTTCATTTACATTGATTAAATTTAAAATTATTTATTTTATGTGAAATTTTAGGTTATTGTTATAAACTTACATATTGAGTTATATAATTTAAATTTTTAGGTTTTATTAAAAGTATCTTTTAACATTTGTGATTTTAAATGTGGGAATCCGCAAAAAAATTCGTCATGTATCATTATGGATTTGGTAATTATCAAAACCCGTAGTAGACGAGATTTCTTAAAAAAAATTAAAACATGCAATGTGTTACGGGTGAGTTTAGTAATTTAAATTTTGTATAGGTGCGGTTTGGTAATGATAAACCCACAAGCAGACGGTGCCTATTGTCATCCCTAGACTAATGATATGAATATTCTTCTTTCTAATTTTTTTCCTAAAATTTCAGATATTAAAGGATGTTTTGGCAGACTTTTGGTTATATTATTTTTAGAATTTCTAATATAATACTTAAAAAAGAATAGACTATTATGGATTTGATGGTACGATTAGAGCATATAGTAGATGTGATTTCTATAAATTCAACAGACAAATATCTCCAACGGTGGAGATGCTTTTGAAGAATTTTAATCATGTTCAACCAAATAATATGACGTGAAAATTCTGCTTTCTAATTATTTTTGTCTTTTGAGCTGCATTCGTATGGCCAAAATAAAACGCCTTGACTTACCTCTATTTTCTTTTTGTTATTTATTATTTAACTTAACGGCAACTCAAATTTCTCATTATTAATGTGAGCAGAGTTTTAAGCCTAGAGCTCTGGTTTTCAACCTATGGATTTTATCAACACAACTAGTTGGTACCTATGAATTAGAATATAATTTTATTTGCAGCTGACCTCTGAATATATAATCTAAGAATTTGTACTGTGATATTAATTTAAACAATGTTAAATTAGAAGTTTATGGATTTTATTATACGATCATTAGAACATATAGTAGATAGGATTTCTTTAAACTGTATTAACAGCCAATAAATTTGACTAAATATCTACATTGTGCAAGTAATAAATTTGACTAAGTAAATCCAAGACTATAAAAATGCTTTCTTAAATCCCTATTAAATAAACAATAATAGTATTGGGCAAAAACAATTATGAGAATGTTTTCCCTTTCTTTTATTTAATATATTATTCACCTCATGCTGCAAAAAATTTCGATTTTTACTAGAGGGTACTAATAAAACTGTGACTTAAACAGATACAATTCAAAACAATGTAAAAGTTTAATTTTGTTTTATGCATCCTTACGAATGATTAATCTCATATACAGTTGTATGAATGAAGACTTGCTAATGGACCGACTTGCATGGTTTCACCTCTCATGGAGCCCTCCACTCTTTTGAGGTATGTACTTTAAAATTTGTAAATATATAGGACTTAACTGATAATTATAGGTATCATAGGACAAAGAGAACTTTTTCTTTTTCTTTTTTAGCCATTACATTACAAAAGTTATTTATATAATAGAAAAGTTTACTCCTAAATTGTCTCTTTGATGATGCAGTCTGGCTATATACATCTAAGTCCGGATAAGAGAAGCCGAATTCTTTTGCGCATAGATAAAAAATTATAAAAAAAAAAATGACATGGTATATATATATGTATGTATGTACGTATGTATGTGTGTGTGTATATATAAGTTTAGATATTAATTAGTCATACATATAAGTAAATAAATTTTAATAAAGTTTCAATGAAAAGAATAACTAGGAATTATAGAATGTGGGAAGAAATAAAAAGAATTGCAAAGGTCCTTGTTCCCGAAAAGATTGATTTGGGAAGTCGAAGAAAAGATAGAAAGAAGGAGAACACAAAGTGGGTTGTTATTTTGGAATGTTGCCCTTAAATTTGATCACATGGGAACAAGGCTGTCTATTTTAGAGTTTCTTTCTGTGCTCTAGGTGGGGAAATATGCTCTAGCTGACCCAACAATGGAGCCCCCACGCAAAGCCACCGTCCCTAATCTTGTCCTAATACTCCCAAAACATGCTGGGGCCTTGTGCCCTTCTGGGGTCCCTTCCTATTTAAAACTTTCTCAACGCTCGCTTTTCTCGATTACTTGGGAGTTTAGTGCCTAATTTGTGGCTAGCTGGTTAATCCCGTCGTTAAATACGTAAGACTTGTAGGTCGGGCACGACGGGCGGTGTAAGCTTCTTTGCTTCATTCTCAACATCGATCTATAACATCTGGGCTCAGATAGTTGGAAATAATATCTGGGTATATTATTAATGTACGTGTATATTACTAATAGGATAGCTAGCTAGGGCGATTGAGTTGAAGAAAGAATAACATTCACGTTACTACCTCAATTTTTAGAAAGATTTCAACTAGGGTTGTTATCGAATGAGTTCATGACATAGATGTTTTTTGCATACTATGTAAGGTGCTCAATTTATAATTTTATAGTGTGGGGTTGCCCATTCCGAGTGCTAAGGGTAATGTAACGACCGTGATGTGATGTGATGTGATGTGCTTTGCTTGCTGTTAGTTAGCTATTGTTTTAAAAAATAAATATAAAACAATTATTAAAGTGTGTATTTAATAGATGCAAATAATTCACACTTTTTAATATATATTTTTTTTCAATGCAATATGGAGAAAGGGAATTCGGAAATATGGGTTTGTCCATGGCAAAATAAAATCAAATTAAAAAAAGGAATTATCCAATTACAAAATAAAATAAATCCCTCATTAATTGAGACAAGAGACTCACTCATCTGCTTGCATCTCCTCTTTCCAGTTCTAGGGCCTATTTTTATTTTCATTCTAGAATACTTTTAGGTAGCTACTTGGACAATAAATACTTCTATTAATTTGTCATGAAAAAGAATGGACTGTGTATTTTGTAATGATTCTATGCTTTGGTCACTCACCGAACCGTAGAGGGTCACCTAAGAGATTCGATTCAAGCATTTATGAGCTGGTATACTATCTAAACTGTTTTACTACTACTACTACTATTATTACTGTTGTTATTATTATTAGTTCATAGTTAGATAAATTTTATTATAGCATATCTTTAGTATTTGGATCGAAATAACTTAGATATATTTTCAAATGTTTATGAGAAGACTTTGCATATACAATAACAGGAGTCCAGGTACCGCCATCCAATAGTTACTGAGATTGTTAATTGAAACTCAACATCGAAAGAGTTTAGTGGCAAGCATCATACGATAATTACATGAATCATCAATGTTACATTGCATTTCTCCCATACGTGAGATTAGAGTGGACTTGATATATTTTTAAATATTTAGAAGAAAATCTTTTGTTTATATGATCACAAGAGAGTCAAAATATATATAAGAAAGAAAATAATTTAAAATCAAGTAGTTCTCAAGATCTTAATATTTTGGATTAAACCATAATCTCTTACTTTTAAAGCAATGAACTAAAAGAAAATTTAAAATAAAAATATATATTATTGAACACATATATTTATTGTAGTTAACTTCTATTGTGAAATATGGATTCACTGTGAGAATTTGTTATGACAAAGAAAGAAATTTAAAAGACTCAAAATCACGAATTAAGATTCTCCCTTGATCTCATAATTGTACCACCTCCAAAAGTTATCTACCCTTATATGAAAAAGGATTATGTAATTCATAAGCATCAAAGCGATAGTTAGTCTCTACACCCATCCAACACTTAAATTAGACTCAACGTTGGAAGAAGTTGAACACAATGAAATGTGTTGAATCACAATCTAATGGCAAAATGTAATTATCTGGAGGTACACAAATGAGGATCTGATTACAGTACAATTGTGGTATTGTGTTACAGTTGCACCAGCCGTTGGATCCACTTAAATGGGTGGGGCTCATTTAAATTTTCACCCATCCAACAATTAGGTGCACCACAGTTTTATCCCACAAATAGATTCAGATGTTGTTAATATTTGATAACTTTGTTCTCACATTGAGTGAAGGAAGAGTGGGAAAAAGCATCCAATTGAATACTTCAAGAAAGATCTGAATTCGTCCTTGAACGCTGTTCATTTCGAACTTTAATTGGATTATCATCTGATGCAAATGAAACTTTTATAAAAGAGAAAAATAGATATGGCCTCTGGCCCCTGCACTTAACAAATTTTCTCTGCAAATCAAAAAGACTAATGGACAACAACTAGAATATGCACAACATTTTAACAAGCGCTGGAAATTTTGAAAATGGCCAAAATAATCCAACAAAAAGCCTGCAGGTTATGAGATGCCTGCCTTTGCGTACAATCTTTTATATATTTATATAATTTTGGATCCATTGACAAAGATTATATATATATATATATATATATAAAGAAAAGCTGCCATTCAGGAGCATTATTTGTTGTGGAGTAGAAGAGTTATAATATGCTTTTTTGAAATATGGGGTAGTTATATATATATAATATGCAATCCCTTATTTGTTGTTATTATGAACAATATTTCTATGCAATATGCTAAGTTACAATTAATGTAACTTATATCCAGTCATGAGAATCACATAAATTATGTGCCTCACAATTTGTGTGGTTTTCATGACTGAATGTCTGCCTTTGCGTACAATCTTTTATATATATATATATATAAAGAAAAGCTGCCATTCAGGAGCACTACTTGTTATGGAGTAGAAGAGTTATAATATGCTTTTTGAAATATGGGGTAGCTATATATATATAATATGCAATCTCTTATTTGTTGTTATTATGAACAATATTTCTGTGCCAAATGTTAAGTTACAATTAATGTAATTTATATCCAGTTATGAGAATCACACAAATCATGTGCCTCACAATTTGTGTGGTTCCCATAGCGAAATATAAGTTACATTAAATGTAACTTAGGCTCTCTCTATTTCTATATAGAACATATACATCATGAGTATGCGCGACTTGATTTGAAAGTATAAGTTGTTAGAAGAAATATCAACAGAATCTCAATAAAAATACATAAAAGATTCATTAATTTTTCATGATGGTGATCCAAATTACTATTAAGACAATATTCATATGACATTAAATATAAATATTTGACAGTAAATCGGACTTGTTTTTAGAAAATGACAACTAAGTACTAACCATAGTACTTAAATTACCGAAACATGTATCCAATTTGAAACTTGACAACTTTATGGGAACACATAATTGAAATTCAATGATATAAAATTGGACTCATATGCTTTGGAAATAATTGATAATAATTGAAGCTAGAACATAACATCAAATGGGCTATAATTTTCTTTTTCCTTTGATTTTCTTTGAGAAACCTTTGCGAGTGATCATAAAAGAGATTTAGTAGGTGAATCAAGAGCAAAAGAAGGGATTTGTATGTATGATTTGTTGGCAAATCCCTCACCACCATGCCAAATCTTCTTCAAATTAATTATTAATCAACACTCCCCTAAAATTATCCCACAAACAAGGATTTGATGCAATCCCAAATTTTAATATTTTAATTCCCATGTTCATGCTTGAGCGAGTCCACTTGTCCTAATACTCATGGCACTAGTTTTACACGTAAAACTTTTGAGTTTTGACCTTCATATATTATCGATTAAAGCTTGAACGTCTATAACTACTCGACGATCAGTTCGTCTTTATTTTCCATCGACGTAATAATAGTGCCACCTTTACTTTTTTTTTTTTTAAATTTTAATATTATGTTTTATATTGGGGAGATTAATGCATAATTAGACGGTCAGCAAATAAAATTTTGAAAGCTCAATTCACTACTAAAATAACATGCGCGTGCATGGTTGCGCATGCATTAACCTACAAAACATTTTTTTTTTTTTTTTTTTAGTTGTATTTGACTTTGCCTGAAAACGATGTTAGTGGCTGAGTGCTGATCAGCTTTGATTTTTCTTCACCCCTCCACCAAAGTTGAAATACACTAGTGTCTAGTGATATGAATTTATTCACCAACATCATCTTGATCATGAGAATGTATCTATGCTATTACGTGCATTCACTTTTTAATGATTAGCCGCAATATTACAAAATCTAAAGGTTACTTAAGGCAATGTCATTGATCTCTTTCAACAGCAAAACTTTGCTCCATAATTATGGGAACTAATTCTCATACTAAGCACACTCCTCTTACTCTATTTAGTATTGAGATGTTATAATTTTTTAAGATATAAATATTATAAAAAAAAATTATAATTACGAAATAAAAATTTATTAATAATACTTGATAAATATAATTTTTAAATAATAATTTTAATAAAATTATTAAAAATATGATAAATTTTTATTATAAAAATAAAAAAAAATTATACTAATAAAATTTTTAAATTTTAATAATTAATATTAATTAAATATTTTAAAATTTTTAATAATTAATATTAATTAAATATTTTAATACTGTAATTTTTTAAGGTGACACCGTGAATAGACCGCTCGTGAGGTTGAAAATGTAAATGATGTTAAATCAAATAAAAGAAAATGAAAATGAAAAAGGAGCGATCGATGAAGAAAGCATCTAAGAACACAGGGCTAGCTAAGGCTAATTAGGCTTAGGCTAAGGCTAAGGCTGAGGGAGCTGACGTATGTTCCAAAGCAATCAAATCTATGTGCTAAATTTTGTTGACAGAGAGAATATATCATCTTAACAGTAATGAGTTTTCGTCCACGCAATCAACGGTGTGACGGGTCCTTCTTCACAGTCACAGGTCGCCAGCTTCGCCTTTGCGCTTCTCGCCACTGCCCTGTCTAATCAGTCTCCGCCACGTGTCATCCAATCATTTACATTTCTCCCCAATTTGTCCACTTCTTAGTGTGGCCTTTCGTTACATCAACTCAAAGCCGCTGTCCACTGGCAGGCTCTGCAGCAGAAGCAGAACGCTGCGGCCTGCACTTCTTTTGTTTTGTTCGCCCCCACAAAATTACCACAATGCCCCCCACCCCTTTTCTTCTTCTAAATGTGCAATCATGAAGTCACATGAAGTTACCAACTTTCTAAGGGTAAGGGAGTCCCTAATTGGGTCAAATTCTGTTCTTTATCTTGATCAGGGCAAGTACAAGCCGACAAGGGCAGATTTGGGAAATTGAAAAAAATGAAAATCACATGCATTTAACAAAGCTCTCTAATTTATTTACTAAAATAATATTTAATTAAAAAAAGAAAAGAAAAGAAAAGAAAAGGAAAGGAAAAAATAAAACAGTGAGATGAAGTTTGTTTTTGGAGTACAAACTACAAAGATAACAACCTCTGGCAGTCTCACAGCAAAAAAAATCCGTACTTTTTCTTTCTACCCCTCGAGAATCGAGGGCAATGTTTTTTTTCACATTTTTCTAGTTAAATAGTATTTATTTATATATTTTTACTGTTCGCTCTTCACTGCCAACTGCGATGACTATTTTACTTTTTTCTCTCTGAGCTCGAGCTTCCCAAGATTTCTCTTGAGGAATCGTAAATGATAAATAAAATTTGGCCCTGCAATTTTTTTTTTAAATTTTTAAATAAAAAAATATTTGAAAAGGAAACCAAGCACAAGGTACTACATTTCATGCCGTATGTTTTGTCCCTTTAAAACCATCCTTGTCTGGTTTTGTCTCTCGACAACGGCCATGTCTTCATTCTTCAAGTTTTGAAGTTGTATTTTAACAGTTAACAAATATCTCTTTTTTTCTAAACTTCTCAATTTTTTTTTTAATCTTTTTTGTGCTTAGTTAAGAAAGTTTTAACTAAAATGGCATAGAAAATTTTGTCATCTTTTCTTTCTTGTAACTGTAACACTGGTTTGTACATAATATTAAAAAAAAAATACTATAACACTAATTTGGTCTTCCCCACCCGGTTACTTTAAACATAAAAAATAAAAAAATTTTAAAAAAAGTGTGTAAGACTAGTTTAGGTTGATATACGAAGAGATCGTTTATTTTTTTAATTTAAAAATTTAGGATTAGTTTGGGATCACAGTCATTGATAAAATAAGTTGACTCTATTATGTTGATGAAATAAGGTACTAATTAAAAGAGCAGTTTGTTGTTTGGTAAATTATATTGCTCGAATTGCTGTGAGTTTAAAAAGTATGGTACATGAGTTTCATAAATTTTATTACGAATGTGCTATTTTATTATATGATGACAAAATAGATATACTTAAATTATATTTTGTTTGTATATTAGTGTTTATGGAAAAAAAATAAAACATGATTATTTTTTATGTTATGATGAAATAACATCTGTTTTTATTTCGTTGAGATGTTTATTATTTAATTAACATTTAAAATTTAAAAGGGCACAACTGTAAAGTGTTAGTTTTCAAACTTTGTAACTTAAAAAAAATTAATACTTATTATTAGAGATTCAGATAAAAAAATAAATAGATCATTTAGATTCAAACATTTAACTCTATTAAGAATTCAAACTAATTCAAATCTATTTAAATTTGAAACAAGACAAAATAATAAAAGTAATAATTTATGAATAGTATTGAATAAGAGAGTGTTGCTTTTTTGCTATTAAAGTATGAACAATTACTTAATCTTTAAAATACCTTAAAAAATAATTATATACTAATTATATCAATGGATACTCTAATCATTAAAACAACCCCAAAGACGTATCATTTTAAATTGACAACACATTAATACGTACCATAATTGTATCGAACTGACCGATTGCGTCACAAATTGCCACCCCTAAATTAAGCACAAAACATAGCGTGATCGGCTTGAATTTTCAGCACGACATAATTGACATCCCTACCTACAATGTTTGGCAATTCCAGTGAAACTTGTATTATTACAATATTAGCCGTAGATTTAAAGCATTTCTATCGACTCTCCTCTTCACCGAAGCCATAAATTTTTTAAGCTCATAAACATGTATATCGGATCATTACTGATTCTTGTTACTCTTTTTTTGGCTAAGCATAAAGATATTATCAAATTTATATTAAGATTGATTTGATAAAGATCTTTGACAGGGTACTGCCTCTAGCATCGACATGAAATGTGAAACGAGCAAGGACATGGCAGGCAGAAATTTTGACGAATTTAACCAAAACCAATTTAATCATGTTACGTTTTTTTGGGCACGCATCGTCCCTCGCATACACTTTATAAGAGGTTAACCAAGACCAAATTTAATCATATTACATTATTTTGAGCTTGCACAGCCCAGTCCCACACACATGCTTTATAACATGGGAATGTGGAGTTGTAACAGGATACAACTCCATGTTTATTTAGTCAGAACATGGCAAAAATTTTAGTTTGGATTAAAAAAAAAAGATTTATTTACTGCAAGAGAGATTGTCTATATGCTTTATAACCCAATTTATTAAGAAAAAGAAAATAATTTGGTAAGTAGTGTTGAGCTACTAGGAAAATGATTTGAAGAAATGATACCCAAATTAACCTAATAAGTTGTAAGGGAAAACTCTCCAAGTTGGAGGTTGGAGGCTAACATGACAGCGTATCGCAAGATTAATTGAAGAGGTGAACTCTTGAGATTTAGACAAATTTGGAACTTGAGAGAGAAACCGAAGATTGAGATGCCTTTCATGGTGCTACGAGAAAAAGTTAAACTATGACACTTAGGTTAAATTAAAACTTCAAACTCAAGAGCTTTAACCTGGTCTTGAGTGAAATTTGAGATCTATATAAAAATTTTAGGAGATTTGTTAGTTTTTCTCTTACTAAAATTAATATTTACCACTTACTTTTACTACTTTTATAATATCCAAAAACTCCCTTGGCACAAAAATTATAAAAGAAAAAAAGGGATAAATGGGTTATTTGATTGATAATTTATCTTGGGAATATAAAATATTAGTTATTATTATAAGGAAAAAAGTTTAAAATAACAAAAAGTAGAAAGAAAGTCTTATTATTAATTTTTTATTCACACTAAAACCTATATTTTAGTATTTCAATAACCTATATTTTGTTATTTTAGTATTTCAATATTTTATTTTAATTTCAATTTTTATGATTTATTTAATGTATAATCAATACAAACAAAAGTGTATTTCAAAATAGAGAGTAATATTGTAAAATTATGATGCAAGGGGGCATTAGATATTACAGTTTTCTCTCAACTGAAATAAGTATATAACACTTATTTTCCATAGTTTTCAAGTGAAGATGTTAAAATATAAAAAAATACATATTGTAATATGTTAAAAATTATATTTTTCTTAAAAGATAAGAAAGACACAAACCTCAATCTAATTTATTTTGTTGTGTAGTATATTAAAATTTTTATTTTTCTGCTTTTTAGCTGTCTTTTGCTATATTAAAGTAAGGAAACCCTTGGTGCTAGATAATGACTGCACACAGGCGCATGTATATAATTCAATTCTTACATGTGCATGCTCCATACCCAAGTAGGCTTACAATATTGGTCATGATCAAGAGCTTTCTAGGTTTTTTCAGCACTTGTGATTCACCCTTATCCCAAAAAAAAAAAAATATCCAACTAAAATTTTTTTTTTTTGTATACAGAGGATTTATTTATTATAAATATAGTCTAGCCACTGCTTTTCTTTAGATCCCTTTTCAATTCGATAGTATCATAAATTAGGCAAAAAGATCGAAACAAAACTTGATGTTTGCGTAAGATGTTGAGAATCTTTTAAATCGTAGCACTGCTTGATTTAAAACATTCTTACAAATGCCTTCGGCAGTTGTTCACAATTTAATTCAAATTACATTAAAATTATTTTACCTTTTTTTTATTTAACTTATACTTAAGAGTAACAGAAGAAATATAATATATATATATATATATATAGATGTCTTTATATTCGAAAGCCCAAAAATTAAGAAAATGATTGCAATAAATAATAGTAAAATAATAGGGAAAATGATACGTTAAGTAACACAACTAGTCAATTTGTTCGGAAATGTGAATGGGGAAAATGGGGGCTCTAGCGTTGAAGAGATGTGAGATTGATAGATTTAAAGCATGAAAATCCAGATCATCAAAACAAGGCTGAGAGATAGAAAGGGGATGAAAGTTTGCAATATGGGATGGACAATGACAGTTGCTTCGTATCCTGTTTATGCTAAAGCATATGATACTATTACAGAACATGTCCTGCTCCAAGTTTACATGAATACAATTTATACATTGTTCTTCTCTCTCTCTCTCTCTCTCTCATCAACATCATGCAACCTTGCCCTACCAATATACCATCACCCACCCTTTTCTCTCTCTACATTTATATTTGTATATGTTCCTGTCCATAAATCAATGTATTTTGTTTTATCACATGATGGCCATGTGATCATATGTCGCAGTCCTTTGAATTAGTGCTACCTCTTTAGACTTAATTTCTCCACTCATATGTTTTCATACCAACTTCTCATGTGTTTTTGGTTGAAATTTCTTATTACCATGATGGAATTGTGTGACCCATCTGAGTTTGATCAATCCAGCTGTGGCATTTTCTTTTGACGTTATGCATGATGAAAGGTATCCGTGATTTCTTACACAAACGTGAGATACATTACAAATTATAAGGTAAAAGAAAGCAAACATATATAACATAAAGAAAAGGAGAGGGGGAAATGCAGAGTTATGATAAAAGAAAAGGAAAGAATAGCCAATTCACCAAAAAGAAGAAAGGCAGCAAGATGATGGCAAATAGAGCCCCCATTCAGGATAATAGCAATAGAAAATGACCTGTGAAAAGAGCTTAGAGTGGATCGCTTGGAATTGGGATGGGATAATTAGTAGTAGCAGCCCAAGCAGAAAGCAACTGGATCCGACCACCCACCGACAGTGAAATGCCCACCCTTTTTTGCTGCTCTAATCTATAGAGAAGATCAAAATATGAACCAAATTAAAATGGGTCCTTTCGGCTAGGGTGATGAGCCCCTGAAAGTTAGGACATTTGTCGTTTACATGTAGAGGCCACCCCACCTTCTAATAAACATGCTGGCAAATTACCCCACTTCTTGGTTGGAATGATGTGGATGCGTGGTACCCATAATATAGGGCTATTCGGGCATGGTTCGAACCGACACTGACAAAGACAAGTCGAGTGGCTCATTGGGGGGCGCTGAGTAGTAGGCATGAGCGGGCGACCGCGGTGCGCCTTGGGTTCCTCAGACACGGGCAAGTGGGTGCGTATGGTTATTGTAATGTTAATGTGCCAGTACCTGCCTCTAGTCATTTATGCCATGTGGATTTCACATGACGAGCCAAATTTTTTTGGGTTTTGCGTATACACTAGAGTACATGGGAATACAGTTAAGTCTGATTTTCCGCATTTGAGATAAGGACAAAAAGCCAACTAGTGAAACACCAAAACATGAAAAAGATTTAGCCCACAGATACAAAGATACGCGTCCTTCCTTCTGCTTTGGTGGCAGGCCCAAGCAATGCAGGTACTGCAGGTATGGCTGTTATTATATGTTAAACGTTTTTAGGCGGCTATGGAGTGTTAAAGAGCGAGTACCGAGTAGTAAGCATTGAGTATGATTAGAAGTTGGGTAAAAGTCAGAACTCAGAACGTTTGCCAGACACCACCAGAGAGGGCTATTGAATTGTCCATTTCTCGTGACTTCTGATTAAGTTCAGAATCTTCAGATGTTGCATCGTTTGCCTGTGTTGATGCTGTACGTGTTGCCGAGGCAAGAACTCACAAGTCACCGGCATAGTATACCATCACAATACCGGACCGAAACCACCTCACTTCTCCGCTTAGGATAGCTTTTTTTTTTTTTTTTATATATATGCCAGAGATTAAAGGACTCCTGTAGCCCTCTTTTATAATCACCCCAACCATTGAGCAGCCCCCAGCCCACTTCGCTTTAAAACACTTGTGGGCTGGTAGCCCAAAACTCCTTTATTGTCCCACCTGCAGCAAGCCAGCTATAGCTTTGCATTTTGATGGAGCAACTGACATTTCTTGTATTATTTTGGGATTTTGCTATCTTCCATGAGCCTGTGAGAGATTGTACCTTACGTTACATATATAAGGTAGCACCTTCCATTATTTTGATTGATTACTGATACTGTACTATCTTTCTCGTTATCTTTTTTTTTTTAAATAAAATAAAAAGACTTCTACCGAGTTTTGTTAGCCTATCACTCAAATGCAGCAGAAGAAATGACAGCCTACCGTGTAAGAAAAATGACAAGCTGCAGCCAATTTGTGAGTTAAAAAACCCAGCAATGCACTTTCGCTTCTTACACCGAGTCGCATCATGATCTTAGGTTCTGTTTGCGACCGAATTGCTGTAATTTTTAAGATATAGTTGTTTTGAAAAAAATAATTATAAAATAAAATTTAATAATTTATAATAAATATAAATTTTAAATAATAATTTTGACGAAATTATTAAAAATATAATAGATTTTTCATGATACAAATTAAAAATCATATCAACATAACTTTCAAATTACAACAGTTATTATTTACCAAACACTTTAGTACTGTAACTTAAAAACTATAGCTGCCCAACCTCAATCCCAAACGCATATTTAACAATAGGAGTGTTCGCAGATCGAATTTTACGAATTAGAATCAATCCACGCTCGACCCATGATTTTGCAGATTGTAAATTTTGAATCCAATCCATACGTCTGTGAATCGAATACGGATTTAACCTATTATATATCCAATCCACTATTTTATTGATTGGTTTGCTAATTAAAAATTTTAATTCTCTCCATTCTACAAACTAATTAAATAAACAAATCTAATATAAAAATAATTTTATTACCGATCAAATTTAAAATTAAATAAAATTTTATAAATTAAGTATTTAAATAAAGTTAGAATAATACATTCAAAATCTCAAAATATAATACAATGAAAAAAAAATTTCATTTATTTAAATCAATACATAAAAATTAACTAAAATTATAAAAACCAACTAAAATTAACTATTGAAAAAGTTTTATTTATTTATTCAATTATTTAATTATATTTATTATATATTATTATTAAATAATATATATATAATTTTAATACAACTACATATTAACTTATTTATTTATTTATTATATTATTAATAAACAGTACAACACATTTACAAATTTTATTTTTTAATTAAATAATTTTTTTTCTATCGATTCACAAATTTATTTTTGATGATTTACATAAGTAAATCCACACTCAATCCACTGACCAATTTGTTTATTTATTTATTATATTACTAACAAACAGTACACCACAGATTTTTAAATTTTCTACCTGTTCTTCCAATCCGCAGATTAAAATTTTTATGGGATCAAATTTTTACAATTAGACAGATTTAGTGAGTCAAATTCTGAACACCCCTACTTAACAAGAAGGGTAAACCGCTTACGAGATTTCTATTTTTTATTCCTATATTTCCCTAATCAAACTCCATCATATTACGCAATTGTCATTGGCAACAATGTGCCGTTAATTAGAACCAGCCATCACAGCCACTCATGTCAATTTGAGACAAATTTATTTGGCATTGCATTCTGCATAACGCGCCACTGGTTGGAACACACACACAAAGCTTATGCATAGAAGTATTGGAATGGCATAATCCACGTCACTGAAACATCATTCCAGTAATAAGTAAACTCCAAAAAAACAAGCATAAAAACAGTCTCCAACAAATATCTAAAGGTAAAACCTAACTACTACAATCCATTGTTCTCTCGAGTCACCCCTATGCCGATAACCGAATCTCCGCCATGTGTTGAAAATTTCTAAAATAACAGCATTTTTAAGTGAAGCAGCAGTATGAGAGGTTGCGCCTACACCCGTCCAAGCAGTTCCTCTCTACTCAAATGCATCATCATCGTCATCAGGAAGAGGCTGGCTAGCTGCTGCAGCAAGCTCAGCTTCATGTCTGAGGAGAAGAAAGTATCACAGTAAGACAAGGAAATACCAATAGCTATTAACTAATTACAAAGCAAACTGACAAGAACCAAGTTGATGGATGAAGAGCATTTGAATAAAAAAAAATTTCCTCTAGGATAGTGTTGACAAGACTAAAATGGTTTCACACAGCCAAGCAATAATATCAGCCACAAGATGTACTCTAAAGACTAGAATCCGTAAATTTCTTAAGTAAAAATATTGCACGCAAAAAATAAAATAAATTCTCTTACTGTTGCTGTGCAGCTAAGTCAATCTGTACTTCTGGAGGAGCGAGAGCAGGAGATTCCACGAAGTGCAAATTTGGGTCCCTGTAACCGTCAAAGCATCATCATCAATATCATGTCTTACTAAAAACAATAGTGTACTGACAATAAGCTCGGGATTTGGGTTTATTTTACCCAGCAAGCTTCCTGGCAAGGTACAAGAAAGGTTTCTCAAAATTGTAGTTGCTCTTGGCAGAAATCTCATAGTACTGCAGATTCTTCTTCCTGTGGAAGGTAACCTGCTTTGCCTTGACTTGCCTGTTCTTCACATCAACCTTGTTCCCACAGAGAACAATCGGTATATTTTCACACACCCTATCATTGCAATGAAAACTTCCAATTAATCACAGGCTTTGACAACAGGGTAAATCCAATTAAGTCAAATAGATCCAAGAAAAAGTTCAAAATGTTGATTTCACATACCGGCAAAGATCACGGTGCCAAGTGGGAACATTCTTGTATGTCAATCGGGCAGTAACATCAAACATAATGATGGCACATTGCCCATGGATGCTGCATATTAGAATTTTAAAAACATTAAAACAAGAAAGAGGCATTGATGATGTCTACTTGGTCCAATTTTATTTCCCTTTAAATTTCATCTTTATCCTTGGTTAGATAAAATGAAGGAAGTTCCAAGAGCAAAAGTTTTACACTCACTTTGCCATCAGTTATAAGTACTTATTATATTAATAAAATACAAACATACAGTAAGTTTCTCCACAACAATATGCTAAAATAAAATTTCAACGCCACAATTGTTCCAGTTCATATCATGCACCTATTCCAGCATTACCTACTTGATACTGTACTTATAAACCCAATGTATGTACAGGACAGAATACCTATGCATTGACACATTACCTTAAAGGGGTCACACCAACACTTTAAACGACTAACTTCAAATCGATGCATAGATAATTATATCTAAACACAAAATCAAATAAAAGTACCATGGTCGAGATTAAAAAATTTACTTACTAATAACCATCTCTAAGACCACCAAACTTTTCCTGGCCAGCAGTGTCCCAGCAGTAGAAACGGAGTTTGCCACAATTTGTAAAGAAATCCAACGGGTGAACCTCCACACCAATAGTTGCTGCAGAATAAAAGAGAGAGGGAAAAAGAGGGGAAAAAAAACCATAAAGTGACTACAGAAGAAAGAAAAAAATACACATATAATCAAACACAATAGACAGCCATTGCCCTTGCCCTTCCCCCCAAACACTCACGTTCATATTTCTTCTCAAACTCCCCAGTCAGATGCCTCTTCACAAAGGTAGTCTTCCCTGAAACCACAGACAGCAACACAGTAGTAAAATATCAAATACCATTAACACACAGTCTCATTTCAAAAAGAAGAATTTTTGGTAACTATTCAATGCATAGCATAGCCACATTCTCTCGAACTAATTAACCAAATAACAACAACAACATTAAGTTTTTTTTTTTTTTTTCCCAAACAATAGAGTCTTTTCAATTAGATAATTTAAAAATATACTCTTTTCAATTAGAGTTTAAGAGGCAACGCAGAAAATAAAAAAAAAAAAAACAGAAAAACCCTAGCAGTCAGTATCATAAAACCTAGTTCAATTTAAAAAAAAAAAGGAACAAACAGTAAAGGGAGGAAGATTACCAGTGCCACCGTCGCCGACGATGACGAGTTTGAAGCTCGGGTAATCAACAGTTTGCTGACTTGGCAAAGCCTAAAAAACAAAAGGAACGAAGCAGCGATTCATTAATCTAAACTTAAAAAATTCCAAAAATAAAACACTGAAGATCTACGAAATATGAAACGAGGAAAATAATGAGAGAAATTACCATGAGTAGAGTACCGTAAGCGATAGAATATGAAGAGGTTCGCGGTGTGAGCACAGAAGTGAGCGAGGGAAGAGAGAAAGAGCGAGAGAGAGAGACGGAGTAGACGGCGATGAGCTCGGGCTTATATGGGCCTTTTCAATTGAGGTTTCAGCATGGCTTTATGCCGACGCAACTCTCTCAGCCATTAGATTTGATTACTCTTTCTCTTTTCTTCTTTTTTCTACACCCTCTTCTGACCGTCTGATCTTTTTTCGCCTCAGATTCACGCACCTCTCTTTCAGGCTCAGCTTTCTTTTCAAGGTCTCTCAAATAACGCTACCTTTTTTATTTGTTGAAAAAAAAACTGAGAAATTTCCACGTGTAAGAAAGTTTCTCGGCTCTTATAAAATATAGTAAACAACAACTCACTCGAGAAAATTGAACCCCCCGAACTTACGTGTCAAATCAGTTTTCTCAGCGCAAAAATCCCCCACAGTTTTAAATTTTGAATTTTATAACAAAATGCCAAAATGTATAACTTTACTAAACTACACCTTAAATGTGTCATTAATTTTCACTTTTTTTTTGGCATGATATAACGGCTCTTTTGTTTGGATTTTATGAAGAGCGAAGTGCGCGAAATCTTCCTTCTACAACAATTTTTTCCCCAATTTTTACATGAGAAATGCTAAGTGGCGAGAATGACGAGAGAAGGACGAGAGAAATGCTACGCAGCTTTTCTTCATTTCATTTTTTTTATTTTTTTAATGCTTAACGAGGGAAAGGAACGAGAGGAGAAACGGCAGCAGTTGCTGCCGTTTCTCTCGTCCTTCTCTCGTCATTCTCGCCACTTAGCAGCACTCTTTTTACATTATTCATTTTCTCGAGGATCCAGTACCACATATAGTATCGTACCATATTCTTTGAAAATATCACTCAGCCCTTTTAACTCATTTTATTTATATTTTTTTATAAATATTAAATTAATTTTAACTGAATTCATATGAATATTTTAATTAGTACCCTTATAGTATTTATTATTATAAATCTGTATTCTATATTACACATATATCTAAATACCCCCTCTCTTTATCACAAAACCCGCGAACCCGACCAGGCTGCTGTTTCCGTTTCCGGCCACTCCACCGGCTAAGGTTGGTATCGATCCGAAGCTCGTGCGATGTCGGTCATCTCATGCCATCCTTATCGCCAGAAAGTGTTCGGAAAGCCGCCGATCTAAGCCGCGGAATCGCGGCTTCAATTCGCCTCGATTTTGCAGGTTTTCGGTGACCCCACCACTTGGGGTTTGTTCCCCACAATTCTTTCTGTCTTTTCCGACCAGCCAAAGCCACCGAGTGAGCTAATTTGCCGTTGATCGACCGTTAAAGGATTCACGGATTTGGGAGAAATGAACTTAATATTTATGAAGCAAAGTTCAAAAAAGAATAACTAAAACAGGCCTCAATGATATTTTCAAAGGGTGTGGGTACGGTACCACGTGTGGTACCGTAGCCGGATCCTTTTCTCGAAAGATTCTTTTATATTACTATATTAGCTACGTTATTAGGATTCTTTAATTATAATATCAAAAGTAATTTAAAATATTAGACATAAATTATAGCTATCATATCAAATTTTAGAATTCCTCAATAGCAAGTTATACACCGTTCTAGCAGCTGATTCCTTCTTCATTCGCATGTCACACTAATGTTGTGTTTAGTTTCATGAATGTGAATCAATGAATCGGAACAGGTTTCATTACCTTGTTTATTTTTTAAAATAACACCAGGAATCTAAATGAGAATAATAGATCCCACAAAAATTTGGGAATGAAACATGGGGTTCTAATTCCCGTAGGGGGGTTGGGAATCAAAATTTCGTACATTGAAGAGATGAAATTGTCCCCAGTGAACTTTAATAATTCTAATTTTATCCTTTAAATTAACACAAAATATAAAAACCCAAAATTCATAAAAAAAGAAAAATGCATGTACTCTTGAAATAATAATAATAATAATAATAATAATAATAATAATAATAATAATAATAATGATGATAATAATAATAATAATAATGATGATAATAATAATAATAATATTTGGGATTTTATTGTTATAAAAATGACTGTTAATAATAATAATGATAATAATAGTTATTATTATAATTAACTAAGGAAATTTTAGTAACTTGAAATAACTTGGCTTATTCTGATTCTAATTTCAAAATAAAGTAAACATATTAATGAGATTCCAGTTCATTTCGATTTCGATTCCTACAGCTCAAATAAACAATTTATTCTTATTTTCATTTCCCACTGTCATTTTAGCTCATCCCATTTTAATCTATTCCGATTACTGGCAAGTAAATGCGACATAAAATTATGCTTTTTTTAATGAAATAATGATATTTACACCAAATGTGCACAAAACAAACATGTAAAATTTTTTTAAAAACCTTAGTAATCCAACGATAACCTTTGGGAACTCATCTAAATTATGTTTCTAAAAATATGGAATAAGGAGAAATTTCTCCCCCACATGTTCGTGGGGAGAAATTTTGAAAACACATAGTTGTAATTTTTTTTTTAAAAAAGTAAAAATTAAAAACTCGAACAACAGATTTTTTTTTTCTTTTTTAAGCAACAACAGAAAATAGTTAGCAACTCTTAACAAATTTTATTTTGGCCCAAGTTGTACGTGCATTGAAATATACTGTATAATAAGTGGTGCTGGCGCCGCCCTTGAAGGGTAAAATAGGTGGGTAGTGCTGATTGTAAAGTCAAATCACGCTTTCACCAAAATTTTCATAGATCTTGTAATAGTACTAATCTTAACAGCGCGCTATGGCTTCGTCTTCGAATTCCTCTCAGCAGTGAGTCTCGCGAAACTTTATTGGCATGTATATGCTGTTTTTTTCCTTTATTTATTTATAATATCATGCAAAAATCAGCTGAACTTGTATATATTTTTTGAAGGGAGGCTGTTATGAGGAAACAAAACAATGGACCCCCATTCAAGTTCTTGGTTCCCCTTATATATGCCCCTGTTCTTCCTCTAAGTAAGGTTCATTTTTATTTAAATTAAACCATTTTTGTTTTTGTTATGTGGGTTTGGCTAATAGTTTAATTTTGTATGTGGGTTTTTTCTTTTTTTATTTAAAAAACATCAGTTCGAATCGGATTGAGGAAGAATCCGGTTGTAAGGGACCGATTGTTTACTGCTGTGTTGGCTGGAGCATTTGCTCATGGATTTTATTTGGTGTATCCTTTATTCTATTCTGTCGATTGCTTTGCTGGGCAGTTCAATTGTTGGTTCTTTTACATGGTTGATTATTTGTTAATTGATGATTATGTTGCACCGTTGCATGTGTTGTTAATGTGCTCAATTCTATATTAACGTCAGTGATTCTTGTTCCTCTTGTTTGATATGAACCTTCTGTGTTATTTAACTGATCTGTTGTAATTAAACTATTCCCATTTGCGTTGATATTAAATTCTATGACCCATGTGAAAATTTATATTGGCAGCGACTAGCCGGGAGAAATTGCCCTTTTTAATTATCATTATTTAAGAATACGTCAACCCGCAGCAAGTGTCGTTAAATGAGTTACATGTCTACATGGTTTCATTACAGTCTTCTTTTGTAGGACAAGGGGGTTAGTGGTTGAATTGACACAACGCTAGTATCCTTATTGAAGTGTATGTTTACAACATTGAGTAGTTTTTCTTTTCCTTGGCAAGTTGAGAAGATCATTCCCATGAGCCCTAGGTGTAGTAATGTCAAAAAAGATTTGAATGGTATTAACATCTTTCATGTCTTTAGTTAATAGGTCTTCTGGCAGACCATGGGGGAACACAGCAAGACTGGTCCAGTTGATTTTTTTTGTTTTAAACTGATATTTTAGTTTGTACTCTTTCTACTTTGTCTTTACTCAAGTTTCTAAGCTGTCCTTCACTTCTGTATGTTATGATTCAAGTACACATAGAACTGAATTTATGTACTTTGCCTCCCCCATTCTCAGAAGCCTGTAAAAGAGTGGAAGACTCTGTCATGGAGCTATTAACTGGGATTTTGTGGAGCTTGTTCTCCATCTTTTAATAATTACCGTTCTGGTTCTGTTTTGGATTTTATGGTTATATTAACTCCCACTGCATATAATTTAGCTTATCATTTATTTAAATCTTTTTGGTGGTTTACAGTATGCTTGCCCCTAACCCAGTTTGTATCACCTGGCTTTGTGCCCTTCTTATTTATTGGGATGAAAAAAAAGAAAACAGAAGCTATTGTCATTTGCCTTGTTGTGGGTGTTGTAGATTGGATCATGTAATTGTACTGTGAAAATCATAATACACTTGATAGTGGTGGAATTTCTCATCAACTTAATGCAGCATTTTAGATCTTAAAACTTATCTTATTGTTGCCTAGCAAGTTTGTTTTGTCTCTTTACTTCTCAGTTTCATGTTGGTTTTCCTTAAAAGATATTTAGATCGGATCTATATGATGTTGAGAGCAAATGAGTGCAGCTTGTTTAGCTGAGGTGTGATTGCTTACATCTACTCTTTCAACCTTTTTGTTTTGCGGGGATTATGCAGCTTGCATTTCTGGCGATACCTTGAATAGCTTAAATGGCTTAAGAGAAATCTTTTATTGTATTCTTCTCATTCCTTTGATTTTGGAATGATGACTTTATCATGTAGACCTATACCTTATTTTTTCCAGGGCCAAAAATTTAAGGTCTGATTGTTTCAATTTAACTTCCAAAAAAAAAAAATAAATTACGAGTTAGAAAGCTGCCTTTTCTGTTGAATAAATGTTTTGTTCTGGGCAAGGTTATAGATTCTGTGGATGCCGCATGGGTTTTGTTGGGGCTGTCAACTTGGTTCTGTTAAAAAAGGGGCAGGTCATCTATCAAGTCCAGAAAAAGGCTGGCTGGAATAGAGCTGTCTATGAACCAGAAGAGCTTGGCTCGGGGAGGTATCTTATCTTCCTGATGTAGATGCATCTTTCATCAAGTTTGCAGTTAGAAGATTTTGTTTGGTCCTAGAATGACCGCATCTTCTTGTTTTATCGATAAAAATACTGTTAACAAGATATAGATAGAAACAATCCTAGGAGTATGGCAGATGGTATGCTCTATGCTGGTTTAATCTAGAGTTATCGTGTTTCCTGGGGATGGTATGGGAACGGAATTGTAATACCCGATGGAAAACAAAGATATGAGCAAATGGAACAAAAAGACATAAAAGATGGATGTGAAGCAAATTGAGTTGATTGATTGAATCTTCCATCGTCCAGGACCACTGCCGCTAGTTTCTTTTTTCTCAGCAATTTCCACACGTCTGTCAACATTTTCCAGCTTTCGTTCTCACCCTTTTTTGGAATATTCTGCTTCTGTATTTTTCAACATCCAGCAAAGAAAATTTACCATCTGAGAGTAGACAATAATTTTGCATTATGGAAAGCAAAATAGACCAGCTAGTAATCAAGTGCTCTGGAGGTCGTGGAAAACAGGTGTGTCCGATGATTTTTCTCCGTTTTCGGCGTTTCAGCTGCTTAATTATTTTTTTAGTGTAAAATTTTTTTAAAAAAATAGCATTTCTCATCAAAATGGTAAGTAACAAATGATTAAAGTTCATACAATAAATATCCTTCCTCATAACAGCATCTCCCTAATTGGATAATTGATGACTGCTAGGAATGTTATTACGAGGATCCCCGGCGAATCAGAATATGCCATCGCCAGGTTGCAGAATCTTGTTTAATCATTACTACATCTCAATCGTCGATTAGCCTAATCCAGAATGAATGATCAAGTCTTAATCCAACGGTTTTGATTCGTTGCCTGTCAATTCATCTTCCACTAATTGAATTAAAAAAATTAGGTCATATCTCATTAAAGTATTAAACCAAACATAACATCAGCAGATCGAGCGATAAACTCTATCATCTTCTTTAAGGAAAAAAAAAAAAAAAAACAGAAGTAAAATACGAATATAATGAAACCATAATTACAGGATTTAAACATAATCTATTCGACATAATTACATTTCTTAATCATTTACATTTCTTAATCATCTTCTTCACACATCTGAATCTGATCTGACATCACATTCATCTAACATATTCAGCCCTAAAAAAACCGGACACAAATATTATCATTTTTATTCCTAATTAAACCAAAGACAAAGAAAAAAGAAGAAAGAGCGAGACTTTTCAAGCTTCTATTTCTCATGAGTTTCGAGTTCACGATCGGATCGGAACTTAAAATCGGAGGCGAGGCGAGAGGCGATGGCGGAGTGATACATGGCGTCGTGAAACGACGCAGTATCCTTGGTCATCATACGAAGCTGCTTCGCCTTCTCCTCCGTGAAGCAACCCGGCACGAACCGGGAGGATCTTGAAGATTTCGTCTCGAGATCCGACTCCGATCCGTTCTCCGGTTTACTCTCGGAGTCAATGTAATCGGCCTCAGAGGACCAGCCAAAGAGCGGGCTCCACCAGTTGGACGAAGCATTCTTCCGGCGTTTGCCGTCGGGATTCCGGTGACCTGACGGCGTTGCATAAACTTGGACTCCGGCGGGCCGAAAGGTGAGACTATTGGTGGCCATCTTTAGTGTTATAGAAAGAGGAGTAAGAAGCTTTAGTGTTTTGAAGAAGAGAGAGAAGAGAGACGGCTTGGCTTTGAAGTTTTTTACAGTTAATTTTGGTAACTATTTAAAGGGGAAAGTGAGGGGGAAGGAGAGAAAAGGGGAGAAGCAGATAAGATTGGACACGTGGCGGTGAAAATGGCGCTTTTTCAAAGTTCTTTTTGCCGGCAACTCCGGTTGCGTGTTGGCTTTTAAAACGTTGGTTCTTGTTTTTTTTTTTTTTCCTCCATAATCCAAGTGATGACTCGGATGTGACTGGCTTAAGTACGGAGACTTATTAGATTATTGCCTGGAAGTTGGAGTAGAGGATGCGTTACTCTGACCGTCTGACGAAGTCATCCTTAGCGTTGGCCCCCACCAACCCCACACACCCCACCCCCGGCGCGGCGCCCTTTTTTAAAATTGAGATTTCATTTTTTTTTAAATTGAAATATAGATATGTTGAGTATACAGTGGGTTTACATCAATAACCTCCTTTTATATTAAAATCAAAAATAAATTAATAGATTAAAAGATACAAGTTTTAATATGTTAAATTATAAATTATACCGCAGTGAAGTATGTGTTTTAACATGGTGAAAAAATTTCTAATTGAAACATTTTTCAAAAATTTTTAATTAAAACATTCCTAAAAACATATATATGTAAAATAAGAATTTTTATTTAGCTAAATTTATAATCATTGCAGTAATTTGGAATATCCATTCACTGTTATTATTTAGAATATCTCACCTTGTTTATTTGAAGAATAAGATTTAGCTAATATAGTTTATTATTCATTAACAAAAGGATTAGAATAAAAACAACCCAACAAATTAATTTCCATTCTCCTTTTCGATACAAATATTGTGGAAAATATACAGCTTATAAAAAAGATTAGTGTCGGTGCAAACCTTGTGCTACGAGGAAGTGAAAATAAGATTCAGAGTCGGTCATGTTTCCTTTCTTCGGGCCTCGACTACGACGGCGTTTTCGTTCTTGAAATTTTACATCAGGCGCTCCATGCATCCTCAGGACCTCAGGCTTGAGGAATTAACGGTAGCTGTATTTAGAAACTTGCCTTCCTATGGGGCATGGGCAAGGAGTCCATCACTATTGGTTTTTACCATCTTTAAATCAGGTTATCATGTAGACTGCTGGGTAAATATTTATTTAATTTTTATATTCTAAAGTAGGTGTTCGGTTGATCGTTTTATTTTGAAAAATATCTCTACATAACTCTATTATTAAATATGTAACAGTCATTCTCTTATCTTTATTTATTTTTATGATAATATTCTCGCAACAATATTCTTAGAGACACCAATTGATTTATCTATAAAAATAATTAATTAGCAAATGAACCTTAAAAATAAAATAAAATGAATGTAAATTTTTTTGTAATTATTCTACTTTTAGAATTAATTTGGTAAAATAATTTTTTAAAATTAAATAATTATTAACAAGATTATTGCAAAGGTATTAAACAGTTTTTTAAAATTATAGTAAGGGTTATATTATCAAAACAAAGAAAAAAAAATAAAGGGCACAATTGACACATATTTGACAAAAAGAATGGGTTGTTTTTTAAAATATAGAGACTAAACAGGTACTTAATGTAAAAAATAGGGATTAAATGAACATTTACCTTAGACCTTTTTTTCGTACTTTAGCGCTTGCTTTTTGCTAGAAAGAAGTATTTTATTGAGCAATAATGTTAACAATTGCAACATCTGACTCTCAATATTATGTGTAACTTATCTATTGAATGATGATGAATTAAAATTATTTATTATTCTATTTTACCATTCAATTAATGAATATTATGTGTAACTTATCTATTGAATGATGATGAATTAAAATTATTTATTATTCTATTTTACCATTCAATTAATGAATACTACGTCAGTTGAAATACAAATGTTAGAATCTCTAGCATTACTCTAAAATTAAGATAATATAAGAGTTTGAGTTTTACATGGACAAAAAGAAAAAAAAAAGTACTATTCAAAGGGGAAAAAAATTTGGTGTGGGGATTCTTTCAATTGAGTTCCTTGGATTTGTCATAGAACTAGATGTAGGAACAAAAAAGCTTGCTATGTGTTACTAGCACTTGTTCTAGGATTTGGTGTAAGAATCGGTATCCTTTACTTGGCGCTTTAGGAAAGGAACTTGTTAGGCTTTGAATTTTGATGGCTCGTTGAATATTCATTTGTTCTTAGCCCATTCAAAATTTGGTTCAACAGAAGTGGCAAATATGAGCATTTTCCTTTTTTTTTTTTTTTGGTTAAGTTCGTGAACATCCCATAATAATAATATAGCTATTTTTTTCTCACCTGAAGTAGTGTAAACGTTTGATATTGAGTTTCATGAAGCAGGGCGGGCGTCCTGGCTGGTTTGCCCAATGCTAAGAGCATGGCCCAGCTGCAGCTAGAGATTCGGTTAACTCAATTAGGCATTAACCCATAAACTTGATCCCACGCAGCCGGATGACAAATAGAGCTTCAGACTTCAGTAGTACTGTTTTAGATTCTGTTCCTTGTTAGGTTAAGAAAATAAGTAAATAAAAAAAAAATAGTTGGCTTTTTCAGATCTTATATATCAAAATTCTCTTTTTCAAGAGGTACTTTTTTCCCCCCGAAATGTTCATCAATTATACCTATTAAAAACGATATTATTAATTCAATCAGATTGTTGCGTTATATGGAATACGGGCACTTGATTTTTAGTTTTTCTTTTTTTAATTTTAACATAACTCTCGTAATTACACAAAGATTTGAATTTTTTTAACTATGAATAAAAGAAGAATGTTTTAACTAAGAAATTATTAATAAATTTTAAGTAAGGAAAAAAAGAAGAAAAGAATGTGCTATTGTTGAAACTATTTGTACAATAAAAATATCGAAATATTCCTGAAGTCCAAGTCCAAGTTCACGCGCAAATTGTGGCAAAATTTTCGTCGGAATCCAAGGTCGGCGAAAATGGACGTATATGAATAGTGCTCCGAATTCGGAATATCAATTTTTTTCAAGTCATTCTCAAGAGGGGGAAGGGGTTAAATGGACGGACCTTAATATATTTTCACCCGCCAATTAAAACGATTTGATGGAAGCAAAGGCGGGTTTATTTGATTTTGATTCCTTTTTCTGATGTTGCGTTTGCGCACAAGACAAGCACGTGCATGATGCAGCGGAGTTTTCTCGAGGCTGCCGCTTATTTTTTCTTGACATGAAAAACAAAATTGAACGGAAGATTCTGTTTGCCTTGTCGGATTGGGAGACCAATACCGCGTTCCGATAGCGACGTTATCGGAGAGTCCGCACTCGGATTTTTGCGCATGTTGCAATCTTCACTTGCATGGGCCATGGCCCGGCATTTAGTTTGGTTTTTGTTTGGATCTGCGCCGATTGTATTTGGTGCTCCACCCACTTGGATAGGATCCGGCATGGAGTGGTCACACTTGACCACCTCAACTCCAATACTTTCATCAACCCACCTTCCAATAAAACCCATTTCGTTTTAGAATTACTATCACTAACATGCAAGCATACAAAAAATACCCAATGGGCCAAAACAAAACAAAACAAAAAAAAAAAAAAAAGACAAAACTCCTAGCCACCTTACACTATTATTGCCAATGTTTTAATAGTATGTTTGGAATTGATGTTGAACAACTGTAACTCAAAAGTTACTGTATTAAAATATTTAGTAAGCACTAACTGCTGTAAAATGGAAGATATATTGATATGATTTTTCACTTGTATAATAAAAAATCTATTATATCTTTAAGAATTTTATTAAAATTATTATTTAAAATTTACATTTACTATTTATTACTAACTTTTATTTCATAATTACAATTTTTTTTTCTACAACAGCTGTATCTTAAAAGTTACAGCACCTCAACCTCAAACGCACCCTAACCAACTTAATAGTAATGCAAGATGTTACTTATTTTATGATTTTAAAATTTTATTATTTTAGTTTCTTTAAGTTTTTCTATTTTATTATTTTTGTACTGGCCTTAATCAGTAAGGTAATAATGAGGGGATTTTTTGGTGGCTGCTAGAGAATTTGTTCTTTCTTCTTTTTTTTAGAATTTTTTTTCTATTCCCTTTGTTATCATTATCCACCGGGCTACAATATTCATTGTGTAGTTTTTGATAGTTGTGTGTGTACTGACTAATCATTGAATACATTTATGAATAGAAGTTCAAATTCGATTTGAAATTCTTCAAAACCAAGAGAAATATAGCATGTAGACTACTGTCTTTATTTTTCATGCACTTCTTTAGTTCTTTGAACGAGTACGATCAAGCGTTGATTGGGTTGGACATCTAACGGGCCTTACCAATGTGGTCTGGGCTACTGTTCTGGCCCATTGGGTAGAGCAAATTTAAAATGAATATCTGAAAATTAAACTTTATATACATATACAAGTTATCACTTTTTATGCGACAGTTAAGTTTTCATATTCGCAGCGGCTACCTTGGGTTAGCTCCAAGTTAGAGCAGCACCAGAGCTATTAGATGTCTGTACTTGAATTTAAAACAATTGTGACATAGTGCATTCAATAGTTGTGGTGGTTACTCTACCTTGGAGCTGATCTAAGAATGTCTGTACTTAAATTTGAAACAATTGTAACAGAGTGCATCCAATAGCTGTGGTGGTTACTTTGGAGCTGATCTAAGGTAGCCAAACCCTTTTATATTTTATGCAATCGATATTTGATGAAAACTATAATTCTCACATTTTTTTTTTCAAGAAGAGTAAACTCTCCATCTTTATTTTATTTGTGAAAACTGAACAGCTGTTCACATATTGGCATCGATTCAATAATATTCATATTCAGCCGGTCAGCCTATCACATAACATGACCAGTGCTGTTACTAATTGGTGATGGTGGGTTCAATCCGGGGTTTAGGGAAATTTCCTTCGTCTCAAAATAGCAAGCACATGGGTGGTCCACATTGGGATTTTTGAATTGCTACCACAATCCACGACCAAAATCGAGACACTTGATTCTCGTGAACCCTCAAAATGGGGGGTCTATGACTATGGGTGCAAAGCTTCACACATTTCGTCGTTTTGTTTGGTCCCTCTAAAGTTGAAATTGCAGCCCCCGACAAAGAATCTATGGCGTTAATTGAAGAGATCAGGTACAAGCAATGAGAGATTGTCCTCAATCATTTACATAGTCTGTGCATAAAATTATTCTTATCGCCCTCTTTAACTTTAGTTGGTTGATCCTCGGTTTCCTTCGAGGGCCATAAAATAATCTTAAAGTTGGCCTAGGATTATTGGTGGGCAGCTGATAAAAATCCAATCTCAATTATACAACCCTAGTTGCTTCATGGTTAGAATTTTAGCTTATTTGACTACGAGCACCGATATCATTCCTGTTGCGCTGGTGTTTAATTCTCATTTTCTTTGACAATATCCCATAATCCTTAAAAAGCTTGACAAAGAACATGCAGCTGGGGCCAATGGGTCGAGCAATAATTTGTAGACACAATTCTATAATCTCATGAGTTTTTGGTGATCGATACTGTACATTATTTGAATTTCAATCTCGTACTCATTTAAAAACCAAATACAGATTAGACCACAAACTGTAATCTGAAAAAAAAAATTATTTGAATAAATTAAGAGATCCATGTTAGAAAAAGTTAGAATGAGTTAGGTAGTACAAGAGTTTATTATTATTATTATTATTATTATTATTATTTTAAGGAGTTAATAGTTATTTTTGGAGGAGCATTTGCAATTTAGGCTTTAATTAGCTCGAATATTCAGCGTAGATGATGGGTTTGATAGACTTTAGAAGCAAGGCAAAGATGATGGCTCAAATGGGGGTGAATGCATTCCACATGGTCGGCTTCACAGCATGATTGGGAACTGGGAAGCAATAAAGAATCTTCCTCTTTGACGCCCATAGCTCGTGATAAATAAGTAGCATTCTTTTGAACATGCCTGAGGATGAGGCCTCCATTAATTTCCATTTTAATTTCAAGCCTTTTCTTTTTAGTCTGTATTATTTTCAAACCTAGGCTATAATTTGGCGAACCCTTTTCAAGTTTCAACCGGGTCAACATTTTCATAGACTAGTCTGCTGTCACTGTAGTCTCTCTTCCATTTTTTTTTAAATTAAAAAATAAAAATCTTAAAGCAGAAGCACAACACATTTCATATAGGAGGAAAGAGAACAACAACAACAACAAGTACCAAGCAAAATTTACAGGGTCTACTTGTTTTATAATTCAAAAATAGCAAAATGATAGCCGTTGGCTTCTTCTTGTGATCTTTTCCTCCTATATGAATTTTCACTTTAAGACAGCTATCTTTTTCGTTTCCCTCCACTCTGTTTTTATTATTCTCTCTTTCACTTTCTAACTCACCTCCAGTTGATCATTAGGAGTTGTTTCGGATAGAAATTCTCTTTTTCAACTTTTTCATTTATGGTATTATGTACTTTGTATTCGAAGGTTTGTCCCTAAATAAATATAAATCTTTTTTTTTTTTTTGAAAAAAATCTAAATTTAAATTTGTATTACGTTTGTGGTTCAGATTCTAAAGATTTCATGCCATACAAGATCGATATATGCAAAAAAATTTCGCTGTCTGTTGATGTTTGTCATGAAATTGTTGTACTGTTATCGTCTGCAATAATTGAACGGAATTGAGTCTATTGATGGTTTGTATCGGGACAAAAAAGAAAAAAAGAAAAAAGAAAAGGACCATATTTTAATTGGGGTAATTTTTAAAAACCTCCCTTTAGATTTGAGACAGTCGCAAGTAGATGGCGAAGATTGGCTTATTTGTTAACACTCCCTTAAATTTTTGTCCTGTTTAGCCATTGTTTGGGTTGTGGAGGGAATTTATGACATTTTGAGAGAATACCAAAAGTTTTGTAACACTTGTTACCTAGACCACAGTGACTTGCCTCTCCAGTCATTGTGCTCTTGAGTTAAATGCCTTTGTAAGGTTTTCAAAAGCGAATAAAAAATGAACTTCTGTGAACTCACTTCTGTCGTTTTTATATTTGGCTGGTTGGAAAAATGACTTTAATTTGATTCATGACTTTTTTTTTTTTATGGAATAAAAGAATTGTCATAATTATAATCAACATGTACATCAGTAACATCATATCATTTTAGGATACAACAAATTTCATTTACAATTTTTCTTTTAATTAAAAAAAAGGTTAATTTAGTAAAAATGACTTTTGTTTGTTGATGATGAATTTTGATGGCTAATATTATGTTGAAGAACCCACTTTCAAAAAAGATGGGTTTTTATTTGTTGATGATGCAGTTTCGTAAAAATGGTTTTTGTCAGGTCTACAATATCACTAGATTAATTTTGTCTTTTCAAAAGTCAACGAATGGTCGGTAAAAAATTTAACAAACGGGGAGGGAGGTGTTTACAAATAAACCAATCTTTGCGATCTACTTGCAATTGTCTCAAACCTCAGGGGAGGTTTTTTAAAAATTACCCTATTTAAATTGATATGCATGCAACGCTCAGAACCGCGTTTACAACTCTGGAAGTTAGCTCTCATGGTTGCTTCCTTTCCGTAATAGTATGACCACATGTTTGCTGACCAAAAGATTCATTCGAAGGAAATTTAAGGTGTCGCTGTAATTACTTGAAGGAAGTAACAAGAAAAACAGAATCCACATACTTTTGATGTCAAATGACCACACGTGTCAGATTAAATTTGTCATGTAATCAATTTACATTTTCAACAAGGTCATACACATCAGCATAAAACAAAATGTCGCTTTTACATTTGAGTGCATAGAAGATTCATGCACCCTTTGGAGATACTTAATAAAATTCCTGTCCCGTTGGTCCAGACAAAGCTCCCTGACCACAGCCACATGTATGATGTATCCCGACAAAAAAAAAAAAAAAAAAAATGATTATGAGGTTTTCAAGATGGTGGGCCCATTAAATTACATTGAGCCCAAATAACTCATATTTCTTTCCCGCTGAGGTTAATAATGAGTTGCCGCCATGGTTTGAAGGTGAAACCTGAAAGCGAAATCCACTTTCGTTCAGGCCTGTCAATCACTGCATCGTAATCGTAGTCGTAGCCTTAGTTCCTGATTTGTCTGGTCAGATCTTCTTGATTTGTGTACGTTTTGACATTGATAAATCTACTCCTCATTGTATGATTGGAATTTGGAAAGTTATGAAAACAAATCCATGCCTTGCAGATTTTAAACATGTAATTTAATTGGGATGATACGTGTGGATGTATCTCGTAGTGTGTTTATTTAAGAATTTAAGAAATAAAAAAAAATATTTATGTTTATCTAGTAAAATATAATTTAAAAATGAGAATAAAATGTGTAAGTCCAATATAATTTGAGAATAAAGAATGAGAATCTCATTCTCATGAGAAGTTGGGAATGACCGAATGAGAATGAATGAATAAGAATGAAACTTATGTTTATTTTTGTATCTCTTTATTTTTTTCATATTTTTCGAATTACCTACTTTCAAATTACAATTAATTTTATTATTTTAAATTTTATTATTATTATTATTATTATTAACTTTATTATTTTAGTTATTATTAATTAATAATAACTTTATTAATTTTATTATTTATTATTAATCATAACTAAATAATATTATTTTAGTTATTATTAATAATAAAGTTAATAATAATTAACTTTATTATTATTAATTTTATTTTTTTAATTAATATTATTTTATAATAATATTTATGTATGTATCTAGTTAATAAAAATTACATTATTTAATACTATGAGTATTTTGGTAAATTGATTCTCATTCCCATTTATTTTTGCCAAATAAACATTGGAATCTCATTTTCATTCCCAGTCCATTCTCATTCCACCTCATTTCCAATCTATGAAGTAAACGCACCATAAAGGTTTTAGGGTTGTACCATTTAGGATGGAGCTATTTAAATATGAAATTTTCTTCTCAACACTTATTTTTTTTATAATCTTATAAAATAAATTTAAAGAATACTGTTTCACTCTATAAACCCTTTCAAAATCTAAAAACAAACCTACATTATTTACAATTACAAGCAAGTTGGTAATAATCTTCTTCTCTTTTCATTTTCTATGCTTCTTTCCTTTCCTCCTTCTTTATACAATATTGGATGATTTAAATTAGAAATATTGGAATAAAGTTTGACCAATTAAAGCAAGCCTCTGGAGATTAATTTCTTGAAATAATGCGAATAAAGTAAAATCAATTTAAAAAAAATTATATTCCACAACCAGTAAAAGAACTTGTATAATATTTTCACTAAAGGTTCTAAATGCTAGAATGGAATTCTTTATTCTAAATTGATTTAGAATTTTGATTGTTCTACCCATTTTTAGGAAGGATTAGAAAGATATAGCTTAGGCATAATTTTTGTTCAATTTCGCCCAAAAAAATTAAAAAAAAGAAAAAGTCCTTAAAGGTAATTTTGTTATAAGTTATTTTAACAATAAAAACTAGGGAAATTATAATTTCCCTAAAAACTATTATAAATAAATAGGTGTAAAGAAGGGATGACAATTTGACCCGATTGACCCGACCCTAATTTTTCGAGCTTTGAGTCGGGCTTGGGCAAAAATTTTTAGGCCCGATCAAATTTTAGACTCGACCCTATATTTTAAAAAAAAAATGGTTGTGGTCTTTGTAGAATTGAATTGTGTGTGGAATAAAGGGTTGTAGAATTGAATCATATGTTTTAAATTTAATTGCATTGTGTGTTTTTAATGTTGGATTTTGGAATTGAATTGTAAAAAATCATTCCTATTAATTTGGTTGTTTTGTGAATTATTTTGTAATTAATTATATTTTATATTTTGCATATTGTGTTGTGAATTATTTTAAGTTAGAAAAATTGTTTCTTTTATTTTATATTCATGGTATTGTAACTAGGAAGAGAACAAAAATTGTAAAGTAATATAAATAAAATTAAGATGTAGTCATAAAATTAGAAAATATTGACAAAATAGTGCAAAACCAAATTTATGGTCGGGTCGGCTCGACCCCAACCCGACTATGACCCGAATCAGGTTGGGCTCGACCTGACCTGCCTGAAGCACAAATGATAGGGCTTTTCTTAGAGTCGGGCTTTTAATTTCATTGATTGAGGAGGGCTCGAACTTGGCGAAGCCCAAGCCCGAGCCCGAGCCCGACCCAATGGATTGCCATTCCAAGTGTAAAGAGTATTTATGTGGGTCCAAATAATCCCACCCTATAATTTATATATAGTATTTATATCAAATATGTCTCTAGCTCCTATTAAAATAACTGAATTACCACTATTGTTACGTTCAGTTGTTACATGGACACTATAAGTAGGAATGACAAGAAGTTGGTATTGTGCAACGATGCCAATATCAATACCCATACTCATTTAATATGGTATATCTGGTCACCAACCCTTACTCATAGTAGGCTTAAATAGGTAGGAGTTGGAAATTTCTCATAAAAAAATATTGATACTCGTCTCCTTTCCTTATCCTCTATATCACTTTTATTTTTTTTAACATCATGCATAAATTTAAAAGGGGAAAAAAACAATACCTTAACTACTTTGCTCTAGATGAACATGCAATACTTTATTTTAAAATATTTTTAAAAGTTCCTTTTCAATTTTAGGTAATTATTAGTTTTAATTTTGATTATTTTTAAATTCAATTTTAATCAAATATATCACTAAATACTTGGATCGAAAACAAAAGTCATCATTTTAGCATTTCTTATTCATCCTTCACTATATTCAATTGACTCTCATTTGAACATTGTTCTATTGTCATTTGTTTCAAATTATGATAAGATTTTAAATGATTAAGTAGATGTCTAGTCTATTAAACAACTAAAATCTCCACGAAAACGCCCAGGACAATATCATATTAGATGGTCTTTTCTATTAGTAAGCTACTAAGTGCTAATATTTACATTTTAGGATTTAAGTTTTTTACTTTAAGATCTATTTGATTTAACTGTTAATTTTAATTTTTAATATTAAAAAACAATAGTCAAACAAGTTTAGTATTTTATATTTGTACCCTACTCGCTCAATCAATGGGTATAAAAAGTTATACTCGTATTTGATCTTTTTTTTTTAATAAAATAAGGATAAAATTAGACTCAATATCCGACCCTAACATAATGAGCCGCTATGTCCCTCGTACTTACGAGAATAGTTTTGTCGACTACAAGAATTTTTTTGCCAACCCTAGATATAAATGGAGAAGTTAGATCATTATTAGAAACATATTAAAAATCAAGGACTCAAATGGTATAATCCCATTTGAAAATTGAAATTTTATTTAAGGTCGAATTTGAATACATTTTGTTTTGTTTATCTTATTTCAATTAATAAAATTTAATTATGTAATAATAATTTGAGTTTGTCTATTTTAATAAATTGCGTTATTTAGGATTAGTATAAAAAAATTTAAAATCATAATTTTGTCATTCAAACTTCTATCCACAAAATTTCAAATTTGCATTCTTTTTATCTCGTGTTTTTCCATAATTCCATTGATTTGAATTCCCCAATCAGAGGCGCACCAATTGATATCGAGTTGACGAGATCGGTCAGTTTTCTGTCAGTGTTTCACCTTAAGATTGACACTATGCATGCTCGAGGATATGCATGGGGCATGCATCAAAACACCAAAGCAGATAAAAGAGACTCAGCTTTTAATTCACATCCATGATTACAGGTAATTAACCGACACAAGGATTATCAAATCTCTCTCTCTCTCTCTCACCCACTCACTCATTTTCCTTTTCCTTTTCCTTTTCCTCCGTCAGCTCAGGCAGCGATTGTCCAACCACCAAATTAATTTAACACAAGACACACAACCTCTTGTTTTGCTTTCACAAAACAAAAAAGGCAAAAGTATAAAAAGGTGATTTTTCTTCGGCCGACCAGTAAGACTAAGCTCTGTGTAATTATTTATGTATGCTATTCAGTGATATCATTTTATTGATTGGGAAGGATACTAAGGTAAATTGAAACTAAAAAGATGTAAACCTACCCCAGTTGAACATATACGTTTCCATTCAAAAAAGTAGGCTAGCGTGATCATTTTGTAAAAGAGCAAGTGCATATCCTTTTTAGAAATTAGATTGCACGCAGACAACAAATTAAACATCAATCATAACATGTGTGCTTTTCTTAGCAGATTGAGTTAAATTAGCCACCCTTTTCTGGCTTCACCAATATTTTATTCTTCTAGGTTTCGTACTTCTGTTATGCCCACTGATTTTGTTAATTTCGTATTAAATTAAATGCTCACTTTAACCTGTCACGAATAGACGTTTCACTTGTGATTATAGGTATATTCATATAATTTTTTTATTTTTATAATAAAAAATTTATTATATTTTAAATAATTTTATTAAAATTTTTATTTATTATATATTATTAATTTTTATTTTATAATTATAATTTTTTCTATAATAACTTTAATTTAAAAAATAAAACACCGCAATTTTAAATACACCCTTAACATTTATTTTTTCCCGACGTCACATTGAATGGTGAGGATATACATGTGAAGAAGCTAGCTAAGGCTAACTACGTGTTGGCCATACAATGCTTGAAAAGGCTGATTATTCATCATTTGGATGAAGAATCTTCTCCACATCTTTGACGATGAGGATGACTCGGATGATAAGGCTATGAATGGACCTTGTGGGTTGTGAATGAAACACACATACAAGTGTCAAAGACTCACACACATAAGGGCAGAAAAAACCTGTTCATTAATTATATATTGCTTAGCTAAACTTTAGCTCGGTGACGAACAGGGCCCAGACATATGATCCACCCATATAATATATATATATATATATATATATATATATATATATATATATATATATATATATATATATATATATATATATATATATATATATATATATATATATATATATATATATATATATATATATAATAGGAAACCAGGATCGTGGAAAGCGGATGAGTTGAAAATTATCCAATTATTTAGGATCTTGAATAAACAATTTTAAATCAAGTTTTAACTTAAGTCTATCTCGATCTTTTAAACTAAGTCTACTAAATTTTAAAGTCGTTTAATGGTACGTGGCATTGTTAACCTCGGTGCGGGACTGGACTAATGCCCATTCGGGATCATCTCTGAACTTACGTCGAGGATTCCCGCCTATATACCTTTAAACAAAATTTTAGTTTTGCAATCTTCTTTACAACAAAGGCCAAAGATAATACTTAGATCCTGGATCCTAAAATAGTATTCGATTGGAGGAGAAGAGAAATCTGACAATGAAAGATGCAGATCCTATCTTTTGCTTCGAGGAATGTAGAATTTTTATGGCGATCGATAAGAACAGTCTGAGAATCTTTAAATTAAAATGCGGAAAAGTAAAGTGCGAGAAATTTAAATTGCTTTAAATTAAATTATGGGAAAATTAAATTGCTTTAAAAATAAATTATGGAAAAATTAAATTGCTTTAAAAATAAATTGCGGAAAATTAAATTTATTACAGAACTGAATAAATTACAAATCTTTAAAAGATCAATTTTTACATTTATTTGCTTTAGATCTTGAGATTTAAAAGAAGAAATGGGAAATTAATCTTAAAACTCTTAACGAGATACTTCCTGATCTAAGATCTTGGGATAGTATTAGTTAATGTTTTTGTGATTCCATTCCCAGAGAGAGAGAGGAGAGAATAGAGAGAAGGGAGAAGAAGAAGAAGAGAGGAGAGAGCTCTAAAAGCTCGATCTGAGAGTCTAAGTCTTCCTTGATTTTAATACAAAATCGACTCAACCGGGCTGTAGCTTTATGACCGGAGCGTGGCTTTTTAACGTGGCGCGTCACTGATGGCGTGGCGCGTCTGTAGCATTTTAAATCAGTAGCGCGTCTTGTGGTGAGGCTGTATCGATCTTGGCAGTCAGAATGCGATCTTAGCTTTAATGAAATTTTGAAAAATAATTTTGATTTTACATGGGAAAATCGGGTGAAGAAGAGACATGTGCGCTCTCTCACTTGTGTCAGGAGACCACCCAAACAAAGGGAGAATCAAAAGAACTTAATATTACACACTTTTTCATCTTTTTTTTTTTTTTTTTTTTTTTTTTTTTTTAATACAAAGAAAATTACAAATGTCGTTAATCTTTATAGGAGGAAGATTCCGAGCGATCGTCTTCATTATCATCCCCAAGAGAAATAAACGGTTGATTCATCGCCGGCAGGAGGCGACAACGGATGTCTCGGATCCGGAGGCGAAAGTCTGTTCCATGACTTTAAAATATTCTTCTTCATCTTTGCACTGCAAAGAGATTGGGCTCTGGATTTTGGGTAAGAAAGGTTCCTTGGGCTTTAATATCTTCGATGGTTGGGCGAGAAAACCTGTGCAGAAAGCCAATCATGAATGATATGGGTGGTTAATTTTGACCTTGTTCATCGAATTTTGACCACCATTTGACTTTGAATGTTCTTTGTAAAATTAATTGGGTATCCCGAGTGTGGTAACGGAGATTCCACATCCATACCCATGGTAGGAAGAAGTTTGTACAAAACAGAGGAAAGGAGAGAACCTTCTTTCGATTACGTGGGTTTATAATGGGCTTTGAAAAGATTTAGACACTCGGTGGCATTCAGGTGAGGATTTCAGGACATGGGCCAAAATAGTTCCACCATTGTTGGAACCAGTTTGGAAGGCTTTGAACGGTTATTTTTGAATTGAAGAAAAATAACCATGAGTGAGATTTTTTAGGGTTTTGTAGGAAAAAGGTGTTAAACCACGCTTGTTGATAATCCCAGTATGAGAAAGTCAAACAATGTGGTAGACGCATTTGAATCTTTGTGGTAAAGGTTTTTTGTTTATGGAGTTGGTCACCCCATTGTTTTGGGCTTAGGACTTTGAGAATGGTTGCCGTTGAATAGGCGGGCTCTGTATGGGAATCACTGAGGAAGAAGTGTTTGAATCTAACTGACTCAGTGGACTCTAAAATGCTTTGGTAATAGGACTGGGGTTTTGTTAAATCCCAGGTTTAAAAACCAGCCTATTGGAAAATCTTTGAAAAAGCTTGAAATGGATCAGCATTATAAAATCCATCCTCCATAGATAAAATGTTTTGGAAATGGGTTTTATTAAACCAATCCGAAGATTTCTTTGAAAGCTTTGTTTGTGAAAGTACAATCTGGGAAGATGAGCTTTCACCAGAAACAATTACATTTTGAGAAGAAGGTTTTGTAATTTCTTGGCTCAAACTTTGAAAAGGGATTTCTTTAAGAGATCTTTTAGGTATTTCTTCAGAAATAGGATTTTCTTCTTTAGGAGAAATTTTGCTTTGAGAAAAACTTTGTAGTGCGAGCATGAGCTCAGGGGATTTGGAAATGGATTTCATCCACTCATTTACCTGTTCCTGCGAGGCAATGGCTTTAGATTTTGCTTCTTCATCCTCGATCGTGTCAATCCGGGATTTGATGGGTATGGTGATGAGAGTAATTTTTCTTTAGGAGGGAAGAGGCTTTGGATGGTGTTCGGGATACGAGTCTTTGAGAATCCCTTTCCTTTGTCTTTGGTCTTTTTTGGCGGCATTTATCTGTTTTGAAGAAACTCTCTGGTTAGAAAATCAGGGAGAGAATTTGTATCACCTTTAATAAATTCAATATCAAAATCAAAAACACTTAAAATAGCTTGCCATCGTGCAAAAATTTGTTTTGATGCAATGTTTTGAACATCCTTTTCTAAAACATGTTTTGCAGCTTTGCAATCAATTCTAAGCAAAAATTTTTGATTTAACAAGTCACTTTGAAATTTAGATATGCATAAGACAATAGATAAAATTTCTTTTTTAATAGTAGAATAATTTTTCTGACATTCATTCCAATGTGCAGAAACATATTGTACTACTTGTTCTTTATTATTATCAATTTGCTTTAATATCCCACCGTAACCTAAATCAGATGCATCGTTTCAACTATTTTAGGTAATGCAGATTTGCAAGAAATAAACATGGAATTTCTTTAACAATATTTTTTATCTGTTTAATAACTTTAGTATGTTCTTCTGACCATGCAACAGGATTCTTTTTTAACCTATCATGCAATGGTTTAGCAATCCTATTAATGTTAGGACAGAAATCAAGAACATAATTTAAACTTCCCAAAAATCTTTGCAATTGGGTTTTATCAAGGATTTTATCGGAAATTTATCAAATGAAAGAAAGAGATCTTTCAATAGGGGTGATAGTTCCTTTGAAATATAATGGCCAAGAAATCGGATTTTAGTTTGAAATAAGGAAATTTTGCTACTAGAAATAGCTAGTCCAGCTTTTCTAGTTGCGAAATAAAAAGTCTTTAAATGTTTAAAATGTTGATCTATTGATTGTGAAAAAATCAATACGTCATCAATATAAACAATACAAAAATCAGAAAAAGGATTATAAATGTCATTCATAATTCTTTGAAATTCGAAGGTGCATTCTTTAAACCAAAAGGCATTACTGTCCATTCGTATTGACCAAATGGAACAGTGAAGGCTGTTTTATAACGGTCTTTAGGGTGAATTTGAATTTGCAAAACCCGACTTCATGTCAAATTTTGAAAATACGAATGCAGAGTGAAGTTTTTGGAGTAAATCTTTTTATTAGGTATAGGTACCTAATCCATTTTAAGGCTTTATTTAGGGGTTTATAATTTATTACCAATCTTGGTGTACCTCTTTCTATTTCCGAATTTTTATTGACATAAAAAGCGGCACAAGACCATGGGGATCTTGATTTGGTAATTAGACCTTTAGATTCTAATTCTTTGATTTCTTCTTTGCAATGTTTTTCTAATTCCATATTCATTTGAATAGGACGGGCTTTTAATGGGTATTTGTTTTTCATCAAAAGAATTTTCGTATGGCAAATCAACCAAATGTTGTTTTCTTCCAAAAAGCAGGTTGGTAGATCAAAGACATATTTCTTTTTCAATTAGGGCTTTAAACTCAGAAATTTTTCTTTGTATAAAATCTTTATCCAGTTGGTTTTCTATTTTTTGTAAACTTAAATCTTTTTGTAAACAAGCTAAATTTTCTTGTTTTGATTTAAGTAAAACATTTATTTGGTTCTGGTGTACAGAGTTGGCTTTTATGATGTTTAAATTTCTGGTTTTAGGTTTTTCTATAAAGGGAATTTTTAACTTATTTTTCCCGCTTTAAAAGATATACCATCATAATCAACAATATAAGGAGTTATGAGATTTATAAATGGTGTTCCTAGTATAACAATATGATGGATGTCGTTTGTTAGAAAGAAAGTAGTTTTAAATTCAAAATTATCTTTAAGAACAGATGCTTCAACTTTAGAATGGATGTTTAGTTTTGAATTATTGGCGGCAGAAAGTCTTTCTTTTGTTTTTTCTTTAAATTTATCAGGAACAAAAATTTCTTTAATACAATTTAAATCAGCACCAGTGTCAAATAAGGCAATGGTGTCAATTTCTAATTCTTTGGAAAATGCTAAAGTAATTTTTATTAAATATTTTCTAGTGGTGATTTGATTTAAAACAAAAAGAAAATCATTTGGAATTGTTTCAATGTTTTCAAGTTGCAAATCATTTTCACTAAATTTTAAATTATTAGAACTTGATTCTTTATCAGAGTCATCTTCCAATTGTTTTTGTAATAAAAGTTGGATGGTTTTAATCGTTTTACTTTTTTCTTTTAACTCTTTAATTTCAAGTTTGATGTCTTTAATTTCCTTTTGAAGATCTTGGATGGTAGGAGTTGTTTTCTTTGTTTTCTTTTTCTCCAAGATTTCTGTAAGGTCATAAGTACTCTTCTTGACGATTGGAATTTTAGTCTCTGTTTTCTTTTTATTTCCAAAGTCTTTAGAAGTTTATCTAAATATTCTCTTTGAAGAGTTGGATCAGAAATATGTTTAACAAGTTCAAGAAAAGTTTCTTGGTCTTTTGTCAAAACATTAATTTTATGAGGTTCAGAATCAGAATCATCATCACTTGTGATAGATGTTTCCGAGTCAATCAATTCATCAATTTGTAAAGGATCACCGTCTCAGGATAAGGAGAAATTTGAGTCGAGTCATCGACTCTACATGAAAGCGAGGAGAGATCTTTGAGAGGGTTTCTTCATCGAGATCAAGCTCGTGAAGCCTTTTGTTCATTCTGCAATACTTTGCGGTATGGCCTTTATTCCACATTTATGACATATGGCTTCTTTGTAGTTAAAAGGAGTTTTGGGTTTGGATTTAAAAGCTTTCTTTTTAGAAAATTGGGCTTTTTATAAGGCCTCGAAGGTTTCTTATAAAATTTTTCTCTAAAATCGAAATGGGTTTTTATGGCTCTTGTACTTGTAATGTTTTTGTAAGGCTTCAAGAACACTTACCATTACTGATCTTTGGAATTAGAAATCTTAAACGGGTCATAATTGAATTGTTTACTGACTGCTAACTCTTGCTTAGATTTCCTAAGCTCCCATTTTAGTCGTTTCGTAATCTCAAATCTTGACAAATCTTTAGACCTTCCTTGTTGATGAAACTAACCAGGTTCACCATAGGTGAGTTCATCATAAGGAATACGATTGTCATAAAGGGCTTTAATGGAATTTCTAACTTTTTCTCCTAAGAGAGTAGGTAAACCAAATGAGGAATTTTTCTTTCCATGTTGTGTGGTTTGCATCATCTCTTAAGAAAAGTCTAGTGAAGAAGGCGGTTTTATAACTTTGAAATTCACTAAGTTTCCTACATCTCGATTATGTAGTAACTCAAAGATTTTTATCTCTAAGGTGTGAAGGATCACCATGAAATGGAGGGATATGGTGAGGATTAGAGTAGCAACTGCATCCTGCATGGGATTGTTGAACTCATCAAGGATTGGTATCCTTTCTTCATCTTTTGGATGGAATTTAAAATATCTAATTGTTCTTTGATTAGTGAGAAGATGATCCCACCATCCTTTTAGTTGACTGTAAAACCAAAGAATGAGGATTTCTGCAATAGCTTTGTCGAAGTTCCCGATTGGGTTTTATAAGCATTAGCTTTTAATGGTCATCTGTTGCAACAACCCTAGTATGTTGTATTCGACATGCCATCTAAATTCCACTCATAGGCAGAAGATGCATTAAACCGAGATTGATTTAGTGCACTTGGTCTATTATCTATGGCTAGATCTCGGTGGACTTTTAGTGGTTGGGAGTGTCAATTCCCAATGAACTTTATTTACTTTAGAAGTAGGTTCTTCTTTGAAGGCTTCATGTCAGGAGGCTATAGAAGATTGGTCTGTTCTAGCACAAATCTTGCTAGATTGGGCACTATCAGGAGTAATTTGGACTTTAGAGGAAGAGGCAAAAGAAGATTTTGGTGTAATAGGAGAATGAGATGCTTCTATTCTATCAAGTTGTTTTTTAATAGCTCGGCAAAATCGATTTAGATTCTTGAACGAGCTTCCACTATGTTTCGAAACCTGAAATGGTTTGAAAATAGGTTCTTTAAGCTTTTTCAAGGAATCGGACTTTGATGAAACAGGAGAGGGAAATTGAATGGTTGACCCTTGGATTTGATTCTCTATCCTAGTCAATGTTTTTTCAGATTGTATTTAGATTAGCATTACAGAAATTATTCTGTTGGATAATGCTATCTAAATCTTTATCCGGATCACTTGGTTTATGGATTTTGTAAGGTGAGGCTTTAATAAGAGTAGGAGGGTCACCATGATCAATGGTTATACTCCTGAGAGGAGGATGCTTTCGATTCAATGGCTCTATCGATCTCGATAGATTCCATTCGATGATCTTTTACGAACTGTGATTGGATTTGATTCTTTAAAGGGATAAGAAATATCATTTTCTGAAGCATAGATTTCAAACCAATCAAAAAACATAATATGGACTCTATGCAAAGAGACCGGATCTCTGTCTTCTGTTGTACTTCTCTTCTTCCCCTCCAATCAGAATACTATTTCTGGGATCCAGATCTAGTATTATCTTTGAGCCTTTGTTGTAAAGAAGATTGCAAAACTAAAATTTTGTTTAAAGGTATATAGGCGGGAATCCTCGACGTAAGTTCCGAGAGATGATCCCGAATGGGCATTAGTCTGGTCCGCACTGGGGGTAAACAAGCCACGTACCATTAAACGACTTTAAAATTTAGTAGACTTAGT
Organism: Atalantia buxifolia; assembly: GCA_030444775.1. Taxonomy (NCBI): domain Eukaryota; kingdom Viridiplantae; phylum Streptophyta; class Magnoliopsida; order Sapindales; family Rutaceae; genus Atalantia; species Atalantia buxifolia. Next base: position 13,202,523 of record CM059834.1, on the reverse strand, counting down.
TTAAAGACCGAGATAGACTTAAGTTAAAACTTGATTTAAAATTGGTTTATTGAAGATCCTTAATAATTGGATAATTTTGAACTCATCCGCTTTCCACGATCCCGGTTTCCTATTGGTCTTAACGACATTTGTAATTTTCTTTGTATTAAAAAAAAAAAAAAAAAAAAAAAATGATGAAAAAAGTGTGTAGGATTGCTAAACATATATATATATATATATATATGATCCACCCATATAATATATATATATATATATATATATATATATATATATAATGCAAAATTGGTTTTGATTTCTTTGCTCCTATCATTTCATCATACTGTGTGCAATCACGTATTCGAAATAGTATTTTCGGGGATATACAACTTGTACTCATTCTTAAAAAAAAAAAAAATGGAAAAATGAAAAGACTAAGCTTGTACTTGTTGGACATGCTCTTACCATTTCATCGTACCCTCACGCGTTCGCTTATATTATTTTCATCTCTTCAATCACAAGTGAAACGTCTATTCGTGATCATACTGAATAAAATGTTCGTGGCAACAAACAACAAATTACACAACAATAATGTATACATAACAGAATGGAATCCCATATTGAAAAATAAATGCCCTGCATGTAAGGGTGGAGACAACATATTGATTTGATTTACTGAAAACTTAAAAAAGTAAAGAGTAGTGTGCCGTGTCACTACATTTTTTGTTTTTGCTTATGCAAAAATAAGAAAATATTTTAAAAATTTTCTATGGGCGTTGGACTAATGGTAGAATTAGTAAATATAAGATTAATAAAAAATTAATGAACTTGTACGTTATTTAAAAAATTAAATTAATGTTATTGATTACGGACTTGATTTTAGTTTGAAAAATTTAACTCTTTTAATTTGTATTTAAAATTTTTAGGGGTAATAATTTAAATATAAATATATATTGAAAACTTGAATATAATTTAATAGAGGTATTGTGACACTTTATTGAAAACTCTTAGAAAAATATAATTAAATATTAAAAAAAAATTTATTTTAGCGGGGACTTGAGTTGCCACTTGTGCTTCAACAAATCCGTCCCTGCTTGCATGCCAACTTTGCGTTTGCGACTTAAATAATGAGGGTCAAATTAACACTACTCAAATGTAAGTGTTATGGTATGGATAAGTTAATATATATACTGAAAAGTCAGCTCTGGCTCGAGTTGACTTCTGAACGAAGGGTTGGAGGTTGGAGAACTGAATCGATGTATTATGAGAAAAATTTTAAAATACACTTCTTGTATTATAATTAATTAATACATATATAATATATATAATTAATTTTAATATAATTATTATTTAAATAATAATTTATAAAATAAAAATATATATATTATTATATTATTTATTTATTATATGGCAGATATGATATAATAAATATATTTTAAAATTTCTTGGAACGTCTCATGTTGTCTGCTTGCCATTAATGAGGGACTTTACTGTCATTTGAGTATGGCGGTAAGGGTATTATGGGAAACGAACGATTAATGAACTACTTTAATTTGCGTTTGTAATTGCAAGCTTGTAGAGAGCACAGTGGCACACTGAACCACGACGGGATTTCAAAACTTCGGCGCAGATTCAGCTGTGGCTCTCTCTTGGATTCATTGCTTAGCCAACAAATCAACAAAAAGACGATTCCTTTTTCTTAATTACCCTACCTGTAAAGATAATCTTTACATCAGTCGACCAGCCTATTAGCATCTTGGTTACACGTCTGCACCACACTCTTTTTAAGGTTTTTTTTTTTTTTTTTATGTTATTGTGGTAGTAAAAAGTTTATATTTTACAAATATTAGACCACTCCATTCATTTTAAAGTTGATATTTGAGTTGGAATTTACACATCTATATTTGTACAGATCTCGATATAATTCTAAATTTAGTGTTATTATTATTTATTCATTAAATTATTTTTTAATTTTAAATTTATATAAAAAGTTAGATGTTATTTCATTATGTTTGATATTTTTATTTAAAATAATTTTCATATATTTAATTAAAAATTATATTTTACCTTCAATAAATTTTATGATAAACTAACACTAAATTCACGAAAGAATGTTTTGAGCTATTTTTTCAAAAGTAGGAATGAAACTGATTATTATTTAAAAAATAATAATGAAACGGACTAATACATTAAACCGTAGTAGTGAACATGACTTTTTCCCTAATAATTATTTTGAAAGTAAATTTAATTCTTTTGTAGTTCAGAATATTTGGATTTCTCGTCACAATGAAAAGATTTTTTTTTAAAATAATACAATAAAATTCTATAATATTATAGTTATAATTAAATCGAGATCTGTATTGATATATATATTTGAAAATAATTTATATCTTCTTAATTGAAAATCTTATTTTGTTTTCAATGAATTATGCAATAAATTAAAAATTATATATAATTAAAGGATATTTTAGACTATTATTTAAAAAATAGAGATGAAATAGACTGTTGATCAAATAAAAAGAATTATTGCATCAATAGAGATGAAAATAGCTTTCTTTTCCTAATGACTAAGAAAAAACTAAATATACTTTTAAATAATTTGTACAAATTCAACGTCATAAACTAATTTTCATTTCACAAATGAGTAGAAATTTAATTTTAATTATGAGAAATTTTTTAAAGAATAATACTAGAATTCTTAATTATTAACCGAAATTATATCAATCCTAAGAGTTAATGTAAACTTAATACATTGCTCACTATCCAATGAATGGATGATATGAGACAATAATCAGAAACACTATTTAATGAATGAACCAATATTTTTGTCTACTCTGTCTTAGTTAAATATTTAACAAAATACTTAATTCATATTTTCTTTTAATATTTTAGTCTAATTAGAGTTGGAAGTTATTTTCCATGCTTGAGTAAGATTCCAATTTGCTTATATAATTTATAGGGTTGTAAAATAACTTTCGATAATAAAATTTCTCTTTGTTGCATCATCTAGTCTTGTCATAAGGTGTATTTATCCATCTCTAGAAAAATATTTAGAACAATGTATTTATGTACCTCATTACTCTGCTTTTGCTATCCTACTATATTAATGAATGTCATCTCATTTAGGACTTATAATCTAAGAATAAGACATTTCTTGGAAAGTATATAGGCCTGTTTGAGATTGAGTTACGCAGCTGTACCTTAAAAACTTCTACACTAAAATGTTTGATAAACACTAATTATTATAGTTTTGAAACTAAGTTAATTTGATTTTATAATTGTATAATGAAAAATTTATTATATCTTTATTAATTTTATCAAAATTATTATTTCAAAATTATATAATTACTACATAATATTAACTTTTATTTTATAGTTATAGGTTTTTTTTTCCAGCCTCAATCCTAAAGAGGGCCTATATATAATAATGTTACTTTCTTTTCTTTTAAACCATTTAATGTTGGCCAACGGGTCGTGCCAGCATTGGCCCACGCTGGCTCGTGGGCCATGCCTTGCCCACTTTTTTTTTATAAGGGCTCTGCACGGCCCACGACACAAGCCTGCTCATGTCTTGCCGTGAGTCGTGTCCAAAAAAAGCCCACCAACCTTTTTTTTTCTAGCATGTCTAAAAAAACCCACGTGCCTAGCGTGCTTTTTTAAGCCCATTAACTAAATAATAATAATAATAACAATAACAATAATAATAATAATAATTTCATAGATTCATAGTAATGATTAATGAAAAATAAAATTACAATCCTAGAATAATAATTATACCTAGTTTTATTTGAACTACTAATATTATAATTAATTGCAATTGAATTTCATTGAATGAAAATGTAATTTTTAATTTATCATAAAAATATATTATTCATAATTTTATTTTTTTGTGCATAAATATGAAAAATATTCCATTCACAAATGAAACATGTCTATATTAACTATTAACTAAGTTATGATTTCATAAATGAAATATTAATATCGTAAAATTTTTTATTTATCATGTATAAAATCATGATATTTATTTATCCATTTAATAAATTATAAACATAAAAAAATTAGAATATTTATTTAAACTAGGACTTAAATTAATTTTTAAAAGCCTATGCTAAAAAATATATTAAAAATTTTAATTTCAAGATATTTGTAAAATCATGATATTTAATATTTATTTTTCATTAAAAGATATACTCTATGTCTTTTCCAACAACGTCTTTTTCATCTTTAATCATCTTTAATTGTACCGTGCTTTTAAGGCCTGTGTGCCTAAAATTCTAAACTCAGACAGCACACGTGCCCTACCGAAATGTGCTCTTATCGTACCGTACTGTACGGACACATATCGTGCCTCGTGCCACCTAACCCATTGGCCATATCTAAAACCAATTATTTAAATGTAAATTCAATTTGTTATGTGCCAACACATTCTAACTTCAGTCCTTCGTAACGAAGCTTTCTAGGTAGAGACATAATTTATTTTATTACAAATATAATGTACTGTAATATATTAGCGGCTCGACTTCTAGGCAACTTAGGCGATTGCCTAAAGCCCCGCTTTACATGAATGCCCCACGAGATGATTATTTTGTATATAAAATGCAAAAATGAATTTAAAAGTCATTATTATTTATTTAATTTATTATTGTTTTGTAATTATCTTTTCCTAAATAAACTATCAAATTCCTATAAAGTTTATTTAATGTAGTACTTAGTAGTTTTAATTTCTACAAAACCTATAAATTAATAGTTTGAATCCTACTAATTCTATATTTCATTGTTAGAATTAATATGTTATATTTCAAAAGTTTTATATTCATTTTAAACCTCTATAAAAGCCCCATTTTGTATTACTTATCCATTAAATTTTTTCTCCAACAATCAAGACATGATATGTTCTTGGTGTTTGAGAGAAAGAAAGAGAGAGAGGGAAAAAAATCATGCTTCCTCTACTTTCCACTCAAGAAGAAAAAGAAAAAATCTAATGGTTTTCTCTATTATCTATGACTATTGATCATTACTCAAATCCTCAAACAATTAATATAAACATAAGTTAATTTATGATTTCATCTCAAATTTCAGATTTCATCTTTTTATTATTCTCTTAATTAGTTGTGTTATTTATTTGTTCTTATTTCTTTTTAATATATTCTTTTATTCATCTACTTTTTTTTGTGTGTGCTTGTTTTATCTATTTTGAAATAAAACTATATTGAAAAGCTTTAAAGAATAGAAGAATAGAAAAAGTAGTTTAATTTAGAAAATGAGTAGTAAAAAAGATATAATTTGAGTTAAAAAAAGTGAAAATGTTAAAATTGAATTAAAATTTCATGGATTTGCAACAGTAAAATATAATTTTATTTAATAATTTTACATTTTAGTGTTTAAAGAATTGATTTATATATATATATATATATAAAATTCTAAATTTTAAGAAGAACTAATTAAAATCATTTACCTAAGGTACCAAACATAGTTGAGTCGCTCTACCTATATAGTATTAGAAAACAAAGAATCGAAGTTTACTTTGGACTTACCATCAAGGTTGGACATGTGAAAAGGGGATTATACAACGGATATTGGCAAGTGAATTACTATGGGAGGGATCATTAATTCCTTCATAATTGCATTGCCTCATCAATCGGCATTGGGCAGTTTAGTTACGGAACAAATTGATGCACTCCTGTTTGTTTGTCTTTTGTGATTAGTCAACTAATCATTGCACTAATTGATAATTATTAATTCTGATTCGAGCAAAACCTATAAGGGGAAAATGTCCTTTCACCCTTGAAGTTTGATGTAATAACTCATACGATCATTATTTTTAAAAAATAGTTTATTTCATCCTAATTTTTTAAATAATAATTGAACATTCTTCTATGATTTTACTATTAGTTTACTATAAAATTTATTGAGGACAAAATAAAATTTTTAATTATATAGATGCAAACAATTTCAAAATACAAATTTCAAACACAATTAAATAACATTTGACTTTCTGTATAAATTTAAAATTTAAGAATAACTTAATGAAACAAAAAATAACACTAAAAATATGTGTGAAATCTTTTTTTTTTCTCTTGTCATTATATTATATGTATATTATTTGGTGTTTTTATTATTTATTGATTAAATTGATATTAGATTTTAAATTTATATAGAAAGTTAGATGCTATATAATTGTATTTGAGAGTTTTGTTTTAAAATAATTTGTTTATTCTTAATTGAAAATTTTATTTTGTTTTCAATAAATTATATGGTTAACTAATTATAAATTAATAGAATTATATTTTAGACTATTAATTAAAAAAAAAGAGATAAAATAGACTATTAATTAAACCTAAAACGAGATGAGGACCCTTTTTTTTCTCATTTTGAGGGTTCATTATGAAGATACGATTTTATATATGCTGCCATAAATAGTAAAGTCCAAAGGGAGACCAAAGATATTATTTACTATTATCGTAATCATTTAGAAAATTCCACTCCAGATTCAACGCCCGAGTTACGTGGTCGGACCGGGCGCCACTTTCATTGTATGAAAAGCACGTGATACGAAGGGGAATTACAGCCTCAAAATGTTCTTTCACGCGCTTTCGACGCGAGTGTTGATGCACCTTCCAACGACATTAACTGCAGCTCGCGAGTTGGCTGCAACTTGCGATTATTGTATGTCGCCCAGGACATATCCAAAATTATTGCATGCGTTTTTTTTTTAAATTTTTATCTGATTTAATAATCCTATTTTATTTATTTATTTATTTATTTATATTGCTTATTATGGTCTGATTTAATCGAAATGGCATGTTTTTAAATGTTAGGAAAAAAAAAAACTCGCCACCCGCCGGACCTTCCCATTAATGTTTTTCTAAGATTGAATCTTCAATTCTTCATATTTTTGGGTGTGAAGAAGCTACCCTTTTTCTTTTCTTTATACATACTTATTAAAATTGAAGAGACTCCCCTCTACAGGATGGCTATCAAAAAAATTTTTTTTTTCTCTCTCTAAATTTGTGAAATAATCTGTATGTGAAGATGGAAGTTGGCATTTTAATTATAATATCAATAATTATAATATTAATAAAAGAAGTGTTCTTTCTTTCTTTCTTTTTTTTATTTAATTTTTCACCATTTTGGAGGAGATCCTTTCCTTTTGGAGAGGAACATTTGGGTTGGACTTGATCTAAGTTTTGCATAGGGCGTTGTTACTCCTACACGGAAGAATTAATGTTTTTTAAGCGATTACCAGCTACACGTATTTACTGCTTCAAAGTTCAAACCTATTACGAGTATGAACTTACATGTACGTTAGAGGCCTATTGAGTATATAGCTGGAAATATTCGATATCTAGGAGCTGAAATCTCTACTATCTATCACAATATGTGAGGATGATTTTTCATCTAACTACAAATGTGAGAGAAAAATTTAAATTGAGTCTTAAAAAAAAATTATTCTAATGTACTTCCAAAAAATAAAGATTGAAATTCTTTATTCACCTTACGTCTACCTTGACTTTTTTGACTGTTTTAATTTTTTTTTGGGTATTAAATTAAAAAAAGTAAATAAATCACAACCATTTAATTTAATAAGATACACGCCTCAATTATCTGACACATGAGTAGAGGATTATTATCTAAAAAAAAATAAAATTAAAGTAGTCCATTGATTTAAACTTACCTTAATTCCAAATTTGCAGTTATTTTAGGCCTCTCCAAGGCATATTTAAATTTTTGCAAGTATTAATTAAGTAGATTCTTTTTTATAAAAAAATTAATAATAAAAAGAGATTACTCCTTGTTTAAGAATAGAGACTTCTCTGGTTGAGTTTTGATATGGGCACAACATCTACAGTGTTTAAAGAAAATCATAACGAGATTGCTCAATGGAAGTGTCGCTAATGGTCATGGAATAGCCCAATTTAGGAAGGGTCAGATTTGAGGTTCAAAACTGGTATTAGAATATTCAATTGAAATCATTGGAAGAATATGGAGCCCACAGGTTGGGGGGCAAAAAGGTAAAAACACATATTCTTGGAAAATTAACAATGGTAAATTGAGAAACAAACATAACAGCGTGCATTAACGAAGACAGAAAGAGAGATGAAGCAGAGTTTCGACCATGCAAAAGCCCTTATATAGAGGGTTGGCTCGAAAGCAGAATTGCACAAGAAACAGGGGATAAATTAGAAAGAAAGAAACAGAGGAAAACAGAGTCCCCTTTTTTCTTTTTGTCAAATTAATGGGGAGCCATCAGCGAAACAGAGGAAGCGGGTTCAAGGTGTCCGTTTGCGGGCAAGAAGAGATAGAGCAGTTGTCAAGAGACGGTAGTCATTACAGTCTCTCTACCGGAGTTCTTCCTTCGCTCGGTGCACGAAGCAACCGCAGAGTCAAGCTCAGAAGATTCATTGTTTCCCCTTACGATCGTCGTTACAGGTGCTTGGCCCTCTGTTTTCCCTGAGACTTGCTTTATCTCTTTCTGTTTCATTTTTTTAATGGCTGGTATGTTGACTTGAGTGTCTTTAACTTTATTTTTGACGTGGGATTTACAAACAAGCCACATTGATTCTCGTGAACCTTTCTTTTCATATTCAACTATACTATTATTATTTTCCCATTTAAAAAAATAGTTTTTTTTTCTAATGTATTTTGTTTTTATTGGTGTTTTATTTTTTTTTCCCATTTTATTGTTCTTCATCAAGTTCTGTTTGTTTCTTCCTTGCGTGCTATTTGAATCATGGATTCTTGTTCTAAAAGTTCCATCCGTACAGCGTGTTTTTGTTGAATTTCCTGGAGTCAAGACTTAGCAGTTCCTGATTGGGGGGCTAAGCATCGTATGGTTGACTCCTATCCTGAAGATTCTTTCTTTTCTTTTTCATGATGAAACTGATGCACATAGATTTTTCTCTCACTTGCTGCATTTCCAAATTGTTAATTCTTGTGCTTCTCGATCATTTGACAGAAAGAGAGGGAAAAAAAATGTTTTCTGATATCATACAAGAAGAACAAGTAACATTGTGCTAAAACTAGTTCTGAATTTTATGTAATGCATGCAGGGTTTGGGAGACTTATCTTGTGCTTCTGGTCATCTACACAGCTTGGGCTTCACCATTCGAATTTGGATTCCTTAGGAAGCCCCAGCGACCACTTTCCGTCATTGATAATGTTGTGAATGGATTCTTTGCTGTGGATATCATTCTCACTTTCTTTGTTGCTTACCTCGACAAAGCCACCTACCTAATGGTTGACAGTCCAAAGCAGATTGCTTGGAAGTATGCAAGTTCCTGGTTGGTCTTTGATGTCATATCCACAATCCCATCTGAACTTGCTCAGAAGATTTCACCAAAACCGCTCCAGTCTTATGGCTTATTCAACATGCTTCGCCTTTGGCGTCTCAGAAGAGTTAGTGCTTTATTCTCCAGGTACAGACATTTTCCCTGTTGTTAACAGTGGCTTGTGGATATTTTGTTTATTGCTAGGACTCACCCTGCATCATTTCTTCAAACAGATTGGAGAAAGATAGGAACTACAATTATTTTTGGGTTCGATGCTGTAAACTTATTTTTGTAAGTGTCTAAAAGAAAAATTTCTATGCCTTCCTTCAATGAAAGAAATGTGTTTTAATAAGCCTTATTCCTGATTATAGGATTCTTTTTTAGGTCACCCTTTTTGCTGTTCACTGTGCTGGATGCTTCTATTATCTTCTGGCTGCTCGTTATCACAACCCCGAGAGAACCTGGATTGGAGCATCGTTGGGACATAACTTCCTTGAAAAGAGCCTTTGGATTCGCTATGTGACTTCAATGTACTGGTCTATCACTACGCTAACAACTGTTGGCTATGGTGACCTGCATCCTGTGAATACGAGGGAGATGATCTTTGACATATTCTTTATGCTCTTCAACCTTGGATTGACAGCGTATCTGATTGGTAACATGACCAACTTGGTTGTCCATGGAACTAGCCGAACTAGAAAATTTGTGAGTTAATTCTTATTGTTATATTCAGATCCTGACATTTGTAAGTTCTTTTGGAAAGCTTGTGTTCGTTTTCTTTTCTTTTAAAATCCTCTTTCCTTGCTTGTATCCCAAAATCTCAGAGGGACACCATACAAGCTGCCTCAAGTTTTGCTCAGAGGAATCAATTGCCCATTCGTCTGCAAGATCAGATGCAGGCACATTTGTATTTGAAGTTCAGGACAGATTCGGAGGGACTACAGCAGCAAGAGACTCTTGATTCTCTTCCTAAAGCCATTCGATCTAGCATTTCACACTATCTTTTCTACTCTCTCATGGATAAAGTGTATTTGTTTCGAGGGGTTTCTAATGACCTGCTTTTCCAGTTGGTAATTCAATGAAAAACACACTGCAGTTTTGTATTTTGATGTATCTTTTTTTTTCTTCTCCCTTTTCTCAGAGTGAATACTTACACCTGCATCTTTTTTCTGAAAATAAATTTTGAAGGTCTCAGAGATGAAAGCTGAATATTTTCCTCCAAAAGAAGATGTGATTTTGCAGAATGAAGCACCAACAGACTTCTACATTCTTGTGACTGGTGCAGTGGTAATTTTTGATTTCTTTCTTTTGTTTTCCATTGTTCAGAAATGAGTGTTTTATGTCAGATCCTTTTAACCATGCACTTGAAGTTGAAAAAAAAGCTACATTTTGTTATTAAATTGCAGTAGCAAAAATTATCTATTATATCAAAACTCTTATTATAGTCAATATGCCTCTAACTTCTGAATGACCTCACAGGATCTATTGGTCCTCAAGAATGGAGTTGAACAGGCAAGTGCTATAATTTGCAAACTTTATTAATTACTGAAAAGGAATGCTTGTCAATTAATTGTCTTCAACATATGGGATGATTACTGAAATCATGTTAAATGCTTGAAGGTTGTTGGAGAGGCAAGAACTGGTGAAATTTGCGGAGAGATTGGAGTACTATGCTATAGGCCACAACTGTTTACTGTGCGGACCAAGCGATTAAGCCAGCTACTACGTCTGAACCGTACCACATTCTTGAATATTGTTCAGGCCAATGTAGGAGATGGGACCATAATCATGAATAATCTCCTTCAGGTTGGCATATTCTGTATGACATAGTTATTCACTCCATAGGTAGAACTTATAATCTTTAAGTACCTTGAAATTTCCATAGTCTGATCATTTCTACTTTCCAAGATTTGGAGGGTTATGTTCAATTTAGACCTGTCATAACCTTGTAACCTTTTAACATTTTATGCACGTTCTTGGCCTTTTTTTTTTTTTTTCGTGGGGCAGCATTTAAAAGACCTCAAGGATCCTATTATGGAGGGAGTTTTGTTGGAGACAGAGAACATGCTAGCTCGTGGAAGAATGGACCTACCTCTCAGTCTATGTTTTGCTGCACTTAGAGGAGATGATTTATTGTTGCATCAGTTGTTGAAACGGGGCCTTGATCCTAATGAATCAGACAACAATGGAAGAACAGCCCTGGTATGTTTAACTCATTTTAGCTCTGGATTTTTTTCAATACCAATTTCTGGTAACAATGTGATTAAAATTCCTCCTTTTTAACTTGTTCTATTTCAAACAGCATATAGCAGCATCCAAAGGAAGTGAGAATTGTGTCCTTCTCCTACTGGATTATGAAGCAAATCCTAACAGTAGAGGTATGCTGGTTACCACGTACATAATCAGATTCTTTGGTTTTGTGCATTAACTATTCTTCACTTAAATTATCTTCCTTTCTTCTTCTTTCTGTATGTTTCCAGAAATTTTTATGTACTGTTTTTTTATTAAGGTGGAATCAACTTCGTGAGTATTGTTTTCAGTTAAATCTTGAAATATTTTACATGCTTGAGTTCACTGTCTACTTCTTGATTTTTTTTTCACCCTAAAATATTATTTATGGCTGATAGATTCATATAATGGGACTACAATGATTGTATTTTATCATTTTGCTGTCACATCCATTCCAGTTAAAAACGAATGAAATCTCTTCTATTTTTGCATATTGTGTGAATGGTTTCGCCCTGATTGATTAGTCTCTGCATGTGGCGCTGGTTATGTTCTGTACATTTTTAGTTCAGTTTCTAGTTGACCTACTTACACCCTTATCCAGAACAACTGTTTTATAATCATATATAAACATTATTATTAGAGGCATGCATGTGCAGATCCTGCACTGTAAACTAAAGAATTATATAAAAACCAATTTTAGCTCTGTAAAGGATTTGGTCATCACTCTCTTTCTTAATATAGTAATCTCAATAATGCAGAAGTCACATTCTGCTAGCATTTATATTGTTTTGATCAAATATTTGGCATTCTGTAAGTCAATGCAAATAAATCTATCTTATCAAGACCGGTTCATGTTTGTTGACTTTTAAATTCTTTGTAATATATTCTTGCTTCTGACGCATGACTGTCTGATATAGTCATGCTATTGTGATTTTATGGAATAATATTATAAGGTCATTTCTGCTATGTATTGGCACGCCTAGTTTTATGACAGAGTTGAGCACATTTTTAATAAGGCTTCTTTAGTCAACTGGACATCTGGACGACGTCACTCACATACCTGATTCTGCTGCATTGTATATGCCTTTTGTATGATCCCAAATTATTAAATATGATGTGCTGCTGACTTGTCCCATTCCTCTTTGCTTGTTTACAGTAGAAACATATTGTGTAATTCATTTAGCATGAATTATAATGTTATTTGGTCCAACAAATAGCTGTAATGACCTTTCTTTTTTTAAATTAATTTCACATCCTTGTAGACTCAGATGGGAATGTACCTCTATGGGAGGCGATGCTGGGTGGCCACGAACACGTGATCAAACTGCTGATGGAAAATGGTGCAGACATCAACTCTGGAGATGTGGGACACTTCGCCTGCACTGCTGCCGAGCAGAACAACTTGGAGTTGCTTAAGGAAATTGTTCGTTATGGTGGGGATGTCACACGTCAAAGGGACAATGGCTCCACAGCTCTTCATGTTGCAGTTTGTGAAGACAATGTTGAAATAGTCAGATTCCTCTTAGATCAAGAGGCTGACGTTGATAAACCAGATGTCCATGGTTGGACCCCAAGGGATCTAGCTGATCAACAAGGACATGAAGAAATAAAATGTATTTTCCAATCTTGTAAAGAGACGAAAGCTCAATCTATCATTTCAGTTGCTGAGAGGCCGCAGCAAGAAGTTCGCTCCCTTGGGAGGTTCACAAGTGAGCCGGCTATACGTCCGTTAACCCATGAAGTCTCTTTCCAAGGTGTAGATGGATCAGGGAGCCAAAACCATTCAAGGCGTAGGACTAACAACTTCCACAATTCACTATTTGGAATAATGTCTGCCGCCCACAATGTGGAAAAAGATATACTGTTTCCGCCTCAGCACACAAAAGTATTCAAAGCCCCTGGCATTAACTCTGCTAGAGTGACAATCGGTTGTCCAGAAAAGGGAGAAGTTGCAGGGAAGCTTGTGCTGCTTCCACCTACCTTTCAAGAGCTACTTGACATCGGTGCTAAGAAATTTGGAATCTCGCCTGCTAAAGTTTTAAACGAAGGTGGAGCTGAAGTTGAAGATATTGAAGTGATTAGAGATGGTGATCATCTTGTTTTTGTCAGCGATGGTGGCCAAAACACCTCCAACCAGTAGGGCTTGTAATATAACTGTATCATGTAAATTCTTTTTCTTAGAAATATTATCGGCCACATTGAAATCCAGTTCAAGATGTTGGATTGAAGCGGATCAAAAAATACATGGTGATCGTCGATTACATATGATTTCAAGGCTGATACTGAGGAAAAATATAAAAAAAGACGGTGACCATCTTCTTGGAAGAATTTTCAAGGAAATGACAGCTTGTTAGATAGCTTCAGCAACACTTCATAACATTTCAAAAAGGTTCTATTAATTTTATTTTTTAAATATTTATTTATTTATTAATTTAATAAAAAAAATAAAAAAATATATTATTTTTCGAATGACTTTTGAAATAAAAATAGTTTAATATTATTTTAATTAAATAAATATTTTTTTCAAAGGAAAAAATAAATGTTAATTAAAGCATTTTTTTCTCTCCAATAAACAGTAATAAAATACAAATTGAAAGGGGAAAAAAATAATTCTATAAAATTAAAGAGAGAATCATTTCTTATTTGAAAAATCTGAATTAGAGTATCTTTTAGAATTTTAAATGCTGAGTTGATTTTTTAAATAAGTAATAAAATCTTATTTAATGAGGCATTTGCAGACGCTCTTATACTTTAAAAATTATTTTGAACATTTTAATTTAAAAAAATCATTACAAAATAAACCTTTATGTAAATTACATTTAACAATAATTTATTATAATTTTTTTAATGAAGTTATTATAAGTTAATATCACATATTTACTTTGAAAACCAATATAGTATACTCATTGTTCGATGTATAATTCTTATGTCCTAAATTCTAAGGCCATATTTGATTTGAAGAAAGGGGAGGAGAGAAAAAGAGTGCAATGGGGGGAAGGGAGAAGAAAGAAGTAGAAGAGAATAGTGAAATTAAATTTTATTGTTTGGTTTGATATAAAATTTGATAAGTAAAAGAAATACAATTTTTTTCTTTAGACAAATTTATCTTTTATTTAAATATTAAATTATCTATATTAGTAATGAAATATAATATAATATCAATACCAAATTTTTTAATGTAAAAAAGTCCTAAAACAATTCATTTTATTAGAATTATATATATATATATATATATAGGGGTGGATTAACAACCTTTTGAAATTACATATATTTTAACCCTAATTTATAACTATTAGATTTACTACACATCAACGGTCAAGAATTTGAAAATTTAATAATATAAATGCTTAATAATAACAAGAATAATTTCAATTTTTCCATGAGATTGATGTAAATAGGGTATTGGAGTCAGGACCATGGACTTATGACCAGCACATTCTACTGGTTAAAAGGCTAGAGGAGAATGAACAGCCTCAGAATGTTCACCTATTTTTTTTTTGGGCATCTTTTTGGATTCAAATATACAACCTACCCATTGGCTTCATGTCTGAAAATATTTTGAAGAATATCGGAAACTATGTTGGCATCTTTTTGGACTTTGATGAGCATAATTTCATGGGAGTTTGGAGGACCTATATGCGCATTCTAGTATCCATTGATGTTAGGAAGCCTCTTAAGCATCGAATGAAGCTTAAAAAGGAGGGTGGAGAATGGATTTGGATTGAATTTAAATATGAAAGATTGAATATATTCTGTTTCATTTGTAGACTTCTTGGGCATACTGAAAAACAATGCCCGAAGTTGTATGATTGCCCGCCGGGTGAGGTTGTGAAGGCTTATAGTCACTGGATGAAAGCGCCAAATAGGAGAAGTAAGATGAATTCCAGGGAATGGTGGCTGAGATCAACACTGCCGGAAGAGTCTAACAATAGAAAAGGAAACAACGTGAATTTTGCTAGTGCAATGGCTATTGATTCATTTATTAGCACAAATTCTGGAGATCATGTGCTAAAAACAAGGGATTGTAGTATCAATGCGGGGATTGAGGGGATTAATAAGGAAATCAGTAGCTTGCTAATAGCCAGGAGCCATTTGCGTATCAATAACAAGTCAACAGTGGGAATAATTAATGATTTGGGCAGGAATAAAGTTTTTAACGAGGAATAGGAAGCTGACATTATTGTTAATGATTCAAAGAGAAGGCGATCTCAAGTTAGGCTTCGTAGCTTTGTGGGCCTTGATGATGTAGCATCTTCTTAGGGGATGGATATATCAGTTGAAAAAAAATAGGCAAACGGTGGGACTTGTGACTCAGGCCCACAGAGATTAATGAGTGTGTTAAGTTGGAATTTTTGTGGGCTAGGCCACCCACGGACAGTTCAAGTTCTAATAGATCTAGTCAGATGTAAAAAACCTTCTATAATTTTTCTCATGGAAACTTTGTGTAGTAATAGATTAGAGAGTATTAAGTTGAAGTTGGGTTTTGATGGGCTTTTTGTGGTTGATCGCGTGGGCCGTAGTGGTGGGCTTGCTCTTCTTTGGGATGCCAATATTAATGTCTCTTTATTGAGTTATGCAAGGAATTTTATTGATGTTCATGTTGAGGTAGCTGGGTTGGGTGATTGGAGATTGACTGGTTTTTACGATTTTCTAGAATCGTGCCATTGTTGCCAATCTTGGGACTTGCTTCGACTTCTTTCTTCTTCCTCTGCTGCCCCATGGGTTTGTCTTGGGGACTTTAAAGATTTATTGGCGGCTAGTGAGAAAAAAAGATAGAATTGAGCCTCCTAAATAGAAGCTTCAGGGGTTTAAAAGAGCTATTTCTGATAGTGGTTTACTTGATGTTGGGATGGAAGATTATCAATTTACTTGAAAGAGATCTCGAGGGTCAGCTGATTGGGTGGAAGAGCAGCTTGATAGAGTTTTCGCCTCAATTGAGTGGCTTAATCATTTTGCTCAGGTTAAGGTTATGAGTTTAGAGGCTTATTGTTCTGACCATTTGCCTATTTTTATGGATCCGAATCCCATTGTTAATAGCAATAGGCATAAGAGATTTCATTTTGAGAATTTGTGGCTGTGGGAGCGGGAATGTGTTGAGGTGATTAAAAATAGCTGGGCCTCTTCTTCGGGCTTTTCAATTCAGCAAAAGATTTTGAGGCGTGGTGCTGACTTGTTTCAATGATGGGGCCATTTGGCTCGCGATTTTTGCAAGCGTATCTTTGATTGTAAATGTCTCATGACTCGGGTAAAGGGGCGGCGTGACCAAGTTGGTTTGGATGAATTTGTTGAGACCAGGAATCAGTATAATGCACTCATTCATAGTCATGAAGTCTTTTGGAAACAGAGAGAAAAATCCCTTTGGCTTTAGGAGAGAGATATGAATTTGCGGTTCTTTCATGCCATAGCTTCAGCAAGGAAGTGTATGAATTATATTGAAAGGTTGCAAAATAGTTAGGGACTTTGGAGCTCTAATCAAGATGAGATTGATGGGATGGTTATGGAGTATTTCAGCACGTTATGTCAAACTGAAGGTTGCAGCAGTGATAAGGTCTTAGCATGTATAGAGACAAGCATTACCGGGGATCAGAATATGATGCTCTTGGCTCCATTCTCTGCTATTGAAGTTAAAGATGCCCTTTTTGATATGCATCCAGATAAATCCCTAGGACTTGATGGTATGAATCCTACTTTTTATCAAAAGTTCTGGCATATTGTAGGTGAGGATGTGGTGCTAGTTTGTTTGAATTTCATTATAACTATTGATTTCCTTTGGGATTAAATGACACCTCTATTGTTTTGATTCCGAAAATGTAGCAGCTTGAGACTCTAGCAGATATGCAGCCCATCGCGCTGTATAATGTGCTATACAAAATTGTTTCTAAAATGCTTACTAATAGAATGAAGACAATGCTTGGTTCGGTTGTCTCTGATGCCCAAAGTGATTTTATTCCCAACAAAGCAATCACGGCTAAAATCATTATCTCGGCTGAAATTATACATTTTTTGAAAAGAAAGAGGTAAGAGAAGAATGGTAGTGCGGCTCTTAAAATATATATGTCTAAGGCATATGACCGTATTGAGTGGAAGTTCCTTCAAGCTATAATGTTAAAAATGAGGTTTACGGAAAAATAGCTAGATTTGATCATGCTTTGCGTTTCAACAGTTCAATACAACGTGCTTCGTAATGGCAATGAGGTGGGGCCGATTATTCCTAGTAGATGATTACGCCAAGGTGATCTGTTATCCCCTTACCGATTTATCTTATGTGCTGAAGGGTTGGGTTCCCTGATTCGGGTGCATGAAAAAGGCTGGCTTGATTCATGGTGTAAAAGTTCCTAGAAGTGCTCCAATGGTGTCCCATTTATTTTTGGTCGATGATTCCTTTCTGTTTTTTTTCGAGCAAATCAGTAGGAGCAATTTTGATAAAGAATATTCTAGCTTCTTATAGTCGTGCTTCTGGGAAAAAAGTAAAATTTAACAAATCTTCTATTTTATTTAGTACTAATGTGCTTGTTGATGATGTTAGTCAGGTGTGTGAGGTGCTGGCTGTTAATGTTACCTCTGATCATGGTGTTTATTTGGGGCTTCCCTCTTGTATTGGACGAAAGAAAAAAGCTGTGTTTCAAAGCATCCGTGACAAAGTTTGGCATAAGCTTCAAGGATGGAATATGAAGATGTTATCTAGAGTCGGAAAAAGGTTTTGCTGAAAACAGTGGAGCAAGCAATGCCTAACTATTTAATGAATGTCTACATTCTTCCGCTTGACCTTTGTAAAGAGCTTGAGATTATGATGAGTTCGTTTTGGTGGGATAGTAAACGCAATGGTGGTGGTGGAATTAAATGGATGAAGTTGGAGCGCCTGTGCAAGCCGAAGGATTTTAAGGGGATGGGTTTCAACCAATTCCATATTTTCAATGTAGCAAGTAAATAGGTGTGGAAATTGTTGATAAACCCAACTTCTCTTGTTACAAATCCTCTGCTCTTGATGCTAGTTTGGGGTTTAATCTGAGTTTTATTTGGCGCTCCAAAATGTCTGCGAAGGATGTTGTTATAAAAGGTAGCAGACTTCAGATTGGGAGTGGGTAGCAAGTCCTTATTAGGAAAGATCCTTAGCTTCTTGAGTCTGATTGTGGCTTTATTACTACTGAGATGCCTGATGAAATTGTGATGGCTCCAGTATGCAGTTTGATGATGGCTGATCAGCATCGGTGGGATTATGACGTTAGAACTGACTTATTTAATGCCAGAGATAGAGATCTTATTATGAAAATTCCCCTTCGCACTCGTAGGGATCGTAATATATGGTATTGGTTGGCCAATCCTGGTGGTGTGTTTTCGGTACGTAGCTGTTATAAGCTGATGATTTATGATGCTAATAACTCTTTTTCGAGTTTTTGGAGACATTTATGGAAATCGAATGTGCCAGGTAAAGTGAAGAATTTTCTTTGGCGTGTTGTTAAGATTGTTCTGCCTACAACTGATAATCTCCTTAGTCGTAGAGTTCAGGTACTGCTTCTTTGCTCTGTCTGTAATACCTGTAATGAGTTTGTTATTTATGCTTTGGTGGATTGCGGTTTTGCCAAATCTTGCTGGATTGCTTCTCATGTTAACTACATTGGCCACATCTCTTATTTTATGGAGTGGCTTGGTATTATATTTTCCCGTTAAGTAAAGAAGAGTGTGAGCTTACTGCTATGGTCTGTCGGAGGATTTGGGCTTATCGTAATGATAAAGTTTGGAATAAAAGATGTGGTCGGGTTTCTCACCAGTGGCAATACTGAAGAAAACATGTTTTGTTTGTTGATGTAGATGAGATCAGCTTGGTTCATGGGGCTGTGTGTTGGGAATGACCTCATGTTGGTTAGGTTAAATGCAATGTTGATGTCGTTGTGCTTTCATCTCACTCGAAGATCAGCCTTGGTTGTGTAGTTCGCAATTTTGATGGCACTTTCTTGGCTGCAAAATGTGATAGTTTTGCTGGTAGTTTTGGGGCTAGAGAAGCAAAAGCGTTTGGTGTTAAGAAGGCTCTTAGCTGGTTGAAGAATTTGCAACTTCCTCGTGTGATAATTGAATTGGACTGTCTTCAAGTTTTCAAAGCTTTAACTGAGAACCATTCAAGTCCCAATGATTTTGGTCTCATCATTGAGGAATGTCGTTTTTTAGCTCAGACTTTGGGAGAAGTGCAATTCTCTTTTGTCCATCGATCTGCAAACACTGCTGCCCATAGTGTTGTTAGGATGGGGGGTTCTATGTCAGGTCCTAGAGAGTGAAGTGTTGTTCCACCTCGTTGGTTACTGAACAATTTGTAATCGTTTTCTGTTTAATGAATTTCTCTTAAAAAGAACAACAATAATTAATGTACTTCCTCTCTCTTCATCAGCTTCCATATAAAACCTAATTTCTCTCTCTTAATTTTTCTCAATAATTTTTTCTCTCTCCTAAATTTTCTTAATTTCTTTTTGTTTTCCTCTTCTCATGGCTAACCATCCGTCGAATGTAACATAAAAAAAAAAAAAAATTCCATAACCAAGAATGGCTTGCTTAGGAAATTATCTGGCCTCCCATTTTCAGTACATCAAAATCCTTCATATGAAAAAAAAATTACAATCTACACACTAATACAAAGGGTACTTCTCATTCCACACCCGATCACCATCAAACAAATCACACCCATCTCCATTCTCACTCAAAAATTCAACTCTCCTCTTATCCACCATTAACGCAAAAAAAAAAAAAAAAATCTAAGAACCCCCATATACGACCCTATTAGCCTTAACCGTTTAAATTTCTTGAAAAAATTGTTAACTTCGAAATGCTTCATTGTCATCCTGAGATGGGTTCTTAGACATTGGTAATGAAAATCAAATCTTGGATTTTTTTTTAATGATACATTCAATGGATAAAGGCTTATCTATGAGAAAACTTAGGAGAGAGAAATTAGGTTGAATGAGGAAATTGATAAGGAGGGAGAAAGTACATTAATTACTGTTATTATTAAGCATTTATTTTATTAAATTCTCAAAATCTTGACCATTGATATGTAATAAATCTAATGGTTATAAATTAGTGTAACAATAGATGTAATTTCTCGTGCTGATCCGCCCCACATATATATGTATGTATGTATGTATGTATGTATGTATGTATGTATGAATGATAAAACGATGTCTGGCGAAGGTCGATGGTCATCCGGTGACGGTCCAGCAGCAGTCTGATGACTGTCCAATGGAGTTCCGACGATGGTTAATTTATATTTCTATATTTTCATATAAAATAAAATAAATAAATAAGTTTATTTATTTTATTAAGTTTCTTAAATCATTCATTAAATTTTATAAATATAAAATTGTTTATAATATTAAATTGATAAAATAAATTTATAAATAATAATTATTAATGGCATTAAACAAGTTAAAAAGTTGAACGGTAATTTCGAAATCTTTGGTTTTCAACATGGGAGAAATTTAAACTCTTCACTTCTTGGTATGGAATTTAAATTCTACATTATGATGAATATTAAATTATAATAGAAATTAAATTATTATATGTTTTGTCTAACTAAACAATGAAAATAAAGATAGAATTTAAATTACTTTCTTTTTCTCTATTTTTCCTCACAACCAAACCCCACCTAAGGATACGTTTGGTGTGTGGGATTGCATGCATTGTGAGTGGGCCGTTCATTAGATTAAAGCAATCTCATGTTAGGTAATTAATTCAAATTGCATTAGGTTTGCTTTAGGGAGTGTTGCCACATTAGTTTTTTTTTCATAATAATAATAATAAAAAAAATGAAAATAAATTTATAATTTAATAGAATATTATATAATTTTATTTTTTATTTTTACATTATAATTATTAATATAAATTAATAAATTTATAATTTACAATTCAATAATATTATATTGTATTATATTTTTATTATATTAAAAATATAACTGAATAATGTATTATTTAATTATATTATAATAAATAATATATAAAATTGATTAATATTCAATAAGTTAATATAACTAATAATAAATACTTAAATAACAATTTAATATAACTAATAATAAATATTTAAATATGAATAAATTTGAATAATATTAATTTAAAATTAATAATATAAAAATATTATGAATAAATTATGAATTTTCTAATATTTATATTAAAAAAAGTTAGATTCCTAAAATTTAAGTTCTATATTTCTTATTTTTCTAAGTACTAATAAATATTATTTTCTAAAAATATAATTTAAATTAATCACAAAAATTAATACAATACAATACAACACCAAACATAATATAATTAAAAATTAATACAATACAATATTGCATCAAACATTATACAATATTGTTATAATACAATGTTAATGCAATACAACATAATACAATATAATATACTAAACGCATGCTAAAGGTTTTGAGGAAATCAATATTAAATAATTAATTACAAAGTATGTGTAATTCTTTATTTTTTTAAAATAAAATATATAAGTGTACTATTAAAATATTAATTTTTAAGCTTTAAACCCCCCCCCCCCCCTTCTCTTTCCTTTTTGGCAGCATATAAAGAATACTTTTTAGTATTTGTTTTCATTGCAAATTGTTTTATGTGCCAAATCCAATATTCAACGCAATTAAAAAAAAACTAAAATTATATTAAATAATTTATTTACAACTTGACTTGATTGTATTATTGTAAGTACATATTAAATTTCTTAAGATAGGATATATTGGATAGTTTTATTAGTGTTTTAAGTAAATAAAATTAATTAATTTAAATAGTTATAGTTAGAATCTTTTTAGAATTTTAAGCAGTGTATAAAGTAGGACTTATTTTTAAAAAAAATAGGTGGAGTTATTTAAACCCACTTAATTCTTCGTTGCATCCTTTTTTGAATTAAAATTTTTATTGTGAAATATAATTTGATTAATTACTTATTTGACCTTAATCTTTCTTCGTCCATCTCCTGCCCTTAATAAAAAAAATTATTGTAATACATGAAGTAAATATTGCA
Source organism: Atalantia buxifolia (assembly GCA_030444775.1). NCBI lineage: Eukaryota > Viridiplantae > Streptophyta > Magnoliopsida > Sapindales > Rutaceae > Atalantia > Atalantia buxifolia. The sequence goes on along the minus strand of CM059834.1, from coordinate 13,180,047 downwards.
CTTAACAAACAAAATTATTCAAAAATTAACAGATTCAACTGTTTTGTAAAATTATTCAAAAATTAACAAAATGAAAGAAACACCCATTATCTAAAAGCAAAAAAAATAAAAACTTGTGTACCACTCTGAATTTATTAGAAACTTTGAACTCAAATATGAGATGTACAAACTTTGAATGACAATAATAGATAAGAACTGATAATGTTATAGCAAATTGAAATAATAAGTTATAATTTGATAATTATTTTAATTAAAAAATAGGTATTGAAAGGAAATTAATAGATTCAAATAGCCCTACCCATTTAAGATTAGTATACGGGTATACGAAACTCAGAAGGTCATGATTCTCATGCGTTGCTGCCCTTTGATATTAACACGGAAAAGAGAAAGCAATTGCTCCTGCAGCAATCCAAAACAAGTCTTGTCATCATTCCATACATAATCTAACCACAAATGTATTCGTTTTTAAGTATAAAATTGAAGTACTAAACCTCCACCAGAGCTTTGAGTTGTAGCCTTTATCTCTCCTCTGCTCTGCTCCTGGTTTAGTTCTGCGTCAGTGTTTACTTCAGTTTGTCCTGTCGAGCCAACATATGCCGTTCTAAAGCAAAATAACCCGGACAAGTGATGTTGGTACCATTTTTTATTAGGGGCAAAGCAGTAATGATGCTGCCACCGGCATTGGTTGTAATTTGTGATAGGTTTGCAGCTCTCTGCTCATTTATTTACTTGTTGCTTGCAATGAAGGAACGATGAGGGTAGAGAGACACACAGTTCACTGACCAAGACTAAAACATCGGCCATTAGGTAAGATTATACTTTTGGGATATTTTATATTTTGTTTTTCTGGTTGTAGTACCTTTGCCTATTTGATTTTGACATTTTGTTATGGTCACTGTTCAGGCTCAGGCTCAGCAACTCGACCGTTTCAACAGGGTCAGCAACTATTTGTTTGACGGATTGCACACCTTAGCAACATCAGCACAAGTCACGGGGGCTGGACTGTTAATTCCTACGAGAGTAAATTTGTTATCACTTCTGGGCACTCCCGAGAGCATTATTTGTATACCCTCATTACCCTCGTGTCAGTCAACCTTTGCAAGACCAAAAAAGAATGAGAACTTTTCTTTTTCCTCCATGTTCTAAATAAACAAATTAGCCGAGCAAATATACATTGTAGTTTTCAGATCCCGAAGAATTTAAATTATTCCAAAGACATCATATCACTTGCTTAACCTCCCATCCATCAACTACAAAAGCTTAAGCATTTTCAGACGTTCTTCATGTTCTGAATCTAATTTTGGTGGCGTGTAACTGCCATGAAGATCCTCCACAACATACTCCTGCCCCCCCCAAAAAAAAAAATGAACATTAAGTATTTCTGAATTTTGGAAGTGAAGCAATTGAAGATCTAAAGCCAACAAATTGACAAAACCAATATCTATATAGAAGGCATAACACAAATTCCTAGGGGACAAAAGGAACCCGATTTTACCTTTGTGAGCTCCTTCTTGGTAAGAATATGGTAGTGTTTCTGCCAGATCTTTTGAATAGCCATGGTAGCAGCAAGGAAACCATAAGCTATACCAAGAATGGCAAAAATGACAACAAAAACGATAACCAGGGCAAAGCATGCTTCCATAGATGCAGGGAAACAATCCAAGACTCCCCACCCATAGCAGCAGTTCTGGCAGCCAGCCATCCGTGGGTCATTAGTATTGAAGGACGAGCAATGTAGTATGAGCCCAAAAAATCCAAGCAGCACAAAGAAGGCCATAACCCCTGGAAATGTTCACACAACCAATCTCAGGGAGCATGCTTTAAATGTGCACAGACACATAGAACATAGAGAGAGAATTGCAAATCAGGAGACCAACAAACTGCATGCAACTCAGTCGATGCATGTGAAAGGGATAAAAGCATGCATAACCTTTGTTTCTCTCTGTAGGAAAACATAATTTTTGTACAACCAGATACATTAAATTTTAAAATGCAACCGTTCTGAAAAACCTTGAGATGGCCTAGAGCAGTTATATCCATTACTATTCGATTGTGAACCAAAAATATTTGACAAACAACCGAAAATGCAATATTCTTCCACAAAACTATACAACTGCAGCGATATATATTTTAGGATTGACATACATATAAAGATGACTGGTGTACTTAAGGGAGTTTACCTATACAATAATAAAATGGTATAGGATGCTTAGACAGAATACGATCCCAACCATCACTGAATGAATTACGGAAGGCCCCATCTTTATCCATGAGGTATGCAAAGCCACCCATTGCAGCAATTATCTGGAATTAGACAATAGCAGCAAAGCAAAAACTCATTTCCAGGTTCTGAGAACAGGCTACTCTACAACTAAAAACACATGGCAGAACCTAGTATGAGCTAGGTAAATCTAGATAGGACGTCAATCCAAGATATAAAGCAAACATGAACAAGAAAAAACTGACAAATATAGGCCAGGATAAACATTGACCCGGCAATTAAAAAAAAAAAGGGCAAGGTATTGTGGTTAACTGTACAAGACATTGAAGCACTCAATTCAAACTATCATGAATATCATGCATCTAAATTCAACTAATACCGTTAGAAGAGAGGTAGAAGTACAGATCTATGAAACCTTCCATGTTTGAAGAAGAGTGGCACAGACAACTCTTAAAACTTTGAAAATTTATGAAAATTAAATTGTTTAATATTCCAAAATCCAACAGGATCATGAGTTTGTGAAGTCTAACATATCCAAATTATTACCACACAATTTTTCACTTAAACATTCAGCTCAGCAAATGTCAAACCTCCAACTAAAACATAAACATTAATGTTGGTTCTTAGTATTCAATCAAAATCTTCCCCTTTCAACGTCTTTCATTCAATAGAACCAATTCACAATTTAACAGCACACCACATTGATACTAATTGTTTATACATCATAACTCATGATATCTGAATAACCAACTGGATCCACGCAAGCCTAAAAGTGTGATGCACATGTCAAAAATAGATCTCAAATCAAGAAAAATCATTTTCAGACAGACACTTCTACGGATCTGCCATCAGCCTTTCTTCCTTGCTTTCAGTTCAAACGTCAATTACAGAAATTCTTTCATTCACCAACACAGAAACCCACACTACCAATACAATCCAGATTCAAAAATAAAATAGTGCTGTCATGTAGAATAAGAAAATGACCAAAATGAAAAAAAATGTTGTGCTGAAATTAATTAAAAGAAATAATCCAACAAAATTGCTAAACTGGATTTACAAATTTGGAGAAAACTCAAAAACTAGCTACTTCTCTTTCTTTAATTAATATTTTCCCAGTGGCAGAAAGTACACAAACTACTGTTAGTGCTCAAATAAGAGAACAAATAGCACAACCTACGCACATTCAAAAATGCAGAGGAAAGTAAGATTACTCACAGTTTGTACAGCCAAAAATACAAAGAAAACATCCCTTGCCACAAAAAGTCTGAATTTTATTTTGCGCCAAGAGTTATCCTCAAAAAGTTCAACTCGAAGGTGAAATTGGGCTTTGCAGGTTGTGCAATGCGAAAATGCAAATCCTTCCTGAAAGGAGAACAAGCAGAAATGTGGGGAAGGGTGAATGTGAACTATCAGATCATCACTAAAAGAAATTGAAAAAAGAAGTGTTCCAATTTTTATAATTTCAAAATTGCATCATTAAAAACCATAAAGAAGAATAACACTTAACCTTAACGGAGCGCCAATGATCAAGACATGCACGATGAACAAACTGTTGAGTGCCTTTGCACATGCATGGAGATATCAATTCATCATCTATGACATTGAATAACAACAATTAGACCACGGACACACTTTAGAAGAAAAATCTATTCAAACTTTACTCAGAAGTTGAGGACAAAGGCACATCCCCTAATTTCTATCTGTGCTTAGTTTATCAGTTCCAAAGATCACACATTGAACATAAGATGCAAAGTCCTTTACATTGCTTTCTTTCCTTTATCAATAATCAATTCCCCAAAAAGCTTACTATGCAACTATATATATATATATATATATATCCCCAAAACAGTTGAACAATTTCTCAATCGTCAAAAAAAAAAAAAGAAATTCAAATAACAGAACAACGTACAATTGAATCAAATTTCAAAAGAAATTAATGTAATTATAGAAAAAAAAAGAAATAGTCACCTGGTTCACCATCGTTTTCGAGGCAAATGCGACAGCAAGGAAGAGAACCATTCTCGATATCTTCGTCCTTAATCTCACTGGAGCTGGAGTCACTGGAGCTGGAGCTCGAAGGCGAACTTACAACAGGCGCGTCGGAGACCTCCTGGCTCCCAAGCAAAGGATCGGCGTCGCTAGGGTTCCGTTCAGAAAACTGCTCCAGCTGTAAATCCCCTTTCATGGATCGTCTAGCAAATAGCCTTTTTCCAAAAAATCCTAACAATTTTAATTCAATTATCAGCACACCACACGGATGATGATCCGAACAAGTCAAGTCAACAACGATGATAATAAAATGCTTTCATTTTTGAAAAAAATTAATCGAAATTACGACAATCAAGTGGATATTGTTGTTGGAATAATATAAAATTAAACATACCTGGAAATTACAGATTGATTTGCAGAGAAAAAGTCACTGCACTTTTTAGAAGGCGTACATGAAATAATTAGAGAGAGATATATAATCGTTCTCGGCTATAGAGTGGAGTGCTGGGGGCTGTTTAGAAGTCTTGTCTAGTTGGTGCACATATGGATTAATACATCTGGGCCCAAATAGCGGATTGGCCTAATCTAACGTAAGTTGGTACTATGTCGTATTTTGGTTTCTCCGAGGACGTACGAAGAGTGTGGCTCTAGTTTAAATCTCAATAAAGGATGATGGTGACAGCCAATCATCCTCTAATTTTTGAATTTTTGGTCCCTAAAACAATGCAAGATTAAAAAAAAAAAAGAATTTATAACAATTCTAGTTTTTAACGGAAACTTAAAAAAATAGTTTTAACGGTTTTATTATTTGTTAATTACCTTTTGAAAAGATTATATATAATTTTAGTTTTTCATAATATTTATTCTGTTTAAATTTATGATTTTAGTACATGATAATTTTGTTTGATACAAATAATGATTTTAATTTATTCTAAAAATTTTAGATTAATTTTATTGGACGTCCACTTGTAATGACATTTATCGATCACATTACCTCTAAATGTTTGAAAAGTCATCAACCAACACCTAATTGTTGAAATTTTCGTTTAGTTTGTCCGTTCACTAATTTGATTAAGGATATAAATGTAAATGTAAATAACTAATCTATTGAAAATGGAAAATTTGAATATTTTCCATTTAACTGTTTAATTTACTTTTGTCTCCCCCTCATCTATTTTCATTATGTCTTCCACTTCGATCTTTTTCTCCACTCACCCATAGTTCATAAACATCAACAACCACATTTTACATCTTATTTTAAAGTTAAGTTTTTTTTTTTGGAAGAAAACATAATTTGAATTAACTAGAAGGACTATATAAATTGAAAATCAACTAAGGAGGTGGAACATGCCTCCACTCTCCTGAATTTGATAAAGAACCCCCCACCCGCGCAATAACATGAGCAGCGGTGTTCGCAGATCGTGTAACAAATGAGAAAATCACTTCTATTACAGACATAGCCAACGCCCTGCAATCATCAATAATCAAACCAAATCCATTAGGGCTATACAGGTTATTAACTAAAGCATTGCACACTTGCAGGCAATCCATCTCAATAATAACATGGGGAAATTGCAGATCCTTGAGCCAGCTGAGAATTTCACGCACAGCAAGAGCTTCAGCCTCTCTAGCACCAAACTTGCCAAGGAGACAACCACCTTTTGCAGCAACAAAACTACCATCAGAATGCCGAACGACACCCCCATAGGAAACCATACCCTTTGAAGCAAATGTAGCCGCATCAACATTGCATTTGAGCCATCCCACCTGGGGTTTCATCCAACAAACAGCGCCATGATCTAAATTGCTAGATGCAGTACAAAAAAAGTTTTGTTTCCTCGCCGATTGCCATTGAAAGAGAAGCTGACCCGCCGAGTTTAACACGGTTGACACACCACTGTTCCTGTTTTTCCACACCTTATCATTCCTACTCAGCCAAAGTCTCCAACAAATCATTACAGCAAGCTCACAATCCTCCTCCTTACAGCGGCCAAATACATTTTCAAGCCAAAACAAAAAGGAGGAACAATGCGCGACATACCCAATTGGAGAGGAAATCCAACAAGATTTAGCAAAATGACAATCCACCAACACATGGGACACCGTCTCGGTATACGCATTACAAACAGAACAAGTTGGCAAAACTTCTACTCTTCTACGGATAAGGTTGTCATTTGTAGGTAAAACGTTCATCGCAGCCCGCCAAATAAAATTCTTCACCTTCCCCGGCACCTTCAAACTCCACATTCGATGCCATACACTACTACTTGGAGTTACCGAAATAGGATCCAGCAACTTATAGCAGCTGCGAACAGTGTAAGAACCACCAGGATCAGCCAGCCAATACCACATATCATCATTCCTACGGCAACTAAGTGGAATTTGTAAGATAAGATCTCTGTCCCGCGGTCCAAAAATATCAGTCACTGCATCCTGGTCCCAACAACGATGATCAGATTCCATTAGACTACTAACCCGAGCATTTGAAATGTTCTCGTGTAAATCTGAAGTAACAAACCCATTGGCCAAATCAGGAAGCCATGGATCCTTTCCAATCAAAACACCTTGACCATTCCCAATTTGAACACGGCTACCCCGAATAACAACATCCTTTGCTGCCATGATAGATCGCCAAGCATAACTTGGATTGTGACCCACCCCAGCATCAGCAAAAGATGATTTAGGAAAATAGCGAGCCTTAAGAACCTTGGCAATAAGAGAGTTCGGGTGAGACAGCAGCCTCCAACCTTGCTTGCCCAGCATTGCTAAATTAAAATTGTGGAGCTTTTTGAATCCCATACCCCCAACCGATTTTGGCTTGCATAAAGAATCCCAACGTAACCACTCAATTCCACCGCCTCCATTGCGCTTGCTACCCCACCAAAAAGAATTCATCATAATTTCCAGTTCGCGACAAAGATCAAGGGGGAGAAGAAAAATATTCATCGCATAGTTTGGCATGGCTTGGGCCACTGTTTTCAGCAGAATCTCCTTTCCTGCTCGCGAAAGGATTTTTTGTTTCCAGTCTTGTAATTTCCTCCACACTTTGTCTTTTATAAAAGAAAAGACATCCTTCTTCCTTCGACCCACTAAAGATGGCAAGCCAAGATAAGCACCATGATTTATTGTGGCTGTAACCTCCAGAATATCACAAACCTGTCGAGCATCAAGCTCATTCACATTAGCACTGAATGAAACTGAGGACTTGTTGAAATTCACTACCTGACCTGAAGCTGCTCCGTACTCAGCAAGCATGTGCTTAATTAAACTAGCTTCTCGCTGATTTGCATTGAAGAACAAAAACAATCGTCAGCAAAAAATAAATGCGAAACTTTTGTGCGCAATCAAAATAACAGAGACCGACACCTTCGCTTGGGGAAATCATTTTCCACCAATTAGCCCATGATAATTCAAATTACCCCATCACCCCCCTATTCACAGCTTCTTAACAAATTACTGTCCAGTAGTAATTTTTCTTTTTTATCCATTCACTTTTTGTCACATAAACATAATAGTGCATAAACATACGGCAAGCAACAAATGAAAAAAAAAAAAAAAAAGGAGAGCAATACTACAAGGTCACCCTAAATTTTTCCATGATATTAAATAAAATAATCATACTAAAAAAATTTGCTTTTGAACATAAAAGTAATTCCGCACTCAAATAATAATTAATAAAGAAACACAGTACCGTATGAGACGAATTTTGCATGCTCTGGTTCTTTCCGAACATGCACAAAATGTTTGGGAGCTTACGTCCTTTCAATGGGGATCGATATGTTACATCGTTCATTTTGTGATTTTTGGACCTTTTTGAGTCTCTGCTTAATTTAACTAAGTTGTCGATCGGCTAGTGATATTATGAGGGTGGTGGTTATGATCATGTGGCGGGTGAACATGGGAAGCACGTAATAAACACTTATATAGTGGGGTTGTTGAGTCTTCCCCACAGCGAGCTTTGCACGGCCTCGAAGCGTTCTGGATTCATTATGTTTGCGTGACGTTAGAGCCAGATATCTGCCATTTCAAGCGTTAATGATGTTTCGGCTGTCCGTTGGGAAATGGCGATGGAGGGCTGGTTCAAATAGAATGCTGAGCCACTTTGCTGTGACTCCAAATCATGATGGTTTGGTAATGGCTGCGGGGATGGATTAGGTTATCTATTTTAATTGTTCAAAATATGTGAGTTGGTATTTCAAAGTACCAAATATCTCATGCTGCTAAAAAATTAAAAGAGAGCATAAATTAGTTTATATATAATAACCAAATATAAAGCAGTAAAAATCCCGTTAAGAGAACGCCCATGCGCATGAAACCAAATCCTCAGGAGGAGCCTATTCTAAAAATAGAGTGCTAGGGCTTTTTGGGCTTTATTTACTTTTTAACTAGAGTTATATTGAGAATCCAAATCATATTTAAATTGGGATTGATTTAATCACAAAATTGATATCTAGACAACTAAAGCTCTCGGTTTTCTTCATTATTCAACTTCTTTTTACTGTTCAAAACTATCATGTTTAGAGTGCATTTCCACAATAACCATCGTTGTATATTGAAGATCACACCGCTTTGCTTGTCTTTCTTGCACCTGAATTTAGTTTTAAGGACAAGTACTTTCGCACGCTTTAACGTTAATCAGTCTTCTGTTCCTGTTGGTTCGTTGTTGTCGTCGTTAATCGGTCTTCTGTTCTTTTTGATTTGTTGTTTCTTCCTTTGCTGTGGTCTTAAATTTACTTGTTATCGTTCTGGTCCTTAATAATGTTATAGTCTGGAAGACTTTCAAGTTAATTATCCTGTTCCATTTGTGACTTGATGTTCGGAAATACAATTAGTTCATAATACTTAAAAAATGTAATAAAATACAGTTCTCAATAATAAAAATTTTAAACAAAAAAATTAATAATAATGATAATGGGGGTGTTGCTAATTAGTTATAGTTGTAATTTATGCCTTGCCCAAAAGCAGGATGTCACACCAACTTATTACCAGAAGCAGTCTGTCAATTGCATAATCATACGTTTGAGGTTTGACTGCCCTTATCTTTGGTCTAGCTGTCTCCAAGCAGGTATATAACAACTTTTCTCCCCGTTCATACGCTTGAAAATGATTGCTTCCATTGAGTTTCGATTTTGTGTTGACTCAAATTTAAAGCATATTACTGAGTAGGAGGAATTCTCAACTGTTAATTTCTGTGCGAGTGTAAACATGATATATTCTTTAGTGTTGACCTTTTTACTTAATACTTGTCCGACAAAATCCCCCTGCAATCGTATCACAACGTGTTAAATACGTGCTTAATTACTGGGTTTTTGTTTTTTTGAATTCAATTACTGGTCTTATTATTGATATTCATTTGCAAAAATTGAAGCGTTTGTCTAATTTCGAGTCCTTTCAGTCTCCTAACCTATATGATCTATGCATGCTTTTATTTTCTTTTCTAAGGGACACAGAATCTCACGGCCTTTTCATTTTTCAATGGTTCACATTAGCACAGTGAAAAAGCTAGGGCAAAGCGATGACGTTTTCGGTGTCACCATGATGATGAAGTGTTCACATTATCGTGATTTTTTGTTGTTGCATTCAAATCCCCATTCGTGTTATCTTCTTTGTTAATTAGCTACTATCTTTGTTTTCAATGAGACATCAGGTCATTAGGAGAGTGGAGACAATCACTTTTCCTCTTATTGAAATCAATATATACCACTTATCTTCCTATTATTTTCACAATAGCTAATGACCCCCTTGTCAACATAATTGTATTATATTATCTTTATTTTTAAATATAATTTTATTCATATTTATTATAAATTAATTAAATCATATAAATTAAAATTAAAATAAAAAATTTTAAGCACTAAAAAATAAGAAATATATTTTTGGTGTGAGTTAAAATATTAACAATAAAATTTTTCTTTTTTTTGTTATTTTTAAATATTTTCTTATAATAAATATATATTTTATATTCTCAAAATTAATTATCAAACAAATGACCCATTTACCACTCTTTTTCCTTAAATTTTTTGGGGTAATGGATTTTTTTTAAATTATAAAAATAATAGGGATTGAGCGATATATATTAATTTTAATAAGGAAAAAATTGACAGCCTCCCTTAGGAGAAAACAAGCCCAACACGGTGAATCTTAAGAATTTTGATCCCTAACTATTAAGATTTGTTTTAATACAAACAATGTCTTATAGTCCTTATCTATTAATTTAAACTTTTGCATCTAATATAATCATTTATGTGGCAGCTCAAAGCATGAAACACAAGGTTTCAAAAATTTCCCATGAAAAATAAGAATCTTATTAAAAAAATAATTAAACATGTTACACAAACACTCCATTTATAATATGTAGAACAAATCTATACTATCCTAACTAACCTTAAATAAGAATTAGCAGTGTTCAGAATCCAATCCAATTTACTCAATTCGTCTGATCTGTAGAAATTTAATCCGTAAAATTTGATTTGTAGATTTAATTAAAAATTTAAAAATCTGCAATCGGTGGATTAGATATGGATTTACTTATGTAAATCTATAAAAATCCGCGAATCCACAAAAAAAATAAAAATATATTTATTTAATAAAAAATTAAACTTGTAAATATGGCATTATACTTACTAATAAATAAATAAGTTAAAATATAGTTACATTAACACTATATTATATCTTATCCGATAATAATATAAAATAAAAATAATTAAATAAAAAATATAACTTCCTATGCAGTTAATTTTCACGTACTGATCTAAACAAATGAATTTTTTCTTTTTAGTGTGTTATATTTTAAAATTTTGAATGTACTTTTCTAGTTTTATTAAATAAATAATTTATTTAAATATTATTTAATTTAAATTTGATCGGTGGTAAAATTATTTTTATATTAATTTTTTTATTTAGTTAGTTTGTAGATAAAACATGATTAAAAATTTGTAGCCTGCAAACTAATCCACAAAATGATGGATTGAATATGGATTAGGTCAAATCCGCATCTGATCTGCAAGCGTATGGATTGAATTTAAATTGAATTTCACCAATTCATGTATTAGATTGGATTAAAAATTTATAATCCACAAAATTGCGGATCGGATATGGATTGATTTCCAATCCACAAAATTCGATCCGTGAACAGTCTTAATAAGGGTAATTTTTGGATACCTCCCCTGAGAGTTGGTCTTGCTACACTTAGAGAGAATGTATGCATATATTGACATATAGCACCCCTAAACGTGTATAAGCGTTAAGAAGCCATTTGGTAAACGAGGATAATTTTGTAATTACAGAAATATATTATTTTAAAATCTTAAAAAAGCTAATTGACAGTGATTGATTAAGAAAATCGAGTGCAAAACAAATAATACATATCTTCACTTTTGCCCAAACCCATCTTCACTTAGCCATTCAGCTTTCGTCCAAAATAAATAATACCCACTCATTTCATCTGAACATGATAGAAATCGAAATTCGGCAATGGCCGGCATTTGAACAGTCGGTGATTGAAGAGCTTTGTAGGTGTGTTTTTGCGTCAAATCATGAAATATAATTATGGTTTCATTTTTTTTCTTGCACTTTGTTCAAAAGGCTGTGAGTTTAGCTGCGTTTTTGTTTCAGTTAATTAAGAAGAATGTTTAGCGTTTTGAAAAATTAAAGTAGTGATAAAAAATAAATTGATTTTTGAGTTCATAATCAGTGGAAAATGTTGAGTAAAATGCACAAAAGATTTGATTTTTGAGGACATAGGAATGTGGATATCTGAGTCATGCTGAAATTTACTTGATCTGCTCTTCATATTTAAAAAAATCGAAACTTGTTGCTAAGAATGCAAACCTGTTCTTAAGATATATGAAAAAAGTTAGTTACAGAACTTGCAATAAACTGATACTTGGGTTTACTTGTTTTTAAATGTGATTTAAGGCGATTGAATAATTTGGGAAAATTATATAAACTAAAAATTACCTATGAGTATCAATGCATGTTGATCTTTAGCTTTGGGAACTAAATTATGGCTTCAATAGTTGCAATAGAGTAGCATATACTAATGGTCTTTCATGTGTGTTGAAGTGGCTGAAAGGATATGTCATGAAAATATGTTTGTCTATATTCAATTCATTTCTTTGGTTTTATACGATAATCTTCAAACAGAGAATTAAGATAAAAATTGACTTTGTGGGCCATTGGTTCTAGAAGAGCCTTGGCTGTAGACTGGATATCATCCAGTGCTTATGATGATTTGAGTCTTTTAGATTTGTGATTATGTGGTTAATCTTGGAATTGGTATTAGCTATGCTGCTGTGGACCAATTCATACGTCAAATATATATTTAAAAGTCCATAAGTTAATTTTCTAAAGGTGGTACTGGTAGGCTTTACCTACAGCCGTGGCGAAATTTTTCCCTCCTATGAGCTCTTCTTTATTATGGGTTGTGACTAATTCTTCCTCCTTTTCTTTTCCTTTTTCTTGGAATTTTTTCTTTTTACCAACCTAATACATTTTTCAATTTTTTTTTTCAATTGCACTAGAATATAGTAGCACTTGGACAATTGACTTGGCAATGTTGCATTTAGTGCTTTAGTATACTTTGTGGCCTAATATTTGTTGTGAAAACGTGTCCATTTGACTTTGTTGTTTGTATCAGTGCTGGAATGTTGGTGGACAAGAAAGGCTACAGACATTATGGACAACTTATTATGGTGGCACTCGTGCCGTTATTGTGGTTATAGACAGTACTAATAGAGTCATGATTTCCATTATGAAGGACGAACTATTCAGGCTTCTTTGGCATGAGGACCTACAACACACTCTTGTACTTTTCTTTGCAAATAAACAAGATCTCAAAGACGCCATGACCTCCGTTGAAATCACTAATGCCCTATCTCTTCACAGCATCAAGAATCATGATTGGCACATTCAAGCCTGCAACACACTAACTGGAGATGGGGTGTTTGATGGTCTAGAGTGGATTAGCTAGTAAGTTACAGGAAAAGCTCCAAGTTGAAGTACCTGAAAAATAAATCGAAGAGATGGTTTGTCATCCACATACAAGCATCTGAGGATGAGTATGAAGTTTATTTTCTGTACCATATAAATCTATTAGAGACATTCTTTATAAATCTGCAATTGTATCTGCAGATTGTTGGAAACCAATGATGATATATTGCTTTTTATTTTTTAAACAATTAAAAATGTTTGTCTTATTTAAGTGATTCAACCACTGTAAATATATTTTTGTGGGGTATATTACTATTTTCACTAATCAGGTTTTGTCTCGTTGTGTGACTGTCAAATGTTAAATCAAACTACTAAAAGGGTATAATAGTCTTTTCACTACACTTACGCATTTGGCACCAAAAAGCAAGAGACTATTTGCCAACTCTGCACTGGAAGAAGGGTATTATTATAATTTTAATGACAAACCAAACGGCCCCCTAACGCTTATACACGTCTAGGGGGCTATATGTCGATATATGCATATTTTCTCTCTAAATGTAGTAAAGTCATATCTTAGGGGAAGTATCCAAAAATTATCCGTCTTAATAAGAATAGAGAATCCCGCTAAAATAGGAAATGAAATACTCAAATTTCATTCCAATAAGATATTGAAGAAAAACAAAAATGAGAGGATTGGTTCCATTCGACCTAGCTAGCTACCAAGAACATTACTCGACCGTATATGAATCAAATTGGACAAGTTGAAGAAGTTTCCAAAGCCAAGAAGCATCCACGAAAGTCATAGGATAGTGAAGAGATTCCCATAAATTTGGAATATTCGAAGGCTATCGAATAAGAGAAAAGTAAACGACAGATTATGTGTATATATATGTGCGCGTTTGTGTGGAAGAAGATGATTAGCAGCAACAAATTAATGGGCAAAATATATCATTAACCCTCAAATTTTGGGAACAATAAAATAACACAAAATTAACAATAGTACAACTCTGATGTTATAGCTGATGAAGTCATTTGCTTGCAGTTACATATGTTTTTTTTTTTTTAATAAATAAAGAACATTAGTGAAGAGAAAATCATATAAATGAACTGCACCAAAAAGCTCATAAGATTGAATAGAAACATTTCTGATCGGAACTAATGTACTGATTCCCATCTCCTTAAGTGGTGACTTTATAACCATAAATTTGCATCCATGTGAAAAAAAGATCAATGCAATATCGAATCAGCACTGTATCCAAAATCCCATAATCATACCCTGCATATATAGAAGTAAAACGACATTGGTTTCAGTACATTCAATAAAATTATTTTTTTAAAATATATATGCTATAATGAAAAGTATAAAAAGGGTTACGAATGGAGAGAATTTACTGTTGAAATTCTACGTTGATCAGAGTGGCAGTTGAATTGGCGATAGTCCTGAAGGCAGTTTCGGACAAAACAATGGTCGTGCCTGAAACAGACGGTGTAGATTCCAATTGAAGAGCGTAATCAACGATCCTGATTTGAATCGTCTGCTCAGGTTCACAGGTTCCGGGCTCTGAGGCGCTTATGCATCTCACCAGGTACTGCCTCCCGCAGGATGCCCCATTGTCCCATATCCCATCTCCAGCCGCCGCGAATAAATTGCTCGAAGGAAACTGAGTCGGGTCATTTCCATAACACGTTGTCGCTGTACATGAACATTGAATCCCGTTAAAATTTTATGCATACATATGTTCCAAATTCAGCTAAGAAACTAATTAAACAAGGTGATCAGTTGTTGGTGGTTTTCATTAACTTACGTAAAAATGGGGGCCCATAGCGGGCAGCTGTGCCGACGTCGGCGAAAGAGGTGTTACAAATCAGCTGTGATATAAAGAGGAGGAAGGATAGCCATTGGAGGGCTTGCCGTATGCTGGTGAGCATCCTTTTTCTTTCTTTTTCCTTGCAATTGCCGGAAAGTTATTGCATTATATGACAATCAGATGGTGATTGTGATGTGTGGGCGATACTGTCATAATAATAATGTTCCAAGTCAACACATAACGTAAAAAGGTTTTTAATATGTTAAATATTTTGAATACATTTAATTTAAATTTTATTAGAAAAGTAGACGGCTAGAAAAATACATGATTTTGTGAGTCAATGCCAACTCAGAACGCGGATGTACAGCGATGATGTTAAAAAGATGTTAAATGATTAATCAGATTTAATTATGAAGTGTACGGGTATTACAAATATGACGAATGAGAATGTTCATCAATTAGATTAAACTAAACAATTAAGATGAGCAAATTGTGGAGCAAAAATGGTTCGAAGCCGACGGGGCAACAAGTTAGTAGATAGTTACGGATAAGAGATCGAAATCGAACGCATCACCTTCACCCACTGGCCACGGATAAGCTTAAGGTTGAGTCTAACTCTATTGTATTGTTTGATTGTAACGACTGAAAAATATAGAAGCAGTTTCCTTTTGAAAATTCTGCGCCACCTCCATTCTCCATCTAGTGGGGTCTCTCTCTCTCTTTCTTTATCGCTTTAGTTGACTGGCTGACTCAATCATTATTATTTTTTCTAGAGGACATTTGAAAGCTAATATTCAGTGGTGGGTTTTTTTTTTTTTTCCTCATGCGAACATCCTATTTTTTTTATATATAAATATATTATTAAATTATGTGATTTATAAAAATCAATGCAAACACATTATTAAATCATATAACTTAATAATGTGTCTCTATAAAACATAAACAAGAGCACCCATTCTATGAAATTATACACGTCAATATATATATATATATATATATATATATATATATATATATATTGTAGACCATATAAAATTCAAATTATAAAGAATGAATGTCTAGACAATTGTAAGAAAATTTGCATAAAAAGCACAACAATAGCTCATAAATGTGGAAAAAGCTATGTGGGTATCATCTAGATTTGCAACAATTTTCTTCCATCACATGCACATGATTTTAAAATTCAAAATAGAGAGATTGGCGCAATTGCTTTCCCTTTCAACAGAGATTTCAAATTGAAGATGGTTGCAAGAGGTGCACTTATTCGCTTCTTCAACGAACAACATCACCTAAACTTTATCATACGTAAGGAGCGAGACAGACGCATTGACACATGCTAGCTGTGCCGTGAGCCATGATGCAGAAGTTCCATTGTCGACAAACATCCAGAAAATGAAATTATGCATCAGCATTTGTGGTGAGGCAATAATATTCTAGATTGATCGTACTTATAATCATCAGTACAATACTACCCAACAGCTCAGCGGGCTTAGCCCCTCTTTCTTTGAAGGACACCACCTAGTTCTTTCTTTTTGGTTCTCACTAAATTAAGACATCTTACGAAACCGATGATAGTACTGCTTACGAGACACGGACGGGCTTTTCCATTATTAGTGAGGTACTGAGGTTCCCAGATTTGAATTCGAATTTAAATTTAGATAAAATAGATTGCAGATTTGTTTATCATAGAGGCTAGAGCGCAAGAAACGACAACAGTCAGGCTAAAAGGGCCTATCGTGCAAATGTCCAAGAACACAAGTGCCGTTAAGGACTACTTGAATCTTGCTCAGAAAAAAAGCAAATACACAGCACAGCACATGGAAATGATTACTTCCACAACTTCCGCAAGGACATATTCTTCTCTGTTTCTTTCTTCATGACCTTGGCCACTGCCATCTCAAAATCTTCCTGTGTTACATGGATCCTTCTCTCTCTTAGAGCAAACATACCGGCTTCTGTGCATACAGCCTGACAAAACAGAGAACAGAAAAAAGTTTTAAGTTAGGAGAAACAACATATAAAATATATTTGGTTTGGTTGGTTACATACACTCGCGTGCACTTGCGCATTTGTCCCTTTCTTGATTGACAATGAAATAAAAACTCAGAATGACTAGATCCAACAATAACTATGGTTTGTGTTATGTAGTAGTGCTTGCATGCCAGCACAGTTGGAATCTCTTTACTCAACTGTCAAGTCAGTCCTCTATAAGTGGTGCTCACAATCAAAGGCGAGATTGAAGAACCTTCTTAATTGTGGACAATGTCAAATTCTCATTTGTCAGCAGGCAGACAGTTTATATTGTTTTGTAAAATGCTATGTTCAAGGAATGAACTAGTTCATGAAGTTTTGACTCAAGTTAGTGAAACCCAACAGCAATGAACCAAGAGAACCCCTTTCACATATCAACATCATGCTTTTTACACTTAAGTTCAATGATTATTCTTAAAACTAAGGGATTTATAAGAGCCTAGAGAAGACAGCAGGTTTGGCTCAAATCAAAAGTTTACTCAAAAAATTCCTAACACATTTCAAACAATAACACCTTAAGGTCACTTCAAAACAAATCTTCCCCTTTGCAACCAGACAACACAATCGGGGAGAAGAGAGAAGACATTTATAAGGTGTAATGGATCATACCTTAAGCTCCGCACCAGATGCACCATTCATCTTCTCGGCAATCTTCTTCAAATCAATGCCACGCATTAAATTCATTCTTCTTGAATGAATTTTTAGGATATCAAGACGAGACTGCATTAAATCGTTACACACGGCATCAGCATATTAGGTCATAGAAAGTGAGCAATGCAAGTTAAGGACACTTACAATAACATCAACGACGATAATGATGATAAAATGTAAAATCATAACCACCATCAATTTAGGATAATGCATATTCTTGATTTCTCATAAAGCACTATAAATTAAGAAACAGTGCCTCATAAGAACTCATGGTCTCTGCTCCAAGCATAAATAGATATATTTTTGTCTTTGACAAGAAAAAGTAGCAACTAATCATGTACTTTAAGTAGTTATGAAGACATAAAACTGTAACTCCCAAACTGTGTCTAGAAATGAAATAATTAAACCACCTTCTTATCCTTCAGGTCAATATACTGCATGCGAGATGTATTTCTCTCCAAATATATATATATATATATATATATATATATATATATAAAAGATCACGAATACAAACATTAAATTATGTATCATGTACAGAAAATCTAAGCATGATATATGCCGGGAATCAAACATGCACTCACTTTGAAAGTCTATCAACTTCTTAGGTGGTCAATATTTGTAGGAGTGAGTAACAGTTTAGGTGCTCTTAGCGAAGAATAAGATATAAGAGCAGGTTTCTTTTTTTTTAAAAAAAAAAAAAATACTGAAGCAGTCATGCTAATGTCACAAGTACCTCTTCATTAGGATTTGGAAATTCAATCTTCCTGTCAATTCGTCCTGGCCTGAGAAGAGCTTGATCGAGAATATCAATTCGATTTGTGGCCATGAGAACCTGTTTCAAAAGTGTCATTAAAGTATTTAATATCTCAATTAGAAACCATTAACAAAGAATGTGCTATTGCTTCTCTCATAAAGGTACACATTTGCATAAAAACCATAAGCCGTACCTTAATCTTGTTTGATGCTTCAAATCCATCAAGCTGGTTGAGAAGCTCCAGCATAGTCCTCTGCACCTCACTGTCACCATTTCCACTGCCAGATTCCATTCGGGCAGATCCAATGCTGTCAATTTCATCCATAAAAATGATAGATGGAGCATGCTCCCTGTTGAAACAAATGAAAGTAAAGATTCAACAATAAGATAAGAAATTAAAAAGCAAGAGTGTAAGCACATCAGCTACATGCAATGTTACTTATCCACAAGCCCACATTACAGGAAAGCAGATTGTGGAATGATTCCATAACCACCAAAACGATTTCGTGATTTTCTCTTCATGGACAGAAGCTTCACTCTTGTTTTATCATGCATAAAATTCAGAATAGCTACCAACTGATAACAACACTATGATCACAATAAACATAGAATCATACAATGCCAAGCCCAGAGATAAACGCATTTTTACATGATTACAGTTAATTAACAAAATGAACAAACAGTACATGGCAAAAGCCAACCGTCTACAATCACATTAGAGAAGAGAATGCCAAAAGAAAGGGGGAAAGAGATAGAGAGAGAGAGAGAGAGAGAGAGAGAGAGTGAAATACATAATGAAAAGAATAATCCATTAACAATTCAACACTATGGTGGAAGAGAAACAAACCTTGCCATAACAAAAAGTTCTCTAACCATTCTGGAGCCTTCTCCAATGTATTTCTGGACTAATTCAGAACCAGAAACCCTGATGAAAGTACAATCAGTATGATGAGCCACGGCTCTAGCCAACAGTGTTTTTCCAGTACCAGGTGGTCCATATAGCAATACACCCTGTTGCAATAGAGAGAGAGAGAGAGAGAGAGAGCGACTTAGTAAAAAACACATATCATCAATTAAAAGATGATAGAATAGTTCAGAAAACAAATGTACCTTGGGTTGAGCTATTCCAAGAGACTCGAACAATTCGGGATGTTTGATAGGAAGCTCAATGACCTGTAAAGATTACAAGACAGAACCAATCAACAACTAACAATATTGATAATTAAGAAAGCAAAACATAGCCAAGAATCCCAATAATAAAAAGATGATGCACAATGAACGTACCTCCTTGATCTCCTTAATTTGCTGATCGAGGCCACCAATCATGTCATATGTAGAATCAGGGACCTTTTCAACCTTCATAAGGTTGACCAGGGGATCTACTTTGCTTGGCAGGATCAAATGAAGAACATAGCTGTCATTACGAAGTGCAACTCTTGTTGACGGAGTGATCTTGGTTATATCAATACTTTTATCAATATCAACAACATATTTCCCCTCAGGATGAACCTAGAAGAAAGGAAAAGTAGATATAAAAGTACCTTAGAAAAACGGACGTAGTATGGAAGCTACAAATCCCTAAATTATGAGTTTCAGACAATATATAACTGCACAGAGAGACTAAAATCAACACAATCAACAAACAAAGCATGCTACTCCTTTCACTGATAGAAAGTTTCCCTTTCGGAAAACTTTAACCTGGAAAAACTACCTGGTGTCTGATCTAAGTAAACCATTGGCTGTATAAGGAAATCATGCCTCAAACAAAAACCCTTCTCTTTAGAATCCGTTCTAAGATTCTCAGTTCATGCACATGATATCAACACAAATGCCCTTGCAATTTCCACTAAATGATCATAGACTCCCCTCAAAATCACATACGCATCTACTTGAGCAGGATGTAAGATAAAATAACTTACAATTGAACAAAATAAACTGTAAGTACACAATTAACAAACATTGAATTCTTGAATATTACATACTATATCCTACGAGCTAAGTGTGAAGCATCAACTTACCTTAACAAGAACCTTATTTTTTCCCATAACTTTAACAACTTCACCGACATAGGATCCAGGCTCCTGAAGAAGCTGTAATTCTTCTTTAAGCATCCGCACTGTCAAAATATTCCAAAACTCAAATAAATCACTAACTAATTCCACAATTAAGAATCACACAAATACTTCGTTAATCAAGTAACAAGAAATCGAAAAACAAAAACCTAGGGAACATGGTATAGTTAATTAAAAAAATCCAAAAAACTCGAAATTAGGGTTAGGGTTGAGATAAACAAGGGACCTCTAGAATTGAGTTCGTTACGCTGGGCTTCGAGGCGATTGAGATTGTGGGTTTTTTGACGGACTTGGAGCTGGAGTTCGTGAATGTGTTGGAGGTAGTATTGCCTCAATCCCTCTCCTTGTTTCGATGCTCCTTTCGCCGCACACACCTCGTCTGGCGCCGCCGATTCCGGCTGCTTCGTTTCGATTCCTACAGCGGCCATTCTTTCCGAGTAAACGAGTTCGATTTGTTCGAATCTAATTGTCTTTCAGATCAAGTCTCGTTCGGGTTTGGTTTGTTTTTAGTCGCTGTTATGTGACCACATCGCCTTACATATACCTATACATTATAGTTTCTTTCAGTTCAAGTCAGATTTTATTTTATTTTAGTTTAGTTTAGTTTAGCTTTTGAGAAATTTTTATTTCATTTCCCCCAAAAAAAACATATTTTTGTTACAATTTATAAATAACGGGGATTTGCTGGCATGTACCCATTTCCTCTAAAATATTTAATATATATCTTAAATTAAGAAATAGTACCACATTTTATACGGTTTTTAAAAAATAATTTAATATTATTTTTTTATTTTATCCTTAATAAAATTGATAAAAAATATGAATTGATTTTTTTAAGATGAGACAGTTTTATAAAATTAATGTTATTTATAAAAATTAATTATTTATTTGTTAAATTTAAATATATATATTAATGTGTATAGTTAATTGTACACAACCTTTTCATTAATAAATGAGAGAATATATAATAATAATAATAATAATATAAAATAAGAGAATATATTATAGAGTGATTTTATTCATTCTAATTATGTGTGTACAAAACAAAAAGATGAGTTCTTTTTTTATAGTTACATAATCACTTCATGAAATTAATGAAAAATTATGGATCATAATTCTTTGTGAGATAGTGGGAGTTATGGGAAAGTTAAAAGTTGCTAATGTGAGATAGTGGAGAAACTAAGAGATATATGTTATGAACATCTATATTTATTTTAATAAATTTATAACACTCCCTCTTGGATGTTCATTATAAAGAATATGCCTCATTAAAACTTTTATATAATTGTTATTGTGTAATAACAATCAAATTAATTATGAGAAGATGAAAAGCCAAATTTGAAAGAAAATTTCTCTATTTATTAGATAATAGAAAATATATAAAGATAAAAAATGGTGATGTCACATCACCTTTTGTAGTCCCAGTTTTATATAAATATATAGATTATAATACTCTTTAGTTTTTACACATATATATTTTAAAAAATCAGAGAAAGTACAAAAATAACCTCAATTAAATCCTCACAAAACTGAACACACATAGTAAATAGTCGAGAATACTCGACTTCAACCAAACCGTGTACAATTAATAATTCAGTCTAAAATAGGAAATCTTGAGAGGTACAGATTCTACTCTGTGAATACTTCGAAAGTGTATTTTTATTTACTCAAAATGGTACTTGGGTGAATGAGAAATTTTCTCTCAAAGTGCACCCTTGAAGTTGGACATTTAAAAGGAACCAGCGAATGTCATCCCACATAAGGAAAAATAAGTTAAGGGATTTATGTTTATATATAGACACTTAACCATACATGAGCAAGAATTTTAAGGATAGAGGCTCTCTCTACACGCACGTGCGCAGTGAGGGTGCGAATCCAAGACCGGTTTGGTTGAACTCGTGTGCTACGCAAATGTCAGCTCAAAATCACTCAAGCTTACATGGCACATTTTTAATTTCCTTTTAAATTTTTTTTGTAACAGTTCACATCTTTTGAATTCAAAAGATTTGTAATAGCTTCGCAATTATTTTTTAGGATGTTATGCAATTCAATTTTTGAATTCAATAGGTTGAATTGAATTGTTTAAATTCAATTGGCTGTTACAACAATTAAATGACATAAATTTAATTCAGAAATTTAATTTTATGCTACTGTTACATACTCACATATGTATAAAAAGGCAGCTTCCTCTTCTGTTTTTGATATATAAGAACAACCAACACACAGAGCACTTCAAAATTTCTTTCCTCCTTCTGACGTTCTATTTTTTATCGAGATTGAACACTATTGTGATTCGCCGGAATTATCTGCCCGTGCTTGACGGATAATTCGTACCCGTTGTATTCTGAGAAACAGCTACTAACAAACCTAAAACACTACAGTAGATGGTAAATCTGTTTTAAGTACACTGTGTTAAAGGCCTCAGGTTTATTTCTTCTATTTCGTTAATTTCTTTACCCTGTCTGTTTTAATTCCAGTTGTTGTTCTTGTTGTCTTTTATTTCAGTTGTTCATCTTGCTGCTATTTAACTTACTGTTATTTTTCTGACAATCTTAAAATAGATTTAACATTAAGATGGCAACTGAAACTAATGATGCAATTTCGATTGTCCATGTTTTACCTTCTGCTGTTGGGCCATCTGTTGTGAAGGAACCAGCCTTTGTGACAATTCCTGTGAATCATGCAGAAAGGCCAGAAAAGTTCAATGGCCAGAATTTCAAACGTTGGCAGCAAAAGATGTTCTTTTACGTGACCACGTTGAACCTTGCGAGGTTCTTGACGAAGGATGCTCCTAAACCCAAAGAGGGTGAAACAGATGTTCAAGTTGCAAGTACAATTGATGCATGGCATCATTGTGATTTTTTATGTAAAAATTATGTAATGAATGGCCTTAGTGATTCCTTGTATAATGTATACATAGGAAAAAGAACAGTTAAAGAGTTATGGGAATCCTTAGACTGTAAATATAAAACTGAGGATGCGGGTACCAAAAAATTTGTTGTTGGCCGCTTCCTAGACTATAAAATGGTGGATTCCAAAACTGTAATGAGTCAAGTACAAGAGCTTCAGATAATATTATCTAAAATCCTTGCTGAAGAGATGATGCTAAGCAAAACTTTTCAAGTAGCTGAAATTATTGAAAAATTGCCTCCTGCTTAGAAAGATTTCAAGAGTTATTTGAAGCATAAACGCAAGGAAATGAACATTAAAGGGTTAGTTATTAAGCTCCGAATTGAGGAAGATAACAGAAATATAGAAAAAAGAGGGTTTGTTTCTATGGTTAAGGTAAACGTTGTTGAACATTGACCTAAAAATAAGAAAAATAAAAAGTTGGGTCTGAAATGAGGAATTTCCAAGTAGCAAACAAAGTTTCAAGGAAAATGTTTTAACTGTGATAATATAGGTCATAAGGCTTCGGATTGCAGGTTGCCTAAAAAAAATGAGAGGTAAATGTGGTGGAAAATATCACTGAATGTGTTTCAGACATTAACCTTTCATTAGTGATTTCTAAAGTGAATCTGGTTGGCTTTAATCCGAGAGAATGGTGGATTGATACGGGAACAACCAGACATGTATGCTTGGACAGAGGGCTGTTCACTACATTTGAAGCTTTTAGCAATGGAGAGAAGCTATTCATGGGGAATTCTGCAACTTCTGAGATTGAGGGTCAAGGAAGATGACTTCTGGAAAAGAGCTGACTCTGAACGATGTCTTTATATGCCAGAAATTCGGAAGAACTTGGTGTCTGGATCGCTGTTGAAAAAATATGATTTCCGAATGGTGTTTGAGTCAGATATGGTAGTTTTGTGAAAGAATGAGATGTATGTGGGAAATGGTTATATCAATAGTGGGCTGTTTAAGCTCAATGTAATGACTGTGAAACCAAAAATTAATAATGAAGCTAGTACTTCTGCTTTTTTGCTTGAGTTTTCTAATTTTTGGCATGATAGATTATGACATGTTAATTTTAATTCATTGTGTAAACTAATTAACATTAACCATATTCTCAATTTCCAAATTGATTTGAAACATAAGTGTGAAACTTGTGTTGAGGCAAAACTAACTAGGTCATCTTTCCAAACAATTAAAAGAAACACTGAACCACTTGATTTAATACATGATCTTATTTGTGATTTTAAATACATTCAAACAAGAGGTGGTAATAAATATTTTATTACCTTTATTGACGATTGCATAAAATATTGCTATGTATATTTGCTGAAAAGTAAAGATAAAGCTTTAGAAAAGTTTATTCTTTATAAAAATGAAGTTGAGAATCAACTTAATAGGAAAATCAAAGAATTAAGGAGTGACTGTGGTGGTAAGTATATTGTTCCGTTTGAGACACTATGTAAACAAAGTGGAATCATACATCAAGTCACGGCACCATATTCACCTCAATCTAATAGGATTGTAAAACGAAAAAAATCAAACTTTAAAAGAAATGATAAATGCAATGCTGATAAGTTTTGGATTACTTCAAAATATGTGGGGAGAAGCTGTTTTGTCAGCTAATTATTTGTTGAATAAGATACCCTGAAAACAAGAAGATAAAACCCTGTATGAGCTATGGAAAGGTAAAACACCTTCTTACAAATTCTTACGAGTGTGAAGGTGCCTTGCTAAAGTAGTGGTTCCTTCAAACAAAAAAGTGAAAATGAGACAAAAAATGTTGACTGCATTTTCATTGGTTATACACAAAACCGTAGTGCTTATTGATTTTTGGTGCATGAGTCAAAAGTTCCAGATGTCCACAAAAATACGATAATAGAATCAAAAAATACATCGTTTTTCGAACATGTATTTCCTAGTAATTATTGAGTGGAATCGGGAGAACTACGACAATTTCATGAAATGATAATTGAAAATGAAGAAAATGATAAAGCTCCAGAAAAAGAATAAGAAGAACAAGAAGTTGAGGTCAGACGTAGCAACAGAGTTAGAATAAAAAAGTCTTTTGGTCCAGACTTTCTGACGTTTTTGTTAGAAAATGAACTTCAAAGCTTCAAGAAAGTTGTAACTTCACCGGATGGTGCTTTATGGAAAGAAGCCATTAACAATGAAGTTAAATCTATTTTACAAAATCATACCTGGGAGCTAGTAGATCTTCCTCCAAGATGTAAACCTTTTGGGTATAAATGGATTTTTAAAAAGAAAATGAAAGCTGATGGATCAATCGATAAGTATAAGACTAGGCTTGTAATTAAAGGTTATAGGTAATAAGAAGACCTTGATTACTTTGATACTTATTCTTCTGTTATGAGAATAAATTCTATTAAGATGATAATAGCAATTGCAACTTTGCGCAATTTCGAGATACATCAAATGCATGTAAAGACGGCTTTTCTAAATGGAGATTTAGATGAAGAAATCTACATGGAGCAACCTGAATGTTTTGTAGCTCCAGGACAAGAAAAGAAAGTCTATAAATTGGTAAAGTCATTATATGGCTTGAAACAAGCACCAAAACAGTGGCATGAAAAATTTGATCATACGATGATTACAAATGGCTTTAAGATCAACGAGTGTGACAATGTGTTTATGTCAAAAAAATAAAAAATGGATATGTCATTTTATGTTTATATGTTAATGACATGCTCATTGTTGGGAGTAATGATGACATGATTAAATCTACCAAGAATATATTGAAATCTAAGTTTGACATGAAAGACATAGGTCTTGCGAATGTCATTTTAGGGATTAAAATTTCAAGGGCTTCTAATGGACTTATTCTAAGTCAAATTCATTATGTAGATAAAATTCTTGGAAAATTTAATAAGATGATAATACCGTGTCTAAAACGCCATTAGATACGAGTATACATCTATCGAAAAATAGAGGAGAGGGTATTTCTCAAGTAGAATATGCTAGAATAATAGGTAATCTGATATACTTAACAAATTGTACCAGACTAGATCTACCCTATACAGTAAGTAAACTTAGTAGATGAACGAGTAATCCAGAAACTGATCACTGAAAATCTATCGTAAGAGTACTCAGGTATGTTCGATACACTCGTAATTATGGATTGTACTATACTAGGTATCCAGAAGTATTAGAAGGATATAGTGATGCTAATTGGATATCTGCTATAAAAGATTCAAAATCCACTAGTGGTTATGTGTTTACACTAGCAGGTGAAGCTGTATCATGAAGGTCTTTTAAACAGACAATAATTACCAAATTTACAATGGAATCTAAATTCATTGCATTAGATAAATGTGGTGAAGAAACAGAATAGCTACGTAACTTTTTAGAAGGTATTTCAAAGTGGCCAAAGCCTGTGCCTACAATATGTATTCATGCGATAGTCAATCAGCTATCGGTAGGGCACAGAATAATATGTATAATGGTAAGTCTAGACACATACGTCGTAGGCATAATACCATTAGACAACTTATTTCTACTGAAGTTATTTCTATTGACTATGTGAGGTCAAAGGATAACGTTGCGGATCCGCTAACTAAAGGATTAAATAGAGAGCTAGTAGAAAAATCATCGAGGGGAATGTGATTAAAACCCTTTGAATGATTAGTCAATAACGAAGGAAAACCCAACCTAGTTGACTGGAGATCCCAAGATCTAGGTTCAATGAGACAACCTAATTGTTAAAGACTAAAGTTGGAACACTGTAGGGGTCGTTCTCTTGAGATGATTACCTCAGTAACCATTCCTATGATGAAACAGTGATGCCCGTGGGAAATAAGGTTGAGCCAGGTTCTTATTGATTCTTATGCATCGGAAATCCGAGTAGAGTAATACGAGTTACTCTTAATTAAGATATCACCTATGTGAGAGAGAAGTGGGGTCGCTTCAAAGGGAGCTGATAGAGGTTCAGTTCTTAGAAACTCTTGCAGAACCAGGTAGATGTTCAAGGCCAAAGGGAACATAATCATGAGAACTCAACAGTATTATGAGAGAAACCTATGTGTAGTATATAATTGTTTACACTAACGGCAGAATAGTTTAAAGACATCGCGCCTACTGATCAACCAGTAAAGTAAATATACTATCATAACCGAACGTTCAAAGAATAAAACCCACCTATCATTTGCTATGTATCGATCAAATTAACTCGATCATTAAGGTCAAAAAGGGTTTTGATGTCAAAATTTAGTGGTTTTCTGTTTTATTGTCAATTTTCATTCATGTGGGGGATTGTTGAAAAACTAGCATATTAATGTGCTATTTTAAAGGTACATTTTGAGTGGGTCCCACTTAACTAAAGTAAAAAATCTTAAGAGGTACGGATTCTACTCTGTGAATACTTCGAAAGTGTATTTTTATTTACTAAAAATGGTGCTTGGGTGAATGAGAAATTATCTTCCAAAGTGCACCCTTAAAGTTGGAAATTTGAAAGATAAGCTAAGGGATTTGTGTTTATATATAGACACTTAACCATGCATGAGCAAGAATTTTAAGGATATAGGCTATTTCCACACGCGCGTGCGAAAGGAGAGTGCGAATCCAAGACCGATTTGGTTGAACTCAAGTGCGTTCGCTCGTCCTGCGTATGCGAATGTTAGCTCAAAATCACTCAAGCTTGCATGGCATGTTTTTAATTTCCTTTTGAATTTTTTTTGTAACAGTTTCACATCTTTTGAATTCAAAAGATTTGTAACAGCTTCGCAATTGTTTTTTGGGATGTTATGCAATTCAATTTTTAAATTCAATAGGCTGAATTGAATTGTTTAAATTCAATTGGCTGTTACAACAATTAAATGATATATATTGAATTCGAAAATTCAATTTTGATGATATTGTTACATACTCACATATATATAAAAAGGCAACTCCCTCTTTTGTTTTTTACACACAAGAACAACTGACACACAGAGCACTTTAAAATTTCTTTCCTCCTTCTGACGTTCTGTTTTTTATCGAGATTGAACACTGTTGTGGTTCGCCGGAATTATCTGCATGTGCTTGACGGATAATTCGTACCCATTCTATTCTGAGAAACAGTTACCAGCAAACCTAAAGCACTACAGTAGGTGAGAAATCTGTTTTAAGGACATTGTGTTACAGGCCTCAAGTTTATTTTTTCTGTTTCATTAATTTCTTTACCTTGTCTGTTTTAATTTTAGTTGTTGTTCTTGTTGTCTTTTATTCCAGTTGCTCATCTTGCTACTATTTAACTCACTGTTATTTTTTCTGACACACACACACACACACACACACACACACACATATATATCCCTTACTTTAATAAAAGAATACAGACTCTAATAAAGTATATTTTATCTTGTGGTATATTGAATTTATGTTTTTCTATCTTTTAATTTGTCCATTATCATATTAAAGTAAGGAATTCCTTATTAGATAATAGATAATAACTATATATATAGAAAAATAAAAATGAGAAGCAATTAGGTGAGTGACACACCATGAAGACCCATATCTCGTCCAATGAAAGGTTATCACATGGCACATCACTCTCCTGATCAAGCCCCACTAAAAATATATAGGAATCCCGTATTGGATAATAGCCCAACATACATACATATGAGAGTACATTTTTTTTAAAGTTTAAATAATGTCATGACATAAGATACATTATAAGCAAACTCATAGTCTTATAATAAACCTTAATATAACATAACAATAATAAATCCAATATTGTACATTATTGTTGCTGACAACCACACAAAACCCTATGCCTTAGTGCTACTCTTCATCTTCATTCCTAAGTGCTGTTATCGTCATTGCTATTCGTCCTTATCTTCAAGTTTGAGACTTTGAGCAACCGCTTGTCTGTCAATTTCACTAAGCACTTGTTTGGCCGTTTCGCTGCTTCTTTCACCTTCATACATCATCAATAAGGATGACAAAAAGACCCAACTTAACCCTTGACTCGATTGACCCGACCCTAATTTTTAGAACTTTAACCAGAATTTAAGTGGCCAAGAGTTAGGGTAAGACTCAAGGAATCAAGGCTTGATTACATTTAGATTAAGGTTAAAGCCTTACCATAAAGCCCTAACTCAATCATTGATACTTAAATTATTTTTTTTTTCAAATAACACTCAAAAGCTAAAATACACACACCGCAAGTGATCACAACTTACTCCACTCACAAATCTAACATAAAGGCTAAAGAGAAGAAAAATTAAGAAATATTGAAACAGAGATGCTTGACTCTTGAGCCACATGCCCACACCAAATTGGCCACCAAAATAATTGTTTTCATGCACCTTTACAGCCGTGCAACCCCATTGCCATCAACTTTGGTCAAGCTATTGTTAATTTGGTTAATCTATTAATTTGGTTAAATTGGTACATGTTGTATTGTTTTAGCTAATCAAACAATCATTTATAAAATTTCTTACAGCCAAATTCAACATAAAAATGGAACAATAATAATATAATACTATAAATAGAGGATGAAGAATATGAGTCTTATTCTAAAAAATATATAAAAATAAAAAAGTAAAAAAAATTATTTTCGGGCTCGAATAAAGCCTGAGCTCGATCTTTCGTTTGAAGGGCCAGGCCTTTTAACAACTAGGGCTCCTCATTTTAATCATAAGGTCAAGCTAGGCTTGGCCAAACCTAAACCCCATCTGGCCTATTGCTAAGCCTAATTGTTGACGACTCAGTTGTGAGGTGAATAATGGTAGTTGTTAGTAACAATAATAATATGATGCATAGCAAATAATTGAATAAATCATAATTAGATTGAAATTTATAATATTTAGATTTTTAGTTAATTTATATTCTAATTTAATTTGGTTACCTATTTAGGCATAATTTATTTAAGTTGTATTCCTAATTTAGGTATAAGTCTTATTAAAATAGATTTTCTAGTCGAATTAGATTTAATCTTAGTTAGTATAAATAAATATCTTTTATAGCTTTTACAAACAGGCCTCGATTAGTTCTTGAAATAAACTCTTGATTTGAGTTCTATTCTTGTTATTTCTTTGCGTTCTGCAAATGAACAAGTTTTAACACCCTAGATTTGTGAGTATTCTTCGAATCAACGTGAATTTAATTTATTTCTTTATTGTAGTATTCTCTATAATCACAGAAATATTAAGATAGTAAACTTTCGTTGTATCAATGTGTGTATGTGTATACACATACACACACTATACATATACATACATACTCTAATAAGGGATTCTTTAAATTATTAAAGTAAGCGATAAATTAAAAGGATAAGAAAAACACGTATTCTAATGCAATGTATTTCGTCTTATAATTTGTGTATGTTTTTCTTGTTTTTTAGCTTATCGCTTACTTTAATAATTTAAGGATCCCTTATTAGATAATGACTATATACATTGAATTAGAATGAGAAGGAATCAAAATGAGGTAGAATCAAAATTGGGAATGGACTGCAATTAAAATAAATTATTTACTTAAACTGTAAGAATTAAAATGATAATGAACTATATTCTCATAAATGTATTTACTTTATCTTATAATTTGAATGTAATTTTATAAATTTACCAAAATGCCCTTAGTTAAAAATGAATATTTTAAGTAATAACACAAATAAATAAACATTTTAAAGTAAAATATATGCATATTTATTGTAATATTGAATGTAATACTATAATTTTTTTTAAAGAAGATAGCTCTTACTCTCATTCTTATTATTTTTATAGCTATTATCAATATTATATTTAATTTTGTTTTCACAATAATAGTAATAATAGTAATAGTAATAATTAAAGGTGGCCACGGCACGACCCATCAAACCAATGTCGTGCCCTTTTTTTTTTAAGTTCAGCACGACCCACGACACGAGCATGCCGTGCTTAGGCTGTTCCCAAAAAGGCCCACCAATTTTTTTTTTTAACTTTAAGCCCACATGGTTGGCATGCTTTGTTTAAGCTTATGTGTCTAGTGTGTTTTTTCAAGCCCATAAGCCCATTTAATAATAATAATAATAATAATTTTTAGTAACTATTAAGAGAATAATTAATATTTTATTATCTGTTTATCACAATTTTACAACTATTTATTTAAATATTTAATTTCACGATTATCAATTCAATTATAGCATAATAATATTATTTGAATTGCAGTGAAACAAATTACACATAATTTTATTTGAACTATTAATATTATAATTGGACTTAAACTCCATTGAATAAAAATATAACTTTTAATTATCATAAAAAATAAAAAAATATTTCGTTCATAATTTTATTTTTTGTGTATAGATATGAAAAATATGTTATTTACAAATTACAAATGAAACATATCTTCATTAATTAAGTTACTATTTCATAATGAAATATTAATTATCGTAAAATTTTGATATACATTTATAAAATCGTGATATTTATAATTTTATTTATTAAATTATGATATTTATTTATTCATTTAATAAATGAAAACATAAAACAATAAAAAAAATTTTAAAACTAAGAATTAAATTAATTTAATAAAATATATTAAAAATATTTATAAAATCATAACATTTTATTTTTACTTTTTATTAAAAAAATTTATTTTGATATACTTTGATCCACATGTTAATGATGGCCCACGGGCCGCGTGCTATCCCACCAATGAAATGTGCTTATTATGTATCTTTTCGCGTACCGAACTTTGGTCCACCACTAATCGTACTGTACTTTTAAGGCCCACGTGCCTAAAAATCTGAGTCCAGCCTGGCCCTAGTGCGTGTCGTGTTGTGTCGCGTGCCTTACCGAAACGTGCTTGTGTTGTGCCGTGCTGTACAGACACATGTCGTGGCACTTGCCGCCCGGCCCATTGACCACCTTTAGTAGTAGTAGTTGTTGTAATAGTAGTAGTAATAATAATAATAATAATAATAATAATGAAATTTTGTACTGAACCAAACTAAATCAGAAAGTGCTGATTTGGTTATAATTTTATCCAGATTCTTATAAGTTTTAAAAATCATGTTTCGAACCCAACCGAAGCCTATCCCTAATGACAACAAAGAAAGCTAAAATTTTTTAGCAAAAGCTATACTAGTAATAGCTCTATTTAGATAAGTTTTATTTAAAAAATTATGTCAAAAGGAACTTTAGTACATATTTCATATGACTTATTTAATGGTTATAAGTACTCATTGAATTTCATAATCTCTTATCAAATTTTTTTATTGTAGTTTGATTGTTCTTTTAGTAAAATTTTTGAAGATTAAATAAGTTATTTTTTTCTCTACCTGTAGTAGTTCAAATTTTAGATTTTTGGAAATAGAGATTGAATTTTTTTTAGATATTAAAATGTCTAAAATATCTTTAATTTATAAGACAATTTTATTTCATTCTTTCCATATCATAAATTAAAAAAATTACTTATTAAAGTAACTTTATAATTTTTAATAAAAATATCTCATTAACAACCAAACAACTAAAATTTTTTAAGTAAAAACTCTATTTATAAAAGTTTTACTGCTAAAAACTTTGTTTAAATAAATTTTATTTAAAAAATTATATCTAACATAGGCTCAGAGTTAATCATAATTTCAGATAAAAAACAAACGAGCTCTTAACTGAGTTGAGAAAAAAAAAAGGCTTATTATTGTTATTCTTAAAATATATATATATATATATATATATAATCTTATTCTTTAATAATTAAAAAAATAAAGTAAGAGGCACCGAAGCTCTGTTCTGCAACTAATTTGTTTCTAATCTTCTTCCGCAACATAATTATTAGCTCTTTTTCTTGGATCCACACATAGAGCCTAGGGTTAGGAGGTGTGGATTTACGCAAAATTGCCTCATCTTAATCCCGATTAATTAGCGTTTCCCACCTGTTTGACTACCGCCATTTCTCTTTTGCTAATTATTTTTGTTCCCTTCTTTGTTTCTTGTTATTCTAAATTCATTTCCTGTAAATTACTTCTTCTTTTTTAATTCCTTTGCTTCATTTCTAATTCTAATACACAGATCACGAAGACACACACGCACAAAAAAAAAAAAAAGAAGAAGTAAAATTATTGATTTTGTTAGGTAAATGGATAAGAAAAAGATTGCTGTTCCTCTTGTTTGCCACGGCCATTCAAGGCCCGTCGTGGATCTGTTTTACAGTCCGATTACTCCCGATGGATTCTTCCTCATCAGTGCCAGCAAGGGTACGCCTCCCTGCCTTTGATTCCGCAACATTATTTATTTATTTATTTGTTAATTTCATTGTAGTTTTATTATTAGAGCTGGATTAGTTCAATTGATATTTGATTATGTTTTGAGTGAGTTAGTTTATTGGGACGTTGGGCACTATTTTGCACTAAAGCTTTGATTTTTTATTGAATGTACTAGGTGTAAAGCAGAATAGGGTAATCTGAAATTAGACCATAAATGAGATTCTGGTATTTGGATGATGTGGAGGGAACACTGGTATCATGATTTCATAATCCTAGTCGTAGCATTTAAGTAATTTTCCTCTGCTCACTCAGATTGTTCATCTTTGTGATTCAGATTCAAGTCCTATGCTTAGAAATGGAGAGACTGGAGATTGGATTGGCACCTTTGAAGGACACAAGGGTGCTGTGTGGAGTTGCTGCTTGGATACAAATGCTTTACGTGCTGCATCTGCATCTGCTGACTTTAGTGCGTAAGTAGTTGGCCTCTTTTTCCCCTCTCTTTGGTTGGTGAATTGTACTGTAAAATTTTCCATCTCAAAAAAAAAAAAATTAATTAATTAATATATTTCTCATAAAATTTACATTGAAACATACATGCAGGAAAGTGTGGGATGCATTAACAGGAGATGTGCTACACTCATTTGAACACAAGCACATTGTTCGAGCTTGTTCTTTTTCTGAGGTATAGTTGGTTTCTTTGTTTTCTTTTATTTTTATTTCAGGATAGATCATTTTTTTTCGAATGCTTCGAGCTGTACCTATGTTTCCAGCTCCAAGTTATGCACAATACCTTGAAGATATACGTCTTCAACTGCTGCGTTGAAGTCTGTGTCTGGATTTTACCTTTTGAATTTATGATTACTGAAAAGCCCAAGCGTAATGTTTGGCCGGTAGTATTTATTTGCCATGACCGATCTGTAAACTTAATTCATTTGGTCATTCTTGATTGAATCATTCTATGGAAGTGGGAGCATGGTTGTTTGTTATAAATATGCATATTCATGCATCTTGTTTGATGTTTCTCTACCTGAAACAGGATACGCACCTGCTACTCACTGGGGGAATGGAGAAAATTCTCCGAATCTTTGATTTGAATCGTCCAGATGCACCTCCAAGAGAAGTGGATAGGTCTCCTGGTTCAGTCAGAACTGTTGCATGGCTTCATAGTGATCAGACAATCTTAAGCACTTGCACTGATATGGGGGGTGTCAGGTATGGATGTCTCTTTGACACATGCTTAAAGCTACTCTTAGGTGGTATTTATGTTGCTTGTTGGATTTTCTTTTTTGGTGGTTGTATCTTTGCTTCTTTTACTTTTATTCCTTTCAACTCTCAATATGAGAGGTTTGATTCTTTTGCAAAACTTTATGTGATAGCATGTTATGATATTGCTGGAGGCTTTTCTCATTATATACATATGCAAGTCGTCCAATGAAATATTATAGATTCTATAGTAAATAGAATAAGCTAAGGAATGGGTCTGTTGACCGATCTGTGTCGTGCTTGCAAGGGGCTTGGGGAATAAATCTTAGGATACAAATTAGTAAGAGGAGTGTTAACTTTAAGATTGCAGAGACTTTACTAACCTTCATGGAAGGGATTTTTAAGAGGAAGAGTGGAGAAGCAGAGAGAGAGAGAGAGAGAGGATATTTTAATGTAATATGCATATGCTTGATTACTTGTTGATGTTAGATGCAAATTGCCAGTGTTTATGAATCTTTTAAAGCATGTATACTCCAATACGGAATTTTGATGTAGCTCTGGGGGGGCTTCTAATTTTGCAGCTTGCCATAACTTGTACTAAACTTTCCAGGTTATGGGATGTTAGAAGTGGTGAGATAGTCCAGACACTAGAGACCAAGTCACCTGTGACCAGTGCTGAAGTGAGTCAGGATGGCCGTTATATAACAACTGCTGATGGGTCTACTGTCAAATTCTGGGATGCAAATCAGTAAGTTTTAGAGCAGATTAGCCCTTTTTCTTGAGCCATATTGAAGCATTGCTTTGTCTAAAATAACTTTTTTTCTTGTTTGGCCCCAGTTTTGGGTTAGTGAAGAGCTACAACATGCCATGCACAATAGAATCAGCTTCATTGGAACCGAAGTATGGTAATAAGTTTGTTGCTGGAGGAGAAGATATGTGGGTTCGCTTTTTTGATTTCCATACTGGCAATGAGATTGGTATGTTCCTCAACATAAGCTAAATCCAATGAAAGAAAAATTTATTGGACATTTATGATTGTTTTATCTCTTTTGTTCATCGGATAGGTTTAGCTGCGAACATGATCAACGAAATGACATTAGTGCATGTTTACTTGCATGCTCTTATTGCAGAAGCCACATAGTGACTTTTAATTACAGTTTTTCAGAATTGCTTTTCAGCTTCTATTCTTATTGTTAATTATTAATTTGTCTCTGGATGCAGCATGCAATAAGGGTCACCATGGTCCCGTACACTGCGTACGTTTCTCTCCAGGAGGGGAATCTTATGCTTCTGGATCCGAGGATGGAACCATTAGAATATGGCAAACCGGCCCTGTGGCTAATGACGATACTGAGACATTAACAGCAAATGGTACTATTGGAAAGGTGAAGGTTACAGCAGATGAGGTTTCACGCAAGATTGAAGGCTTCCACATTGCAGACGAGGGGAAGATGAAAGAGAAGGAAGAAGCAGCGAATTAGTGAAATGGGCAGCCTGATTCTTATTGGGTTTGCCTAAGCTTAATGTTTAAATGGTCTAGATAATTACATAGAGACAGACTAAACTTTCTTTTCTTCTTTTTTATTTTTTGTGTGTGTGTGTGTGTGTAGTTTCTAGTTAACGACGCACTGATTAGAGATAGAGATATAAAGTGGACTAATTGTTTTTTTTTTCACCACTGAAGTTGAATCAGTTTCTATGTTTAAACTTCAAAAGTAAAAACTGTGTGTATCTTGATTAGGCAGTTCAACTCAAGTGATGGACTGGACAGTTGGCCTGCGAGAATCCTGAACCCACTCTGATTTCTTTAAACAAAAAAATATCGTTAAAAGAGAATCAACTGTTACTGGGAAAACATTTATCCATCAATCAGATATGCGAGCCGGTTATCATATGGGTCCACTTTATCCTCTAAAGCTACAGACTCTTTGAGTCTTTTAACTAAAGGATTAGCATATGGGTCCGCTCTTTTTTTTATTAATTACATTGAGCTCATGATATTTTCATCCTGTAAGGTACTTGGTATCCTGCATCACGTAGAGGAGGGGGGGCGCATATTCTCCGTGATCCGTCTTAATATTTCGATGACAGGCTTGTCTTCGGTTTATTTGGACTATTTTGATACGTTTAAAAATAATTCTAAAAGGTTAAAAATTAATTGTGGCTTTGGATAACTTTTTATAAAAATTAATCTTGATAAAATCACTCTATTACATTTTTAAAAAGAAAAAGAGAAGGAATAATTTTTTAAATTTTGATTTTGAGAGTCAATTTTACACTTAATAAAACTCTATAATATATCTATCTACGCCCACATCGTATACAAGTGCAAAATTATTCTTATTCAATTGGAAAATAAAATTTAGAAATTTGAAGAGATTGTTATTATTACTAATAATATTAAAATAATAAAATAATAAAAAATATTTATTTTATTATCAATTGTTATATATACATAATAAAAAATAAAACATATACAGTTATATTTTATTCCATATTATATCTATGTCGACATTTATATTCTTAAGATAATTTAATATTAAAATTCATTAAATACATACATTTATTTTAAAACTCACAATATTTTTAAAAATAAATTAAATAGTCAACTGATTATTTTTCACAGCTAATTATTTTTACAGTAAGATGATACAACTAACTAACAATAATAATTTTAAACATTATAATATTACTAAACTAACCCCTAACATATTTTTGTATAATCTTAAACCCTAAACTGTCCTGATGATATCTTTTTGTGCGACAGCTTATCTACATGAATATTTAATATATATTTTATTCCAAAAACTTTGGATAAACAAGTTAAAAGAGAAAAATGAAAAAGGATAAGAATTTGGGGTAAAGTGAAACACTGTACGAACTTCAAGGGGTCAAACTGTGGTTTGGACAAAATAATAATAATAATAATTAAAAACAGGGGAAGCGATAGAAATGAAATTACATAAAAGAAGGAATCCCATGACAGTAAATTAATAGAAATACAAGGGCTATTATTTTTTAAGCATACAAATGGAAGGGTTATTTATGTCAATAGGAGGAACCTCAACAAACAAGAAACCCCCTTGAAGGCCTTGGTTGTTTGATCGGAGCAAATCTGTGTGTCTTGAGTTTGGTGTTTTGTTCTTTGGCTTTGAAACCTCGCCCGTCTTTCATCATCTTTGCGAATCTGTCTCTGTCTCTGTCTCGAAATCTGTTAAATAATTGGCGGGAAAGATGTCGGGAAAAGGCGCGAAAGGTTTGATCATGGGAAAGGCCTCGGCTAGTAGCAAGGACAAGGACAAGAAGAAACCCATTTCCCGCTCTTCCCGTGCCGGCCTTCAGGTTCTTCTTCTTTGATAGATCTTTGTCTTTCTAAGTTCATAGCACTGATCTTGTCTTTTAAATTTAACCCATTTGCTGTTTGTTTTTAAATTTCGTAACTGTCCAAAGAATACAGGATTTTAGTTTCGAAATTATGGTCTTTTATTACATCTTAGGCTTTTCCTTTTAGTGTAAATTTTTATCCAAGGTTTACTATTAATTTGCCTTAGGGGAATAAATGGAAAATGAAAACGTTAGGTGAGACTGATAGCACAAGTTATTGATGGTGTTTTAAATTTTTATAATAGATATGAATCCTCTGATATAAGCTTTAGGTGGGTAACAGAGGTAAAGGTTGTTATTTAAAGTTATTAGATGAATAATTGAATAGACAGCTTTACGGCATAGTCAAGTTTGTGTTTGTTGTTAATGGTTATTGGTCCATTACTGGATTTCTGTTTTCTCTTTGATGCCAGCTGTGTTTGATCTCTTGCTTCTTTACGCATGTTTTTTTATGTAATCTTTACAGTAGTGAGTGCCTTTTAGAAGATGATGAAACTTGATAACCACATAGGATACTTAATTTTGTCTCTTTTAGAGGAATTATTCGCTTGGGTTAAAACCAAAGTCACATGAAGTCCATGGCCCTAGATTGTTCGAGGGGAAGATATAGCTGTCAGGCTTTTTTTTGTCTGTGACATGGTATCACCATTCTGCCAGGCACTTTATTTTAGCTGTAGTATAATGAATATTGTTTTCTCAGCTTCCTAAGTATATATCTCAAAATCCTCGCGTTGAAATTAAATAAAGTGATGGATGAGATGACCCATGTTTTAAGTGTTGATTGTTGCATTTTCCTTGGATTCCTGTAATCTAGGGTAGCAACTTCTGCATCCATTTTGGGACAGGGTTATGACAAAATTAAATTTGGATGGTACATGAGAGGCACTATTTTGGCAATGGAATAACATTGTCCACGTCTAATGGCTTTTGTACTACAGTTTGGCGCTGAAATAGTGTTTTTGGACTCTGCTATGAGTTATGATTGGTGAATCTGTGTTGGTTGCTGATATTACAAGTAATGAGTGTACCTGATTTTATGATGTTTCAAGAACCTGTTGTAGCTGGGTCCTTTTATGAGAGAGACTTCCTGGTTGGGTTGGTTTTTAACAGTCACAGCAGATACATTTATAAAGTTTTGAACAACATTGATGTATTCATATGCCTTTGTTGCCCCATTGATGCAAAAGGCAGGACATGATTGTTTCTTCTGCTTCTTCTTTTCCTTCATTTCAATGGTATAACAGTATGATACATTTGGGATTCTGATTCCTGGTTAAGTTCTGGAAAAAGTTGCCTTAATTATCATGTTGGGGTGTTGCATGCTATGTTTACCTTCATTGGCAAATATTATGTGTGATTTCTAACTTGCAGTTCCCGGTCGGTCGGATTCACCGTCTTTTGAAGTCAAGAACCACAGCACATGGAAGAGTAGGAGCAACTGCTGCTGTGTACTCTGCTGCCATCTTGGAATATTTGACTGCAGAGGTGTTGGAGCTGGCTGGAAATGCAAGCAAAGATCTTAAGGTGAAGCGTATAACTCCCAGGCATTTGCAGCTTGCAATCCGTGGTGATGAAGAACTGGATACCCTGATAAAAGGAACCATCGCTGGTGGCGGTGTCATCCCTCATATCCACAAATCACTAATCAACAAGTCAACCAAGGACTAGTTTCAAGTGGATTATGGTTGCCTATAATGCGGGCAGAATCCACATCCTGTGATCAGATTTATGGATTTGTTAACCCCCTGCTATTGAAGCAAGGTCATACCTTTATGTCTTCTTAGTTTTATTTGTGCTTGATCTTAGGTTACTGAACTTGGTATGCCTGTTATGACATGTGGATAATGACATTATTCGGCAATTTTAATCTCTGTATGGTATCAAAGATTGTCATTTAGTAGGCTGTCGGAATTCTATTAGTTACATTTTGGTGTTTTTTTAGTATCATCAGTGCAATTTGTCTGTAGTCGATTGTCCTTTAGAATTTTGAATGTGAAATTGTAAAAGCAATTTGTCCGGTAGAATTTTGTGCAATCCATTGCCTGTGGTGGCTACCGGTAGCAATCATACATTAGAGACAGCAAGTTATCTGGTACATTTGAAATGGCCCAACACAACTGGGAGAAAGTGAAGTTATTGGCCTATGGTATATCATATGTGGATATTGGTTTTGGTCCATTTCAATGTACCCGGTGCAAGATGGCATGCACATTTGAATAAGTGCAAGTATTTGTCAGCAATGATTGGCCGTGCAGTATGTGCCTTCTCATTCTGTGATGCTGTGGATTGTGAGAAAGATTCTTTTTGAAGCAGTTCATAGTGATTTTGAAGCTAATTTGATAGCATTCCCTCGCAAATTGCAAACTATACATGTGATTCTATTATTTTAAAATAAAGTTCCCATCTGCACGAGGCTCATCTTGGTAGCTGTTTCGATAATCTCGTCTTTATGGAGTTATGTAGACCAAAATCACGTTTTATATGGGGCGTTGGAGTACAAATGGAGTGCAAGTACATGTTGCAAGTAACATTGGGTTGCTAATGGCCTGCGAGCGAAGCCTCTTGCTTAAATCATATCACGCTCTGCTTAGAATTACGGGCTAAACGGCAAAAATAATTTGATGCAGATAGAGAAGAAATTTTGTTTAAATAGCCGTATGAAGATCAGAAAACACAATAGACAAATCTCGCATAAAACAGATCGCAATTGGAAATGCTCCAATATCTTCTTTCCCACAAGAAATATACCGTGAATCATATTAGTTAAATTGAACTGAATCACGACTTCACCAATATAACAACACTTAACCCAACAACAACTACATGCTAAACAGCCAGCAATCAATCAAGAAACTACTCTTGTCCTGACATGTAAGCACCAATGAATTTCAACGGCCTAATTAGAGAGAAGTGCAAATTATATCCAATCAAACAACCAGCACCCCAGTCCTGGAATTATATGGTTGAAACCTTAGGAACATCTACAGGGAAATGGTGGATCTCATCCATCCATGGGTTCTTCTCCTTTGCCGGGTTTATTGACCTTAAAGCCTTCCACACTGCACTGTTACACTTGAACCCAGAACCAAATGCTATTTGCCATGTTCTATCACCTTTCTTTATCCTGCCCTTGGCTTCTGAATAAGCCAATTCATACCAAAGTGAACTGCTTGATGTGTTGCCAAAACGATAAAGCGTCATCCTTGATGGTTCCATGTGCCAATCGGACAGCTGCAAGTTCTTCTCCAATTCATCCAAAACAGCTCTCCCTCCAGCATGAATGCAGAAATGCTCAAAAGCCAGTTTGAAATCTGGGATGTAAGGCTTGATCTTCATCTTGAATAGCTTCTTCCCAACTAATGTAGCAAAGAAGAGCAGCTGCTCAGACATTGGCAGAACAAGAGGCCCCAGTGTGGTGATGTTGGTCTTTAAAGCATCCCCTGCGACAGCCATCAGATTTTTCGACAAAGTAACACCAACTTTCCCTTCAGAGTCTTCTTCTTGAGTAACACAGGCAAAGCAGTTATCATCAGCACCCTTGTGCGTACGGACAGTGTGCACCAATCTGTATTTCGATCTTCTTCTGTCAGAGAATCTGTTTGAAAGCAATATTGCAGCCCCTCCCATTCGGAATAAGCAATTTGAAACAAGCTTTGACCGATCATTTCCAAAGTACCAATTCAATGTGATGTTCTCCATGCTAATAACCAATGCATAAGAGTTGGGATGAACCTGAAGAAGATTGTTTGCAAGATCAATTGAAATCAAACCTGCACTGCAGCCCATCCCTCCCAAATTGTAGCTAATTATATTCCCTCGAAGCTTGTAATGGTTGATGACCATGGCAGACAGAGATGGTGTTGGATTGAACAAGCTACAATTCACAATCAAGATACCAATGTCCTTGGGTTTCACAGAGGCTTTTGCAAAAAGCTCATCAATGGCACCAAACATCACAGCCTCAGCTTCTTTTCTAGCTTCTTTCATTGACGGGTTTGGAGGAATGTTGAGGACAGCCTCTGGAAGGTAAGTTGAATCACCAAGTCCAGATCGCTCTAGGATCTTCTTCTGAAACTGAAGATTCTCCTCTGTAAATGTACCAGTCATCCGGGACTGATCCATAAAAATCTTTTTAGTACATTTCCGAGATTCTTCAGGCTTGTAGCAGGAAAAGTTTACGAGGTAAACAGGCCGAGGGCGAGTGAGAAAGTAAAGTGTCAAAAGGAAAACAAGTAAAGTTGAGCATATGATAACAGAAATAAGATTGTACTGGAGATGCTCCCAAAGATCATAAAGGTCCTGAAAAGAAAACGTTGACAGCTGCGCGGCCACTATGACCACAAGAGGTGAAAGGAAGAGGTACATTCCATGAGTGATTAGGTAATGATATCCAAGTTTCACATATTTTAGCTTAACTGACTTCTTGAAATCAGGGAGATTTCGTGATGATGATGTTGGTGGGATCAAGGGCGTATTCGGTTTTGGCTCAGTCATTTTCCCTGCCACAGTTTCAATTATAAAGGTCAGCACATTTGCCAAAACAACAACAATAATATCAATAACATTCAATTTAAAGCACACAAGATTGAGTATCATCAGGAAACAAATAAGAAGGTGAAATAAAGTTCTAAAAAGGGGTAACTTTTTGCTGCCTTTCATGGTTGAATTAGATCTAAATTGACCTTTACTGGGAGATTCTTTTTCACCTTCATCGAGATTGTCTTTCTCTTCTAGCCTAACTACACAATAGCCTTGATACTAAAAATAAGCAAGAAATTAACTTTATGGCCACCCAGGTTCTATAATCTATGCATATCCTTCAAGATAAGCTTCATAGTTCATATATTGAAACCGTGAGGAAGAAAAAGGTATCCTTGTCTGGAAAATGTTACCAAATTCCAAAACTTTTTTTTTCCTCCAATTTCAAAAGCTTTAAACTTCCAAAATGATTTAGAAATTAAAATTTAGATAAAAGTTCAATAAACCCACATCAGCATTCACATAAAAGAACTACATTCTGCATAATTCTACACATACCCAAATAAAAGCACAAACAAGCAAACCCTTTGATGCAACAATATTTGGGGAAAAGACGACTGACCTTGATTGTCAAAACCCACCGGCAGATCGCTTGAATCTCCAAAGAGAAACCAACGAGAAAAAAAAAATAATAATTCGCTGCTTAGGACAAAAAATGGCAAAAGCTATAGTTAGAATGAAAAAATTGAACGTGAGGAGAAACGGGAATAAAATTTATACTAAAGAGAGAAGATAATGGAAACCATCGAGGAAACGGCCTACAAATACGCGTTAAGGAAGCTTATAAAGCATAACACAGACAACACATTTTTTTCTTTTTTTTTTTGAGAAGACATACAACACATTAATTAAGTTAAAATGGGCGGCGCAGGCGCTGGATTGTTTTGAATTGAATGTTTTGACTTTGAGTTTAACGAGCCTTTCAAGTCTTTTTGTCGGATTATCATCCAACGGCTCTCCTGACTTGGGGCTTCAACACTTGCCACTTTCATTCTGGCTACCGCTTGCCAGTTAGAAAACAACTATAAGACCTCAGTGGCACGCGCGTACACTTAGAAAGTTTCGAATGCATCCGTTCGAGTCCCTGCATGCATTGCATTAATAATATTGATAGATTTTTAATTATAAATATTAATATAATTTTGATTGAAATATATTAGTGTATAAAAAAATAACAATTTTTTTGTCAAATTATCTATAAGACCTTTCTAAAAAAATGTCATTATACACAAAATGAATATATAATTTTTTTAAAAAAATTATGACAAAGTCAATCTAAATAATTTATAAATAATTCACAAACAGCACCATGAGGCATTAATTTCATGCTGCTTGCATGAATACCAATTACCAAATATATATCATGTGAATCATATCTGTCATGTGACTGTATGATTTATTAGGCGTTTATGGGATTTCAATTATTATTTCATAATGTCAGTAAGATTTAATGGATTTTAACTTTTGACGGAAATTTGTGAGATTTATATTAAGTAAATTAGAGAGTGGGAAATTGGGAGTGATGAATAATGAGAGAGCTTATTCATTTTCTTTTGTAGCAAGATGAAGCTCCCAGCACGTAACATTTATTCCAAATTGAAAGGCATTTGAAGAACAGTATCAGAGGGCAAATGATGGCATTGGTAGCAGAGGCAGAGAGGCACTAGCTACAAGTGAATGTGACGTGTAATGTTCTAAAAAAATGAAAAGAGACTGGCACTTGTCATCGTGGTCACAAACTTCTTTCTATGGGAAAAAAACATTTTGCCAGCAAAGAAAGTAATGGGTGTGTTGGAAATTAGGGTACCACACATTTTAATGGTGAAATTTTGGTGAAAAAAGGTCGTGACAAGTCTGGAAGCTACCCAATGTAGCGTCTGACAAGTGTATGGCTTTTATGTTCACGGACCCTTTAGCTTGTTGCTGCGAATTTTCATCGCGAAGTAACAACAGACAACAATGGGTATCAACCGTGTTCAATTTGCTCACGTTTGTCGATGGCATTGGAGGCACTGAGGCAGCAATAGTTTTTGTACTGTTTCTGTAATCTCTTTAATTGATTGTTTCACCTTCAAAT
The DNA here is from genome assembly GCA_030444775.1 of Atalantia buxifolia. Classification (NCBI taxonomy): domain Eukaryota; kingdom Viridiplantae; phylum Streptophyta; class Magnoliopsida; order Sapindales; family Rutaceae; genus Atalantia; species Atalantia buxifolia. The sequence continues at coordinate 13,135,309 of CM059834.1, read as the reverse complement.
CCAAACCGGATTCCAGCACGACTCAGGTTGTAAAAAACCAAGAGATTCCGAAAACCAAAAATGGGCATAAATATCAATAAACCAACACTTTCATCCTATTGCATGAGTATAGGCAAAATCATTCAGAAGCATGTATTTTAGACAACAATATAGTAGCAGACAGAGAGTTTAACAATTGGAATATCAAATATGTAATAGAAAGAGACTGTCGTTTGACTATAGTATAAACTATGCAAAATTTTCCACATATGTATACGTGGTAATGAATATCATTCTAATGCATGCCTATAGTATTTGCTATATCAGCAATTTACTGGAAAATAACCATTAGAAGAGAAGCAAGATGATGAATTGGGAGCTGGGGGAGTGCTGGTCAAAGTATCGGCGCAAATTCACGAATCCAACGAGAACTCCTCAAGCCATATGAGTACTTCATTCCTCTTCAACGCAGCAAACCACAAAAGAAAAAGAGAAGGGATGATATTAATAAATAATAACATGTGTTTATCCACTAATGATAATAAAATAGTATTTACCTATTGTAACCCAATGATAGTGCTAGTGATGACTTTTTTGAATCTGTCCATTAGCTATGGCATGTAATTGGTACTGAAGTTGGGCAAAATCTTAGACATTTCTTGATGTCTTCCTTGTATAAACCCATACTTCACAGTGATACAATAAGGTTTCTCTCTCTCTCACTAGCCTAAAAGCTATCATAAGTAGTTTCGCTTTTAAGTATTTTAGCGGTCAGTAGCAAAGTTTAGTTTATATTCCCAATACGGATGGATGGGTAATACAGAGGTTTACACAGAGAACAGCATGTAAATCTAAAATTTTTGACTATGCCACAGTAAATTTTCTCTTTAAGAGGCCTAATAATCACGAGCTAGATGTCTAAAAAGTTGAATTATAAGGAAAAGTGCAGAACAAATACTAGAAACACGATGGAGACAGACATGTAATAAACCGGAAAAATATCCTTGGACAGAGTTCAATATCATACCATTATAAAGTTCCATGTTCGGCCGGGGTCATTGTATCGAGCAAGCAGACAACCTATTTTAGGTCTCAGACCATCTCTGATAAGACTAGTGCGCAATTCTTTCTCTTTCTCGCGAACAATATCCTCAGTAGGTTTTCCACTGAACTTCAATACTGCAGCAATGCCTCCTTCTACCTTTCTGAGGTCAAGTGTTTCTTGATTAGGATCTGGTAACCTGGATAAAGGTTCACACTTATTACATGTCTGCTTATACCATGGAATGGATAAATAAATATTAATTTTCCAAATATTTCCTCTCTCCAAGGTTTTGAGATTAATCAATGGAACAAACATTTCTAATAGCTTCAGATATCCATAATGTGCAACAAATATAGTTAATGAATCTCACCTGCTCATATCTTTATCCATTGGAAGAACAATTTGGATAGATACTTTCTTCAATTCATTATCATATGCCTGAGTGAAGACAGGGGTTGTCATAGGCATCTTCTCTGTTTTGGAGTTCTTCCCAAAAATATACCTGTACAGATTGAATCAACTATAAGAAATATCAATATAGCATCTAAATGGTTGGAGAAGAAGGTAAATGCTGATTTTGGATTTAATTAAAATAAATATACAACTTACCCAGCAACATCATTAAAGCCAGTTGACTCAGATAGCTTGTCTCCATTAGTTTCCACCACGAGAAATGGGGAGTACCTCCTAACCTGTACAATCATTCTTGTGTCTGGTCACATAAATTTACGACACTGAATTACATTTGTTTAGCTCGTGAATATGAAACAAAAACTACTAGAACGAGTTAAATTTCAGTGGTTACAAAATTTTAATTAGTGCACAAATTTTAGGAAAGCAAAAGAGTAGACTTGTTGCTGAAGATTATGACCACAATAGTATGAAACTATACAATAATGAGAGTCCGCTAGATTCTTTAAGTCCAGTTCAAGATAGTGATTAACTTGCAGATCAATTGGTACTAAAGGGGTATAAGACCATTCTGCACAGATATGCAATGAGTTTTTCTTGGTATTTATATTCTGTTGCCTTCCTTTACATTTGTAAAGAATTAACTGCATATTGTGCCCTTGGATTCGCACAATCACACTTCATGTTTCTCAGAAGGACAGCCTCTCTTCGTTTTGTTATGCACAAAGTAAAAAGTACAGTTTACTGACTTAAAGAACAATTGAGAAAAGAAATAGCAGTAACAGTGCAGTGCATCTATTTTGTACTGTGAGTAGTAATATTTCTCATAGCCAGCTGACATTAGTATTTCTACAATCAGCTTTGTTGATAAACCTAAGTTCAAGTCGGGCAACTTTCTGTTTTTTATGCACTTAATGAAAATTTAACCTCTCTGTCTTTAATGTTTAACAAACAAAATGACCATGCATAACTAGATAGTATGCTTGTTTTGATACTGATTCAGTGATTCACGCACAAAAGAGAAATAAATAAAACAAGAATGAAACACAATCTATCCGAGAGAGTGCAAACAACCTCATAATTTGCAGTCCTTTTGAGTATCTGATATTTTGGTGTTTCCAGATCAGGAGTCTTGTAAATTCGCAACTGCAAAGAATTAAAATATACACACAAGAAAGAAAACTAATTTGTGTCTAGTTGTACATGCTAATCTAGGTGAATTTAAAGCAAATAAAAGGAGTCAATACCTGCTTCAACACATCCAAGAAACCCTCCAGCGAAAAATAGTCATTATTCTTGATGGAATCCCATAAATCCTACAAATTGAAAAACACAGGTTGCTGATATTTCTAGTCAATGGCATAGTCTATCAATTTTAACGGAAGATATTTGAGATTGTACCAAGTGGCTGCAAAACTTCCCAGTCTCTGGATTAATGCCCATAACCGACGTGCCCGTAAATACCAACTCTGGTTTCCATGGCAGAAGCATGAACTTCATTACCATAGTCCATCTTGTAGTTATCTCATACGGTCCTGTCTACAACAACTCAACCGGTCAAGAAAAAGTTGCATTGCTTAAGTGATAATCAATATTGTAACAATTTTAGCACCAAAAACTAAAAATCAGATAAAGCATCTTAACTCAAAATTTCGTCATCGTTGAATATAAGAAACGTGTAATTCTCTAATACTGACTCAATAATCTAATTATTAAACACTAATAATTCCATACAGTAGTTAATCTCAGGATAAGAAGTCAACCATTTAGACCAATGCAAGATGGCATTAAATTATGAATATGTGCAACTTGAAAAACCTTAAATTAGTGACTATGAAAGGCTGCAACAACAAGCATAATATATAATTTAACTGTCAACATCATAGGTATACCAAATCATTCTAATCACCGCTTTGCATTGGAAACAAGAACTTGTATATACAGTTTAAATAATGCCAGAACATAGTTACATCATCATCAATATGTAACACATTTTTATATATCTTGTATTAAAAAAAGGGGGGGGAAAGTACTTAAAAGGTCAAACTAAAAAGTGTAAATGCGGTCAATACACAAGCTATTCTATTCAATTAATAAAACAAACTAATAATAAAACCAAACCTGCTTGACCCAGTGCAACTGATAGTCAGGTCTGAAGACCATCTTCAACATAGAAATGTTGAAAAGATAGCCACTTATAGTATCATGTTTGGTGATAGGGTCCCTGAACTTGACCTGCTCATCGTACGCCGTCCGGTCGATCCCCTGATCATCAAACAGATGTGGAAGATCATCATATAAAAAACCCACTAGCCGTTCCACGTCGACCGTTGATTTTGGCGGGCTACTTTGGTCCACTAGGCTTAGCCTAACTGCCCACTTCAAATTCTGGTTAGTTTTAACGGCTACTCTTCTTAACTTGAAACTCCTTGGAGGGAAATGAATTCTGGTGGGTCTTGTGGTGCTCAGTTTGTGGGAACTAACACCAGAGGCCGCAATTGGCCGGAAATTTTGGTGAGTATGCGTGCTGGCCATTGATTTTACTGTATTTCCTTATAATCTTTTCACTAATTTTAATCGAGGAGTCTAACGGTATGCCTTTGTCTTGGTGGAGTAGTTTGGAGAGGCAAGGAAACGATTGGCTGATATTCATTGAAGATTTTTAGGAGGCCAATAGTCAAACGACGAGTGATGTATAGTGTCAGCTGCATCTGTACGATGCACAATAATGTTTGTATTGTCCTTGGGCCGTGGGTTGGGTTCCTGAACAATTGAGAGTTCTTCGGATCGGGTCACCAAGCCCACTAGTAAACTAGTGGCCATGACTCATGAATGTACAAATTCATCAATGCAATGATTTTCAGAAAGACGCATATTTTTTGAACAACAAAGAAAGTATTCATTACTCTTAAAAAATATTTGAGAAACACATTTTACAATGACTGACTAGTGGTACACTTCCCACATTCCCACTTATTAACCCAACCTTTACAATCCTCAAGTAAGACGTCAGCATCGAGCAGATCATTAATTAGATAGTTGAGTCGCAAATATAAGCTCATATTTGAGTGGCCACCGACATATAATTAAAATGTCATGAAGTGGAGCCTCCCCTGCAGGCACATAACTAATACTAATGACACAATTCTACTTGAAAAGCTAATTATTATTAGTAGTAGTACATATAGCTAGCCACAAAAACTGAAGATTTTTCTTGTATCCTCGGATTCATATCATCACATGCTTTGCACATTTGCTTCCACTATCTCCCCAAGAAAAAGTAAAAAAAAAAAAAAAAAAAATTCTCATGGACATAGCTTTCCATATACATGTCAAATTGTCAATTAATATGCATGCTGCACAGATTCTGCATTACAGAGAAATGTCTAGGATGCTGCCACCTAGGCCTTCACGTGGCCATTTTCGTCACGAGCCCTACACACTTTTGCCTCACAGTTCCACGAGACAACCAGAAACCAGAACAAGCCCCTTCCGAGGCTTCGCCTTTTCCCCCTCTATTTAAGTTTAATCTCTCCTCGTATATTGACCCAGGTCAGACGATTGCATTCTCCTGTTATTAATTTTTTTTTCTTCTCTGTTCATTGAACGAAATAAAATGTCTCCGATGAGCTCATCATTAGAGGGCATCACGCATGGTAATGTGCATCATCGTGATGACGATAACATTCATGTTTATGGCTGTCCTTATTATTACCCTAATGAACCATTTGAAGGGGATGGAGATGACGACGACGATGACGACGACGACGGCGGTGACTTGGCTCCCGCTGCATCCATGGAAGGTGATGGGGACGATGACGACGATGACGGTGGCTATGATTATGCTCCGGCTGCGTAGTCAAGTGATGACCAACATTTGTAAAACCCTAGCTAGCTACTTTCAGTTCTTCAGTTTTATATATATATATGTAGCTGTGAAACCCTAAATTCCACTCAGAGTTATTGATATAATAATAAAACTTATATGTAATCCGTGTAATGAGTGGCTTTTTGGCCTTAGTGAGGAAATAATAATCCTGTAAGACTGCTTATATAATAAGATCGATGTAGCGTGATAAACATGATGTTTATAAATAATATATAAAGTTATTGATAATCGTGTTCGTATTTGTTTGATTATATATTCTTAGTTATATCATCCTCTTCTTTTCACATTTATTTGTTATTTCCTGAGAGTAAATAAAGAAGATTTTAAATGTTAATGATTAATTATCAGGTGATTGATGAACTTTGCAGGTTAAAAATTAATTTCCTGCATGCATAGAACTGCAATGCTCTAGCCCAGAGAGAAACATTTTAACTTCAGCTTTTCGACTTTCACAGAGAATTTACCTATATATGACTATTTTGGTACTGGTGTATATATATGTTGGTATCAGCTAATATGCATTTGGATTTCCTTTTTTTTTTTTTGTATTTTCAAGTCTTTGAACTTTTGGGGTTCAAGTTGAAGAGGATACATTTTTATTTGAGGGTGGGAAGGAGTAGATAGAGTGCGAGGTAACGAAAAAATCATGGCTCAATTGAATCGGTTTCAGTTTTCTAGTGGACTATTTGACTCTATTTTCAAGCATTCATGATTAGTTGATCATTATTTATGAACGCAGTTACTAGCTAGTGATCAGTTCAATGCAGCGTAGAAAATTGGAAAGCAAATAAAAGCTTGCGCTGGTTTTCATTAATATCTTGAATGTTGAATCATGAAATTAACACTTTACATCTGAAATTTGAACATAAAAAATGGTACTCCGGGGAAATTGATCGGGACGACATGTGTTTGTCATCATTAGAGGGTCTATTATTTTGGATTAATATTAACTTACGGCCAGCTATAAAGTATATAAATGAGTTTATTAGATTTTATAATACAAGTCTTATTTTCTAGTCTCAAAAGGCCTAGTCTTACCGCAAAACCTTCTTAGCTCAGAATCCTCTCTTAAGAAAAATATGAGGTTTCGTGAAAACAAATCCTTGACTTAATGAATAAGAGAGATGGAGTTTCGTTCTTTTGGTTTAGACCAAACTTAAGGAGCATTTGCTTGTGTTTGTAAAAGGGATATAGCTTCCTAAACCTGGCAGGGTTAGGGTTTCATCAGCACCTTAATACAATAAAATATGGATAAATTAATAGTATTGGAACCAAGAAAAAATTATTATCTAATTAACTATTTATTATGTAATTAAATGATTACTAATTAATCCGATTACAATTTAGCAAGTTGATCCTAAGTGGAATTTGGCAAAGCCTATTACTTAATTAAGTATTAATTCATCGAGGTTTTACATGTTTAAAGCAAGGAACCAACAAAATAAGCAATCATAACATAGACATCAACTATCATACAAGCCCTAAAACGTCATGTGCAACCCTCAAAGAGTCAGCGTAGGCCTCAACAAACACATTACATACGCCCTTGCTCAAAGAGAGGACCATGAAGCACATTATCTACTTCAGTCTGGGCTACTCTTCTGGAAAGTTGCGTTCTACTCACGATATCGTGTTTCCTTGGTAATCTCCTTAGGGTTTTAAAAGCAAAGGACTTAAACATATATAAAACACGAAAGGAAATGACTTAAGCCCTAAATCAGAACTCCAATTCAAAACTCCTTATAATTTGACATAGATCATATCCAAAATCTCAAGGCAAAACATGTTCTCCGTTATTTGTTGGGCTAATCTTGTCCCACACTGTTGACACTATTTGTCGACTCATTCTTCACACTATGGCCAGACAATATTGTTGTGCGCGGAATACGGAATCAAGCGCACTAAATAATCACATAAAAATAAAAGACACAAAATTTACGTGGTTCGGCAATATGCCTACGTCCACATAAGTAAAAAAAAAATAATTGTATTACTAACAATTATTTGAGTACAATATTTGAGTAAAGACATCTCACTTTTCAAAACTCAAATACACATATTACTCTCATAGACACTTGAAAGGAGAAACCTCTCAAATACACACACTCTCCAATTGTTCACTCTCTTAACAATTCTCTAATTGAATTGTTATACACTCAATTTGGAATTCTCTCAAATTTTTGGGATGCACTCAAATGAAAAAACTCCCTCTATTTTTAAGAAGCATTTCGCTCTATTCCACATTCAGTGCCCGCCCACCTATAATTTGGCCAATTTTGCCAAATTGTCAAAGTTGTGAAATTGTCAAATTGTCACATGCTTCACCAACTCTTTTGGCTTCAATTTCCACGATTCCAGCCACATGCTTCATCAATATTTCTAATATTGCAGCTAGAAGATCATGCATATCAATTTCTTTTGACTTTTCAACAAATATTACAACAATATCAAATATGGCCTGAAGCCAGGACACATCAGTGCTTAATGCTCTAGTCAGATTAAAAGGTGAGTTTAATGGCATGGGAAAATATATTACTGGGTAAATTAGGTGACTGGTTTCACTGCATGATGATGCAATTTCAAAATATACTACACATATTTCCTCACGAACCTTTACTATTATCCGGGGGACAAAGACAACATATTGATTGAGTGGAGGCTTATTCAATAGTAATATGAAAAAAAAATTAAAAATAATGAATATATATATTTGAAATATTTGTCATACTTCACCATATGTCGAATTTGTGGGTCATTTAAAAAATAAATTAATGCTAATATTTATGGGTTATATTCTAATTAGCAAAACGCAACTCTAAGTATAAGTATAATTTATTGGAGACTTAGAGTATAGTTTGAAGGAGATTTTAATTTTAAAAAAAATTAACTAAACATTAAATGATTTCTTTTTTCCATAGGGCTTCAAGTCCCCACCCGTCACCCTATGAATGCCCCACTACTATTACCATTACTCATCATAATGATCAGATTTTTCTCCAAAAGAATATATATTTTTAAAAATGCTGGGTCTATGAGAATTTTAATTCGGCTTGATATCACTAAAGATCTTACTTTTGAATACACTTGCACTCGTCTATATATTTTCACAGGACAGCATTAAATCCTAGAAAAGCCAGCTCTCTACTAGGCCTAGTTGCCTCATCAGCCAACTCAAGTCCAAACGACAATCTAACTTATATTGCATTGTCAAAAGCAGAGTGTAGTATGTCATCAATACATCAGAGTGTTGTGCGCAGAATTGAGACATGCATTTCCAGTAACAAATTACAATGTCTTACACATTTTCGGAATTCACTAAATTTCGGGGACCCGGCCATTGAGTCAAGAGAAAGTGACCAATATGATGGTTATCACATGCTGCCCAATTCAACATGGTTTGGAAAACCAATTGTGGAGGATAATTACTAATATTAGTGAACCCCACTTTCAAATATCCTCGAAAGGCGTCCACAAATCCACATAAAACTTTGAGTTTCCAAAAATCTAGCAATTTTTATATGACCCTTCAATGCACTCAGAGATGCTTTATGACACATCATGTCACCACTTTAACATGTGTTTGCTGAATTGGCGTTAAGAGTCCTATGTGGTTGGACCAAATGGTGCCACTTGGCATCGGCATTTGGCCGCCACATACTTGATGCACCTCTCCACACTCCTCACGTGGTGTTCCCGAGCCTAAACGATGTACGCCACCTTCCCTCCTCCTACATTAGCAAGTCTCCCCTCGTTTCCACTTCAAACTCGACAAAAATCACCAGATGCAATTTTTTTTTTAATAATAACACATGAAATTGATAAATTCCGACATATTCACAATTCTAGTTTTAGCATAATGAGAATACAGATCACCAGATAACTAAAAGCACACAAGTTTTTGCTTTAGTTTGCACTCTTTCTTTGCTAGCTATCTCCATAAGCCATTCTGAAAATGTCTCTCATTTCAAAGGTCGTTATGGCCTCATCATGGTGCAAGAATTATGGAGATGGATATGATGAGGGTGAAGATGGAAATGAGTATGTCCTGGCAGCATGCGTTGAAGGTGATGGTGATGATGATGATGGGGATTACGACTATGCTCCTGCAGCATTAATGGAGGGTGACGGCGACGATGATGATGGCAGCTACGATTATGCTCCAGCTGAATGAATAAACTCTCCATAATTTATTTAATTATTCTATATATATATATATATATATATATATATATATAAAATTTACTAGAAACAAATAAGCTAGCAGTCATAAGAGGTTATAATTAGAAACAAATAAGCTAGCAGTCATGAGAGGTTATAATTTTTTTGCCAAAAAAAATTGTAGGTCAAGAGTACGTACGATATGTAGACCATATATGTAATATTGGGCCAAGCATCTTATGGTAGTGGGTCGTAAGTACTTGTATGTTAGCAAGATGATAATGAAGGTGTGATTTTATGTCATCTACACATTCATCATCATGCAATATTGCACGAGGCTAAGAGTGACTTAATGTACCAATCATGATTTATAGTATATTAGTATGTATGGTTTATGATAATGGTAGCAGCATATGCTGTTCAGTTATTATGTATAACGTCTAATTTCTGGCTTTGTATTTTCGTGTGTATATGTATAGTAGTCAAAGGAAATATTTAATAGGTTTAGTTGAATATGATGACTTGCATATGAGTATAATCTCTTGATGAGCAGACTACTGTTGAAAGAGAATGTTTTATTCGTCTTCAATTATAATGGTCCCAAGCTCTATATTATTAAATCACGTGCTTTTGTTTTATTAAATTATCCTAAAACGAGTATCTCTTGCACTTTTATTAATATATGTATATTTTTATGATCTTGAATCATCTCTCTCTTACCATAATAATATAAATGGAACGGGGTCCAAAATGAAATAAAGAAAGTATAAGTATTATTGGGAATTTGAGAAGAATCAAAGCAAAATGAGCCAAAGATACATAACAAATCACCGACTGTCTCCATTTTTGCCAATCTCTTTCAAGAAAATAAAAGTGTGTTTATTAACACTAATCATAATGGGAATTAAGGAATAAGAATGAATGATATGTTTTACTTATTTAAATAAGAGGTTGAGTTAGAATTAAAGGGGGTCCAACCTAAAATTGTGAATTTTTCCTTCCCTTTTTATTCTTACGAGGGGAGTGGGTATGAGATTCATATTCTCTAGAGTGATTATATTACCTCCACTGAATTTTTAAGATTCTCAGTTTATCATTCTTTAAATATTTGAAAAACAAAATAAAAATTTACATTTTAACGTCGTTGATGTCGTTGCTGCCTTTACTGCTTGCTGTTGTTGCGATCACCACTGCTGTTGCCAATCACCGATGATGATGAAGATGATCATGATAATTATTACTATTGTAACAAAAAGTTTTTTTAATAATAAATTTTTGAATAATAAACAATTATTATAACAAATAAAAATGATGATAGTAATTAATTAAAGACATTTAGTAACTGACAGCAATCAATTTGGATTCTAAGATAAAGTAAATAAATCAATGGTGATATAGTTCATTCTAATTTTGCTTTCGATTTTAATTTCTCTGTTCAAGTAAACATCTTATTTTGATTTCAGTTCATTCTGATTCTAATTCATTTCGATTTCACCCATTCTGATTATTGATTAGTAAACACAACATAAATCTATTAGAGTGGAGGAACTTTAGAATACATTAGAGGTAATATAGTCAATTAATACATGTATGACATATATAGTTATATTCTATATAACTATTAATTACATGTTTATTTTTTAAAATAAATACACACATTTTATAATATTATTTAAGAGTGATTGTGTCACTGTTAAAGGACGAGAGCAAAAGACTTTAATGTCATAAAGAAAGTAGAAGTAATGATAATAATATTGGGAATTCGAGAAGAATCAAAGGAATAATAACCAAAGACAAGAAATCACCACTTTAGAGTGATAACGAGCCCATAAAGAGGATACTTTAAGAGGCTGTGAAATCGGACTCCTTTTTTGGACTAATTTCGTACGCCGTTTTCATTTTTTTGGCTTCTTACTATTCAAAAATTGCCTTCTCGCTGTAAACCAAATTTAATAGTTCTTCCGTGTGAGCGCAAATAATACTAATTCAAAGCATTCATTTAATCTTGTACAGAAAATCTTCCGAAATTTGAAAGCACCCATTCTAGTCCCTCATTATTCTTTTTTTTTTTTTTCCTCTCTGGGCTACATTCCCTCAATAATATCCCATAGACACAGTAGTTTAAATAAACTCTACGATTTAATATGGAACTCATCTCTATAGCATCATATTCCTCCCTCTGTTAGTGTGTACGACCACGGATATAGAGTTATTAGGCAGTCACTGCATAGTCACCGCAACAGTGACGTACAGCCGCACAACCATTTGCATGATCATGGCTCGTCGCTGTTCCGTTCCAATACTCCCATTCTCAGCCATGGATTGCACACTCAGCGTCTGAATCCATCAATGTTCGAGTTCTGAGCATTGATTGATTTAATGAATAGGGAAGATTGGTTGACTTGGCTTTGAATGTGATTAAGACAAGCAGAGTTTGGCTGATGGTTTTGGTGGTGGAGAACAATGGGGAGGTTAATTTATAAGAACGCTAAATACCAGGACCACCAAGCTCGGCAATCCATCGTCATGGTGCCCGCTCCTTTACCATCTAAAGTTTAAAGAAAATAAGAAACTATATCTTCTTTCTTGTTATTTTTTTGTATATATATATATATACACACACACATGTAAAGCGGCTCAATCATATTTTAAGCCTCAGACAAATTATTTTAATTAGGCCCTTTAAAAATTTGAAGTAAAATATATATATTAATTTTATTTATTTAAAATCAATTTTTTTAATTTTCTAAGATGCAAAATTATTAATCAAATTTTTATATTCTAATTTTGTTAATATATTTTTCTCAATAGACGATATAGTTAACCTATTTAATCTTTCCTATGACATGGTTGATCTTAAATAAGTTTTTATCAATGATTCCTTTTTGAGATTAAACTAATTTTTTTCTTCTCTCCTTTTTTTTTATTTTTTGTATCCTAATGCATATTTTTTTAGTGGACATTTTTCCCCTAGTGAAACAAGAGGAATCAAGCAAACAATTATGCTGTATAATTAAAAGAAAACAACCTGTGAATACAATAATATTTTTAAAAAAGAAACAAAAACAACTAAATAACAAAATTAATTAATAAGAGAAAGGAAAGATTAAACTTGGGAATTTGAGAACTTTAACTTTGATGGATTGATGTTTTAAGCAGCATTGATTAATAGAAGGTGAAACAATTGATTTTTTTTTTCCTTAAGCGAAAAGTGGGGTAGAGAAAGTACTTTTTTCACCAAAGCAAAAAAAGTTTCGTGTATTTTTTAATGAGTAATAATATAGCTACAAACTTCTGTACAATTTTTTTTTGTACAAACTAATGTGCCATGATTGAATTGGTTGGATTAAATATCTTTTAGTCCACATGATTTGTGTTTATTATTTTATATTTTTATTCAACCAATGAGTTAATGCCATCAGTTTGTACAAAATAATTTGTACAATAGTTTATGGTTGTATCATTACTCTTTTTTAATTGAAAAAAGATACTAATGGATAATAATTTAAAAAATAGGTGGCCTTTATAGAGTTTTAAATGAAATATATGGAGGAAATAAATGGATTAATTATAATGTTAGAAGGGGGTTTGGTAAGGATTTAATAGTTTGTTTATGGAAAATATAAATAAATAATTAATAACTGTAATTTAGGAATAAAATTAGGGCCTTCATTTATATTGGAGCGGTTGCCTGGGGGAATGTGTGTGTGTGTGTGTGTTGTTTTTAATTTTAAGAATGAATCTTAGGCAGTTAGTTTAACTATATAAGCTTGAAAAAACACTTTTAACTTTTAGCTAATTTTTGGCTAACTTTTGAGTATGAGTTAAGTCAGATAAACATTAATTATTGAATAGGACCGTTAAATGTTAGTTTCCACTGTTTAAATTTTAAAATTGATGTAGAATCACTAAATATTAAGTACGTCCATTTGAAAAAATAAAACATATGATTGGGAGGAAGATTACTAAACTGCTGCTTTTTAACCATAATCCATATCTTGTTTGAAAGCAGCCTGTGGACAAAAAAATTAAGTCATATTTTTTAAGTAAAAAATCAAGTTATTGGAACTCCACCTATTAAGGATACGAGTATGAGAAAACACTCGTTAAAAATCTAATTTACAAGAAACTAAATATATTTTTCTTAAGATTTAAACTCAAATGATCAGCTAAAAATATTATTTACAAAAAAAAAAAAACTGAAGAACTAAACACTAATAAAACCTTGATAAAAACTCACCCAAAACAACGTCGTAATTTAGTCAAATGTTTATACGTATGTTGTATTTAAAAAACTGCTCGTGGACCCTTTCTTACTTGTTGGTGAACTAAAAGCATATGACGGAAGACATGTATCATTTAATAAAGATCTTACTATAAACTTACACATTTAATCATTAAATCCTCCAATGTAAGCGATCTCTAGCCGCATCGTCGGTCAACTCGAGTCCAACTGACTTACATTTCCAGCAACAAACGTAGATGGGGGACCCATTTGTAGAGGATATATATAACTAGTGAATCCCACTTCCAAAAAGTTTGTCCGCAAATCCACTTAAAAACTTCATTACACCGCCAAAGATATCTTGCCATATGCATGACCCCTCAGTGCACTAAAAGATGCCTTATTGTTTTACACACCATGTCACAAGGCCAGCATGGTTTTGTTTAATCAGTTTGCTGAATTGGCATTGAGAGTCCTATGTGGTTGGACCAGATGTTGCCACCCGGCACCGGCATTGGGCCGCCACACATCTGTGCATCACTCCACACTCTTCACATACGTGTCCTCGAGCCTGAACGATGTCCGCCACCTCCCCTTCTCCTATATATAATTGGGCAATCCCCTCCCTTCCCATTCCCTCTTCAAACTAAACACAATCCAGTATCCGCATCCATATCCATATATACACAACTCTCTTTCTTCTTTGCTAAGCCGTTGAGAAAATGTCTCTCGTCTCCAAGTTCGTCATGCCCACATTATCATGGACATGGTGCAAGAAGCACGGTGATGGAGATGATGACGATGAGGATGGATACGACTATGCACCGGCAGCTTGCATTGAAGGTTATGGTGATGATGACGATGACGATGGGGATTATGACTATGCTCCCGCTGCATCGATGGAGGGTGATGACGATGACGACGATGGAAGCTACGATTATGCTCCGGCTGCATGAACAAACTAAACTGTTCAATTTACCATCGGGTCGACTAGAAATTAAGCTGGTAGCTAGCTAGCAATTTTGTAGGTCACGAGTATCCCATATATATATATATATATATATATACTATATAGACTATAGTGAGTGGGCAAGATGATGAAAGTGTAATTTAATAATGTCTTCTTTGCACATATTCATCATCATGCAAGACAACAGTGACTTAATTAATGTGCTAATCATGATTTGTATTATGATATGATGATAATGCTAGTTTTTGTTGTCTCCTTATAATTATTATATACTATAATTTCTGCGTCTGTGTTGGGATTGTAGTAAAAGGACTAATATTGTAGTATAATAATTAAGTTTAGTCCAATATGATGACATGTGCGTCGTCTTCAGCAGGAGCAGACTGCCGTTGAAGGAGAATATTTTTTATTGTCTTCCTCAATCAATTTGTGGAATCTTGTTAAATATCTAGAATGCTAAGAAAAGGTCGGGAGAAACGGCCGTGTCTTCAACGTCGTGTTATTTTTTCTCCTCTTTCTCTCTCTCTCAGTGTTGTAATTTTTTTTTATTGTTAAAAAATTAAAAAAAATGAAAAATGGCAAAAAAACTAAACCTGCTCATGTGCATCATTCTCTCGCTGTTTCGACTTTATCCTCACTCTCTTCGGCTACCAAACATGGAAGTGCCACCCGTTTATTATCAATGATTAAAGAAAATGAAAAATTTTTGTTTTCTATGTATTTTTTGATTAATTTTGTAAATTTTGGTGGTAATTATTTGATAATAAAGACGAATTTTTGAATTGGAATACTATTTGTGTGAAAATTGCTGTGAAAGTGACTGGATTTTTGGTTTGGAAAATCAATTTGTGAAAAATACTATGAAAATTGCTAGATTTTTCGTTTGGAGTATAAATTGTATGAAAATTGCTAGGAGAATTTGTGTGGAGTTTTGATAGTCGGATAGAGTAAGGAAGCCCCAAGCATGATATTGGTAGTGGTAGCCGCAGGAGAGAAAGTGAGGATGAGTAAAGAAGTGGGGATGAGTTTACTTCCTCACTGTCCGGAGAGAGAGTGATGCGTGTGATCTCTTCTTTCATTTTCTACATTTTTTTAATATTTTCAAGAATTGTAAATTATTACAATGGCAAGAGAGAGTAATGCACGTTAACATATTCAGGTTTTTTTTTTCATTTTCCACTTTTTTTTTATTTTTTATAAATGTTAGAGGCAAAACTATAGCACATATTGCCGTTTCTTTCGGTGTTCTAGATAAGGAGCATTTGCCTTTCAACATTATTAAATTTACTACAGAGTGCTGCTAGGCATTTAGAAAGACGAGAGAAGCACGAGAGAATCTGCTTTGTATCATCTGCTTTAATTTTTTTCAATTAAAAAGGGCAAGCGATTTTAGGAGTGAAACAGCAGCATGTGTTTCTCTCATGTTTCTAGATAGTAAGTATTTTTTTTTTACTACAATGTGTTTCTCTCGTGTTTCTCTCGCCTTTCTAGATAGCGAAGTATTTTCCTTTACTACAATGTCAAGAGAGAGAGTGATGCAGGTAAGCAGATTTAGCTTTTTGTCATTTTTCACTTTTTTTTAAATTTTTTTAACAATAAAAAATGTTTAAAATGCTGAGAGAGAATAAATAGCAGCACAAGTTGCCCTTTTTCTCAACATTCTCTCAATGTTTTAGATAGCGAGCATTTTCCTTTCAACAATATAAAATCATTACAATATCAAGAGAAAGAGTGAAGCATGTGAACAGATTCAGCTTTTTGACATATTCTACTTTTTCATTTTTTTAATAATAAAAAATGTCTGAAATGTTGAGAGAGAGAGAGAGAGAGAGGGGCAAAACTGTAGCATAAGTTGCTCTCAGCCTCCTCTTAATGTTATAAACAGGGAACATTTTCCTAATTTATGCGCTAATTATCAATCGGGTATTGTTAGTGGCCTAATGGTCCCAAGATGCTTGTATATATCAATTCAATCGCATGCATTCGTTTTGTTAAGTAATTGAGTTAAGTTATCCCAAAAACGAGTATTTCGTGCAATCAATTTGATATTTACTTTCTACAAATATCATATCTCTTACTATATTGGAACGGAACCACGCTGGACCCCAGCCCTTGAAAAGAAAAGTGCGTCAAATAAACCAACACCGTTAGTAGTAATGCAAGCACAAATCAAGAGATTATCACATTTCATGCACATAATAACCAAAGCCAACAAAATAAAAGCTGGTACACCATCTATATGTTTTCCGTAATTCCGTTGAAATTAAGTTGTATAAGGAAATTTTCAATACAATGCAGGGGTAGCTCAGTTGTGCCACCAGGAAAGCAGAGTTTCTCAATCCAAGATTTTCTCTTCCAATTTTTTTTTCCCAGTAGACGCGTCTTGTTCTCAAGACTAACGCCAAAAGTAGTTTACTTAGATGATCATGATTACTAACTATATCTCAAGACTAGTGTACTTGCTTAAGAGCAATAATAGTACCCACCAATTTGAACGGGTAAGGATTTTGCAACATGTCGGTTGAAAAGAAAAAAAAAAAAACTGTAAAGATTTTTACAAAGTGCTAAGATGCACTTCCCTATCCTCCCTGCGGAAGATAATTAACAAACAATACAAATTGTGACATATGAAAATATTTCAAGTTTTTCCTACTAAACAGTAATTAACGTCGACAAATTTGAAACGAGAGAAGCATTCAAACCATCAGAAACAAGGGAACATAATAAATTACCTGTCGCAAATATTACGATTTATGAGAGGTATACATTCCGTTTCTTGTCCGGAATTCTACGAGGACAAAAAAATTTTTGCTCTTATGCGTTGGGACTTGGGAAGGTCGGTAAATTTTAAGTTTAAATTTCCAAATATGCACTTCACTTCCACAAAGAGTGTGGAACTGCATCTGCTGAGCTTACTGTGCCAAACTCTCTAGTTAGTAAATTGACAAGGTATATGTGTGTTTCTTCAACCGAACTTTATAGTGCTTGACATTCTCTTTCTGATAACAACTCTCAGCAAGTTTATTGAAGCTAATTTAACCCTCAACATCTTCACCTCAGACTCCCAACAACCAAAGCGATGGGTTGAAATTGCTCAACCACCTTCCCTGAATTTTTTATCTAAAATATCTTGATTCTCTCGCCTAAGATCATTTGATCAAGTTCTATCCTCTGACATTGAGCAGCCTTCAAAATGCTCCAAAGGTTTTCCCAGTAAGTGAAAGCGCACTGAAGGCCGGTTAGATCATAAGAAATTTATAGCAACTAGGCTGTCTCCTTCCATTGCATTTTGTTTTGAATCAAGCAATGTTTTAGCTATTCTATCCAACATTGAGTATATTTCTTTCATTTCCGAATGAGATGGATCACCAACAAGGAACTCATGGATGATGCCATTTATCTCAATTGAACTACACCCAGGTACCTTTCTGACACCCATTTCTTTCATTTTCTGTCTCACATTTGTTACATCTTCCCATCTGTTAGCAGAGGCATAGATGTTGGCAAGAAGTGTATGAAAACTGGAATCTTTTGACTCGATTTTCTCTAACAGTGCAGCCAGCTTCTCACCCATGTCCACATTGCCATAAATTCTGCAAGCACTGAGCAAAGCACCGTAAAGTGGAACTATAATCTCATTATTTTCATTTGGTATTTTTCGTATCAACTCCTCTGCTTCATCTAAGAGCCCAGCTCGACCAAGTAGGTCAATGAGACACCCATAGTGTTCTAGCTTTGGCTGAATCTGATATGCCTCTGTCATGGAATAAAAGAACCTGCGGCCTTCATCAACCAATCCTCCATGGCTACAAGCACTTAGAACACCAATAAAGGTGATATCATCAGGTTTAGCCCCACCCGCTATCATTTGTGAGAACAATTCCAGTGCTTTGTTTATCTTCCCATTCATGGCAAGCCCACATATGATTGAAGTCCAAGAGGCTGCATCCTTTTCCCTTAACTCATAGAATATCTCTAAAGCTTTCTCAATTAACCCACATTTTGCATACATTTCAATGAGTGCTGTAGCCACAACTGCATCCACTGTAATTCTGTTTTCATCAATATACCCATGAATCCATTTTCCTTGCTCTAGTGCTCCCAACTGAGCACAACCTGTAAGGAGAGCAACCAATATGAATTTATCAGGCTTAAGCCTTATGATTTGCATCTCTCGAAATAGTGCCACTGCATCATCAAATCGGTTAAATTGCACATAACCATTAATCATAGCTGTCCAAAGAACAATATCTCTGACTGGACTTCTGTCAAACAAGTCTCTAGCTTCCTCCAGTTGACCACAATTCACGTACCCAGACACCATACTCGTCCAACAAATTACATTCTTGTTTGGCATCTCATCAAATAGTTCCCTTGCTTCACTTAAACAACCACACTTGCAATACATGTCCAATAAAGCATTCCCCATTATAGGAGTAAACTCAAGCTCCTGATTAATATAACGGTGAATTTCCTTGCCAAGTTCCAAATTCTTCAAAGCTGTACAAGCTGATAAAGTGCTTACAACGGTACCCTCATCAGGCCT
Organism: Atalantia buxifolia; assembly: GCA_030444775.1. Taxonomy (NCBI): domain Eukaryota; kingdom Viridiplantae; phylum Streptophyta; class Magnoliopsida; order Sapindales; family Rutaceae; genus Atalantia; species Atalantia buxifolia. Next base: position 13,116,086 of record CM059834.1, on the reverse strand, counting down.
CAAATTAGACTCTTGTCGCATCCGCCTAAAAACATCTACAGCATCCTCAAATCTCATACACTTAATATGCCCTGAAATCGACACATTCCAAGAAACCACATCCTTGTCAGGCATTTCATCAAACAGCTTCTTAACATTACCAATTTTGCCCAATACAGCATACATGTCCATGATCGAGTTGCACACATAAGTATCAAACTCAAGACCAGTTTTTACCACATACCCATGAACCTTTTCACCTTCCTTAACCTCTCCTAAGCAACCAACAGCCTTAAAAACAAACGGGTAAGTAAAATTATCTGGTGGTACGCCGCGTTCTCTCAGCTTACTAAAAAGCAAAAGGGATTTTCTAAAACTACCCTTTTTCGCAAATGATTTGATCAAGAGGTTGCATGCCAACAAACATGGATTCTGAATAGAACCGAAGATCTTCTCTGCGTAAAGCAAGTTTCCGTGAGATGGGTGTGTGCAGAAGACCATGAGCTTGTTGAGGGTCTCTGGGTTCTGTTGGAGGCCGATTTGGAAGATCTGGGCTTGGATTTGTTTGAGTTGCGCCATTGATTTGCAGTTTTTGAGAAGATAGATACATGATTTCTTAGTTAATGTCGAGGTGTGTGAAGAATCCGATTGGGGAACTGGTTTCCATATAATTTGGCGGGAAACTGGCTTGGATAACCGTTGCGCTTGTTGCGAGAGCATGTGAAATATTACGCAAAAATTTGTTCAATAATTCGTGACAGCTCCGACTGAATTGACAACCCTCATTTTATGCTCTTAAAACCTCTTTTCTATTAATTAATTATCTAAAATTATTTAAAAGGAAATTATCTCTATATTATCGTTTTTTTGCCGTATGTATATTTAACATCATAAAATTTTGATATATATTTTACACCATCTTTATTAAAAGACTATTAAGTATAAATCAATCACCTTGACACAAAAAAAATTATTTTATCCCTAAAAAAATTAAAAAATTATTTTATTCTATAAAATTTTAAAAAATATAAAAATTATAATTATAAGGATGCCCCTAAATTCAATCAAATAAATAAATCTCAAAATCTAAGATGTTAATTGTTAAATGAAATTATAATGATAAAAAAATAACATCTTCAAATTATAATTTTTAATTATACTTTCATTTAATTTTTGTAGTTAAATTAAGTATAGAGAAGTTAGTTAAGCATAGAGAAGTTTACAAAAATTAACACAAAGAGAAAAGCTCCCTGTAATTATTATAAACTTTCCTATAATTAATATTAAGAAACTCCCCTATACAAATTAAATGAAATTATGATTACAAAAAATTAAAATGATAATTTTTAAATAAAATTATATTTATAAAAAAATTAAGAGAAAAACTCCCCTTATTATTTTATTAAATTCAGGAGTATTCTTATAATTATAATTTTTTATTTTTTAAAATTTTAAAGTATAAAATAATATTTTAATTTATTTAGAAATAAAATAATCATTTTATATCATTAAAGTGGTTAATTGATACAAGATTAAAAGCTGAGTTGGTATAAAGTTTATATTAAAATTTTGTAGTGATTAGATGTACATATAACAAAAAAAAATTATAATGCAGAAATAATTTCTCTTATTTAAATTACATAAGTTCAGAAAAAAAAAAGAGAAAAAAGAGATCAAACATACACACACCCTAACTTCTTGATTAGATTTCTCCCTAATCAAATCGAATGAAACTGAAATTTTGAATTTAATTCAGCTTAAATTATAATATACAAACCATTTGGTAAATGGTAAATATTAAAAGATATAGAATATATTATAATTTTTTCAGACTGCAATTTATTCAATAATATATTCTCAAGTTTGATTTTTTTTTTCATGAGAGAGAATGTCAAAAATAAACGCAATAAGACTACGGGAATCCAGTATTCAAACCTCAATTTTCCTGCGGACTTTTCAACCTTGGTCGGCCATCAAAAATTTCATTCAGAAAATATCTTACACAAGAAGAGAATTTAATAATAGTAATAAATACCCGGACCGGGACCCGGACCCGTGCCCCTTCTTCCACGCAACTCCCAACGTTATGCGCATTAAGCCGCCAGATCTCAGATCTCACAAATCTTATCAGGAATACCAATTAGCACGACACCGTTTCGGTGCCAAAGCAAAGTCGTTTTATCAGACAAACCATGATTCATTACGTGCAAATGGTGCGGTCTGTCTGTACTCTCTAGCCTGTACTAGTGATTAGTAAATGAAGTTCTAAATGCTACTGAGTCACGGACTCCCTCTGTTCATAATATTAACAAATCAACGTTCAATAACGAAGCTGCGGACTTGCATCTGCGCAGTTGAGCCCATCATCTCTCTCAGTTTCGAATCGAAAACTGGGATTTCTTCGATCTCGCTCTGCTATCCATCGACAAGGTCATTTCATTTCCTTTTGAGAATTCTCCAAATTTATTGTATCCAATTTCTTGTCTTTAATTACTTTTGGTCCAATGCGTTACATTGTAGATCGACTCAGTATCACATCTTAGATCAATTACCAATTGACCCTAATGGATTCTTAAATCTTTTTTGTTTTTTTTTTGGCTGATAGTATTAAGTTTATCACCTGCGTGCTCCTCAATATTCAATAAACAAGAAATGTCGTCAGTTCGATTTGATTCCACTAAGCAATACTACACAACCAGCGGCCTTGTAGTTGGTTACGCTCTCTGTTCAAGCTTGCTTGCCGTCATAAACAAGTTTGCCATCACCAAATTCAACTACCCGGGTCTTTTAACTGCGTTGCAATACTTAACCTCTGCTCTGGGTGTTTGGGTTTTGGGAAAGTTTGGATTTTTACATCATGATCCCTTCACCTTTGATACGGCCAAGAAGTTCTTACCAGCTGCTTTTGTTTTCTATCTTGCAATTTTCACAAATACCAATCTTCTGCGTCATGCCAATGTGGATACTTTCATAGTGTTTAGATCGTTAACCCCCCTTTTGGTCGCTCTTGCTGACACTGCCTTTAGACGGCAACCTTGCCCATCAAGGCTTACCTTTTTGTCACTGTTGATTATTTTGGGTGGCGCTGTTGGATATGTGGCCACTGATTCTGATTTTACTTTGACTGCTTATTCGTGGGCATTTGCATATTTGGTGACAATCACTACTGAGATGGTTTATATTAAGCATATGGTGACAAATCTTGGGTTGAACACCTGGGGTTTTGTGTTGTATAACAATTTGTTGTCTTTGATTATATCACCATTTTTTTGGTTTTTGACTGGAGAGTATGGTGAGGTATTTGCTGCTTTAGTTGCCAGTGCTGGAAGCTGGTTTGTGCCTGATGTCTTTTTTGCGGTTGCTTTGTCATGTGTCTTTGGGTTGCTTATCAGTTTCTTCGGATTTGCGGCAAGGAAGGCAATCTCTGCTACTGCATTTACTGTGACTGGTGTGGTTAATAAGTTCCTTACAGTTGTGATCAATGTCTTAATTTGGGACAAGCATGCCAGTCCATTTGGCTTGATTTGCCTCCTTGTTACGATCGCTGGAGGTGTTCTTTACCAGCAGTCTGTTACTGGACCTGGTGCTGCTCCTGCACAGCGTGAACCAACAGTGTCTAAACAGAACGATACAGAGAATCCTTCTGATGATTTTGGGGGAGAAGACCAAGGGAAAAGCTTACTTGGTAAACATGCTTCTGCATGAGAATATTTGTTTCATTTTTGTCATTTCTTTAGCAATTGGAATTTAACAAATTCCATCTCTAGTGAGCAATTTATGATATAAGTATTATTCTTGTATTGGATCTTCAAAAATGTATTCTTCGAGAATTTGAATTTTGTGCATACTTGCCATGTATGTTTGGAAATGGATAATACAATGGTACTTAGTTCTTCATGGATAATACAATAGCATTTAGTTCTTCATTGATGATTTTTTTTTAAAAAAAAACCTTTTACATTGCTTTATTAAATTCTTAATGTTGCATCTATTCGGCATGATGGGAATGACTTGATCTTTGATTTGACACTCTTTTTACTAACAAAAAACAACATTTTGTGGAATGTAATAAAGTTTTGTGCACAGCATATTACAATGTAACCCCTTGGCAATATACCAGAAAATGGCAGTTAATTTACTATTCTGTCTTTTATGAGGATAATTTGTTACTTGCACATCCAGTAACTCTTGGTATTGTTATAGGATTAAATTAATTTTGTCATTTTGGGTTTATTAATGTTAGCCATTGGATACTTGTAGTTCAGTTCACGTGACACACTTTGTAAATAAGCATTGGTCGCATAGAATTCCCCTTTGCTTCTTTTCCTCTTGATGTCATTTCTTCCTTCCTGTTTGTCTATCTAACTCAGTTAAAACATTTAAGAGACTTATATTTCTTTTGTAATTCTGCGAAGCATGTTTCTTGAGTGAACAGAAGGCATCTGGGTTAGCTTTGCCATTGGACTGACAACTATTGCTGAAGTATGATACAGATTTACCCATGGTGAACTGCGAATCCTTTTGTGGTGGAAAATCTTTGGTATTCTGGGGTATACACCCTCATTCATTAGATTTTTCTCATGTCTACAACGCAACCCATCATGAAAAGGTAGATGCTTGTCAGGATTCAAGAACCGAAAGGGGGTTTATACACAGGAGTACCAAGAACTTTTTCATTTGTGGTACTTGGCGATTAATTATCGGAGTTTTGATCAATTTTTAGAATTAATTTAATGATTTCTACTATTTGAAGATTGTCATCAGCCTTGCTTCTCTCTCTATGACTTTCTGAATTGATTAGGGTGATTGAGAAATGAAACTATAAAGATATACACATTGGTAAAATTAGTCAAAACTAGCAGAACATATAACCTGTCTGTCAGTATTAACAAATCATGCAAGTTAATCGGTCAAGTCTTTGACCCTTTTATATTTTATGGAGTCCAGGAGTGAAAGCACACTGTGATTCGTTAGTGACATATGCTTTACTCCTATCCATTTTACCAGGAAAGTATGCGAGAGTTTTGCTTGACAATGTCCCATTGGAAGATATAATCTTGATTGCCTGAAGGATTCCTTAGATTTTACTCCCGCCTCACCTCCTTTTGACTGGCATCGTTGAAATTTCACATGCACACACTAAAATGTGCATATGCTCTAGCATGTCTATTAATTTCTTATTTGAACTAGGGTTCATTTCATGTTATTCTTTGGTTGCAGAGCCTTCTTCATTTAATATTCTTGGTTCATTTAAAAGCAAAACAATTGAAAATTAGGATTGCAGTAACATGTAGAAACCTGCCAATATAGGATATGATTATCAAAAATCACCAGAAATCTTTGCATGAACAAGATCCAATCTTAAAATGGTGAAACTTAAAATGGTGAAACCTGTTCCTATCCGTCACAATTGTCTCCCTATTATAAACTTTTGATATGATGTTGGTTGCAGTGTGGCAATCGTTGCATACACGAAGATTCTTTACAGTTCGAATTGGAACCCAGGGCTTCTACTTATAAGCCCAAATGCAATTGCCAGCTTCTCGGTATGGAGGTTAAGTGCAGTCTCCTTTTCCTCTTCATCCATATCAAACAACACTTCTGATTTGTTTGGAACAAAACCAGCTGTCTTTTATCGGTTTATCATGTCATCCATCATTTCATAAATTTCTGAGGATTGTGGGTGTCATGGATCACCCTTAACAAATTCATGAACAACACCATCAACTTCAATCAAAATGCAACCTGGGGGCTTCTTTTTGTTTCTTTCTGCCATGAGTTCCCTGATTCTTTTGAACTTCTGCCACTTTCTTGACGAGCTATATCTGTTCGATAGAATAACATATGAGCCCCCATAATCTGGGAGAAGCTCCAATAGTTGTTGAGCTACTCTTCCGCGGCCTCAAGGTTGCCATGTATTCTGCAGGCACCAAGAAGTCCTCCCAGAACAAAAAGATCCAGTGCCATGGGCAGATTCTTTATCAACTCCTCAGCTTTAGCTATGAGACCAGCTCGACCTAATATGTCGACTAAACAACCATAATGTTCGATGCTAGGCCAAATGCCATATTTCTCGGACATCAAATTGAAGTGAGAAATCCCCTCATCTACTAGTCCAGCATGACTACAGGCAACCAAGACAACAACAAAGGTAATTGTATCTGGCTTCACCCCTCTAATCTGCATCTCATAGAAATACTCCAGAGCTTTATTTCCTTGTCCGCACATTGCAAGGCCAACAATCAATGCTGTCAAAGTCATAACATCTTTCTCTGGCCAGTTCTTCGAATATTGTTACTCCGTTTATTAGGCTGCCACATTTGGCATACGTGTCCACAAGTGCCATTCCTAAGGCAACATCCACCTCAATGTTCTTCTTCATGATATAGGCATGCAGCCACATTCCAACCTCAGGGGCACCCAAATGAGTGCAAGCAAGCAACAAACTCACCAATATCAATTTATCCCCTGTAAGGCCCTTGCGTTGCACCTCCCGAAAGAGTAACAAAGCTTCCTCGCACGCACTATCCTCAACATATCCTTTAAGATGTTCCAGCAATACAAGTTCTTCTCAGGCATCCTTTCAAATAAATTCCTAGCACGTGAGACAAATTTACACTTGCAATAAGCATCCATTAGAGCTGTCTTGAGCTCTACATGAGACCAAAAACCACTTTCATCAACACACTTGTGCTCGTTTTACAGTTCCTAAATCTCTAGCTCTTGTACATGCAGTCAAAACGTTAACTAGAGTAACCTCAGTAGGCTTCACATTTTCACTTTCCATTCTATCAAAAATCTTGATAGCCTCATCAGGTTGATCCTATTGCATGTACGCACCAATCGTTGTAGCCCAAGAAAATACACTTTTATTATCCATTTTAAAGAACACTGGCTCAGCTGAAACCAAACACCAGCAACTTGAATACATAGTAATCAAAGTGTTATGTAAGAAAGAATCTGATGCCAAGCCAAACTTTATGGCTTGACTATGCAACTGTTTTCCAACACACAAATCAGCACATGACTTAAACAACGAAGGAAACGTGAATCTATCATTAGTCCTTGAACAATCATCTCATGATAAAAAAGAAGTGCCTCGTGTTGCAAATTCTTATTTGTCTACCCTCTAATAATGGAATTATAGGTACAAATGGTTGGATTGGAGATTTGTGAGAAGACTAAACGCGCATAATAGAGACTTCTGGAGTCTTAAAGAGCAGAAAAGGCTTCGAGTTTGCTGGCAGCATAGGGGTCGAAGAAGAGGCTTGTCTTTAGCCTTTGGGTATGAATTTGCATGAGCTCCCTCATTGTGGAACATTTTTCTAGTGAAACTAGACAAAAGTGTGCTTGATATTGACTGTTTATGTTGCTGTTATTGATGTTGTCGAGGTTTCTCAAGGGAGAATTATCTGAAGATAGGCCGGTGTCCTTATTTGGTGGTGGAGAGGCAGAGGAGTTGCCATACTAGTTGAAGTTTTAGATAAGCTTTCGAGTGTTCATGTTGCGATTGGTGGCTGTGTAGGAAAAAGAGATCAATATATATCTCTTGTGGTAACATCTAAGGTCTAATTGGTCCCTAGACACACACATTTACCATATAATCTGAAAATATGCTTAGTGGTTCGGAAATTTACTCACACTAATAATATTAGGAAAAAAATCTACACCCACTATTAGAGTACAAACCCAATGGCATTATTACAAGCTTGTTTAATTCATGTCTACTAGGAGAAAGAAATCACATAAAGGCATAAGATTTTTCCAATCCAGTGCTGTTAGAAAAGCGAAAGGTTTGTATCGGGCCTCACTCTCATCGTTTACCATTCGGCACAAATGACTCATGCCTCTTTACTAAAATACAATACATAGTGCTGGCCTGCATCGGGGATCACCTAAAACAACTTTGTTAATACGCCATTAGCCAAAATCAAATACATCAACAAAATTGAAAAATATTCAACTTTGTCCACCTTCCTCACCGTCCACTTCTTTACCACAACAGCATGCTTTGTTGGAATCTTTGTCATTTAATCAATTAATAAGAAAGTAAGTCCACTTAATTATTTCAATTATAATACTACCTCACTCACTCATGAAAAAAAGCCACAATGCCTTCTAAATGTCCAAATAAATCAACACTACATAATTAGCAGACAGCAATTATAAAGAACTAGATAACAGCAAAATCTAGAGAACCTAAAATATGGAGGATTATAAAAATTTGACCTCAAATGCTATTGGCTTTTGCCTCCTCCCCTCAGAGCTCATACAAAACATACTTCTTCATCTAACTTTGCCGGAAATCATGGCTATGAAATTGGTAAACAAATCAATGGCTTGTGTTATATCTGACCAAAGTTTTGTCCGTGAATGCAATTTAAGGTCAAAGTCAACAACGTGGCTCTTCGTCTACAAGAAGCGTTGGCTAAGGGATGCAATACTTCAAGGCTTCTCTGATCAATCGACCCGCTGGTTCAAGATTGCTATTGCTGATTTATTGAAACCACTTATCTCGCCGGGTGAGGATTTCTTTTTTCTCACAGCTTGTGGGAATATTTTCCTTTTCGTTTGCAACACTCGACAGGAAGTTATTGCGGTTAATTTGGTAAGCAAGACAGTTAAAAGAATCCCCGCAAGCCCACTTGGTCCACGTGGGACTTCATCGTGGCGTAGATCCGGGATGAAGTTACTCGCCACCGGGTCGGATCATTTCAGGTTTTTGTTCGCCGAGTTGGTAGATAACCGGCCGGTCTTGTACGAGTATATCTCTGAGATTGACACGTGGACATCCACGGAAGCAAGAGAGAACGTTGGGATTATGCCACGTGCTAGTTGTGACAGAGAAGTTGATTATATTTACCTCAACGTAATGAATGGACCTCATGAAAGTATCGTAATGGCCGTTGAATCACAGAGTAACGATGTCCCGGTGATCTTACGGCTTAGGTTTAATGGAGGAGAGCATGGGAGGCAGCAAACACTAACGGCAGATCCGCTGCACGTGTACGGTGATGGGCACATGGTGATCGTGAGATCAAACAGTGTTGGCAACGTCAAAGCAAGAGTAAGATTGGTAAATGGCATTGAAATTTGGGGCTTGGGCCCAAATGCTTCCCATTGGGAATACATTTCTAAACTTCCCGGTGACATACTGAAAAAGATTAGTAAACATTATGGGGTCATGATGGGGTGCTTAGAGAAATCAGGTGGGATAATTAAGATTGCATTAGTGTCTAATTACGGGTGCTTGTGGGAAATAATTTGGCTGTCTTATGATTTAGGGAGGGATTATTGGACTTGGTTTCCACTTCCTGATTGTAAAATGGAGGGCTTGAATATGGCCGGAATTGGCTTCTCTCGTGGCCTCACCCTCTCTTGATTTCGAATAAAATAATAATACAAATCATTGAAGTTGATCCAATCCCGTTACAATCACATTTTTGTATTGGACCCATCGTATGGCCTATGGAATGCCTATTCATTATTTCATTTGCACTTTAGCTTTCAGGTTTTGACAACGACAAATACACTACTTTAAAAGAGCTTTTTATATGTTTATTTTGTTAATTATGTTGATTTTTAAACTCATTTAATAATTTTATTGATTTAATTAAAATAAATTTATATAATTCAACCTATTCTTTTGTTAAGAATATAATAATAATAATAATAATAATAATAATAATAATAATAATAATATTTAGTTCTCAATGGCTAAACATTAAAAACTAAATAGTTAACTTAATTTTTGACCTCTCTCTTTTGTAAAAGAGACCATTTAAACTTGAAGATCATGATTTCATTCTAGCAAGGGTAGAGCTTGGGGTAAATCTCCAGGGGCCAAGTTCAAATTCCAAGTGTTAGCAAGGGATTGATTCTACACGATTTTCCCATTCATCGGTTTGGTGTGTAGTCGCTAGGAATTTTTATTTTATTTTTAACAAAATAAAAATAAAAAAGTTGAGTCCAAACTTCATCAAATTTTTAAAAGGTTATTTGCCATTTTGTCATAATAAAAAAAAATAATTAGCAAAATAGAAATCAAACAATCGGGGCCACTGTGACTTTATTTTACAAAATGTAAAGCTATAGTTTCATCATATATATACAGTTTATTTATCAAGTATGCAGGGACTAGATCACTACTTTAATACCTAATTTTTAATATTTCATTTAATATTTTTTAAAAACTTGCAAATGTTAAAATTACCATTTTAGTAACTACTGCTTTGGATTCAAATTTTAAAATTAAAATCACACTCTCAATTCCCAATAAAAATAAGATATTTCTCTCATTCGTTCGTGCATTCATGCTTTATTATTATATTGTTAACTTATAATACCTATTTGAATTGGTTTATTTATTTTTCATAAAACATACATGTTTTGGATATTATTTATTCTCATTACTTTTTTTTAATCCATGAGATTAGATAATGGATCAAATCATCATGTTATAATGTATTTTAATTTGACTTTTAAGTTAAGTTTCATTTTAAGTAACACGTATTTTCAATTATTTTATTTACAATATTTAACTTTTGATTTTGTTTAAACTTTAATATGATTAACCTGATCAATCCAATCCTATCCAAACACCCAATCCAATAATTTAAAGATTGAATTGGTTTAGGCTGATTTTATTACCTCAACCCAATCAATAGTGAGTTAAAAACCCAATTTAACATAATCCATGTCCACCCTACTTTTTATGGGCATCTTTTTTCACAAATTTTTTTTAATACTACTAATAAGTTGAAAGATGGCTAAAAGTCCAATTTTAGCTATGTAAGCCTGCCCGTCAGTGTTTTTGGGCCTTTGTTTTCATTTTTGTTTTAAGAATATAAGTATAATACATGTTCAATGGACTAAATTCAAAAAACAAAACTACAAAATAAATAATTCAAATTCACTTTAACAGTTATAAAATTGAAAACATGTTTAACCCGTTCTCTATATATTACAAATTAAATTAAGAAATAAATTATAAAACAAAATTGAAAAGCTCTCTCGGTCTTCCTGTATCTCTTCATTGATTTCATAGCTCTCACTCTCCCTCTCTTTATCCCGTCTAACTGTTAGCTCTCTCTCCTTATCTCTTCATCGATTTCACAGCTCTCTCACTCTTCTTCTCTTTATCCCGATCTAATTGTTACTCGCGTCTCTGCCACTGCTTCTCGGGTCTCCGCCGTAGTTGCTTGCTTCCTTAGCCTTAGACAACGATGCTCGATTTTGGAAATTGGCTAACAACGACTGATCTTACCATCTAAGCATGCATTGATCATCTTTAATTCATACCCATCATTTTATTTTAATTCTTAAGATAAAAAAAATTCACTTCCAATCAACTCATACAAACACTTAGAAAATTAACCATACATATAATTAAATCTACCTCCTCATGAGATCGACACTTGTCATAAAAAAATTTATTTTATAATAAATTTGTGCACTTGTGAGTATAATAAAATTTACACAACATTAGACATACTTGAATTACACTTTTTCTTCCTTGTTCAGTCTGGTTATAATAAAATGTTGTGAAGTTGGTTGCTTTCTATTTTATTCCCTAAGAACAAGTTTTCAAGATTGATTTCTATATTATATAATGTATAATGTAAATGAAAATGTTCCTCTAATTGTAGCAAGCTCTGCTACTTATCACTGATGTTTATATTGAATAGTGTGGATTACAATATATTGTCAACAAATTCATTCAAGAAAAAGGGTAGTTATGTTTAATATTTTCATCATTTGTAGAAGAGTTTTATGTTGAAATGCAGCAGAGTACGTGGACTTACACTTGGCGTTAAGTTGGCATGAACAGATGTAAAAGGAGTAAAGAGATTTTAGCAAAACCTCCTTTTAGCAAAAACTATAATTGATTTTTATATTATTTTATTACAAGTATGTACCGCACAATGATTTAAAATATTTGATTAATTAGACCATTAGTGTCATTTACATAGTTGCTGCTCCGTCTATTCCACCTTAGTTTAGGTTTAAATTCCTACTGTGCATGACTCTAATTATTGCGCTTGTTTGTTGATTCATTTTGCTTAATTTTTTTATTTTAATTTTGTGCAAAAATTAAAAGCAGATGTCCTCTTAAAAGAATTGATTGGACTTCATTTGCTTTGGAGGTGTGATAGCTTATGGATTCTGGCAATAGATGAGTTCATTACCATTTTCCCTTTTTTTTTTTTAGTTTTAATTTTATTTTTCATACTTTATTGTAGGTGGCATTGTGTAAAGCTATTGAAATTAGTTGAGAATAAAGTGCAACACAAAGACTAGACTGTGTGTTTATCATAGAGTTTAACAGTTTTTACTAATATTATTTATTATTGTTGAGAAAGGAAGAGATCAATGTAAGAATTATTGTTTTATGTTATTAGTTGTTAAGGATATTGTATTCACAATTATTAACTGTATTCATTTTATGTTAATATATATATATATATATATATATATATTACTTTTTATTGAAAGTTAGTTTTTTTTAATTTTTATGTTAATATTTGCGTATAACTTATAATTAGAATGTGTGTGTGTGCGTTTTTTTTTTTTTTTTAAAGTAAAATATTTATTCACAACTTGCATCTGCGTGTTGTCGAAAACATCCATGTAACATAAGGTTTTAACCATATTTATCAGTTGTGGTTAAATTTATTTAAATTCAGGGATAAAAGACTTTTACAATGCACACAAAATGTTGTTGAAAATAATATGACTTACCCAAACTTACTGTATACGTGTTTGTTCAAAAATTATTTTCTAAATATAAGTATGACTTAAATGTTTAGTAAAAAGTGTTTTTGAAAATGATACTACCGAACACATATTTATTGTTTTTATCATTTTTAATTCTGCATACCGAACGCATATTATTGTTTGTAGTTTTAAAATACAGAATACAGAAAATAATTCCAGACACATACTTAAATTCAAAATACAGCTATTGCAAAACTTCTTTTTTATTGTGGTTTTTGTTATCAAAAAATATAAATTAAAAAACAATACCGAACAAGCTTTGAGTTTCTCTTTTATTTTTTCTTTTGTTAATTTCTGTTCTATATTCATTCAAGATTGCCACAGTTGTGTATATCCAACTTATTACAGTCAACCTCTTCGAAATTTTTTTTTTTTTAAAAAAAAAAAGTCATTACGGTCTACGAAGCCAAGCGTGCCGAGGATTATTCTTCATATTTGGGCCTGAAGTTTGTTGGATTATGCTTAAGGTCTTTACCTTTCCCCAGATGGTAATTGCGGGTGACGAAGTTTTGTGTGTATGATTCTCTGAGTCTGGCGTACACGGTGCACGATAGATTGATAATTCGGATTTTACAATTTTGATTGAATTCTTAATCGTTATTGTTAGCTCCTTAAGAGTAAGCGGTCAAAAATTCTGAATCCCACATCGTGCAATGTGCGTATGCGCAGCCGACATGTGGCACAACGTGATGGTGTCAGCTAAAATGACGGGAATGGAGTGGACAGTAGCATATACATAACACTCACTAACTTGAGCTGTCTGCCCCAAACGCAGCACCACCAACATCAACATATTGCTACATGACATGCATCTTCATCTTTCCCTTTCGAGAACGCTGGTCCCAATTCCCACCACCCAACTTTTTTTATTTTTTATTTTTTATTTTTATTATTTTTTTACTTCATCACATGCACACGTGTTCCAATCTTACTCCTCCATTCGCATACTTTAAATTCGTGCTTTTTGGGGGCTTTGCAATTCCCAAACCGTTCCCAAATTCCATGTTATCAATTGGACCACACGTAGTGGCGTATGTCCGTTTTTGTGTTTTTGTATAACCTATGATTTATAATATCTTATTTTAATCAAGTCTATACGCTAAATAATATCTCCCATGTTAAAAATATTCATATTATTATCCGAAACTCCCATTGAAGCTCTGTCAATTGGGGTTCCCAAAATGTTATGGACCACGACAGCTCCCGTACTCATATATACGTGAGAATATACAAACATTTGTGTGTTACCAGTATCAAATTGATTTTTAAAATCAATTGCCTTTTAATGAAATCTATTTTTTAACTTCGAACACCAATAGTCGAGCAGTCTTTTTAAACTCCAAAATCTTTGTCACAGTCTCCCTCTCTCTCTCTCTCTCTCTCTCTCTCTCTCTCTCTCTCTCTCTCTCTCTCAATAATTTGCCTCCAACAGCACAAATGATGCATGAAGATGTGTGAATATAATAGCAAGAAGGCACTTGTCAAAAGTGTGATGGGCTATTTTGGAGTATGCATCTTGGTTGTCGTATTAAATATATCGATGTACAATAAACAAGGAATCCTATGCAACAGAATCTCAAGAATTGCCGCTTTAATTCACCCGGATGAAGTTGCCGCCGGCAAGCCAAAACTTCTAAACTCACCGTTTTGGTGGTGGAGTTGGGTTTTGGCCTGCCCGCCGAACAAGGTTACTAATTTTTTTTTAAAAAAAATTGCGATTATGATAAATTTTCATAACTTATCAAATTATTTATTTAACCACCTCATCGTTTACTGGATAAATATAGGATTATCTAAGATAATATCTCTTTAAGATTTTATTTCAGAAGTGTAATACATTCTTATAAAACAGTTGCAAATATTGGTACAGAGAGTGAGGTTCAATTCCCACTGATTGCTAATACATGAATTTCCCTACATTTTTAATTGTTGAAATAGATTAGGGACTATATATGCTCGTCGGTCATCCCATTATTTGCAAAACATGAATAAAAATTAAGGGTTCGATCACTTGTTAGTTCCGAGGTTTTGAATCCTTAATAATCATTAAAGTGATACATTTTTTCACATTTTTTAGGAGTATAGATTTTGGGGCTAAGCTCACATCTACAACACATATAGTTTAGTCCTATAATGTATTTTTTATTGTAATGCACTTCAAAAATATAATTTGAAAAAAAAAATCATATCAATACGATTATAATTTTTTTTTTGGTCACTTTGCTTGTTTAGATCTAATTATTGTCGTAGCACAACAATGACTTCAAGATCTTAAAGAAATTATAATATTTTGATTGAAACATTTTCTATATAATTCACTTTCATATCAGATTGAACTTTTAACACATATAATCCTGCTTTGAAGTGGATGAAACGTAATTAAGTGTTAGGATTATAATTAAGATTCTGGTTATTTAATTTAAGACTAACCAAATATGTGAAGTGATTTATTAAATTTATAAATCTAGATAACTCCCATCTGTTGGTTAATATAGGACACAATTGATCAAGAAAAATAATAATTTATTTTTTGAATCAAATTAGATCAGTCATCATCCAAGCATCGAGATTCACGAAAGCCTTGAAATACCAATAAAAGAATTAATAATTTTTCTTGCGAAACAATGTTACAATAAAAAAAAAAAAAAAGCTATGATTATAACAATTAGTAACTTGTCAGGACCAATCGTAATCAACACAATGATAATAAGTAGTGAAAATCCGAAAATTATCGATTCCAAATGAAAAGATAGAAAACTCCAGCCCGCACGCTCTCAACGTGATCATTGCATATGAGGCGATAGTATATTTTTTGTGTGCTTCTGGTCCCAGTCGTGGACTTTTAATTCATCCTGTTTTAATTTTTTAAAAACTACAAAAAAAAAAAAGAGATTTATATTATTATATATAGTTGCAGTGTCAGTATGGGGTCAACGATGACGCTCATTTCATAAAACGGTGAGTATTGAGAAGAGTGTGTTGCTACAGAAGCATTAGAGTTAGCCGTGGACCTAGCCAACCTAGCTAATGTCTAATCGTCTAGGTACTATACATAGTATCTTTTTTTTTTTTTGACACATCAGCCTATTAAAAATTGCTGCCCCCACGCCGCAAGTTTTTTTTTTCATTTTTCATGCCCGCGCGCCACTACGAGGGAAAAATTAGGGCCGGTCGTAACTTCAAAAACTACGCTTTATTAAATTAATTAAATTTATTGTGTTGGTGCAGATGCGGATAGATGGCGATCCGATTTCTAAATTGGCCACTTGCAAGTAGTACTGTGATAAAATATTAATATCTCCTCGTCTTTATTAATCTCAATTATTTGTTACTAAACAAGTACTTTTAAGCTGTTGTTAATGTTGCGTCGGAAAAAAATTGACACAATGTGTTATGTATTTATATATCATTTCAATTAAAAATAGTTTTCATTTATAATAATATTTTTTTCACAAATATTTGAATAAGAAAAATTTATGTGTTTTGGAATGTGTTGACACAATGTGTTATGTATTTATATATCATTTTCAGCGAGAAGACACCTGGTTGATTCTTTTCTCTGACACTTGTCTCGGGGACGAATATTCGCCATTCACCAAACTTCTATTGCTCCATATTTGAGAAACCCAAATACGTATGCCTAAGTAATTTGGTTTTTAATTATGTTGCAATATTCAATAATTCTGTGGGCAGCGGGCAATGACCTAGAAATGAATTAAAATTAATTAGACTTATAGGCGATTGATGAGATCTATACTTAGCAGGCCAATCAATTAGAAGAAATCAAATTGATCCTTGTTTGCGTTCGCATCCAATCTTCTTAGCGCTTTCAATTTTGTTAAAATGTCATTTTCAGGGTTATATTTGAAAATAAAAATTGTTCCCATCGACCGCATATCGTTACGTGCATGCACTCACTTGTACCATTAGTGGATCATAGCGGCTTCATGCCGAAAATGCATGTATAAAGCAATGTAATAATTAATACAAAGCTTGTCCGGCTTAATTGACCGCTAATCATATTTTTCTGTTAAAGATGATGAAGCTGCATGAAATTATTCTATGGGTGACCCCTTCGCTCCCACCGTTGGATTAAATAACACTTGCTTTGACGCAGACACCCATGCGTATGCATTCATATGGATAGGCATGGATATATTTTCTTACAGTGATGTGTATATACTAACAGAATAATAAAATTTTATATAACAAGTATGAAATACAGTACAATATTAAAATAATAAGCTCTGAAGCACAATCATTATATATCTATATCTATATCTAACCCTTAATTAATTAATTGAGGGTTAGAATCTACGTGGTACGAAAATTTATTCTACATTTTTTTTTTGTTAGTGTGGATTATAGAAGATCAAGCATCAACCGATTAATATGGAGAGATTCTGAAATACCTCTGATGTATTACAACCAATTGATGCATACATGACATGTGTCGTTGAATTTAATGTAATCACTATTTGCATGATAATTTTTCAAAATAAATACACGTATATTATAGTATCATTTACTTGGTGTATAACGGTACCTCTAATATATGATAGAATTTCTCATCAATATGATAGTAAAGAAGTGGTAAAATTTTCATGGGATATTATCATTCGTATACCCTATAAATATTCTGTTATCAAAAATACTACAACACTTTAAGGGTGTATCAATCGTCCACCCTAAATTGACAAAAGTTATCTACCGACCACCAAACCGTTAACTGCCGTTTGAAAGTTAACGGAATTATAACGAATTGACGATTTTACCATTGAAAAGTATTTCTTGTATACCCTTAAATTCTTTTATTATCACTTATATATGCTTAAATTCTTTTATTATCACTTGAATACCCTTAAATTATTACTTATTTCATATAAAAAGATCAAATTACCCCTCTGGCGTTATCCTATTTAAATGACAAGTAACGGTTTGGTAGACGGTAGATATATTTTGTCAACTTATGGTGGACGATTGATACACCTTCAAAATATTATAATATTTTTAATAACAAAACATCTATAAAGTGTACGAATGATAATTTCTTAATTTCCAATAACTCACCTAATTGGAATTAAGGTTGGTTGGCATATTTTTTTCTTTCATTTTAGCGTGGACGGTTCGAATAACCTATATAAAGTATGCAAGGGTGGAAAAATTAAAAAAGAGAAAAATAAGGTAGGTGAAAGAAAAAAGAGAAAAAATAAATAAAAAAAAGGAAAAAGAGAAAAGCAAAAGGCAAAACCAACAGTGAAAAAAAAGAGATCTAGATATATAATGGATATTGTCATCAACTCACTCGCTTAACCCCCTTTTTTTCAAAAACCACATCTTCGCCTCTCTTTCACTTATCACTTTTCACGCACTCTCTCTCTCTCTCACTCTCTTTCAACACTCCCACTCAAAGTCTCTTTACAGAATCCGGGATGTCCAATGAAACCCTCCTATTAAAAACCCACTACCACATATCCGAGTCTGAATACCAAAAACCTTAGAACATAAAACATTTTTTCTTTTTTCTTTTTTTTCGAGAACAAAAAGGAGAAGAGAAAGGATGGTACTGTACGACTCTGCCACGTCAGGTGGAAGCAACAGCGGAAGCTCATCGTCCTGTTCCGGTACGAAACAACCTGTTGCTGAGATAGATGGGTTGCTTGCAGGAGCCGGGTACAAAGTACGGTCGTCGGAGCTCCGTCAAGTAGCTCAACGACTTGAACGCCTCGAAACGGTCATGGTCAACTCGCCTGCTGATGTTTCCCAACTCGCTTCCGATACGGTCCATTACAATCCCTCTGATATCGCCTCTTGGGTTGACTCTCTCCTTTCCGAATTCAACCAGCCCCCACTCCCTCTACCGTCCGATCTACCCGACTTCCCCGATATCATAGCGGGCCCCTCTGTTAACCACACGGCTGTCGGTAACTATCTCACCGATAATTTCACTACTACTCAGCAGCAACAACAACAGCAACAGCAGATGATGGTTGTTACGGCGATGGAAGAAGATTCCGGGATAAGGCTGGTCCACATGTTGATGACGTGTGCTGAGTCCGTGCAACGTGGCGAGATGGCAGTGGCCGGCTCTTTGATTGAGGATATGAAAGGTTTGCTGACGCGCGTTAACCCGAGCTGCGGTATCGGTAAAGTTGCCGGTTGCTTCATCGACGCGTTGAGCTTACGGATTATGGGATTTGGCGGCTCCATCTGCGGATCGGTTTCTGAAAACGAGATTCTGTATCATCACTTCTACGAGGCTTGCCCTTACTTGAAATTCGCTCACTTCACGGCTAATCAGGCCATTTTAGAAGCTTTCGACGGCCACGATTGCGTCCACGTGGTTGATTTCAATTTGATGCATGGTTTGCAATGGCCGGCGTTGATACAGGCCCTGGCTCTTCGTCCGGGCGGGCCTCCGCTGCTGAGGTTGACCGGCATTGGCCCGCCGTCGCCAGACGGCCGCGACTCGCTCCGAGAAATCGGGTTGCGACTCGCCGAGTTGGCGCGCTCCGTCAACATCAGGTTCACCTTTCGTGGCGTGGCGGCTTCAAGGCTGGAGGATGTGAAGCCGTGGATGCTCCAGGTCAGCCCGAAGGAAGCCCTGGCCGTAAACTCAATCTTGCAACTGCACAAATTGCTTGGGGCAGACCCGGCCCGGAATTCGCCTATGGAGATGGTGCTGGGTTGGATTCGGAACTTGAACCCGAAAATCATGACGGTTGTCGAGCAAGAATCGAATCACAACCAACCAGAGTTCTTGGACCGGTTCACGACGGCTTTGTACTATTATTCAACCATGTTCGACTCGCTCGAGGCCTGTCCACTTCAGCCGGAGAAGGCCTTAGCCGAGATTTACTTACAAAGAGAGATTTGTAACGTGGTGTGTTGTGAAGGGTCCGCTCGAGTTGAAAGGCACGAGCCGCTGGCTAAATGGAGGAATCGGCTCGCAGGTGCCGGCTTTAGGCCTTTACATCTTGGGTCTAATGCTTTCAGACAAGCTAGTATGCTCTTGACTCTCTTTTCGGCCGAGGGTTACTCTGTTGAGGAAACCGAAGGGTGTTTGACTCTCGGCTGGCACAGCCGGCCTCTCATAGCGGCTTCGGCTTGGCATGCCGTGCCAGATGTAATGATGAGTCATCAGAATAGTAATTAATTATTATCTGCTGTAAACAAGAAAAAGAAGAAGGGAAGTAGCGGGTTCTCTTTCTGGGTTTTGAATGAGACATTCCCCTTTCTAGGGAATCAGGAGATCAATTGTGTAATGTGTAGGCTACTATTCTGCAGTGGTGCTTTATTACCTGTTCATGCAACCATGTTTAATCTTGAAATTGACAGCTCATGCCCATCTGAAAAATTGCCACATTGAGGATCGATCTCATTACATTTCCCAATTATCATGCTTTTCTCAAAAACTTAAATTATTATAATATGATCTTTGATTTACAGGATTCCGCTAATTTACATGACAATGTGTCGTGAATATTCATGCCATTACAGTGCATCATCATTGCGAAAATGCGTGTGTGATGAATTAATCAAATTCCGAAAGACGCCGACGCAGATATTTTCCAAGGGACTTGTCAGTCGAGTCCAGTCCTTCTCACTTTATGTCGTTGAAACGCTATTCATAAAGAGATGAAAGCAGGCACGTCGCACTTTCTAGTTATGGAATAGTTTGTGCGGTCTAACTTACACTTTTTATGTCATTTCGGAGCAGCGTTTGTGACCAAACAACAGCTGCTTTCACCCAACCACTATATTATTTTCTTTTCAGCGGGTTAATCAGGATGATTATTTCATTTAACACTTTTTAAGGGGCCAACGACGATAGCAAGAAGACGTGCAGCGCCAGCACTTGCATTGCATTTGATGCGAAGGAGAAAGCAGTGAATTAACAATGTATCTGCACCGTACCGTTTTGATTTTATGGAGCTGATGTCGATGAGACGGGAGAAATTGACAGGCATTAGAGATTTCGGGCAGCAACAAAAATCGAAAAAGGCAATTAAGCAGCTAACGGGGACCCTCACCGTAATAATGAGGCACACACAGCTCGCTAGGTGCCCAGCCAGATGTAGAAAAGAGATTGAGGCTGCTCACAATCACATGACATGAAAAATACCTGTCTGTCCCAACACTGTCACCCACCCTGTGCCTCAGCCTCTCCACCCAGCCATTTTTCCTTTCCCCTTTTCCTTCCTTCTTTATTTTCCTTTTCTTTTTTTTTTCTTTTTTCTTTTTGGCCTCTCCCTTGATTTTAATACGCACATCCCATTCAATACTCCGTACAATTTAGGCTTCATATCATTATTTTTTTTGTTAAATTTTCTCTTTGAGTTTTTTTTTTTCTTTTTACGAGTTTCAACTTTTACGTGGCCTGCATCTCTTGACTGGGAGAAAGAAAGAGGATCTTCCCCTCCAGGTCCGGGTCCTGACTCCTGATGAACCCTGATTAACAGAGTGGGCCCACAAGAATGGCATGTGGGGGATCACAATGACGTTTGCGTGTCAAATTTTCCTCACACGTGTCGACAGCGATGTCCCCCTTTCGGCTTTCGCTCTCAATTCTAATTTGCAGCGGCTGAACCAGGTCAATTTCTGGTGAAGGTGACCTGTCTTTCACAATTAAAGATCCACCATCGTCAACATGAACCATCAACCCCCCGGGTCCCACTACCTCTTTTTTTTTTTTTCTTTCTTACTTTCTTTTATCCCCCTAATTCTAGGCCCAGTTGTGGTCCTATTACATACCAAATATTAATCATCATTCATTTATTGAATACTGATAGACCTTCGTCTATTTATGTACATATTTGACTGAGTTCGTAATTAAAGATTTTTTTTATCTTATTAAAATTAGAGATAAAATAAAAAATTAAAAGAACATAAATTTTAATATATTATATAATAAAATATAATGTATTAAGATATATATATTTTTTAATTTATTTTTAATTTTAATATCATTAAGAATTATTACTTAAAATATTTCTCCCACACACACACATATATATTTTAATTTTAATATCGTCAGAAATTATTACTTAAAATATCTCTCTCACACACACACACACATATATATATATATATAATTTTAATAGGGTGAGTAATCATTGCTTGAAATAATATACAGAACTTAAAGTTCTGTTTAGTTTATAAAATACATTTACGACTCAATGATAAATAATTTATTACTATATGAGTAATTTGTTTTTGGGAGAGAAGAGAAGGTAACAAGCTGGAAAAGTAAAAGAAAAAGAAGAATCATGCATATATATATATATCTTTATTGGACTTTTGGAAAATTGGAATATTCTTGCGCTCCTTCACTGTCTTTACGGGGACACTTTTTAAAGATCATGGCCATGGGCCGCCTCCTATTAACTGCTTTTGCACAAAGAAAATCAGGAGTGCGAAATCTCCTTGAAAGGGAGAGTTTACCAAACACAAAGATTCATGAGGTAATAGCATTACAGTTTAGACTTAGAGACATCAGACCAGCCCAACTCTAGGCTCTAGCAACCATTTCGTTATATCATCATATGATACATTACATTGACTAATAACAGTTTGTTAGTTGCGCTTCCAAAATTTTCAACGCTCTATCTCTAATCTGTACGCACATTTTTGCATCCTCCAACACAATTCTTCTCGTTTTTATTAACAGTAAAAAAATTAAATAAAAAAAAAACATCGTCTTCTTCCCTTACCTTTCAAGTGCAGGCAGTGGGCGGACCAGTCGTGGACCATCAGTTGATGTACTAAATTAAGTGCAGCAAGTTTATTTTTTGTTTGGGGGGGAGATTGTGTACCACATAGATCAGCATTAAAGTATTTCATTCTCATCCAAGAGAACACGGCAATGAGCAGGAGTTCATTGAGTCCCCTGTCAATTTGCAAGTCAATGTAAACAAAATATTTGATATTAATAGTTGTTCTTTTAACATAAGGGACCCAAGTAGTAGAAATAATTTCTAAGTGGACTAAATTATCATTCCGCTAGTATTTATTTTTAAGATTGCTTCGTTAGTCTGATTTATGATGAGGTGATAAGTTTTTACTTGCTGATGGGCTTCAGAAGAAACCCCTTTGCTGCAATGATCAAAACAAGGAGTTGGATGACGAGCTTGAAAATCCTAAAAATGTTAAATATGCTGTCCAAAATGTGAAGATCTTACTAAGGCTTTTGCCCATTTGGACAATGCTACTCATGTTTGCAGTAATATTCCAACAACCAGTTACATTTTTCACTAAACAAGGCATGACAATGAAGAGGAACATAGGAAGCAGATTTGAGATCCCACCAGCAACACTTCAAAGTGCTATTACAGTCTCAATAATACTCTTGATGCCATTATACGACACAGTTTTGATTCCAATAATACAAATCATAACATGCTACCAGTTCAAAAAGGGCATCAGCGTAATGCAAAGAATGGGAATCGGTATGTTTCTTACTAGCATAGCCATGGTGATAGCTGCAGCTGTGGAAACAAAGATAATAGATGGGCTTATAGAAGATGTATGTGATTTGATAAGATGATGTACAAGATTTGTGTAGAGCATGACTTTGAAAGATATTATAGGATAATGGTCCACTTCCTTGTTTGCTTGTTTGCTGACCTTCTATAATTTTGTTTAAGAGAGTCTTATAGACTGAGCTATAAGATTTCAAGCCATAGGTTGTAATTTTCTTAATTGCAACAATAGATGGGCTTCACTTCTCTCCGGATGAGTTTACCTCAACTCCAAATATTATTGTTGGTAAGTCACTAACCAAAAGGGATCCTCCAACTTAAAGCATATGAGAGTATTGTATTTCTTCCTTCCATCTAAAGAAAATGAACAAAGCAAGATTAAGAGGAATCAAATGAAGGAGAATAATATTGATTGTCATTAATAGCATACGGTTATGAGAAAAACCTTGACAGTGATTTCTAGACACAAATTTTGTGTCAAGACATGTTTTCTGTCAATATTTTTGCAATACATCAAGTTTTGATTATGTATCAGTGCGCCACTTCTTACCTCCCTCGTTCACAATTAAAGAATGGACAAGAATGAATGTCTTTGAATATTTTAATATTATTTATGGCATAAAAAGAGGTAAAAAGCCTGCAAAATTAAAGCTCAACACTCATAGAGAGAGCAAGTGTGAACCAACTAAAGAGTTGTTGGCATATTTTAAATTTGGGTTCGATTATGTTGAAATCACTTTAAAGTAAGGTACTTCTTTATAATCACACGACCAAAATTATAACGTGTTTTTCTATTATTTATCACTTTATGTGTGTGGTTGTGATTTATGATCTATTTTAGAGCAACCCCAAGATAGCCATTGCCTTTAAATTTTGATTAATTATCTGCAGATTATGAAACAAATAGTTGGCAACCAATAGGAATTTTCATTTTTTAAAATAATTAAAATTTTGTTCGCTGCCCTTAAAGGGCTTTGGGCCTTACTTACACAAAAGTAGAACCTGGATATGCGGTCCAACAAGAAACAGAAGAAGTATCAACTGGCACCCGACCCAAGGGAAGATAATAAAGTAAATAAAAAATATATAAAATCGTCGGCAAAAAGTGGAGCGCCGTAGAGGAGGAGGCAGACTCGAAGTACCCACATCCATAGCTGTGTCGATCAAGGCAAGTTTGATTGAAGAGAGAGTAAAAATGACGATAGATGACGAAAGCTCCGTGTACGTGGGAGGGCTGCCTTACAGTGCCAACGAGGACAGCGTTCGCAAAGTCTTCGATAAATACGGCTCAGTCATCGCCGTTAAGGTACTCGATTCTTTCTTCATTTTCCATGCGTTTTGCTTTATCCTTTTTTGCTTATGTTTGAATAAATAAATAAAAAATTGTTAGCCTCATTCTTTTTCTTTCATTTTATTTCCGAGCACCGTGTTCATAGATTCAATAATTGCATTTTGGAATAAGTTGATCAACTGAATTATTATGCTCCCGGAGTCGCTCTATGTGATTCTCCTCAGTCTAACAATAAATCATTCTAGCCACATGGTGTTTCATTGAACCCCAATTCTATTATTCCACTTCACTTTGTACACAAACAGTGTCTGGCTTTAGTATTTGGTATTACTGATGATAAATGACCTTGTTAGATTTATGTTGCGCGTGGAATATTTGTTATCTGGAGGTTGAATGGCGATCAAATTCATGAATAGGATTTGGTTGCAGATTGTTAATGATCGGAGTACTAGGGGGAAATGCTACGGTTTTGTTACTTTTGCGAATCCTCGATCGGCAGTTGATGCCATCGATGACATGAATGGCAGGGTATGCATTTTCTCCATTACCCTCTTTAAAACTAGCTGCAAGTATTTGGTGTTTAGCTTTTGGTTTTCATGGTTTGTTGGTTTATAATATTGTTTAGATGTTGAATTTTGTGAAACTTGTGGTTAGACTATTGATGGGCGTGTTGTGAGAGTAAGTGAAGTTGCAACTAGAGGTAGGAAATCAAATTCTGGTCGAGACCAATTTCGACGTGGTCACCGTCATAAAGGTCGAGATAGGGATAATAATCGTCATAGGGACAGATATCAGGATCAATACAATGATAGGTCCAGAGAGCGTACTTCATCTCGGGACCGTGATAAAGGTATGGGAAGAGAATATGAGCACGTGCATGATCACGATCGTGATCCATCTAGGGATCGTTTCTCGGATGAAGATCAAGGCAGAGATCTGGAGAATAATGACCATGATCTGGAGTTGGCCAACTGGGAAAGGAAGAGTGAGTTGGATATGACTCGAGACAGGGAGATTGATGGAACCGATGACTACCATACAATTGTTGATGAGGGCAAAGATCATTTATCAAGGAAACGTGATGGGTAAGTTACTATCTTTCTATCTTTTCCTTTCTTCTTTTATTTTCCTTTTCCAAAGTTACTGCTTCTCATGGTGGTTTAGCATGAAGGCTTATTTTACATGATTTTCTCATCCAATAGTTGTAAAAATATTCTTCTAAGTCAAAATAGCATGTATAGATCTCCCCTCTTTTCAGCACCCAAAAAGGAACAAAATTAATTGATAAAAACACTTTCTTAATTCTGAGTCTGTTTATATAGAATTTGGCTGGGAATTTATACAGTAAAAACAGTTTTTCTAAGTTGGTTTCTTGTCAAATATAACCTTCACAGAGAGAATTGTATTTGCATTTGTACAAAAACCAAACCATGTTTAAGTTGTATATTTCAAATTGGTTTGTTATCTGAAATTTGTAAAAATTATTTGAAAAGAAATTATGCATGAAGGTGAATGAGTGCCTCTTGAGATGATGTTGATAGTGGATCACTTCAGTTTTATACATTAGATTGGAATTTTAAATTTTTCCTTCCCTTTTCTTTGGCAGTTCTACAGTTAATGACCATCAATTGAGGGAATTTTCGTCAAATTCAAGTGACGATAACAGCAATCAAGTAAGTTCATCGTAAGTTTGATGAGTGATCTGCATGTGTTTTCATAACCATTTTTCCTTTATTCATTATGATCCATTATCAGGTGAAAGAACTGGACAGATCAATCCAAAGGCGTGAAGAACTAAAGAAAGAGGTGTCCCTACTTGAGTTTGAACTAAAAGAAATGGTGCATGTGTTATTTACCATGTCCTGATTGCTCAAATCATGTATCCAATTAGATATCTGATGGTATTAAATAGACTTCTAAGGTCATTTGGCATGTAAGATGTGCTACTTGTGCTATGTCCGCTGTGCACTGGAGGCAGGATATTAGCCTCCTTAGGAGTTTCACGGACATGGAAAATTTCTCCCTGCATCCCTTTATTTTTGAAGGCCATATGTCCTGTTTTATCTTTTATTCTGTACTTTCCTGGTATTGACATATATTGTGTTACCTTGAAATAAATTTGTTGCCTTATCAGATTTCTCATATGGAAGAGAGGGTAAATGTTAAAGAACAGCTTGTTTTGGATTTACAGAAAAAATCTAAGGTAGGACCATGGCGTCGATTTGTTTAGGCTCATGTACTGTTCAATTATTTTTTTGGCACAGTTCTGTTTATTTCCTACTCAGAATTTGATGATGGGTGCAGAAACTAGAGGAAGCGTTAATCAACGCAAAAAAGCTTTCTTCACACCGTCAGAAGCAGTTGACCAAGGTAACTGTCATAGACTCCTAGTCGAGAATTGGTTTAAGAAACGCTACTGGAATATTCTTTGGATAACTGGTTTACCTTTTGATGCTGCAGCTGTATAAATGTTTTATGCAAGTAAGTGAGTATGCTGAAAGACTTAAGGGCTGTGAACGGGAATTTCAGGTTAGCATCTTTAATCAATTGTCATTCTTTTTACACAACCATGTCATTATCATTGTTATTGTGCTCTGCTGCAAGATTTAAGTTGCACAGAATAGTAAATGCATGTGCTATTGCATGATAAGCGCAACCCTGTTGGCGATGCTGCTCATATTCCCAAACAATTGTATCACATGATCTGTATTGTTTTCTGGATGTGATCATACCATACTAGAATTGATACTGCAGATGTGGTCATGCACTGGGATTTATTTTTCAAATGTACGCATGAGAACACGTTATGATTTGATTTCCTCAATTCCATACACCATCCCCTGGAATTGAAATAAATAACTTGGAATATAGTTTTTACTGATTGAAATTTTGAATGGTTGCACTATATTGTATGCCTCATTTAAGGCAGGTTAAGCTGTGCAATTCATCCGTAAAAACTGAAATATACAAGGGTCATTTGCTTGATAATTCCTTGTCTAAGGCAAAGAATTATGGCAAAAAATACATGTTTAATATACAGAAGACGTGTCATCTCTGATGCGAACACTCTTCTCCATCTCTTTGGTAATCCCCTGCTAATCATTGACTAATTATTAAGTTCCAAAAATAGGTTGGTGATATAAATGGTCATCATTTTTAGATCTGGTAGGTGGTGGTGTCATCTATTGATGTTGTCTTGGGTTGGGCTTAAATCTTCTGAAGTAGCTTCGAAAAAGCCATTTTCGCTCGGATCATGAAAGAGGGAATTGCTGTTCACGCAAAGTACTAACCCATCTACCTTTTCCCTGCAGTCAATTGTTGATGCGGCAATGATAGAAAGTGACATCCCCGATGATGTTTGTGTGAAGGATGGAGGACCCCGGACCAATGGCAATCCATGATTTTTGATGGAGTTATGTGGGTTTTTTTGGTGCAGAATTTAGCCGTCCTGTAATGAAACGGCTGTGCACCCATGTAAATATCTTTATCCGAGTAAAAGATCAGCTCCTAATTTGAATTGTTAGTATGATCAATTCTTCTTAATATCATGTTGTATTTGTTTGTCCGATTTACTAATTGTTAATATCAATTTGATTGTGTTTAAAAGACATTGTGCATGCAGGAATTACCCTTGGTTAATTGTGCTTCAAAGCCATGTTGTAAACATTTGAAAGTCGCATTGACAATTTGAGTGCCTGCCTCAAGAGATACAAAGTTCAGTCTATTAGACAGTCAGCAATGCATATTAGACAATTTGTGGTGTGTTAATAACCCACATGATAAAGTAAAGGTAGCCAATGCACTCATGCATTATTTTAGACAAATTAATGAACAGGTAAACAGTAAATATTTTCCATTTTTCGTATTAGTTATACCGTGGCTGGGAGGCGAGATGGGTTATAAAGCTAGCACTCTTAACACTGGATCATTTGTCAAGGAAACACTTTCTTAGCACTTTTAATATTAGATTAGGCACATAACCACTCGGCATTTGGCAGAGTGCCGTCACAATTGTGAAGGTAGTGGTTTGAATCCTCACGAAAGTATTATGGTTTAATTTCTTTCTCAATTAAAAAATTTAAAATTAGTTTTAGTAATTATCTGATTGTAAATATCAGTTGTAACCTCATGTAATATAAGTTGTAATCTGAGTAATATTCTCACGTAATTAAAAAAAATTAAAAAAACTAAATTAGCACATGGTTTGAACAAGAAAATGTGTACATGGCATTAGCACATGGTTTGAATGAGAAAATGTGTACACGGCTGGGTGGTCGTCTCGTCAAGAACAAAGTTAAAGGGTTAATCTAAAATGAATTATTAAGGAAATAAAGCAACAGAAAGAGGTGGACGTTTATTTATTTATTTATTTATTCATTCATCTATTATTATTATTATTAAAAAAAAGCACCTGAGAAGGATTAGGGTGTAAAGCGATCCGGCAAACGCTTTCGGTGCCCTCCTTAATTTTTATTTGTTTAATGTTTAAATTCTTTGGGTATCAATTCTCAGTTCCTTAATTGATGGGGGGCAAAGCCCCGCAGAGGCGAGATTAATGGTATACAACCATATATTGTGTTTAGGAAACCTTGCATGTCGTGATATCATCGCTATTAATTTCTCATTACTTCCGTAGATGCATTTGACAAAAGTTTTGTTTGTTTCAAATATACAGTTAGATTTTTAAAAATATTTTAATATTTTTAGAGCTTGAATATAAAATTAAAAAAAAAAAAAAACAAAGCAAGTGCCACTTAAAAGGATTGTAGTTATCATAAAAAGGGTGTGGCTAAATTACAACACAACCCAATAGTAGTGGTATACAATAACCCGAACAGAGTTTGATAACCAAGTTACATTTAGTTATTTTAAATACAAATCTTAGGTAACCACTCGGCCTCTAGCTAGAACTACTCCCTCACAAGTGTAAGAGTAATGGTTTGAAGCCTGCAAAAGTATTGTGGAGTTTTACTTTTTTTTTTTTTTTAAATTTGAATGAATACAATCTTTTCTCTTTTAAAATATGAGTAAAGTCGGCGTCCCTCACATATAATAATAAAAAAAAATCTTACGTAGATGTTAGTTACATATGTAGCTTAGTAAGATCCTATACATAATCAAAGATATAAGTCTTATTCTAACAAAAGCATTTTTAATTTGGTTGCCAATTATTATGTCGAATCTGGGGTAAATGCATTGAATTCTATCTGTGGAACACACTTATCACACCGTTTGTGCGTGCACTCAATGAAATCTAATATCACAATGTTGGAATCCAAAGTTTGTATCTGAATTGATGAAATACTAATACAAATTTATCATTTTAATGGGAAATGATAAAACTTAATAATTAATTAACTCCATGTTGAGCTTGTAGTTGAATGGTCACTGGGCACTAGTTCGAGTCCCCATGAGAGTTCTATTCCCATTCTATAAAAATTTTATGTATGATATGGGTTAGGTTTCTCCCTAAATGCTGTTAGGGAGAGTAAATTTCCAACTATCCTCATATTCCAATTTTCTGAATCTATCAATCTATCATTACTGAAATAATTTTTTTTATATTACTTAAAATTTTATTAGTAGCACATTTATAATAAAAATTAATTGCGTGACATAATTTTATTAAATAACCAAAGTTGAAACGGTACTTAATCGTTCCAATAAAAGTGGATAAGCGGTGAAATATTCTTATTTAGGAGCAAAGCCACAATTGTCTACAAAGTGAACAGCAAATATGTCCAAATAAAATTAAAAAGAAAACAAAATAAATCAGAAAACGCCTAGAATCATATAGTCCAATTTTAAATCTTTTTTGATTTAGGACATGAAATGATGAACAGAAGAAGAAACGCTCACTTTTTCATTATGTCCTTTTTACCCTCTCCAGATATTTAACATAAGAATTTAGAATAATAATAACTAAACGTAGAAGGATAAAGAACTAAAACCCTAACCCTAAACCCTAATCCGAGAAGTCATTAGAACTTGAGAGTAATCTCACTTCCGTTACTGTCTTCGCCATCTTCTCTCAGAGCAGCCAACCCTTTTCTCTCTGCAACACCATTATCACCACTCTCACCTTTCCAGCTGCTGCTCTCTGACTTGCCATCTTCAATGCTCTCTGACCGGTCTCCAATGCCCCTGATGTCAGATTCCGGTGAGCTGTGGCCCTGTGATGTGGCCTTGTACACGTGGATTTGGTTATGGAGGTGCAACTGGTGGTGGGCTGGCGACAGAGGCGGCAATGGTGGTGGCGGTTGTGGTGCTGCCGGCGCTGCTGTAGTGTAAAAGTCTTGTGGCACTGGGGATGCAGCACAGAAGTGGGGGGGTGGGTGTGGAGATGGGTGATGATAGAGAGCAGGGGTCCCACTGTGGGCTGCAGCTGCTGCCGTGGTGTACTCTGAGGGGACCCAGATGCCACCCAAGACCACCAGCTGCGGTGTCGGGGCTCCGGCTTGTTGTGGACTCGGACTTGGTCGCCTTGTGTGAAGCCTGTACTTCTGCGTGCACCCAAAAAGAGAGGAAAAAAAAAGAAAAAGAAAGAAAAAAAACATGAGAGACTTTTACTAATATTTGACTGAACATGTAGTATCTGGGCACTTTGGTACTTGGTACGTTGTCAGTTTTTAGAAACAAGACAAAATCAGTTTCATGTCACAGTTGAGAGAATAGAAAGTGAGAGTTAGTTAGATACCTGCAAATGGCTTTTAACTTCATCGTTGGTCAAACCGTCAACCTTCATCAGTTCTCTGATTTGTTTTGGCGTGGCCACTGTATCCGTGCATGGCCCCATAAAATCAGCCAAATATTTGACAGACAATCATTATGACAATCATAGTTTGACTATCATTATCGTGATGAAGAACTTGATAGCAGGAAACTAACTGCCAAAAATAAAAAAATAAAAAAGTTCGTTGTGTTATTATTATTACCTTGAGAACCACCAAGCATCTGAAGAGCACCGACAAATCGGCGGTGCAAGTCCGGTGACCAACACCTTCTTGCTTTTCTGTGAGTATTATTATTGTTGTTGTTGTTGTTGTTTGTAGGGTTGTTGGAATTTGTTTGCCCTTCCGTTGAATTACCAGCAACACCTTTCACTTGTTCATGAAGCACAGCTCCCCCATTGCAATTGCTAATCTTATTATTATTATTATTATTATGATTGCCAAGATTCTCTCTCCTTCCATTTTCATTTTCAGAGCACCTGTTATCTTGGTGATCCATTTCTTTATCAGGAGAGGCAAGAGCCAGATCTGGGAGAGCCCGCAAAGTTGGACTTGGACAGGAGTTCCGTTCTTTTGAGAATGGGTGAAAAGCTCCTCCATTTCTCTGTTTGGTATCCAAGGCCAGCTTGGGACTAATCACATTGAACCCTACAATATCAGTAGTAGTTTCCTTAGGGGATGCTGCTATTGTGTTTTGTGGTTTTGTTTCACTGTTGCCTGTTTGGCTCCACAGTTGAGCAGTGGTCATCCAGTTTGCCTTGTCAGAGATATTTTGAGACTTGGTTTCTGAGATTTCGGAGCTTGAATTTTTCAGAGGTATGAATTCTTCAAGAACTGGCCTTGGCCCTTGATTTGTTGCTCTGTAGGCTTGTAGTTGCTGCCTTGAAACCTCAACAGCTGAGGAATTAAAAAATGGAATATGGTTATTAGTGTGTAAGGTTTTCTTTTGGAAGTTATTTTCATGCTGGTAGCTTTAGTTCTTTCGAATTTAAAGCGATGGGACTAAAAAAAAAAAAAGAGATGGGACTAACAGAAAGCAATCACTCTCTTCTATAAAAATGAGAGAGAGAGAGAGAGAGAGAGAAATAGGATAAAATTAAAGGAAAAGTTTAGAGACTAAACGTCATAGAATAGAACATGAAAATCCACCAATAGGGTAAAAAAAATTTCTTTATATTATCTAAGATTCTAGCTTGAATAATTCATCACAAGAAATGATTATTGATATAATGAGAAAGCTAATTTTTAATTTTAAGAACAACTGAAAAATACAAAAAAACAATACCATTGGTGAGAAGTTGCATGCAGAGGGGCAGCTCGCGCTTCAGACCATCGATCTTGAACCGTTCTTCCTCAAGACGAGCAAGGACCTCTTCAAGCTTTTGTGTCTGATCAGCAGCCTGGTCACCGAAAGCTTTTAAGAGCATAGAATAGCTATGCGGTTTGCAATCTAAACTTAGTTCTGAAGGGGATGCCATGGCTAGTTATAATCTAGATATAATAATGAATAGCAACAAAACAGAACTCTCTCTTTCTCAACAAGAACTGTTGTCTTTAACGCTCATGCCCAGAACAAGAATACGGTATGTGGGAACAAACAAGAGCAAAAGAGTGTGTGTGGCCTCTCTATAGCTTTCTAGGTTTGATGAGTACTTCAGAGAGAGAGAGAAAGGGAGAAGATGTTGGTTTGTGAACACAATGAGGATCGAGGGGAGGTTCATCTTCTTTTTAGGGGTGAGTTCGAGAGAATAAAGTGGAGGGGATGAAAAGAAAAAGATGGGCGGGATAAAGAGGGATGGTAACTTCTTGCAAAGAACAAAGCCAGAAAAAATAAAGCTATAAATTAGAGAGTAGTGAAAGAAAGAAGGGAATCAAGGCTTCTGACACTTGAAAGGGTCATGTGCTTAAGGTCTGGTTTTAGTATAATCTTTGTACGAATTCAAATTACTAAAACAAAAGATGATTCTTCTCCTTACTGTTGTTCTTTTTCTTTCTTTCTTTTTTTTTTTTTTTTTGGCCCGCTGCTCTTCCCTTCTTCTATCCTTTTCCCTTTTGATAGTTTATATGAGCCCTAGCTTAAGCTAGCCCTATTCGATGCTCCTCCTACTTTTAAATTGAAACTATCTTAACAGTGTGTCTACTTTCATATAAAGTTTAATGGGTATCTAGCAAAATTTATAATGCATTGAGATTTATGTATGCATCTTACCATTGTGATCAATTAGAGAAGATAAAATGATGATAAATAATTCGTCAGGTGTTTTTGTTACAATTGTGTCAGAAACGGTGGCAGGGCAGATAAGGAGGTAAAAATGATATGACTGATTCTGTGGTTAGGATTAACTAATCATTCAAGTTTAACGAACAAATTATGGTAGATGTTGGACACGTGTACGGCAAGTAGTACTTGATATAGATGGTGTCCTAACCAAAGTATTCGATGTAGTTTTATAATAAGAATTAATGATTCTGCTATGATTAATTAATAAAAAAAATTTTGGAAAGCAAGGAGCATATACGAGGCAATGTTATTATTATTATTATTATTATTTGCCACTATATTGGAGAGAGAGAAAGGACATATTCAGATGGGTGTTCAGTATCAATCCGCAATGCATGCAAACTTTAATTCTTTTAGGGTTTCAAAAGTTGCATAATTGTTCTAAATTTGAGTGCATTCAGAGAGAGAAAAAAAAGGAAGACGAGAATATCTAATCTACAGAAAAACATTCACCATAAAGAATATAATATTTGCCTCTAAGGAAGGAATATCTTAGTTCCAATTCTACGACGCAAAATTAAGGGAACACAACCTTCAAAGCTTAAAGCTAAAATACATCCCAAAAAGAACAATAAAGGAGCCTAAGCGCCGGGAATCTTCTTCTGCTACCAACTTTAATGAAGTGGGTTGGAAGGTAAGCAGATTCTCTCTAAATATACAATCATTTTTTTTTTAATTTTTTTTGTGGGCTTTTATCAACTTTTTTAACAGTTCGGATGCGTTTCAAAATTCATAACCATGTTTAATTTTAATTAATATTTTTGAGTTTGGCCTTTGGGGCACCGTATATGAAGATCCATGTCCATGAAATGTGTCGGTGAACGTTCATGTTACCTTAATGCTCATAATTAATAGCTTGATTCTCTATGTTAGAAAAAAAAAAGAACATAAAATTGTATTATTGTCTTTTGGAGGAAGCATCTTGATTGAAGCTAAACATGAATTCATTGGAGATCGATCAAGTTCCCCAGAGTTATATATACAATGTCTATACGATATTTGCAAATCATAAATTTATATATTAACACCTCTGGAATCAGCTTATGGCCTAAAATCTCGTATGGCAGCAGCAATCGCATACTTAAAAAGTAGTGGAAACTAGATATGAGTCAAGCGAAAGAGAAAAGTATACCGACTCTGTATAGCACAATTTAAAAATATGGGTATATATAATATGATAAATCCCAACTATTTAAAAGAAAATCATTCTTATAAATGCAAGATTAGCAACCCACTAGATAGAACTCTACGACAACGTTCTTTTTATTATCAGTTCTGTGATGAAACAATTATTGACGGCAGATATTTCAAAGAAAATAACACTTATTAATACGTATCAAGGAGTTGTGCTATTCCCACGCATTGTAATTTACCTTTACAGTCTCTTAATCGTAATCTTGATGTATTAAGAAGAATCTTAGCCAGCTCATCTCGAAATAATGGATATCCGACACTACAATATTATACATAGGATACCCGAACGAAAAGGAAGTTAATTTTACTGCATGGGCAGGGCAGGGCTGATTCGAGCCAAAAAAAAAAAAATATGAACCTGCACACCCATCACTGCAGCCATTGACGCATGCCAAAACAGTGAGCAAATACAACTTTTTCATGAAAGTTAAAGCTAAGTTTCGGAAACTGCATCGAATTCCCTTATCTATGTAGCTGTGAGTGACACAGACACTGAGAGAGAGAGAGGTTGCAAATTTACAATAAGGATGGTTGGTCACTTTCTATAATCAGTCTTCTCGTACAAGACTCCAACCATTGCCTTTTCTTCAGATTCTCTCCCTCTCTCCCTCATAAAACAAACTACAAAGCAAAAGTAAAAAAATGTAATAAACATGAAAGTTAAGAGATTCTCCTCGTGACATGCGTCCTTTATATTCTTCTATATCTTCCTTCTGAATATCCCTTTTGTCTGGTGCAAGTAATTATATTTATTGTTTATATATCAAGGAATATTCCTCCTCTCTCTTTTTTTTTCCTTCTCTTATTTATTTTAAGATTAAAATTGTTAAAAATCGACACCGAGGCGTGCTCTCAAATTCAAAACCCTACAAAGAGCTCCTCTTTTTCCTCTTTCGAAAAATGGATAAAATAAATAGCTCAAGTTAATTGGTGGGGTTGTGCTACCGTGAGCCATGAAAATTCTTACTCTTAATCTACGCCAACCAATTAGATTATTTCCTCAACTTAATTGGAGAAGCTACCTAGGGGTATCTTGCTTGATGGTCATCCATGGTGCATGATCTACACTTTACATTTAGAGAATTTGCATATTCTCTAAATTAAGTGATTTGTATATTCTCTAAATTAAGTATACTTGGATTTTTCTTCCTTCTAATATCATATTTACAAACCCACACAAGTCTATAATATATATCTAGGCCTGCTGCATCAGTCTCTGTATGACGCAGCTTGAATATATATTTAAACTTATTATAAATGCCAGATTTACTTTTGGATAAGTGTGTGTCCGGGGTGGGGGGAACACTTTTCAACACTAACGCACACAAGCTCAAACTCATTCCACTTGTGTAGAAAAGATGGTGGTTTAATTGAATTGGATCAAATTCCAATATAAAAATTGAACATTATCTAATCAAAGGCAGCAGCTAAGTTAAACAAAATAAGTTCTTGATGAGTGGTTCAAGGTCAATGTAGATGGTCTCTCAAAAGAAAATTTTAGTTGTGTGTCTGTTTTTTGGATTAGGATTCTTTCCTCATAGGATATTTTATCTGAATAAATTCACTTACATGATTGGTAGTTAATAAATAAGAATATAATAAGTAAACAAAACTTGACTGTACATAAATGAAAGTGTATATGTATTAAAAAATCATTTAAAATTCACATATGATCCTCTTCAAAAAAAAAAAAAGTTCACATATGATCAAATCATGAGAGGATACTTTCCCTTATTTTTCGTGGTCATGATGGCTCCTGTTTTGGCGGCTTTGGCCAATCTCTGGGGCATCAAACTGCCTTTTATGTAGAGATTATTGCAGTTGATCATGCTTTCGGAAATGGTAGGATGAATCTGTGGCTGGAATGCGATTCACTATTGGTCACTCTACTGCTTTCTAATCCGTTTTGGAACTGGAACCGCCCTTGGAATTTGGATGCTTGGGAACTATGGTTTAATTGTCATAACCTTCTTTGCTTTTCCCATACTTTTCGTGAAAACAATGCTGAGGTAGAAAAGCTAGCTAACCACGGTCTGTGTTGTCGTTAGTTTACTTGGTGGAGTTAGCCGCAGGTGATATTGGGCACTCCAAAAGGTGCTAATGGTCTCTCTAGTTATAGGTTTCATTAATTCCTGTAAGCTCTGTATGTTGGCTTTCTCATGCATTTTTATTTGCTTTAATTGTAACGCTTCAGCGAATTAACTCTATGCATTGCATGAGAGATAAGACTCATTATGTCCTCCCAAATAAGGTGTCATATTTCTATTTTAATTAATAAAACTTTCTTTTGAGGTTTAATTTAAAAAAGAAAAACAAAACAAAATAGCTTCTTAGATTGTGAAAGAAATGATATTTTACATACACATCTATCATTAGTTGATAGTTAGCTTGAAAAACTGATGAGATTGAAGGTTTTTCCCGTCAATGTATAAGGGAATTTCTATTTTCTGCTTATTTGTTAAATCTACTTAGTAAAATATAAACATTTACAGTGATCATATAAATATTTAATTACCGCAGTTGGTTGGAGATTCGGATTGGAGATGGGGCAAAAGTGGCACCTTAGCAAACAGCCTATCTACAACTTTTACCAGCCTATCACATGTACTTTTGTTTCTTAAAATTCCAAATATGGACCACTCACATTTCCTTAAAGGCTGAATTATTCCCTTTCATATTTGCCAAATTGGTTGCTTTTTAGCTTATTATATATCAAAATATTATTACTAAAATTCCTTTAAGGCAACCCATTCTGTATTGTATTTGTATATGATCATCGGTTGAATTCATATGCCTTGCTTCATCTTTCTTCAGCCATCTCCAAAGAGGAAGCCACTTGGGATTTATTAAAGAAAAGTAGATAATAATGCAACTTATAGAAAGATTTAGATAGTTATATATGAAAAATAATAGCCAATAAAAACTTTCTATAAAAGATAATAAAAAGCAGAAGATTCTGTTGTTTTGGATTCAATTATTTGCAAAAAATCTCTCATGTATATAGAAAATTATCAAAAGGATCAATGAAGAGAATCCGTTCAACTTAGCTAGCTTCAATCAAAGAACGACCTTAACATGCCAATATGTAGCATTTTATGAAATATTCTTTAAGCTTTGCGGAAAGCCAATGATGGTCACATTTGTGGGCGTAAGGTTTCTCCAGAGAATAATCAATTGGTATTTTTGATTGATTAGAAACTGATTGTTCTACTAAATTCCCTAATTCATTTAGGATAGATTCCACAAAATAAGCATCCGAACATTATTTTTTCACCCATTGTTGCTAGCTGTTTTCTTTTAATTTGCTTGAAGTTAGTGGATGCTTCAATGCTTATCTCTATAATAATGTGAAAAAGACGCTGGTTAACTGATTCGTTTGTCATTGACTTTGAAAAAAAATTCTATAATCCATACAAAAAAAAAAAAAAAAAATTGGTATATGTCATGTTATATACTTGCATCCTTATCCAACATAATTCTAATTCATATTGGGCCACAAAATCCATGCACAAAATTTTGATAATCGAAATGCTTAGGAGTAATCAAACTTAATAAAACCATACACACACAATCTATCGATATTATAATGAAAAGTTCGTCTGGATCTTACTGAAATAGTTTAATTATGGCTAAGCTCATAATATATATATATAGTTTCAGAACGTACTTGAATTTCATTTATAATTCTATTGGGTTAAAATTTTCGACGGAATCGTCACTCTTTTCAATTAGTTAAAGGAATTTTGACTAGAGAGATAAGAATAGGTAGTGCACATAGCATCTTGAACCACGAAAGTGGAGAATGGAATTGGAATCACTTTGGTCGGCCTCTCAGGAAAGAAAAGATCACCATGACTTGCGAAAAAGGCTATATTTGGAGTGTTGGTGAAGACTGGAATTTTCCAGAAAAAAAATTGTTTTACAAAGCGATGCGTTGTTGACCTGTTGTTCTCTTAAGTGTCAACATTGAGTACTTGCACTGTGGAAGCAAATTCTGCATCCAAATGTGTCACGATGTGATTGATTGAATACAAGGTATTTGTGTGCTTGTTCTTTATTGGTGAATTTATCCATCTTCGCATTTGATTCAATTGGATTTTTTTTTTAATCCAGATTCGCGATCCTGGTCCGGTGGATTTGTGACGATGAACCTAGCTTGCTTATGAACAAAGATACATTCATTCTTGGACCATCAAATCTCGGTCTTCGGCAAGATCACGGCGGATTTTCCTCGGATTTGGCATGGGCTGGCTTGCACCGGTTCTGTAAAAGAAAGCCCTGGTCTGCACGAAGTGGACCTTAACCAAGAAACCCATCTTTTTAGCATACAGTACCCCCAGACGCCTTCTAATCACAGTAAGCGGTAACATAACATCCGCAAATTGTGGTGTCGAAAAGTAATAGTATTGCATTAAATTTTAAAAAAATAATAAAAATATACCAAGACGTTGCCGAAAATCCACGGCATTTACTTGAAACCAATTCAATTTAGGTAATGTTTATGCAAGGACTGTGGAGACCACATAACGTAACTAAGATGTGAATAATTGTGTAAAGTAGTTTTTTTTCTTTTAAAAAAATATAAGTAGAGTAGATATTTCTCAAATATTATAAATGATTAAAATCTGGATAATGTTATATAAAATTTAATAGAAAGTCAATCTCAGTATTTGTTTGGTTATAAATATATTAGTATTAATCACGTGTAATATGAGTTGTAATTTAAAAAATAATTATATATAATTAAAAAAAATTAAAAAAGAAGGATCATCTGTACCGTTCGTACTGTCTTACAACGGAAAATAAATGTTCATGCATCATATTATTCCTAAACTAAAAAAAAAAAAATAAGTAAACCAAAAAAATATGATTCGTGGGTGTACTAAGAAGTATCGCGGCACATGCTCATGTGCGACTCCCAAAACCGTTTCCCGTGTGTCGTAAAAGTCAAAGTCAACCTCAAACCTGCTGCACAGCTTCATGCATTGGCTGTCCGTCTCTGTTCAGTTCTGTGCCATTGTTTCTTTCTCTTGCACCAACTCAACTGGAATTTGGAAAGGCAAAGGCTTACAGCAACCTTCTTCAGTTTCAGAGGCTAGTTTTCCAGAAATTATACTCCTCGATGCTTTTCAACAACAGACGGTTAAGAAACCATCATTTAAATTCCATTACAAATCTTCCTATGTAACGCCCAAATTTTCATTATTTTATTTTTTTAATAAAATTTATTAATGGTGTTATTGCCCTTATAAATAGAGTTATTTATAGTATAATTTTTAGAAAATGATTATTTTTCTAAATTCAATAGGATTTCTTAATACTCCTTATAAATTCATAATTTTCCTCCTTTTATAACCATAAATCCACGACGTTTCTTCTCGTTCTCAGCTGCTCATTACGCTCATACCCAAACCCTAGAATTCAAACATTTGTTTAGAAGAAAATCAAAGTGATTGGTAAGTTTATTCTCCTTATTCTCCACAGGTTTTCTAATTACTCTATCCAGGGTTTCAATTAATATGATTTTAGATTGTTATAGATCATAATGCATGATTTAGGATGTGTTTAGGCTTTATTTCTGATTTTTTATGAGCCTAGTTAATTAATCCTTGATGCATTAAGCACATATGATAATTTTAGACAACATGAGTATCTGGAATTTAAACCTATACTTTCTGAATGATTTTTCTTAAGAAATTTATATT
Organism: Atalantia buxifolia; assembly: GCA_030444775.1. Classification (NCBI taxonomy): domain Eukaryota; kingdom Viridiplantae; phylum Streptophyta; class Magnoliopsida; order Sapindales; family Rutaceae; genus Atalantia; species Atalantia buxifolia. The sequence continues at coordinate 13,075,647 of CM059834.1, read as the reverse complement.
TCTGGAAACTAGACATGGAGGGCTTCTTGAATAATTTTTTTTCATTAAATTCAAATTCGTTTTCAATTTTATATCTATTTTCGGAATAGACACCACTGCACTAGAAAACTACGATTCCAGCAATGCGATCAAATTCACAAAATTATTTGTACTATCAAATGAACTCGAAAAATTCTAAAATTTTATATGGAAGTTAATATATGTGTCTAACATTCCCAGTTTTAATTTCATAATTTTCTTATTAGAATCTTATGCTATAAAAATCTCAGAACCCGTTTTGTTCGGCTAAGGTACTGTGAAAGCAGTTTCAAAATTTTCAAAAAATAAACAGTTTTGAAAATGTTTTTATTATCGAATCCTCTTGAAAATTTTACATGGGGCACTCTATTATGTCATTATGAGTTTTAGATTAAGAGTTAAAATTCTGAGAATCAGGCCTATACGGGTATGAATTAGAAAATTAGATTCTTAAAATAAGTTATTGGTAGTCATATTTTGTATTTGTTTAAGGTGTTGGAGGCTCTTACAGGCTTAGAGGCATGTTAGATCAAAATCTTTTATCGAGGTAAATGACTTCATTTCTAATGTACTGGATATGTATAATTATTTTAATACTATTATAAGTATATGTGTTTTTATACTTCTTAAAGGATCAATTATTTTTTATAACAAAATCAGTCTATATAAATATTTTCAAATCTAAATTCTTTTGAACAAAATATTTTATAAATATTTTTAAATAAGTAAGTTATTTTGTTACATGTCTACTTATATCATTTTATCTATAAATGATTTTGCAAGCCTAAATAGTTGTTATGGACATTTATGAAACTGATACGAATGTTTTGTGCTTATGTATGATTTTAATTATTTATGATTATACGGGGGCCACCTCTTGAGGACTAAAGCGTTGCAAAGTGCCACGTATAAGTCATTATGTTTTGGCTCATTATCCGTAGTCATTCTGATTCTGATTCTGATCGTATTATATGACATATATGTTCTGGATCAGTACTGGGTTTCTGTTCTAAGTGTGCACACGATATTCTGATTCTGATTCTGTTTCTGGTCGGGTCACTAGGACTATAGGTGACACTCTATGACATGAGCTAACTATTTACTTTCTGTGTATGCGTTATACGATTTGCTTTCGTAATTGATTATTCTTTTGATATTCTGAATTACCATGAATTAATGTTATTTAATTGAAATATGTTGTTTTATGAAATTTATGAATTATAATAAATGTTTTTAAATAAAAGAAGACTTGTAATATTTTTGGTATCGATAGGCCTAGTGTGTTAGGAATGGTTTTACTTACTGAGTTGACGGCTCACCCTTCGTCATTACTTTTTGCAGATTAAGTTCCTTTCGAGAGTTGTGCTTAGCTTTGGAGTTAAAGATTTCATTTCCGTTTGCTATTTGAAGAAGAGGAGGAATAGACTCATGTTTCCTTCTAATTTATTTCTATTATGAACTTGTAATTTGAAGTTTGGGACTTTTGTTATTTTTATGTTTTGTGAGAGATTATTTAATGTTAGACGTATAAATTTGTGGATTTATTTGAATCAGAATTTGAGATATTTCATTTTAAGATTTTCAGCATAAGAATTTGAATTTGTAAGTAACCTCCTTCTTCACGTGCTCCGCGCGTGCTAGTTTTAGGGGGGTTACATCCTGAACATACTCGAAGAGTCCTGTCAATTGTCATTGTCTTTTTTATGTAATAAAAACTCTTACTTGTTCCAATTTTTGCATTTGGATCGTTTAGTTTTTGAATTGCAGTTGGCGGTTGTTGATTTTCCTACAAGAAAGATGCCCTCTCTACTTTTTGGCTCTTTGGACTATTGTTGTAGGCTTGTGTTTGTTCTTTAACTTCGGTGCCTCATTTGAGGATAATTTTGATTCTTTTGCAGATGATCCTTTAGTACTCCACACATACAATCGTTTTGCCGAGATTGAAGAGCAATTCCAGCCCTTTCTGTCTTCAGCTTCTGATTTGAAACCTGATGATACTATAGGTCATAAGCTTAAGAAGGAACTTTATTTTCATAATGGAGAGGTTGTTCGGTCACTCTTCATGCCATTTAATGACAGTGACCTGCCTGGGTACAATTCTTCCATTGATGGTCCTTGAAATTAGTTAACTTCGAAGTAATAGATGTAAATCATGTCCGTAAATGGAACAACGCAATTAGTCTCATTAGGGTGCTCTCTTTAGGCATAAATAAAAACATCTCATTTGGTTTCGATCTGAGGCAAAAATTCTTCAAGATGCCTGGATGGTTTGTTCTGTCAATTCTCTTTGAAGGGGTTTATATTGAGAGCAATGAGAATGGAGGAGAACGATTGTTGTGCATGTTGGGGAATTCAACTTTGCCCTATAATAAATGGACTGATGATCCTTTAAATTTGGCTAAGAGCTATTGGTGTAATTATGAGGACAAGCCACTTCTTCTCCAGGATGATCAGATTTTGCTTGTTCTTCGGTTCCCTCAAAATTTTAATTTGACTAGAAGGGTGATCCTAGGAGAAATGAGAAGTTTACTGCCCAAGAAAGCTTGAAGTATTTTGATAAAGTTTGCATAACTTCTCAGTTAAGTCGCAACTTAAAGTACGAATTTAATTCTGAACTACTCAACTCAATAACTTGCAGTCCATATCTATATCAGGAAGAATTGATGGAAGATGGAGCCATCAGCGGGTTCAATGGCTTGGACATTTGTTATAATCTTAGATCGATTTCACACAACTTTTTTAGTGTTCTGTCACATTGGAAGTTCAAGGGCATAAATCTGTACTCTGGGAAGTTGAGACCTTTTCAGCTGAAAAAAGAAATGAAAGCTGCAAACTGGAGGTACAACAATGTTATGCTCATGGTGGAGCATATAAACTGTGAGAAAGGAACTAATGAAGATGATGTTGGTGTCGTTAAGTTGTCTGCAGTAATAAGAGCAATTCCTGCGCCAGTGGATTATCATAGGCCACCAACAACGACTGGTCTTTCAGGCATGACTTAATCTGCAGAGGCGATATGGAATCCGTCAAGTGGACAGCTCTGCATGCGTGGGTGCCTTGAAGTGGTTGATTCAGGACTTGAAGGATGTAATTCTCTAATTTCTTTGTACTTCCCTCAAGCATATTCCATCAAGCAGAGAAGCATGATCTATGGAAGCATATCCAGTGAAAATGATGAAAAAGACTCATTCTTGCCCATAATATTTGATGCAGTGGTAAAACCTTTGCTGAAACTTAATTACATTAAATATGTCGCCTCTTATCTGTCATACAATTACTCTAAGATTGACCTAGATTGTGCATTAAAGAAGAGGAAGCAGCCATCTAAATTCCGTACCATCGTCAAATAATCACTCCTGAAATATCCAACAGTTGCGGATGGAGACGACTTATTTGACATATTATATTTTCTTTCTCATGACTTTGAAATTGACACCTTTGCAGTACCTGACACGATATCTGCTAGACATAATTCAAAGATCTTCATTTTCATGGATGTGCTTTCACTGGGTTCTTTTCTTGGTCGGTATTCACCCTGGTTGGGAAAATCTAATCCTCCAACTGCTGCACCAGCTAGTCTCAGCAAGAGCCAGCTCCTAAATGTGTCAATGCATCTCTCATTCGCCAAAGCACGGTTTTTCCCTAGCATATCTTACAAAAATCTACCTGACCTGTACTTGGAAGGAGTTTATGACCCGCTAGTTGGTCGTATGTATCTAATTGGTTGTAGAAAAGTCATGATTTAGAGTGTTAGCCTTGAACGAGGCCTAGATTGTTTGATTGAAGTAAATATTGAATACCCTTCTACAACTACGGCATGGTTGATAAATCCAATAGCCAAGATCAGTATCGCAAGCCAGAGGAGAGAAGATGATCCCCTCCATTTTAGCCTGATAAGCCTTACGACATTACCTCTTCGATATGAAAAAACATTATGCTGTAACTTTCCGAAAAGCTTTTGAGGAGATTCTTCGAAATTTGATGCTTTTTATGTCAATAATCTTTATATTAAGCCAATTTCTTCACACGAATGATAATGGATATTCTATTCCAAATGTATCTTTGGTCATGCTTGGTCTTCAGGCTCTTGGCTATGTCCTCCCATTGATCACTGATGCTGAGATTTTGTTCAAGTGGAAGGAGTCTGAATATTTAAAAGCTCATCCTCGAGGTCTTGAACAGCTTCATGTATCTGTCAAAGTCCTCAAATTCTATCAGCCGCGTTTCTGCTTACTGCAAAGCTTTTCTAGAAAGTTGTACCAAATCGTAAAAGATCACATGCTCGTGGACCAACAAAGAGGTGTGTTCCCACAGAGAAACTGGTTCTCGTGACCACATTGATTTTTCACAGTTTTGTGTTTCTAACTTTGCTTTCCATTAACAGCATGGTGATTCATCCTGGAAAAGATACTAAATCTATCAGACATGTTGCTGTGCTGCGAACTTGGATGATGAAACTAGAGGGGAGTATAGGTCTTTTTCAAGATTTCTTTTTGCTTCCTCAAATTATTGGCAACTTCTTATGACATAACCACACGAAATCTCTTAACAGACTGTATTTTATTGGTTTCACATTAGTGAGGCTTCTTCTTCGTCTCTATGACTGCATCAGAGATCCTGTGATAGATGCTGTCTTTGAGGATGTTGATTTTGGTGCAATAAATGCTGCCTTCTTTAACAAGATTGTGCCAATGATCGTCCTTGCCATTATAGTCCATGTGCAGCAGAGTTGGAAGCATAGAAAAGTAGGTACCCCATGTGTTAAGTTCATTATTTATAGAGTTGGCTATGGCAAGTTTAGTTAAATTGGAAGTTTATTTATTGCATATCTTGTAATAGGGATTAATTTATTAATTCTCTAATTTAATGAGATGACAATTTATTAGAAATATTTGTTTCCTAATTTAGTTAGATGTCTAATTTAACAAGTTAATTAATGATGAAGTTCTATAATTGGAGCATGAGATTTATTTAGAGCAAGAAGTTGATTCAACCAAAAAGTTTATTAAATGCTCTAAATATTTCTTAGGAGACAAGTAAGGCAAGAAGATCAGATTTATTTCTATTCAGATTCATAGGAATTATAAGAGGAAAGAAACTCTTATTTGCAAAGAATCCAAATTTTTAAGACTTGTTATTTTGGTGGAACCCTAGTGCCTATATAAAGAGAGGTATTTTACAATTTGAAGGGACGCACAACACAAAGTATAAAGCAGAGAAGCAAAATTCGGCCTCCTCTCTAGAGAATCCAAATTTTGCGCATAATGTTGTGTTGCTTTGTTTTCTTATCTTTTTTTCATCTCTGTGAAGAGTTTATGTGGATTTTAGATCACTAGACATTGAAGAATTAAAAAATTACTCTTGATGTAATGCCCAAATTTCTTTTATTTTATTTTAATAAACTTTTTAAATGACATTATTGCCCTTATAAATAAATTTCCTTTATTTTATTTTTGGAATTTTTAAATGACATTTTTAAAAGATTTTTGGGTTATTTTTTTATTTTTTCAAATTCAATAGCGTTTCTTAACTCTTTATAAATTCATATTTTCTTTCCAATTTTATAACCCTAATTCAACAATGCTCTTTTTCTTCTCTGCTGCTCTCACCAAACCCTAAGGCTTCAAACGATTGTTTAGGAGAGAATTCGAGCGATTGTATGTTATTGTTTTTATTTTATTTTATTTTTCCCTACAATACTCCTAATCACATTATCTAGGGTTTATAATGCATGATTTACATTGTGATTAGGTTTTGTTTAGGGTTTTGATTAATTAGGAGTTTGGTTAATCAACTTTTGGCATAATAAGCATGTAGGATGATTCTGGACAGCATGATATCTCGTTTTTTTTTAAACTTATATTTTGTGAACGAATTTTCTTAGGAAACTTACATTCTGGAAACTAGACATGTAGAACTTCCTTAATAAATTTTATTTCATCAAATTCGATTTCGTTTTCAAATTACTATGTATTTTCGAAATAAGAACCACTGCGTTGGAAAACTGCAATTCCAGCATTCCGATTGGGTTTACAAAATTATTAATACCACCAAATGAAGTCAGAAAATTATGAAATTTTATATGGAAGTTAGTATACATGTCTAGTAATTCCAATTTTAATTTCATAATTTTCTTATTAGTATTTTCGTTTATAAAAATATCAGAACCTGTTCTATTCGGTTAAGGTTATGAGAAAACAGTTTCGAATTTGTTGAGAAATAAATAGTTTTGAAAATGTTTTTGATATCGGATCCTCTTGAAACTTTTACATGGAGTACTCATAGATGTCCAGAATAGTCCCATAGAATGTTATATCATTCTGAGTTTAGATTAAGAGTTAAAATTCTGAGAATTGGACCTGTTCGGGAATAAATTAGAAGAGCAGATTCTTAGAATGAGTTATTAATAGTTGTATTTTGTATTTGTTTGAGCTATTGGAGGTGTTTAAGGCTCTTAGAGGCTTAGAGGTGTGTAGTTCGAATTCTTTTGCCGAGATAAGTAACTTCATTCCTAGTATATTGGATATGTATAAGTACTTTGATATTATTACGAGTATAAATGTTCTTACACTTTTTAGAAAATTAAATGATTTCCGCAACAAAATTAGTTTATGAAAAAATATTTTCAAACCTAAATTATTTTTAACAAAGTATTTTATAAATTTTTTTTAAAATATGTAAGTTATTCTGTTACATGACTACGTTTTATGATTTTATCTGTAAAATAGGTAGCAAGCCTAAATTATTTTTATGGACTTCATGAATCTGATACAAATGCTTTTTACTCATGCATGATTTCAGTTATTGATGATTGTATGAGATTTCTAATATTTTGTCTCATTGTCCATAGTTATTCTGATTCTGATTCTGATTCTAATTCTAATTCTGATCGTAATATACGATATATCTGTCTGAACTAGTACTGGGTTTCTATTATGAATTTACACACAATATTCTGATTCTATCTGGGCTGGGTCACCGGGACTGTAGACGACACTATATGACATGAGCTAACCTTTTGTTTTCTGTGAATGCGATATATGATTTGCTTTCGTAAGTAATCATGTTTTTGATATTCTGAATTACTATGAGTTTATGTTACTTTATCGTGATATGATGTTTTATGAAATTACGGATTATGATATATATGTTTTTTTTCTTTTAAATAAATGGAGGCTTGTAATATTTTTTGTATCGATAGGCCTAGTGTGTTAGGAATGATTTTACTTACCGAGTTGACGGCTCACCCCTTGTCATTACTTTCTGCAGATTAAGTTCCTTTGAGAAGTGTGCTTAGCTTTGGAGTTAGTAATTTTCGTTTCCGGTTGCTATTTGAATAAGAGGAGAAATAAACTCATGTCTCCACTTAGTTTATTTCTATTGTGAACCTGTATTTTGAAGTTTGAGACTTTTATTATTTTTATGTTTCTAGAGAGTTTGTTTAGTGTCAGACTCTTGAACTTATGGGTTTATTTGAATAAGATTTTGAGGTATTTTAGTTGATAATTTATGAGTAGAGCTTATGATTTGTGAGTAATCTCCTTCTTCATGTGCTCTGGACGTGTTAGATTTTGGGGTGTTACAATTGATCACTTTGCAAAGTACCTTGAGGATCGTGGATCAAGAGAGGTAGCAAATATTCAAGAGAAACAGATTCAGTCTAAGGTTGAGTAAACTGTAAGTGAAAGTCTTAAGTTTGTCAAATCCATAAGTTGTAATATCTCAATTTAGTGAATTTCTTTTCATCTGGGCGTAGTCTCGTGGATGTAGGATTGATTAATCCGAACCATGTAAAAATCTCTGTAATTTATTTTCTACATTTTATTGTGTTTTTAGAAAATTAATATTTTTTATACGGACGAATAATAATCGTGAATAGTAATTGTGAACCGTGTTTCTGAAAAATTAATTAAATTATTAATTTTTTATTTTTAATTACCTACATATAGATCTAAATTTCTGTCACAATGAAATCAAGAGCATTCAAGCTTATGCATTTTAGGATCGCATTGTTCTCGGTGTGTCACTTGACGCCTGAGGCAGGAGCATCACAACATTGGTTTTTCCATTTGCAATTAAATTTCTAAATTCGAATTTAATTTCCCCTCTTATCTTTAGTCAACCGCTATTAACAGTACTTTGAATAACTCAAGTGCTACTCAACACACGACATATTTTTCAAAATAGTTCCTTGCTTCTTGTTAGTTTCTCTGCTCTCACTCTGAACCGTTTGGCCCTTTTCTCTTCTCGTTCATGGTGAAGGTTCAATTTCTTGCAGCAAAAGGCTATGACCAATTCCCTTCCAAGTTGACTCAATTGCTTCAGCATTATTTTTCGCATTAACAAAATGAGGCAAATGAAATGAAATGAAAGCGGCATCATTAATTTTGTTTATCCTCTCGCCGATTTGCGGTGTCGCCATTCATCTGGCCAGTTGCAGTGTCGTCGCCATTGGTCTGGTCATTAACATCGAATGCGCAACTACCACCAAGAGATGCGGCGCCAATGGGAAGGGCCCCAAACTTTTTCTTGCAGGAAAAGGCTATGACCACTTCCCTTCTAAGTTGACACAATTGCTTCAACATTATTTTTCACATAAACTACTTGCAAATTGCCAATGTTAAATTAATCGTAAAGCTATGTTATACACCTACTAGATGAATATAAAACTTTTTAGTTGACTTCATAATCATGTTGCTATATTTTAGTTCGATGATAAGAACCAGCCTTGTAACTTCAGCCGGCAATTGAATTCTATTTTTTTTTTTAAAAAAAAAAAACAATTTCTGTTTTTCTTTGTGAGGAAAAAAAAAACTTGAAAACTCAAAAGTTATATTCACATTATTTAATTCCTGTTCTTCTTCTTCTCCTTTAATCAACACATTAGTGGGATGGGATTAAGGTTAAAAGTCAACCACAGTTGTTGAGTTGGACTCGGAAGCCAATTGAATCAGCCGGCTTTATATCTATTCAGAGCTTCGTTCTAGAGGAAACTGGAGGAAAACAAGCGCATACAGGTCAGTGTCATTAGACATTTAATTCCTTGTAATTTAGCGTAGTTGTTTATTCATTATTCACTTGCATAGTAAAGTTTCCTTGGAGTTGCTATATTCATCTTTCTCGACAATACATATTCCTGCTTCACTTTGTTTTCCCTCGGTTTAGCTCCTTCAAATTTCAATATTCTATCTCAGAGTCACAGTTACTATATCTATATTCTATTGTAATTTGTAAAGCTTTGAAAAATTGTTTCCATTTTGGGACTTACCGTGCAGCAAAAAAAGGCGTCTGGGAAGAATAGTCTCTAAAGCCTAGCAATGGGAACTTTGCCTCTTATGCTTCATTTGAGGTCATTATCTATGGTATGGTTGCTGGTCTTCTTCAGCTTTGCTACTTCATTTACAGCTTTTGAAAATTGGGATGATGATCTTCCCTCCGTAGTCTACACTTACAACAGATTTGCTGAGATTCAAGAGAAGTGTGGCAGTATTCTCTCATCAGCTTCCGAATTAAAACCTAATGACGACAGAAGCAGCAGAATCAAAAATGAACTTTCTTTTGTGAATGGCGATTGGGAACAGGACTCTGGGGGAGCACCATTGATGCCATTTGATGACAAAGAGATGCATAGGAGCCCTGCAGGCACTGGCTCTTTCTTGAAATTAGCATCTTTCTGGGTGGTTGATGTTGATCCAGTTCGCCGAGCCAGAAACATGGTTAGTCTCAGTGGGATAATGGAAATAGGCATAACTTCACGTCAGCTCTTCAGTTACAGGCCTGGCTGGTCCCCAAAGTTTCGCAAGGACCCAGGGCTCTCTTCCATGACAATTCTTTTTGAAGGGGTTTATATAGAATCGGAGGAGAATGGAGGCGAGCGGCTGATCTGTTTGTTAGGTACTTCAATGATGCCAAGAACTAACCAGTCTCTCCCTTCATGGGAACTTGCAGACATGTATGGATATAAATTTGAAGAGCAGCACCAGCTTCCTCTCATTCAAGATGATCAAATTATGCTTGTTCTGCGGTACAACCAGACCTTCAGTTTGACAACTGGGAATATCACCGGTGAAATGAAAAGCTTGCATGAAAAATCAGATTTTAAGTACTTTGATGGAGTCCATTTGTCTTCTCATTTGGGTCTCCACTCGAAGTATCAGTTTGGGGCTGAAGAACTTCTATCAAAAGCTTGCAGCCCATATCCATACCAAGACAGCCTGGCAGATGAGGAGGTTATATTGTTTAAAGATGACAATATTTGTGATACACTTCACCGTTACGTGTCACGAGGAATGTTTGATATTATGCCAAGCTGGAAATCTGTTGGCTCAAATGACGATGCCAATAAATTGGGCCCTTTTATTCTCAATGGAACGGTCAAGGACATGGATGCAGGATCTAACTAATTCAGGCTTTACGTTCAGAACTTGCGCTGTAGTCAAGGAATTGATGAAAACAACAGTAATTATGCCAGAGTTTTTGCTTTATTCAGAGTAATTCAATCATGGGAAGATGAATACACTTCAGCAGGTCGAACAGGTCTCTCTGGCCTCACTCTTTCAGCAGAAGGAATATGGAGATCTTCAGAAGGGCAGCTCTGCATGGTCGGCTGTCTTGGAGTTGTTGAAACATCTTCACAGAGATGCAATTCACGGATTTGCTTGCACTTCCCTCTCACTTTCTCCATTACCCAGGGAACTACAGTATTTGGGACCATAACTAGCATCAGTGACGCAGATTCACAATCTCCTCTATGGTTTGAAAAGAAAACACCTCCTGAGCATATAATATTACCCAAGCATTTGAAGGACCTGGAGAAGAAATGGTCGTACAAGTACTCAAAGATTATGCAAGCAAAGGCTTTTCAAACAGGAAGTAAACCATCAGTTCTGGGAACCTTGTTGAGAAAATTTCTTGCGTATCCATCCGTATATGATGGTGGCATTTCCAGTCTTTCCTTTCTTGCAGATGAGCTTTCTCTCAGTGGCTGTGTTGTTCCTTATGATATTCCCAAGGCCCACATGCAAAGTACATGTGTGACAGTAAGCTTACATGTACTCTCTTTAGGATCACTTTTCGGACGCTACTGGCCTCAATGTACATGTGCGACAGTGAGTCATCAAGAGGTTGAGCAATCATCAGATTTTAATGCTGAAACGATTGAGACTTCAGGGCATCTCAACATTTTTGGTGAGCATTTCAACAACATCTCGCTGTCCTTTGAGGGTATATACGACTTAACTGCTGGCAAGATGTATCTGGTTGGCTGCAGAGATGTTCGACTTATTCCAAAGAAGATTAAAGAGGAAATGAACCTTGAACGTGGAATGGATTGCCAGTTCCAAGTCAAGGTAGAGTACTCTCCCAAAGACGCGGGATGGCTGAAAAATTCAGAGGTTAAAATCTCCATCAATAGCAAAAGGAGCAAGGAAGATCCTCTCTATTTTAATCCTGTCAGTCTCAAGGCTAATCAAATTCATTACGATAAGCAATTAACAAACATGGTTCTTCGCAAAACTTTCGAGGACATACTCAGGGTGCTCTTGCTGATAATGGCAATTGTTTGCACTGGAAGCCAGTTGCAGTATATCAACCATTTCATTGATCCCTTTTCTTATATATCTCTGGTTATGATTTACATCCCTGCTGTAGATTATATCAGCCCACTGATCAGCAATGGAGAAATATTTTTCGAAGGGAAGTCATTTCACGCTCACAGAAACCAATCATACGATATGATGAATTATGACCGATTCCGTTTCCTTGGCTACGTCATTAAGGTTCTTTCTCTTTATGCACTTTGGCTGACTTTCGATCTTCGTAAGAAAGTATCTGCAACTCGTGTTAGACAAATAGGTCATGGTCTCAAACAGCAGAGCCGACTGCCAAATGAGAAGAAAATTTTCCTCATAACTTGTGCTGTTCACATTTTTGGATTACTTGTTACACACGTAATTCGTGAAATGAACGCAGTTGAAACGGCGCCTGCGCCCGACAAGTTTGTAAACGAAAGAAGTAAGTTGCTCGAGTGGCTGAAAGAGCTAGATGCTTATCTTCTTCTGGTTCCAGATTTCTTTTTGCTTCCTCAGATAGTTGGTAACGTTCTCTGGGGGAATAAAGGTAAACCTCTGAGGAAATTTTACTACATGGGCTTGACATGTTTGAGGGTCCTGTTGCATATTTATGACTACGTAAGAGATCCAGTGCTGCTTCAAAACTACCATGGTGGCTTTGACTGTCAGAAAAAAAGCTTTGATTTAAATTCCAAGTTTGGTAACATTGCCGTGGCAGTTGTTGCGATTCTACTAGCTATGATGGTATACAAGCAGCAGAAAAGTAACCCCCAGGAAGGCACGGCAGAAGAGCACAACGATGATGCCCTCAAGCCTGAACTGTATCAGAGTTTGCTTGCTTAATTGAATTGTATTCTTGCTTTTGGACCATTTTGTGTTGCAAATTTCTTTACTAATGATAACTGATGCTCGTTCCCACATGTTCGGGATTTCTATCAAATGCCGCTTTTATGTTTATGAATAAATAACACTTTCCCTTGTATTGGCCTGTCATGATGAAATTAATATATTTCAATCGTTTTCATCTTGTTAATTCGTTGGTAGAAATAAAAATATTGCCACTAGTTAACTAATAATCTTCTCAGCTGCCTCACATACTGGCATTTGTAAACCCGGAAACGGTCAAACTACGTCAGATCCAGCAAACCTAATTAGTTAGTGACGTTAGCATCTCACAACTGACTTTCCCGCCCAAATAAAAACTATGTCTAAGACTAAAGTGAGTACACCCCTGAGATTTAGCAGATTGATTATTTACGCTACCAAACATTTGAACCGTACTCAAACAGTGAGCTTTGATTTTATCATTACATTTTTGTTTATAAATCATTATTAATAAATCATCAATGCCGCCTTAAAAGTGGTCAAGAATAGCCAACCAAGCAGCCACAAGTCTCACAGACCCCGCAAACTTCAATTCTTAGTAGATGTTTGTTTAATTTGAATTTGTAATTTGATTTGTAATTTTTTTTTATATTAGTATGTAACTTCATTAAAGTGCTTCATTTGATCTTTAATAAATTATTCTAGCTATATATATATAAAAGGTAAAATTACAAATGCTAAATAAAATTGATTAAAAAGAAGTGACTTGTTGATAGCTCATATTAAGTGTCTTTTATTAAGTGTCTTTTAAACAATGATCAGAGCTTACGCAGATTGATTTGTAATTTTTTACACAAATTTATACAAAAATTAACTTCAGTATTCAAGCCATAGCTTCTACGATTGAGATTTGATGAGAAAAAAATAAAATAAAATCAGGAGCATTTGATAAAAATAGTACCAATTTTAATCAGAATTTTAAATTTAAAACCTAACAGCAATAAATAGAATTAAGTAGAACCTCTATAAATTAATAGGTCGGGACATTATAAAATCTATTAATTAAAAGAGATATTAAATAATTGATAAATTAATAATTTATCAATTTATAGAGTTATTTACAATTCAATTAATATACATTTAATAACTAAACATTAATTGTATTTTGCCAATATTGAATATGAATTAAACTATATATTCAATTAACCAAAATAATAAATACATTGTACATGTCTACTTAACTAAATAATATTCATGTTACATTAAAATTTAAGAAAAAAGGAGTAACAATAGTGTCATATTTTATTTAATTAGAATATCATAATTAACTAATTAAATTTATAATTTCAGCAAATTATTAATTTATTATTCGAATGGGACCACAAAATCATATAAGATTTTTTCATAAAAATATTATATTATTATTTTATCAAAATTATTAACTTAGTCTATTAACTCGGGACTATGATAATATATTATATAATAGAAATTATTAATTTATCGAGTATTAATTTATAGTGTTCTCACAGCAAAAGGTATTAAATTCCATGGTGGTCAAGATTCAACAATGTCTTGCTTGCAGCAAAAGGCTATAACTGGAATAACCCTCCAAGTTGACTTAATTGCTCCAGCTTTATAGTCTTGATAAACTACTTGTAAATTACCAATTTTAAAATTACTCAATAGCCATGCGTGTTGTACACCTAGCCACCAGATGAATAGAATACTCTTTAGTTGACTTAACAATCACGCTGCCACCATTTGGTTCGGCGACAGAGTCAACCTTGTAACATCAGCCATTTGATTGAATTTCTTTGATCGTGCTCTCGATGCTCATGGTCGAAAAGACTCTTGACTGCGCAGAAAAGTGTTCACAGGCCCGTCTTAAACTTTGAATCTTTCAGCATAATTGTTTATCCGCTGTGAACTTAAAACAATAAATTCCTGCATCATATTTGTTTTTAACTTGCTTTTGCTGCTTCAATTTTCAACATTTCTCTGTCATACTTGCTTCAATTTTCAGTGGGAACTTTACCTCTTATGCTTCCTTTGAGGTCATCATGCATGGTATGGTTGCTGGTCTTCTTCAGCCTCGCTACTTAATTTAAAGCTTTTGCTAATTGGGATGATCCCTCCGTAGTCTACACTTATCACCGCTTTGCTGAGATTCAAGAGAAGTGTGGACCTGTTCTGTCATCACCATCCGAATTAAAACCTGATGACGACAGAAGCAGCAGAATTAAAAAGGAACTTTCTTTTGTGAAAGGCGATTGGGAACAGGAGCCTGGGGGAGCACCATTGATGCCATTTGATGACAAAGAGATGCATAGGAGCTCTGCAGGCCCTGGCTCTTTCTTAAAATTGGCATCTTTCTGGGTGGTTGATGTTGATCCAGTTCGCCGAGCCAGAAACATGGTTAGTGTCAGTGGGATAATAAAAATAGGCATAAATGAATGCCAGCCCTTCAGTTACAGGCCTGGCTGGGCACCAAAGTTCCGCAAGGATCCAGGGTTCTCTTCCATGACAATTCTTTTGGAAGGGGTTTATATAGAATCAGAGGAGAATGGAGGCGAGCTGCTGATTTGCTTGTTAGGTACTTCAGTGATGCCTACAACTACAACTAATCAGTTAAATGCTTCACATGAGTTAGTAGATGCAGATGTATATGGAGATAAACATGAAGACCGGCACCAGCCTTCTCTTGTTCAAGATGATCAAATTATGCTTGTTTTGAGGTACACCAAAACCTTCAGTTTGATGACTGGAAATATCAGTGGAGAAATGAAAAGCTTGCATGAAAGATCAGACTTCAAGTATTTTGATAGACTCCATTTATCTTCTCACTTGGATCACCACTCAAAGTATCAGTTTGGGGCTGAAGAACTTGTGCCGAAAGCTTGCAGCCCATATCCGTATCAAGACAGCTTGGTGGATGAGGATGTTGTTTTGTTTAAAGACAATAATATCTGTAATACTCGGTGTCAAATGGAATGTTTGATATTGTACACAGCTGGACATCTGTTGGCTCTAATGATGATGCAAATAAGTTTGGCCCTTTTCTTCTCAGCGGCAACAGTGGTGGATCTAACAACTTCAGACTTTATGTTCAGAACTTGCACTGTGATCCAGGAATTGATGAAAACAACATCGAAACTGCAAGAGTTTTTGCCTTGTTCAGACTAATTCATTCCTGGGAATATGGAGACACATCAGCGAGTCGAACAGGTCTTTCTGGTCTTACTCTTTCTGCAGAAGCGATGTGGAGATCTTCGGAAGGACAGCTCTGTATGATTGGCTGTCTTGGAGTTGTTGGTACAACTTCAGAGAGATGTAATTCACGGATCTGCTTGTACTTCCCTCTTACTTTCACCATTACTCAGAGAACTGCAGTCTTTGGGGCCATCACCAACCTTAATGATAAAGATTCACGCACTCGTTTGTGGTTTGAGAAGGTAAAACCTCCTGACCTTATAATAGAAGGCGGTTATAAGTGGAACCCGGAGTTAAAATGGTATTACAAGCACTCGAAGATTTCGCAAGCAAAAGCTTTTCAAACAAGAAGTAAACCATCCGTCCTGGCAAAGCTATTTCTTCAGTATCCATACCCATATGATGGTAGCATTTCCAGTCTTTCTTTTCTGGCAGATGAGCTCTCTCTCTTTACATCTGCCATCCCGTGTGCTTTTCCAAAGGCCCAGGGGCAAAGGAGTAGTGTGACATTACGGGTACTCTCCTCGGGCCCACCTTTTGGACGCTACAGTCTTCGAAGAAGTGCGAGCTACCAGGTGATTGAGCAATCATCTGATTTTAGTGCTGAAATGATTGAAACCTCGGGGCATCTTAGCATTACAGGTGAACACTTCAACAACATTTCACTGTCCTTTGAGGGTATATATGATTCAGCTGTTGGCAAGATGTATCTGGTTGCCTGTAGAGATGTTCGAAATTTTCAAAAGAACTTCGAAGAGGAAGTGAACCTTGAACGTGGAATGGATTGCCAGTTTGAAGTCAAGGTAGAGTACCCTCCCAAGGATACACGGTGGCTGAAAAATCCAGATATTAGAATCTCTGTCTGCAGCAAATGGAGCAAGGATGATCCGCTCTATTTTGAACCAGTCAACCTCAAGAGTGATAATTTATTACAATCAGCAGCACACAGATGTGATTTTCAGGAAAACTTTTGAGGAGATACTTAAGCTGCTTATGCTGACAATGGCTTCTGTTTGCACTCGAAGCCAGTTGCATTATATCAACAATGTTGTTGATCCTATTGCGTATATATCTCAGCTAAATTTAATCCCGGCTGTAGATTACATCAGTCCGTTGATCAGCAAATGGAGAAATTTTTTTCAAAATGGAAGGTTTTGAATCTAAAATCAAAATATGATTTCTTGGGATCAAATTTCCAGGTACTGGCTACATAATCAAATTTGAAGCTTTTCTTTTTTTTTTAATCAATTTTCAACATATATGATTCAGCTGTTGGCAAGATGTATCTGGTTGCCTGTAGAGATGTTCGAAATTTTCAAAAGAACTTACCAAATGAGGAGAGAATTAACCTTGAACGTGGAATGGATTGCCAGTTTGAAGTCAAGGTAGAGTTATCCGTGGAATGATTGGCTGAAAAATCCAGATATTAGAATCTCTGTCTGCAGCAAATGGAGCAAGGATGATCCGCTCTAAGGAAATTATATAATAAATGGTTATCTTCTTCTGGTTCCAGATTTATTTTTACTTCCTCAGGTTGTTGCTAACGCCTTCTGGCAGAATAAAGGCAAACCTCTAAGGAAATTATACTAAATGGGCTTGACGAGTATGAGGGTGGTATTGCATGTTTATGACTACATCAGAGATCCAGTGCCTGATTGCAGCTTTGGTATCTATTTGCAATATCCATACTCAAACTTGGATTTGTATTCCAAGCTTGGTAACATTGTCGTAGCAGTTATTGTAATTATACTTTCCTTGATTGTGTACAAGCAGCAGAAAAGTAACCATCGTGAATTAAACCGGGAAGTAAGGGTAGAAGAAGAGCACAAGCACAAGGAAGCTGCCATCAAGCCTGAAGTGTACGAGAGTTTGCTATCTTAAATATATTTTCACCTTTGAACGAACCCTTGTCCAGGTTTGTATGAAATCTCCTTGTTTGTTTGAATTAAAAAATTAAAAAAAAATGTCAGTAAAACTGTCAGTTGACATTTCCGTGATTGCATCATGTTGTAAAATATAATTTTTCAAAAATGATTACAGACTGTGTGCGTTTGCCGGGAGTCGAACCCGGGTCTATTGCTTGGAAGGCAATTATCCTGACCGTTGGACTACAAACGCTGGTGATTTGTTTTGGAGAATTTATAAAATATATCCAGTCATCATCTTTGCCCCCGGATCAGCTCCTCATCGATGGAGCGAGCTATAGAGGCAATGACCGACCATGAATCCACTCACGGTCATTGCCGATTTGCCGTAAGACCCAATCAAGAAACTGCTGCCTTATTTGAGTTAGAATTTGCAGAGAATTTCTCTTGGTGGAGGTGGTATGCTTTCATATGCCCTATTTTATGTAGCTTGTGTGGAAATGGCACGCTGATAAAACTTTAAAAAGGAATTATTTTTTTTTTAAAACCTACTAGGGACATGTGCACGCGCTAACACCAACTTTCGTGGACGGCTCAGATGCATTCGGTAAAAATCAAATCCCGGTTGGCCGGTGGTGGTTGTACAAATCATTTAAAATAATTTTACTCGTTAACCGTTGATGTTGCCTCCAAAAGAGGACGAGGGCAAAATCCGTTAAAATTAAATGACGAAAATGCCCTTCCCGCTTTCTGCGGCTGATTTTGCTTGGCCATTTTATCTTGCTCTCTTCCGGTTTGCTGCAGAACAGCGTCCATGGCTTCTATTACTTTTACCACCACACCTAACCCAAAATTCTCTCATACGAAACCCCAAAAGCGTCTCAAACTATCGCAAACCCATCTAACAAAACTCCATGAAAGTGACAACAGTTATGAATCTTTGTACAAATCTTATTTTCACCAAATATCCTCTCTATCTAAAGAAAAACAAATTCGAGAAGCTGTTGATTTGCTCACCGAAATGAAGTGTCGAAATTTCCAAATTGGACCCGAAATCTATGGTGAACTCCTCCAAGGGTGTGTATACAAGCGGGATATGTACACCGGTCAGCAAATTCATGCTAGAATTCTCAAAAATGGGGATTTCTTTGCAAGAAATGAGTACGTTGAGACTAAATTGGTTGTTTTCTATGCAAAATGTGATGCTTTGGATGTTGCTAGTCGTCTGTTTTGCAGATTAAGAGTAAAGAATGTGTTCTCATGGGCTGCTATTATTGGATTAAATTGTAGGATAGGACTTAGTGAAAAGGCTTTGATTGGTTTTGTTGAAATGCAAGAGGATGGGGTTTCACCTGATAATTTTGTTTTGCCTAATGTGTTAAAGGCTTGTGGTGCTTTGGGGTGGATTGGATTTGGGAGAGCGGTTCATGGATATGTGTTGAAAGTGGGTTTTGATGGGTGTGTCTTCGTTGCAAGTAGTTTGATAGATATGTATGGCAAATGTGGGGTTTTGGAAGAGGCAAGGAATGTTTTTGATGGTATGATTGCGAGGAATGTGGTTGCTTGGAATTCAATGATTGTGGGTTATGTCCAAAATGGGTTGAATGAGGAAGCAATCAGGGTGTTTTACGATATGACAATGGATGGTGTTGAGCCTACTCGAGTTTCTGTAACAAGTCTTTTATCGGCTTCAGCCAATTTAGATGCACTTGACAAGGGTAAACAGGCACATGCTATTGCAGTTATAAATGGTATGGAATTAGATAATGTTTTAGGTAGTTCTATCATAAACTTTTATTCCAAGGTTGGTTTGCTCGAGGATGCTGAGGTAGTTTTTAGTAGAATGGTTGAGAGAGATATAGTGACATGGAATCTGCTCATTGCCAGTTATGTGCAAAGTGGACAGGTTGAGAAGGCACTCAATACATGTCGTCTGATGAGATCTGAATATCTGAGATTCGACTGTGTGACTTTAGCATCCATATTGGCAGCAGCAGCTGATACAAGAAATATAAAACTTGGTAAAGAGGGGCACTGTTATTGTATTAGAAACAACTTTCAGTCTGATGTGGTTGTTGCAAGTAGCATTGTAGATATGTATGCCAAATGTGAGAGAATTGACAATGCAAAACAGGTTTTTAACTCCATCATACTCAGAGATGTAGTGTTGTGGAATACACTATTGGCAGCTTATGCAGACTTGGGGCTTAGTGGTGAGGCCTTGAGATTGTTCTATCAGATGCAGTTAGAGGGCTTATCACCAAATATAATATCATGGAATTCTGTGATTTTGGGATTCCTTAGAAATGGCCAGATAAATGAGGCTAAGGATATGTTCTTGCAAATGCAGTCTCTTGGTGTCCAACCAAACCTATTCACTTGGACAACTCTTATTTCTGGGCTGGCTCAGAACAGTTGTGGAAATGAGGCAATTCTGTTTTTCCAGGAAATGCTAGAAACTGGGATTAAGCCCAGTACCACTACCATCACTTGTGCACTCTCAGCTTGCACCAATGTTGCATCTTTACAGAATGGAAGAGCCATTCATGGGTATCTCATTAGGCATGATCTTTGCTTGCTGACTCCAATTGTTACTTCTCTAGTGGACATGTATGCTAAATGTGGAAACATACATCAAGCAAAGAGGGTGTTTGATATTAGCCCAAGTAAGGAATTGCCTGTTTATAATGCAATGATATCTGGTTATGCAATGCATGGTCTAGCTGTAGAAGCTCTGGCATTATTTAAGAATTTGCAGCAGAAAGGTATAGACCCAGATAGCATAACCTTTACTAATATCTTGAATGCATGCAGCCATGCTGGGCTGGTAAATGAAGGTTTGGAGCTTTTTGTTGGCATGGTCTCTGATCACCAGGTCAAGCCAAGTATGGAGCATTTTGGATGTGTGGTTAATCTTCTTTCTCGGTGTGGTAACCTGGATGAAGCATTAAGGGTCATTCTCACAATGCCATGCGATCCAGATGCACCTATAATAGGATCAATGCTTAGCACTTGTGTTAAAAACAATGAGACTGAGCTAGCAGAATACTTATCTGAACATCTATTACAATTGGAACCAGATAATCCAGGAAACTATGTGGCGCTGTCAAATGCATATGCAGCTTCTGGAAGGTGGAATGAGGCTTCAAAAGTGAGAGACATAATGAAAGAAAAGGGCTTGAAGAAGAATCCTGGATGCAGCTGGATTCAAATTGGAGAAGAACTTCATGTATTTGTTGCCTGCGATAGATCACATCCAAAAACAGAGGAAATTTATGCAACATTAGCTTTATTGGGAATGCATGTACGTTTGGTTTCTGAAGTTTTCTGCTCTTGAGCACGAAATTTTTCATATGCACTGATGTGAAGAATTTTTAAGAGCTCCAACAGATGGGCATGCTGTCTTTGTAAAAGGACTACAGAGTGCAGACAACTCAAGGGAACTGCACCATAAAGGATTAACATTTTTTTTTTTGAGAAGATAAAGGATTAACATTTTATTTGTCATATTGACTACCTGAATATGAAACCAAGCTCTGATAAGAATGAAAAATCAAATTTAAGATAGATTTGGAAGGATAAGAGGAGAAAGTTAAAAGCTAACTATGGTGAGATCATCTTGCAATCTTCTGGCATTACTCATGACTGTAACCTTCATTTGAGAAGCTGGAAGCAAAGACTGTAATAGTTGGATCAAATGGCAGAAGCTCTCCCACTGTATCCAGACTGTGCTTTCCCTGAGTTTGAATTAAACAACAGCCATCAGTCTTTCTTGCTGCGACATTCCCAGACACTATTTTGTTGTCAGTGATCCACAAAAGCATAACTATTAACCAGGAGCAAATTGTTGTCCTCGAAGTATGCATTCAAAATGTTACTCGATGCTACAGTCGTACATAACTGAAAATAGTGCTCCAGAAATTTTGAATATATCAAGTACTCTTTGCTGCCGCTGCGCCTTGTTTCCATTATGTTATGCTGCTGGCTGATTGTTTTCTAGTTTGTTCTCCACCCTTTTTGTAACGGATAAAATTGCCCATTCATCCAAAGACACATAACAAAAGTTTCAAGGCCTTTTCCTAGCCTATAGACGATTAATTTGATATGCTAAAATATCTCATCATTTAAATTGGATTCCTTTGCCTACTGAACTGAATTCACATTTCATCGTTATTTACTTAATTAATAATGTACAGATTAGTTCATAAATATCATCAGAACTTTCAATCAACTTTAGAGAATATAATACCAGGGTACACGATAGCTGTTAATTCTATATCGATTTGCGTTGCTGTTAACAAAATACTTTGTTTCAGATGCAGGATACCTCTCCAAGTTCTCTCTGACAGACAAGAAGAAGAAGTAATATGCTGGAAACAGTCGGTTCTCAGAAGTTGGAGCCCAAAAATTCAGTTGTAGTTTTAATCAAAGGATTACAGAACCGAACACATTATCATAATTTTCAGGTATCTAACTGGAGTTCTTGTCTCCTTTTTCAATTTACCTCGCATAATTTTACTTTTTGCATAAGGGAAAAGTATATATAATGTGGATAATAATTTATGCGGACCCTATCAATTTATTATTGTAGTTGTGGTTGTTGTTATAAGAGATCTACAAGTCATGAAATAAACCATCTTTTCAGCCATACGCACTGGCAATGTATGTAATCAGTTCAATCATATCTGTCAACTGTTCTTAGAAATTCATTTTAAAGTTGGACCAACCTATAAATTGCTGGAACAAGAAAATAAAAAAGTTCAATAAAATCCGGATGATGACATTTAGCGAACAAAACTAACTTTTACCCTGTTTTGTGGAAATTATCTTATATAGGCCAACCAAAGGTACCCAATTTTATGGAGAAAATAATTATTTAAGACAAGTATAGAAATACATATTTATATGCAATGCCGATAAAGCAAGCCATCTTCAATCCATAGATAACTAAAATAGTTCCTTTTGCAGGATAAGCAACCTCCCATGGAGGTGGGGTGGCATGTGGAAAAGGCCTTTGCTCAGAGAGCACAACTTAGTGGAGCGCTTTTTGGTTGTCGAAGCAAAGAAAAGAAAGATTGTGGGTATTCATTTAAAGAGAAGCTGCACATGCTCCTCGAAATTATTTATGAAATCTTATGAACTTTATGGATAATTAGTAAATTGGTGCTGAGGAAGACTAATACCAACTTACACATTAATTGTCATTAGTATATATCAGTACACTGCCGTTGATGTGATTTCTAGAAGATAAATCAACCAAACATTAGATTACATCATTGAATAAGGGTTTTGATAGCTTAAAAAGGTTTTTTTCGTCCTAGCTGATCCAACTAACATGGGATAGATAAGAGTCTTGGAAGTTAATTTCAACACGAAAGATGATTATGAATGAAAATTTCATAAGGCCAATTCAAAATGCTTTATCCTTTGGCTCTGACTTTCCCTTCCAACTCTAAAACCATACGCATGTCCAACTACACTACAGAGCTTATGTTCATTGTTATGCTTTCAAGAATAATCTTAGAAGGCAAGAAACTCTCTGTCTTCAGTCACACTCAAAAGTTGATGATTCAAAATATACATTATCAGGTAGCGTCTCATTTATCTATACTTCGTCTTTTTCTCTGTTTGTTTGATTTGCATCGAAGACCGTCGTACAATTGCTTGGGGATCACTCTTCAACTGAGGGGTTTGCCCCAATAAACACAATAACAATATGACTGCATTATCTTTCAAACCCAACAAAGACTAAATATGAGGATTTGATGATTGAAGATGCGAATAAAACTAGAAGTTGAAAAAATTTCTAATGTTTTGTTCAGCTGATAAAACCGATATGGATGAAAATGCGTCTCTATCAAAAGCAGAGAAAAGCCCTTCATTTTCTTTTCTAGTGGTAAAACCTATTAACGGTACAAATTTTGCTGGCCAAAATTTAGGTAAGCCGCAAGTGGAAAAAGGGTTGAAGTCGACTGCGTATGACAGGATTTAGTTTTCCACTCATAAAAGGATTGAGTCTTAAATTAGGTGACCTGTAACTGTTAGGGGGCAGGACCATGCAAGAACTTACCGAGATGCTTGCAAGCTACCATTGATTGAAGCATCCAATGTCATTCTGCTGCTTTTAATTAATTAGTTAAAAGTTAAAGAGATTATCTGCTTTTATGGCCAAAAAGAATAATATTTTAGATAAGCTGCCACTGAGTAAGGAAAGCAAAGGTGCTTCAGCTGCTTCCTCACGATGCTTGTGAGTTGTGCATAATCCTCTCGACTTTTTCAGTGTCAGCAAGACAAACAATCATGCTCTGAACCTTTTACTTTGGTGTCACCTCACCATCATTATTGTATGTGATACTCACGACATACTCCCATGTTTCTGTTTTCTCTCGCTTGCATCAGAAGTCTTGATTAAGAGCACGAGCCATAATTATGATGGCCTTGCATCATGGTTTATAATTTGATTGATGGTATTCACAAATTGAGCTTAAGAAAGTAGCTAGTTATATTATTAAGCACTTGAGCCAAAGCAGGTTGTTAAGTACTTATGTTTGTCTATATCTATAAAATCTTCCAGCTTGGAAGTGATTAAGGTGCAAGTAAGCAATCAAGAATTCAAGTCAAAAGATTATGAGGAGCCGATAAATTGCAGGAAAAACAAACCAAATCAAACCAATCTCAGTCGATATTTTCTGCTGCGACCAAAAGCGTGGCTAGTGTCCGCTTTCGGTGCACCAAAGCACGAAGATGTGATTAGCCTAGTGCGGCACGTGCGTCCATTGACTGTGAGAGTGACCACGTGGCGGAATTACAATGTGCGCAAAGCTCTTAACTTATTGAGGGTGAGAAGGCGCATGTTAGCAAAGCTGGCAAGCGAAAGGACAACGATGAGTGGGCCAATTCCTACTTGGAATTGTCTGCGTCTTCGCTCTCTGGCATTTTATTCGCTTGACTGTCTTCCCAACGCGACTCTACAGCGCGTGACCAACACAGTCAAAAAGTTGCATGCAAAGTATGGCTCGCTTGCTGTAAGTCATGTATTTAGATCACTGTCTGATCATCGCAGATGAGGCGGGACTCGATGCAGTGATTGGATGAGGAGGGTACCTTCAATGCGTAGAAGTGACATCACGAAGGGGCCCCAGTTATATATTTTATTAATTGGAGATGAGAGGGGATGCAGAGATAGAGTGGGGTCACGAGTCGCGTGAATCAACGACTTACAGCATGCGTGGGTCAAAAGACACTTCTCTCTATAATGTCAGTCAGACAGAGAACAGAGCGAAGCCGGCCAGCCTGTTCCCCACCCTGCCCCTTTCACTGGCTCCGTAAACGGACAAACCTTTAAGGCAAAATCCCGAATCTACCCTTCAATGATCATACGTGATATATTTGTTCTGTAACCCACGGGTCAAGCTTCTAAATTAGTCAACCCTACTCCGGCCGGTCCCACTGCTATCACCAACCGCTAACCGATGATTTCGGTTCGGCATAAGTAATCATAATGTGATGGGACCGACCGGATTGTTAAGAAATCATAAACTGGTTTAAACTAGCTCGTAACAAAAACAAGCAGCTGTACAGTAGATTGGGTCATAAGATCATACTTTTATTCCCATGTGGACACAGTAGATGAATGAACCGAGCAACTCGGAGGATTTCAACGCTCTGGCCGGACCATAAAAACTAGAATCAACAAATCATTATTAATGGATGAATAATAAGAACAAAACAATAATGTTTTGGCACTATACAGGAAGAAAACAAGTGGTTGGAATTTTTAGATGATTATTTCTTCAATGAGCAGTTGGCTGCATTGCAACAAAGGATAAACAACTAATAAAATTTTACATCAAAAGAAGAAAAGCCATGTGTTAATGGACACACTACACAGAGCGAATGTTAGCCAACAGACTAGTTTAAAAAGAAAAGAATTATAAATAAAACTCCAACTAATTCCATCAATGGTCACTTCCAATCAGTTCATGGAACTCCCAACTTTCACCCTCTCATAAACAATTCAAAATCCCCCCCACCTGTAAAAATCATGGCAAAATGAAGAAAAATTTTAAAAAAATGAAAACAGAAAACACAATTAAATGGCCACCTTAAATCCCCCGTCACCTGCGCACTTCCAACACTAATACTTACGCAATGAGTGCACAGTTTAAAGACACTCCCAGCTCATTGTTCCCTGCAACACTTCTGGATTCTTTTTTGTCTCTTTTTTTTTTTTTTGTCCTTCCATCTTTTAACTCACACAAGAACGTAATTTTAAGGTGTGAGAGCTGTAGGTGGAGTCCGTGATTCAGGGGGAGGCGTATGGCCGTCTGATCCTTTCGAGGGATCATCAGAGGATTGCCGCAATCCATCATCAGTCTCACCCCTATTCATATCTTCAATCATGCGTACCACCTCTTGCATAGCCGGTCTTTGATCGGGAACAGTAGACACACAACCCATAGCAATTTGCAACAATTGAACCATTTCCTCTTCAATGTTGTGATATCGCATCAACTCCGCATCAAAAACCTCAGCCGTCCATTCTTCACGTACCACAGACTGGACCCATCTAGGTAAATCAATACCTTCCTCACCCAGCGAGGCCTGATTAGGTGCTTTGCCCGTTAATAGCTCTAATAACAATACACCGAAACTGTACACGTCGGATTTGAATGTGACCTTGCGGGTCTCACCCACTTCTGGTGCACGATACCCTGCCACGCGGGTCGGCGGAGTCGTGGTACCGAATAGCGGGTTCAATCCGAAATCGGAAACG
Organism: Atalantia buxifolia; assembly: GCA_030444775.1. NCBI lineage: Eukaryota > Viridiplantae > Streptophyta > Magnoliopsida > Sapindales > Rutaceae > Atalantia > Atalantia buxifolia. Next base: position 13,049,383 of record CM059834.1, on the reverse strand, counting down.
CAAGCATCGTGGTCAGGTCGGAGCAGGATGTTGGAGGCTTTTATGTTCCCGTGGACTATTTTTCCTGACACGTGGAGGTGGGCCAAGCCCCGTGCCGCACTTAGTGCTATTCTCATCCGGTTGTCCCAGTCTAGTGGGGTACGGCCCGAACCTCTACTCCCTGTAAAACGATTTACCGCAAGTTCAGACTATAAAAACATAATTTAGGGGACATGCCGTACAAAATTAAACAAAAAAAAAAAGAATACAAAGCATCGATAAAGTAAAAGTAAACATGTAAGACTTGAGAAAGGTTTATTAAAATGATGATGTCGGTGCCGGTGGCGCCGTGTTTGATGGTCATTGGAGTGTGTGTTGCAATGCTGGTGGGAATAGAGTAAGTAAAGTAGACCAAAACGACGAGTATCTGGTGCGTGCTGCGTGTGCGTTACTCACACTGTAAGAATGTTTGCACAGAAGCAGGAACCGAGCAGAGGAATGTGCTCCTCCTCCTGGTGCTGGCTAGAAAATTATAAACTTCTTTTTTCTTTTTCTTTTTTTTTTTTTAATTTCTTAAATGTTAAAGGTGAAGAATTTCTCATTAAAATATGCCCACAAAACTCAAAATAATCTAAAACCTAACACCATTTTACATATTATTCTATAATCACAACATTTATTAATTCCCTAAATAAATTTATTGAATTTAAAAATACTACTAAAAAAAATTTTCAGGACCCAAAACAGCTGGAAATCCACTACGGTCAAAGCACACAAAAATAAAAAAAACAACAAAGATAATGCAGCAATTTCAGGTGAGGTCAGCACAATTTTGAAAACAATGGTAAAATCTGCAAACGAAAACAAACAAAAAGCAAAAACAAAAAACTTAATATTACGAAAGGCAATTAGCGGACAGGAGGGGGCATTACCGTGAAGGAGAGCAGATAAGCTACCGGCAGCCATGTAATCATAAACAAGCAACTTTTCATCTTTAGAATAGTAAAAAGCCCTCAAAGGAACTACATTATCATGCTTAACCTTGCCCAAAACCTCCATTTGCATCTCGAACTCTCGTTTGCCAACGACCACTTCTTTAAGCCTCTTTACGACAACAGTGGTTCCCTCTTCAAGCACGGCTTTGTAACTCGTCCCAACGCTTCCTTTACCCAAAACCTCGGCTGAGGCCCTCAACAAATCCTCCAAATCGAAGCTATAAACCCCACCTTCAAAGAACACAAGCTTGTTCCTATCAGCCTCGGCTGCCCCGCCAGTGATATCATCTTTCGATGACGAGGTCCCCGCCTCCATCGCCGCCGCCCGCGTCGTTGCTGCCGCAGGGGGTTTCGGGGCCTTCCCTGGCCGCTGGCGACGTCGTTTTTTAAGACAAAATAACAGTAATAACAGTAAAAGCACAACAAAGACTGCACCTCCAACCGCAATGCCGACAATGGCGGCCGTTGAGAGTTTATGAGACTTTTTATGGACTGGAGCTACTGGTGGTGGTAACGACGGCGACGGAGCCGGTGAAGGGAAAAACGGGTTACACGGTGGCAATGGGCCACCACATAGATCTAAGTTTCCGGTGAATGCTGATCGAGGGAATTTTGAAAGCGTTGCAGGGATTGAGCCGTTGAGATTGTTGTTTGAGACATTGAAGTCTCTCAGATTAGCCGGGTTGATGCTCGGAAGGTTCCCTGAGAACTTATTGTTCTCCAAGAACAGACCCGTTAAGTGTGTCAAATTGTTGACATCGAACGGGATTTTGCCGGAGAAATTGTTGGAGGAGAGGTCGAGCCGAGTTAAGCGATTCATTCGAGTCACACTCGCGGGGAACCCACCGGAGAACTGGTTGCTTTGCAAGTAGAGGCTACGGAGCAGTGTGAGGTTGGAGAAATCGGAGGGGACCTCACCGGAGAGCCGATTTGAGCGGAGGCTGAGAACTCTGAGTTGACTCAGCTTTCCCAGCGTGTTGGGCGGGATGGGACCCACGAGGCCAACCCCCGGGAGGCGAAGGCTGTAGACGAATGAGCGGTTGGCGTCGCACTCGACGCCGACCCAGTTGCAGGCGGAGTCGGAGGCGTTCCATTGCACGCGATTCGCGTGTGGGGTTCGTGAAAGAAACGCAAGGAGAGCTTGCTTCTCTTGAGTCGGCTCCGAGTTCACATACCCTATCCCACTACCACAGCTCAGTAACAGAAAACAAATTAACCGCAATAACGCTCCCATTGTGATGATATCAGTTACCGAACCAAAACACACAAGAATTAAATAATAAAACATAAAAAGAATGCAGTTGTTTATATGTGTAGCCTCTAATTTATACGGCGGTTTTGATTGGTGGTTTGAGAAAGCTATTCTGTAAAAAATACAAAAAAGCGGTTTTCCGATGAGACTCCATGTGAGTGAGAGAGAGAGAGAGAGAGAAAAAACAGATTTTATTGTGAAAGACGAGGGCTAGTAAGAGGGTTTTGTACTGTATATTAGGTACCCGAGGTTAAGGCGCCCAAAAGGCGAAAGACAAAGCTCTGTGAAAAACAGAACCAGTCGACCAGGCATCAGTGAAAACGTTTTTTCGTTTTTCGTAATTTTTTATTATGTTGTTTTAGGAAATAATTTCATTCATTTTTTTTTCTTTGCCGTTCACTGAACCCGCGCTTCAAGCGCGTGTCACTTTGTTGGTTTTGATGTACAGCTGCCCGCATGTGAGACCGCTGGTCACTGCCACTTATGTAGAGGAGCGTGGGATTGGCGAATGGCGATTGTTCGATGGATTTTGTTGAAGTGAAACGGCCAAAGCCAAGCTCCGAAACGCAAGTGTGATGTATGTAAAGATCGGACGGTCTAAATTTTCCTGATCGATGTAGTGTTTCACTCTCAGGTGGTTGATAGTTCTTAACCGTTTGATGGATGTCAAATTTGGGACTGGACGCAGATTTATTACAGTTGCAAATTTATGGGTTGGACTGGTAAAAGTAAAGTTTTAGTTAAGCAAATTTAGGGGTGCTGTTGATGAAAGAGTGATGACACATGGCAAATAGTGGACTGCTGGCGCTGCCAAAGCTTAGCTGGAGAATGTGTCGCTGAACCAAATTGGCAAGCCAAGTGGAGCCTTGGAGGGACAAACATTAGTGTTATACAATGATTGACACTTGTTTTTTTATTGTTTTGGTAATTTTGTATTATATAGTCTACTTTATGCTTAATTTTATTTACATTATGATGTTCTATAGTTTGTATGCTCTGTGTTTTAATTCTATTATATGGTAAGCAGAGTTTTGTACCGGGCTTAATATGGGCACTACACTCAATTATTGACCAAAGATTGGTCGGCATATATATTATATCGGACCCAGTCCAAGCTGAGTTATTATTTATCACCAGCAAAATCTCTTGTTCTTTTCTATGATGATGCTTCAATGTGGGAGGAATTATTTTTGTAAATAATAATAAAAAAAATTCCTGTTATTGATTGATTTTTGCAATTGGAGATTATACAAGTGAAGATGATCTGTTTTGTTGGAAACCCTTCAAAGCGAAGCTCTGGGAAAGCACAAAATGATCAACTTTAACCACCGGAGCTAGTCCCCACGCAATGATTCATCAGACACAAGTTTAACAAGGAAACCTTGTGATTATGCTTGTCCATTAACAACCACATTACTACCAAATTGTGTGTTTGCTTCTTTATGATTTGGAATCAATCAATATACTCTTACATTGCATTAGGATTTTACTTCAGAAGAGATTTACTTTACAACCAAAACCCATTTTAAGTTTTTCTCCATTGCTAGAATGAATGATTGAGTGGCTTTAAAATCTCTTTAGTAAAGGGCAGTTCATCTACAGGACAATGCTACAGCTAAAGAGAATTCAAGAACCACATCTATTTCAGAAAATATGGAAAAGGAATTCGGTTGACTAATGAGTCATGAGCTGACTGCCCACAATGTTCATACTGTGGGTTGATGGCAGTCATTAGTAGTTAGATTAAGCTTTTGCAAATAATTGAACAGTGTTCAAATTTACTGCTAATATGTACGACAACAATGACAGAAAAAATAGTTGAATTCTAGGTTCCCACATTTATAATGCTAACTCTTTCAAGTACATCAAAAAAGATGTGCAAATAGGAACATGATCTCCACTCTACATTATGAATTCAGATGAAGAGAGAGACAATAATAACAGTTTCGAGCAAACAAATAGGAACCTTCCCTCACCCCATTTAACATTAAAACATTAGGTCACAATTATTATGCAAGTTTGCTTTGATGAAAGGTGGTCCATATGGAGCAATTATGAAGAACACATCTAAGAAGATCAAATAGCTTATAAAGCATTGACCCATATGTTCCCGAATTGAGTCCCCGGTGCTCATCAATTTCTATCTTTTAATGTGCATAAAAGCATCACTTTATCTACAACAGGCAGCAAAACTCACTTTCACTTGCCGACCAAACTTTTCGTGCGAGGAGTAGGCACTAGCCAGAGACGGAGATCTGCTGCTTTTATTTTGTTGGGTCAATCAACTAACTGAGTCCACAGCTCAAGATGCGTTTAGCTTAATCTTGAGAATTTGGGCCCTAAATCTTTTCCAAACCATTTTACCGTTAGAAGACACTGCAAAAACTCCCACAATTTTCCATTGGACAAAAGGGCAATGCATGAATGAAATACAGCAGTGGCTACGGTGGAGCTATTCCACCGTAAGAGCACTGATAATAACTGTTAAATTATAGCAATAAGTACATATTTGATATTTATATTTATGATCGTATGGTTATCATCAGTACTCCATCGCGAAATAGTTAAATGAACTCATAAAATAAAATATCACTAAAAAGTCTAGAACTAAAGAGGGCTTACAATTACAAAGAAGATCAAATTAATTAACTATTGACTTGAGTTGCCGCAGGTCCCAATAAGGTTTCGAATAGTTTGAAGGCGCCGATTAAGTTTCCAATGAAAGTAGGCATGGTGGCTACTGCTTTCTTCTCGTCACTCTTAATAGACAAGCTACAAACAAACCTCGTACAACTTGTCAAGTCCAATTTCCAAAATTCTCGACAGAATCCATTGGCTGTAAATGCCAATCACCTGCATCCAAAGTGAAGATAGTAACGAGTAACAAAATTGCGCCATTGGCCTTGTATTCCGACGGTGGGCTGCTGTCATATATTTTAGTAGACTGGAGCTCCATTGTAAATGTGTAATAAATGTAGATTTAAAAAAAAAAAAATCTATAAGAGGAGACTTTTGAGAAAATACTTTTTAAAATAGAAGGACACAGCCAGAAAAATAAAGCCTGACAAATAAAAGCCTTGCTATCATCAACCACAGAAATAGAGCCCCACAACTTTGCCTTATCCAGCAGGAGGCTTAGAACAAAAGTGGTGCCATACTTTTTAATATCTATGGGGTCAAGACTCAAGGGATCCAAATTTCACTTGAAATATTAAATTAAAGCAAAAGGATTGCCAAAAGAGCACCATTTTGAGTCCAGAGTCCTCTTGTTGACTCACTAACCACCTCTCTTTATTAAATAATTTGGCAAAGATGAACACTTCTCTCCTACCTTATGGGTGTAATCCATATTCCTCTAATATTTATAGGAATAAAAATTTAGGCGGTGTTATATTAATTATAATTTAGGTCGTATATCAATAAACTTGTATAATTATATATAAAAAAAAAGCAAAAATTGCTAAATTTTTATTGTTTTTATTTTAACTTCTAGAAAGAAATTAATTTTTGAGCTGATGAAAGGGAATTTCAATGTAAACGATCAAAGTGATGGAAAGAGACAACACGTTGTATTAAAAGAAGAGAGGCCATAGAGCTTTTTTAAAAGCTGATCTTACTCATAAGAAAAACGTTTGCTTGCTTTGCTGGAGATTAAAATTTGAAACAATCAAATAATATGTTATTTAATTATTACTATAATTAATTCATATATTATTATTAATTAATTAATATAATTATTACTTTAATTAATATATTAAAATATAATTATAAATAATTATAATTTTTGAATAAATAATCACAATAATTAATATATTATTATTGGCTAGCTGGCAACTGGAGTTGCCCCCTGGAGGCTAGGGCAGCCATGCATATTTTTGGCACAATAAAAAAGGCCAATGTTGCTCAATGACTTCTAATTTTATGGCCAAGAGCACGCTCTCTACAGTTCTTATACAACTTCTCCTTAATTTTTGAAATTATCTAAACAACTAAAATTAAATTAATTTTTTATTTTGAATGAAAATTCAATTAAGTACTTAAATAAGTTATTCTCCTAATAATTTTTTTACACCAACCTAATTTCATAATTTACATTTATATATATATATATATTTTTGAGAAACTTGAATGAATTTAAAATTGTAAGAGATAGAAATGATGAAATAATGAATTTAAAATAATTCAAGATTTTAGGATTTATTATATTTTATAAATAAAATTTTAAAATAAATATTATTTTTTGATGAAATTTATTAAAAAAATAATTGATTTTAATTTTGTAGATTAGTATTTTATAAATTAAACCGGAACGTTTTGGAGAATAAAATCCAAAAGCAGTGTCATAAGCATTTTTTGACGATTTTCAAAAGCTGACCAAGTGTTTTGGTGGTGACACCTTCTGTTCTGTTGGTTCATTTAGCATGAAGCCTCATCCGGCTGTTTAGCCCGTAGCTCCGGAGCAAGCAAGGCCTTTGTCCGGTCTGCTTATACGGATTCTTCACTTTCTTTTGGTTAAAAGCCCATAAGAGATTTATTCTACCCATGATTTGTTAGAGGATGAAGTTATTATAATTGAAATCTTTAAAAAATTATTATTTGCTGATCCTCTGCAATTGATGGATATTCAAAATTTTATTTTAGATGGATGATAATTTGTGTCAAATTTTAAGTAAATTATTCAAGTTAAACTAGCTTTAATTAGAAACTTTTTAGAGTAACGCTAATCACCTCAGGAGTTTATTAAAAATAAATAAATAAGTGCATCTCGTATAATATGATAATTGGACTTCCCAACGAGGAAGACTTCTTGCTAATCATCTATTAATATTATAATTTGCCTTTATTGTTAGGTTTATAATTTGCCTTTATTGTTAGGTTTATACGTATCAACTAAAACTTTGAGTCTTAAACAATTTTTCTACTAAACTAAGGTTTCGTGTTTAAACTTACGTGCTCACTTTATTTATTTATTTATTATTTTTTCATTGTTACTTGGATGTCAAAGTTATGGAACATCACTATTTATAAGGTTATAAGCATAAGAAAAATGCTAAACTTACAAGGAAAATTTTTCATAATGAAAATCCTATATAAACTGAAAAGTTATTACAACTGTGAAAAAAGAAATGCTAATTCTAATCCAAATTCATTTTGCTGGCAAATTCTAATCTTAATTCTAATTCTAATTGTAATTGAGTTTTATATTTGCAAAGAGACTTTTTATGGGTAAAATTTTAATTTATCTCTACTTAAAATGACAATCCTCAATTTACTCCCTCAAGTGTGAAAACATTTATAATTCATTTATCCCCTTTATTATTAAGAAAATGATATATTCCAACTTATCCCTTGTAAATTGATTATTTTTAAATTACTCTTTTTATTTTAAAAACATCAAGTTACTCGAAATAAATAGGTGTGAGTAGTGGCTTAATGATTTTTTTTTTTTTGTCTTTCTTAATAAAAATGAGAATAAAATGAGGTTTTTAAATGTGAGAAAGGTGATTTGAAGATAGTTAATTCTAATCCACAATTAACCTAAGAAATAAGTAAAAAAATTATCAACACATGCACCCCTTATATTTTGAATGAAAATAAAAAGTAAATTGAACAGTCCTAAAGATAAGTCGAATGATTTTCTTTTCATCTTAAAGATGAAATGAAGTTTATCAATTTTTATTAATTCACGCACTAATTATAAAATCTGGATAATAATGGAGATGGTAGGTGAAATTTAACAAATTATTTTTTTTTAGTGCGAAAATATGGAAAATAGAAAATCAACTCAAATTATAAAAATCAATTAATAAATTACACACGAACTTTGACTGGGGGGTGCTTGCTGGGATCGTGATTCAGGATCATTTTAACAGTGGACACTTTGTTAGTCATCACATCCTCGATATCGTTTTCTGTTGGACACTCGCCTGCGTCTCAGAAGACATTGGAGCTCACTCGCTTAAAGCACAAACGACAAAACGACAGTGGACTGGTGATAGTTGTTTTGAATGAAATAGCCATATCCGTTACTTGGGTGGATAAGCCTTACGTTGGTTTGTGTGGCTCATCGGTTTCCACGACCCATAAAACATCCACGCAAAAATCACAAACCCTGTCAGCTCCGAGCCAACTTGTTACATCCTCAATATCTTCTTCTTCATTTTTGTCCCATATTTCCCATTTTTGGCCTAGTGAACCGTTCTACTTACAACCGTTCTCAATGGCGTCCATGACTTCTAAATTTGTTGCTAAATATTGTGCCAAGTTTCATGCTTCTGAGGCTAGTTTTAGACCAACAGGTCCTGCGATTTTGGTCAGAAGGGCGCAAGCTTATCTGGGTATGTTTGATTTCTGCTTGTCTCCGTTTTTGGCTTTCTGGGGTAGTTTTTGTTTGTTTGTTTGTTCGTTTCTTTTTTCCCCTCTTTCTTTGCCTCGTTGCTAAGCTGTATCTTGACTCTTGAGTGTTTACTTTTAAGTTTACGTCAGTTTTAACTTCTATTTTCTTGTTCATTTTAATGCTCAGATCTAAGAGGTGGATTATCAGCGATTGATCATGGAAAAAGTTTTGAAATCGAAAGCAAGCCCCAAAATCACATTGTTGCTCTTGCAGCTTCTTACTCAATCATCCAAAATTCAAGGTATCTCTTTTAGACCGAGTGATTTTATTATAGTATTTGTTTGTTTGAAAATGAGTATTTGTTTGCCAAGGAGTCTAAGCATTCGTTTGCTGTAGAAGTCACATGCCTGATCAATGTTGTCATGCCAAGTGGCAGTAGTGAACTCTAGTTGATGATCATTAAGAAATTATAGTCCATTTCAGCAAAAGGTGCTATAACTTGCGTGTTGTTATCTTTCAGTACAATAGGAGAGTAAAAGAGTAGCCTTCATCCTATAACTCTACCCTAATTAAATAAGGGGTAGATCCCTTTTCTTTTTTTTTTCTTTTTTTTTTAAATATGGTTTCTATCCAGATAACCAGTTTGTTTGGCTGTCAGGTAAAGTAGCTTAGTCATAGTCTAACCATGTTGTACCCCTCTGGTGTGAACCACATGACATTAAGGGGTAGATCCCTTTTTTTTTTTTTAATATGGTTCTATCCAGATAACCAGTTTGTTTGGCTGTCAGTTAAAGTAGTTTAGCCATAGTCTAACCATGTTGTACCCCTCTGGTGTGAAGTACATGACAGTGATGCTACTAGACCTCAATTTAAATCAAACATTAATTTTTGGGTTCCTTTTTTTCTGGCATTGCTATTTTTATTTATATTCTTAAAATTCATTGTCTTTTGCTGTATAATCATGCATCTGTACTCCAGTACATATGACAATAATGATGTAATTTCTATATTTAGGTGCTCCCAAGTTGTGTGCAAGGCAGCAGCAAATGTATCTGGAGATGTTCCAAGTAAATCTCCCGGTGGAATGAGCCAGTACGAGCAAATAATTGAAATTTTGACTACACTTTTTCCTGTGTGGGTATGTCTTTCATTTTGTTAGTAGTACTTGATGGATTTCCAGCTCATAGTCCAAATGAAACATTAGTTTTTGAGTAATCGCTGTTACTTTTTTATGGACAGGTCATACTGGGCACCATTATTGGCATCTATAAGCCAACTGCGGTAAATTGATTATCTCTTTGTTGTTTCTTTGGTTAGTTAGGAATAAACCACTGCTTAACAAGCTGGTTATTGAGTTTTTCCTACAGGTAACATGGTTGGAGACAGACCTTTTCACTATTGGCCTGGGTTTTCTTATGCTTTCAATGGGATTGACTCTGACCTTTGAAGATTTCAGAAGATGTTTGCGGAATCCATGGACTGTAAGGGGCAATCTGTTTGAATAGTAATTACTAGCCTTTTTCTAAAATCGAGAGCTAGACAGTGTCAGTTTATTTGTTTTCATCATTAATACTGCCTAGAATTATTTTTGCAGGTCGGTGTTGGATTTCTTGCTCAATATTTGATCAAACCTATGTTAGGCTTTGTAATTGCAATGGTATGTTTGCTTCAATGTCCTCAGCATGAATGTCTCATTTCATGTTCATTGATTTCTTCTTATTCCAATGATATATTGTAATTCTTGTTGAAATCATAATCACTAACATATATATCTTTCATTTTCAGACCCTAAAACTTTCTGCACCCCTTGCTACTGGTCTTATTTTGGTCTCATGCTGTCCTGGTGGTCAGGCTTCAAATGTTGCTACCTATATATCTAAGGGAAATGTAGCACTTTCTGTTCTTATGACAACGTATGCTTCGGTTACTTTCGTGCTTTAAAATCCTTTTTTTGGGTTGATAGTCTCTGGATGATTTTTCTGCTGTTCTATGTTAAGTGCTTTGGTGTCATTTGATAGTTCAGAGTCACTTGTTGTATCTTTTAGGCATTAATCAGGTGGAAAATCTTAATTGGTGCATTTGACCCTTCTAGTTTTTATCTTTCCCTCACAAAAGACAAGCAAAAAGCCACTTTTGACATGTAAATTGCAAGCATGTACTCTGCACATAAAAACTGATATATTTGCCAAGCCTTGATGCGCATTGATCAGCCATAATGTTTGAGGAAGAATGGGAAAATGTCATTTTTTAAAAATCTCTAAATCCATTAAGTTTATAGTTTTCTCTTGATTTATATTTAAAACTAAGCTTTGGTTGTGCAATTATTTGTGCATCCGGCAATTATTTGAAGTATTGGTGATGAGGAAATTGATATGTGTTTGTGCATTCATTTATTGGCAATGAAAGAGTGACAAGAGGATATTAATTTGGATGAATTTCAGGTGTTGGAGTTTGGATAGAACCTGATTTTGTGGATTTAAAGACAAGTAAACTCAGGTCATAACAGTTGTCCTGACATCAGATGGGTACATTGGGAAATCTAACATGTGCCATTTGTGTGCAGCAAAGTTGTCAAGTAATCACACACTTTTGTTTCCAAAATTATGACTTTATCAACTTTAACGAGGAAAAGAAATTCTTTTCTTTTTGCTTTTGAAGATGAAATTGAAATTCAAGATTGAGAAGGAGTTACTCTCTATTCTCCTTATTAAAATGCAAAAGGATGCAGAATCTGAACTGTTAGTAAATTCGGGATGTGGTTGTGAAATTTCCATATTTTGGTCCAACTTGAGCTCAAAACTATGGTCATCTGACTTTCATTGATTTGTTTACCTGGTAAAAGTGGTTATAGCTTCTCTGAAAGTTTCTTAGTAGGCATGTACATCATTTTCATTCTTAGCTCCAGTGGTGTTTTGTAGATTATTGAGAGTTTAGAAAGTTTCATGAATCTTTTGCTTAATATCTGTAGGTGTTCGACTATTGGAGCCATAGTCATGACTCCACTTCTAACTAAGCTTCTAGCTGGTCAGCTTGTTCCTGTAGATGCTGCAGTAAGTAGGACAACGCCCTATAATTTCTTTAATATATAACCTCCAACTTTTGTGTAGCATTAAATTGATGATCAGGAAGGAACCAATGTATTTAATCCACTTATTCTGACATCTTTCCTTTCGTCTTCACAGGGGCTGGCTATCAGCACTTTTCAAGTCGTGTTAGTACCAACAGTTGTTGGGGGTAATTAGTTTAGTTGTACTGTCAAATCATATATCTGCTTAGAGATTTTGACATTTTTGTAAACCTGATACTATTACTAGCTAATGCCAATCTATAACTCATCTGGTTATAAATAATTTGACTGTGAACTTCTTCTTTATGTGCCAGTGTTGGCGAATGAATTCTTCCCAAAATTCACTTCAAAGATCATCTCTGTGACGCCCTTAATTGGTGTTATTCTTACCACCTTACTTTGTGCAAGTCCTGTAAGCTCTCAAAAAACTTTTAGAGAGAAACATAGTGATGAATTCAGAATTTCTTTATGTATTTAGTGATAGTTTCTTTACCTGGAAAGTACTGATTTTGAATTGTTATTTTCAAGATTGGGCAAGTTTCAGCTGTCCTGAAAACTCAAGGAGCACAACTCATTTTTCCAGTGGCGCTCCTTCATGCTGCTGCTTTTGCTCTTGGTTATTGTTTATCAAAGATATCTTTTGGTGAATCCACTTCGCGTACCATATCGATCGAATGTGGGATGCAGGTATGTATCTGTTTTGTTAGTATTTTTGTAAATTTATGACGTGAGATTTTTCGTCAAGCTAAATGGTGTGTAAAAAACATATATTTATGTTGCTTAAAAATACTGAAGGAACCATTTGACTATTTTCAATACTTGCGTGCTTTTATTACAATTAAGATTAGTTTTAGACTGGAGATGGTAGAAGTTTCAATTAGAAAGGTGGAAATTCTTAATGTGCACTTCATGGATTAACTTGACTAACTTTAGATCAGCTCAGCTTCTCTGCCTTCCTGTAAATTACAATTGACCCTAAGAGAGCACCCTTTGAATGGCCTGTTTATAATAGCAATGAGAAATAGTTGTTTGTGAACAATATGCATGCAAGAGTGGGGTCTGGCAGTGGTCATTACTTGAACCATAGTGCTTCGATGCCAATTGTTCTGGACCGATGGTAGAATTCACCTCTTGTGCCCGTGAGTTCATATACCCATTAAGATTTATGTTTGTAGTTCATTATCTGAGATGTACGGTCATAACATTTTACTGTGATTCATTCGTGACTTTGCTTCTATCATTTGTCATCCAGAGCTCTGCACTTGGATTTTTACTTGCCCAGAAACATTTCACAAATCCCCTTGTTGCTGTCCCTTCTGCTGTTAGTGTTGTCTGCATGGCGGTATGGCCCTTTTACTTGTAGTTTTTAAAATTTTGTTGGTATGTTTTGTATTAACTGCATTATCACGCCTTACAGCTTGGTGGGAGTGCTCTTGCCGTGTTTTGGAGGAACCGGCCTATTCCTGTAGATGACAAGGATGACTTCAAAGAATGAAACTCTTGAACCTTTTTCTATTTTCTCCACAGCTTTCTAGTCCTAAAAAAATTATGCTTCTTTTAGTTTAGGACCTATGTTTGCCTCCACCATGAAAACTTCATTTGGTTTAGTTTCAGGGATTCATTCCACATTTCTTTTGGTCATAAGATATAAACCCTGAGAAGTGGAAACTGAAATTGGAAGAAATAATCAAATAATAGAAAATTAAAGATGGCTAGCGCCCCATCACCTGGTAAAAATAATCTCGACATTGAAGTTTATTTTATTCGTCTTTTTTTTTTTTGTTTGGCGGGGGGAGGAGGGAGAAGCTAGACTTCTTGTATTCGCATACTTTTAAAATCAAAATCAATTATTCTTGTTCGGTTCAGTAGAGAAAATAATGCCAAACATGAGAAATCGGGGGTCAATTATGTTGCAGAAAAATACATATAATGTCACTGTCATCTGCTTCTGACGATAGGATTAATTGATGGAACAGATACAGCCAGTGCTTTCTTGTATGCCAAGTTAAATTTCCATTTTTATTCTCTCTCAAAAGCTTGATCATATACGGCCACCTGTTGCACCGAGGAATGAGGACTGCATTGCAGGTGGGATTAAAAATGGAAAAGAGAATTTCAAAATTTGTCTCATCAGCTGGCATGAGCACTAAAATAAAAAAACTACAAGCGAATACCCCACTGAATTCAGTGCACTGCAGATTGACGGCGCACAAACAAGATGTCAAAGATGCCATTGTCTCCCTTTCATTGATTTCCTTCCCTGCTCTGCTTTTGCAGCAGCTGAGCCCTAAAGTTTGCCCCGCAGCACGGCAACGTCGCAGCTATCTCCACTACAGCAACTGCTCTTCAGTTTTTCTCGTTGCCTCATTGGAAAAGTGGGAAAATAATAGTTTGCCAATTAATTAAACTCCCCCCATTAACAGGATCCTTGGATTGTTGCCACTTGCCGTAGGGCAACCTCTTCTTCTTTTCTTTTTGTTTTTCTACTTTTTTTCTTTTATCAAGTAAAAGTAAGTCTCATTCCAGCAAATTTGAGGACAATTACAATAAAATAACACTCTACTAAGTACTAACAATAAACAAACAACAAAAATCTCTTCAATCAATCGTAATCATATGACTGTGGATATGTTGAAGCTGATCTATGGTAGAACACGAGTCTCAATCACATACAAAAAGTAATAAATAATGAAAAATTTATTATAATTTTAATCGTGTGTTTATGAAAAAATGTTTTATCTTATAATAGTTTCAAAATAGTCGGATTCAGACCCTATTAATATACATATAAATGTGATGAGATGTAATATTCTAAGAGCACCAAAGATATTCTCAAATAATAATATGCAATCGGATAAGACCCTTAAGGCCGACCACTTGACTTACCAATTTTTTTTAACGATTTTCTTTAATTGAGAAATAGGTTAAAAAAATTAATTTGAGCTTTACCTATATTGCATTTCAGATATTTACAGTCTTTTATCATATCTTGTCTTGTTATATCTGAAATGCTTTGATTGATATGATCGTGATTCACGAACATGAAGCAAATGGTACCATCAATTTATAAACATCAGAAAATCGCCATCGTGGCTTTCGCTTCACCCGTGGGCGTTTGACTGTGATCAACAAAAAGAAAGGCGGAAAAAAAAAATGAATAAGTTCTTTTTATCTTTGATAATAAAGCAGGTTCTTTAGTAGCCGTCGGTCACCAAACTTCGTATCTTCAAAGCCCAAAAGTCGCCTCTCTCTCCTACTTTCAATACTTGCTCTCTACTTTTTGCACCATTCCCAATCAGCCAATACCATACCATCGTCGGTTGAAATCATTTTCATGATCAACGTGCCAAATTTATACCCCATGCTTGCCCAAAGAATTCAACAAGTTGGAGCTCGTGTCTAAAGAAAGATATGTACTGATTCTGGCTCAACGATTTACACTTCTATGACTCTTTGGAGGTTAAGTGAACAAATATTCATGATCTACACAATACGCAGACAATTATTAAGAAAAATTAATCAAAAAAAAAGATACAGAATCGAATTCGAATAAAATTCTCTGGACTCACAAATCCGAATCTATTATGATATCTGGGTGTCAATACATTTTCTAATCTCGCATGATAATTAAAAATCACGTGACTTGCAAATATTGCTTTAATACTTTGGTACCAAGACTTAAAACTGGTGAGACTAATAAGCTAATAACCAATTTAAAGTCTCAACAATTGTTAGACCAAAATTCGTTTTCACCAGTCAAAACAATTTCTAAAATCAATCGGCTAAAAGGGCACTTAATGAAGAAAACAGTTGATTATTAGAAAAATCTGAATATTATTTCTTTCGAAGAAAGCGGGTTTAAAAAAAAAAAAAATTTACCCATTAAATGGAAACTTAACATTGACCATAAAAGTTAAAAACTTAAATGCCAGCTACCCTGTTATAAAAAGCTGACAAAAAAGCAGAGCTCAAAGCAAAACAATTTTGCAGCTCTGGTTGCGTGATCTCTTGCGCTACTACGAAGAAAATAGAAAAAATTATTTTTTAAAAAGGAAGAGAAGCCACTGGAAAAATTAATATTAAATACAGGTCATTGTTTCGAGTGGAAGTTCTTAAAAAAAAAAAAAAAAAAAGCAAGAATGTTTTATTCTTATTGTTAAAGCTAATATCTGCAAAACCGTAGAGCATGTTTTAAGATTCTAACTGAAGAAGAATTTTCAGCTGACATTCTCAACACTCACAGCTTTAAACATTTTCTCTGTCTTTCTTAAGCTCGGACAAGAATCATGTCGCAGAGCAACTGGGAAGCTGATAAAATGTAAGTGTTTTCAAACAACTGAAAGATTTTGTTTTATTTTTCTGTTTTTTGTCATTAAATTTTTCTGGGTTTTTGTTTTGGTTTGTTATCTTTTAGTGGGCTTAACATTATCTTGTTCTATGGATTGGGTATGTTTCTTTTTTTTGTATTTTTGTGTGGGTTTGTGCTTTGTGTTCATTTCTTGACATTCAACTCTGTTTTTCTTGTTTGCTACTGACAAAGTTTGGAACTTGTAGCAAATGGATGCTTGTTTTGGGCTCTGGTGTTGTGTATTAGTCTCGTAGATACTGGTTGGTGTAAAAATTTGGGTTTTTAAGCTCATTTTTTGGCTCACGTTTTAATTTTTGGCTTTGATTTGTTATGGATGTTATTACTTTTGTTTTTTTTTAAGATATGTCTTTGCTTTGCATCCCGTTGTGGTTTATATTCTTTGCTTATTTCATATGTGATTTTGTTGTGCTTGTTTTTTTGGGACAAGGATGGAATTGCCATATGTTGATGCTAGGGCATTTTGTTTGTTCTTTTTGGGGTGACATTGAATTGTATCTTGTTTCACTGCCTCTTCAATGATGCTTTCACAAAGTCTTTTTCACTTTTGCTCCATTTAGTATTTGCTTATCCTCAAATTTACTGGTGATTTTTTTTTTTAATTTCATTTCTTTGGTCATTAGGTTGGATGTATATATATATGATTACCTTATGAAGAGAAAATTGCATGCTTCTGCCAAGGCGTTTCAAACTGAAGGGAAAGTATCTACTGATCCAGTAGGTATGATTATTAAAAGAGAATTGCCAAAGAAGACAGTTTTTATATATTGGCATTTCATTGATATTTTTGCTACTTTATGTAATGATTCTTTTTGTGTTTGAATGAGCTCCAGCTATAGATGCGCCCGGTGGTTTTTTATTCGAATGGTGGTCTGTATTCTGGGATATATTTATAGCAAGGACAAATGAGAAGCACTCTGAGTCTGCAGCATCCTACATTGAGGTGGATCAGTGGGATTTCAGTTTGCAGTTCATCTTCCCCTATTTGATGCATAATTAATAATGAAAGTTATAGATTATTTAGAAAGAGAAACTTGATTCTATTTCTAAATATACGCTGGATTGAGAGTGTGCTGAAAATCATTTATGTAAAGTCATTACATTGTTTTGTGCTGCTATATGATCTTCCAATTTGATTATTAAGGCTTTTGATGAAACTGCAGAGTCAGGTGATTAAGGCTCGGGAACAGCAACAACAGCAGCAACAGCATCAAAAGCCTCAGCAGCATCAGCAGATGCAGGTGCAGCAGCTCTTACTGCAGAGGCATGCTCAGCAGCAGCAACAGCAGCAACAGCAGCAGAGAAGAGACAGTACTCAGCATCTAAATGACACTGGTGATGATCTGAGACCTGGCTTTGCAAAAGCCTTCGCAACAAAAGTCTATGAGGATCGATTAAAAAAGCTTCCGTTTCAGAGGGATTCCTTGGATGATGCTACCATGAAGGTACCGATTGTGTGATAAGTTTATAAATTGGTTTATCTTTACTTGCTGTATTTGACATAACCCAATTATTTCAGCCAAGATTAAGTGACAATATGACCCAGCTTTTGGATCCCAATCATGCCACTTTGTTGAAAGCAGCTGCAATAGGCGGCCAGCCTTCAGGGTATTTCTTCTCATGATGCTATCATGAATTCCACGGTTAAGTTTGTCGGTTATCTATGGACCTGCTACTTGCTTTGGCCAGTCCCTAATTTGTAATTTGATAAAAGCCAAGCTCCTTGTTTGCAGGCAAACGCTGCATGGTACACATGGAGTTAGTCAGCAAGTTCAAAGTCGGAGTCAGCAACCTCCACTGTCAACACAAGTAAAAATATTTTTTTACCCTACCCTAAGTTTATTCTTGTAATTCTATCTTTCATATCTTATTCTGCCCATGTCTTGTTTGTTGAAACAGGAAGCGAAAACTGAGATGAACCCTACGATGAATCCTAGAGCAGCAGGTTCAGAGGGATCATTGATTGGAGTTCATGGTATTAATGGAGTTTTCTTTCTTTGTTAGTTACCTTTTTTTTTTTTTTTTGCTATTTCTAAGACTATGTTCCAGATTGTTACAATTGTGGTTTTCCAATTATTGTTTCTAAGAGTAATCATTTGGTGGTAATTATCCTTCTCTGTGGAAGATAAACATGTTCCGTGATTATTTATATTTTCAAGTACAATTGTTGGTATCAGTAATTGGGCCGTAAAGTTTCAGTAGGTGAACCCTTAGGATGGTTATTGTAATTTGTGGCATATAATTGTGAGTTGTTTGGAGCTTTATATTATCACCCTCCTTTGGTTCTTGCTTTGGTAGGATCCGATTTGGTAATGGTCTTCTATATAGGTCTTAAATAGAAATGGTCTTCTATATAGAACTTAAATAGAAGTCCACCAATGTGAATTCATATCTGAAATGCTTACATCACTGGTCGCCGATGTGAATTCTTATCTGAAATGCTTACATCACTGGTAATTTAATTTTTGTGGGGATTCATGGTTTAAGGTTTCAATCCTAGTCTTTGGCATCCGAACCCATAATCAAATTGGTTGTGTAAGATTTTGCTTCAAATTTTTAGCTTTTGAGATTGTCATTTTGGCTTAACAGTTTTTCTCGTGTTCTTTAAGGGTCAAATCAAGGTGCTGGCAATGTGACTCTGAAAGGCTGGCCTTTGACTGTAAGTATTTGGCTTTATGTGATATGATTTTATTATCACCATCGTACATAGGTTATTCAACTGTGAAACACTAACAGTGC
Source organism: Atalantia buxifolia (assembly GCA_030444775.1). Lineage (NCBI taxonomy): Eukaryota > Viridiplantae > Streptophyta > Magnoliopsida > Sapindales > Rutaceae > Atalantia > Atalantia buxifolia. The sequence continues at coordinate 13,030,648 of CM059834.1, read as the reverse complement.
TACAATGCTTAATGAGAGATAAAATTTCTAATTCTGTTTGAAATTTCTTAATGATGCTTAAAGTACACTTCACCATAAATCTGTGTTTGTTGACAAGTTAATGACGGCAGTACTTCCTTAAAAGTAAAATTCGGTTAAAAAATATTCAAATTAGAAAGCAATATGCTTGGCTTGTGGAATTTGAATTGTTAAGGTTGATTTCTGTCCTGTTCCATGACAGCTAATTAGACTAACTAGAACTCTGGAGCATGGATTACTTTGATTGGTCTCCTTGTTCTATGATTAAGATTTCACAATCATTGTCAACAGCATTTAATAAATTAGACTCTTTTGCCTTTGTTTTTGTGATTTTTTGGTTCAGTTATAATACCGAATGTCATTAGGTGTGCATAGTGGAAGTTCCTTTTCTGACAGCATCCCATATTCCCATGTGTATTAGGGACTGGATCAGTTTCGATCTGGGCTTTTGCAGCAACAGAAATCTTTGACTCAGCCCTACAATCAACTTCAGTTGCAACAACTTATGCTTCAGGCACAGCAGAATTTGGCATCTCCGTCCGCCAACGATTTGGAATCCAGAAAACTGAGGATGCTTCATAACAGTCGTAATATGGGTCTTGCAAGGGATGGCTCATCAAATTCTGTTGGTGATCTTGTGTCTACTGTTGGATCAGCTATGCAAATTATTTCCCCTGGTTTGCCTCGTGGAGATAATGATCTGCTAATAAAGGTATCTTATTCTCTTTTGTACTTGGAGAAGATTTAATGTTTCAGTATTTAATTTTCCTAATATAGTCTTAAGGAGGCCTTATGGCTTTCTGATATAAACTCGTAAAGTTGACTGCTACTCTGATGCAGCAGCAGCAGCAGCAACAGCTGCAGCACTATTCCCACCATCCACTTTCAAGCCAGCAGTCTCAAAATTCAAATCCTCTCCTCCAGCAGCAAGATAAAATTCTTGCTGGTGGCAGCATGACCATGGATGGTAGCATGTCTAACACTTTTCAAGGAAATGATCAGGTTTGCTACTATTGCTTCTGGGCTCGTAAATTATATGAGCTGCATTGCTTTCTAGTTGTCAATCCTTTCCTTATTCAACCATTGTATCAGCTTTTTGTACACTTAAAACTATATCAAAATGTTGCGAATGGTTATTTAAGTTAATATAATCTGAAATTAATTATAACATATTTATAAACTTTAGTTCTTTCTGAATTCTGGAAGTTTATGCGTCTTCTATGCGCATTGCATTTCCTTATCTCAGTTCTGCTTAGGAATTATTATTACTCTTGTTTTTTCTTTTATTCTCAAGTCCTAATATACCCTGAATTAGACAATGGATTTGACTGGCATTTGAAGTTGACAGTCTGGTTAGTGATTCAAATATATTTGCTTTGTTTGTTTTAAGGCATCAAAAAATCAAATTGGGCGAAAGAGAAAGCAGGCAGTGTCATCTTCTGGTCCTGCTAATAGCTCAGGAACTGCAAACACTCTTGGACCAACCCCAAGTTCTCCATCATCACCTTCTACTCACACACCAGGAGATGTAATCTCTAGGCCAACTTTGCAGCATAATGGTGCCTCCTCTAAATCTCTGCTGATGTTTGGTTCTGATGGTATGGGATCACTTACGTCAGCACCAAATCAGTTGGTAAGCAACCTTTTATTTCTATATGTATTTTTTTATCCTCTGTTACTTTTGGAATCATTTGATTAGAGAAGTCATCTGCCTCCTAATTTGTAACATTTAAAATTTAAATGTAGCAGCTTTACTTGGATGAGTAAAAACCTTATGAAGGGAAAGCAAATTCAATGAGTAAAATTAAGGGATATGAAGGATTTCTGGAGTTGCTGTCATTAAATAAGTTTCATATTAGCTCAAATTGATAGCATTTGTCAATTTTATCCTGCACGGTAAATCTGGGTTATAGATTACAATGAACTAATGATTAATAACGGATTATTGACTACAAAGTCAAATCAAATAATGACCCGTTTAAAAAATCTGGTCTTATTATTCGGTACTCACTTTTTTCCAAGTAGAAGCAAAAGTAAGCATGTAGAGGTCATGGAACTCATTCTTACTCGTATTTGATGTTTTTCTTGTAATTATTAGATTTCTCGGATGGAATTGTAATTAGAACTCTATTTGATAGTGAGTGATCATTGCAGACTGACATGGACCGCTTTGTTGATGATGGATCCCTGGATGATAATGTAGAATCATTCTTATCACCTGATGATGCAGATCCTAGAGATCGGGTTGGTAGGAGCGCAGAAGTCGGCAAAGGTATGATTTATGCTGACTTCTTACATTGACATGTGCTTCAGAAAATTAGCACTTTGGATAAAATTATATTTCATAATTATGCAAAATGATTCCTACGGTTTGACAATTTTGCTATTGCATTAGGCTTCCCATTTACGGAATTTCAGCTTATTCCTGCAAGTACAAGTAAAGTTGAAAGTTGTCACTTCTCGCCCGATGGAAAACTTCTTGCCACTGGTGGACATGATAAAAAGGTTAGATGGGTTATTGCGATTGTTAATGAGTTGTCCTTTGAAAGTTTTAATGATGTTTCTTCTGAGCAATGCAAGATAGTTCTGGAAACAGCAATGCAAGATAGTTCTGTGTTTCCAGAATGACAATGTCAAATTCATTTGCTTAATGATTTTTGGTGCAGGCTGTGTTATGGTGCACGGAGTCTTTTACAGTAAAGTCTACACTTGAGGAACATACTCAATGGATAACTGATGTCCGTTTCAGTCCAAGCCTATCAAGGCTGGCTACATCTTCGGCTGATAGAACTGTCAGGGTTTGGGATACTGAAAATGTTCGTAAGCTTACTTTCATTTGTTGTTACAAATTCATATTTGTTTCTACTGCTATCGGTTCACACTTCACACCAATATGATCGCGATGAATTAGTTCGATTTCCTTGAATGTGCGTTGGTTATAATAAATATTAACATGTTTTTGGTTTGCATCTCTTTGAATAGTGACATGTTCAAGTGTATGCCTTTTCCTAGTGCAGTGACTTTTTCTTCTGCATTTCTCAACTTTTTCCATGATATTAATATATTATTACAACTTGCTGCCTTTACACCTTACAGTAGGTTCATTTTTGTTGCCCTTCCCCCCCCCCCCCTCTCTCTCTCTCTCTCTTAAGTCATATGAATGGAAACAATTGCAAAAGAGAATCCAGCAACTGCATATAACACGCGTGCAACTGCAAAAGATGTTTGATTGAGAAATAAAACTTTGGCCATGATTTGTAGGTAGGTAACTTATTCTTGATAGTCTTGATGTCTCAGCAGTGATGAAAATCTGCTTATTGGGTTTAAATTTTGAACTTAAGATATAAGTCATAAAGGGCTCCATGACTGAGTATTAATTTGTCCAACCAAACTGCCCCTCTCTTCGGATATTGCTGGATGATGGTAGATGATTTTGCTTTGCAGCCTGACTATTCACTTCGTACTTTTACGGGTCATTCTACAACTGTTATGTCTTTGGATTTCCATCCTAGTAAAGAAGACCTTCTCTGTTCTTGTGATAATAGTAGTGAGATACGATACTGGAGTATCAACAATGGTAGCTGTGCTGGGGTTTTCAAGGTACGCAATTTGATGCTAATCATCTTGAAAGGATGCCATATATTGAATTCTATTTTTAAATTGTTATCTTCTGTTACATAGATTTTTTTTTAATCTTTTGTCAGTGTCAGAGTGGTGCAACCCAGATGAGATTTCAACCTCGTCTTGGAAGGATTCTTGCTGCAGCGGTAGAGAACTATATCTCTATACTTGATGTAGAGACCCAAGGTTGCAGACTTAAATTACAGGTCAGCTATATCTAAATTTCATGGAAAATTGGTAATGATGGAAGTCATCGCAATTCCTTCTCTGTGCTTGATAGGACTCCTACTTGCAAAATTGCCTCACTTGCCTGATCGGCAATAATACATGATAATAAATGGATGTTATGTGCTTTGAACCCCTTCAAAAGTATGTTGAGACACTTGCACCTGTATTGGTCTATTTATTTTGTTTTGGGTGGAACTGTTATAGGGTCATAAAAACCAAGTTCATTCTGTGTGCTGGAACACTTCGGGTGAGTATCTGGCATCAGTGAGTGACGAATTAGTCAGGGTGTGGAGCATTGGCTCTGGCAGCAAAGGGGAATGCATTCATGAGTTAAGCTGTGCCGGCAACAAATTCCACAGCTGTGTTTTCCATCCCACATTCCCCTCACTATTGGTCATTGGCTGTTACGAGGCAAGTCATACCTCTACTGCTTTTCCTTGCAGTTTAATTCTTTGTTGTAGCTACCAAGCATCTAGTTAAGTAAATCTACTCGTCCATTCATAAGTGTGGAACTATATGTGTGCGTGTGTGTTTTTCTGCCCGCAGGACAGTCATACGTGGTCTAAAATGCAAGTTTTACAACTTGGGTGTCTTGCCAGCATAAAGTATTTTAAGAACATATATGTTAAGAGAGAGAGGTCATTTATTTGGGATTACTGGTCTCTTTTAACATTGGACTAGAGCCGAATTAGCATTATGCAGCTCAAGTTGCTGATGTGCAGTTTTCCTTTCAATGTGTTTTTTAATTTGTTTATATTTTTAATTTTTATTTGTTCTTTTTTTTTTTTTTTTTTGGGCTGCTTCTAGACTTTGGAGCTCTGGGACATGACTGAAAACAAGACACTGACTCTGAGTGCACACGATAAGCTTGTATCGTCTTTGGCAGCATCAACTGTTAACGGTATGGTAGCTTCAGCTAGTCATGACAAGTGCGTCAAGATCTGGAAGTGACTTTGCTCCTCTTTTCTTTTTTGATTTAATGACATCATAGCCAACCTTATCGTCTACGTGAATGTATCCAATGTCAGATTTGTCAGCTTCTAACAGTTACTTTTGTGGTTGTCCATATTAGTTTGATGTAGATGTTAGAAAATGGGGGCTTTTTGATTGTATTAACATACCCCGACAGTGAAAAAGTTTTTGTTTCAAAGCCGCCTGTGTTCTGGCAGAACAAACTTGATTCCAATGTTTGGGGTGATGGGTGGTAGTGATACCGGTGCTGCAGATATTGCGAGTCTGAATACATATGTAACAGCTTTTGTACAAATTTTTGTTGATCTGGAAAATACAATATATATCCTGTTATTGTGACGGTGGCACCACAGTAAAGTGTGAGTATGAGTCTTATTATGCACTGTTATTATGATTGTGGATCAATTGTTTGGAAAACAAGACATTGCTATTGTCCTCTTTACAAGTTTTACATACGCGTATATCCATATCAGCAGCTTGATGCATCATATCTAATCAACTCAAGCGCCTTATTGAAATGAGCTGCCTTAGCATCAAGATACTCCTTCCACGTCACCGGGCGATACAGAATCGGATGATCATGACCAGCCAGCTTCACTGACGGCGATATCTTGACATCTTGAGGTGGGCCATAGAAGTATGCTGTTGATATGCGATGACGTGTGTTGTTCACAAGCGCACGATGGAGTGCACTCTTGAACCGACCATTGCACATTATCTGCATCAAATCACCAACAATAACCACAAGTGCTCCGGATACTGGGTGCACTGGCACCCACCCAACATTTTCTCGATAGACTTGCAGGCCACTGGTGTTTCCTTGGTACAAGGACGTCAACAGTGATGAATCAGTATGTGGGCCTAAGCCCATGGCCCGGTTCGGGTCGGGACAGACCGGGTACGAATTCAGCTGAAGAACGCCCTGTGGGCTTTTGCAGCCGCATTTGGGCTTGAACCAAGCAACGTCTTCTTGGGTTAAGCCCAGTGACCTGAACACAAGGCCTAGTATTTTTTCAGCAAGTCCCTTAAGTTCCTTTTGGTACTCCACCATTGCTTGGCTGCAGGCAGATCGAAGAAATTACAACCAATGATTAGCACCAGCAGCAAGTAGTCCTTGATGTAATTTTCGAGTCTCTCAATTGCATAACTACAATTTTTCAATCAATCAACAAGAGGTGCAATGTGTCACGCAACGATACATGCCCATGTCTTGGATATATTTAGCAAAACTGCAAAAGGACAATAAATACACAGATCCCATACTACAATAAAACATATTTTGTTAATTAAGTAGCAGCTGGCATTGCAATTCCATGCATGCGGTGGACGGATAATGCTAGACTTTAGGGCTAAGGAATGGATATTAAATTACTATAGCTTTTATGCCTTGTAGAAATAAAAATATAAGTTGATAATATATATTAAATATAACTTTTAAATAATAAATTTGATAAAAATAGTAAAGATATTTAGATTTTTTTAATCATATAAGTGTAAGATTAAATTAACTTACCTCTCCGGTCACAACAGCTAACATTTATCATACACTTTTAGTCTACCTTCAATACCAAACAAGGCTTAAGTACTTAAATTTGGGAACAAATTGAGGGTCAAATGAGGACAATTTCATTAAAAGAGTAAAAGGTTGGAGAAGAACCCTGTGTGCAAATTTTTTTTTTATTTATTGTTATTATCTAAAACGGTAAGAAGCATGTAAAGTCCAAATTAATTTTTCGACCCCTTACCTATCCAGAATTCAAACTCGGTAGCCAACTAAATAAAACCAATTAGAGATGTCCTTGGGGCATCCAGTGTCCAAGTATTTGAATAATAATAAATTGAAGAAAATAATGACATATATCCAGTGGGATGAAAAGCAAAATGTAAAAAGATTAAATGCTAGAAAAAGAACTGCAAAAAATAACATCAAATTGGCCTCATTTATTGTGTTTATAGTTAAGGAAATCGGGCCTGGTGTGATATTATTTTTGTCTGAATGTGATGAAAACGCTGGTCGGTTGAAGGACTCTAGATTGAATACTCCTACACATCACAAATTTTTTTATCTCAAATAATATGATATTCATTAATTGTTTATTAATGTAAATAATTAATTTATTTGATTCTTATAAAAAATTATTAATTACTTAATGAATAACACACCATTTAATGTATAAAAAAAAAGGATGACAATTATTGTACCTACAAATTTATAAATGTGGTGGGAATTAAGACAAAAGATAAATGGATAAATCCAGATGTCTATATTCGAGAGTAACCCAGTTTGCTGGGAGATATGCTTTAGGCTACATGTATATCTAATAAACTATATGATGTGATCCTTTTGCTGAGGTGGTGAGCTGTGTGTGCTGCACGCCGATACCTGGCTTAACTTATCCGCAATGTACAACGCAAAGATATTAATTATTTATAAGTGGGGAGACGCACGCAGCTAAGTAGTAATACAACGGTATATCAATCCAAGCTTAAGTTCGGGGGAATGCTGGTTAATAAACACATAAGAAGCATCTTGAATTCTTGATGGTGGAAGTAGGAACCCTAGTCTTTGAACTAGCTACGTGAAAGAGAATGAAACTGCATGGCGCATGCATGCACTCCATTATAGTTGTTTGTCATCTATCTATCACTTTTATAACGATTAATGCGCCCTTTTGATTACGTACACGTAGCTCTATCCTAGTTCCCTTCTAAATCAGTCACATTCTACGATCCTACCACGTCATTCCTTAGATAGTAACGAAAGATTTTTGAATCACTACAATGCCCCGAGGGATTTTAACGAAAACGACGCAATCTCCTTGACATGACTGGACGCTAGCTGACTGACTAAATAAATAGACAAAACAAGAACTGAAGAACTTGGACATGCTACAGGACTTCGGAGCTTGCCATGGCAGCTAATCCATTGTCCAGCATGGCCATGGGTCGCCATCGACCTCGTACATATCCACTTGTCCCATTGTTCAAGTACTAAAACTAATCTTTCTACAAATCAATGTTAGTCTTTATTACTTAATTTTGAGCTTGGGGCAACGACAGAGAGGTTCTAACCGGGGCGCATCTATTATTGCTAGTTGAAAATCATTGATTTATAATATAATCCATGTCATGTAAATGTAAAATACTGATTGCTTTGATCGCTAAACTATCTTAGATGAAACATGAGGTTTGGAATGAGTTCAAATTTTACTCACATGAAAGAGGAGAAGTAGGCCATGTTTATTATTGAGATTGGGCGGCAATAATTCTTAAGTTTCAGTATTAAAATATTTAGTAAAAACTAATTGCTAAGATTTAAAAATTGAGTTGATTTGATCTATCAGTTGTATGATGATAAACATGTTATTTCTTTATTAATTTTTGTTAAAATTTTTATTTAGAAATCATATTTACTTGAAACTATTAAAAATATATAATTATATTTTTCCCTAATAACTTAAAAGTTACAATACTTTAATACCATACAGTGCCTTGGCGCCTTAGTTTCCAGTGAAGTTGTTGTTAAAGAAATAAATAAACCTCACGAAAATGATGAAGGAATGTGAAAAATGATAAAAAAAAAATATAGCAAATGTCATGTTGTACGATTAAAGATGATAAAATGTTATAGCGGAATGTCTCAAAACAAGACTTAGAATAAGGCATAATGGGGCATGCAAATGTACAAGGAGATTCTAAGTTTTCCTTCTACTGAAATTAATATATATCATTTATTCTCTTACAATTTTTAAATAAAAATTACTAAAAAATTTAAGTAGTAAAAATAAGAAATATATGCTTTGGTGTGTATAAAAAATTAATAATAAGAATTTTTAATTATTTTTAAATATTTTTCTTATGATTATATGTGTGTGTGTGTGTGTGTGTGTATCAAAGACAAATTATTAATCGAGTGACCTATTTTAGTTCTCTTTTCCTTCAAATTTTTTGTGCCAAGAGATTTCTCAATATTATGAAAACAATACATGATAAGTGGTGTGTATCAATATCAGTAGGGTGAAAAATAACAACCGCTCCATATATATATATATGCACCATATATATATGTTTAGGCACGTACCAGAAATTGATGTGGTCATGCTCGTGCGGCCAAAGTTGGCGAGCATGATCAAGAGGAGACCCCATAATTGTGAACCCTTCAGTCCACATGAGCTTTGAGAAGAAGGTGGAGATGCGAGGCAGGCCGTAGCCTGTGAAGTCCTCCAGCGACCGGCTAGCTAGTAGCTTTTGATTGGCGGGCAGTGCAAATAGCCTCCTAGTTTGGAACTCAACTTGGTTAAGAAGTTTGATGGGAATGCCGTGGTTGGTGACCTGAAACGCACCCCACTTCTCACATGCCTGTCGTATGAGTGCTGCAGCCTGCGGGCTGCCAAGGTCAATGACCGGCACAGCTCCGTGTGTTAACGGGTCGGCCATCGGGTGATCAGGAAGGGTCCAGGCGTGGGACTCGGGTAATTTGAGGGCAGTCTGGAAGTCTAAAGGAATGATGTGTTTGAGATGAAGAGGGTTGTTTTTGTAGGATTCGGACACTGAATTCATATTTTGGGAATGGAGATTGCTAATGCAGGAGAGTTTTGGTTGTGGTTTCTAGCTAGCTAGCTAGCTTGGGCCTCAGTGAGTTATGTGTTGTATTATAATTAAGATCAGAGGGAAAGAGAGAGAAAGGAGAGGTCTTTTCGTGAATGTTGTCTCTTGGTGGAATTGGAGGGAGAGCTCTCGACTCTTGTCTTGTTTATAACTGGTAGTAAGTAGATCAGAATCCTTTTCTTGAATTCTTGTCTCCATTGTCACTGTACATGTCAGATACGTGCAACAACTGTAACAAGGAATTGAATGTTAATTTTGTCTTCTCTTTCTCTTTTGTTTTTCTCCATGGAGTAAGCTAAGTTGTATGCATCTCTTAACTAGCCAGTTTCTACCTCCCACAGAATTTAGAGTTTGCACTTGTCTTTAATCGATGTCATTATTCACCCTTTACTTGTTAGCGTATCTAAGATTTTAGGTCAAACAATTTTGTCGAACATAACTAATCTCTGTCTTATACCAGTTCAAGTGCTGTCATTTTTGTGCAAATTTTATTTCAATGTCTGGGCTCACGTGCTGTCCTTTTGATTTCCAGTTACTATTTTTGGGCTTATGCTTATGGTGGTAGTTAGTGCCAATGGTGGCAATATGTGGAGCCCGCCCTCCGCTGGCCCCCACCACACAATATTTGTGTAAGTTGTAAACGCATACCGCTTCAAAAAAAAAAAAGAAATTAAAAAGAAAATTCATATTATTTCCTTCTAATTCTAAATAAAGAAAAAGTTTGGACAATCAATGGGTTACATTTTGTACCTATTTTATTTATTTTAATATAAGTTTTTTTTTGTTTAACTATGTTTCATATTAACCTAAATTTTAACTGTTTTAAGGTGAAAAATACTAAAATGTCAACAAAATTATTTTGGCTTCAGTATTTTTTTTTCCTTATTTCATACAAAAGTTTAGCATTTCAAAATGATTTACTGGTGCTACTTTAATTTATTAGTATGACTATTTGTATTCAATTAAATTAACAAAATGTCTTTGCAACATGATGACCACCAAATTTTTGCTATTTACATGTTGGGGTACTGAGAAAATTCTTTGGTTTCATTTTAAAACATTACATTATTGAGGTCATAAATTGAATAACTAAGTTATATTCTCCGTATTGTTTAAGAAAGATGTGAGTAGTGAACTTGAAAGGATTGACTTCCCTTAGACTATCAAGAGATCCTTTTTTTGTTTTTGGGTAGGCTAATGCCCACACCAAGAACAAAACTATGAGGCGTGAAGAACGCATGCACGAAGTTCAAAGTAAATAATATCTTATAAGTGGGCACGTCATTTCAATTGGTATCAAAGCAAATCCAAACCAGAAATGTGCGGATGATTAGGACTTAGTGAGAATACTAGGAAAGATGTGAGTGATGGGTTTAATAGGGGCAATCTCATTTAGACAAAGCAAGAGGCCTTTCGGCTTTGTGCAAAGCAAATACCAAGAACAAAATAGTGAGGGCGAAAGACACATGCATGAACCCCAAGTCGATGCTATCTTTACTAGTGGGCTGGTCGTTTCAATTATGGCAATAAGGCTGGTTTTTTTTTTTTTTTTTTTGTCATTGATCATTTGTATTAAAAGGTCAAATTAAACTTCTGTTAAAGTAACTTTATTAGTTAAGAATCTCAAGATTAACAACAACAGCAAAAAAGAATTTAATTGATTATTATCTGACTTCATCTCAACTAATGTGAAAGGATGAAGTCATGATTTTTATTTTTATTTTTATTTTTTTAGGCTGGGCTAAAATTATTGTTAGTCAAAGTATTATTTATGAGAATTTATTTTTAAAAAATATATATTCCTTAATCATAGAATTGCAAGAAATCTCTGCTGTAACAAGATACAAGAAATTTATACTCTAAAGCTTGTGTCCCATACAAAATCAAGTGAGAAATAAATAAAGAAGAACAATCATTTAAACTAGAGGACAGTTCGATATAGTAGTCCGATGGCATATTGAAATTGTTTTAAAAAATTTATAACGCGCATTTCATTGAAACGTATATCAAAGGATAATATAAGAGTAAGAGAGTGTACAAGATTTTTTAAGAGTAAAATATTAAATTTCAAGAAATAAAAATGAAAACTGATTTGGCTCGGAATTCGAATAAACTCTTGAATTGATTGAAAGAAAGAATTATGAAAGGAAAATAAAAAGAACAAAAATTTTTCGTGAATCGAAGTATTAAACTAAACTGTTCTATTCTATCAAAAATTGAACATGAGATGATTAATCAAAGTATTGTAATTTCAAGAGTAAACTAATAAAATTCAAGTACTTAATATTGTGTTTTAATTTTTTTTCCCCTTTTCATCAAATTAGTGTACATAAACTGTGAGAGTCTTAGACAGAGCAAAAGGAAACAAGGTCTAGAGTCCAGACTTAAGATGGACAAATTAAAAACTAAAAATAAATAAATAAATAAATAAATACCTTGGGGCTGTCAAATGCATGCATGTTAATTGACTAAGCAAGCACAAGCACTGCACAGGATTCCATTAACTATGGTGCCTCGTGATAAATTATTAAGCCACATGAGCAATCATTAATCGGAAAGACAAACGAGATATTACATTTGACAATGATTGTACATGAAGATGCAGAGATTCGGCACATGCACGCACTGGCCCCGACAATAATGTCTTTGTTTGAAATCCTGCAATCATATGAACAGAGGGAAAAAGAAATCTCATAATTAAGCCAATTATGGGAATGTGACTTTACAAAATTACGACTTTATTGAATATCTATATATATACCGAAATTACACTGCTGAATCAAATACCGCCTGTTACACATTATTGTATCTGTTGGACACTTGAATAAATGTTTTTTCACAGAATTCCAGGTACGCTCGGGAATATACTTGCTGCTATACAAACTTCAACCTTCTCTTAACTTCATTTCTGCGAGGAAACTGATGAACTTGCGACATATTAAGCCACCTTCACCTTGTCATCTCTTTTGGAACTTGAAGGCTTTTATTGCATAAGCAAATATCATGGCAAAAATGGTGGCGAAAGCAACCACCATAGCACCGGCTATTACCAAGAAATCATGCCTAAACCCAAACACATCCTTCAGTAAGTGCTTCACAGGAACCGAGCGAGTTCCATCTGAAAGCTTCACAAGTTTATCATCGTCACCAAATTGTGACGTCTGGAGGCCGTACAGACTCCATGCTATAGGGTTTGCCCAGTAATACCATCTCCAGTAAATGGGAATTCTCTGCAAAACAAATGGAGCACATTATCGTTCGTTATAGGTGTATGTGAGAATGAAAGGCAACCCACGGGAAGTAGATTCCATATTTGGATGAAGATCATTTTTCTGGAGATCATTTTATTGTCAACACGGTCGACTACGAAGCCTATGGTCCATGTACATACTGCTCTACAAGGTTAGGCTACTGGAACTTTCAACATGATGCTATCAGGTTATGTTAATAAAATAAAATGAAATACACAAGCTGCTCTACCAAAATATGATACCACACAAAATAAGTACCTTGTGGGCAATCATAAAGCCGCTGAAAAGGTTCCAAAGCATATAACATGGAGCAGCAATAATGGCAGCCACATTATGATTTGGTGTGATAGCAGTCGTCATCATGCCATAAAAGGTGAAATATAGCATGGTAAAGTACATAAAAAATATGTAACAAATAAACTTCACAGCAGTCCACTCAAATGAGGCCATAGAGTAGAAAATGGAGCAGTAAATAAGTGCCTGTCCAAACACATAAGGGAATTCAATAACAACCTGCATATATAAAGAAAGAAAAACATTAGTGAAGTTTTGAGTATGGAATCATTGCGCTAATAAAGAAGTGGGGAAAGGGAAGAACACAGAAGCAGACCTGTGCAAAAGCAAAAGGTAGAGCTGAATACATTCCAGCTGCTCTCTCTCTATATGAAACATATCTTTCAACAGAAACGACAGGTTGAACAGCTGAGGCATTGGTAATTCCGATGAATAGGACGGCTACATACATGGATCCCATGGCATTAAATAAATCTTGTTGGTTCTCCCTGTATGAATAAGCATTCAATTGTGGAAGAGAATTTAGTAATACAGACTTCTGCCCACAGCAAAGAAGACTATGTCTAATGAGAGACTAGGGAAGCAAAGCAAAAAGAAAAATGAAACTGACACAATGGCAAATATCAAACTCTTGACGTCCTCGGTTCATGGATGAATATATGCACCAAGGGAACCAAATAAAACGTGAGAGATTGTAGCTGTCTATTACCTACCTTATTTACAAGCTTTTGACCTCATAGTAATTCATGTGTAATTATGTGATGCTAAAGAGTTCCAAAATGCCCAAGCATGATAGAATATCTAGGAGATTACAGCTTTAAAGGAAAACTTTAATAGCAAACCTTTTTGCACCAAATTTCCAACATATTGATCCAAGCATTAATGAGATCACAACAGTGTAGAAGAAGCGAACTGCTGTATATTGTGGGTTCCGCCAATAACATAGGTTTTGCTTTCGAAGACAAGCTAAAAACTGGTTAGCAAAAGACTGAGAATACTTGGTTGAAAAGTTCAATTTTTTGGAGCTAGGACTTGGCTTGCTTAGACTCTCAACCAATTCCCTGTTACGTCTGAAACATAGCAAGATAGAATTGTCAGACAAGGGAAAAAGAAAAAGAAAAGCGGTGAATGTAATAGCGAAACCAAACAGCTGGAAATTCCCGTAGGACATGCACATACTGAAACAGGTTTGATCTTCGATAAATTTCTGCAAAATCAACACCAAGATGACTTTCTTCAACTGGTGAAGTAACCTCAAGCATCCAAGCAGCAGGATTATATCCGGGCTTGATCTTTGTCACACCTTCAACTGCCTATAGATGCAAAGATATGCAGATTGATAAGATGAATGTGAACAATATCATGATGGATTTAACCAAAAAGTATCTGACAATAAAATATTCTTGGAGATTTAAACATGAATGATTCAACCTCAAAATATTTGATGAGTTCACAAGACCTAGAACCAAGTGGACCAGCATATATGAGCTCTCCTCCACGCTTCATAAACAAAAGCTACAGAGATACAAGATTACAACTTCAGGAGAGTGTCAATGAGATCAAAACATCTCAGAAGTATCAAGTATAATGATAAATTATCTCAAAATTTTCCATTCAATTAACTGAATAACAAGCCTATCAACTAACAATCAGACAAAAAGTATTGGGTAGCTACAACAAAAACAGGGACATTAGCTCGTCTGATTTCTGACATTTGACATGTCAGGAGAGAAAACCTTATTAATTAAGATCTCTCCAATTCTAAGAGAAAATACCTCATCAAACGATTCAAAAATGTCAATGCTGGGCTGATGGATTGTGCACACAATTGTTCTCCCAGTATTTACAATGTTCCTAACAGTTCTCATCACTATTGCTGCAGCCCTTGCATCCAACCCTGATGTAGGCTCATCCATGAACACTATAGAAGGGTTGGCAACTAGTTCAACAGCAATTGTCAATCTTTTACGTTGCTCCGTGGACAAGCCGTTAATTCCTGGTAGACCAACCAATGCTCCACTTAAAGATGTCAGCTCCACAAGTTCCATCACTTCCTCAACAAATGCCTGAAAATTTCAATCAATGAGTTAATCTTAGCCAAGATACATAAAATAGAAAAGAGATGTATTTAATATTACCCTTTGTGTCTCCAATTCAATCTCTGATGGTAACCGCAGCCAAGCAGAGAACAGAAGTGATTCCAGAACAGTCAAGCCAGGAGAGTGAATGTCATTCTGCTCACAATAACCTGAAATTCTAGCAAAAGTTTCTTGCCTTTTGGGATAACCAGATATATATATGTCCCCTTCTATGATCCCGCCAGTTTTTCGACCTGCTAAAACATCCATGAGGGTGGTTTTACCTGCACCACTAACTCCTACCAATGCCGTAAGCACACCAGGTCTGAATGCTCCAGTGACATTAACCAGTAGCTGCAATCTATCCTCTAATATGCCTTCTTGTTTCAATTCCTGAGGAGATACTTGGATCAGATGAATAATATTTAAATATTTAAAGTAGGAAGTTGGAGTAGAACATTGTACGCACCACAGGGACATCTACAAAGTAATTGACATTGCTGAAGGCCATAGAAAGTGGTTGAAATGGCAG
Source organism: Atalantia buxifolia (assembly GCA_030444775.1). Taxonomy (NCBI): domain Eukaryota; kingdom Viridiplantae; phylum Streptophyta; class Magnoliopsida; order Sapindales; family Rutaceae; genus Atalantia; species Atalantia buxifolia. The sequence goes on along the minus strand of CM059834.1, from coordinate 13,015,046 downwards.
AACCATGCCTTTTTGCTTGAAATATTTTCCTATCCAGAAGTCAAGATAAATGTAAACTTTTCAGCATCAAATCTTGATGTGTAAAAAGGAATAGAAATTGAAACCCGATGTATATTGCATTTTACAAACCATTTAACGAAGATGAATGCTGCAAGTACTCTCTCAGTTCGATAACAACATTTTCACCTTTCCTTCTCCTGTCTCTCTCCTGTAGCTCTTTCTTGGAGACAACAGCCTGTTGCTTTCCCAAAGCTGTGAAACAGTAAAAGCATAACTTAATGCAGAGTATCTTTCTACTAACTTTCTTTATTAGCAGACACAATAAAGGAGCACTGTTTACAGAATGAGATCACTCACGGTTAAGGTAGCTTAAGAAGAAAGTGAAGAGAGCATTAAATAAAAGTGTATATCCAAGCATGGCTCCAACACCGATCCAGTACCAGTAGTTTTCTGGAAACAAACTGCGTTGTCTCAATATTGCCTCTCCTAACAAAAAGTTGGAGTTCCCAGCTTTCTACATATAAGGAAACATACAACAAGAGTTTCAACATATATTCAAGAAAACAATAGGTTGAACTTTACTTAATTAGCAAAATATTAGCACTTATGAGTAAATTTTGTCTATTGCCTTAGATCACTAAATTGAAATAAATATTTACATTAATTTTTCATCTGATTACCCTTTAGGCACATGACTTGAATCAGGCCATAAAGAAAGACAGAATGCTTAAAACCACCAAGATTCCGCTGCAAATGATAATAGACTACAGAAAAGTGATGCACAACATACAGTTATAGCCAAATTTTCTTTAGCCTCTTCTCAAAGTGAAAGCCAAAAGAAACATCTCAGGATGCACTTCCACAAGCTCTAGGGTTTAAAGCCATCAGAACTATGTTTCCTAGCGAAATATTTCATCCCATGTTGGACAGACCTGACCCAAAATGTACATTCTTGAAAATCATAATTTTAGATATTGGGACATTCACAGATGGGGTGAAAAGAAGGAGAAAATTACTTGACTTGTGTGGTAACCAGAAATCAGACAATTCCAACTTTGAGTTAATATGGTCTCAAGATGATCACAAGGTTTTCAGCAGAAGACCCCCAAAAGCTATCAACAATTCGATTGGGACACGGCATAGTGTTTGACAAGGATACACTGTGACTCTCATCTAATGGCTTTATCAAATTGTTTAATTCGAAAAGTCAAAACAGCATATACAAATTGTGAGCAAGAGTAATTGATAATTTGACATACCAATCATAAGTGCTATACATGTCATGTCTTTCCATTTTGTATGTGTAATAGATCGCAAAACTGAGCTACTTAGTACTTACATTATAATTTTAAAAATTGGTTGTGCATTAAGTTTATTTTTCTTGTATCATATTATTTATTGGACAATATGTTGATGTATTGTACATCATATTTATAAGATCTTAATAGGATACAACGTGCACTCAAAGTCCGGGGGTGAAGAAGGAAACACATTTAACAAAACTAATCAATTGAAACAAGAGTAGTAGCATTAACGCTCTCAGAGGTATTCAAGCCCCATAAGCAGTCATTTAATGATTATGCTACTCATTTCAACTACCTGGTCATGCATCATTACTGTAAACCATAATGATAGATGAAAAATTGAAATTTGAAAAGCACCCAAAAGCTTTGAAGCAAGATGCTTAGATGCTTATATGATATGCTAAGTAAAAGATTATACTATGTTACCTTATCCCAAGAATGCCCAAGAAATTCATTCACTGAAGCTGCATTTTGGGCATACATCAAAGGAGAAACCCAGAAACCCCAGATCCACCATTTTGGTATACTATCTGCCACAGTGATTAAAAAAAATGAATAAACTTACAAAGACATCAGCAACTAACCATGTAGATATTGCAAAATGGCAAGTTTTACCTCTTGAAATGATGAATCCTCCAAGAGCCATGACCACCAGCATTGCGAAAGATCCAAAGGTATTGGCAACAATCATATTTCTGCCCAATGATCCAATTACGCGGAAAAGACCTATAGACATCTGGTGCAGAAAGAAATATAACAAGAGTTGCCGGAAAAATCTGCAATAAAAAATTCGAATCATAAATCCTTTTCATTTCAGTCATCATCGATTGCTGAATTCAAAAGAAGCATAATATGTACCTAACAACATTAGGATCATATCCAATCACATAGTATGTAACAGCCACCCAAAAACCAGACTCTATGAGCGATGTTGGAATGCTCAAAGCCCAAGAAGGAATTGTATAAACCCAACTAGGATAGAAGTGCAAGTCTCTATGCTTGTAAAGTACCGGGAGCTTTGCCACCAACATTGAAACCTCAGTAAAGCCATTAAAGAGAATAATGACCATGGAAAAGTAAAGTGCTCCAAGGTACAAGCCACCATCATCGATTGTCTTATGGTGCATTGTTGTCCGAAAAAAAACAGTCATTGTGATTAAGGCAACAATAAGAAGCTGCAGAACAGAACACATTAGTGAAAAGTTAGCATTAGCATTGTCAATATAACAGCGATAAAAATGATCTCATAGGCCTTGTTTACCAAATACAGACACTAATCCACTCGCCAAATTAACAGATTTAGTAAAATTACCTGAATAAATTTGAAAACGTAAATAAATGAATTTCGTTTCATCAGTAGCAATTGCCAGTTAAAGCTGGTTTTGAGAAGTTCACTCCTCTTTTCACCATATTTAGAAGTTGACAATGCTGCTGGATGATTATAACGTCTGTCAAAAGGAACAGCCAGTTCCTCTGACAAATTCTTTCCAGTGTGATACGAACGAAAAGCTTCAGCAAACTTTCCTGGAGATATATATCGGTATGGAAGGTACGGGTTGGACCAGTATTGCTCTTGGTCCTTCTTTGACGTAACCTGTATTCAGAATTTTTTTAGCAAAATTATTTTTAAAAAAAAAAAAAAAAGAGTATGATGCATATGAATTTATATACAATCCTTGACCACTTACTTCCTGCAAGAAGTCTGCCACATTCTTTCTCTTTGGACAACTAAATCCCATAGATGCAAAGAAATCAAGAACAGAAACTCGGGGTCCCTGGAATACAATCTGGCCTTCAGACAAAAGTATAACATCATCAAATAACTCATAAGCCTCAGGAGCAGGTTGAAGCAGAGAAATGACAGTGGTCCCATCAAGCGCACGGGTAGAATGCTTAAGATATTTGATGATTTGATAAGTAGTTGAACTATCAAGGCCATTTGATATTTCATCCATGAATAGTACTCTGGCTGGACCAACTAATAATTCACCTGAAATCAAATAATTGCTAAATCAAATCAGCACGAATAAAAGCCAAAAGAATTTTACTATCAGTAGAAGGTAATATACATTGCTTCCACCTGTTGTCAGCCGCTTCTTCTGGCCTCCAGAGATACCTTTAAGCATCTCATCTCCTACCAATGTGTCAGCACAAGTGTCCAAACCTAGAATCTTTGTCAGACAAACATTAGTGCTTCAGAAGTTTAACAATTTATGTTCATTTAACCATTTATGTTCAACAACCTCTTATAAGCAAGAACATCAACCTACAGTTCAAGGTACCTATTTAACTTTAAATCAAATTCCATTGGCTAACCAATTCAGAAAGGAGGGGGGATCCTCTATTGGCTAACAACATACTATTCAACATGTTTGATGGGCCAATCCTCAGTGGTCATTCTTCAAGGGTGTTAGTTACTATTAAGGGATGTTCAAGGCCACAGTCACAAAAGGAGTAGCAAATGTATCCAAGAGCAATCAATATATAGAGAGTACCTTCATGATGTACTCCACCACAAGACTAGTCTTCTGTCCCCCCAGTGCAAATGACTGAAAGCAAAAAGTGTAAGATTGAGAAACTCTCAACAGAAGTATATATTTTCAGAAAGAGAATTAGTCGTCCTACAAGTACCTTCATAAATATATCAAGATCTTCATCAGGTTTTATCCCAGCCATTTTTTCTCTTCTTGCAAGTTCCATAATCATATCTTTTGCCAGAATTCATAGTCAGCAACTAGGAGAGCATTGCTCTTACAGATACAAATTATTTTCTGGGGCTTACCATATTTGGATCCAACACCTTGACACCGTCCTGCAAAATCCAGAGTTTCCCGCACTGTCATCTCCGCCACTTGCCAATCCTGTTGACTGACATAAGCCGACGTCCTTGGAGGAACAAACTCTTTAAACCCATGTCCATTGTATGTAATTTTCCCTGACACCTTTTAAAAAATCAAAGTGCAAATATATTACAAGCAATGAACAATCAGACAAGGAAATGTTGGCAACCAGGTGTCATATTTTAAAATATGTTTAGCATCATTCAGGAAAAGCAAAATCTTAGTACCTGTAAATGATTACCGAGGCGTCCAGCAAGAGCTAGCAATAGTGTAGTCTTTCCTGAGCTCGGAGGACCCAGCAACAGGGTCAATCTACAAATAATAATTGTACCTTATAAAACAGATACAAACGTGACCAATAGTTTTACGGACTTGATCATGTCTGAAATTACCTCGAAGGTCTAATAATCCCACTTAAGTCATCCAAAATTGTCAATTTGCTCCTGTTTCCCCGATATATCCGCAATTGCCTCAAAAGAGCCTGAGCAACAGTCAAATGGGTAAACTAAAAAAATAATAAAAAATAAAAAAATCGATTTATATCAACAAAACAAAATAGTTAATTGTGATTAATTTACCTCAGCCATGTTAAAAATAAAATTGGGAATGGTTGGCAGCGCTCTACTTCCAAGGTGAACAAAAGATTCAACTGTCAGATTCTGAAATCGAACCTCAATCTTTGGAAGCTCCAAATCAACTCTGTAATATTCTTTCTTCTTCAGTTAGTTCTCATCGACCAAACAAAGTCTCAATTAGATTATTTAGAGCTAAAATTTCCAAATGTCACTCATCGAGGAAGCGAAGCTAGTGCAGAACTAAAAATAAAAATTAACATGCACTTGACTTGCAAAAAAAAAAAAAGTATTTTGGTTCCACAACTATTTTATTTATTAAAATGGAAAATAAGTAGTTTAAAAATAGTGTTCGTTGAAATAAGTTATAAGATTTTGTAATTGTAAATTGAAAAACAAAAAAGAAAAAAAAAAGTCACATTCTTAACGTCGAAAACACAAATTCAGCTTCTCGTTTTTCGAAAGCTCAACGGACTATCAATAAACAAAAAATGAAACGATTCATTACGCTTCGCATCTCTTTCTCATGCGATCAAAGAAGCGCTCCGGATCATCTTCAACAGCATTCACCAACCGGTCCAGCACAAGCCTCTGTTCCTGAACCGCCAGCTCACTCACGTCGACCTCCTTAACGTCACCGACCACGTTCTTGAAAATGCCACGGCGAGCTCGAGCGTAAGTCGGCAGCCGCTCAAGCGCCGCCCACCTCAACGCCTCCTCGTCCTCTACCTCCTCCCTAAACGACGACGTTCTCGAAAACACATTCTCCGCCGAGTTCCACATCCGATCTAATTAATTATCACAAAACAAAGCCACAGAGGAAAAAGAGAGAGAAAGAAGCAAGTTGTAATGATGTTATTAAAAAGTAAGATCACATGTAATGTGAGCTACTAGTGCTGCTGCTGCAGCTGCCAGTGCAATATCTACTTGTATTGAAGCATGGTAGTTGGGCTCTTCATTAATGGTGCCTCATTTTCTCTCCCTCTCTCTCTCTCTCTTTCTACAAGTCTTTGGTTGTTTATCAAATTAATGGCTTTTGTTATGTATTTCTTTTTGGAAAAAGCATGTCTTAGCTTTCTTTCGTTTCATATTACCCGCAGTTTGTTTCTCTTTTTCTCTAGATGAAATTTCTCTATTTCTTGTTTCCGTAAAAGTTTGTCGTTGTTACGGTACTTCGCAGAGAGGCCTCATTAATGGCCGCGGGAAAGACAAAATCCGGAGGGTTTTCAATCATACACGCGCTGGACATAGAGGCCATGACACACGCGGCTATTATTAGACACGTTAGGGTGATCTACACTTGTTAAGACGCATAAGGGTCGTAGCGAGTGGGAGTAGGGTTTGTATGGAGGTTTCTTGTTTTTTTTTTTTTTTTGAGTAGTGGGAGGATTTGAATTAAAACGGATGGGAAAATTACCAAAACCAAAACGAGGTGGGTTTATATTTTGGTGTTTTTTTTTCCCTGTTTTATTATTAAATTACGGCAGGGTGTTGGAAGTTAGAAAACGGCGGATGATGACTGATGAGTGGTGAGAAGAGAAGAGTCATAGACTCGTAGGTAATCGTTGAACGTCAATGTGTCAGTCACGACGTCCTGGGTGGCGAGAGTCCAGTTGTTATTTCAATGGATTCCATAGGTTGGCTAGAATGTATTGTCAGCGAACGCATATCAATTTTTTCTTTTTCTTTTTTTCTTGGAAAAAAGCCTGATACATTCTAAATATTTATGAAGAGGAGAATAAAATTTTTTAATATTTAAAAAATAAAATATCTCAATTTATCAATAGATCTAGTTAATTTTAATAGAAAATTTATTTTTAATTTATAATTATTATTATCTATTTTCCTTTAGCGTACAAGTTAATATATAGACTTACTTATTTTGTCTATAAAATATTAATAAAATTACAAACATATTCTTATTTGTACCGGTTGGAATCTTACTGTAAAAATTCAATTTAATATCTTATTTTTTCCAATTGTTCATCTTCATAGTCCTATTAGTAAGAAAATGAACCATATTAACCTTTTAAATATTTAAACAAACTGAATCTATTGACAAATTGTGATTAAATGTCTTTCTTAAAATGTTAGAGAGTTTTGTATTTTTTTTTAAAAATATTTAGATACATCATTCTTTTTTTGTTTTTTATTTGAATATCTTATTATGTATCGTCCATTTATTGAATGGTAAATTTTAATGTAATCCACTTGCATACATGTTATAAAAGGAAAAGTGCGGCATATATTTCCTATTTTATATATATAAAAAAAAAACCCAAATACTAATGCTTTAAAAGAGTTGATATTTTTAATTATACGTAAATATGATTTGAAGCTCACTGAAAATACAAAAATATTTTCATTTAAAACTAAATATTTTCTTAACTACTAGTTAGTACTTAGTACTTATTAACGGACCTACTGCTCTACTCCACTCAGACCTATTCTTACACACTTAACTGCTCTGACTCAGACTTATTCGTACACACTTAACTTACCCGATTTACCAATGAATTTTGTAATGCAAATCTAGAACGGAGTTGACTCTGTCGTGTAAAATGATAATATTCACCCCGAGAATAATGGCCACCTCCATACCGATTACCGAACAGTGATGCACGGCATATTTAGCGACAACATGCGAGGGCACCGTGTATTCTGATATTTTCAAGCCTGGCGACAGGTTTTCTCTTTGCATTTCTTGTTTTTATGAATAACAGCTTGGACGTCACCAGATTCAGAACGTACACCTTTGTGCGTGCTGCCTGAGACATAATCAACTTTTTTCCTGTCTAAGCTTTTTGATCTCTGGTCGTTCCCACAAAATAATGACACACACATACGTATACCTATTATCTAAATTTTGCTTTTTGACTGAAATTAAAACAAGACAAATAATACATGAAACTACGTCGTTTTTATGTGCCAAATTTAAATGGGTGGCCACGCACGTCACTTTCCAAGTTTATTAAACCACGTCGCGTTCCGTCCCCGGCAGCTTGAAAACGAGAACACACAATTTAATTTATCATTTTTTTTTTTTTTTGGGATAAGTTATTTCTTTATTATTTTATTTTTTTGTCGAACTTTCATGTAACAACAAGAAGTTTTAATAATGCACCACCTAACAGGGGGTAGATCTACGCAGCGCCAAGTGTGTGGGTAATTGACACCGTCAACAAAAAATTTCTCTTATTTTTCTATTATTTTTTTAAAATTTTTGCGTGAGTGGAAGCAAATTTTTAAATAAATTTTACAATTGGGTTCAATTTTATAAATTTTCCGTTTTTACTATAGTTTTGCCTCTAATGAATCAAGTTTTTAGTTTTCATCATTCTGAAAGTAGAAATCTTTTTTTAAAAAAAATCTATGGTGACAGGCTAATTTTTTTTTTCGTTGGGTGTCAGTAAATAACTAAAATTATGATTTTTAAAAAAAGTTAAAATGACAAAATAAATAAATTACCTAATAGTCTTTGGATTAAAAAAATGCAAACGCCAACCTTGCTCAAGAAAGTAGTTGTTGAGATAATAACAAGAAAGATTACGTTTGGTGCAGTTAAAACACGGCATTCGCCGAAACAATGTCCACAATTGAATGTCCCTAATCTTTTTCAAAGTGGTTGGTTTATGGGACGAACCAAAAGTTCGGTGGTTCAAAGACCTTGCAAAATTCTTTGGTGGTTAAATGAAGTGTCGAAGAAATTGAGACAAGTGTAAATATTACTTCTCTTAAATTAAACTGACTCGAGCGAGCTACGAAAGTGATAAAATTGCTCATGTGACATCAATAAATGGTGAACACGTAAAATTATTCAGTGTAACAATAAGAGAATTTTTTTCAAAAAATCATCTATTTTAATGTTACTCACTATGAATCACGTTTACTCATGGAGTTCGTATAGGGTCCATGCATAATTTATATTGCTATCAATAGATTTAATATAAACAGGTCAAATTTTCAACAAAATTATTTGAGGTTCACTTCGAGTGAAAATTCCAATGAGGTTTCATTCGGTGAATTAAAAATTAAATTTGAGACCTATACACTGAGCTTATTTATTTTCAATTTTTTTATGTCATAAAATATTTTATTTTTTAAGATATAATAATGTGTAACCAGCAAATTATTTTCGATTTTGTTTATGAAATTTTCACTTTCAACAGCGAGTTTCGTTGGTGATGGTGAGGTTATTAATTGTGACATTATCGTAGAGACCCCACGCCATCTTCCTGTAGTTCGCAGACCATATATACCGAAGCATGATTCACAAGAGGAATTAATGAAGGCCATGCCATCTTGGAATTAATTGTAATAATTGTATATATATGAATTATGGGCCTGAAATTTTAGGTAATACATTTCAACCATAAAAAAGTCGATACGTCATAAATTTAAAAGAGCGTTGGGCTATATCATCAAAGTGTTGCGGCTAGTAAATTTGCTGACATGATTTTTTTTTTTTTAAGCTTTACTTCTATAACAACGGGGAGATTCATTCTAAGCAAGGGGAGGATATCCGAACCAATTTAATGAAGAAATTATTTTTTATAACTTTAAAAATATGAAAAAAAAATACATAATTTTCTTTTCTCTTCCTTGGCAATTGATACCATTTTTTTTTTAGCTAAGATTATACAAGTTACTATTGCCTAAAAATTTAAATTACGCATGAGTCTAGTCCAAAAATTTTTGTATATTGCAAAAGTTTTTTTAATACTGATTAAATATCAGATTACTGTATTACACAGATATTTACAACAACTACTATTATCTCATACATTATATATACTGATAATTACAATCAGCTATACATAGCTTGAGACTTACATTATTACATTAAATTTTATGAACTACATGACCAAGGCAAATAATCCCTTACAGTCACAAGAGAGGGATGTCCATACTCCACTCGCGTTTTGCAACGGAGAATGATTTTTTTAAATATTTACAAATATTTAAATATTTGTTAATTTCTTTAACAAATATTTAAGAGTAGATTTGGCATGTTTTAGACACATGTGTAAAACTATGTCATGACATCATTAATTCCAGAATGTTTAAAAATACTTTTGATTATAAGTGTTAGTAAATTTTAATAAATATTTTTAAAAAAAAAGTATTGGTAAACCCAAATGGCCAAATGATAACCCAATTAAGATCCTCAAATAATAACTTAATTGGTTGACTAGAAGTACGAGGTTAATAATACCTATATAACGATATTTATTTAATTTGGAATTGAGGAGAAATGGGGGTGTTATTTTGGATATAGTCACAAAGTTGAAGTAATGAAAGTGGGGTTGGCAATGAGACGGAATAGGTCAGGATTTGCTAATTCAAATTCTATCCCATATATGTAAGTGGGACAAAATAATATCTCAATCTTATCTCTTTATTTTATTTTTATTTTTTTTGGAAAAGAAATTTGTTCTAATCCTATCTTACTAAATATCTTGTTCTATTCCATTATCCTGAACAATTCTGAATGTAAATAAATAAATTTTTATTTTTTTCTTTTAAGAATCATCATAATCCAATATAGCAAACATTTTAAATAAATACAAAGTATAATAATTAAATAATAGTTTTATTTCAACTACATGCATTTTTAATATAATTTTATGCTAACATTTTTTAATTACTTGTTTGCTTCCTTTGCACATTAACGTTAAGATTTACGTTTCAAAAGTTATAAATTTAGAGAGTAACAACTTCCACTATATTAAAATATCTAATAATTTAATAATATAATAATAAATCAAACCACCCGTAATGATGCAACATTAATTTGAGAAGCTGGCTGAATTCTGAAGGGTTACTGCTGTTATAAATTATTAATTTTAATTGTAGCTTTTGGCTAGCACTTCACTTTCTAAGTATATTAATATTATTATTTAATTTTATCCTTTATATTTCAACTTTGAACGTTACTTAAGTTAAAACTTATAAAATAATTAAAATTTTGAAATAATTTTAAAATTATATTATTAATGTGATATACAAGATGGGATGAGATTTATAATTGGTCCTTCTCCTATCCCATAAATAAAGACTAGACTTATTTTTTTATTGTTATCCCATCCCACTTTAATTTAAGATGTGAAAATATATTTCAATTCCATCATAAATGGAATGGAAATATGCAGGATTCTATCCCAACAAAAAAAATTATTATCTCCAAATGATATTGTTATTTTTCTTTCTATTTAAAAAGAAGAAGAAAAAAAAAAAAGAGGAAGCAATAGGGCGCAGTGGAGAGCAAAGCCTAAAACCAAGGTACAATATGTTGAAGTTCTAGGTCAAACCTATGCACTCCCTGTACCCCACTTTTAGGCTTGTCTTGGGCCAGCCTCGTGAAGTCATGCATTTTGCCAACCTGCCACATTTGGTTCTTAAGAGTTAAACCTAATCGTTCAAACTTCAAAAGCCAACTAGGAAACTACTTGGGCTTAGCTCAAGTGGCCAGAACTCCTCCCTCATAAATGTGAGGGAAAGGGTTCGAGCCTCCGCAGAAGTATTGTAGAGATTTAATTTAAATTTCCTTCCTGTTCTTCTGCGGGAGGCTGAGTGAAGGCGGTCTTTTCTCCTGGAGGAGTTGACGTCCCTCGAATATTTGAGAGGGTTAAAAATCTGAGCGGTGCCATATTAAAATTGATGTAAACGAGTCTCAGTATATGTATGATTGTAAATATCATGAGCAATAGTCTCTTCAAAAAAAAAAAAAAAAAAGCCAACTAGGGGACCAGATCAATTTTAATCACATTGATCAAGTTTAATCTAAACCATTTAATCATATTGATTAAGTTTCTGAATGGTGCTATTTGCACCACCCCTCCTCCCCTCTCCCCCTCTAATTTTATCTCAACAACCCCCCCCCCCCCCACTTTCTAATTTATTTCTCTTATTCCTAAGTTTACCCTCATTAGAAATTAATTTAAAAAGCTGTTTTTTTTCTAGAACTTTCTCTTTTTTCTCTCATCTGCACAATTTCGCTCTCTATTTCAACAATTAATATTATATCCATTTTCATAACCACCAAAACCATCATAGATATTGAACAACATTTATGAGAACACTGTTTTGAATGGAACCCAAAACCAGAACTCAGTGCCGAATTCCCACTAAAATCTCTGTTTTGCTTTCTGATTGTGAATCAATGCAATGAAAGTTTTACACGTCTGCACTATAAGCATAGCCATAGCTTGAAGTGGTTGATGAACCAAACTTTGCTTTGTGAATCATTTTATTTTAAAATAATTAAATATTTTGTAAGGTTTTTTTTGGAAAGACTTTAATGAAAGCGTGTCTCATCTTAAAATTCACCTTTGGCGTGATGGTGTCAAAGATTTAGTGAGCAAACCTGAGTCCTCAACTCAACTTGCTTGTGAATGAATGAGTGAATGTCGAAGATTCAAATGGATCAATCATCTTCATTTTCTTTTAATATATATATTTTTAATAAGGATATTATTATTTTACTATTAAAATTTTAGTGACATATCATGTCAGTACCAAGATTTGTCAAAAAATACATTTTACTATTAAAGTTTTGCGCCGTTATCAATTCACTACCATTTTATTAACAACGTTAAAAATTTACTGATGTCATAAGGGTATCAAAGATATTTCCAGCTGTAAAAGTAAAATTGTCTATTTATTTGATAAATAAATTATCATTTCACTACCGAATTTTTATGTGAATTATCATTTTACTACTGAACTTTTATGGGAATTATCATTTTACTACTGAATTTTTGGAGGTAAAATCGACTTTTAACTCAATTTCCGTTAAACATTAATTTTTTATTAACGGAATGGCAGTGAATTGATAACGGTACAAAATTTTGGTACTAAAATATATTTTTCGATAAATCTTAATACTGACATGATACGTGAGTAAAACTTTAATAGTAAAATAATAATTTTTCTTTTTAATATTTTCATTCTAAACTTCTCTGTTGTCAATTTAAGCAGTTAGCACTCATGGAAATGCGCCGACCGGAAGTGAAAGTCGATTAAAACAGGAACTTATGAGACTCGCAGGCCGTAGCTATCAAATGACGCGTGCTGCCATGATGGTGAAGCAGACATGCAAAGCCAAACAGCTCCAGTAGCCTGATTCCATGTGTGTGAACCGGTTGGTATCATGGAAAAAGCAAGTTGATCACATCTCGTCATCTCAATCCCCACCCGCAAGAAAATGACATGAACATATGAGATGGACAATTTGGGTTGACCGGCGTTACTCGACCCACACCCACACACACACGCACACGCACACGCACCCACCTCACTTTTTACGCCCACACATGAGACAAGCCTCAGGCGCGGGAGCTTCATTTTATTAACAGACACGAATAAAAATGTGATATTTTCTACTATATATTGGAAACATGCGATGAACAAGACAGAAAAAAAAAAATGGGGGCAAAACTGCACCCCTACCTCAATGTGGGAGTAGGGATAAGTACAAGAATGGGCCAAATTCTTAGTTTTTGTAGATTTTAATTATTAAAGCAAGCGTCGAGCCATTGGCCCCGTAATTCAAATAGGGTTTGTTTGGTTGCTGTATTAAAACCACTTATTGTATTAATATTATACAAGTTTATGTTTGGCAAATAAAAAACTATAGTGCCACCACATTAAATGCCCAAGTTAACCCGACTCATAGTCGGGTTTAACTTAACGCGACAACTACCGTTTATTTTTTTTTCTCTCTCTCTCTCTCTTCCTTTTCGCTTTTGCAATTGTCGTTGGACTTTTGCTTTTGCTTTATAATAATAATAATAATAATAATAATAATAATAATAATAACTTTTAATTTAATATAATATAATATGATATTTTTATTTTTATATTATAATTATTAATATAAATTAATAAATATGTAATTTATTATTCAATATTATTATATTATTTATTTACATTATAATTTATTAATAAATTTATAATTTATTATAACTAATAATAAATAGTTAAATATTAATAATATTAATTTAAAATTAATAATAATATAAAATATTAATATAATTTAAGTATATTAATATAATATATTACTATAATATAGTATAATATTTAATTTAAATTAATCAAAAAATTATTACAGTACAGTGTAGTACCAAATATTGTATATTATTATTATAATGCAGTGTTAATGCAATACAACATAATATAATATACTAGTATTAAAATAATATAATACAACATAATACAATACGTGTATCAAACGCACCCATAGGTTATTAGCTTTTTTATTGTAGTAAACTACTTATAATTTTTTTCACATAAGTAATTATGTAAAATATGCTTCAATATAACCTTGGTAATGATAGGGGGTCTAAAAGGTGAAAAGTGTAGGCTATTTAGAAAGTCTCACATGGATTTTAGATCTGATTCTTACGTGTTAAAAAATAATGTAGCTCAAGCCCATGTTAAAACCGAGGCTTGACTCTGCACTGGCCCAAGTTCGTAAAAGCTCTAACGCCCACTAAAACTCTTGTTACAAACCTTTTCAAATTTCAATATTATTTCTTAAAATACGGTCAATTTAATTTATAAAATACAAATTCACATATCAAAATTTAAAATTAACTATCTTTTCATAAAATTTTACCTAAAAAAAATATGTTTCTTTTTAAGTCACATCCAAATCCTAAAATATTAAATTTATTTTAAATTTTTTAATTCTTATTATAATATTTTTATTTTTATTATTCTAAGCTCTCATAATTTTTAATTAAAATTTGAGATATAAATATAAATTATAGAATGGTATGAATATAAAAAAATTTCTTAAAAATAATTTATTTAATTAAATTTTTATTTAAATACGAAATAAATTATTTTATGCTACGTTATTTAAGTAATTTTAATTAAAAAGGGAGGTCTTAAGACCGAGGAATTTTGAGGGGGTTTTCAAATGGCCTGCTCAAAGTAGGAGTGTTCGCGGATCGAATTTTACAGATTGGACATCAATTCATATCTGATTCATAATTTTGCGGATTATAATTTTTCAATCCAATCCAATCTACAGATTGATTAAACTCAATCCAAATCCAATCCATATATCTTCGGATCAGATGTGGATTTGACTCAATCCATATCCAATCCATACGTCTGCAGATCGGATGCAGATTTAACTTAATCCATATCCAATCCACTATTTTGTGCATTAGTTTCCGAATTAAAAGTTTTTAGTTCTCTCCCATCCATGAACTAATGAAATAAAAAAAATTTAATATAAAAATAATTTTACTACTAATTAACTTTAAAATTGAATAAAATTTAAACAAATTAATTGTTTAAATAAAATTAAAATAATACATTCAAAGTTTCAAAGTATAGCACATCGAGATTAATTATTCAAATAAAACTACAATAATATGTTTAAAGTTTCTAAATATAACACACTAAGATTAATTGCTCAACTAAAGTTACAATAATACATTAATATAACACTGAAATTAATTGTTCAAATAAAGCCACAATTAATTGAAATGACAAAGTTTTTGAAACCAAACACACTCTGATCCTTCACTAGGGCTGTTGCACTTGTTGAAAAGTAGTGATTACGGAGTCGTCAATGATGGGAATCAAGAGAAGTACGGGTGGCGATCTTGAAGGTTGTGATAGTGCAATTGTTTGGCTGGAACCAGCGATTGTGAAGTGGCTCGATAGACTTGGGGAAGAAGATGGCTTGCTCTTGCTGGAATCGCGAGACCGATGTACTTCAAATCGATGTCGAGAGTGTATCGAACCAATATTGCGTGTTACTAGTAGGGATGATAATTTTTCCCGATGGGATGGGATTGAGACATATTTTTGTCCCATTAAAAAATTTAGGGACGGGAGTGAAACATTTTTTTATCCCACTTGCATATATGAGATGGGAGTGGGATTGGCAAATTTCGTCCCATCCCAACTCATTGCCGACTGAGAATGAAAAAATTTTCAATTGCAGGATCCCATCTCCTTTGGGACGAGATCGGGACATATTTTTGTCCCAAAAAAATTAAAGGGACGGGAGTGAGACTTTTTTTCATCCCACTTGTATATAAGGGACGGGACTGAGATTGATAAATCTCATCCCATCCCATTGCCAACCCCAGTTACTAGTGCGTGTGACGGCAGGGAAGTTTAGGATTTTTTGTTTGTAAATTATTGCTGACTTGACGTTATGTTACTTTCCTTTTGGGAGACTTTGTAAATTATTGATAACTTAGCGTTATGTTACTTTACTTTTGCTGGTGCGTGTGACTTTATTTTTTTTTGTTTTACAATTTTTACAAGTTATATTTGTATATTTGATTATTTAATTATTTTTTATTTTATATTATTATTAGGTAATAGCTAAGATATGTTATAGTGCTTATGTAACTATGTAATGTCACATTTATAATATTCTTTAATTAAATTTATAATAATTTTTTAACTATATATATATATATATATATATATAACCCAACTTATCTTACAAAGAACATTTAAAGTCAAATGGTGGTCAAAATTTGATGAACAGATAAAATTAAATGATACCTTAATCCACAATTAGCTCTGTTCAAAAGGTTTCCTTGAACCAACCATAAAGCACACTAAAGCCCAACAAACATTTCTCTCTCAAAAATCCAAAGCCCAATCACTATTGGGCAGCGCCAAAACTGAAAATGAATACTTCAAAGTTGTCTGCAATGAACTTTTAGCGCCGAGATCGAGAGACGTCCGTCGCCAGGTTAAATCAGTGATAATGAGGAAGAACTTTTCATTTCTCTTCGAGACAAAAATGAAGACGATTGCCTCGGAATTTTCCCTCCAGTAAAGTAATGGTGTCAATTATAGAGGATTGATCTTGTTCTCTCTCTCTCTATATATATATATATATTTTTTTTTTTTTGCAGATTCACGAATTTGTACAGATTTACAAAAGTAAATCTATATCCAACCCATCGGTTGTAGATTTTTAAATTTTTAATATATATCCAATTTATGAATTCATAGATTAATTTTATACAGATTAAATTTTTACGGATAAGACGGATTGAGCGGATCAGATTAGATTCTGAACACCTAGCTCAAAGTATAAATATAGCAAAATCAAACGCACGCAAAATCACAATCAGGCGCTAAAATGGAGATATCGGATGCTTCAACAGAGGCTGTCATCGAAGCCCTAAGATCTAGAGGCTGGTGTTTCGGTAACAATAACATCCGGGAAGTTACGGCCATAATAGCGATAAACTCCGCTTTGGTCGATGATAAAGACCCGCGTAAGGTGGCCGATTCTACTGAATCCGAGCTGCTTAATACGGACCTCAAATCCATCGGAGGGAAGTCCTTGCCCGACCCGACCCGAAAGTTCTCGCATATTCAAGGCCCCATCGTTCTCCAGGCAATCTTTCCTTCTCTCTTGAAGTTTGCTTATAGCTTTCTGTTTGGCTTCCAATGCTTGTTTCTGTTTGGGGGGAAAAAATTAAGTTTTATATTTTATTCATATTGGCTGGATTGTTTTGAATTTCATTTGAATCCTTTTTATTACATTAATCAGATAGCCTCAGTGAGGGACATATCTAGGAGCAGTATCGAAGAATTTTCTGGAAATCCAGATAGCGATCGCCTGCTGAAATTAGTTCTCTCAGATGGGCATATTGAAATAACTGCGATTGAGTACTCTCATATACCTTCTATTCCTTACGACGTAGTTCCTGGTACCAAGGTATTCTTATTTTCATGAAGCTTGCTTTTTTTAAATGGTATAATGATTTGTTTTCAGTCATTTAGATTGTGGAATATGTTCATATGTTTTTGGTTTCTGAAAGCAGCACTTAAGTTGCAACCTAAGTCTACTTTGTAGTGATTGTTACTTTTATTTATATAGCTGGATCATGGTTGACAGGTCCGTTTGGAAAAAAAAGTTCCGGTACATAGTGGTATAGTATGTTTGAATCCAAATGTGGTTACTGTATTAGGAGGTGTTGTTGCATCACTTCATGAAGAATGGCAGATGAATAGAAAATACTCGGTTTTTTCCCGTTCATCTTTAAGGCCATCGCAGGAAAGTGGCGGTGGTGGTCCTCCTCCATTTGAGAAGTTCCGGATTGGGGCACCTTCACATCAGTTAGCTCAGCGTGGCAGATTCTATCATGGTAACCTGTGCTTTCCACAATGTTTTATTTTGTGTGTTTGCTAAATTGGTGGACCATTTCACTGTTTCCACTGCAATAGCGGTTTTATTTGCTTACCGTTCCTTTTCTTAATATTCTAAAGGGTTTTTAAATAGGGCTTACTAGCAGGTAGTGGTAGAAAAACAAAGTTGAATTTCTACACTAGGCTAAAATGTTTGTTGCTTGATAGAGTGCCGGATCAACCAACATTTCTCCAGATCAAACATCTGGCATCAATAATGACGATCAGTTTTAAATAATTGTTGTTTGCATTTTTGTTGCCCATAACATGGCGTGTGTGATGAACAAAAGGCGATCATTCGCAGATGGTTCTGAGTCTACAGCAAAGACCAGTGAGCTTATTGATGTGGAAACCACTGGAAATACCAAAGTTATGCCAAGCACTTCACAGCAGACCACTGGTTTGGAAAAAAATAACTCAGTTACTAGTCTGAAAGTGACACGCGTTGAAGAAAGAACTGAAGAAGACCCAAGCAGCTCACAAGCAAGACCCAAAGAAGGTAAATTACTATTATTTCATTTGAAACTTTCTTTTCTCTCTTTGTAAGGTGTTATGTTGCCTCCTGAATTCTTTTAATTTTATTGCTATGGCATTAAGCAATAGTCCAGAAATGCGGATTCATGGAGGGAACACAGGAAATCATTATGGTGCCTATTTGTTTGTTTATTTTTCCATTGCTGGTCTATCATTTACAAACAAGAAAGGGTAATTTCTAATATTTGTAAGGATGAAAACGGACCAAATTTCTTTGCATCTCTTATTGTACTGATATGAATTTCGTGATTACTTAGTTTTTGGAGATAGAAACCTACTTGTAAGGGTAAATCTAGCACATAAATTCAATGACAGTCTTGGATCAAGACAAAATGGATGGATTATATTTGTTTGCTATTAGAAGTTAATGTTTAATTTTGTATATGTGGCAGTTGTTGAATCCTTCCCTGTTCAAAATCAAGCGGCTTCTCAAAAACTCCTTCAGAAGATGAGTACCCCTAATCAAGACAATCGACATTCAAGAGGTCGAAGATATAGGGGGAAGGGAAAAGAAGAAGAGCCAGCTGTATTCACACTAGAAGAATGGGAAAAGAGGAAAGCTGGGGCGAAACCGTTTGTTAACCAGAAGCTTCCAGATACGAGTAATGATGAAGATCTTGCATGGCAGCTTCAAAGCCAACTTGATTTGGAAGATTCCCATGTTAATATCCTCTTGTCTTTGACTGTTGTTGTTATTATTTCTAGTTTCCAATGTTTGATTTTGATGTTTTCCTCTTTGTTCAGGAGCAAAGGGGAATGCATGACTCACCGGCAGAGAATATCAGAATGAGCATGTTTAGTTATGAAAGAGATGAGAGGGTTCATGGGACAGAAAATAGAGGCAGAGGAAGAGGAAGGGGCAGAAGAAAGGGAAGGGGGTGGGGGCGGGGGAGGGGGAGAGGATGAGGGAGGTTTGATTAACCAGTTGGCTCTCCTCCACATGGCAATTTATCTGTATGTTTTGTTCTTTTATAAGGTGCCTTCCCCACTCCCACTTTCTCAAGTGTTACATGGTCATGTTAAAGTTTTGCAGTTGCATGCATGCATTGGCCTAGCTGCAATTACTACCACGGAAGCAGAGACCTCCTTTTTAAAGTGCTATCTATTATGAAAATGTTTCATTCTGCTTCGGTTTCAGATCACAATGTGATCTTTACAAGTTTTGTATCATTAGTCCAAGTGTTACATCTATGAAACACCATGATGTTTCCTTTTGATATAATCTTACAGATAATTAAAATTTTCAAGGTCTCATTTTCTTAGCTAAATGAGTGTCTGGTTGAATATATATATATATATATATTTTGGAGTACATTCTTGCAATTTCGCTTTCTAATATTTTTGTTACATGGCATTAAAGGCACTAACTTATGCTTAGGCAAATCTGGTAGTTTATGCCTATAAATAGGGAGACGTGAACTGAAACGGTTGAGATATATTAACACTTGGCGTGCTACTTAGCAAATCTTTAATGCAACAAAAGCATACCGGAATGGTAGCGTCTCCATTGGAGGCTGAGAATTTATTGTGCCGAAATCTTAGTTGGAACTCCCTTGTGTGACCGGTGGACCTAATCTCTGTAGGCACGGGATGAAGAAATCTGCCCTAAATAAGTAATCTGCTCTGATCTCGGCATATGCTGGCTAGCTATTTTGAATAGGAGTGTCAAATGGACGGGGCGAGCCCATTTTCCTTAAAATGGCCTATGCCCTCTGTAAGGCTGTCCAAGTTTGGGGGGCTCGGCTGGACCCATCACTGGCCTGGACTGGACTTGAGCTTCCATGTTTAAAATATAATAAGTTAACAAAATAAAACAAAAGACAAAAAGTAAAAGCCTAACCCACAACCGAATCTACAGTAAATATAATTTTAATAAAACAAAATCTAAAATCTAAACTCACGGGACCTAATCCACAACAGCAGCCGCCCTTTGCTGTTTGATGAAATGCCTTTTCTAATTTTGTAAAAAATAATGTTTAAAAGTCATATTTGCTAAACTAGAAACACAATGAATTTTTATTTCATAGTTGGAACTTTTCCTTTATTCAACACCACAATACTAAACATACCCTTACATTATTGCTAAAAGGCCATCAGAATAACATTGGCATTCTATTCCTTACAGCCCACATTTTCTGAAAAAGTTGCTAGCCCACATTGCCTCATTTGAGCGAGAGAAAACGTTGCTGTCATTTACTATGATATGCACAAAAAGAAAGGACAATGATCTTCTCCGATTTTTTTTTTTCTCTCTTATTCTCTTTTTGTGAAATGAGTAGTTAAGTTTGAATTTGAATTTTGATATTGATAATGCAGCCGGCTTGTTTCATTTTATTTACAATTAAGTCGACCCCTTCCCCCTTTTTTTAAGATTTGGAATTCTAAGAGAGATTATGAGAGTAATGCTAAAATTTACAAAAATTGGGATGAAAGTCACGTGACACATGATGATTAAACAAATATTTGATGCTCTATAATTGTCATGCCGATGGTT
Organism: Atalantia buxifolia; assembly: GCA_030444775.1. Taxonomy (NCBI): domain Eukaryota; kingdom Viridiplantae; phylum Streptophyta; class Magnoliopsida; order Sapindales; family Rutaceae; genus Atalantia; species Atalantia buxifolia. The sequence continues at coordinate 12,994,117 of CM059834.1, read as the reverse complement.
CAAAAGGAAAAAAGAAAAAGAAAAAAAGGTCTACTACAGTATTTTTTTTTGTTATTGCTAACAATTTTAACATTTTTGTTTTGTTGTATATATTACTGATTTTTTTATTGTTTATATTATTGGTAACAACGTTTTTATTGTGAAAAAAAAAGTCTAATGTCGGATGCACAATGTACCATAGCAAAAGAAAAAACATGTAACAATTATCAATTTTTTTATCATTGACATATATAATGTATTACACAATTAAAAGACTTCTCGTATTTATATGAGATATCTATTAAAACAGTCTAAATTAAATAAATCAACACAATTTAAGTTTTTACCCTCACAAATATCAAATATCAGAGAGATGTTACATAATTATTCTCCCAATTTTTAACTGGGAGAAAAATAAAAAGAGCCCCGCCGAAAGGGACTCGAATGTGAGGGCAGGCAATAATAATCACTGTTTAATGTTACATAATTACATGTGGATCTCACCGTATAACTCTTAACATTAATGTTCGATTGGTGAATTACACGTTAGTCACGGGCTCCCATGAGTTCCTGTAATAAGTTATGGTTTGTTAATTACTCGTACAACCGAGTGGTGCAACGAGAATTATGTATTTCTAGTGACACTTTGCAAAATGATTGCAATAATAATTTTTGCATTTATCTACCAAATGACATTTGATGTAATGTTAATACGACGATTAATTACAATGTACATAAAATTTACAGGAAAAAAAAACGACAGCACAGGAAGTACTGGTATAATGAACAGCTAATTTTTCATAAATCACAATTATTTGTTTCTTTTTTAATAAGCAATGGGGTGAATAAAATATAAATTAATTTTACATCCCTATAATAATTTTTAAAAAATCCTGGTCATAATTTGGGTCAGTATTCATTTATTTGATTCGATTCGAAGCAAATAAAATGAGTTTGGATTTAAAAAAATTGATTCGTTTGATAAATAGAAGAATTTGATTTCGGGTTTGAAGACGTTGATTCATTTATTCGTTTAGGATTCGTTTAATAAATGAGTTATAAACTAACCAAATATAATTTATTCATTTAAAATTTATTTATTATTTGTTTAATTAAATTACTTATTTATTCTTAAATATTTATGAAAAATTTTAAAATTTGAAGGTTAATCTAGTAATTATAAATAATAATAAGACAATATATTAATGAGATGAAAAATTTTATGGTTTGAATTATACATTTAATTTTTGTAAACAAATTCATATTCAATTCGATTTATTATGAATTCATTTATTATTAGGATAAATAAATAATAAACGAATTTGGATTCGATTCAATTATTAATTTTATTAATCGAATCGAACCGAATATTCGTTTAATAAACGAATCAAATCCTCAAATTTTAATTTTTTTAATAAACAAATTAAATTCGAATTAATAGAATTTTAACTCAATTCTTTTAGAATTCGATTCACATTCAGTTCGATTATTCGCATTCAGTTCGATTATTCGAATTGAATCCTCTAAGAGGTTGTTTGTTAAATGTCTGAAGTCAGAAATTTTATTAATTTCAGACATTTTCTAAATATATACTTATTTTTTTTTTAGAACTTATGTCTGATTTTCAGATATTTACATCTGAATAGAAAAAATAAACATTTATGACTTTTATCTGAATGAAAAAAGATCTGAATAACAAGTAAATATTATATTCTAAAAATATCTCTATAAAATAACTTATTTTCTAAGGTATAAAATCTAATATTCTTTTTTAATTTATAAAGATATAAATGTCAAATAACTAAATTTAAGATATTTTTTATTGTAAAAATAAACAAGATACCACTTAAATTCAGATATTTAAAAAAAATAAATATGTCACTTAAATTTTCATATACAGATCCATTCAAACTTTAAAAAAATTTAAAATTATTTATATTTCAAATAAAAAAATAAACGTCACTTTATTATAATATTAAATTTTTTTTTTTTAAAAAAAGCACTTATTCCTGCATTTGGTCGCACCACAACTGTAGTACTACAACACTATTGTAGGCGTGGCGTGTGCTGTGTGGTTAGTTGAGTTCTATAGGCGGAAATTGAGAATTTTCAGAGGGACCCACAATATTTTGAGAGTACCAAAACTTTTTCAATATTGAAAGGCAATAAAAAAAAGGACAAATCCCCAACCCCAGCACAGTCAATTTATCATCATATTTCCCTTCCAAAAACATGTTCTGTACACTGTACTTCCCAGTCAGTGCTTCGAATCCTTTCCGCAGACAGGGACAAACATGGAAAATTCTCTAAACCAAACGTTAATCGCCGTCTTAATCTCTTCTCTAATCGCGATTCGATCCTACAGAAGAAAATCCCTAAACTTCTCCGGCGCAGTCTCCGGCTTCATTGTCATGACTGTCCACATCGCCGCTGGAAGCAGGTTCGTTTCCTTTCTTTTTGTTTCCTTCTCATGTTTTTTATTTCCAAATTTTCTTCCTGTAGTTATCACTGTCTTTATCGGTTAATGGATTTTAGGTTTAAAACTAATCAACACGTGCCTGTGATTGATCTGAAGATTCGGAGCTTTATTACTTGTCTTCTTCTTCACTTCATCGAAGCTTACCAAGGTTGGAGAGGAGAAGAAGCGACGCGTTGACGCTGACTTTAAGGAGGGTGGTCAAAGAAATTGGTAACTGCCTTTTCACTTTTCACCTTGCTTTTTTTCTTCCTTTCATCTTGCGGCATTGAAATTTAGAATTTTAAGTTGTTTATAGTACATTTCTTCGTGGTCAATAAAAGGACTTAGTCCCCCGCCCCGTTTGGTATTGCTGATTAATGGCTTTTAAACTACGGCTATTAAGGCAGGAGTTATATTTTTTAAGCTATAACTGCTACCGTAGGAAAAAAGTTGTAATTACAAAATAAAAGTTAATGTGGAATACTAAATATGACTTTTGGATAATAATTTTGACAAAAAAAATTGTAAAGATATTATAGGTTTTTTATTATACAAGTAGTGGATCATTCGACATAGTTTATAAACTTCAGATACTAGTGTTTACCAAACACTTCAATATAGTAACTTTTAAGCTACAGCAGCTCAACCTCAATACCAAACAATGTCTAAGTGTTTAGGTTTGCTCTCTAATGGGGAATTTGTGATTTGTTATTTTCAGGATACAAGTGCTATCCAATAGTGCTATTGCAACAGTTTTAGTTGTGATTGTTTGGAAGTTGACTGGACGGCAGGACAAGTGTTTGGACTCAAAAGAGTTGCCTCTTGTGACGTCTCTCATTGGTGGTATTTTAGGTCACTACTGCTGCTGCAATGGGGACACTTGGTCTTCCGAGCTTGGGGTACTTAGTGATGAGCAGCCTCGATTAATCACAACTTTTAAGGTTGATAGTCTCTTACTTTTTGAGTACTTGTTCCGTTGCATTACATTCCTATGACATATTCCGTTGCATTCTTCCATTTCCTCTCACTATGCTGAAAGTTGAAGAGCATTAGTTTATTAATGTTTCTGTGTCTTCTCGTTGTCTGAGGAAGCTTGACGCTCTGTTATTCTTCTTGTTAATGGGGATCTGCATGTACCACTCTCTTAATTTTATAAGTTTCATTCTAAAAGTTCTTTTGTCATCCGTATGATGCTATTATGCTAATGGCTAAACATGGGGTTTTTGCTGTGCTGCATGCCAGATCATACCTTTAGCTGACTTGCATCCACAGCTGGATGATCTGTGAATCCCTGTTAATTCTTATCAATTTCTGCTGCTTGTGTTCTTTCAAGGCCTCATCTTTCTTAATAAATCATTATTCACCATTTCTCTCATTTATCAAGTGTATATCTGTGCCAAGTCAATATTTTCAATATTTGCTGTGCTATATTGGAAATTTGGAATTTGATTTTCGAGATTTGCAAGTCTTCAATCAGTAATCATGACCAAAAATACTTGATGTGCTCTAGTTAAATTTCAGAAGTTGTGAATATAAATCTAATCTGTTTCCTACATGGTTTTCAGCCTGTTCGGAGGGGCACAAATGGTGGTGTAACAAAAGCTGGACTCCTGGCAGCTGCGGCAGCTGGCAGTGTGATTGGACTGACATTTGTTCTCTTTGGATTTTTCACTGCAACATGTACTCGCGATATAGCTCTTAAGCAGTTATTGGTGATGCCTATCTCTGCAATAGCAGGATTATGCGGAAGTCTCATAGATTCTCTGTTAGGAGCAACACTGCAATTCAGTGGATTCTGCAGTGTCCGCAACAAGGTAAATGTCTTGTACAATCTAGATTAGCATGAGCTTTCTGTGAATGGCATACATCATCATAACTTGTGCATACTGCTACATTAGCATTAGGGCCAATTTGGTAATACTGTAGTTTTTAAAATAGTTGGCGTTAGCTGTAGTGAAAGTAATTAGTTGTGGAAAGAATCAATTAAAAGTTTGGTAAAATTTATTTTTAAAAATATTGTAAGTTTTAAAAGCAGTCCCATATGTTTGTAAATCTTACTAATAAATTGTTTTAAGAATGTAAATACTTAAGTTGATATAATTTTAAATAAAATTTATTTATATATTTATAAACATGTATATAAAATATTTTTTATTTTACATATATAATAATTGATAACTAAAATCTGCAGTACCAAACATCAAAATTAACTTTAAACTTTTCAAAGTTCCATTTGAGTCTTCCAAAAGCAATCCTAGACTGGCCTTAGTGTCTTCGCAAATTCCATCTCTAATCGCGGATGCAGGTTGTCGGGAAGCCTGGACCAACAGTGAAGAAGATTTCTGGTCTTACTATTCTAGACAACAATGCTGTGAATCTCGTATCAGTTTTGCTGACAAGTTTGCTGACTTCTATTGCCTGCAAGTACATTTTTTGAAGCCATAACCGGAACTGAAGTAGCCGGAATATGGGACCGAACCGAAACAGCTCAGATTTTGAGTTGCTGTAATAAACTGCAAATCTGTACATTTTTATGTATGAATATCAAATCATTGGATCTGACCTAATAAAATACGTGTCCCTTTGGCTTTTTCAGAAGATCAATGAGAAAAATTATGAATCACTCACATGGCGTGAGGGCTGTTAATGCCTAGGATGTTTTACTCATTAAGCAAGTGAAAGCAAGATTTGCACACTTGAATTATTTTGGCTGGTAAAACCACCGACGCAGCAGATCAAATAGGGACAGTTCAGAATCAGTGCAGACTCTTTATTACATAACAATTTATTTACTCATGGAAAGTCATACTCTTTCCGACAAAAGAGAAACAAACAGGCTGATTATCACAGCTAGTGACGGAGTCTACCATGTGTATATTACATCTTCATCTATCATCAGACGATCCATCGATGATGCTTGATTCAAGGGCAGCAACAGCACAGCATCTCCAAGCAACACTCGCAGGTCTCAAAGCAGCAGAAACAGCAGCACAACGCGAACACACTGCAGTTGATAATAATACCAAAATAATAATAGTGATAACACTAAGGTTCATGTATATTACTTAATAACTACTATTGAAAATTTTAAAAAATAGTAATTAAATAATTTAAGCATTTAAATGGTGAAATAAGATGACACAGTACCACAATCATCTGATTCATATCTTCTGTCAAATATTAAACATAATAAGGGGAAAAAGAAACAAAGGCTACGTGTAATAATTAAAGCGAGGAGTAAGTGAAAAAAAAAGGGGGGATAAAGAATGAGACAAACCAAGCGTAAAGGCAGCCTCTTTCTTCATGGCGCCTGCGAACGTGATCATAGTATGTGGATGGGTATGTCATTTCTTGATAACCCGATGGTGGTGGTGGTGCGTACATTATGATTGTGGTTATGATCTCGCTCTGTCTCTCTGTCCCCTAAAATTACAAGGATTAAGCAGATAATTAAGCAAAAGATAATGTTCTCTCCATATATAAAGAGCATGACATGATAGTGAGATAGCTCAAAGTAAAGAGAAAAAGTGTGGGATATTTTTCACTATGTGCCAGGTGGTGCTTTCTTATTTCTTTAAAAAGAAATAGTTAATTGGATTTTGTCAGGTCAATTCCTTTTTTTTTTTGGGTCAATTCCTTAATGTTTAAGATTCCACGTAATTTTCCACAGAAAGCGAAACACTGTCGTATCATATGCCAAAGGTAAAGCTTCGGCTGGACAGTTGTCTGAGGAGTTGACATCATTTGTGATTAAGAATCCATTTCCAAGTGCCTAATGCCTAAGTGGGCCAAACGAACAGGCAGCAATCTCCAAGCTCCGGAAGTTTGGTAATACAAGCCCTAAAGTCCTAAACCAAGCATTCTGCAAATGCCTGAAGGCAATTTTGCCAATGAATGAATATTCTGATTGTATTAGGATCGGAAATCGCCAGTAGTAGTAGTATCTACATGTTCAACCTCTTTCAAGGGATAGAAAAATAAGCAAATCAAACAGAGCTTTAGATAAATGAAACGACATCAATACACAAGTGCCATCAGAGGAATACAAACCTATATCATTATAGCACCGCACCACAAGGCAACTACTCTTAACACAACATCTTAGTGTAGATACAGAAACCGTATTGGATCGGCGTCCTAAATATGGCCAAATTCAATAACCAACTTCAATTCCTGCAATAATCAGAATCTCCAGACATTCGGTTGGTTCATTTCCCATATTTGGCGCTCAAGAAGCAATTAGCAAGCAACAGAGCATGCAGCCGGTTTTACTGGAGCTATGATATAATCAGCAGAGGGTTGGAAACTAGCTGCAGTTTCCAGGCGTTCCCATGTCAGTTTTCGCCTCTCCGCAGCCACACTCAATGTGGAATTTTCCTCCTCTAATTTCCTTTTGCAGGCTTGCACTAGCTCTTCATCGATTTCGCATAATATTTTCCTTACATTTTGTGTCAGGTTAAGTACCGCTTGGTTCCAGTGATTCTGCGTGTTCCGTTCGAGAGCTGGGAAGACAAGAGGAATAATCACCTGTCGGTTATGGCTTACGAGATTAAGAATGTGCTCGTTGTTCCATAGCAAATGGGCTCGTTCAGCCACCTGAAAATAATAGAGAAGGAAAATATTTAAGTTCTCACTTATTCTTCACCCATAACTATCCATCATATCACCATTTCATGATGATTCATTATCTGATATTTATATTAAGTCAGACTCTTCACCTTTACACAAGTAATCAAAATCTGCCTTTCTGTACAGTGAGGAAATATCTTCTATTGGAAACAGTTTGATTAGAAACAAAAGAATGAAATTATGACCAGAAACAACAGTTGAAGATATTAATCCTATAGTTTCAAGTTCTTCATCAACAAATGACCATAATTTTAATCAAAGGGAACCAAAAAAAGAAAAAAAAACAACCAAGCTAAAGATGTTAACCAACTCTTTAGTAATAAGCATGCCCGTGATAAAGAGGAAGTATACCTGGTAATGGGAGCTGTTAAGGCAGCATCCTATGCGCCGAAAAAGTGGGACCATTATCTTTTGGAACTCGGCCATACTAGTCATTTCCAAAACCTCTTCTAACTCACTTATAAACATCAACTCTTTCTGGCTATTTGTCACCGGCCAATACTTCAACAGTCCCTTAATCACATTCGTAGCCAACTTTGGGTCCTTATCTATAAACTGTACAACACAATATGTTAATTGTTGATGATAAATACCCACTGATTTGGGCTTGTGCAGAGGAATCAGAGCCCTGCAGAGAAAGATCTTGTGCTCTTCTTTCAATGGCAACGCAAACCCACTAATAATACTCCCAAAAATCTCCAACAGCTCTGCAATTCCATTATGTCGTTCAGTTTCAAAAACAAAACGATAGATGATATTGCAAACTGCTTGTCGAATAAATTGCCTGTGCATCATGAATTTCCCATATATCCTATGCAAAACTGTTTTTAAGCAGTCTCTTTCTCTTGGGTCCTCCGAATCAAAAAGGTCAAGTAATCTCACAATAAATAAATGATCTACGTATTTCTTTGCCACCTTTACATCAAGAGAACCATAACTGACAAACCGTAGTAGTAGATCATATACAATCTGCAAATGTGACCAAGCAGGATCAAACATTGGTTCTTCATCTTCAGTTTCACCTCCAGTACCATTAGAGCGACATTTAGGTGGAAAAACTCTAAAAAGGTTAAGTGAACACATTTTACACATTGCAGAAATAGCTGGTTCAGTGAACTTTGCAGATCCGGAAGAAACAAAATCAGCGAGCTCTATCAATGTTTGACGTTTAAGATCTTGTTCAGCGGTAACCTTATCTGAATCACTGGAATCAGAAACCTCACAGCAAAGGTTCAACTTACTGACAAATAGATTCTGCTTTTGAGTATTTGAAACATCTTTGAAAGACAGATGAGGCTCCACGGCCTCCACTCCAGCCATGATGCTGGAAGGAAAAACAGCTGAAGAGACCCGTTTGACAACACTCAGGCGACTCGAAAGACTATTCCCACCATTTGTACATTGGGTTCCATTGCTGAAGTTGGAATTATTGCTGCCAGAATTAATCTCATCTAGTTGGTCAGATTTTGGTGACTTCCTTGGAAGTTTACTAAGAATTTGCTTAAGCATGGTGGGAAACTGGAAATGCAGCAATCTTAAGCAGAGAAAATACCTGGATCACAGATAAAGGGGTAGGTAAGATTGCTGTAGCAATACACTAGCAACAGAAACAGATACAGTCTAGAATTTGTATATTGGCCAATAGCAGTTAAACAAGAAGAATCCACATCAACTAATTCAACAATATGGTTGAATCGCATAGAAAGGGATTCATGCTGAAATTCTTCAAAAGCAAAAAAGTTCTACCTGAGACTTTTGAGGACACCATATCTGCATATATGAGAATTCAGTTCATATGACATGCTGCAAACCAAAGCAATTCTAACGAAGCAGATGCATTGTGCATCGACCAAATGGTTTCAAAACCCAAGTAAAAGTCAGAAAATTGAGTGTGGCAACGGGAAGACATAAAGAAAACCTAATACCAACAAAAAGAATAAAGAGCTAAAACCAGACTCAGTTCAATGTTAAGAAACTGTATATATACAATTTATTGGCCTTATTTGTGTCAAAAGTAAGTTTGAGAGACCGCTTATATATTTAGCTGCAGTGGAAATCTAACAATCACAAGAATAAGCAACCCCATCTATCAGCATTACCACATTACTTTACTTGAAATAGTTTTCCAGCCAGATACACTGAACCCAAGAGTACAAACAGTGAAAAGCAATTGAATATAGCAGAAAAAAAGACAATCCAGATCAACAAAAATACATAGGAATTCAACTACTATGATGATTGTCTGGAAAAGGAACCAGAAGCTTGGTATCAACAATGATCTAAACAAATTAAAATCAAACACTAAATTTTGCCATCATACAAGGAATTGGTGATCTCAAATCATAGATCTGGGAGTGTAATGAGCCCAAGATAGTAAATTTACAAAGGATCTAACCCAAATTACAAAACTTGAGACAAATGGACGCAACCAAGATCTTAAATATCATCAACACACACTTCCAACAAAAAAGCCTATGCCACTCATATGTATATACTATGGTACATGTCAAAGAATTCTACATGTAAATATAAACAAAATTGAAACTTTTTGCAGTGAACCAAAACAAAAGATTAATAAGAGAGTAAAAACCTGTTCTTTCTTCAAAACTGTGAAGGATAAGACTGCTATGGAAGGGGGGGAGAGAGAGAGAGAGAGAGATTTAGCCAAAAAAAGATGGGACAAAAAGAATCTCACAGTTAAAGAAAATAGAAAAATTTAGAACTAAGAGGGCATTTTAGTAATGGCAATATGGAGGTGGATCTCCATGAAAGAAGAAGAAAGGTTTCTCGATTGAAGAGAATAAGAGGTGTGGCATTTTCTGAGAATTGCAGGTACAGAGAGAGAGAGGGGGCGAGAGTCACCAACAGGAGAGAATTTTTTTTTTAAAATAATAATAATAATAATAATAATAAGAAGAAGGAGAAAAAGAGAAAGAAAAGAAGAGAAATTGAAAAAGTTGTTTAATAATTACAGAGTTTTGGGTCCCTGTGTTTGCAATGTCCAAAAATGTTCAGATTCTCTTTGGTTTAGTTGAGATAGATCTGCTTTGGATTTTCTCTTCCCATTTTCTCCTACCAAAAACTTGGCATCTGGCAACTCTTTTGTAATCGGTTATTAGCTGCGTCACTTCACTTCTCATTCAATTAAGTTTATGGACTATCGATTTGGTTCACATACTAAAACCAGCAACAAAATCAACAACGAATGCACAGACAGTAAATAAGCGCAGTAAATAGTCAAAATTTTTTTTATGGTATTAAACAATAAAATAAAAATGAAATGTATGTTTGTATTGTAATGTATTTTTATGGGATTCGGTGCATGATATGCTAGAACCCAAATAATCATGTATATTAATTATTAGGTAATTTTGAATTCACATTGACCTTGTAGCAAGTCAGACGAGTCCCAATTTCAAACTTTCAGCTGCTTTCTCGCATCAAGAGAGCAACTGAGAGGCTAGTTTCCCAACTCAGAGATCTAAGAAGCTTATTAAAATAATATTTATAACTAAAGCCTTTACTTAAAGACCAATGAAAACCTCTTCTCCAACTTCATAGCCATGACGATTTTGTAACACTGCTAGGCATTCGAACATTTAAATATTAATTTTAGAACAATGCGTTCTAACATTTAAGTATTTATTTTGAATTTTAATTAATGTGATATTCATCCGTCAAATGATGATTAAGTAATTTTATAAATTATAAAATTTATTATTTAATAAATAAATAACATATAATATTTAAATTTAAGTTGAAAATTAAATATTAAAATTCTTAATATTATTAACTCTGCTTTATTATAATTTATGGGCCGGCTCTTGTCTAGATTGGGCCAACCGTCGGCAGCTTCCATTTTTAGCAAATAGTAGGATCGAATTAATAATTGCTCATTCTCCACATGGCAGAAGATTGAATTTACAATAATTATTTCAATAATAATGATAAATCAATAGTACCAGCAACATTTTGATCATTGGATTTTGCTGTCATCAAATGGGAGCATCAAAAACAACAAAAGAGAAAACAGAGTGATTCATAGGAGCACGCATTTTATGATTATGAGACAAATGATAATTACAGACAGTACAATTTTCACTTTCACCAAACCAAGGAATTTTGGTGGGGGGGTGGGGGAAGACAGAATTCTAATTAAAGCAAAAAGAAAAATACAAGCAGCTCCGATACATGTTTCCCTAGCTAGCAGGGGGGTCGATCTCTGTCCTGTACATGCTAATGTATTGTCACTTTCATTCATGCCTTGTCTTCTCAACTCGTGCTTGAGCAATTTGTTGGTGTTCTTGGAGCTGCTGCAATAATAACATTAGCGTTTACCAGATCAATGCACAAAATGACAGAAGATGGAGAAAAATTAATTAATCTCCAACCAATTTAAGCTGTAAGGACTTCAATCAGGTAGCTAGTAGGAGAATTTATATTTACCTAATCCCACAGCCTCTGAGCTTTTCATTATTCGGATTCGCTTGCATGATTCAACGAACATTCTGAGCATGCATGTAAATATATCATCATAAACCAGAACAGGTATACATATATCCACAAACAGCTTAATTTTGCAGTATATGTGAAAAATGAGCCCCAAGTTTACACTTGTGATCGATGCCCATTAGAAATTGCTTTACTTTCAGGTTAGTAAGCAAGTCATGAAAATCAAACTCTTTAAAATCGGATTAGAGATATGTATTTTGAAAATATAAATTTATTAGAAAATAGTTCAGGATTTTAAAGAACGAAAAGTCTTGAAAAGGTTTAAAACTGTCCAGTTTTAAAACTGGATTTCATAATGCTATTAATCTCCACTGTTTTAAAGCTTTATCGAACTTTTCCTCATTTTAAAATCACGGACAAAAAAACTGTTCTCTCCCTCTTTCTCTATAAAATTTTCAATCCACAAATTTAAAGTATGGGAATATTTAGGAAAACTTTAAAACCCTGCAATTTTAAAATGTTAATTTTATAATACTTTAAAATAATTTTAAAACTTTCTCATATTTTTTTTTTAATTTTGGATCACAAACCTAAAATATGCGCTAAATTATATTTAATGTAACTTACGCCCGCACACATCAACAGTACTACTGGTGTGGTCTAATACTGTTACTGTATGAGGATGTAAGTTACGTTGAGAGTCCAATGATTTCACTTACTTCCAAGGAACATCTCCGAGTAACATCCAATCATCGTCCTTGTCTTCATACGTTGGCACATATTCCATCCCATTCAATGCGCCCATTGGCTTCCTCTCTTCCATATTATAATCACCTAAAATTAAACAAATTATTCAATCTATGATTTCCAACTTTCATGACTGCAACAGACTCCAAAAAATAACTCACAAAAATGTTACATTTTTTGAACTGTGGATTCGAACCACATGCTATAACAACTAACTATGATTAAATTTCAAAATATAGATAAAACTGCGATTAGATTAGTATTAATTTAAATTTTATATCTTAAAAAGTACAGACATAGGCATCTGAGAATTTTCATTTATCTTTATAAATAATAATTACCACGGATAGTAAAACAGGTAAACAAGTCCTCTAAAGCCCGAAACAGGTCTTGGTAGCCACTGTATATTTGCAGGTCAACTTTGCGCAGGTATGGTGCTCCATCCACGGCTACTTTTACAAGCTTGCTGCTGCTTTCTAATGTCTTCTTTCTGAACGATCTCACTGGTGGCCATCCAATTACTTGTGCCCTAGAAATTATAAAACCAAAATTGATTAAACATACTCTTTCTGTCTGTGTGCGTATGTATATAATTAATCCTTCTCATGCTTATATTTTTTAAAATGCGAATTTAAAATTTCACATCAGTGTCAAGTAATTTTCTACCGCTGTGAAATGATTTATAAACATATTTTTATCATTATTGTTTAATTAATTATAACATCATAAGGTGTTAAACTAAATCTGTATTTACAAAAATGCGGACATCCGTGTGTGTATGTATATATTATATATCAAATAAAATTTTCAATTCAAGATCTTGGGATTGTTAAAACCTGAAAAAACTATATAAACAAAGTGATTTAATAGTGTAATGACGTTTAATAAGATTTTAGAACTTTAATCATAATCTTTCATATTTATGGGAAAAAAAAATAGTATTGCATAATTATGATTCCAATTGATATGACTGCTGAATGTTTAATACGAAAACATATACATACATGTACATGCATTTAAGAAATTACTATTAATATGGCTGGGTTGCTGAAAACTGCATATATATATATATATATACACTTACTTGGCAGCTGGGTATTTTCCGGTACCGGAGACCCGGCTCTCCGAATTGTGTCCACGTGGCAAGCTGATGTGAGAGGTACCAATGTTAAGATCAATAACGGCCTCCATGAACCCTCGTTTTGTACAGTTCTTCTTATGTCCTAGGGAGAAAGCAGGCGCCCGTGCCGGTGAACGGGTCTCGCCAGGTAATCCCAAAGTCAGTTCCGTGTCAAAACTCATGAGGCTAGTGACGTCACTGCTTCCCGGCGAATCTGCGGTTGTGTCCTGTGACATTTGAAACTGTTTGACTGATTCTATTGTAGCTGGCTACCCTGTTACGTTCGTTGTATTCTGCTTGTGGGTGAATGAATGAGTGAGTGGTGTGGACGTCGAGGTTTCTGTATGTACAAAAGAGTTACGGTCCAGTGGAGAGTCGCCACGCGAGGAGTCGAACCGGTGCATGTAGAAAGCATGCCGTCAGAAAAGAAGCACGAGAGTTTGCGCCACTTGTCGATCCATAATCAAATAGCAGTCAGCAGACCAAACCAGACCAGCCCACCCTTTAATCAGTGCAGTGCTTAAATCTTATTATTAACGTCAAATTGTGCGTCTCTGGAGGCATAATATGCATATTTGTCACAACCCATGTGTTGCGCTCTTCATTCAAATTTCAATAATTCAATAGGCATTTCGTTCACATTTTGTCCCTTAACTGACAGAGTGATAAAATTTTCAACGAGAAGGAATAACGAAGTGACAATCTTATCCTCGACTGAAGCTCACAAAATCTCGCTAAGTGCTTGAGATTACTGCCTTTCTAGTTAGTTTGGCCGAGGGTAAATATGTCCGGAAGGAACGAAATATTGTATAGGGGACAGAAACAAAAGATGTTGCAAGGTTGCGGGTCAAATTGAAGAAGTGAACCCACTGAGAGCCGGCCCCGACAAGCATGTGACAGGTGCCGGAGTGTCCCTCTCAGATTCATCGAATCACAACTGACTAACTGTTTAATCTTTTATCAAAAATAAATAAAGAAATGAATAAAGATCCAAGAGTCAAGAGTCATGAGGTGTTAAGAGTCTCTGGCGAAGCAAAACCAGCTGCAGCACAGCACGCGGCTTTCCGCACTGACCAAGCAATCAGATGTGATAGCCTTAGCCCCTATGCGTGAGGCCTCGAACTGACATGTCATGGACATTGATCTCCATGTGGCATCGTATGATAAAATCTTAAAATTATTTTAGAAAACTAAACAATAGAAAAACCAAAAAAAACTTTAAATCTCCCAAATGGACCAGCATTCACGTCCTTAACTAGTTAATTTAATTGCAGCTGTAGTGAGATTTGATATCTAGCCGCAGCATGCAGCCGTTCATATACACATATGGCCTGATTTGGAATAGAAAAAAGGATTAGAAATTTAGGACATGGCCGTAAGTTTAGCGAATCTTGTAAATTAGTTTATTTTCATATTAATAATATATGAGATTGACTGTAATATAATGCAGAATCAGTAGCAATTACTTACTAGTGTCTCACATGCATGCACCGGAACCAGATGATGCTGCCTGCACTTTTGGGCTCTTATAATAGGCCCATTTTTTACCCATATCAATATTCCATGACAAGGGGTACAATTAGCAGCCCTAGAATCTCCTTGCTGAACCCTGCTTAGATTTACGATATTAGATCAGTGACGATTTTAAATAATCACGTGCTTTAAGCACATTGCTTCTCGTTAGATGCTCTGATGCTGTACAAGCTGGTGTGATAAAAATCATTCCATTTTTTAGAAGATTTCAACAACTGCCTTCTTAATATCTTCCCAAGCATCCAGTTCAGCTTCCTCTTATTCTTCAATCCTAGCCTTCTACTCCTCAAAGTTGGCGTCTTTCAGTCTGTGAAGATCGGTATGGAGTGACTCTTCCTCGGTCATTAGAAGCCATAGTCCCGAGTGACATCATTTTACCTCTTTTTCAAGTTTCAACGGCTGCCAAATGTTCCTTCATAATTTGGCTTTTTTAGATTAATGGTGGTAACTGGATAATTCATACCAATCAAAGAAAAAAAAAATTTGAAGAAAAAACATGTTGCTTCAAAAGGAAGAAGAAGATGTGAACATGGGGTTGGGACTTGGGGTGTAAGCCATCGATGTTTTTTTTTGGGAAAAAAATGTTTCTAGAAGTAATACCATTTTTTGAATTATTTGTGGGATTATTTAAATAAGCGCTTTTAATAATGATTTTTGAGAGGTGCCAACAGCTCCACTCTTTTTTGAAACGCCCCATATCAATATTTGAGCTTCGAATATTTGTGCCACTAACGAAGAGATAACATGGACCTCAAGCTCCTCGTTGGCTCATTGCTCCTGCAAATAATAATACAAAATCTTGGGAATGTATTCGTAATCTTTCTGATCTTGAACGAAGGTTTTTTATTCTCTACATTTTTGCGTGGCTCGTGTCTTGTAATTCTCTCGTTCCAATGACTCAAATGAGTTTTAACACGAAATCTTGTAGATTGGAAGCGTTGAGGCGGAACGCTTCTTAGCTTTGTTTCCACTTATCAAACCAAATCTTACGGTTTATGAACATAAATTAAGAACGGTGACCCACAACAGCACATAAAAAACAAGATCACGTGTCAAGAGGCTGGAATGGTAGGCATACAAGCTGGCTGATGAAAAAATAATAATTATTGCCAAAGTCGAAGCACAAATTCAGTTACCTAACTCTCCTCGATTCTAACTAGAACATTAAAACCAAACCAAAAAATATACACGTCCTGTCCATCTAAAAAGATCAAGGTAACATGAGAGTACCACCACCAACCGAAAATGTTAGGCAAAGCACAAGTGAATCATGTCCCTCTATACAACTCAGTCATCCTCAGCAGCTAGCTAATTGATTCGGCAATGCAGGGAGCGAGAAACACAGCGCAGCAAACGCTAATTACAATGAAACTTACAATTTTTTTTTTTAAGAAAGAAGATGAATAAGGAAGATATGTGTATATAGATATATATGTTTAAATATGTAAACGAACATTTATAGATCCAAGAGCACACAGCATTCTGCACGAGCAACGTGACACAAGGAAGCGCGACCACCACATCTCTGAGAAACTTGGGTTTTAGGCACTTTCTGCAGGGGTTGGACCAACATTCCCAAAGTTGTGGGCAACCTTTGGCCTCCATTCAGTCCTTGCTCTCAAAACTTCAGCACCTTCCTCTAGTCGGAGCAGGTGCTGGCACTCCACACTGCCCAAATTCACCAAATTGCCAATGTCCTTGTCTGAGACAGCAGTCAGGGACTGCAACACACTGTCCCTTCCGCACTCCCTCCTATACTCCAGAGTCACAGATGCCAGCTGATGACTCTCCAAGATCTGCTGAGGAGCACTCTGCAACAAGCATAAAGTAACTTTCAGACAGGAGAAAAGAAAAACAAGAGAGGAAAAACATAATGAACAAAAAACAGTCTGATATACGATAATTCATTCCGTGGGATAAGAAATAAGAACGAACCAAAGAAAAATATATATATATACATATATATATATATAGATTTCTCCAACAATCTACAATTTAGGCTTCAGCTCTGAAATGCATTATGTTTGACTTGTCAAGTCAATTGTCAAGCTTAACATATGAGTGCTACCAAGGCTTGTGAAGAATTAAACTTAACCGTGCCGGACAGAGAGACATGCCATTTGACGATTAACAGCGTCCTTGGCCTCTATTCCTACATATCATTCGATTGAAAAAATTGAAACTTGACACATTCAATCAAATCAGGAAAAAGACTGCTTGTGATGCCCTGACTTACACAAGCTAGGGGTTCCGCAGAGAGAAAAGAGGAGGTATTATTTCATCCTAGTTGTATGCGTACTAGGGCTTCTGGAATAAGGGATGTTTAGAAAACCGAGTATAAACTGAATAGAAATTCTACCTCGAGGATCCAGCCAATGTACTTCACATTATTGACATGCTGGTTGACATCTAAGTCACTCCACCTAGGCTGCAAAGTTTTGAAAAAGAACAAGATTTATCACAATAAAGCAACAAATACTAACAATTATTCTAGATTAAATTAATATTACCATTAAAAAAAAATCTCACTTACAGTTAAACCTCTACGAACATAATCTGCAGTACTGTCGTCAAGTTTTGGTAATTTCCTGCTATCCTCATCGACAACAGGGTCAGAATTCAGAAAATACGGTTCAATTTCCTGACGAACTTCATCGGGCATTTTGGACAACCTCCTAGTCAGTTTATTCATCATTACCCACAGACTGCAGAAATCAAACATAAAAACTATAAATTACAATCATCAAATCCAACAAAAATAAAAAATAAATCACAACTTCCTGTTACGATGCAACTATTTCCATTAACATATGCAGTGGCTAACAAAATTTGCAAGAAAAGCAAAATTTTAAACAAAAATACTATTACAGACATTTCTGGTATTTGTCTCAAGAGATATTAATAATACAAACAACCCAAATTATTCATGCTACCTTCCTTGGAACCCATAAACTATATAAAATACTTAAAATAATGATATCGGTAACCAGCAATCTACTTGTAAAGAGGATATCAGAAAAAGGAACACGAAACACTAGAAATAAAATTTAACCAAAGAATTCCCCACCTGGTTGCTCTTGTTAATGTTTCACCTGTCTTAGCATTGCGAATGAGCCAATCACGCCGCATACCATTTTTCCCAGATGCACTAACCCAAGTTTCTACATTTACAACATCATTCCTGCAAAATAGACATAAATCAGTCATTTAGTCTTCAATTATCTTCTTCTTTCTTTTCTTCTTCAGTTAAGTGATATCATCGTTCAAGTGCACAACAACAAAGAACTGTCTGGCAGAAGTAATATACCAAAGAACACCAACACAGATAAAAATTTAAAAAAAAAAATCAATAACCCAAAATCCAAAGATCCCAATATTCCCAAATGGGGACAGAAAACTTGGGCTTGGATGAAGAAAAAATAGAATTACAAGATTAAGCCTTTCCAGCCTCATCCCATATATCATGAAGCTCCACAAAACTAAGACATACAGTTATCATAAAACAGACCTTTTTTAACCTCATCTAATATAGACTATTACAATAGAACTCCTAAGCATTGAGCAACTAGTCTTCCACTTCCAACTATATAGTCCAAAAGTAAAAGGTTAAAAAAAATTCCCTGAATTCTTTAGATGCAGCACTTGACAGTTGTATAGTAGAAACCTTCAAAACTACTTATTCCATGGTAGGAAATACATACTTGCGATAACAGCTAACATATAGACATAAGCCTCTGGATATATCCATGGGCCAACTTCTGCAATATTGTACAAAAAAATTGCAGATGCAACTTAATAACCAAGTCAATTCTTTGCACCAAGGTAAGTTTCATCAATTTCACGCAATAAGAACCACCATTTCCAACCATATCATTATAGCCAAATGCAAACCAGTAAATCACACGATTAAATGATGAGGTTGTCGGTTCTCAATGAATTATTCCAAGAATATTAACATATTTGTGTTAAATTGACGCTTACCAAGTGGGATAGCGGTCTACAACAACCTGCATTCGAGTAACCACCCATATCAGGTTCTTTTTAGCCATTGCTGGGGTTGCACCGAAGCCAGCATCTAGAAGACCAGCAGTCATAACATGATTAAGCGCTGTTTCCTGTCGTAGATGTAAATACAAAAAGAATTATGCAACTGGAAAGAACACAGTACGTACAAAAAATTAGCTATTTCACATCATGCCAAAATAAGAGACCATCATCTACCTGTAAATGATTCATTAATGTCTCTATAGATGCAGTACCATCAGCACCTATCTCATATGATCTAATTGAGAAATTTTGCCGGAAAATGAAACCATCCTGAACTATTTTCCCAATCCCAAATGGGTCCACAAGCATGTCAGATCGCCTTGGTTTCCAATCAAGCATCATCCACTGCTTCTCTGCTGCCAAGAAGATTGTTGTTATAGCAGCAAGAAGCATGCTCCAGTCAGGTAACTGGTTAATAAAAGTCCTAGGAGGAGGTGATGACGTGGAGATATCACCATTCTTCAAACTTTCTGCTGGTGTTGTCAAACCAACTGAAGTACCATTTATCTTCGAAGGTGCTTGTGCATTAGCCTTAACCTGCAAACTCCCAGAAGAGGATTTTGACTTAATACCTCCCAGATTAGCAGATCCAAGATTTTTGGTCTTTGCAACAGAATCCCCAGATGGTGAAGAAACTGGGAAGAACGCAGAAGCTGCGGCAGTAGCAACCATCTTGAACCGTAGAGTAAACCACAGATCAGGGCCCTAGTAATTCTGGGTACCACATAGAGAAAAA
This sequence comes from Atalantia buxifolia, assembly GCA_030444775.1. Taxonomy (NCBI): domain Eukaryota; kingdom Viridiplantae; phylum Streptophyta; class Magnoliopsida; order Sapindales; family Rutaceae; genus Atalantia; species Atalantia buxifolia. Next base: position 12,974,416 of record CM059834.1, on the reverse strand, counting down.
TTATTAGAACACAAGGCATGCATACATGTTACATGGATAATATATATTGATAAATAATCATACATCAAATATTAGAAACGTTAAGAGAAGACCATGAGCACATTCACAGCAAAACTAAGTACTAATTTCCTTCATGAATTCTTTTTCTGTTTAACATTGCCCAGACGAAAATTTTACTATAAAGAAATAATAATGGAAATTCCAAATTTTGCAAATTTTCATTTACAAAATATTTTAAAAACGATTTCATTCCATAATAATAAAATTACAAAAAAATCCATTCCTCAATTCAACTAGAAAAAAAAAATTGCAGCAAAGTAGTTAAAATTTCCTCATCACGAAAACACAGTAACAAAGAATGATCAACCTTTCTAGAGACATTAATTAACCTCACGTAAAATGATGCGATATAAAACGATGAAATCAACAATTACCAATATATCTATAACAAACAATTAAAACTCAGGAAAAAAAATTACTAATCAAAACAGATCTAACTAAGAAATCGCAAACACTAGCGATCCTCTTAAAGAAGTCCATCGCCTACACAATTACAACAAACAAATCAACAAAAAAAAATAAAAATTAAGAAAGAAATTAGAGCTGCATTATGTTGTTATGATAACGCAACGGACGTTTTCAGATCTCTAAAAGCTTCTAGAAGCAAAGGCACAAAAACAAAGTAGAAAGCGACCCCGTTTCCCGGAAAACAAACAAAGCCAATCAAAACAGATAGATCAGACCAGAAGATGGAACCAGCTGTTCAGCTCCGTACCTTAATTTTACGATTAAAAAAATAACGAAGAAAATCTGGCCACCAAAAATTACACAAAACTGTGAAAAAAGAATAAACAAAGATGATAAAAGCTCATTTGCTTGGATCTGCGAGCGAATGCAAATGCGGATGCTTCTCACTAACTTCTAGGGTTTACGATCTCTCTCTCGCTACCTTTTTTGCTTGAGTAGAACTTTCATCTCTTTATTTTAAACATTATTTTGTGAAGTTTCGTTTTGAAAAAATCGAATTAAGAGAAAAACAAAAAAAAGTAGAGAGAGAGAGAAACTGAGACACAGTTTCTAGGGGAGAGAAAGAGAAAAGATTTGGGGCCAGCGGTTTAGTGGGTGACTGGCTTCCAGAGAGGCAGAGACTCCTTTATATAGCAGCCACCTGTCCCTCCCGCCTCCCGTTTAAATTTCCATTTCCCGAACGTTTCTCCTCTTATTTACGTATTTGCCCTTCTTGTTATTTTGTTATCCTTTTTGGTTGCCTTTTGACTTTTTGCGCCTTCCCCACCATTATTGTTGCTACAAAAATTGTTAGTAGTTATTAGGTGAATAAAATAGACCCGGGTGGTAAATGTTTGAGTGATTTTCACTTACCTCCCCTTAACTATCTCTAATCCACACATAGATAGATTTTATGTCTAAATTTATACTGACCTCCCCTGGACCAAATGTTTAGTTCGTTTGACTGTTACGATCAAGAATAATTTCACAACTTAATTAAATTATATCAAATTTCTTGAAATTGGCTTGAACATATGGTTAAGTGCACGTGCTTTGAAATGGCCTTTAATTTGAAGCAAATTATGAAAATTATTTCACGAAATGTAAGTTCTTATAAATAACTTTACACTTGATGTAAATTTTAAAAATTTACTTCGATATTTGATTAAATGTAGGTGCTTTTAAACGGATTTAAGTCTAAAAAATATAAAAAATTAGTTGAATTTTTGTTGAAATAGAGGTTGAAATAGAGGTAGTGTCAAATTGCTTTAATCTTGAAGTAGAAATTTACTTCAATATTTGTTTAATAGAAATGTTATCAAATCGTTTTCTTCTCCGCTTTTTTTTATAATTTTTTTCTTTTTTTTTTGTCTACCATTATGTGAACTTATTAAAAACATCATGTAATTAAATTAAAAATTCTATTTGGTGAAAAAATGAAATATAAAGGAATAAATTCTTCAATAGTAAATGGCGTACATCATTAAGCAAAAATTTTCTTTTTGACACTATTTATATTGTCTCAATTTTTATTTGTACACGTTATAAAATAGTTACTCACACAAACATCATTTGTACGCACTATAGGTACTAAATTTTGACCCCTGCTATTAAGTTCTTTCATAATTGTTTACGAAAATGTATCAGTTGTTGTGAATGTTTTTGGTGAATTCCAAATCGATATCGATCTACTCACTAGTACAATTATTGTAGTGGAAGAGCTGCAATATGTAATTGAAAGTGATAGCTCCCTCATACTAATAATGTTAGTGAAAAACTTATTTGTTAAAATTAGTAAAAGCTCACTTAAGTAAGACATACTCTTCGTCTATAATTCTCATCAATTCAATATATTCATTCTAAATCTCCTTTTCTTCTTCTTCTTCTCATCTTCATTTTTGTTCAAGAAATTGTGCTAATTGATTTCGTAGAAATATCTAAATCAGTTATTTTCATATTTATAACATCAGTGTACTTTTCCATTATTGCGGTCACACTTAATAGCCAAATGCTTGGATCAGGGGAGACTACTATTAATTTGGACATAAAGTCCATCTATTTGTGGGTTGGACGTTGTTGAGGGCGGTCAGTGAAAATTACGTAAATCAACGTATCTACAATTTTTTATTGGTGTCAATTTTTTTAGTTAAAGAAATAATAATCTTGTAAAATGCTTCTTTTAAGTGATCCAATTTTTTTTATTATTATGTCGAAAAAAATAAAGTACATCTTTTAAGTGTAATTAATTATGTAGACTGGGATGTTCTGGAACAAACATGGCCTAGAGACGGAGAGAGGATTGGCTGTCCACTGCTGCAATGTTAGACTAAAAATAATAATCAAATTATATACGAAAGATAATTGCAAAGGGAATTAATTAAAATTTCTAAAATATTTTTTTTCCCTCTTTTATGATAGTTGATTGAATCTGGGGGCTCCCTTAGTATTATTTTATTTTTTAAGAGACGGTGGTTACACAAAGTTCAAACTAATCTTTTACTTTCTATCTTCCTTTAATATTTGATATCAAATAACCATCCATAAAAACTTGGTCGAAAAGTAATGAATTAAATTTTAGTATTCATTCAATTTTATATTCAAATGAAATTTGAAAACGGGCAAAAAATAGTTAATTAAAATTTATGACTCAAATAATCAGTCAAGCCTTTGAGGACCACTATATACAAAAAAAAAGCTTATAAATTGTGATTTGGTGTCATAATCCCATGCTACTTCTTAGGCTATGCTTCGATATTGTATAAAAGGTGGGATTAAACTAATTTAAAGGATAAAAAAAAAGAGTCTATTTCAGGTTATGTTTAATTTGAAATAAATTTTTTAAAAAATTATGAGAGTCTCCTGACAGCGGTGGGCACCGCTTGGGATCACTCTCGCTAGCCCGAGAAATGTCGCAAAAGAGAAAAATCAGATTGCTTCTGATGAAAAACCTAACTTCTCCCCTTGCACCCCAAAGTTAAAACTATAACACACTGGTTTTGGTCTTTCTTCATTGGGCTCCCTGGGGTTGCTTTGGAATTTTGATCTAGTTTTTTGTACACGCCTTCCCACGGGCAACGCAATGCCGACAAAAAAAAAAGTCCTTTTGGTGCCCAAAGTAGCTTTGGCGAAATTTTTTCCATAATTCAAAAAATAATTGGTTTTTTTAGCCTACTTTTGGAATAAATTCTCAAAAAACCATCAGAACCTCCTGACGGCGGTGGAACACTACTTGGGAGCACTTATGTCGGCCCAGTGAATGTTTTAGGTGAGAAAATCAGGTTGCTTTTGCGAAATTACTCTAAATTTTAATCAAACATTAATCCTTATTTCTGCGTGTTCAAACATAACTAAATATCTTAAAACATTACTAAAAAGACTCTTATAATTTAATTTTTTAAATATTTTTTTTGCTTACCTATATGACAAATAGAAGAGTGAAAAAAGAAATAATCTCCCAAAACACTCCTCAAATAAAAATAAATGTATATTATTTTAATCAAATTTTTTTCTCTATAAAAGCAGTAGCAATTATAATAGTTTTGTCTTTTAATCAATTATGAGATAAAAAAGAATATAGTATTGAACTAAAGGCCCCAAAAAACTTTCCAACTAAGCCCCAAAAAACTCTCCAACTAAGATTGTTTAAATAAAATAATATTTTTTTAAAAAAAAACTCTATAATATTGAAGAAAAAGAAGCACAATCTCATTTGAAAAATCTCATTTATAGAATTTTTTGAAACTCTTTTTATTAATATGACTTTTCAAATAAGTAATAAAATCTCAATTAAAAAATCTTTTGGTGATGCCCTTAATTGTTATAATCCAAATTTGCTACAAATATCAAAATTTTACTGAACAATTTGTTTTTAACTGGTTTTAAATTTGAGATTAAATGAAAAAAATCTTAATACTTATTTATTTTAACTCGTATGTAATGTTAAACATAAAAAATTATTCAATTTTTTATTTCCAATAATATTGAATGTTAAATATTAGATTTAACAATTAAATATCTGATTTTAAAAAATAATATTAAATTTTACATCGTGCTCACACATTTTCTTATTTGTCTTTGCATTTAAATAATTAAGTTTATTGAGAGAAATTAATTGAGAAAGAGGAGCACAAGCAGGTTAGAAGAATATGGAACAATGACTCCATACCATATTTGTGGAAATGGTTAATATAAAAACTAAATTTTCCAATAACGATCTTATATTATATTGAAGTGTAATGTTCTCATAAGGGATCAGATAAAAGATAAGAAATGTTAATTTTAAATTTTAATTTTCTAATAAAGAATTCTTTATTTTATTAAAATAAAAGATGGGCTAAAATTTATAGTATTACTATTAAAATTTATATTTTTCTATCTTTTAACTTATTTATTACTATATTAAAGCAAAGAACTCCTACTTAATAATGACTCTAGTATTAAAATATATATATATATATATATAAAAACTAAAGCACTAATGATAAAAGCCACTGCATCTTTTAAGATTTACAAAAATATGCACATAGATTTCTCTTAGTTTCAAAATAGTCATATTCATGTTACACCCTAAGATTTATCTAAAAATAAATTTGTGTGTTCATTTTAAACAAAAACAATGTATAAAATAAATAAAAATATATTAGAATTAACCTAAGTAAACTTATTAAAGTTGTTTTTGATTCAGCTTTTAACTTTTATTACGCGTTTTAGTTGTCAAATTCACAATGCTGATTAAATAAGTTGACTTCATGTACATTTAAACACCGCATAAAAGTGACAAGCAACCGTAACCGTGGCGCGCTAGAATTTCTTTCATCTTCTTCGCGAAGCATATCCCATTAAATCAAAATTGGACTTTTCTTCTTTGTGCGGGAAGGAGATGCAAAGAAACAGCCTCGATTTCAAAATTTGACAAAGAAATTATTATATGGTCAAAAAGATTAAATTCCCAAACAGAAGGAACAAGAAGTAGCTCAACTATACATTATGTCTTTTCATCAATAAAAACATTATACGTAGGTGGTGTTGTTGTGTACGTATCATACACATAAATATTATCCATCACATTGTGCATCTCCTAATATTTTTTTCTAATCTCGCACGACGTTGATTTGCCAGTCAATTTAGCCAAACTTGGTCAACAAAATTTGGATCTAATTAAAAAGTATGGATCACAAATTCTGACTTGGGCGTATTTTATATTATTTTCCATTTAATTAAATTTAATGTAGTCTTCACGTTGTATGTGGATTATATATAAAAAAAAAATCTCCATCTTTTAATGAGCGGATCTTGCAAGATTTCATTTAGATGTTAATATTTTCTTCTTTGAATGTGGCGTTTCACGTTAATTGAGTCATGTAAAAAAAGAAGAAGAAAAAAAAAGGAACAAAACACACATTTGATTCGGTTAAGCTTCCACTTTAAGCTTAAATACAATTCTAGAAGAACAAGAAGCAAAAATATAAATAAATTGATGCAGAAGTAAAGCTCAATCCACTCTACTTTATCTGATTAAGCTTAAATACAATTCTAGAAGAACAAGAAGCAAAAATATAAATAAATTGATGCAGAAGTAAAGCTCAATATTCTTATTCTAATATGCACTCTAAGTCTAACATGTGTCTTCGGCTATTAAATATATGATTATTCAAAAGAAAATGCTAAAATATATCTGATTAACTCAATATGTTAAATATTATTCAATCAATAATAATTTTTTAAAGAAACTAAAATATAGATTTTTAGATTAGAATCCGAAGATACTACCCGTGGCAAAAGAGTGAAGAAAAAAAGCTGATTATAATTATTAATTATTATTAGGAATGATGGTGGGTATTGGGTAATCTAAATTCCCGCCTTTGCTGGCGATTGACCCGTTAATAAATCTCCATCGTATACGTTTAATTAACCCCCCCAAAAAAAAAAGTTTATTGAGCTCAGTGGCATTCTCGTTATTGTCTAAGTTGGCAGGGATGATTTTGTAAAGTAAATACCGATTGCCGAGCAAGGCTTTTCAATGCTTTGCCGTGGTCGCTTTTTGGGCCCCAGGAGGCTCGTTTACAGCCTTGCTTGCCCTGGTCATCGTCGGCCAACCTGTAAATAAAATGCGAACTAATTAATTTTGAAAATTAATAATTCAAAAAACTACTTTTGGATTATTTAATAAAAAGCTCAATGCTGTTCATGGTGTTCAACTATCATTATCAAAATAGAATAGAAATTTTATGTATGTATGTATGCATGCATTGTTGCAGGATCTGTTGGGGTTGCATTATATATATATATATATATATATATTGCTATTTGTAGTTATTAGATTAAAAAGATTGTTGATTAAGGTTAGTTTTGAATTGTTGTGGTTGATAAAATAAGTTGTAAGATATAATTACATGACTTCTTTAATTAGTGTTTAAGTTGTAGATTAATCAGACAACGCTACGTGGCACTAACACTCACCATGATATGGATATTATTACTTACTTTATCATCATTTTGTTAACTTAAATTCTTGAGCTTATGGGTGTATACATATTATCTTATTTGATTTTTGTTATCCTTAATAAATTGCCCCTCAGGTTTAGCATTTTATAGTTGAAGCAAAGTTTAAGTCTAAAGAAATACGTTGAATTTGATATGGATATTATAATTTATTTGTACATATATCTTTCAACTTATTATATAAGGAAAAAAAATATGATGGACGAAGGGGTGTAAAATAATAATAATAATAATAAAAGAAAAGCACATAAATCAGGCATTTTACTGATAAAAACCAATGGCAATCTAGCATTGCATTGCTGCCATATATGGGCGCTTCCGGTTTCCTAAAATCCTGTTGAGCCGCTTGCTTTCAGTTCTTCAATAACGTAATGTGCTTGTGCTCCGTCCAATTAACGACGCCCAAAAACGACGAAGCAACTGCAAGTTAAGCACTTGGCCATTTGCGTTATGACACCTTCCACTCATTGCTTCTGTGTGCAGTGTTGAACGCAAGTGAATAATAAAGTTAATAATAAGGTATTTTTCTTGTAATTTTATTACTTTCTAAACATTTTTTCTTTAAAGTAAATCTATATTTTAAATTTATAAGATCAAATTTCAAACAGACGACTCATTTATCTTTCTTTTTCTTTAAATTTTTTTAGTGTCAGGAGAGTATTAGGTAATATGAAAAAAAAAAGTGATAGATAATAATTTCAATAGAAAAAAAATGACAATCTCCGTTTTATTCTATAGTATTGATTTGGTCACATTTCAATCACTCATCTCAAGTAAGAGTAGTGCCAGGGATTTCATAACTATTATTCTACTATCTAACATATGAATATCATTCTAGTTGAAACTCAAATTATGACACAAATGTTAAAATTCTTAATAATGTTGTTCAAATAAATAGAAAAACCATTTAAGATAGAACCTAATTTCTTCCCATCTAACTATAAGGCGGAGTTTGAACTACAAATCTCTTATCTTAAATCAAATAGATTTTATCAAAGGAAGGAGCTAACACCCACGTTTTAGATCCAACTTCATACATTTTTCATTTTATGATATAAAATGATTTCCTTTCCCTTAATGACTTGTTAAAAATATACCCCTTTAAATTAACTTGCAGTTATATTAAAACCTCCTAATAGTTAAAATGGTGGGATTAAATTAATTTTATTACTATTGAGGAGGTTATAATTTAATAGAGTCGTAGCAATAAAGATTATTGTTTTGGCTTAGTTATTCCTAGTGCAAGTGATATAGAGGTAAATAATGTACTACATTAATAACTAAATAATTGAGTATGTCAAATTTAATGTATAGGTATTGTTAAGAGAGATATGTATAATTTCAAAAAACTAAGGTATATTTTTTTTTGTAAAATGCAAATAATTATTACTACGTATAGGCAAGTTCTTAATGATGAAATCTAAAAATTTTATAACTTATTATGAGATAGAATTTATTCTTATTTATAACTAGTTTAATTAAGAATATGATTTTTTTTTTATGACTACTTGAAATTTACTCTTATATAGATTATCATTATAAAGAAGTTTTACCGTACAAGACTTGTCCAAAAGATACCGTCCCAACATAATTACACGTTTAATTAAGGGAAAAAAAATAGATAAAAGATTTTACAAGTAAGATATTGTATGTTCATAATACGGAATGACCAACAACCAGCTTACAAACTAACGCGGATAAATAATGAAAGAAAATTCATCAATCAATTCATAAACAAGATTCCATGATTCAAAGATAAAATAAAAGTATCTTTTCGGGAAAAAATAATAATAATAATACGAAGTACGTAACTTTCACCATCATATGGGTTGGATAATAATTAACAATACAGAAGTACAAAACATATAGCGGGTTGCATTAAACCAAGCAGCTCCAAATTGGGTGTTTTCTAATTTAGATGGATCATGTGATGCGGTACGTGTCGCTCATTACTCTAATCTCACAACTGATGTTGTGTGGTGCAGCAGGCGAAACTGACGTGGCAGAATGATGAATTGATGAATAAGGATACTTTCAATCAATAAAAAATTTGATTAATTTTTAAGAATAATCGGAATAAAAATATGCACGTGAGAATACCGAAAATGAAAATACATAAATTGGAAATCAAATCAGTCCCGTGTATGGAAGGCAAAGTTAGGTGAGTTTGTTGAACCAATAATGAAATAACCATAGGCATATACCCCGGCAAATACGGCTATAGCTCTTACTCTAGCTTTTGTGGGTGGCTGTTGTTAATTTGTTAATGTGGTCCATTTTGTGGATCAGTATTAGCTTTATTGCCGACGATTAACAAAGCTGAGACTGACTTAAACTTGCCTGGGCATTACGCTGACTTGTGATCAGCAATTTCTTAAACTACTTTGGGAAAATTGTCAATTTTTACAAAGTAAGGACTTAGTTAATAAATAAATAAAATTCATATCAGGATAAAATATATTTTTTTATCTTTTAATTTGTCTCTCACTTTAATGAAGTAAGGTTTTATTGATCTCTTATCATTTTTACAACTTTACCCTTTAAACTAGAAGTTTTATTATTTAATCCCAATAATTTTAGCACTTCAACACTTTGACTCAATAATTTTTTTTTAAGTTAAACCCTAAAAGTTCTTTTACAAAATTCTGCCCTTTCTGACATTTAAGTCTTGGCTTGGCCCCTGGTATTTCCATGCACTTTAGCTAACATTAAGCTAAGTTTCAAGTTCAAGTCTCACTGGGGGGAAAAGACCCCATTTAAGTGGGATAAATTCTCTAACAATGTGTTTAGGCAGCCGAAAGGCATAAAGAGTAAAGACTGATATATGCCCAAACACAGACAGGGCCTAATTGAAAATCATGTGTCTAGAGTTTTAAATTCCATATTTTTTGGTCACGTTTATTCTTATTCACGACGACCAAGATGATCTTATAGGTCTATGTAAAACTTAGAAAGGAAAAAACACTAATCTTGATTATTCTCAATGGAATATGCTTCACTCACTAAATATTGATAAAGAGATGCACATGACAAAAATTTTATGTAAAATGTGCAACTCGCTAAGGTGGCAATTGTTTTTTTTTTTTTGTATAAAACATGAACAGATCTGAATTAGTCTAAATTCTGAATAGAACCAAATGTTTGAATTTGAATAACATGTTTGGTTTTTTTTTTTATGAATCTTTAATAATAAGTATTAAGTTGTTTATTTTTTCAGCTTAAAGAGTTTGAAAAACCAATATTTTTATATTTGTGCCTTTATAAATTTTAAATGTTAAATAAAAAATCTCAACGAATATAAATAAGATAGTATTTTATTTAATATAAATTATGTTCAAGTGAATACAACCCTCTAATATTCTAAATTATAACAAGTTAATCAATTTTATTATAATTTATAATATATTATATTGAAAATATTCATAAAAGTTTGTAAAGATAAATAATGCTAATTAGTGAGTTTTATTTAAATAATGGTGAAAATAAATTAATTTGATAAAGATGTTTCGGAGAATATCCTTTGATAATGTCATTCATACCCTTTCGATTAAGAACAAAGCTAAAAAAAATTAATTTAATAATTTATAACTTAATGACTGAAAATTTTTATTAAGTTAAAAAAAAAACAGACTGAATAATTTAACTGATCGAAATTAAGTAAATTAAATTTAAAAAAAATGTATCGAGTGTATAAACTTTTTTTTTCCCATAGAACGTTACACATTGGCAAGACGCATGAGTGCAACTAGCTAACCACACAAGAATAAGTCTTTAAACGGTAAAAATGTTCATTTAGTCCTATAATTTGAGCCAATTATCTAGTTAACTTTTGTATTATAAAAAAAATGCAATTCATCTTGTTGTTTTGTAACTGTTGTATTTAACTTTTTAAAGGTAAAATGTTATCTCTTAATTTATATAACTTAAAATTCAAATGAATTTGACACATAAATAAAAATATTGACAATAATTACATAATTTTGATAGAAAAAAGTAATATAATATGAAACTTTTGAATAATTTTTAAAAATACTTAAAATTAGCAGAGTAATTAATTCAAAATGTACACTGAAAATGGCATTTACCCGCCTCTTAATTGTGAGGAGCCAAAAGAATAAAGTTGTGCTTTGTTATCAAGTTAACGAGGGACACAGCCTCAGCTCCCAATGTTAATGTAACCACCGTATTTTTTATTATTACATGGACTTATTGCTCAAACTATAACTCATATTACATGAAATTATAATTAATATGTACAATCAGACTATTACTGAGATCAGCTTACATCAATGTTAATGGAGCTCTGTTCAGATTTTAACCTTATAAATATTCGAGGAATGTTTACTCTACCCACTCTTGAGTAAGAAAAAAGATTATTTTCACTCAATCTATATATCTATATAAAATTGGGACTACAAGAGGTGATGTGGCATCACCATTTCTCATCTTTGTATATTTTCTATTATCTAATAAATAGAGAAATTTTCTTTCAAATTTAGCTTTTCATCTTCTCATAATTAATTTGATTGTTATTACACAATAACAATTATGTAAAGGTTTTAATGAGACATTTTCTTTGTAATGAACATCTAAGGGGGAATGTTATAAATTTATTAAAATAAATGTAGATGTTCATAACATATATTTCTTAGTCTCCCCACTATCTCCCATTAGCAACCTTTGTTAACATTTATGTTAACATAATGTTGATTTTGATGATAACAAACAAAATTAAGAATGATTAAGTTTTTGAAAGCTTAAATTATTTTTCTTACATTTTAAATAAATCATTATTTTCACATTATAAAGGTTTTATATCTAATGGAAAAATGATTTTATGAAATTGGTTGTTTTTCAAGTTTATGGTTTAATTGAAAGAATTTTGAAATATTTGAAATCAACAAGTATTGCTTGAAAATTTAGAGAAGGACTTATTTGAAATGTTTTATGGTATTTTGGGTCATATTATAATTTCAGAAAGTTTTGGGATTCACAGTGTATTATTTAGAAATTCTGAAATTGGACCTGTTTGTAAAGTTTCATAACGTTTTGGGCCATTGTACAGTTATATAAAGTTTTGGGGTCAAACTGTCATTTTGCAAAATAGTTCACTGTAGAATTGAAGATTAGCCTCTGGACACTAACGGCGATCCGACATCTTGATAACGGCGATCCGACAATTTGAAAATCCAGCCCAACGGTCATATTGACCACCAAAACGCGATCCGATCATCGCTAGTTAACGCGATCCGACAAACGAAGAGAAAGTCAATAACAAATGTAGTTTTCCACCCAACTATAAATAAGCTCAATCCAATTCAAACAAAAATAATCCCAACGATCATCATTTAGCTAAATATTGAGCATACAACTTTTATTGAGCTTTAAATTCTTGTATTCATCTTATTCATTCACACATTGAGCTTTCATTTGTGATCAAACACATTGTGTGAGAGAAATTCATTTGTAATCCTTTTTGTAAAATTAAGTTGAGAGATTGTAAGTGTTGGGATACACTTGGGTTAAGAGATTGGGGATAATCTCTTGTTGTGAAGGTCCATTGACACCTTGGAAGTCAATTGTAAGCATTTGAAGTCTTGGAGGCTTGCTTAGTGAAATCCTCAAGCCCGGTGAGCTTGGAGGCGTGGACGTAGGCGGGGATTGCCGAACCACGTAAAAATCCTTGTGTTTGTTTTCTCTTCCCTTATTCTTTTATTATTGCGCTTTTATTGAATTTATTGTTTTGGATTCCATTAAGGCATTAGATTGAATTGTTTTGTGGTTTGCTTAGCTTAAGTTTTAAAATCCCAATTCACCCCCCCTCTTGGGTTGCACACTTGCATTTCAACCTTTAGTTTCCCTATAACTCCCATTATCTCACTAGGAATTATGATCTATAATTTTTCATTAATTTCATAGAGTGATTATGTAACTATAAAAGGAGAGCTCATCTTTTTGTTTTGTATACACACAATTGGAATGAATAAAATTACTCTATAATATATTCTCTCATTTTATTTTTTATCTTGCGTTGCTTCTTTATTTGTGTTGCTAGCTAATAGTTTCTATATATCTATATAAAGTTGGGACTACAAGAGGTGATGTAGCATCACTATTTATCATCTGCTTGTATTCTCTATTATCTCATATATTGGTTGAGATTAAAAAATAATTACATTGCAAAATATTAAAAATAGAAAACAATCTCAACGATGAAATAAAAATGATTTTATTAACCCAGATGAAAAATAAGTGCACATGTCTACTTAACACTTGATATCTACTAATATTAATTTACATAGTTTAGTAATATCAATGATGAATGGAAATTCTTATTATTAATTTGCATAGTGTATTATTTGTAAATAATTTTGTAAATTATTATTATTAATTTTACATAGTTTAGTAAATAATTAATTAATAATTTTATTAATTTTGTTGCACATAGTTTAGTATGAATTAATAATACTATGATATAACCACTAAATTTAATTTGCATAAATTAATGTGATATTTTATAATTGGTTGAACTAAAAACTTTATATGATCCACATCTTTTATATAAATTATCTATATTTTGTCTCAATCAATTATTATTATATCACATCGATTTATATAAATATGTACTGCTCTAAAATTACATTTTACGCTATCCATTACAAACCCAAATCCAAATAGATTTTCGATTGTCCAAAGATGCCAATAAAGTTAAATTTCTTCCTATCTTTCTTCTTCATCAACCAAAAAATTCATAATTAATTCAACAACGATACCGTGTTTCTTTTCCATTGATCGACCATAATATCAAAATATGCACTTCAAATTCATCGAAGTCTCCATTAACACGATTAATTAGCGTGGATTATCATTTGTTAGTTGTTACTCACATTTCATTCGTAAACGTGACGCGACCAAGTAATCATCATATACACGTACCTAGATAGCAACGTATGCCGTCTGATCGACCGTGTCCAAGAAGATCAGCTGCAAAGACAGCGTAAACCCACGTAGCAAAGTTGATGCAAATCTTCTGAAACATCCAGCTGGTGTTCGATCTATAGTCGTGGGTCATGTACACCGTGGCCTTTACCTTTTGATTCAACGGCAAGAAACTCTGCGTAAAGAGCTTCCCGTTCGGCGTTTTGAAATAAATTGTTAAAAATAGAATAAGAAAAAAAAAGATAATACTAAATTCTTTTTTTAAGGCCGCGCGAAACGCGGTTTTATTTCATAATTATACAATATAATTAAGGAATGAAATATCCCCACATTGTATTTGTGGGGGTTCGAACTGCAGAAATAGTCTTAATGAGACTCGTAATGCGAACCAAAAAAATTTGCCAAACACGTGGCATCAATTTGGCTCTTGCACCTGGCCCTATCTACTTTGAAAATTGAAATAGCAATTCACTCGACGTGCAAAAGTTTTTGGTCAATTTGAATGGACGGCTGTGTTAACTGATTAAATTTGACAGTTACTCATCACCTAATTAAATTAAAATCTAGATTAAATTTTTGCACCATTGCGCGGTATGAAGAAGGTATCTCGCTGCCTCCTGAAGCTTCTTAACTTTGTAGCACAATTTAATGTAATAATCTATAAAATAGCCAATTCTAGGAGTACATCACTTTGCAAGGTAAAAGGGAAAGCAAATCATTAAGTGGTTGTTCCTTTTATCGATCAAACATTAAAATGTTGATTTTTCGGAGCGTTTAATTAATTTAATTAGATATGTTACTTTGAGATCACAAAAGATTGTACTAGTATTATCGACTCCTAACGTAACCAAGATTATTGTGTTACATAAGCTTGTATGAAGAATTTTTGTCTCTATTATTATATTTTAAATGAGTAATCACAAACACTTTACCTAACCAATATTGTTATAATCATCGTTCTTGTAGCATTTTTCTTTAATTTATTTTGTCTTATTAACAACAATAAATGGATTTGAATTCGGTGCTCATCTACTTAGATTTGTGTTGGTCTTTTCATAAAGTTGTGTACATACACACACATACATACTCTATATATATATATATATATATATATAAAAGCATATTATATTCAAAAAAAAAAAACAAGGTTACATATGTTTTTCATATAAAAGCATATTATATTCTAATTATGTAGTGCATAGCATTGTTGGATATAAAAAATAGGTCAAATCAATTCATCAGTCCAAATCTTGCCTTAATTGCAATAATACAGTGATTAGATTATCTTGTTGTCTTGTTAATATGTGCATAACAAGTTGCACACGTTACATAATTAATCACGCTATTAGTTAAAAGAAAAAAAGAAAAAAAAAAGAAAAAGAGAGGTTAGATTGTGAATCGTTATCAGAGAATGAAGGGAAGAGGCTGAAGCATTTATGGGGACCAAATTTTGTGTGGCCATGTTTGTCTCACAGCATGTTGCTATTAGCGAGGTGTGTTAATGCATGTATTGTCATCATCTGCAAATACGGCATCATTAATATTTGATCAACAGCAACAGTTATACAGATAACGGGAACCGACACTTGTGTTTTTAGATTTTGAAATGTTTAAAAAACACAACAATCAACATCAGAAAAATGATTCCAGAAAGGCTGAGGCTGATGTTTTTGAAAGATATTCGTGCAGCCGAGACCGGATGATATCTGGAAAATGTTTTCGTTGAATGAAGGCCCAAATGGCCCTCAATCTGCCAATTTATCGGATCAAGATGGCTTAAATGGGCCTAATTACTTTTATTTGCCTAGCCACCGCGCGCTTACGTCTTATTTTTTCCTAAGAAAGAGATCAATTTTTTTAAAATAAAATAAAATAAAAGTCCCCGGCTAAGCAAAATTTATTAATAAACAATAAAAAGAAGGTCAGGAAAATCCTACTTATACTTGTCACATGACTAAAAAGTATTGATTAATCCCAAGTATAAGAATCTCTAGTTATGATATAACTCGATAAGTTTGGGGTTGAGTAATGTAGTAGTCAATTATTAAATAAAATTAATAGTAGAAAACTAATTTATTCGTTTAGAAAAGTGCTAAGGTTATGAGATCTACTCTTGGTATTCAAATTATGGTCATAATACTCTCTCATATTATATTTTATATTTATGTTACTAATTTAATTATTATATGACTTAATTATTAACTAACCACTTATGAATAAATATAGGGATTTTCGATGAATGATCACCATGTATTTTCAATAGTTTTTCTTGGTGGTGGGACATAAGGTGGGTAACCTTGAGAATTTTGAAAATTCTGACGTGCAAAATGTGGTTGTGAAGGTTGTCATGATTGTCATTTTTCCAATTAAAAATTGGGCAATTTTTCCAACCAGAGTTGTAGGTATGTGAATATACATTGGGATTTGGCCTTTTGAAATTATTTATCACATTTGCTTGTTCATGCAAACTTTCTTTTAGAGCTAGTAAGGTCGGATAGCTTTGCGTAAAATGGTCAATGAAATTACAAATATAACATGAAATATCTTGAACAAATTTAACATAATCACTCCTTTCAACTCTAATACTTTGACTTTTCCAGTTAAAGATACATATTTAGCTTCAAGGTCATAGTCTTCTCTAAGGTTGTACATGACTCCAACAAATAGAGAAGACTGAGGTTTATTTGATGACTCATAAGAACCAATTGTGTCCTAGTGTTGTGCATTCTTTGTTATATAGTCAAGATAATGTAATGTAACTTTAAGACTCTTGTCTCTAAACTCACAATTACATATTATTTCAATAACTTGTTAACTTCATATAAATAAGACACTAACCTCCATGTTTCAAAATCATGGTGTAAGCGAATGTTAAAATAACTTCTTGTACTTATCATAACACTGATAAAGAGTATCTCTTGGCTTTTGAATGAAAGTGGTGACTTATCTTTTAAAAGAATTTGTTTTGTGGGATGGAAAGAAATTTTTTTAAAAACTGTATTTGTATTTCATCCCAAGTTCTGATGAATCCTGGCCTAAGGTTTTGTAGCCAAGTTTTAGCTTTTTCTTTTAGTGAGAAAGGAAAAAATTAAAGTCTGATTATAATTATACTATAATTTTGATCAGTGCAAGTGCTATAGACTTCTTCAAATTCTCTTAAATGGAAGAAGAGATTTTTAGACTCAAAACCATGATAAGTAGGTAGGAAAATGATACCGATTTGAAATTAAAACGTGATGCTTCAGGAGGAAAAACTATGCATGATGTTGCTTCTGTTATAGTAGGATGCATAAAAATCTCTAAGTGTCATAGGCTGGTCATGAAAATTTTGTAGGGCTTGGTTTTCTTCCTACCCTGAAAAGTTATTAGCTTCGTTGTCAGCAATGTTTAAGGGTGGTGAAGATGATATTCTAATTAATCTACCAATATCTGTACAAGATCAAAGTTTCATACAATACTGATAATGAGTGTTTTTTAAATTAAGTTAAGAAAATAATGTACAAACAAAAGAGTAATGCATGGAATACTACATAGTATTGTACAATTTAAAAATAACAAAAACAAACTGAAAATTATGCACAAAAAACTAATAAAAAATAAAAATAAACAAATTGAAAATTAATTAACTAAAATTAAAATAACTTAATTGGCAGTTAAACCAGCTATCTAAATAAAATAATAACACATTAACAAAATATTAACCATATAGGCAGCATTACAGAACTAGCTATATAAATGCAAAATAAATAAATAAATTTAAAAGAAATAAAAAATAGTTACCTCAAGATGTGGACCTCTTTTTTAACAAATTTTAAAAAATTACAAACCAATTAAGTAATTAATTTAAATTTTAAGCCTCTTTTTTTTCAAAGTCCAAAGTCTAAGTTTGTTTGGTCTACACAGTTCATCATTTAAAGAATAAGTCATAATTCATAGATCCAATTTCCAAATTGGTTTAGGAACTGATTTACAAGACTTTTTAGGGTCAAGATGTATCTTTTTCTTTTTCACAAGCTTACGGAAGATGTTGTATTTTTAAGAAAAAAAGGGTGCTCACTGAAATTTTACAAAGAAAAATTGAAAAAAAATGATGAAATCGTGAAGCAAAGAAGTATAATATTTAAAAAATATAAATAAGATAAAATACAATGAAATTGACACTAAATTTAGAAAATTTTCTCGCAACGGCACCAAAAATTTGATACGACTTAAAAGTGTTGATTACTTTTAAGTATAAGAGTGACTAATTATAATATAACCCAGTAAGTTCAGAGTTAAACCATAAGAAATCTAAAAATTTAGTAGTCAATTATTAAATAAAATTAATTGTAAAAAAGAGATATTATTCATTTAAAAAAGTTCTAAAGTCACGGGAAGTAGAACATTCTTTCTAAAGAAAAGTTAAGTATGCCAGAACTGGTATCTTATATATGATAACAGTCGAGATTCCATTAGTAGTTCAATGAATCAGGTTCATTATCTTAAATCAAGATACATGGATTCACTCTTATTCAAATTATGATTATAATACTCTCTTATATTATATTTTATATTTATTTTACTAATTTAATTATTATATGACTTAATTATTAACTAACCACTTATAAATAAATATGGGGATAAAGTATATAATATGTCACAATCATATTAGTGTATCAACATTACCTCAAAATGCCACATAGATCCAAAGTGGATCTAGATTTATAGATTAAAATGAATTGAAAAAAACTAGCAAAAAATATAACTTGTAAATATATAATTAAAATAATAAACTATAAATTTACTTGAGAGAATAATTAATTTCATAATTTAAATCTTTGGACTTCACCTTTCACACATTAACTTAGAAAATTACCTACTCATATTAACAAATAAAACACTCATTTTACTTAATAAACGTTTAAAAAATCTTATAAGAAAATTAAATACAGAGGAAAAGCTGCTCATCACGTTCTTGTTCATCTTCTTCAATAGTTGCCATTGATGTCATTGCCAATGAAGCCATAACAACGCAAAATATTATCATCATTTTGTCTCTCCCCATTTCAGTGATGTTATTACTGGCGCTTCTGGATTATTGTTGTTACAATTGAGGAGTTATTTTTCTGTTTGTTTTTGGACAGGGGGCTTGAATGGGTATATATAGAGGTCGTTAAGTTAGGTATTTATGAATTTCCCGCCCTTTATCTTTTTCTGTTCATATGAATTAATTGTCAAACTTCTCTCCATAATTAAATAATGAAACTTTGAGGTTGTTTAATCGATTGCCGAGGTGGATTGTTTAAAGGGTCTAAATCAGATTATCAACAAAATTTGGCCAAGAAATCAAAAGTATGAAAAAAATAGGTTTGACTTGACATTGAATGCCACACAGATAAGGAGGAGAAGTTGAATAGAATGAATGCCTTGAGAAATGGTATTCCAATTTCCAAGGGAAGCAGGCAGCAAGTAAATTCAATTTATGGATAAAATTATAGGGCAACTGTGGTACCGTATCATAATTGCACCCAACCGTTGAATGAGTGAAAATTTAAATAGACTGCACTCATTAAAGTAGATCTAATTTAAATAGACTGCACCCATTAAAGTAGATCTAATGACTGATACAACTGTAATACGATATCACAGTAATACTGTAACACAGTAATACTGTAACGGAATCTTCAATTTATTGATCAGCTTTCTTTTCCCAACGACAAGGTTAAGTTTCTCAACTTTCAACGACCACAAACTTTGAGACTAGACATTCAACTACAGTTGTTGGGTTTAGAATTTTATTAAATCTGAATAATTATTGCTTATATCATGTAATGTACCACCCTTATAACGAAACTTCCACGGTGCTATTATTAAATTCGTTGCTACAGCTTGCATGTAGATTTGACAAGTGTCAAAAAATGTATCATAAATAAAAATGTTGAGCCATAGAAATTCACTCCAAAGGCAATGATATCACATTAATATATCATAGAGAAGCAACAAGATGATGAAAATTTGACGAAGGTAAATTCACACAACCAGTTCAACTATTTGTAACAGATTGGGAAACCGACAAAATTTACAAATGCTTGGAGTATCAATTTACATTAAAAAGAAAAAAAATATGATTTCTTCCTTTTCTCTCAAGAAAATTGCACAGGTCGTCTGATCCCCATGGAGGCAAAGCGGGGGAGAGCCAGTAAAGAAGAATTTGAATAAAAATGGGTAATTAACTGTACAGAAGACTATACAGATGTGTAATGTATATAACACTTCTATTTGACCATTTATGAAATATTTTCTGTACTATGAAAGCTGATCATGTATTCCATTTGAATCAAACGCAGTTGATGGAGGTCTCGGATGAGAAGATTGTGGCGGAGCAGTAAGAGCATAAGGTAGTCGAGATGAGGAACTTTCAATCAGACCAGCAACTCCAGCTGCCGCAGACTGAGCATTTGAAGGGAGGAAAAGATCATGCTTCTGGTCTTTATAAGCACTCCAAACCTGCAAATACCAATAACGTAACCAGCAAACAGGTTAAATCTATTATCTAAGTCATGCAAATAATAGCCAAGTTGAAATCAAACCACAAAATTAAAGATGTGAAAATTTTTGGCGATGCTTAAAATTGGCATCTGTGCATTAAAGCAGACCGAAAGCCTACATCCTTTGTAAGTAGTTCAGTACTAGTACTAGAAAAACAGGAGAAGAAAGAATTGGAAATTCATATCTCTTGCTTAGTTTAGGCAACATTTTACATTTTAAGAATTTTAGGAATTTAAGGATTTATTACTTGTTTGAGCTACATTTGGTTTTCCAAAATTATCCTGTTTTGGTAGCATTTATATTACTTGAGCAAAACTAGATTTATTTCTTATTAGAAGTAGACTTATTTCCTGCAATCTTTAGGATTGGCCTCTATAAATAGGACATCACCGCATCAATATTTTTCTTTTCTTGGTCAAACTTATGATTATTGAATAAATGCACTGACTTTCTACACTCTCTCTAGTTTTGTCTCCATTCTTCTTCTCTATTCTGCCTCACATCACCACTTTTTAAACTGGATGCTCCAAGTTAATTCAAGTTCTCAAACTCCATCATCTTAAGCTAATTAGGGTAAAAGACTAGAAGAAATTTTCCAGACATGCAGCTTCTGAGAAAGATGGTGCATACAGCTTAATTTAAGCAGATAACAATCTTAAGTTGAGGGAAAAATAGAAATAAGTTTTGAGACTTACATCTGAGGCACTCAATATGTCACGTACTTTGGAACAATGAGCTCCTTCTGCTGCAAATGCATGCAAAACCTGGACCGACATGGTCAAACCATGTGTGATTTTAACTTCATAATCAGAACTACTGTGGAAAGTTGCTTCACATGCATAAATCATACTATTTTTTGGGTCAAAACCACACTAAACAGTTATTTGGAAAGTAACAGAAGAAAAGACTAGTGATTCAATAAATAACTATCAGAACTGAAATCCTAGAAAATATCATTCGGAAGTAAAAGATTCATAACTACTATTGAATGGTTCGATGAACTTTAAAAGCATGACAGGTTAACCGGGTTAGCGAAAAGTATTTTGCTCCCTCAAAAAGGAGGTCTCAAATGACACAAACAGAAAGAAAGCACAGTAACCCAGAGAAAGCTTGAAAAGAGTTCGAAAGCAAGAAAAACCATGTCAAAAATAAACAACTGCTCATGCATTTAACATGTATAAAGTTAGAAAGATATCGGACAAATCAAGAAAACATGACGGCAACCGCCCCATGCAATGCAATCAATGGAATTGAAAGGTCTGCTGAATTTAAATTACATCACTTGAAACAGTTATGAAAAGGCAAAATCTTCTTTAGTAAGGGCGTTAAGCAAGAAAGCCACCATGATGTTCATCATTCTAACCTCAATAGCAAGCACTCTGCCAATAGAAGCTTCAGATTCATTCCACTTCATCTGAGAGCAAAGTCCATTCCTTCCCCCAGCTCTCCAGTCAAGAAGCCCAAGAAGAACTTCAACAAGCCCAACCCTACATTTAACAAAACATTCTCCATATCATAGAGTATTGAAGGTAATGGAATACAAAGTCTGATCACATCCAACAGCAAATATTAAGTCTATATAGAGAGATCACTATAAGTCGTTTCTGAGTGCATTGATCATGCATATTAGATGCAGCATCAGCACATGGGAGAGCATCATTCCTATGGCAAAAAGATTCTATTACATTAAAATGAAATATGAGGTGCTTTTCCTTTCCCCATATACACCATGTAAGAAGTTTCATTAGTTTACAACATTTTCAATTATTGCTTTTGTAGGATTTACAATTTACAAAGCCAGTGGTTGGATATCATGTAGTTGCAATACCGATCACACTAGCATTAATCTTTAACACACAGACACAAACAAGCTGATTAGTTGCCAACAAAAGTTACTCACTTAAGGCCTTGGGCTACAAGTGCGTCCCTGGCTCGATTTCCAGCAACAACAACACGTTTCAATGTCTCAAGAGCTAAAATGCTTCCACCTTGCCAGCCTATAGCTTTCATTAGAAGTGGAACAACCTGAAAGAAAATTATCAAGAACGAAACAATGAACAAGATCATGTGACATAGCCAGAAGAAACGAAATAACCCATAACTGAGATCAAAGCCTAGACATATCTAGAACCAAGAAAATATTTAAAATGAATAAAAAACACTATTAACTACAATTAATACGTTCCTGATTCTCAAAATTGTCCAATGCATTAAAACTAAAAAATAAAAGAAATATGGCAAAAGAATTTCAAGACGTGCCAAGCAAGGCTAAAGCTGCAAAACTTGAGAGATATGGAGTGGGGCAGTGAGATATTCTAAGACAAACCTGTGGTGTTCCTGTACTTGTTGCAGCCATAGCTTCGGCACAGGTAGTACTAGCAGCAAGTTGATGCAAGACCCGCAAACAACTAAGGCGGACACGTTCTTGAGGAGTTTGTACAGGCTGTGCAGATCCATCATCCGATTCATATGTTCTATCTGCTTCAGAGTTACCATTTTTTTTCACCTCCTCCGTTGACATGGTTTCTCGTCTTCCCTCATAAGCCACGGCAGCAACAAGTTTGGGAACATAACCAAGATATCCGACGTGGTCTGCGAGAGCAGGGTGTACTCGCAATAATGAAACCAAAGCAGCAGAGAGAAGCAAAGGAAGCTCTGGGTCAATAGCTTGGGAGTCATAATGAGTGGCAGCAATTGACGACAAATACTGATCCAGCAGTCCTTCCAAGAATCTCTTTGGATTTCTCAAAGGAAATTTGGGATCTTTTAGAAATAGCCGGACATAAATTCCGCCAACCTACATGACCCTAAATCTATGAGATAAAGAACATGAAAAATAATTCTAAAATCATGAACAAGCATGAACAAGTGAACCTGTGGCTCATCTCTCATTTCTTGCTGCGCAGATGCCTGCTCAGGTACATCCCAATCAACAACACGACCTTTCATTTGTTCGCGATATAGATCAGATGCCATCGTTGAAATCTGTGCAGATAGAGAAGCTGCCATCGCTGGTGTCCATACAAGTTCTGGGGTTTCCGTAGTCTGTTCAAGTGCTGATACAACAGCTTCGCCAGGACCATCTCTTATAACTGATACCAGGCCATCTGGGAGAAACCTTGCTAGTGTTATAGCAACTCTAGGCCCATGCATTGGTTGCCCAACAAGCTTCCCCAATAAAGAGGCTGCTGCAGCTCTTTGCTGCAACGGAATTTCTTCTGCACATCACAAATTATATTAACAAATAAATTGCTTTTCAAAAGGTAAGATTGGGAAAAAAATAAGGCACAAGAATAAATTCATTACGTTGTGAAGGCAGGAGAAGTTCAAGAATGTAAACCACTCCACCATGCTTGGCAGCTGCCCAAGCAAGTTCTGGCGTGCTTGCCAAAGCATAAAGAACATGAAGAACACCCTCACGACAAGCTGGTGCATAATGAAGCATCTGTAATAAAAGGAGAAGACTAGATCCATCTGCTACCATAGCCTCCAAGCAGGAAGCGCATGTTGTCAAGAGAGACAGCACATTCAGGCAAAGCTGAGGAATGCTGCTGTCTGGTGCAACCGGCACAGAAAAGCATTCAAAAAGAGGCAATAGCTTTTCTTTAGTAGAAAATATGGATGCCAAATTTGGATTGCTTGTCAATATGTTCTGCGAATTGGAAATGCAAAAAATAAATAAATAAATAATAACGGAAAAAAAGAAACAAAATCATATACAATGAATTGTTAACAACTTAAATGCGCAAACACAACCGTACCTGAAGTGAGGTCAAACCAAACTGAAGATTTTTAATCATTACAGAATCTTCCTTGCCAGTCACTTTTCTGTCAGATACGGCCAAAGACTCATCATTAACTTTCCGTTCATTCATTGATGAATCAGTAGCATCACTTGGAAGCTCAAGCGTCTTTGAGGATGAGGGATCAAGACTAAGTTTATCCTGAACAATCTTCGAGGATAAGCCATCAAGACTTTCTTCACCCTGGACATCTGACTTTGTAGCAGATTGATTGCGCACAAGATATGATATAAAATCAATTAAAGCAACACAGAAGGCTTCTGGTTCAGTGATCTCAAAATCAGGCTGATCATTATAGACCCTCAAGTAAACATTGCCAACATAAAGTTCCTTTGATAATGCCTCATATAAAAAGCCATTTGAATCCTTCAGATCATATGAACCATCAGGACTCTGGCTTGCACGTTGCTGATCTACAAATTTCAGCAATTCTGCTCGAGTTGATGAGTTCCAAATAATCTACAACCATAAGCAGTTATGTTATACTAAGGCATACATGTAGAAGTTCACACTTATGATAAATACCACAAACTAAAAGCCTGATATAGATCACACAAACAAGTGCGCTGAAAACAGCGCAATACATCACAGACAATGGATTTTAGATAAACAATAATCAATGAGACACCTAGATAATGCAATTGACAATTGAGTCAGAATTTGTCTGCTAATTTACTAATTTAAATGCAGATTATGCGGTTGAACTCATTAAAGCCCATATGAATAACCATTCAGAAAATGGACAAACTAAAAACTCTCTTTTCTAAATGTAGAGAATTGTTTTGAAGGAAAGAGGAACATCAAAAGCTTGCAAGACAATGATTGAATATGCGGTACCACATAATCTATATAGAGGCCATTGTATGCTCCTATAATCTTTAATAATCAATCCAATTTACTAACAAAAGCCACAAGCGTATGGCTGTTAATTCAGTTTTTCCACATTGACATAAGAAAACCTTTGAATTCATCAAGGGATTTATTTGACATTAGAATTTTCATACTTCACAGTCATAGCCCCAAAGCAAATAGCAGAGAAACTACTAAAACCTTTCAATTAGATATAAGCATATATGCAGTTATGTAACAGGATTTGTGCTTGGAAATCTCAAATAAATTGGCATATAAAGGTGCCATCTCATCAGATAAGCACCTAATAAAGAAGAACATCAATAACCACCTA
This sequence comes from Atalantia buxifolia, assembly GCA_030444775.1. Lineage (NCBI taxonomy): Eukaryota > Viridiplantae > Streptophyta > Magnoliopsida > Sapindales > Rutaceae > Atalantia > Atalantia buxifolia. Next base: position 12,948,955 of record CM059834.1, on the reverse strand, counting down.
ATATAGAAGAACATCAATTCTCAATAGACATTTCTTGAACAGAAAAATACTCATTTACCTCTGGAGACTCCAAGTTTGTGTTTAATTTGGAAAGCAGGTCTTTGGGTATCTGATCTTTCAATAAACTTGCAAGCTTAGGAGTCAACAATGCTCTGAGAGCACTGGCTGCAGCCTCATTATAAGGTATTGAAATCCCATTAAAGCATAAACCACTAAGCCTAGAAAGGGCCTGAGCCGCTCTTACAGCATGCATATTTTTTGCAATTTGAACACTGGCACCAACACCATGTGACTCGTTCCTATCTGATTCTTCAGCAGTTGAGTCATATTGAAGCAATAACGGTAAAAGGAACCTAAAATAAACCAAATAAACATAATAAGAAGAGAATTAGACATGGTAATGTAAAATTTAGGACATTAATGTGTACCATAAGAACAACAAAAAACCGATGGATATCCATTTCAAGCCAACAAAAAAAGAACTGAAAGATGAATGGCTTCAGTGACACACACAGCATAAAAACGACAACAATTGAGACCCATATTCTTTTGCGTTCAAATATGACAGACCTCACTTGCTGTCGGAAGAGGTGTGAATTGGCAAGTGTGATGAGAACTGGGAGCACTGAAATTCTCAGTCACCCATGACGCACTACCCACACACGGGGAAAACAAAATAACATACAGGCATCCATAGATCAAATCGCCCGACCAACACATTTTAAAGTCTAAAATTGGCCCGGATCGACTCTGCCAGCTACATAGATATGGCATGCATTGATCAAGCAAATGTTCATTATCATTATGTGTTACTGTTACATCATCCTAAAAATTAACATCTACAGACAACAGTCTCCTCCTAGATCCTTCTTCTTTTTAATATCCTTTCAGATAGATTTTAAAAACTATATTCACTATGAGGACAAATTACAGAAAAAGAGAGGGACTAGAAAAATGCTGAAGGCAATTTTGCAAGTCAAATGTGGAGCACAATGAATAAAGTAAATCCAGATAATTTAACAGAAGCATTTACAGTACATTGTACGGGTGACCAAATCTGAAAAAATATTTTTTGACAAACCTGATACTATGTTAAAATAAATTATCTGAACTGGAACTCAAATACATTTAGCACATAGAATTAAAGAACTAAGACGTGAGACCATGTAATTGAAAGAGTAGAAGCATTTTCCACCAAGAGGACATTAGGAGAACATCTGTTACTTGTCAGTCTGAAGGGAGCAACCAAAAAAAGGAAAAAAAAAAGAGGTTGCTTTGTTCAAGGGTTGACATGATTAGCAGAATGTCAGTTACTTGTCAGTCTGAAGGCAGCAACCGAAAAAAGAACAAAAAGGTTGCTTTGTTCAAGGGTTGACATGATTAAAACGAACTCAAAATACAAGCATTTTATATTTTAAAAAAGCCAATCGACTGGAATTGAAGACTTCAAATGCAAAAGGCCCAGTCAATATCAATCAGTCTATTGAGCATCAAGGATCGAGCAGAACTTAATTTCACATGTTGATACATTTAAGGCCACCTTAATTAAAAAAAGAAAAAGAAAAAAAGTTGTGAACAGAATTATTGCAAGGGACTTAAATATACTTAAATTTTATGGCCATTGGCAAGTTGGACTAGGAGACATAGACACCCAAAACAAAGAGAGAAAGAAACACCAAAAATAAGCTCACTAACCATAGCGCACCAGCCTTCAGCAACGCATCCTGAAGCTCGGATGACACAGATACATGAGCAATAGTTTGAAGTGCAGCATCCACAGCTCCAGGAACAAGCTCAAGTTCAGTGCAGTGTACAATGTCTTGAACTAATCCAGAAAATTGAAGCACCTCAGTCCTGGCACTCTCAAACTGACTCAAAACAGAAAATGTCCGCATCACATTTGTGACAATGACGGCTGACGGTTCCGTAGCAGGAGTAGTTTTCTGAACCACACAAATGCAGCGGGAAAGAAGAGTTGAAAGAAGTTGAATCCCACCATCTCTCACAAGCTCCTCACCATTCAACGAAGAAGATGCACACCTAAACAAGGTAAATGGTCAACAGTTAACTTTCATTATATCCTGCTATCCAAATTCTATCAGTTAAACCAACAAGAAAGATAAAGTAGAAGAGGCACTTACGTCAGCCAGAGAAGCTCAGAAGCTGCAACGAGGAGAGGAGCTCTATCTGAGGAAAGGAAATTGTTATCATCCTCATCCACAGTAACTGCATTAAGCAACATCGGATAGCCAGCATATTTAAATGGTTCCAGTACATCTCCATATCGTCTGTATAAGATGCACTGTCCTTTCAATAAAAGCAATAATCTCCAAGGCTGTGGACCTTGCAAGCCTTGCATGGTGGCCTATAAACAATCATATAGGGTAAAGGTTTTGGCAAAACAAAATTAGTCAAATAAACACAAAAAAATGTTCCAAAGACATTTAAAATAAAGCAGAATTTGATAGCTGTATACAATTTATAAGGTATCTTCAACAAAGCAGAACCATTACCAGATTAAATTCTTTTATCGGATATGCTTACTTTTTACAATGTTGCCGCACGTGTTTCAGAAGTGCAAAAGCTAAATAGATCAACAATAGCATATAAACAAAGACAAAATCCCTTATTTTACAGATATCAGAAGGCTTTAGGATGCATCAAGTGAAACTTACTTAAATATAGGAAATAATACTTTATAACATCCCCCTACCCATAAATCATGAACTTCAATACAAAAGACAGCTCCTATATGGATCCAAACTCACTGTTAAAGATCTCATGACATTTATAATTTCAAGCAAGTTAGTATATACAAATTTCAAATCTACCTGAAGGCGCTCATAAGCTTTCTGTACAGCAAGAAACTTCTCCCTTCCTTCAGGATTTTTGTCAGGATGGTATTTCATTGCAAGTTTCCTATATTGGCGTTTGAGCTTCTCCTCATCAATGTTCTCAATCTTCTTGGATATATTAGACATCTCCTCAGAAGAATAGCTCTTATGGGAATCATCACTGGATACATCATCCAGGGATATCTCTAATATTTTACAAGCTTCTTCTTCTGAGAGATCCATAGGCCTACGTGTCAACTCTTCACGCCACATCACAAGTAATGACTGTAGAAACTCCACATGTTCAACAATTGGCCAATTTGGAAACCGAATCTCATCACATAAGTTCCGAAGATAATAACGGTGACACCACATTTCATCTTTGAGCTCAGGGTATGTCACCGGTGGCATTGGAGCATACTCATATAAAGAATGGCAGTGCTGTGACAATTTCTGGGGAAAATCACCAAGATGCTGCAAAACCTGGTGGGGAAGAAAGAAGTGCAGAAAAGCAGTTTATACGTGTATGATTGATCAGGCAAAACACCTTAAACTAAAGACCTAAGAATAATTCAGAAAGCAAACAAACAACATAAGTAGGTCATTTGAAGATTTGAGATACCTGACGAATCAGATTTTCTGCTCGCATTTTGTGTGTCCATATGATCTCAGGAGTGTCAGAATCTGATACTATTGCTGCTGCAAATGCAGCTGGACCACTACGCTCCAACACATACAACAAGGACTCTGGGAGAAGCCCTCCCAATACACTACGTTTTGCCAGAGGCAGTGAAGACGAAACTGCAGCTTCTTCCCCACCATGAAATGCTTGATGCACATGAGTCACAGAAAAGAGTTGAGCAATTGAATAGAGATTTGATCCAGGGTATGCTAGAGCAAAATAGAAGGCGCCAGTGCTGTATAGACGTATCATGGCCTTGGGATTTCTTGTGACAACAGCCTTCAGCAAAGCCGCAGCAGCCTCCACGATACTTGGTTCCCCAGAAAGCATAGCCTTTTTTTGACAAATAAAATTGACAATAAGTATTGCAACATAAACAACAGATTTTCCTCTGATAAGAAACTGAAAAGTGTAACAATGATGAAAAATCAACAAATATATATCGTAGAACAGCTTCAGCAAAGGATGCCAAAGATAAATATATAAAAAGAAAGAAAACACCAAAAGATAGGGTTTAAAATTAAAACAAAAATACAAAATATTTTGAAACAGTCTAAGATTAATGGAAAGTACAAGCCCACCCATGTACAAGACAGAATAGATAAGTAGATAAGTAGTAACATTTCAAGAAAGCCTAAACGAAAAGATGTATCATTAAAACCCAAATATCACCTCTCTTAGAAAGGAGGTTGTCAGTCTACCACCATAATTTTATGCAAGCTTCAAAACTAAACAGCGGCAACAATCACCTGGGCAATATGCGGAAGGCAGCGTGGGCTTGATAAGATCCGCTTTACCCTCGGAGTTGGAGTAACTATCTCTCCAGCATCATCCAAATCTGAATGTGCAGATACCATGTTATGCAATATGGATAATGCTGCCTCCCCTACCTGTGTAGTATAAAGAATCTATTATAGTAAAGGGTTTTGAGAAAGCAATATGAGATGACGCATCTGTTAGAGATAGGCGATGTATCATTGTTGCCAACAGACAAAAAAAACAACTTTTATCTCAGGCAATTTATACTTATTTGGCATGTATAAAAGGATCTGCATTGCTAGTGTTGAACTGTCTAAATAGGATTTATATTTTAGCAAGTTTGAAAAACAGAGAAACATCTGCAGAGTAAAAGAAGGGTAGTAAGAATAATATTGCTAACAGTATAGGATCAGGCAATAAGTTTGGGGCAAACACACCACTTTTAAAATGGTATAAGAGCCAGATTTCGATCTTGCAACCTGTGAGTTCTAGGTTCCCCCATCATATTTTAGTAAAGACAATAGACCGTATTTTAGACATTTCAAAACTACTTATACACACACATCTCAATTATTTTTAAAAAATGTTGAAGAGGGTTCAAAGAAATATTGAGAAACAAACATATATAAAAGTAACCATTTCTCTGGCTCTCTTTTTACATGGTGCTTTAACTGTGAGTTAAGGATGATGCCTGGCCCACATTCCACAACAAGTGATTACATTTTCCCCATATGATAACACTAATCTACAAAGAGTACATCCTTAGAAAAACTAATTGGTCACCCATTATTCAATAAAGAGCATAAGGATTCTTTTAATTGGAAGCAATGACAATACCTGAGTTGCTGTGAGAACAGGAACCCGAACAGCAAGCGCCCAACGAAGTTCACGGATATCACGTAACTTTTTCCAATCTAACATCCCAGAGGCCCAACACCTAGTTGTCCAATCAATAGCTTTCTTTGACCAAAATCTTCTAATGGCATCCTTCTCCATGGGTCCTACTTGTGCTCCATCCTTGTCAATAAACATCCATTCCTTAAGTGGTTCCATGAATGCAGTAGCCGCTAGTAAATTTGACTGTAAAGGAATAGCAGTTCGCTCTGAAGCTTCATGCACCACTGTTAGCAGATCAACAGCTAATACACACCCTCCAACCAAAACACAAGCCTCGACATTTGCTAAAACCTTCATTAAAACCTACACATGCAGTAGAAGAAAGAAGATAAAGAGTAATTATTATTTTAATTCATGGCAATAAATGTTGGTGTTAATTAAGACTTTTTTCAAAACATCCCACAGTACGGTCCATTCCATTGACCAGTCTGTTCACAAACACAAAGCAAACAAGTATGGATCATAGATACTATAGTGGGTGCCAAAATTTTCTAAGCCTGGCCAGCCGTCTAAAAGGCCATAAACTTGTATCTCAGGGCCATCAATATACACCACGATGAGTTCAATATCAATGTTCTGTTCCCCATATCATCCAGCTCCAACTCATGCAAACAAGCATGTAAAGACAAAAACAAAGATGTAGTGTCACATTGTCATAGGAAGTGGGGACCATATACAGAAAGAATACAGCCAATGAAAGTCATACACAAAGTAAAATGTAATCAACCCAAGCAACAAACTAAGAAAAGAAAGGATAAGATGGAAAAAGGTAGGAACCTCAATTTCAACATACCTTCAGAAGGAGAAGAAGACGGTGTCTCAAAGCTCTATCGTCCGTCCTATCTAAAAGAACTGTAATATGTGCAGTACCTTCAAAAGGTCCAATTGTATTATAATGCTGTTCATATACAATTGCCATTGCCCTAGCACATAGCTCCCTAACTGAAGAACCTCCGCCACCTCCAAAACCATCCAATCTTCCCATATCACACCAATCATCAGATGCACCCAACTCATCAGGTATTGCACCATCTACTGTGAGGCCTATGTCTGCATCACATAAGAAACGATGATAGAGTGCTCTAAAAAAGGCAACAGGATCGCGCAATGGAAAATCCTGTGCCCTGCCACTACTGCCACTCTCAAGCAACAATCGTAAATAATATTGACCCACACAAACTTCTTTGGACAAGCTAGGATAACTAACAGAAAACTCAGGATAATTCCAAGAAATCTGTGGCACACTATCTTGCCCAGTCATAGTCTCAAGGGTAGCACCTCCAGGAACTATATCCTCAGTACGCTCTTTCTCAATGTCCAGCTTATGAACTTCAGCCTGCAAAGCCTCCCTCAGCTCCTGCCTAGTACGCTCATTCCATATTAAATCTGCACGATTGTGATCAAGGCTAAAAGCTCGCCAAAATTCAGGCCAATTAAGAAGTAGCCGACCAGAACCTACAGGTATGCTCTCTACAACAACCTGAGCAGGAGCTGGAATGTCTGTGTTCTGGAAACCAACAGCATGAGAATCAGAATCAACTGAACTTGAAGCTTTTGGATCTAGTGATTCATGTACACCCCTTAACCGAGGATCAGCTGTGGCAACAACAGCTGGATGATCATTTTGAGAAAAGCCCATAGACGGTATATCGCTGGTCAAATTTTCACCAGCATGAGCAGCCGGAGATTGAAAGGCTGAAGCCTGTCCGGAAGTTGGATCTAGATTAGATGTTTGATGGTTACCTGGCTCTCTAAAAGTACTGGTTTTCTGCCTTGTTGGGTCATTGACTTCAACATTATTAACAGAAGGCACAGAATGCTCTTGAGATGAAATTCCTCTCCCAGGACGGCCTTTCCTCTGTTGGAGCAAGCGTCTCTGTCTCCTACTGGTCAATGATCCTTCTAAATTTGCATCTTCAGACAAAACTCCATCGGAACGTGTGTGCAAATAAGCAACAAGCCCAGGAGGTAGCACTCTAGACAATAAATCTAGCGCTGGTTGATAAGAATCTGCCCAAAGGGCTACAAGTTGTCGACTCACCTCACGTCGCTCACCAGCAGGAAGGAAAAACGCATGCAACAAATGCCTCAGCAAAGCACCATCACGCAAAGCAGCGTCGCGCATCGACTCTGCAGCAATTGCATCTTCTTCTGCAATAGTACGCATGATAACAGCAACTGTTTCCCTTACACTTTCAGCAGGATGTCCAAAAAGTGCAAATAAACGACGCCGCAAACCAGCAACTTGGCGCAACAATTCAACAAAAACAGTGTATTGGGTAGTTTCACTATGTGGCTCACATATCATTGTCTCAAGAACTTCAACAACAGCCATTGACAGCAAAGGGGATACTGACATAGGCCTCAGTCGGTTGACCAGGACAATAAGATAGCCCCGTTGAGAGAATAATACAGACTTTGTGTGCATGATTGTGGCATGCTGCTCTCCTTTAGAATCAGTTAACATATTTGTATCCCCAGAACCACTGCCAATAAGTATGGCAATCAGCCCTGCAGCTTCAGCAGCCACACCCTCAGATCCATTTCTCAGCAAACCCATTATTCTTCCAACAGCAGCAGGAAAAGACATCACATGTGAAGCTGCAGTTCTTGAAGTAAGTAGTCTACGCAAACATGCAACAAACCCCATCACGGTTGCAGCAGCTTTAGGTGAAGGAGGTGGTAAAGGAGGGGACTCTGGCGGGAGATTTGGGGTAGATGGAAGCATTGTAATCAATGCCATCAAAGTTACCTCAGGCACTTCAACACTAGGGGGCACTCCACTGTATGGAATACAAGCATTGAACTCCCGTATTCTACGCCATAGCTTAGCTCTTGAACCAGAAACTTGGCCACTTTCAGCAACAGCATCTTTGGCAACTGCTGCCAAGTGTTTCAAATGCATGGATGTACTTTCCATATCAGCAACAGGACGCTGCTTTCTAACTTGCATGTGAACAACTCCACAGGGTGGATCAATCCGATGACCAGGCATTGTCAATCTTGGTAAAACTGGTACAGGGTACTGACCCTGCTCAAGTAAAAACCCAACGGTTTACCAGTTTATCACCAAATTCATCATCTCACAAATTAAAACTATATATCAGCTTAAAAGATCAAGGAATACAAGTGTTTCAGAATATTATGTTTTAATCTATTTTTAGAGGCAACTGGGTCTAAATTGCACATTTCAAACTTTACCATCTAATTCATCCACCCATTAATAATTCATAGCATTAAGTTTCAAATCCACATTTACAAGCATGAAGCTATTTATATCGAACAGGGAGCACTAAGTACTTACTTCTGTTTGCAAAACATCCCTAACTGCTGCAAGTAAGCTGTCACGTGATGTGCTTGCGTATACCTATAATGCAAGGCATATACATCAGATAGTTTTACCTTTAAATAATTCAATATTTTAATGAAATTTATCAATGCTTACATGGATGGGGCATCCATCATTGAATTCAATAGCAAACATCTGGGGCTCCTCTGCAAATCGAACGAGCGAGCTTACAGCAGATAAAGGGCGAACAATAACAGCCTGCACACATCTAATGAGATTCTCAGGAATTGATACAACTCTGCAGCATGCACATCATCTTATAGATTATTAAATGTACAAATGCTTTTTATATTTTACACTCTCATAAAGTCCTCGACACAGTAACAAAATGCACACGAATTGCAGATCTGGGAGTGTGCTTGTATATTCTCATAATGCATTTTCGAATTTTACCCCTCTTCCACCTCAAACACAACTGTGGTTTTCTTGTAACGTAGTCACAGCAATTACATACAGCTTTACAGGAGAAAATTACGTATTTGTCATAGTATATCTATGGACACAGAGACAAGAAGCAGACACAATCAAATATACTTTAAGGCAAAATTTCTGAATTTGCATATTGGGCTCATAAAGAGGCATGCACACAGAAACACATGTTCTTTAAAACATAAATACATGAGTTCAGTTGGCGTATTGATCGATCCTAAGATGTAAACCAAAGGTACAAAATTTATACAATTCATCAGCTTACTTCATAGTTATCTGGGCGTCTTTCAACAAGTGAGACCCTTGTAACGATGAGTTGACGTGAAACAGCATCACCGTGCTCCCCAAGGCCTCCCTTAGGGCCAATTCCCAAACTCAGTCCAGAAACATTTAACGTGCCATGAGCAGCAGAGCGCAACCTCGTCACCGACCAACCTCCACAAGGGGTTTCATCTGCCCCGACTGCTTCTTTGGCTGTATTTTACAAATTATTGGCATAAAAAGAACAGCATATAAAATGAAAATATTATTATTTCCACAGAGAGATATAACTGCAAATATTAAATGATAAAAATCTACCTCGTCTCTTTATGTACTCTGCCACAGAGAGGGGCTGGGAACTGTCCACAGATAGTGACAACCCAACCATCGATTTGGCAGTTTTAGTCTGCATAAATTTGTTCAACAGTACAGTTATTCAATGCAAAACATCTACTAGAGTATAAGCATGATCCAATTGGCATTATTTTAAATTCCAGTTCTCCAGGGAACAGGCAGTTTGCCCCCAAGAGGAAAGCTTGAACAATTACCAGTGAAAAGAACCTAATTGAGATTATTATGAAATAATAAATTAATCACTAAAGTTCCCATCCTTACCAAACTTGAAACAATAGCAGAATTGGTGGTCCCTGGTGCAGCCTGGAAAGCTTTAGATTTTCTCCCATATAAAGGACAAAGAACAAAACCTCCAGTTTCACTTCTCTTCCCATAGGCATCAGTTAATAGAACAATGGCAGGTGAATCCATGTCTCTAAAGTCCAAGCACCACCTCAGGTCTCCAGATCGTAAATCAGTAAGTTCAACTCCAACATAAGTAACTTTCAATTTCTGCAGCAGTAAACAGTGTCAGTGCAAAAATTTAGTAGTTCCACAAGCAAATCGAGGTATCCACTTATATAGTACAATAGTAAATACATTAAGATGATATGAAAACTATGGCTATCCTGCTTTAGATAGAGCTCAATCCTTTCTGGAAGGGAAGGGAAATGATTATATTAAAGAGAAGAAATTTAAAACAGCGCTCAATTGAATAAAAGCTATAACTCAATTTTGCACATCTCCACCACATTCTAGAAATGGCCCAAAAAAGGCAATGTACAATATGATCAAAGATACGGTTTTGCTCCAGAGCAACATTCTTAGAAAAAAAATATATGATATGCACTAAGGGTATGGTGCTGGGGTCTGCTGCGGAGTGAAAACGGTAGATCTTAAGTATAAGTTGATGGATGATTCATCGACATTAAGCTTCTAAGTGGATATTGCAAGTTACAATTTACAAAAGCAATGACATAGGAGCAACCGCATTTTATTTCAAAATGCCATAATGTATCAATCACTAAAACAAAGTAATTGCTTTCCAAACATTTCCTCTAAACAAAATACATTTGTCACTTAAGAAGCAACAAATTCACCCTCTTTCTAGTACCTCATGTCCATAAAATCAGACACTACTCACTACCCCAAAAACCACTCAATACACAAACAGTACATAACACTGAATCATATAACACAGAGATTGAACAAAATCCAACGATGAACAACTAAATTAGATAATATTAGAAGCACTTACAAAAGGAACCCATTCCGAGTTCCGTCTCCGAAGATGAAGCACTGGAAATTCCCCGACAGCATTGAGTCTAACCCACCTAATTCTATGCAACTCGGTCAAGATACTCACCCTAAACCTTGATGAAAACTTAAACGCCTTAAATTTGCCACGCCCATCAGTCCTAACGCTTATATTAAACTCATTCGCATTATCATCACGGCCGATGATCGGCGTGGCACCTTCGAAATCGGACGCCACTTCATACGAATTGGTAACGGCAAGCGTGTTGGGGTCCAACGTGATGATGGTAGCGTTAGAGATACAAAGAATCCTCTTGTAACGGCCGCGCCACGAGTGTTTAACGACCAAGTAACGGGCGAGGTACTCGGGCTCTTCTGGAGGCGGATGCGGGGCAGAATTGGAAGGAGTATTAGCGGGGTCCATTTTTTGTGACGGCTGGGGGCGGGGGTTTGGCGAGACGTGGTTCACAGAGTCAATGTGCTGGAGGTAATGGAGGGTGTGGTGACGTGGCGCATGTTGCTGGCGGAGAAAGAACCAGAAGTTCACTCCGGCATGATTGTTTGGTCGGGCGGCCGCAGCCGGGTTGCGGTGGGACTGATGAGACTGATTCGCCCCCAGTTTTCAAACGTAATTACGGATTTGCCACTCTTGGATTTACCTGATCGATCGCTAACCAACCCTAAACTTTCATCCAAATTTTTTTTAAAAAAAAAATCGAACTGAAATCTGAGTGTTTATAGAAATTGTACAATTTCGGAGAGCGATCGGGTTTGAGGAATTTAGCTGGAATATATTAGAATTTAGAGAGAGAGTGGACAGCTAGGCAAAAGGAGTTGTGTTTTGTTTTTTGTGACCTTCACCTCTCCGTCGAAGGCTTTTTCAGATGGGAGAGAAAATGTTACCTATCGGCGACCCTTATGTAACGACGTCGCGTGATGTCTTACGAGTAAATTATTCAGTAGTAGTTCTTGTAAATAATAATAATAATAATAAAATTTATGTATTAAGCAGTGATTAGTGTTAACTTTTATTATTTAGCTGTGATTAAAGTTTGAAAAGGATTATTAATTATGTATGAAACTGACGATGACTGTATGATCATATAAATAAATATTAAATTTATATTTATTATTATGATATAACGGTAATTATTATTATTCTACAGTAAAATAGTTCTGCTGTAGCCACTACCTTATTATGTACAATTCACTAATAGTTTAAATTCAACTACTACTCTTATTGTAAATTACCAACCTTAGTTATTCTTTTGTCTTTTTACAAAAGAAATTTAATGATAATAATTATTAAAATTTTATGTTCAATTGAACTTCTTTTTAAAACAAATATATGAATAACATTTTTTTCTTTTTAACATTTGATTTTTTTATAAGTAAAAAACATCATGATTATTGACATATGTATCATTGTAGATCAAAACAAGAAATAATACTAAGTTTTATAGTTCAAAAAATAAATTATTTAATAGGGATAGTTTTATAATATAATATTTACTTTTAATTCAAATTTTTTTTTCATTTAGATAAAAGTAATAAAAGTTTATTTTTCTTATACAGATATAAATATCTAAAAATTAGATATAAATTACAAAAAATTAATAAGAAAAATTTAAAAAAAATCTAAAATTAATAAAATTTCAGACTTCAGATGTTTAGTATAAATAAGTAGTTATTTAAATGAATTTTAAATAAATGGATCATAATTGATTTATTTATGACCAATTTATTAAACAAATCCTAAACGAATAAATGGATTAATGTCGTCAAACTCATATTCGATTCATTTAATTAGTGAATTGAATCGAATTCATCAATTTATTAAACAAATCAATTTTTTCGAACTCAAACTCATTTAATTTACATTAGATTGAATTGAATAAACACAGCGTGACCCAAATTACCACCTTTGAATTTAAGCAATACAATGTTCAGAGAAACTTAAGCAATGCTATTTAAATATTATATAATGATTAACTTTTATTTTATAGTTATAATTTAAAAGGTATAATACCTCACTCCCAAATAGAGCTTAAATAAACAAATGAGTTAAGCGGGCATCGTTTCGCTGGAGTAGTGTATTTGAAATTGTGAGAAATGAGGAGGAATAAAATTGTGGGAGTGACGGTTATTGAAGAAAAAGAAGTGGCTAATGAATGACTTCGAAATTAAACGAGATGGGAGTTTTCCAGCTTTTGATTGTTAAGCACCGTTGGGAAGGCGTTTGTGAATTAGAATTTTTCACCACAACGCTTCTTATGTTTTTCTGTAGAAATAGCCAAGCCCAAGCCCGAGCCTGACGCAATTAAAAAATATTTGAAGTTGAACTCTAAATAGACTTGAACATTTGATAGTTATGATCGGGTCGGTTCTAACCTAAATTAGGCCAATATCGGATCAGACTCAACCCAATCTTACTGAAATAGTTTTTATATTATTTTAATATTAAATTATATTTTAATGTTTTTATTTTATATTCATGTTATTTTATTGTTTTCTTCTATACATGCACCTTAATTAACTAGACAAAGGCAAAATATACAATATAATTAATCACAAAATAATTCACAAAACAACCAATTAATAGAAATAATTTTTTAAATTCAATTCCATAATCAAACTTTAAAAACACACAATGCAATTAAATTTTAAAAAACACAATTCAATTCCACAACCATTTTAACCCCAAACATAAATCAATTCTAAAATCCAACATGAAAAATACATAATATAATTAAATTAAAAACACACAATGTAATTCAAATTGGGTTAGGTTAGCTTAAGCCTGACCCTAACTCGAGACCCAAAAATTTAGATCAAAGCCTTAAAAATTAGAATCAAGTCGATCGGACAAAAAAAATAAGGTCAAATTGCCAAGCCTATTTTTCTAATTTCAATTTTCAGTATTTTTTATTTTTATCGTGCACCCAAGTCCACCTCATGATCATGCATTTTCATTATTTCGAAACTCTATATCAGACACTTGGAGAGCAATTAAATTGCTCAAGTCAATAGTTGTTTGACTGAATTTTGATGCCAGTCAACAGTCGATCATGTCTATACAAGCAATTAAATATATCGCACTTAAAAATCAAATATCCATGTACATATGTGATGTGCTTTATTTTCATCCCATCATGATCACTTCAATATTTGCAGCAAAGTGATCATCTGTTATCATCACTGCTCTCAACTCTCACTGCCTGAATTCTTCAGACATAAAAACTCAATAAATTTTTCAGTAGCAGATTCGGGCAAGCAAATGCAAACCACCATGTTTCCATTAGGATTGGCCTCTCCTTCCGGCAAGAATACACAAACCTGTGGTGTTGGTGTCAAGTCAATTGGACCAGCATAGATTGGCTTGCCCCATCCAAAATCTGCAGACTCATAAATTGAAAATCTTGTCCATTGAGTTATGGTCAATTTTCCTCCAAATTCAAGCCTTCTGGGTCTCTCAACCTCCACAAAATCAACTGTAGATCTTAAGTAATCTTCTGAAACACCAAGCCTTGCTTCGCGAACCAAATGGGTCGTGTACTTGAGCTGCCCATTAACAAGCTCATTCACAGAGCTCATAGCACATGCCACACACACTACATTGCCATAAAACCCATCTTTCAGTGGTGGGTTCTTCAGTTTCTGCCGCGCATTGACAGAAAATGTAAGCCTAAGCTTGTAGTTTGGTGGTTGCACATCAATTGCTCTTACCCATGATCTCCAAATATGAGCAGCCATTGCATCAAAACTAGTACACGGGAAGTTGTCATCCGGTTGAGCTAAAATTTTCAAATGAGCTTGAAACTCCCGGCTAATTCTATAACACTTTTGAATAGGCTTCGCTTGCCACAAAGTCATTGTTAGACTTGAACCTTCATCAATTCTCATGTACTCAATATGAGGGTGCTTTATTATCGGAGGGTGTCGCGGCCGGAAAAATTCTCTCTCCCAATAGGGCTCAGGATTTACAACCAATCTTCCAGCTTTAGCCGTTGCGGCCCATGCATTGAGAAACTGCATGGCACCAAAGCCGTCACAAATGCAATGACAGAGCCTCAGGCCAAGGCTAAACCCACCACAGCCAAAAACTGTCACCTGGGCAATAACTAATGGCATGTCAAGAATTTTGTAAGGCTCTTCATTGGGGAACTTGTATATCAACGGAGCCCAAGCTGGGTTCGGAACTGCAAGGTCTCCAAGCTCGGCCAACACCATCTCAGAGCGAGCCTCGACCATGAGAGCACCTTGATCAGGGCCAAAAAACACCTCCAGCTTCCCGTTATGAGTCTCTCTGAGCCTTGCGGATAAAGGGTAGTAAGGAACCAAGATATCGGCAAGTGCTTGGCGCAGTGTTTCAAAAACAGGTCGATTATTATTATTAGATTTAGAGTCATCTTCCGATGATCGATAAAAATAAATTGTTGGAGTAAAAACTCGGGCGCCGATAATGTCATCGAGGTTCGAGAGGTAAAGGGTATCGCCAGGAGCGGCAGGGATAGCAGCAGCAGGCATGATTCTAACAAGTTGATGAATGGCCAAAGGGATTTCAAGTTGTGGGAATTGCAGCTCTTGAACCCATGAGCACGAAGCCATTTGTAAATTGATCATGAGGATGAGGGAGTCCTTGAGTCATGCTGAACCTTAAAGGGTGCAATTTGTAGGAGACTGATCGAATTTTATTAAACATGTGAAGATGCTCTGGTTCTCCGTACATAAAAATGGGCAAGCGATTCGGACGATTTATTGGTTTGAAGCAGTTGATGCTGATACTTGACATGATCGGCCCCCAAGACCTAGCTAGATTGTATCTGTAACCCATTTTCTTCTCCCAAGTAAAAGAATATTTTTGGTTGTATTTGGGTTAATTTCTTATTCCAAAACAACTTTGTTCTCGATATTTTCGATTTTTTCAACCGATAAACAGTTCCCAACCAAACTAATCTCGTCAAAAACTTATTTCAAAATGATAATTTCTGAATGTCTAATGCTTCATTTGAAATTTTCCATTTGCATGAATGATATAATATCATATACACACCCCTTAGCAATTGTCACTCAGCCCCTTAACTCATTTTTATTTACATTTTTCATAAATATTAAATTAATTTATACTAAATCCATATAAAAATTTTAGTTAGCACCCTTACAGTATTTATTATTTATAAATTTTTATTCTATATTGTACATATATCAAAATACCCCCTCTCTTTCTCCAATACCCGTGAACCTAACCCGCATTCCGTTTCCATTTTCGACCACTCCACCGGCTAAGGTTGGTACCGATCGGAAGCTCTTGCGATGCTGGTCATCTCCATGCCATTCTTATTGTCGGAAAGTGTTCGGAAAGCCGCCGATCTAAGCCATGAAAAGCCACAGAATCGCGGCTTCAATTCGCTCCGATTTCGCCTGGTTCTGGTGACGCCACCACTTGGGGTTTGTTCCCCACAATTCCCTCTGTCTTTTTCGACCAGCCACAGCCACCAAGTGAGCTGATTTGCCGTTGATTGGTCGTTGAAGGATTCACAGGTTTGGGAGAAATGAACTTAATATTTGTGAAGTAAATTTTAAATAAGAATAAGTAAAAGAGGTCTCAATGATATTTTATACAGAAAAGACAAAAATTAGTGGTATGGTGCCACTGTTGTAAGATAGGCGCATCCACATACGAAACGAAACAAAGGATCAATTTCATGTCTGGTAAGAATCATCTGTGATTCGCCACAATTGACCAACCGTTGGATCCACCTAAATGAGTGGGGTCCACTTAGATTCCCACCCATCTAACGGTTGGGTGCAACTGCACCACAGGTTTATCCCGAAACAAAACAAATTATTGCCTCGATATGCAGGATTATTAGAAAATAAAAAATAATCATTTTGTAAAACAATGAGAAAATCAGATGAAAAGTTGAAAACAATGAGTACAAAATAAACACCTGCAGCCCAACCTGCCTCAAATAAGCCCTGTCGTTTGGATGGCAGGCTCATCGGCACTGTCATTCAAAGTCCGAAAAGTGTAATTGATATTTTGATACCCAGATAAATAACAAAAATTTCCCGGTGGAAAGCTGACCTTGCAATAATATACACATTATATCAAATGAGAGTTGAAATTGAATGATATGCAATAAATTTTTTTCAAAGTAGGGAATGAAATATGGAGGTGCGTACATAATTGATTAGTGAATTGTAAAATGGGAAATAAATTATCATATTATCGCAAAATTAGTGAATAAAGTAATTTACTTAAAATATAAAGAATAAATAGTATGGTTGACTTTCAATATTTTACCAACTTGTAATGATTATCATATGCATTGTTTAAATAATTTGAGCAATTCCTCTAACGAATCTCCAACATAACAACTTTTTTTTTATAATTAATACAGTCTTTGTAGTTTACTATTTATTATTATTAAGTATTAATATTAAATAAATATACCGGTATTATTTTAAAAAAAATAATACTATATTTTCATATAACAATAGTATATAGTGATATTATTAATTCTTTGTGAATATAATAATATTATTTTTAAGTAATTTAAATTTAGAATCAATGTCAATTACTATTTTTAACTAAGTATAATAATGTTACATTTAAATAATTTTAGTATTATTATTTTTAATAAATGTAACTTATAAAATATTATAATAATAATATTTAAATAAACATGATATTATATTTAATAAAATAAAGGTAAAAAATGAAGAAGTGGAAATGGATTCCACTTACTACTCCAAAAATAGGTGAGGTCTATGGAGTGGGATTTCCACTCAACACTCAAAAAATGGATGAGACTCACGAAGTGAGATTTCCATAACCTTAAAATATGTAAGTAAATACTGGAGTGGGAACCCGCGCTCCTAACCCCCACTCTAATAAGTAAACATAGCAATAGTAACATACATTTGAAAATGAGTTAAAAGGAGAGGCTAGAGAGCCGAAATAGGCTAAAGCCAACTTAGGAAGGAAAGCAAAGAATAAAAAATAAATCAAATTTTAATGCTGTAAATATATATATTATAACAGGAAGTAAGAGAACCACTAATTTCACAAAAAAATTATTATTATTATTATTATTATTGCCAGAATAAAGAAATCAACAAACACCGTTGTCCATATATGATAACTAGAGCGAGGAATATTAAAAAATTTTAATAAATAAAAAAGGGGTTGTTATGTACTGTTGATAAAAGAGATATTGTTTAATAGTACGAAAAAATGAACCGTTGGATGAGATCAAAGGGTTCACAATAATTAATTAAGATTAAATTAAAATTTAAAATTGTAGTTTTTCCACCTGGGAGCAATTAAGATAAAGGGTCCAAAAATAAAAATCTATTTTTGCTACGTGGTAGTAAGCTACCAAATCACAACTCTTTCAATTGAACTCAAGAATGAAAAATATAAATATGATGCTTCCAGGAGAGCACATATCTATCAGCCACTTAGGTTGCATTTATTTTTTTTATTTGAAATCTGAATAGGTTTGAATTAAGTTGAAGTCTAAATAAGTCTGAATGGAAATATCTGAATAACATGTTTATTTTTTCTTTTTAAACATCTGAAGAGAAAAACTTAAAAGCTAATAGTTTGACATAAATATCCTTTTAAGTGGTGCATATATTTGTTCTTTATAATTTATAATTTTCATAGGTTAATAAATTTGGTAGCATTAAAAAAAATACAATCATTGTTAATCTTAATTTAATTTTTTAATAAAATATGGAATGATAACATCAAAATTTATTATAAAGTCAAGACTGTTATTTTATTTTTGATTCATCACAATTGACATAATTTGATTTGTTCAATATTTAAGTTTAGTTAATGTTCTAATGTGAATAAAAAATTTAAGTAATTAAAAAATAACTTTAAGAACAATACAAAAGTATTGAGCTTGTATATAATATTAGAAATATATAAATTGTTAAAGGTATTTTTGAGATTTGAAATTGAAATTGTCTATTTAGATTTCAAACTTAAAATAAAAGTGGGTTTTTTCTACTTTTTCTATTTAAATAAAATTAGTTAAAATAAGTGATAAATTAAAAAAATAAACAACCTAAAATAAACAAATGTCTGGAAAAAAAAAGTTAAATTCAAACTTTAAATTAAAAAAACAAATAGCACCTTAGTATTTCACACTTCATCAAAATTATATTAAAACTTTTTTCTTTTACAGCTATCTACTTAAAGTGTATTACTTTTTCACTTTTCATTAACACCATTAGAGAATTTAACATAATATTGTTAAAATAACTATTTTTTCCTTGAACATTAAAAAAAATAATCATAGCTAAATTACAAAAAAAAATCAATTTTGTAGCTGTTGAGACTAATAACGGATATAAAATTAACTATATAAATAAGCTCATCAAATTGCTAGTTTAAATATATAAAATCACCAAAATAAGTATCATACCTAATTTGTATCTCATTTACAACATAAATTAAGAATTCTTACCCATATAAACCATCTTGAATAGCATATCTTCAACAATAATAATAACTCTTCACCAACAATAAATCACCACTAGATTGAATAATAGTCTTTCAAAATACATTCCAAATAACCATAAAACCAGTTACCACAAACTTTGAATACTATAGTTCGTTCCTTCAATAAAATATAATAATATAAAATTAGTTATGGGAAACTTAGATTTTAAAGTTTTAATCCAAAATAACAATACCTTTTAAAAGTATTCAAAATAGCAACTAATAAATAGTCTTTTATATTCAGAGGCAAAATAATTATTTTGTCAATGTTATCTTAAATCCTCTAACGATGTTATTGAAAAAGTGAAAAAAATGAAACATTTTATAAACTTCATGCGAAATCTAGAAAAAAAATTATGAAAAAAATTATGAAATATTTTTAATAAAGTACAAAACATTAGATGTCTGTGAATATTTACCTAGTAAGAATAAATCTATTTAGCTATATTTTGTATCAGAAAATTATATATCAATTCGAGAAGATATCTTTTAACATATCATTGCATTAGTCCATGCAAAATTATGATGTTATAACAAGTTTAAAAATCACTTGCAAATGGATTAAGGGTCAGTTCGGTAATATTGTACCATTTAAAATAACTGTTTTTAAATGTATTATAGACATAATTAAATATAAAGAACATCAATTAAACGTTTTGTAAAATTTATTGTTAAACTACTATAAAAATACAAATGAAAAATTAGACATAATAATGGATAAAATTTATTTAAACATTTATAAACATGTACATAAAATGTTTTCTTATTGCGTGCATAAAATAACTGATATTTAAAAGAAATATTTTATATTATTAATTTTATTTTTTATTTTGTTGCTTCAATACAATTGACAATAACAATAATCTTTTTAAAAGTAATAATTTTATTTCCTAATTAATAAAGATAATTTTTAATTTTTATAATAAATATAAAGATATTTATGGGTTGTATTAAATATAAAGATGATATTCAAAATCATATTTTGAAAACTATTTCTTCCCTTCTTTTTAAAATTTGTTGGAGGATAAAATAATTTCAACAAAAGTGATTTCCAAAAAAATTTACCAAACACCAAAATTAACTTTCAATTTTTCAAAATTGTTCTTAAACCTTCCAAAAGCAAATCCAAAACAATCCTCAACATGGATTTGAATAAATTTCTTATTTCCCCATCCATGATTTATTCTTCATTCAGTTTTTAAATAATACATAAATATAAAACAAAGTCTATATATATTTTTTTAATGGAAAAAAGTCTATTGTTGAATAAATTTGGCGTTAACAAATAAAAAAATTGTACATGTGACAAAAAATTGTAGAACACTTTACTTAGAACCTAATTTTTTTTTTAATTTAATTTATAAACAATATCTTTACTTTTTATAAAAATCTTACATTTTAGTTTATAAACAACATCTTCATTAGACTTTTTATTTCCTTAATAAGCTTTAAAATAATTGCTGCAGTTATTTAAACGAACAACTCAAAAAACAAACAAATAAATGAAAGAAGTTACCTATCACCCAGGTAAATTTTTTTAACCAAATTGATTAGATTATATTCATAAGAAATTAGGGTAGATTCTTCACCCATTAATCCAATGGACAATAAAAAATACTCATTAAAAATTCATAAAAGTTCCATTAAAAAATAAAAAACTTAAAAAGTTGGAAAAGTGGAGGCCGAAGCTCAGCAAGACAAGACTGTGCTGGGCCACCAATTGGTCATGTTGGACCTACCTTTAATAATCAAGCACCACGCAATCTCAACACCAAGCACAGATAAGCCTAAGCTAACGTGTGATTTACAGCTCCACACAACATTGAGCAAATGCGCAACACCATCCAGCAGAAAGAAGAAATGGTATAAGACCCATGTAAGAAACAACTTTTTCCCTCTGATAATCTGTTGAATAAGTCACCTCCACAAAACCAAACTCTGATGTTTATTTTTCATTTTGATAAGATGAACAAAAGAAGGCACATGTTATCGCAAAAAGAAAGCTACAGCAAAGAAGGTTGCCAGCTTACCGCACTGGCTGCTGATTGTAGTGATTTTTCTCTTTCTTCTTTGCAGCGGCAAGCCTTGCATTCCTGGCAGCAGCCTCACTTGCAGCAGCCCGGGCAGCAGCATCCATCTCTTTACTTGACTTCTTCTTCTTAGAAGCCATTTTCTTAAGCCGCTCTTTCACATCAACAGATGTACCTGCTGCCTTCTCTGCCTCTGCGGTTTCATCTGTAGCATTGGTGCTATCAGGCTGGTTGTGAGATGGTTCTTTTGCCTCCTTTGATATTTTATCCTTCTTTTTCTTCTTTTTTGTGCTTTTGCTCTCCCCAGAGGCATTCTCCTTGTTTTCAACAACCCCATTATCTTCTCCTTTCTTCTCTTGCACAATACCTGAAAATTGGAAACAGCATTCCTAGTTAGTGAAGCTACTACGTGACAAATGGATAGAAACGGCAACTGACCTGAAAAATTACACACTGGTGTTTAATTTTTGAAATAGACAAATAAGTAAATACTACCCTTTCCCCTCATAATCTATTGACATATTTACCAAATTTTGCTTCATGTGTGAACATTGACTCAAATGTGCAAGGATAAAGCTCACTCCACACCCAGCAATTGACAATCTATAATAAAAGAATTTGCCCCTCGGAAAGAGGCATATTACAAAGATTTAAGATTGAACAGAGTTCACAAATAAACTTTATCAGATACAAATAACAAATAAACTGAAAGTAATAACATTGAAGGATGAGGACTTGACACACACATACATATTTAATACAGAAATATGCACAGACACACACACATATCAATTATTAAACATCAGAGGCTAATGATTGATATGAAATTACCATGGGATCCATCTTGGCCACTCTCCTTATTCAATCCCATCTCAGCAAGAAGGGCATCAAGTTCTTCAAGACCCTTTTTCTTCAATTCCTTCTTTGAAAGCTGCCTTTCTGAATCTTTTTGTACTGAAGGAGCTTCAGGAGGCTTTTTAACTATTGGCTGCTCCACTTCTACTGGTTTTTCAGGTTCATTGTCATGTTCTTCCTCAACATCCTCATCAACTTCATCAAGACCTTCTTCCTCACTGTCACTTTCCTGGAATCCAAATGGAATAAATATAAGACCATCTAATATTACCAGATAACCCAAATTACAATGCACTTTTGAAATTTAGAACAGCCATATAAACATAATAGTACCATTAGATACCCGAGCATTTTTCATTCCAAAGTAGACATAACGAAGCATTTTCCTAGAAAATATTCCAATATCATAGATATAGTAACATTTTGAACATCATGATCCACCCGGATACTGGGTTGAATAAAATATGAGAATATTTAATTCCACTTTAATTGGGTACTTATTACGTTTTCTTGTTGCCATATTATTTGACAATATTTCCAACCAAGTTAATCACTATTTTCAGCAAAACTGCTTAAACATAACCATAAATGCACTTAGACATAAAGATGAGTAAACAAAAACACTCAGGTTTTTTGGAAACCACGGTAACTTAATCGTGGCGCATCATGTACCCTATGCAATGGTCAACAATATGAATGAAGTGCAGCTAATGTCCAAGTAACTAGAGGCTACCATCTGACCTATGAAAAGCATCCATAGGAGAATTTTTAATTTGTATGTACAACTAATGCAATGACGGATTATCAAGCCGCATCAAAGCAAATGTTTAAGCTCTGCAGATCCACTATCCACTAACCACTATCACAAAGGCAATCCATACTTTATGTTGATGCAGAAACAATTGCCTAATCGTGGAGCACCAAAACAGTAGACGTGGATCCTACGTTTCGTTAAAACCAAATCAGTCAACCACATCTCATCTCCTCTTTTCACAACCTCCATCAAAGCTCGTTATATTGACACATGATATGTTAAATCTAAGAAACTTAATGACAATGTCCTAAATATCATTTAATTTATTGTAACAAAAAAACAGAAAATCTTTTAATAGAAAAGTATAAAGCAAAGACAAATACATAACTAGAAATACCAGGTTAACTAGCAGAAAAATAAAGAAAATAACATCAATGCATGATTTAACGCATGTAAGCCAAAATAATTAGTTTGTGACACTAAAAATAGAACTCAATTACATGCATAAACTTCAAAGGATCAAATTATATTTTCATATAACTAAATAATCAAACAGAAACAAAAACATACAAAAATTAAAAAAAAAATTGAATGCTAATGAATCCAAAAAACTGTTCAAATTCCATAACTCTCGGCAAATGGATATAATATGACACACCCAATAAGAAGAGCTTTTTCTTCTGAAAAATGTTAAAAAACACAACAAATGTACATTACTCATATTCCGAATATCTATGCCCCACATAGTCTCTACAAGATATCCTCAGCTTCGTTGGGCAAACATCTGCATATCTACATCCCGCATAATCATTCAGTCATAAAGAAAAACAAATTCTCAGAATTAACTATAACGAAACACTAATTATATCATATTCATTCGTGTAAGATTGTTTTCTTCACTGGAATATCCACACAAGTCACTCAATCAACATCTTGTCCACTACATTTCCATTAAGAAAAGCAACAAACTATGCATCAAATAAAAACTAACTTGAAAAAAGAAACATGAATTAAAATAAGTAATAAAGTAAAGAATTGGAACCTCAACAGCAGGCTCCTGTTCCTGGGTCTCTTTCTTGTCGTCGGATTCCGCAGAGGCCCAAACCGATTGAGGCGGCGCGGTAGTAGCATAGTAATCGTCATCGTCATCGTCATCCACGTCAGCCCATGATTTAACGGTGAGAGGCGTCGGGGCCCAGAACACCTCCTTCTGTTTCTCCTTCTCGTCAGTTTTGGCTTTGCTCTTCGATGAACCTGACTCTTTCTGCGTCGATTTCTTCTTCTTCTTGAAACTCCCTAGAGCCGCAAATACGTTCGTGCTGTTAATCACCAAAGATTCGTCCTTTCTGCCTCCCACCATTATCGAAACTTTCTATAGAGGGGGCAAAACTGGAAATTTAAATCCTCTGAGAGAGTTTTTACAAATACACAGAAACAGACGATAAGGTTAATAAGACAAAAACAAACGATCTGATTATTGAAATTATTCTTTCCAATGAACAAATATACAAAACGACGTCTGATGAATGCGTTTCTATTTGATTGAAGAAAATGAAAAGATTTAAAACTTCATAAAGATTGAATGTGTATTGCTTGTATATTTCTTATTTCTTGTCTCTCGTTTTATTTGAGAGAGTCAGTGGCGATGGTTAATGGGACTTTGAGGCAACGCACGTTGGAACCCCAAAGGCTTTTTTAATTTGGCTTTCGGTTTAGTATTTGTTTCTCTCTCTCTCTTTTTCTCTTGTTTTTGTTTCCCCTTTTTTATCTATTAGCAGAGAACATACGCGCAGGATGATGATGGTGCTTTTTTTATTTTTAGGGCGTTCCACAAAACAGAGAAAGGGGTATGTGACAGTGTGCTGCTGAGGAAGTGAAGGTGAGCCGTTGGATTTTTTGATGATGAGGTTTTATTTTTGGTGGTCCCCATCTTAGGTGTGATGTTTTCTGGTGAGTCTGTGTATGGATAGGTACAAACATGTAAGGTGGATAAGTTCAACGATCAAAAGACACGTGGCTGGCATGCAGGTGTTTGGGTCCACTGATTTTAAACTAGTGCGTGATGCATGGTGAGTTGGCATTGATTCTTAATGGGCAACATGGGTCTGTTGTTGGGCTATTTAACATCCGAGGTTTTAGCCCATCTCTCCTTTTCATCAAAGAAATAATAATAATAATTAAATACATAGCTTGAATTATATTTTCATGATTTATTGCTTTCAGACCTATCACAATATCATAGTCGAAAAAAAAACCTATATTTTCATTTTTAAGACTTAGGCCCTAAAAATGCCCGCTTATAAAAGTTTTACATCTTCTTATATGAGTTATTAGCACCTTTTTTTTTATTTTTTTGAATGAATAAACAAATAATATAAAACATGTGATGTTGATAGAATAATGATATATGTATCAAAAAAAAAAATCTAGTACAAAAGGAATAAAAGATAAAAAAAAAAATCTTATTTTATAGTAACTTTTTCATCCTGCGCTTAATTTTTTTTGTCTTTTAGTGATAATTTACTATTTTTTCTGCCCATATCATTACTGTACAAAAATATAATTTTGACACATTAGTTTGTATGGGTTTGATATAAGAGCTAGTTTAAATAATGCCCATTAACGTTCCACCCTTTTCTTGTTTAATATTTTGTTTTTGAAAATACTTTTGAATATATTCTTTTACAAATTTAGAAATTTAGGATAGGTCAACTTTCTAGATAGCCATATGGCTCTCAGTGCTAATTAAAAGAATTAAATGCTCAAGAAAAGCTATTGACAATAAAAAAAACAAGTGCTACTATTTCTTAATATAAAAATATCAAATTATTAAAATATGAAACTGTTGAATTGATAAAATATGCATATGCTTTATGAATCTTGTCTTTGGTGTGTATAAAATATAGATAGTTTAGTATAGTTTGCAATGTGAAACGTTGATTGGAATCTTAATTAGGGTAATAATTCAGCATAAAGGTCAATCGGATTATATAATTTAGGTCTAAAGAATAAAAAAATAGAGCGCACAAATGATTAAGGCTTTGTTAAATGCGAAAGATGAGTCAATTGAGGGTGTGTTTGGGATTGAGGTGTTATAGTTTTTAAATTACAGCTGTTGTAGAAAAAAACTGTGACTATGAAATAAACATTAATAATATGTAGTAAATATAAATTTTAAATATAAATTTTAAATAATAATTTTAATAAAATTATTAAAAATATAATAGATTTTATATTATACAAGTAAAAATTTATAATAACATATATTCAAAACTACAATAGCTAATGTTTACCAAACATTTTAGTATTGTAACTTAAAAGTTACAGCTGCCCAACCTCAATCCCAAACGCATGCTAAGATGGCTAAACGTGATCATATGCAATTGAAAACTAACAAAATGTTTAAATTAAGGCATTGGTTATGATGGAAGGGTAATTTTTAGGAACTTCCCCTGAGGTTTGATGTATTAACATATAGAGAGAATGTATCCACGTAATTACAAGCACCTCCCCTGCCGTTAGGGATGGCAATGGAGAGGGGAGGGGAGGGGACCAATCTCCCCGTACCCATCCCGATATTTTACGTATGTCTCCGTCCCCTTCCCGTCCCCATCATAATTATTTGAGAGAATCATCATCCCCTCCCCGAATAATAACAGAGGATCCCCGAGGGTCCCCGATCCCCGAATAACTAATACATTTTTTTTTATTTTGAGTTAATCATATTAAAATAAAAAATTCAAATAAAAGTAAAGTTCGAAATATATCTTACATTAATATCCATTACAAAAGTCACATCCATGATCCATTAAATTAATCAGTAACGCAGCATGCAAGAAATACAAACTTCTTTTACAAACTATCATGAACAAATTAATAGTTTAATACAAAATTGGTAAAAAAATTAAATTTAGATTCAAAATTAACTTTTTCAATGGTGGCGTGGACACTTTATAAATGTGGACTATTTCATTTGCAACATAATAGTTAAGTCGGAGCAAATCAAAAGTAAATATTAGATTAGATTATATTAGTTATTAAAATTGTGATTCGCGGCAATTATAACATCTAAAAATAAATAAAAAATGGATTTAAGTTTAAAATATTTAATAAATATTAAAATTAAAATAAAATTTTTAGACTAATAGAATCTACCCGGTCTTTTTAATGTCCTAAATAAAAATTTAGGACTTTAATTAGTTAATTAGACCTAAAAGTTTAATAATATAAATATTTTGATATTTGTTATTTTTACCAATATCTATAATTTTATAATTCAAATTTTATAATTTATTTACTAGTAATTTTAAAAAATAAAAATAAAATTAAATATTAAAATAGGGAAATGGGTAGGGGATGGGGATTCCACCTCATCCCCGTCCCCTCCCCTAATAAGAAATTGGGTAAAAAAATTTTCCCGTCCCTTCCCCAAATAAGAAATTGGGTATGAAATTATCCCCATACCCTCTCCGAATGGGAAAAATCCCCGAGAGTACCCGTCCCCGTGGGGATTTTTGCCATCCCTACCTGCCGTTAGTATTCAATTAGTTTAGCTGTTAACAGACTGTTGAAATTACAAAAGTACCCTTTCCGCTAACATAATAAATTATAAAATAAGACTTTAAGAACCGATTGGACTGTGAATTACAATGGTAAAATGATCGTAAAATATCCCAAGTAGAGAGTTTAGAGCCTTATATTGTAAAATGATCATAAATGATCGAATTAGCCTTAGTTTTTCATAATGATTTTTTATGTAGATATGAAACTAAGAAACAAATTCTTTTTTCTTTTAATCATTCATCAGTAAACAATAGGACAACAAGATGCAGCAAAGCAAGAAAAACTTTTAAACTGCAACAAATACAAAATAATCCACACAACCCCATCCAAAACCTTATTTAAATCCCAAATGGTCTTCAATCAACTGAAACCAGTTCGTTTCTTTCCTCCAACTTTCCCACCACCCAAACACACACTCCTACGAAATTTAAACCTAACATCCTTGTACAAATCATCCTAGTATAGATCAATCTCGGTAACAATTACACGAACACCGACTTGCTTCAAAGCAGCATCACAACCTTTGCCAACATCACCATAACTGCAAATAATAGCGGCTTTGACTCCCTTGTGGATCAACAACGTGGCGTCACCACCATCGCTGACGATGAGATCTGGGCCACCGCCGGGACCCAGTCCAAGGCTTTCTTTGTGCACCACCAGTAATCCTGGAGGGTCTCGCCCTTCTAGGTGAAGACGGAGGCGGAGTCACGTGCGATGGCAGCAGCCGCATGGTCTTGGGTTGAGAAGATGTTGCAGGAGCACCAGCGGACTTCGGCGCCGAGAGCGATGAGGGTCTCGATGAGGCCGGCGGTCTAAATGGTCATGTGGAGTGAATCGGTGATCTTGGCCCCTTTGAAGGGCTGTGAAATTCAGCTACATAAAGATGAAGACAGTGTTGGGTGCTGTTTGCGTGAAAGAGAAAG
This sequence comes from Atalantia buxifolia, assembly GCA_030444775.1. Taxonomy (NCBI): domain Eukaryota; kingdom Viridiplantae; phylum Streptophyta; class Magnoliopsida; order Sapindales; family Rutaceae; genus Atalantia; species Atalantia buxifolia. The sequence continues at coordinate 12,920,505 of CM059834.1, read as the reverse complement.
CCAAGTGCAATATTCATTTTGTGAAAATTTTAGTTTGCTTTTGTCTAGTGGTTATTACATAATATTGGTTAATGGAGTAAACCTTACATTTTTCTCAGATTTTCTCAGACATCAAGAAACACTAAGCTTCACTTTTGAATTTTAAATACATTTTTACACATTTATCCTTATATATTGTTGCCATACGTATTTAAATACTAATAATAAGAGAGATGTTTGTAATTACATGGATACATTCTCTCTATGTGTTAATACGCTAAACTTCAGGGGAGGTCCCTAAAAATTACCTTATGATGGAATTGCTTCATCATGAAACACTGATGATAACCGTCATATTATAATAATAAATGTAAATTTAATATTTATTTCTATAATCATATGATCGTTATCGGTGCTCCACATAGACCAGTTCCAACGTAGCTGCCCCTTGAATCAATAATCTCATATTTGACTTGAACTTAATTTTTTTCCCCCATGCCTCTTTTCATTACGGGCCTGCTGTTAAAGAGCAAACCACGATATTGGACAGGTTCTTATTTAGCAGTCCTGCTTGCTGTCTTTTGCTTGAAGCCTTGGGAGCTTGGGCCAATTTGCACAGACATGAATCCTTAGACCAAATTAGAAGAGACATTACTTTTTCATCAAACAAAAAATCTTGAATAATCAAAAAAATTTCAAGTGATTTCTGTTTTCTGAAAACAATTATTACATTATGAATATCTAATCACACTGAAACCAGAAAGAAGATTCAAGTTACAAGAGCTTGAAACTTCTTATCATAGCCACCAAACTAAATTGGACCCAGTTGTAACAATTTACCATAGTTGAGCAAAGTATGAAAGTGGTGATGAGTATCATTTGCAAATTCAAAGAGGCAGTGAATTTTCAACGGATAAGTAACAGGTAATCACGATGAAACAACAGACGCCGCATTGTCATAAGTAGTTCCCACATGCTGTATAACAAAACCATAAATTTTTCTCTTCAACTGTTCAATCTTTGCAACGCGTGGTTCATCTCTGCTTGAAACTTCGTGGTCCAACCAATCATTCACTCGCTTCAGTTGGGATAAAACTGCTGAAATGGAGCCACAGTCTAGAGGTAAATTGAAACTGCTGTTGCCAGATGACTCACCAAAAGCTCTGAAGCCAGCATCCAGCAACTCCTCCACAAACTTCACAAACCACATTTGCATTTCAGACTGCAAATTCACAGCAAGCTGCACCGTTTCTTTCATTCCATGACCCCTTGTCCACATCTCAACTTTAGAACTGGATGCTGGCGATGCACTAGATTTTAATTGGTTTTTGGCGGATGGGGCATTTAGAGGTTGCCGTTTGGACAAACTTTTCTGCAAAGTTGATGGAGGCTCATTGCTCTGGTTGGTTAGAAGAGAGACAATCTCTAGATCAGTTGCCAATGCGGCTTCGACCCAAAGAGAAACGGATTTAGACTGCTCTGTGGAAATATTATCACTAGGTAAGTCCGAATCGTGATTTGTCGCAACAGATTCAGCAATTTCTGTATATTTCGTAACTTCCTCGTAGATTGAGAAAAATCTATCAATGGTTGGTAAAGGATTCCCAACCTTGGACGTCAAAGAGAGCTCTGAAAACTTGCTGGAATAATTGAACAAAGTAAAGTTATTTTTCATGTCTCAACTAAAATGTTCGAGCAATACAACAAATTGATCCACAATTAGCTAAAACCCAAATCAATTATGCTTAGATAAAGGATACTGTGAAATACTGAAATGGGCACCGCGATTAGAGAAAACCCTTACCTTAAACTCCTTACAATGGACTCAGTAGCAATGGCCTCCTCTAATGCTTCAGCTGCAGCTGTAGCAGCAACGACTCTCCTTTGCATAGCCTCCTGCAATATTCGTTCAGTCAACAGATATAACTAACTATTTCAGGTATTTGTTCACTCAAACAATCAACTTTATTCTGATCCTAAACTATAAAATTGATTTGCTAGCTTGTTCAACATCTTTACCTTGCCAAGCTTTGCCAGGTCAGTGGAGACAGCATCCAGTGGAACGCTGCCATCAGTCCATTTCTTTTCATGAACAGTAATTCCCAGAGCTCCATAATTTTGCTTCTCCGGGGCCAAACTGCTTTCAGGTGAACTAGGTTTTGATACCTTCTTGCTTGAGGAAGAAGAATCATCGCTGACACTTTTTCGACCACTCACATCGCTTAGACGTCTTGCAATAGCAGCCTGTATCACCCGGCGAAAGTGAGAAATTTTACAAATGCATATCAAACAAACAACTTCTTAACATCTAATCGATGGGATACATTTTAGCTTAATAAAAAATAAAAATGACCTGAGTCCGCAAAATGGCTTGCAGATCTGGCTTGTTGCTCTTGACGCCAGCCTTTTCCTTCTGCTCCCCTGAACCCACGGCATTGGGTGATTCATCCCAGCTCTTTCTTCCACTCTTTCCCTCCGAATGCTTCGAAACCCCCGCAGCCATCTTCTTCTTGCCAGATGAATCCGCCACCATCGGCGACAGCTTCACTCCAGACAATCTCCTCCCAGGCGAAATCGAAGCCCTCCGCGGATTCGGGGACGCCTGTCTCCTCGCATTCGGCGATGGCTGTCTGTACCTCGACGGTACTATAATCGCCGGCTCCCTCGCTGGTTTCCTGCTCTCCTCTTTAGCCGCCGCCAGGCTCGGCACCACGCATTTTGATGGCACCGGAGACGCCGACCTCTTCGCTTTCCCTGCAGGAGACGGGTCTCGTTCGACGACCGCCATGTTCTTCTTGCTAGCGGATGCCGACCGTTTGGGCCCCGCCGGAGATGAGAATCTCTGCGGTGGCTTATCCAAAACCACCTTGGATTCATCCGAATTTGGGATATTATTCACATTATCTCTAGGCGCAAGAGCTTGTCTTGTTTTAGTTTTTTCAATTTTAGCATCAATTTTCGAAAAATCAGTATTTTCTTTTTTAGGAATGTCTTCCGATTTCTTGTTGGACAAGTAAACGGCGATTGGATCGACGGAATACTCCGAGTCAGACACCGGCTGAATAACAAACTCTCGTTTCGAAGCCGAGATGCGGGCTATGAGCGGTTCGGGGGTCCCACAGAAAGCGTGGCGACCAGCGATTGGGCGGATACCGCATACACGGGGGACGGGTGAGTCAAACTCGAAGCGGTCAACGTAAACGAACTGCCCGAGCTGAAGGCGGTTGGTAAGGATGAGTTCGGTGTCGCGCTCCGATAAGGACACATAAGTGGAGTTGAGGGAGTCGGAGAGTTGGACGTAGAAGCCGTGGTTGGGCCAGAGATCAGAGCCGGCGAGTCCGGGGACTATGCCGATGACTTGGAGGAGAGCCGAGCGGTGGTCGCCGGTGACGCGCGTCGTGGAGTTCATAGATTGGAGGAGTTTTAGAAGGATACCTTGAGTGGGCGAAGCCATTGTGTGTTTGTGTTTGTGAAAGTGAGAAGGGTGAATGACGGAGAGTGTTGAGGCAGAGGGTAAAGAAGAATTCGACCCGTGGTTAACTTGGCCGTTATTAGATTTCAAATTCAAATGCCCGCTTATTTTTCTTTTGTTTGAATTCACGTGGGCCCCTATGAATGTAACGACTAGCAGTCTAGGATCTAGGACCAAATGACTCAGATTTGATTACTTGAACGGCACCGTTACGTTTCAAGTGATAGCAGAGGAGTTAAAGTTACTGGGAGGATGGGCAAAGATTTTGAAAGTCCGTTCATATCACAGCACGTGTCCCATTTTATTTCTTTCAATTTAGGGGTGTTCGCGGATCAGATTTTACGGATTAGATATCAATTCATATCCAATCACAATTTTGTGGATTATAAATTTTCAATCAATTCTAATTCATGGATTGGTGAAATTCAATTCGTATATTTACGGATCGAATGCGGATTTGATCAAATCCATCATTTTACAGATTGGTTTGCGGATCGAAAATTTTTAATTATGTCTCATCCATGAACTAACTAAATAAAAAAATTTAATATAAAAATAATTTTATTATAGATCAAATTTAAAATTAAATAAGATTTAAATAAATTAATTGTTTAAATAAAACTAAAAAAATACATTTAAAATTTCAAAACATAACACATTAAAATGAAAAAAAAATCTTATTCGTTTAGATTAGTAAATGGAAATTAACTATTTAAGAAGCTATATTTATTTATTTAATTATTTATTATTTTATGTTATTATCAGATAAGATATAATATAGCGTTAATTTAACTATATTTTAACTCTATTTATTTATTAGTAAGTACTAATATCATATTTACATGTTTTATTTTTTAATTAAATAAATAATTTTATTTTTTTACGAATTCGCAGATTTTTATAGATTTACAGAAGTAGATTTATAACCAATTCACCGATTACAGATTATTAAATTTTTAATTTAATCTAATCCACTAATCCACGGATCGAATTTTTATAGATCAGACGAATTGAGCGGATCAGATTAAATCATGAACACCCCTTAGTTCCAATTTGGTTGCGGTGTATATAGAATTGATCGCGAGTTGGTTATGTTATGTTGAGTTGGATTGTTTCTCAGGGATGGCAAATTTCCGATCCGGATCCTAATGTAGGTGTATCCGCATCCGAATCCGTATTAAATTTTTTATATCCGGATTCATATTCGGATCCGTAAAAAAATATCAGAATCCGGATGCGAGTAATATTCGTGCGGATCCCAGATGAATTTTTCGAATATCCGGATCTGGAACTTTAACAAATTTAATCCAAAAAAAAAAACGGGTCGTACAAACAAGTAATCAATTATCTCCCCAATAACAAACAATTAATTACAAATGGTCTTTTTCCATATTCTGATTCCATCGTTTTCTTAATTCTTTCCATTTTACATTTTCATTATTATGATGATTGTACTACTACTCCTATGAAGAACAATAACAACAATAGCACCAATTGATCGCATCAAAATCATCAAACAATACGGGCCCAAAGTTTGTATAATCAACTTGCTTAAAATGTATAAAAGATAAACTAAATTTACCTCCAATTTCTTTCTGTTTTTCTCAACATTACAAAACAGAGGCTTGCACAAAAATTACTTTGCTGCACCATGTTATCCAAAGAACCAAATAAAACTAGAAAAAAATGTAGCTGTCTTTGAGAACCGAAGTCGGGAGTTGGTAGCCATTTTCCTTTTTCACTTCATTATTGACCACCATTTAGAAGAAGGGAGATGGCGGGCTCAGCAGCACCAAACGACGGGATGGCGGTGGAGGAGACATGATCATAGACTGATTTAGGGGTTTGGGGTTATGGGCTTCGATTTGCTGCTGCGGGATTTAGGTTTTTTGGATTAGGTTAGAAACTTTAGATGTTAGAATTTTCTTTTTTTGGGAAATTTACAAAAATAACCATAAAATTTTTGTTATTTTCATAGTTAACCCTCTAAATTTTTTTCTATCAACATTAGCCAAATACAAACTTTTCTTCCTATATTATCCTTCTTTACAAACCAAACGCAACTTTCTTTCTCCCTTTTTCTCACACCAAACGCAGTTTTACACTCTTGAATCATCACTGGCGACGGCAAAAGGCAACTTTAAATGTCGGCAGCGAACGGTAAAAATTAAATTTGATCATAATCCATCTGGATCCAACACCAATTTAGATTACTGAATGATAAACTTGCGAATTTCAGTTCGAAAATCTGTTTTTAGTGAGATAGGCCAAGTGCGACAGCCGCACGGTCTAGTGTAACAGGCCAGGCACGACATGCGCTGGCCAAGTGCAGCAGCACCGCCGCACTTCGCCTCCTCGTCAAGCGACAGGCCAAGTGCGACAGGCACTGCCGCACTTCGCCTCGGCGACAGCCAAGTCGAGACATGACACTGCCGCACAAGGCCATGTGCGACAGGCCAAGTGCAACAGGCACCTGTCGCACAAAGTTTCATGCGACAAGCGCGTCTTGTTCGAGCGACATGCCGAAATCACTCCTCCATCCCCAAGGTAATTTTTTCACCCATGTACCACACCAACCACTCAACATCACAAAATTCATTCAATATTCACTTACCGTCACAAACACAACACAAAAAATATAATATAAAACAAGAATCAGAATTAAAAATTTAGAGTTTTTAACCTAAAATTTAATTTTAACTATTGACCGGATTTAAGTAAGTGTTGGCTGTCGATAATGACTCCGGAAAGCCGCTGGCGACGAGTGAACAAGTTGGGAGTGAATTTGGCGGGGAGAGAGAGAGAGAGAGAGAGAGGGGAAGGAGAGGAAGGAGAGGAAGGAGAGGGAGAGTTATGGGAGGGATATTTTCGGTAGTAGGGATGATTATTAGCTAATGTTGATATGAAAAAAGTTGAGGGGTTAGTTACGAAAATAACAAATATTTTTTGGTTATTTGTGTAAATTTCCCTCTTTTTTTTCTAGTTAAGGATTTGGGTGTTAGGGATTTGTTGTTGCTGGTGACTGGTGAGGACAGCCGTGAGTGTGTGTATCAGTGTGTGAACGGGAGAAAAACACTGGTGAGGACAGCCGTGGGTGTTAGGGTTTAGGTAATTAGGTTAGATTTTTTCCATTTAAGTTAAATATTTTTCATTTAATTTTAATTTAATAGATAATTATCTGGATCCAGATATCCGATTTTCAAGATACAATTACATCTGGATTCGGATCTAGATCCGTGCAGATTCTAATATTTAATATTCGGATCTATATTTTTTAATATATAAATTTAAATTTTTCTGAATCCAAATCTTCCAGATCTTTACGGATACGGACCGGACCCGAATTTTATTGCCATCCTATAGTTTCAGGTCTCTATGTCATTGAATTATTATTATTTTTTCATTCCAATTTGTTTATCAAATTATTTAGATCATATTCGAGTGGGGGCCCTCGAATCTTTGCAGATACCTCATAATTTAAAGAAAAAAAAATTCAGTTAATCTAATAAGAATTTAAGTCCATAATCCAAAATTTAATATGAGTTAGAATGGGTCGAAGATCTCCATCCTATTTGTTGATTTTTTTTTTAATTTCAAACTCATTATTGATTATTTAGATCATATTCAAGTTCAGGAGTCTCTGACTGAATCTCTGCAAATATCTAATTTAAGGATGGGTAACTAATTACATCATCACTACGTGCAGGATGTACTAAAATTGTATTAGATAGTACCAGCATTTACAAGAAGAGAACACACCAAATCCGTTCATTATACGGACAAAAGCAAAATCAATTTTTTTTTTTTTAAGGAGACAAAGAACTTATTTAATGTTATAACATTTGCTTTGCAGACCGTCCCAAATTCATTAAAATCACTATTAGAATTATCTTCTACCAACTAAGTATGATCTGCAAAAGAACTTGTCAAAGTCATCTATCTAACTTCTAAATTCTCACCAATAAGCATTTGGTCTAATAAGAGAACTTTTTCATTTACAATACGTGAGAGCAATAGTTTGAACATCTATAAAAGCTGGGTAGTGCCTCTATATCAGTATTAACCAAAAAAATTCCGGAGTCTCTCATCGTCTTTACTCTCAGCAAAGGAAAAAGAATCCATCAAAGCTACGAGGGACGTATACTCTGGAAATCTGTATCATTCAAATTTCTCACTCAAATTAAAATTCAATTCCATTCTAAGGAATAGAGATCCTTGACCATTCCAGATTTAATAGACACATTTTTATAAAGAATTAATCTACACAAATGAGGAAATTCTTATAAAGGTAGTTAGTGACACTTATTCATCCACCCTCAAAAGTCATCCCTATCCATTTCTTTTATCCATTCTTTTCTGCTGTTGATTGTTGGAAACAATCCTAGTAACACTATGATAACATTGCCCTTCAATCTGCAAATGCATATATTACCCACCCGGTTACTTCCATTTGTGTTTTGACAGAAAAAAAGTTACTTTTTCACTGTGGAATAGTTTCAGATCGAGAGATTGCCGAAATCTATCTACAAGCCCTTGTTGGATCACTTTCCATTCATCATAGATAATATACCTTCTGCAAACTACAGCTCCATTCAGATTTTGTCCTGCTACTGTATTTCTCCCTAAGCTCCTCCCATTTTCTACCTTCCTTAGGTCTTCAATTATCTGCACCCAACCAAAATACCATTTTCTTCAAAGCCTCCGCCATTTTTCTCTTCCGTTCAAACTTCAAACTCTAAACCTTAAGGAAAAATAATTTTCTAGTCCTTTTACACCACCATTTCTGGAAATGCTAATGGACGACCCTCTTTTGTTTTTACATTTATATCCATACCTGATAAGAAGAACCCCAGTAGATTCTGGAAAAGAAGTTTATGGAATCCCCACGGACAGCCTCTAATAATTTTTCACCCAACCAAGCTGCACAGGATACGTCAACCGGCCGGGAAGGGGAAACTTCTGAATCTATTCCTTTCTGTGATACTCCCAAATGATCTCTCATCAAACTCGATTATTGAATAACTTATTCTCCATCTTAAATCTTAAGCTAGGGGCAAATCAATTTTTCAATCTCATATCTCTACTAGCATTCTAATTTATATGATTAGCTAAATAAAGAGGGGTAATATTTTATTTAATCTCCTTATTTTATCTCATTTGCCTTCACTTTTCAGTTAATATTATTTATTTCAGAATTGTCATTACTAAACAATCTCTCATGCTGTCAATATATTATTTCCCACATCTCTCTCATTTTCTTTTAATTGATTCACAATTTAAGTCGAATATTAACTTCTAATTAAATCTTAAATAATATGAAACAAAATCTAAACCGGTATCATCAATAATGATAAAACTCACCCGTTATTCATAAAATTTAACAAAAACCCAATGTTAAAACTCATCATATATTAGTGGAGGTGATGGTTGATGGAGAAGAAGACAAGGGGGGGTGGTAATGATGAATTTGTTGTTGATGAAGATAAATAATGCCGGTAATGGTGATGCTAGAGAGAGTGAACAGACAATAAAATAAAAAAATAATATTTTTTAATAAAGAAAATTCTGTAAAGTAATAAGATAAATTGCAAAGTGAGAGTTGATGAAATAATTTAAGAGAAATAGATATCATTATTTCTAAATAAAACTATTTAAAAATCACTTGATCGTGCCTTGAGCTTGTTATAAATTTTCTTTAATAGTAATTGTAACAAATAATCATGCTATACGGCCTATGCATATCTCATTTTTTTCCATTATTTTTTAAAATATTCTCAAATGATGTGAGTAATGACAAATATATGTTATTTATGGATAACAGTTTTTCATAAGTTTGGGAAAAGAAAAACCTTGCTCCTTGCAATTTTATTATTTTCATTTTTCAATGTCATTTTTTGGTAAGTTTCAATCCTCAGTTAGGAATCCCGAAAGACAACTCGCTCCCTTCTTGCTTAATGCGCGCACTTGGAGCGCAGGCCATTCCAGAATAAAGTAGCTGGAGTGTACATTTCTTCGAGTATACGAAATCTGTGCGCTATATGGTTTAGGTGCTAACTGGCTACAACGCCTTTCGGAAAGTTCCTGACTAATTAGTTAACGGAAGCGCCATTAAGTGTGACATAATAATAAGCAAGTTAATCCAGCAAGTATGTATATTAGCAGTTTGTTGCCGGCAATGACACCATGACTATAGAATTGTTTTAAGCGCACAGAGCAAAAGTGGCTCGTAGTGCTCAATCGGAATTAGAGAATTCAAAAATGTCTATCATTACTATCTACGAAACGATCAATTTACCTGAGTCTTGAGTCACTCAACCATCAAACTAAGCGATGACAATTGTAGTCTGCCAAATCATTAGTTTTGATCGATTATAAGCACAATCTTGAGCCACAGACCACAAACAAACATATGGAATTAGCATCTTTTGCCAAATAAGAATTGAAATGAGCTGGAATCAAAATAAAGAATTGAAATTAGAATAAATAGTTTACTTAACCTATTGGAATCGAGATCGGAATGGACCCCATTCTCATTATTGTGTTTACTTTATTTTTAAATTAAAATTAAAATGAATTAGATAATTACAAAGTATTAAAATGTCCTTAATTTACTATTATCATAATTTTTATTATTCTGTATTTTAATTATTGTGATTATTATTATTATTAATTATTGTCAATAATAATAATAATATTATTTACATTATTGTTAATATATTAATTAATTATAATACTTATTATAATAATAATAACAACAACCCATTTAAAAAAAAAATTACAATCATCATCAATCATCATTAACAACGATGACATCTATTTCGAATTTGCTGTGATGGCATTCAACTGGGAGCTTCAATGCAACAGAATTTAGGCTTTTAGGGATTTGCTTTTTTTTTTTTCAATTTATATATTTTTTAAATTCAAATAAGGACATTTTTGAAATATTATAATTTCAATGGGGGCAAAATGGTTTGTCAAAGAAATGGGAGAATGATTCCCACCCATGGGAACTAATCTCTCATTCCTTACGATTTCAATTTCGATTCCCGCTTTTATTTTGCTTTTATTTTGTAAACGCGGTCAATGATTCTGACTCTATATTCTAATTCCTCAATCCGGGAAGTAAACAATCCATATTTACAGTCATTCATTAGATGGAATCCAAAGATGATGAGCTTTCATCTTTTTTTTTTTTTGACCCCCCTTTGCCTCTGTAGAGTCTATTAAGGAGGGATGGGGTAGGGCGAAAAGGGAAAAATGGAGGAAAAAAGGCTCTCTTATTTTCTTTATTCTGTACATTCTTGTATACGTTTACGCCACAAAAAATAAGAAAATCATGAGGAAAACAACCAGCACAAAAAAAATCTTTAACATCAGCCAACGGTTGGATGATATACTGTTAAGATACCTGACCAATTGGCTTTGTGCTCCTTCCACATTTGCCAGTGTATCATCCATATTCTCATCAATCCTGCCAGAAACAGCAGTGACCATCAATGACTTTAGAAAATGTAAATAGTGATGATATATATAAGACAACTTCATCCCTCCCAAAAATCATATTTTAGACCACTCTAATACTATTGACTTGTTTCCTAGCACACACAGGATTTAGCTGCTCTCCAGAATGTCATCTTGTCCAGCATGCAGATGCTACTCACCGGTAACATCATCAGTGCCTTTATAAAGTGGAATAGTGACAACCTAAGGTGATGTTGAAACTCTTTCCATTTAGGAAGAGATCAAATCTGCATCCCTAGGGCTTATTTGATGACCCTTTGACCAAAAAGCACCGAAATAGAAGGAGGAGCCCTGGATGCACCCTTGTCATTGATATTGAACTGCTATCCATCATTTAATCACAAGTGCAAGCAAATAATAATGAACAAACCTAATTGCAATCTCTCCTTGCTGTGAAACCATGGTTGCTAGTTGAGTAAAGATGTTGCCAAGCTCGTGAATAGTTGACTCCACGTTATGAAGGGCTTCAGCTCTACTCTGCATATAACTGTCTTGCAGAGGAACCATCTGCTGTTGCTGTTGACCTTGCCGCTGCAGCAACAATGGCTGAGATTCCCCATCTGCTTGCTTGCTGCGGAAGACATATGCCACAGCACATTATTGGTAGGGATACAGGAACAATAGCCATTTACAAATACCCGAGTTCTTAAGCAGCAGCAAAAACCAACACATACTTCAGGTATTTTCTTATTCAGAATTTTGTGTGAGCCAAAGGGCAATATCGAAACACTAAATTTCAAAAATAATTAAATAAAAACCCCCAGGGATTTGAGTATTTGTATGCTAAATGTTCAGTAAGACTGTCTTAAAAAATAACAAACAAATTTTAAATAAATATCAGAACATTTACAATATGTTTGAGAAAGAGGTTTCCAACAGATTTTGAGTCTTTGAAGCGTATTTTCGCATCAGACCTAAAGTGTGAACGTGTTCTTGTCAGAACAGCTGAACGACTTATGATTCTTACCTTGGAAATAATCGAGATGATGATGCAGAACCATTAGCCCATGGAGGAGGAGAAGCTGTTGATGCACCAGCATCTAATCTGGTTGCCAAAGGGCGTTGGCGGACAAAAGGATTTGTCGACTCTTTTGAGGCATTTGAAGAAAACAGCTGCCTTCTACTCTCATGAACCTTCAAGTTCTGTGTACACACCAACACAAAAAGAAAAAGGTCATAATTCTACCTACATAAACACGACAAACAAAAAAAGCCAAATGGCCCTGTCAAGCAAGCAGAGAATAGCAACAGTCAAACACCTCAGTCCGCGTGGTGAGGACTTCTTTGAACTCTTTTGTTGCGCCCATCAAACGATTCTTTAGGTTATCTACAACTGTAGTTGAATGGCTTGTGGTGTCACTCGAAATATTTTCATTCTGGGAATTGCAGAGGAGTTGGAGATCCACTACAGCTGAATTAAGTGCAGTGATATCTTGCTTTATCACTGCTGTAAGCTCCTGGATCTCCAAAGTTGGGTCATCAAACACCGATGTTCGCTTTGCCACTGGTGGACAGCACAGCAAACATGTTAACATATTTTGCAACAAAAACAGGCAAATTTGAACATCAAGTGTAATTACAAAACCAATTCCAGCTGCACGTGATGACAAAGATTTTCCAAGACATCAATGTTATGCACTAAATGCCCATTCCAGGTGTTCTCATTTGATCTTGACATATACCCCCACAGAACAAGCAATTATACCCCTCCATAAATCAAGTCCTACATCTTACTATTAAGTAGAGAGTATACCAATAAAACCAAGGTAACTCTAGTACTCATCAAACAACAAGGCAGGGCTCAACTTAAAGCATTTTTTTTTTCAATTAGAACTGCATGAGTGGAAACCATAACTCCTCCCCTTCCCACCATGTTAGCCAGTTGAACCAGCTACCACCGACAACTTAAAACATTTGCAGTTACAAAAATATGCATAAATTTAAGCAAACACTAACTATTACTTTGTTTTCCATACTTAAGCTAATCAAATAGACAGTATGTCTCATAATTATTCATGCAAGTGTATAACATCCTCATGTAATCACACAGCAATGATAACCGTCTAAGCCATCACACGAGCACCTTGGGAAACCACCGCCGTGGCAGTTTGGCATCGACGTCCTACCCTCATCTTCACTGCCATAATCACAAGCTCACAACACAGACAACTCCATTTCTATTAATCAAAATCCCAACGCCCACCCGATCTACCTACTTACGCCACAACAGCCACATACATTTTTTTAAAAAACACATTATGAAGACCCTAGTTTCTACTCCTAAAAACTGTAAATCATATCACGATTATTACCACAAATACATTATCCTATCTCCATCAAAGAGCATCTTTAAAACGCTGAATTGCCCTATTAATTCAAGTGCAATATTTCACATACACGAAGGCGGCATATTGAAATATTAATTACATCAATGCATTTATATTAAAAAAGAAAGAAAATAATGATAAGAATTAAATAGTCATATTACTTACATTTGGCAAGCTTAGCCAGCTTCTGAGATGTCTGGTGGATCCCATAGCCGATTCTCGAGGCTCTCTTGTTGAACTCCGATTGAATGGCCACCGCAGATTTGCGATCCTCTGGCTTCGTTGCGGCGCTACTACTATTACTACTGCCACTTGACGATGGCACATTGTTAGCCGATGAGACCGACTTCTTTAGCTTTTCCGCCACGCTTAAAAACTCTTGTGTTCGATCTCGGCATGACGATGGTCCCGATTTCGTCATCATCTCTCTTAATCAGTAATTATACTTTTGTCCAAAGGAAAAAAATTAAACAGTTTTACATTACAAATTTGCCAATATATGCGTAACTTTGATGGAATTAGAGAAGGATCCAGCAGAATTGGGCGGGATCTGAAACCCTAGCTTTGTATTTATTTTTGGGTAATGAAACGTTGGCGTTTGGATTGTATGAGGTCATTTGACACAAAATGGGGTGAAAAAAACGAAAGTTCAAGTTGAAACAAGGTCAATGATGATGGATTTGCGGAGGAGCCGTGAGCTCCGAGCAATTCTACCTTCTGTTAAAATTTGTCTAAACTTTACACGGAGGAGGAAATCCTAACCATTAAGCAATACGCCACCGTTTGACAGAAAAGAAATGGTGGGGTACAATTATTAGTATCTGCTGCTTTTTTTTTTTGAAAAAAAGAAAGAAAATAATTTAATAAATTATTTAAAATTCCTTCAATGCTAAGGCAATGAATGTGTTACTAATGGTGTGTTTATTAGGGATGGTAAAAATTCCTATAGGAATAGGTATTTTTGGAGATTTTTTTTTATTCCGGGGGGGTAAGAGGATAATTTTATACTTGATTTCTTATTTGGAGAAGGGACGGAGAAAATTTTTTATCCAATTTCTTATTTGGGGAAGGGACGGGGACGAGGACGAGGTGGAATCTCCATCCGATCCCCATTTCCCCATTTTAATTTTTAATTTTATTTTTATTTTTTAAAATTACTAGTAAATAAATAATAAAATTTAAATTATATTATAAAATTATAAATATTGGTAAAAATAATAAATATCAAAATATTTACATTATTAAACTTTTAGGCCTAATTAACTAATTAAAGTCTTAAATTTCTATTTAAGATATTAAAAAGGCTGGGTAGATTCTATTAACCCCAAAATTTTATTTTATTAAAATATTAATTAAATATCTATATTTATTTTATTTTTAATATAAAAGTAAATTCTTTTTCCTTTTATTGTAGGATTATGAAAATTGACAAAGATAATTATTTTGATAATTTATATTTTGTATGTGATTTTTGTAATTGATCAATGTTAATGTAAGATATATTTCAAACTTTACTTTTAGTTGAATTTTTTATTTTAATATAATTAACTCAAAATCGAAAACAAAAAAAAATGTATTAGTTATTCGGGGATCAAGGACTCTCGGGGATCCCCTGTTATTATTCGAGGAGGGGATGAAGATTCTCTCAAGTAATTCTGATTGGGACGGGGAGGGGACAAGGACATACGTAAAATATCGGGGATGGGTATGGGGAGATTGGTCCCCTCCCCTCCCCATTGCCATCCCTAGTGTTTATTTAAGAATTTAGAGAATAGGAATGAAAGAATGAGAATGAAATTTATGTTTATTTGTCAAAATACAATTTACAAATGTGAATAAAATGTGTGGATCCCACATAATTTAGAAATAAAAAATAAAAATCCCATTCTCATGGGGGGTTGGGAATGAAGATTCTAATTTTCTAAACTGACTTTTGTATCCCTCTAATTTTTTTATATTTTCTAAATTACTCTCGTTCAAATCACAATTAATTTTATTATTTTAAATGTCATTATTATTATTAAATTTTATTAACTTTATTATTTTAGTTATTATTAATTATTATTATTATTATTATTATTATTAATATTATCATTATTAACAATTATTATTATTAATAATTTTATTAATTAATATCATTTTTATAATAATATTTATACATGTATCTAATTAATGAAAATTATATTATTTAATATTATGGGTATTTTGGTAAATTGATTCTCATCCTCATTCATCATTCTTATTTATTTTGCTAAGTAAACACATTAACGACATTTCAGTACATTCCTATTCTCATTTATTTTTGCCAAATAAATAATGGAATCTTATTTTCATTTCTTATTCTCATTCCAGTTTATTCTTATTCCTAACGCATTTCCATTTTATCCCATTCCCATTTCATGAAGTAAACACAGCATAAGTAATTAATTTGTTGTATATTTTTCAATCTACCTTTACTTTTTTTAAGTTCTCTTTTATTTTTCCAACTTGTCAGTGATATTTCGGATTGCTCGTGCTTGTCTTTTCTATTTAAAGGACTAGGGATGGCAATGGGCACCGCCCACAGCGGGTTTGCCATTATCAAAACCAAACCCGCACAAAATTTAAATTACCAAACCCACCCGCAACCCGCAGCAGATTTTAATTTTTTTAAGAAAATCCATCTGC
The DNA here is from genome assembly GCA_030444775.1 of Atalantia buxifolia. NCBI lineage: Eukaryota > Viridiplantae > Streptophyta > Magnoliopsida > Sapindales > Rutaceae > Atalantia > Atalantia buxifolia. The sequence continues at coordinate 12,904,539 of CM059834.1, read as the reverse complement.
AGCGGGTTTTGACAATTACTAAACCCGCAATGGTGCCCAGCTGATTTTTTGCGGGTTTTCGTATATAAAATCACAAATGTTTAATATATAAATGTATAATAATAACCTCAAATTCTATATAATATACTCAATTTTATATTTAAATAATGTAAATGAAAAATCAAAATTTCAACATCAATCCAACACAAATTCTCAAATTTAAGTATAAATTATACAAATCCATTTAAAAAATACAAACTAGTATCTAAAAATAATAATTACATTTCATATTATCATTTAAAACAAGCTCCAAAAGAAGATATTCATTTCATTCATCACCATAAGCACCCATCCAACATGATGCCTACAATAATAATTAAAATTGATATTTTCAAATACTAATTCGAAGAAAAAAATTATAATAATAAAATAAGTCATGTATTAAGTTAAAGAAAAATAATACATATAAAATTATAATAGATATACAATAATCCATGAATTACATTATTTTCTTTATATATTTTTAGATTAAAATTAAATAAAAATACTTGGAAAAAATATTAGGGGTTTAGTGGATATTCATGCGAGTATCCATCGAGTATAAGGTAAATACCAAACCCACTCGTATCCATATGCAGATTTTAGTTTATAATATTAAACCCGCCCACAACTGGTAAAATTACTCATAACGGACGGGTTTTGGCGAGTAAATTTGGGCGAATTTGTGGGTATAATTACTATCGCTATGTGGACTCTCTTTCAATAATGGTAATGAACGGAAGCAAAGAAGCAAATGCACATGCATAATATATGCTTCAATTTTCACCGACATTGTACCGAGATTCTGACGATCATCTCAAAGAAAACAACAAGCCAAAAGAATTTCTACATGTGACCAAAAGGGAAACAAGGTAAGGGTAATTTATGGTTCCTTTGGAAACAAGAGTCTTAACATAACAGAAGGGCAAAAACTATACATTGACCAACAACTGCGAGCAGTGTATCCAAAATTCCTCCTCTCAGCAGCAATGAAGAACCATAAGCAATCATGACAGGGAACTGGCAATGATCATCAGATGGATCCTCATCTGTAACCATGGCCAAACCAGAGAAATCACAGTTCCAAGATTCTTGGCTATTCATTTGATAGTACATGTTGAAAGCATAAGAAGCATTTCCCTCAACAGTTAGATGATTGCAAGAAGAGCCACAGCCCAGTGCAGTACAATCCGAGAGACTACAAGCATAGTCTATGCTATCTGGCAATTCCTCAAAATCATCCGCATGTGGGTTTAGAACACACCATCTTCTGGGCATGTATGCCACACCTTCCACTGGAGCGAGGCCTTTGTTTTTCATCTTGCCCGATAAATCCAATTCGTATTTTGGCTTCCCATCGTACTCGAAAATCCCCCAGTGCCTCTCGAAGTTCCCAGGAGCAATGCTCTTGGCATTCTCATCCAGCAGGCTGAATAAGTAAACGTCGATAGTACCTTTTCTTGCTGGGGTTCCAGCTCCACTTAGAATATGTTTAAGCAGTCCCTGGTTGAATTTCTTTGCATTTTCGATGTTGGCATTTTTATCACCATCAGTAGGCCAACCAACTTCCCCAACTATGATGTGCATGTCAGGGTATCCGGCTTTATCCAATGACCAAACAAGGGTGTCGAAATTTGCATCAAACACATTGGTGTAGAGGAAATTACCATCCCTGATGGGCTTGTTTGTTCCTTCAAAGAATGCAAAGTCCACAGGGAAGTAATCGTTGCCATATAGACTCAGGAAGGGATAGATATTGACAGTAAAAGGCGCATTATTTAAATAAAGAAATTGGATTATGCCTATTGTAAGATCTTTAACTTCAGCTCGGAAATCACCAGCAGATGGAACAGGGTTTGATTGGGGGGAGTTATAGATATCGGCATTAAAGGGAACTGTGGCTTTAACCTTGGAACCGAGCCCAGCATTATTGAGAGCTTGCTGGATATTTTTGAGGGCTGGAAGCGTGATGTAGCTAAAAGTGTCGTTGTATGTTCGAAGGAAGGGTTCATTACCTACAGCTACATACCTGCAACATCATTTGTGAAGACGAGTTACAAAGCCAGTGTATATGGAAAACGACCAATATTTTGCTACCTTAAGTGCTTTTACTTGATTAGTTTCTTTAAAACAATCTATTAGGAAACGAATGAGACGTGGTCCCTAAATAAAAAAGGGGTTTCCAAGATATCTGCAGATACCATAAATAAAAGCCTGAGGCCAAAAAGCTGGCAGATTCAAATAGCCTTTTCATCACAAGGTTAGGTAAACTTTTCACATCTGATAAATTGAAGGACAGGACCACTCATTTAACAATCCATTGAAAGGGGTAAGGATCTAATCAAAGTATCAATTTACCAAGACTCAAAAGAGGAAAAGATGCAAGAAAAGGACTTAAAAAAGAAAAAGAAATGGAAACAAGAATGACAAAAAAGAAACACTTCCAAAATTTGCAAACCCCTGAAAGTAAATTGAGCCGCTCAATTTTAACACAGAAAATTTGCAAATCCTTAAAATGCTTTTCAGTTTGAGCGACCAAACTGAAAAGCGTTACCCAGGAAGCCAGAAACACAAATTTTAACACATTAATTTTAACACATTTTAAGGCAAAAGCATAATGAGGACAAAAAGTTTGAGTTTGAAACAAACGAATAAGCGAAGAAACGATTTTGAGCTCGAAAATGAATAGAACAGAAACCAATATAAAGCGAAAGTCAAGAAACAATGTTACTCAACTTGATATTGACACCACCAGTATAGAAGTAGCTAGACACATTGGCATAAACCCAAGAAGCGGCAGCCTCAGGATCTTCACTCATTTCTAGCAACATGTAATTGGGTATTGCCAGCATCACTTCAATATCGGAACCAATGAGAGCATCTAGGATTTTCTTATCGGCCTCGAATAGCTTCAGCTTATTAAATCTATTTTCTCTCAGCATTTGAACAACATTGTCTGCTGGTAGATGGTGTGTTGACATGGTGCCCCAATTCACTCCAACTCCATCGCCACTTGAAACCTCAAACATTACAAAGACAAGAAAAAGAACCAAGAAATATTCATATTCTAGTGCTCTTGTTTGTGCCATTTTCTTTTAGTGAAAGAATCTTTCAAAATGTTTCTTGGAATCTCTCCTGAATCTTGAAAGAATCAAGAATCTAGAAATAATCGAGGAAGATGAGAGAACAAGAATGATTGAAGATTCACTGGAAGCAAAAGAGAGGGAAGGGGGGAAGGTCTTGGTCCTCTCTTGCAGTTTATAAAGGAGTAGAAAGTGAAACGAAAGTTCCCGAAGACTTCGGATGATTGGCTCTTGAGAAGCTTCAAAGGCAAGGCGAGAAATTTAGTGGATGGGTTTCGTGTAATATTGAAAGCAAAAATAAAAGGCATGAAAAGCACGAAAGATTCTTTTCTTAATTCTGTTATTCATTTAAGGAGCCAGCCATGCTAATTTGTTCTCAATATGGTCAAGCACTTGAAAGTGTATGCTCCATTTGCTACTTGGCTACTTGCCCGTCAATTTAATCACTCACATTTTACCTGACAAGAATCAGACAGCTCTAAGGCATGAACCACTTGGCTTTCAAGGACACAATTAGTTGATACACATACAGTCATGCAAATTGCAAAGCAACTTCTAATCATAAACAATATAATTACCTTTTGTATCCATGAGCTGATATGCACGAAACCTTTTTGTATAAAATATAATCTCATAAAGTTGTCTCGCATTATATTGTTTTTAAAGTGAAATAAGTGGATGATTAAGGGTGCATTTATGATTAAGGTTAGGCAGATGTAATTTTTAGGCTACAACATTAAAGTGTTTAGTAAACACTAGCTGCTATAGTTTGGAAGCTATATTAATATAATTTTTTATTTGTATAATAGAAAATATATTATATCTTTAATAAATTTATCAAAATTATTATTTAAAATTTATATTTACTACATCTTATTAATTTTTATTTCATAAACATAACTTTTTTTCCACAACAGCTGTAACTTAAAAACTACAGCATCTCAATCCCAAACGCACCCTAAATCTCTTTTCTATCATCTTAAAATACACGTTGATTTGGTGGATGGCTAAAAAATTTATCTGATCTGAGAGTTTGTTGAGAAGATCTCACGAAATTCCTTGAAAACTTTTCCGAAATTTGTTCATCAATATAGAGGTGTAAAAGATCATAATAAAAAATTGAAGTTGCAGATCGAACTTTCCTTCGAGTCAATTTCGAGGAAGAACTACTAACTTAGCCGCTGGGTGAAAATCCCATTACTGAACGCCCATTTAGTTGAGTCTCGAAGGCAGCAATGTGAACACAAGACAATCTTAATACAGTTGTTAAAGACAATGCAGTAGATTTACACCTTTAGTTGACACACCATTGACTGTTTTTTGAAAGGGGACTGAAGAGAGATGCTAACTTTCCAAACAGATCCTACGTGTGCCGGTATCATTCAGTCTCTCTTTTACTTGTGAAAGTTCATCTTTTTATTTTCCACAAAAAGGACAGTCGATCTCTTAATAGCCGTGGTGCATTCCAAAGAAAAAGGAATCCTGATGGATTGGTTAGCTTCAAAGGTGGAATTGCGCACTTTCCAAGAGCCAGAAGAGATAAGACTGCAAATAAAAATCTTAAACGCAAAAAGAAGGCTGTCGGACTCAACCCTTGAGCAGTTCTCCAGTGCTGGGTTACCAGAACCAAAATGGTCTGGAATTTGTAGAAATAAGCAGAACAGCAACACGCCCCGTCTAAGAACAAAGAATTACGTGTTATCTAGATTCTGGCATCTTGCACATGACATCCAAATTAACAACATTAACAGTCAACAAAAGCATCTTTTGGGAAAAATCTAAACCTAAAGCAAATCAATGCAAATGCTTTAAGTACTGCCAAGGCCAAAGCCGCCAATATCTTATACAAAACTTGCACTGGACATAGTTATACATGGGATTAATGGAAAGAAAAGTTGAGTAACAAAGAGTTCAGGAGATAAATGTACATACTTCAAGGGGTATCAGATTCATGTAACTTTCGAAGCAAGACTTAGCTTTCAGTGTAATCAAATTCATTAAAGCTTCTGTTCTGTGTGGTTAAAGCAATTGGAAACACCTCTGTCTGAGTTAAGGTTGGGTATTGGTTGAATTATCAGCTACCATGCAGATGCAAGTTCCCTACAATCTGCCTACAAGATGGAATTCATGTCAAACTCATTGCTTCACCAGCCGATTGGACACTCTGAGTGATCTTTGCACTGAAGCATGCTTCCGGCAGCCTAAAGCTTAAGCAAAACATTGCCTGAACCATAAAGGAAAGCTCAAGGATCATAAATTTGTGTCGATTCCAAACTTGCAAACAGACAAGGACCCAAAACGTTCAATAATCAATTCTTGCGAAAATAAAGTCTTGAAAATAACTAAAAGATTTCAATCCTGAATCCAGGTAGCAGTGTGTACCTTGTTTGGAGCAACATTCCTGACCTTGTGAAATTTAGGGTCTTGTATGCAGGCATTTAAGGCAGACTCTGCCTCCTGAAAATGAAAGAGAAACAGATTATTCAGAAAATGATGACAAAAGTTAGTAGAAAATTATCCTGCACTGATTGTGAAGCTAACAAAATACAGTTCATTGATATGATAGGTGAGCTGGATAAAGAGAGGATAGGGCTAGCCATTGACAAAAGTAGCCCAACTTGAAATATGACTTTTTAAAATCATATGAAAAAAATGAACGTATAAAACAAAACAAGCTAAAAGAATTATTCATGATAACTGTAGACAAAAATAAAGGATACATAAAACAAAAATAAGAGCATATTTCCACAGACTTACTGAAATTATCAATTCTTCGGTTTCATTTGCCCGTATGAAGCAATAGCAATGAATCCAAGGTAAAGAACCTTTCCAATATTGCCTTTGGATAAGACCCCTAAATGCATCTGGTAGACCCCAAAAAAGAAAAAAAAGGGTTTCAGTTTTCCAAATAAGGGGGCAAATGTACAGATATGAAACAAACAGGCGCCTCATACATGCAAAAAGGGACATTTAGCTAGCTCCAGTGACTAGTCACAGGCATTTGTTTCAGGAGATAACTAATCAAAAGGTCAATATCCCTCAAAGCAAAAAATGAAAGATAAAAAACATCCTTTCTAAGTGAGAAACTGGAGCGGGAATGGAGTACTGACAACATTGATAATCACAACTTTTAGAGTTGGATTCACGGACAAGAAAATCATTCAACAAAAACTAAAATCCAAGAAAGAATGAAGTAGCCTAAAAGTTAAAACAAACTTTGGCAATCAACAAAAGATGAAGTTCAAACGAGTTCCCAGTTTTCTCAAAGGTAGATACTTCAGAAGAAAAACAACAGAGAGAAAGGAAAAATAAAGCAGTGGGTGGTTGTATAGATGATAGTTCACTAAGTGAATATGCTCAATAATATGCCAAGAACTAAACAAAAAGGGATAAATCACCCTAGGGAATACAAAATCATATGATTTGCAAGCCATATGTGCAAACACATTCTCTCAACAACACACAGATGTGAGTGCATGTGCGCACGCATGTGTTAGAAAGACAGAGAGCAACGAAGCATACCTAGAAACTTTAGGGCAGAAGCTGGAAGGTTCATTATTACATGATCAACATGCTCCCATGTCTTAGCATTGGGCAACTCAGAGCCTTTCATCCTCTTACTTGTCTTTCCCTTCCTCCCACTAGCACTGTTAGCAGTTCCATTTTCTGCAGAGCATAATGAAATGAATTAGTTTCAAATATCACAGCGTCCACTCAAGTTATAAGTTGATGCCTGATGGTGTAGCTTATTGCACCTTCCAAGCAACCATCTGAAGGCCTCTTAGTTGCAGTTACAAATGCTTCTGCATTTCTACAATAATTTTGTAAACCCTCCGAGTTGCTAGTGATATTACCAGCAACTTCTTTATCCTCGACTGCAAAAAACCATAAAAATAAGAGAAAATATATGACACAACCTAAAGAAGCATGATGTACTGATCAAAACAAGCATGTTACCATCAAGCCTAACATTTTCTATCCCTGTTTTTTTGTTGGCCTGTGTACCAGAGTTAATTTCGCCAGCTGGTGCTGTCATCAATTGACGAATAAATTCCCTGGCATCCATATTATAGGCACGAACATAATTATCAACCTTGTTGACTTTTGCATTAATCTTCAAATAATGAACACTATCTGGATTTAAATCATTAGCAAACACGATGCACCCCTTCTGAGCCGCAGGAATAGCAAAGGGGCCAATACCAGCAAACATGTCGCAAATGGTCTCCCCAGGCCGAAACTGAGATAAAAGTCTCAGGTGTTCATGTTCCAATCTTGAATTCCAATAGACCAAACTGTAATCTAGTTTGAATGTTGCCCCATACTGCTTCACTTCCGTAACCATATTATCCTCACCAGCTAAAATTTCAAACTCCGGAACTCGAAACTCATTTGTAATTGTTCCAACTTTATTAACTACAGTTTTGATTCTTGGATAATTTTTCTGCAAACACAAATTAGCAAATGAGTCGTAACTTAGGTACATGGGTAGGAGAAAAGAGACACACTCAATTTGAGATCACAGATCATATTCACCGCAAAGAGACTGCATGTGCAGAAAGATAACAAGTAAAAGTACTCCTTGACCTGTCTGGGAGCAATGGTCAACATAAAACCAGGGAGGGGGAAAAAAAAACTTATCTACTACCACTGATAACCAATTAAAAGCATCATAACACATATAAGCCGATAACCTGAAGGAGGCAATCTAACTTAAATGACGGAAAAAAATAGAAACATGAAAGCATAAATGATATTAACATTCATAACAGAGAAGCAAGATTGGTTTAAAGCCAGAAGCAAATGATTACTTACATCATAAATGACCTTTGCAATAACATCCTTGAAAGGAAGTAGTTCATCTTGTATGTTAAGATGAGCAATATGACCTGCAAAAATCGGATAAAATGTTAATCCACTAGTCAGTGGCAATGACCCCTATATTGATAACTGAAGATGTAATCAGCAGCAGCTCATAAATAATTTTCTGTGTCAAATAGGAAACAGGCATACAGTAACAAATTATGCAAATAAGATAGAGAGATCGAGTATAAAAGAAATATCAAAATGAACCATGACATAGTTTAAATACTTAACTATGGTTTCAAAAGATGTAGGTACCTCCACACCAGGTGGCAGAATCTGCTTCAGTACATAATCTACAATCAAGATGACTACTCAGAAAATTATCCCAAAAAAATAAAATTAAACAAAATAGAAACACAGGTGAAATATCATTAAAAAATGTAAGAATATGATACATAAATAGACCTAAAAATATACACCATATCTTAAAACTACCATAAATGAGCATTGAAAAAGAAACAAGGACCATATTCTGACACAAGAAAGGGCATCTGAATTGGCAGTTGCCTGAATAAAAGTCATGTGGATGGAGATGCCTGTAGGAGGCAATCTTTTATAGTAAATATGGCATCGCTAAAAATCTCTGTCATCGGTCAATTGTAAGGTAATAGATTCAATGCAAAAGAAAAAAAAAAGATTAAGCACAAAATTTTAGATTTGGCTAACTCCTGGGTTTAGACAACAATTTAGCTTTCGAAAAGATAAAATAGACAGAGAAAAAAAATTCCAATGTATAATAGAAGAATATTGATTGCAACTGACCAGCATCCCAATAGGAATATCCAAGCGTCATCGGATAGGAAACTACTTCAATCTTGCATAATTTATTCAGCTCATCAAGTTTTTGCGGGGGAATATCTGATAAGTCTTTTCTAAAGCAACAAATTCCCGTTGGTGAAAGGATTCAATTGTAAGCCAAAATATCACATAACTGTGTAAGCATTACTTACCAGAGTTCTGAACCTTTTCTGATAAAATTACATAACGGTTTTCTTCACATGTGGGGTCCTCAGTGATCGGTTTAACACGGGCTCTGTTAATCAAATATCTGCAAATAACGTAGTAATATACCAACAACACAAATGAGGAACTATAGTTTTCCCAAAGGTAATAAGAAAAAAAAAAGTGAAAATGGAAAATTTAGCTGTACCCGTTTAGTATCTTCGATGCAACCTTACAGTGTTCGCGCGGAATCCTGAGAGCCCATAATTTCAGGTGCACATCAAACTTGCTTTCGTCCAACATCTTGAAGGATTAAAGTTCACTGCCCACAAAATAATTAAATAATTAAGACTCAAGTTCCAGTAAAACAAAATGAGACATTAGAAAAGCAAATGTAAATTTACGGGTGAAAGGAGACTTTGAAGAAGCCGGAGGGATAGGGAAAGCAGCGAGCGGTACTAGGGTTTAAGCGGTGAGAATCATTGAGGTTAGGTTTTCAAAGTGCGGCGTCGTTTAGACTGAAAAAAGGGCCGGATTTAGGCTGGTTTTGGGTTTGATTTGAATTAGCCAGACTCAACTGCATCCTAACTTGATAAGGGTGGTTAATTAATAAAAAAATATTCACGTCCACCTATTTTTTTTAATTTTATTAAAAATACATAAATCTTTTTTTTTTTGAAATTCACCTAAAGGTATGTTTTGTATCACTTCTCCACTTTTGTTTACAGTCCGTTACAAAAACTAACAGAAAATTAGTCAAATAATTATTTTACCGTCCAAAACTAAAATTACAATTTCACCTTAAAAAAAAGTAAAAAATAATCAGATTTAATATTGTAGCCGTTAGCTGCCAACGTCTACAATTTGGGACATATAAACACAAGAATCAGCATGCATGAAGAGGCCATTCAACCATGCAAGTTGCTCCCAACTAGCCATATAAACCTCCTCATACAACTATAATCCATAACACATCATAACTGTACCATTCATCATAACACATTGAAACATTACAGCCACTTAACCATCATCTACACAGCACTTGATTAACCATTCATTGAAACATATCATCTACACATTCAAAATGGCATCAAGCTATAGTTCAAGTTCTGCAGCCAGTGGACAGCCACATAGAAAAATTAAATGCATTCCCAAGTACTGCTGGTGTGGAGTGCAGGCGTGTGCTATGGTTTCCACTACACCACAAAATCCTAATGTAATGTTTTGGTCATGTAGGTTGAATAAATGCAAGTTTTGGCAATTGTTTACTTCTGAAGCTTTCATATACCCTAGTAGTAGTGATCAAATGGTAGATAAGCAAAATTTGGAGCCAAATACAGTAAACTTTGGAGCTGATGAGATGGTGAAGATAAAGAAAAGGCTTAGGCTCATTGAAGGAAAGCTTAAATATATAATAATACTGCTAGTGTGCCTCTGTACAATTGTGTTTATTAAAATGTAATGTATCCTATAAACTATGCATTACTGAAATGAAAGCTTATTTGTGACAGTACTAGTATCTATTTTTGCAATTGCATTTAAATACACCGTAAATAACATTTCATTAACCACAATAATAATTAAATATTATCGTATCATATTTATCCAAAAGTACAGCCAAAATAACCATTAATCATATCATCAAAATACATCCTAAATGACAATTGACAGCGACATAATTATCAAAATAACTAATAATATGCCAAAATAACAACCAAAATGGCAAGTTAACAAGTTTAGTTTGTTTAAATAAGTTTAGTTGGTTCCCATTACAAAGAACTTGTGTTAATTGAAGCTTGAGATGGATTTTGGGATTGGTTCAGTTCTGGACTTGATTGTCTTTCCCTTGTTCCAGCACCTCGAAGAGCCTTTCTTTTCCTTGTTCCAGCATTGGAACTTTGACCTGGGCCACTAGGTATCTAAACTATATATTATGTTAGTTTAATAACTTGAACAAAAAATACAAAAATTTACAAATATTCAACCAAGATAACACCTTTCTTGCTGTTTCAGATGCAGTAGATGTTGGCTGGCCTGAACCAATTGACTTTGCTGCTGACGCCTATAAAATATATTGATTTGTAAATGAATTTTATATTATACATAAAACAAACTATGACGGCACAAAAAATGAAATATAAGTGCAAGTAGCAAATGTTTTCTTCTCCTTATTGCATGCTGTGAAGCATTTAATGGCTGGCTTGATGTTGTTAATGCCTAGAAAACATGATGATAGTAAACATAACGACATTATAAATATAATAAATAATAATAGTTACATATAATGAACAATGATAAACATAATAACTAATAATAGTATATTAAATATACTTGAAAATTATTGTTCCTTACTCTATTTGCCCTTGCAACAGATGGCCTCAACGGACAGCTTCTCACGTTGTGATTAGAACCATCACAAAATGAGCAAATGACAAAGAATTTTCTTTTCTGTTTCTGAGGCTCATTTGTTGCTCTTTTTCTAGATTTTTTGGGCATTCCAATCTTTCTTTCAATAATTGGTGGGTCAATCAACGGCCTTCCTGTAGGCTGCCATGTACACTGATCTCGAAGGGGGCTGAACATCACTGAATATGTGCTAAGGTAAGCTTGTCTGCTAAAGCAGGTTGGAACATACTCCTAAACTTCATGTCTTGCATATCCTATGGCAGCTATAGCATGTTTACAAGGGAGGCCTGCAATTTCCCAATAACTGCAATCACATGTTCTAGATTCTAGCTTCACAACAAACCTCCTAGGTGGATTATAGGCTCTATCCATGACTTAAAAATTAAGATTACCAGAAGCTTGTACAATAATCTTCTGTGCAATCTTATTTTTTTTGTCCAACTCTTTCAAAACCTTAGGGGTCAGCTGTTTTTTTCAAGTGGCTGCCTCATTTCTTCTTTTTGTAAACCGTTTCAAAAGTCTACATCTTATTTCTTCAAGCATTGTCAAGCAAGGTCTGTCTTGGTAAGCCAATATCCAGCTGTTGAAGCACTCCGATGCATTGTTATCGGTACGATCTACCATACAATTTCTATCATATGTGTGCATCGACCAATTATAATTATGTAGTTCTTGTTCCAACCACTCAAATACAGCTTCTTTTTCAGCCTTGATCTCTGTCATTACCTCGTCAAAATCATGCTTGTTATTGCTCTTGGCAGTTTTCTAAAATAATTGTTTCAACTGTGCACCAGCAAACGACTTGGAAAAATTAGCATAAACATGCCTTGAACACGCCCTATGATAGGCAGTAGGCCAAGTGTTTGAAATTGCATTAATCAGCCCCTTTTGTCTATCACTAATGAAAGTGACCTACCTTCCATCATCCAAATAACTATTGAAGTTCTCCATAAACCATCCCCATGTCTCTGCATTCTCAATCTCACAAACACATAGCGCTAAGGGGACAATCCCATTATTACCATCTATGCCAACAGCAGCTAACAACACTCCACCGTACTTACCTTTCAAATGACATCCATCTACTCCAATAAAAGGTCTACAACCATTAAGATATGTATTTTTTTGTGCTGGAAAGGTAAAAAAAAACCTCTGGAATAATACTTTATTAGGAATAGAAATAACATCACATAACACCTTGCATACTGCTCCTGGATCAGCCTTGTGAATGGCAGCAGCATAGTCAAATAATTTCTGATATCCTCTCGAATGATCCCCAAATACCTCAAGTCTTGCCTTTGCTCTAGCCCTATACAGTGTCATCTTCCCAATCTTTAAACCATACATCTCTTGCACATGATTCTTCAAAATATCAATCTTGACATTAGGGTCAACAACAACTTGACCCTTTATTTTGGAAGCAACCCAAACAGAGGTAACTTTTATTGTCTTGTTAGTAAGCCTACACTTATGTTTTTTTGTTGTATTCTCGCAATATAAAACCAGTGCCATCATTCAGTTTTGCACGAGACACGTACTATGGACAATTAGCTTCTTTACAAGTACCTACGAATCGTCTTGGCTCACTATATACTGTTTTAATGGCAAACCTTTTTCTAACCATTACCTCATGCAATATCTCCCTAAAATGACCAACATCTCTAAATACATGCCCTAATTTAAGCCTATGTTTCCCATCAACACTTATTTTGTACTCATGTTGCTGTAAGTAATTAGTTAATTGGACAGTGCCGAGCTCAACATCATCATCAGAAGAATCAACCAGTCTTCTTACCTCTTTATTAGCATCAGACAGATTGTCATCTGAATCAGATTCCAAGTCGCTGCTTTGACCCCTCTCATGATCCCCACTGTCCTCACTACCCTTGTCAACAATAGTAGGTTTATGTTCAACATCACCATCAAATTCAGCTTCCATGAATTCTATATTAACATCATCATCATCACTGTCAGCCCTTCTGTCTGAATAGTCAGATAGCCATGCATCCTCATCAGATTTATCAGCCCCAACAACAACTTGTTCCCTAACAGCAGCTTGTCCCCCAAAAGCAGGATATCCCTCAACAAAAGCATTTCCATTAATAGATTCATTCAATTGAGTAATTAATATATTAGGCAACACAACCCCTAGGTTCGTTAATAATGCTTGCATTAAGGAGGAATCTTGAAACTGAGGGTGAAGAATTGGTACAACTTCAATAGTTAAAGTACTGACACCCAAAATCTGATGAATTTTATGCAAAAAGTCGAGTGCAAAATCTGAATCCAGTGCAACTTTCATCTTATTCTCCGGGTTAGTGACATTCAATAGAATTTTTAAAGTAGAGTCTAATCCATATGGACTCGTAATGTTTACAACAGCCTCCTTTATGTTCGCAACAGTATAGTCAGGTTCAAGCAACCCTAAATTCTGCCTCATGCCTCGAAAAGATATCACTAACTCTAGAGGTGGCATCCTAAATGTCCAAAACAAACGAACGGATTCAAGTAAATGAAGGAAATGAAGGAAATAAAACCAAACAAATAAGTTATCTTCTTATTATATTCCAACAGTCATTAGTCCTTGAATTAATAACGTATTATTAATATATTTCAGGTAAGAAACTTAGAGGGAAGGCATGGAAACAAACATCCTAGACGACTTTGTCAGATTAAAAATTATAATATTTGAGAGATTCACATGCATATGCCAAACCTTCACCAGGGGGGCTAGAGGATATAGATACATATTGATAAAAATTTTCAAAAAATCACAACCCATAGTAGCAACTAAATTTTTTTTCAAAAACCCCAAATTTTGTAAACCACAGGCACAAATACATGATTATGCAGGGGATAAACATGCATTCAACCCATAGTGTAGCAACGATCTTTCATGTATGTGTTTCTCACCCGCCTTAAAACAATATATTACTTCTCAATTTATCATTACCATGAAAAATTTACTATAAATCAACTTAATCTATATTCTAGGGTTTCAAGAAATAACGATTAACAACGTTCTTGATACAAATCTTAAATAACATTATTTCATATGAAAAATAAATGAAAATTAATAAATAAAACTAAACTTACTTGATACTAGCTTTAAACCCCAGAAAACCTAAGTGTCGAGATTTCTAAACCGCTCACGACTTCCCTCAATACCTCTGAATCTTTGACTTAACAAAAGTTTTGATTCTCAAGCGTTGTTTGCTGATGAAAATTGATGGAAATTGCAGAAAGAATGGCGGAAATTTGTTGGTTCTTCATGCAGGGTGGTGGTGGGTCACTCGTGAATAAACAATGGCTGTTCTCGTTTGCTTCTTTGGACCACTTTGCCTTTCTTTTTTTTCTCCAATCAAAGTTGTAAATGACGTCGTTTTGGGCTACTCTGCTGAAATGATCGATTTACCCCTACGACATCAGTAATGTTATAACGGACTATAAACGAAAGTGGGGAAGTGATACAAAACGTAACTTTAGGTGGATTCCAGGCAAAAAAAAAAAAGATTTGTATATTTTTGAAAAAGTTGGAAAAAACAGGTGGACGGTGGATATTTTTCCTTAATTAATTAATTTATATTAAGTTTAAATAAGAAAACTTATTTAACATTTATGGTATGACCTCTAAGGAGAACTATAAAATAGGAAAAAAATTTATATGGAACGGTGCTAATAAATATATGTCATGTGTTTCAAATGATTTTTTTTCTCTCTCTTTATTATAATAAGTCAAATCCATAGAAAGTCGTGATAGAATATGGGTCCCTCCTATGTAAATTTATTTTCTATAAATAAAATATTTATATTGGGTATTTCTACAACTAACCATAACTCGGATTTTTTTCTCTCTCTCTTTTATAGTAAGTAAATTCCAAAGAAAGTTGTGATAGAATATGTGACCCTCCTATGTAAATTTATTTTCTATAAAGAAAATATTTATATTTGGTAAATTCTATATCTGACCATAACTCTAATTATCAATCATGTGAATGATTAACGTGGATCCAACTATGTTATAATAGTGGTATGATATCACGCTATTTTTTTATTTTGTGACTCTAACTGTAGATTGCACTTTACGTAATCTAATGGCTAAAATTAAGAAAGGTAGATATAATAAACTGATGGCTACTGGCTTATTTAATCAATTAATGATTAAAGTAAAAATGACAAAAATGAAAAGGTTCTTTTATTATTGAACTTAGAAAGACTTCTCTTCTATCTAAAAAAAAAAAATAGAAAAGAAAAGAAAAGAAAGACTCCTCTTCCATAAAAATAAAATAAATATATAAAAATTACACATTTCCTGAGCAAATATCTCATAGAGCAATCAATTTATAAGTTTATCCTATGCGTATCAGAGGGTGTAACCCACTTAGAGTCTATGCTTTTGTTGTCTTGTTTATTAATCAAAGGAATAATTTTAGGCCTGAAATAGGGAAAAAAAGTATGAAATCCTTTTGAAAGCCAAATATTATATGTATAATAAAAAAAACCATATGATTAGCATTAATCTTACGATTATGTATAATAATTTTAAGCCGTATAGAATCAAACTCATTAAAAAAAAATTGATTCAACTTAACTTTGAGGTTACAATTTAGTATTTTATCCTTAAAACAAGAACTGAATAGAAACAAAAAAAACTATTACATTTTTTATATTAAAATAGTGCCAATTGCCTTGATTGAAGAGGGCATAAGAAAAGAGAAAACTAAAAAGGTTAAATATTTGAAGGACCTTACTAAAAATGTTAGTTTCAGTTTGATTCTTTTTTTTATTCTTATTATTTTTTTTAAAATTCAGGAGTAGCAAAGAACGCTAGTTGCAAAGAAAGCATTAGAAATAGTAGTAGCAGTAGTAGTAATATTAGTAGTTAGAAATAGTAGTTGCGTAATTTATTATTATTGCTAGTATTACTTGCTATTGTTGTTGTTGCCTTATTATTGTCATTCATCGCTACTACTACTACTATTACTACTCGGTATTACTACTACTGCTCTTGTTGCTGACTAGCGAATAATAATAATAAATTACGTAGCAGTAATAGTAGTCCTAAAGTAGCAGCATAAGGAATAAGTAATAATAGTAGCAACAATAGTAGTATAACAAGATGGTAGGAGTAGTAGCATAGATGCCAATAATAATAACAAATTATGCAACTACTACTACTGTTACTACTGCTACTGCTGCCACTACTACTACTACCGCTACTACTACTGCTACTACTACTAATAATAATAAAAAATTATTTATAATATATTAATCGACACAAATGTTATGGATGATCCGTTGTTTTATCATCTTGTTAACAAAAGACATGTCATTCCTTGGATAATATAAGAGACGACATGTAGTCCATGAAATTCATGCAATCGAGATGCGTAACTAGTATGCGCCGGCGCACATTGTAAATGACTCATCGTTTGTGTTTTGATAAAAATGATATGTTATTACATTTATATATGTATCTATGCATGATGTCTTCTCGCTTAATTCATAGATGTCATGTCATTTAGAAGTTGAATTTCAACTGATTTTAGTAAAATTAAGAGATTGCTCTTTTTTAACAATTACATAAAATAATAATCATTACAATTGCAATTGAAAAAAATAAAGAGAAAAACAAATAAATACTAGTGATCACAACATTTGAATTTCAATTTTAAGTCCTAAGACTCAGTTATTAGATGATAAATTTATAATTTATAAACTTATTTATTTACCATCCAACAGATGAATCACTCAATTTTAATAGTAATTATTAAAACAATTTCAATTATAACTACATCTATTAATTACAAACTTTGGCTATATAAATATACCATAGTACCATAATATCGTAGATTTGAAATCCACAAACTTTATTTTTTTAAATATTTTTTATATATGAAATTCTTGAAGAATACTCAAGATGAAAGAGAAAAATAAGTCATATGACATATTCTTTATAAAAATTATTATTAGAAAATATGTTTATCAATTAATTGGGGATAGTTTAGGGCATGAAATGGGAAAAAATTAAAAATCCTTTTGAGATAGAAATATTATTTTTTTTTAAAACGATACGATTAGCATTAGGGTTGAGCAAAATTGAACTTGTTTTTAAAAAACCGGTTCGGTTCTAATTTCAAGTTACATTTTGCTATTTTTTCCCCTTAAAATTAGAACCAAACTGAAAAAAATTAACATTATTTATATTAAAATAGTGCGAGGTGGCATGATTTAATAGGACATAAGAAAATTAAAAAAGTAAAAAAGTTAAATTTTTTAGAAAATTAAAAAGTTATAAATATTTGAAAGATCTGATGAAAATTTTGATTTTGGTTAAGTTTTTTTTGTTCTATTCTTATCAATTCTTTAGAATTCATTATCAACCCACTGCCAAACCCTAATTATTGTTAGTAATAGTAGTAGTAGTAGTAGTAGTAAAAGTATTTTAATCGGCACACAAGTTATGCGTGGTCCGTTGTTTATTATTTTCTCACTATAAGACATGTCGTTTAATTGTTGTTCAATTGATATAGAAATAAACAACATGTAGTCTAGTACATTCCCGCAACCGACATGCATAAATAATAGATGACTTGGTGCACACTATAGATGACTCGACCTATTGCCAACCTTAATTAGTATTTTACAATCAACATTATTTTGAAAAAAACAACTGTTTTAAAAATTTACTTCGAAAACGATAAATCGTCTATTTCTCAAGGACATTACTCCAATACATTAACGGTGCATTATCAATTAGTAGTTGGAATGGGCTGACAGCAGAATGGTTTGGGATTGGAATCATGATAAGCTATTTATTTTGACTATGAGAATCAAAGTTAAAATCTGCTATATTTCCATTGATGTGTTTACTTTGTCTAAAAATTATAATGAAATATTAGAAGCTGGCTTAATTATTGTTGTTGTTGTTGTTGTTGTTATTATTATTATTATTATTAATGACAATAAAAATAATAATAAAATATAAAAATATTTTAATTGGCACACAAGTTGTAGATGACCTGTCGTCTATCGTTTCATTCGCAAACGACATGCTATTTTAAAAATAAAGAAGCAAATAACATGTTGTCCATCACATTTAAAACAACTAACATGCGTAAAAAATATGGCTCGACGCATAATTTAGATGACTCATTGTTTATGTTTTAATCATAAACGACATGTCATTAACTTTATAAACGTACCATCAACTTGACGTCTGTACTTGCTTGATAAGTGATGCTTCATCTATAAACCTGAATTCCAAATGATTTTATGATATGTTTACCAATAACTAATCAGAATCGGCTGTAATCAGAATAATGAATAGGAATTAGAATAATTTATTTACATTAACCTTAGAAATTGGAATCGAAATGAGTTATTTTGCCATTAAAGTGCTTACTTTATCTTGGAATCAAAATAAATTGTTGCAAGTTATTAAAACAACCTTAGTTGATTATTTTCATTATTTATAATTTATAATAATAGTAACCATCATCATCATTATAATAATTATTATTAACAATAATTACAAGAATAAGAACAATAACACTAAAAATAATATAATAATATAACAATATTTAAATTTAGGACAAAGATGAATTAATTCTGCCTTTTAAGAAGGTAAACACATAATTTATTTGCATTTATTGATTTTCATTTCAATTGTTGGTCAGTTAACATATCATTTATCGAACTCTTTATTAGAATAATAATATTTCCTTCACTTATATGAAATTATCTTTGCTGGTTAACTATATTTGATTTATTATTGTAATAATATTTTAATTAAAATTTTAAGGTTGACTATATATTTTTAAAAATAAAATGGCACCGTCAATTTAAATTTCCACAAACAAAATAAAATTGTTATTGCCCAACTACATTTTCGGGCTCATGCTACATGAGTCAATTATTCTAATAAACCGTTAGATTCAAACTAATTGGAAAAAAATATTTAACACAAAACTAATAAAACTATGGGTGGAACATGGTAGCCATAAGTAAGAAAATTTATAGAATAGTAGGAACAAATCAAACCCTATCTAACCAATGATATTGGAATGTTAAATAGTAATATTACCTAAATATTAGGAACACTCAACACAAAACTAGTGAAACTATTAGGTGAAACATAATAAATATACATTAAGAAAGTTTAACAAATTATAGGAACAAATCCAAAAATAGAATCTATAAATCATATTTGGTATCTAACCCAAAATATTAGAATCTTACCTATTTATTAGGAATATTGAATACAAAGGTAGTGAAACTCTTAGATGAAACTTGAGAACCATTAAACGAGAATTTTAACGAAGTATAAGAACAAATCAACCGAAAAAGAGAATATCAAAATATTACCTAGCTACTTGGAGTACAAAGCACAAAAGTAGTGAAATTATTAGGTGGAACATGATAATAATAAAACGAGAAAGTTGAACAAAATATAGGAACACATAAAACAAAAAATAAAAACTAAAAAGCATTTGTAGTATTTGTTAAGTTATATGTTTAATGATTTTGATGATAAAAAACAAGTTTCAAATTGATAAGTCTAAAAATTTTTGTTAATCGGATCATTAATAAATTCTAAAGAAAATGATGAACCGTTTATAAGAAAACGGCAAACCGATAGCATTCCAGAGAGAAAATCTTAGATAACGACAAATCTTTTATGGATAACAATGAACTGATTACATTCCAGAGAGCAAATCTCATATAACGGTAAACCATTTAGAGCAAATCTCATGTAACGGCAAACCGTTTATGGATAACAGTAAACCGATTGCATTCCAGAGAGCAAATCTCAGATAACGGCAGACCGTTTATGGATAATGGTAAATCAATTGCATTCCAGAGAGCAAATTTCAGATAACGACAAACTGTTTATTGATAACGATAAACCGATAACATTTTAGAGAGCAATCATCTTGCAAACGATAAACCATTTATGTCAAACGGATAACTGATATCTTTGGACAAGATTTTGCAGCAACAACGATAATCCGATATCTTGATAACGACAATTCGACAATTTGAATTTTAGCACAACGGTCACTTGCTCAAGTTAAAACGGTGATATGATAAATGCTAAACAACAATCCTATTGTGGCTCAATCAAATTCAAACAAAAAGTGATCCAATGGTTATCATTGAGCTTGCTATTAAGTACACAACTATTATTGAGCTTCAAACTTGATTTTATTTGATTTTATTCACACATTTGAGCTATCATTTGTAATCAAACACATTGTATGAGAGAAAATTTCTTTTGTAATCTTTGTCTTTGAGTGATTGTAAGTGTTGGGATACACTTGCGGTTAAGAGATTGAGAATAATCTCGTATTGTAAAGGTTTATTGACACCTTGAAAGTGAATTGTAAGAGTGGTTGAAGCCTTTGAGGCTTGCTTAGTAAAATCCTCAAGCTCGGTGACCTTAGAGGCATGTGAAATACAAGTGTGCAACCCAAGAGGGGGGGTGAATTGATATTTTAAAAAATATTCTAACAAAACCACACAACAATCCAATCTAATGCCTTAATCAAATTAAAAACAATAAATTCAATCAAGCACAATATTAAAAGAGAGTAAGGGAAGAGAAAGCAAACTCCAAGATTTTTACGTGGTTCGGCTATCCCCGCCTACGTCCACGCCTCCAAGCTCACCGGGCTTGAGGATTTCACTAAGCAAGCCTCCAAGGCTTCAAACGCTTACAATTGACTTCCAAGGTGTCAATGGACCTTTACAACAAGAGATTATACCCAATCTCTTAACCCAAGTGTATCCCAACACTTACAATCTCTCAAGGATAAAGATTACAAAAGAATTTTTCTCACACAATTTGTTTGATCACAAATGAAAGCTCAATGTGTGAATGAATAAGATGAATACAAGAATTTAAAGCTCAATGAAAGTTGTATTCTCAATATTTTGCTCAATGATAATCGTTGGAGTTCTTGTTGTTTGAATTGGATTGAGCTTATTTATAGTTGGAGCTGAAAACTAGCCGTTATATCGGTATGCACCCAAAACGGTTCGCCGTTAGTCGTTAACGTTAACCGTTTATTCTCAAAAGTTACCGTTGGAGCCAATTCTTCAAATAAACGGTTTCTTTGTTTGTCACTATCGGTTCACCGTTAATTGTAAACGTTCAGGTTAATTTCGAATAATCATCATTTTAACAATCCTTTGAAGAAAATGCTTTTGAAATAATCGGTTAACCGTTTTTAGTAAACGCGTTCAAGGTTAGCAATAATCGGTTCACCTTTTTCTATAAACGGTTCAAATTTCGAATCATGATTTTAACAATCCTTACTTTCTGAAATAATCGGTTAGTTTTTTTAGTAAACGGTTCAAGGTTAGAAATAATCGGTTCACCTTTTTCTATAAACGGTTCAAGGTTAATTTCCAGAATCATCATTTTAACAATCCTTACTTTCTGGAAATAATCGGTTAACCGTTTTTAGTAAACGGTTCAAGGTTAGCAATAATCGGTTCACCTTTTTCTATAAACGGTTCAAGGTTAATTTTAATCATCATTTTAACAATCCTTTTTCTAATCGGTTAACCTTTTTTTTATTAAACGGTTAGCCATTTGCTACAGTGCATGCTACAGTGACTGCTACAGTGAACTATTTTCAAAAATACAGTTTGACCCCAAAACTTTCCATAACTTCATTATGGCCCAAAACGTTATACATTTTGCAAATAGGTCCAATTTCAGAATTTCTAAAAAATATTTTGTGAATCTCAAAACTTTCTGAAATTATGAAATGGCCCAAAATGCTATGAAACATTTCAAATAAATCCTTCTCCAAAATTTCAAGTAATACTTGTTGATTTCAAAGTTTTCAAAAATCTTTCAATTAAACCATAAACTTGAAAAACAACCAATTTCATAAAATCATTTTTTCATTAAATATAAAACCTTTATAAAGTAAAAATAATGATTTATTTAAAATATATGAAAACAATTTAAGCTTTCAAAAACTTAATTATTCTTAATTTTATTTGTTATCATCAAAATCAACATTATGTTAACATAAATGTTAACAATCTCCCCTTTTGATGATGACAAATCTTTCATGTATTTAAAGAATGATTGAACAAATTGCTCCCCCTAAATGTAAGCTCCCCTTACAATTTGAGCTTAAAAAATTAATCATTCTTAATCTTGTTTGTTATCATCAAAATCATTATGGAAACATATATGTTAACAATCTCCCCCTTTTTGATGATGACAAACTTTTCATGTATTTAAAGAATGATTTCATAAATTGCTCCATTTAAATGTAAACTTCTTTCACAATTTGCCAATTAATTAAATTAACAAATTTAAATACATGCATTTTTCTCCCCCTCATCATCAAAAAGAAAAACTTAATTGGCAAAGAAAAAGAGTAGAAATTTTTTTGTAAATTTAAAAACATTTATTCTTCTCCCCTTTCATCATTAAAAAGAAAACTTAAGGAAAAGAATAATAGTAGCAAATTTGTTACCCATGTTGTCCGAGTAGAAATTTTGATAGAATCTCCCATCAACAATCATCATCTCAAATACAAATTTAATAAAATCACTCTCAAATCATCATCATCATATAATCCATCAACCATAAAAGGATCATGAACTATTATTCCATTAATTACCAAATTAGCAACTCATAACATAAAATTATCATATAAAACACCCATGTAATCAAATAATCATCATATCTCAAAATCATCAAAATCATCATCGCATATCAATCATCAAAACAATACTCAAAATGCATATTATTCTTCTCCTTTTGACAACATCAAAATGATATATTATTTTGTCTCCCCCTTTGGACAACAAAAAAGTTCAAAATGCATATTAACAAAAATCAAATTGTATGCTCCCCCTAAATATATGGCCAATTTAAAATTTTAACCAAAATGATTTTATCCCAAAAAAAAAATCATATTTATCTCCTCATTTATCATAAAAAAATAGATAGATGCAATTAAAATATGATCACAAAGAAATAATTCAATGAAGATATTACCCATTTTGAGCGAGCAAAAATTTCGACAAAATCTCTCCTTAAAAATGAACAAATCCTCAAATACACAACATGGTTAAAACACTTCCAAATAAGCTTAAACAATTATAACAAACCAACAATTCCATCAATTCATCAAGCAACACATATATAATCATCAATCATCAAAATCAAACACACCACTTATCTATCATGCTTAAACACTTCAAAAAACATTAATATCAAACAAGTCCATCATGATGAGTTGATAAGCTATGATCATATATATATATAACCATATATCATAATAAAGCACTCAATGTTATACATAATGATAATTCCATTATGTAAGCATACAAGCATACTTTCACAAATTCAAGCTATTATCCATTTATCATGATTTATTCAACAAAATCAATATGGCAAGAATTGTTATCAAAACACTTAAATCATCTTGCCTCATCTTTTTCTCCTATATCATGATCGAATAATTATTCTCACAAGCTTTCATCAAGGAACTCTCCACCATTCCTTATTTGTGGTACCTACAAAAAAATTCAAGTTGTGTGCTTTGGTACCCAAATACTCTTGGGTCCTTGAATGTTAGTTTTGGTTCTTTTTGGGACCCAAATACATTTTACTCCATAATATGCATTTCTCTTTATTGGACATCTATTTTTCATATGACCATCTTGATTACAATAATGACATACAATTTGATCATTAATGGAGGTAGTTTTAACAAAATAACTCTTATAATATTTTTGCTTCAAATTTGGCTTATAACCAATACCTCCTTTGTCAAATACACATTTTTGTGAATTAAGCAAGTTATCTAACATCTTTTGCTCATTTGTAAATTTTAAGACAATCTCATTTAACTTATTGCTCTTCTTCTTAAGCACTTCATTTTCTTTTATTAATTCATCAACATGTGATTTCTCATGCTCATATGAAGTACTTTGTTTGCATTTAAAAGATGCAATCCTATTATGTAACATTTCATTATCTAAATCTAATTCTTTGATCTTTTCATTTAATGAAACATTGCATTTTTGTAAAGCATCATTTTCATTTTTCAAGTCATCTACATGTGATTTTAGATGCTTGTGTGAAGTGTTAGATTTCTCATTTGATAATGCAACACTATCATGCAATGTTTTATTTTCTAATTCTAAGCAACTAATCTTTGCACTTAGAGATTCATTTTCATTTTTGAGCTCTCCCATTTTCTTTTTAAGACATGCATTCTTTTTACCAATTTTCATCCACTCATCATACAATTCTTTAAAAGCATCATGTAATTCATCATAGGAAGGATCACTTACCTCATTGAGATCACCATCATCTCCTATTGCCATAAGTGCTAGGTTTGACACTTCTTGCAAATCTTCCTCATCATTTGAATCTTCATCGCTATCATCCCAAGTAGCCACCATGGCTTTCTTCTTAAATTTGTTGACAAGTGGACACTCCGATCTTATATGGCCATGCTTTTTGCATTCAAAACAAACAATTGCCTCTTTCTTCCCTTTCTCCACCTTAAGGTTTTCTCTCATGAGATCTTTAAAGTTTCTTCTCTTGATTTGCTTCTTGAAGATCCTTCTAAACTTTCTAGCAATCATTTCAATGCCTTCATCTTCAAAGTCACTTCCATCATCATCACTTTCAACTATAGAAGATTTAAAAGCAAAACTCTTCTTCTTTTATCTTCATCAATTCTTTCATTAGCTATATCTTCTTCATAAGAAGTAAGTGAACCAATAAGATCATCAAGAGATAAAGTATTAAGATTTTTTGCTTCTTCTATGGCCGTTCTCTTTGGTCTCCACTCTTTTGGCAATGATCTAATAATTTTCTTCACTTTTTCACAATCACTAAATTTCTTTCCTAATGCTTCAAGAGAATTTACAATATCGGTGAATCTAGTGTACATATCATGAACACACTCATATGATTCCATTTGAAACATCTCATATTGCCTAGTGAATCTACTAATTTTACACTCTTTGACTTGATTCGTTCCGTCATATACAACTTCAAGTTTCTTCCAAATTTCATAAGCACTTTCACAACTAGAAACTCTATGAAATTCTTTCTTATCTAAAGCACAAAATAAGGCATTCATTGCTTTGGAGTTTAAGGACATCTTTTTCTTTTCTAATCCACTCCATTGACTAGAAGGTTTTGGAATTTCTTCCCCTTCTTCATTTTTAGTTAAAGGCATAAAAGGACCATTATTAACGATTTCCCAAATTTCATAATCTAAGGCTTGTAAAAATACTCTCATCCTTGTTTTCCAATAAAGATAGTCATTACCATCAAAAAATGGAGGTCTAGTGGTAGATTGGCCTTCCATGAAGGTTGAACTAATTTGGGTTGCTATAAATCTTTAACTCTAGACGGTTAAGTCTACACAAGAGCACCTTGCTCTGATACCAAATGAAATACAAGTGTGCAACCCAAGAGGGGGGGTGAATTGGTATTTTAAAAAAAATATTCTAACAAAACCACACAACAATCCAATCTAATGCCTTAATCAAATTAAAAACAATAAATTCAATCAAGCACAATATTAAAAGAGAGTAAGGGAAGAGAAAGCAAACTCCAAGATTTTTACGTGGTTCGGCTATCCCCGCCTACGTCCACGCCTCCAAGCTCACCGGGCTTGAGGATTTCACTAAGCAAGCCTCCAAGGCTTCAAACGCTTACAATTGACTTCCAAGGTGTCAATGGACCTTTACAACAAGAGATTATACCCAATCTCTTAACCCAAGTGTATCCCAACACTTACAATCTCTCAAGGATAAAGATTACAAAAGAATTTTTCTCACACAATTTGTTTGATCACAAATGAAAGCTCAATGTGTGAATGAATAAGATGAATACAAGAATTTAAAGCTCAATGAAAGTTGTATTCTCAATATTTTGCTCAATGATAATCGTTGGAGTTCTTGTTGTTTGAATTGGATTGAGCTTATTTATAGTTGGAGCTGAAAACTAGCCGTTATAGATCGTATGCGCCAGAAACGTTCGCCGTTAGTCGTTAACGTTAACCGTTTATTCTCAAAAGTTACCGTTGGAGCCAATTCTTCAAATAAACGGTTTCTTTGTTTGTCACTTGTCACTATCGGTTCACCGTTAATTGTAAATCGGTTCAGTTAATTTCGAATCATCATTTTAACAATCCTTTGAAGAAAATGCTTTACGAAATAATCGGTTAACCGTTTTTAGTAAACGGTTCAAGGTTAGCAATAATCGGTTCACCTTTTTCTATAAACGGTTCAAGGTTAATTTCCAGAATCATGATTTTAACAATCCTTACTTTTAATCAATCCTTTTTAGTAAACTTCAAGGTTAGAAATAATCGGTTCACCTTTTTCTATAAACGGTTCAGGTTAATTTCGAATCATCATTTTAACAATCCTTACTTTAAAATAATCGGTTAACCGCTTTTAGTAAATCTGCTGTTCAAGGTTAGCAATAATCGGTTCACCTTTTTCTATAAACGGTTCAAGGTTAATTTCCAGAATCATCATTTTAACAATCCTTGCTTTCTGGAAATAATCGGTTAACCGTTTTTAGTAAACGGTTAGCCATTTGCTACAGTGCATGCTACAGTGACTGCTACAGTGAACTATTTTTAAAAATACAGTTTGACCCCAAAACTTTCCATAACTTCATTATGGCCCAAAACGTTATACATTTGGCAAATAGGTCCAATTTCAGAATTTCTAAAAAATATTTTGTGAATCTCAAAACTTTCTGAAATTATGAAATGGCCCAAAATGCTATGAAACATTTCAAATAAATCCTTCTCCAAAATTTCAAGTAATACTTGTTGATTTCAAAGTTTTCAAAAATCTTTCAATTAAACCATAAACTTGAAAAACAACCAATTTCATAAAATCATTTTTTCATTAAATATAAAACCTTTATAAAGTAAAAATAATGATTTATTTAAAATATATGAAAACAATTTAAGCTTTCAAAAACTTAATTATTCTTAATTTTATTTGTTATCATCAAAATCAACATTATGTTAACATAAATGTTAACAGCATGGACATAGGCACGATTGGCGGAACCACGTAAAAATCATTATGTTTGCTCTCTCTTCCCTTACTCTTTTATTATTGTGCTTTATTAAATTTATTATTTTTTATTTCATTAAGACAATGGATTGAATTGTTATGTGGTTTGTTTATCTTAAGTTTTAAAAACTCAATTCACCCCCCTCTTGGGTTCATAACTAGTATTTCAGTATTTAACCCATTGATTTGGAATATTACCTAGTTAGTCGGAACACTCCACACAAAAATAGTAAAACCATTTTGTGAAACATTATAAAAATAAATTGAGAAAGTTTATTGAATTGTAGGAAAAATCATACAAAAAAAAGATCTATAAATCATATTGGTATATAACCTATAATAATGAAATATTAACTAGTTAGACGAAATACTCAACACAAAATTATTGAAACTATTAGGTGGAATAAGAGAACTATGAAATGAGAAAGTTTAACGAAATATAGAAACAATTCAAACAAAAAAAAAAGAACCTAAAAAGCATATGTGATATGTTCCAACCTAATGAAACTATTAGTCAAAACATCAAAACAATAAATTGAATAAATTTAACGAATAGTAGGAACAAAATAAACCAAGAAAAGAACCTATAAATCATATTTGGTTTCGAACCTAGAGCATTAAAATTTTACCTAGTTAGTTGGAATGCATAACACAAAAGTAGTGAAATTATTAGATGGAACAACAGAACCATAAAATTAGAAAGCCTAACAAAATATAGGAATAATTCAAACAAAAAAAGAGAACCAAAAAAGCATATGTAATGTTTATCCATAATACTGGAATATTAACTACTTAATCGGAACACTCAACGCTAACCTAGTGAAACTTTTAGGTTAAACATCAAAACCACAAATTGAAAAAGCTTAACAAATTGTAAGAATAAATCAAACCAAAAAAGAATTTATAAATCATGTTTGGTATCCAAACTAGAAGATTGAAATATTACCTATTTAGTTGGAATACACAACACAACAGTAGTGAAATAATTAGGTGGAATAAGGGAACTTTAAACGAGAAAATTTATAGAACTATAGGAACAAATCAAACCCCCCCCCCCCCCAAAAGCATATGTGGTAATTAATCCATGGTATTGGAATGTTACCTATTTAGTTGAGAAACTCAACTCAAAGCTAGTGAAACTCTTAGGTGAAACATCAAAACCATAAAATTGAGAAATCTTAATGATTTGTGTGTGTGTGTGTGTGTGCGCTCATCATATTTAGTATCTAACTCAGAATATTGAAATGTTATCTAGCTAGTTGGAATACACAACACGAAAATAGAGAAATTATTAAGTGGAACAAGAGAATCATGAAACGAGAAAGTTTAATGAAATATAGAAACAAATAAAAAAAACACTTAAAAAGCATATGTGGTAATTAACCTATTATACTGGAATATTACCTAGTTAATTGGAGCACTCAACACAAAGGTAGTGAAATTATTAGGTGAAAAACAAAAATCATATATTGAGAAAGTATAACGAATCGTAGGAACAAATCAAACCTATATATAACCCATATAAATAGAATGTGACTACTTAGTTGGAATACTTACACGAATTTGGTGACTCTATTAGTTGAAATATTAGAACTATAAGATGATAGAGGATAACGAAATACAGGAAGAAATCAAATGAAAAGAAAAGAACTTAATGGCATATTCGGTATTTAACCCATAGTGGTGGAATGTTACCTATTTAGTTGGAATACTCAACATAAATCTAGTGATTCTATTAGGTGAAAGTATAAAACTATAAAATGATAAAGTTTAACGAAATGTAGTAACTTATTTAAGCAGTTGTAAAAGCCTATAATGTACACTAGGAGTCTAACCCATTTCATTAGAATTTGAGTATTTGACCTTGTTAATTGGAATATGTAACGCAAAACTAGTTAAAAAATTAGTTGAAGTATTAGAACTAATAATGGAGAAAGTTTTATCAAATTCGGAATTTATTCAATGGAAATAGAAGTTATAGAATCTTAACTTGGAATCTAAGCCAAATTGTTGGAATGCAAAGATAAAAGTAGGAATTATAAAAGTAAAACTAGTGGAATA
Source organism: Atalantia buxifolia (assembly GCA_030444775.1). Classification (NCBI taxonomy): domain Eukaryota; kingdom Viridiplantae; phylum Streptophyta; class Magnoliopsida; order Sapindales; family Rutaceae; genus Atalantia; species Atalantia buxifolia. Next base: position 12,875,062 of record CM059834.1, on the reverse strand, counting down.
ATGAGTTGAAATACATAACCTAGTAATTGAGAAAGTATAACCAAATTAAGAAACACAACAAATGAACTTGGAACAATTACCCTATATGTATTGATATTTAACCAAATTACCTGGAATATAATTATTTAATAGGTTTTTTTTACAATTTATTTTTTAAATTAATTTTTTCATATATTTTACAACATTCCGCTACTTATCTGATAATTATTTTTAATTTTTCTCTATTTTTAATATTTTTCTTATACAGAATCAATTAAATAAATGTAAAAAGTATTTACAACCTGTAGAATACCGGTTGTCCAAGTTACCTTTTCACCGTTCAACTAGTTGTGTGTCATACACCACTACACTCTGGGATGACTCCTTGTCAAAATGATTGACCTCTTAGAAAGTAATCAACGGTGAATACGTGTACAAAAGTTGTTGAGTAATTATTCTGTATGAAATTGCGAAATTGAAACGCTCATTGGTTATCAACCACGTGATTCATACTCTATCCACGTCTCATTCCTTAGGTTGAATAAATTAGATATGAAACATGAATCGTGGGGTTAATGCTAAATATCTCAAATAAATAAAAATAAATTATTTTCAGAATGTCTTTTAAAATGATTTATTGCATTATTTTATAACCACGTAGCGATAAGCACCACTTTAGATGAATCTTTTGATTAATGTGACGCTTCTAAATTCAGCGGGCATAAAGATTGCAGCAAAGTTACTTATTTCACTGCCAAAGCAGCCAATTGCAACCATTTTGAATCTTGCAGTTAGAAATTCACTGTTACATCCATTCAACCAATCAAAACACAAATTAAGAAGAAATAAGAGTTAATTTTGTATCCTTCTATTGGATTCAATATTTTACATATTTATAATACATTTTACATAGACCAAATAATGTTGTACGTGCCACTACAAAAATTTCAGAGAGAAACACTGGATTACCAAGTAATCAATAATTCTTTTCTCGAGAAAATTAAGAGCCACCATTTTCCCCAAGCCATGAGGATTGAAGAAAGTGGTATGTAAGGTAATAATGATTGGCCTGCAAATCCAGAAAGATTTTTTTTTTTTAACACTACCGATTAATCAATCTTACTGGGTAAAATCACCCAAAATTGTTAAAATATACTCCCTTTATATCAAATCTCATCATCGACCTAAATCAACCCCTCTATATTTACATGATCAGAAAAACTTTCACGCGTCCGTTCCGTTCCGTTCCCCTCCCCTCTTGATGTTAAGAAACTAATTTTCAAGGAGAGCTCTGATTCCGCCACGTGTTATTAACACCCCATCCGTCACGCACTCGCTCGCTGATGATCAGAAGAGCAACAATTAATCAGACATATCGTGATCGTGCCAGCAGAGGAGCATAGATATGCAGCGTCCGAGGATGTAGAATCGGGTCTTCTGTTGCTTCACCATACGAGCACAGCGCTTTCGAATCTCAGTTTTCTTGCTGTGGCTTTTATGACGGCGGGATTCGGAGGTCAGGTAAATGTAAGGAACGGACATGCTGCTGCTGCTGCTGCTGGCGGTGGTGGAAGACGTTGTGGTGAGCAAATTTGATTAGTGAGAGCTTCTTCCTTCACGCGGCCGCTGCTGCCGCTGCTGTTTTTCGTTTGTGGTAGTTATATAGACGGGACGCCTGATGAGGGAGGCTATGGACAGCGTGGTCCCATGTCTGAAGTTTAATGTCAATTGCATGGAAACTTACACTTTCACGATTTGACATTACTATCCCCCTTTAAAATACCTACATTTCCTATTTTTCACCCTCCAATTTTCTTGTGGTTGAGAATTTAATTACTATCTTTTTTTCTCCTTTCTAAAATTAAGATATCTTAAATATGAGCCTCCAAATTTTGATTTCAGAAATTTATAAAAGCTTAAAAATTAATTACAATTTAATTTTTTATTTAGTTTAAATAGTTTTTTTGGGTAAACTAATTTTGAATATACTAATTTTTTTTAAAAATGGTATATATAAACAAATTTTCTCATATAAAATCCACAAGTCATCATTAAATTATTTCATATCATATTTCCTAGCTAATTTTATTTATCGTTATATGCTCACCCATTGCCATATTGAAGTTACAATAACATATGTGTTATATGGGAGTCTATACACATGATATTATTGATTGTAATTTTTAACAGTTTATTTTTAATTATTAACTAATCAAATTTAGAAGCTTCTAAAAGAAAAAAAGAAATTAATAAATTCTGATTAATCACCAAAATAAATTCCGGGTTATTTTGGTCATTACAAAAGAATAAATTTATGTCGGTCAAAGCTTTGTGGGGCTCGTTCAAAAGGAAAAAGGCCCGCAGGAAGAAAAGGACAAATGTATAACCCACACCACTTTCAACATCAAGCTCCGCATACATGACATGGCACTCTTGTCGTTATTTAACCACGTTTTCCTTTTCGGCAAAAGCTTCTAGGTTGGCTGCCCGACTGCTCAAATTCGACTCATCTTCCTCTCTTTGTTGTCTCACTCACTAAATTAAAAAAATAAAAGAATTGCTAACACTGTGTACTTGAACTGAGTGGCGAATATTAAAGTCACCAAATTGACACGTTTTTGTAATTACGTAGAGATTCTTACTTCTTCAGAATGTTTTTAAATCATTCTCATCCGTTGCAATTTGCGAGAAAGATTACGTTCAGAGCCGACATTCTAGTAGCAAATGGTAGTCATATGGGCGCCACGTTTGGTACCAATGACTGGCGTCGACAATTTATTAGAATATAATTAATATACAAGTAAAAAGTTCAACAATTGTCAACTTACACAATAGGATTAGGCCTTATCCCGCTAGTCAGCTGCAGATGAACTGCTACGTGAGTTTTGCCTAACCGTTATAAGACATATTTATTTACCATTGTTAGCTATTATTACCCCTCGTTTTTGCTCAGAAATCGCATCTTGTTTACGTTTTAAGGTGGTAATATTTGTCAAGTAGCTTCTCAATGTATTCTCCAAATGTAAGAGCACCATTTGATGGTATCACCTGACATGAGTCACAAGAATTCAGTTAGTTAAATTACAACCACACTCACCCAACACATTCATTCTACATCGATAGTCATTGAGGCCTTGACCTATCGGTGGGCTTATTTCCTCAACAAAGTTGAGGTTATAGACTCAAAATATTTTTCTTCTTACACGTGATTAGCAGTAGATATTGAAATTCTAGTTATGTAACTCAAGAGAGGGGTGAATTGAGATTTTGAAAATTATTCAATTCTAAAAAAAAACTCGATGTAAATCTAAAATAAATTTAAAATAATAACAAATAAATCAATCACAATATAAAAAGATAAGGGAAGAGAGATTCAAATACGGAAATTTTTACGTGGTTCGGCCAACCTCACCTACGTCCACGCCTCCAAACTTTCCGGGCTTGAGGATTTCACTAAGTAAGCCTCCAAGGCTTCAAATGCTTACACTTAACTTCAAAGTGTCAATAAACCCTTACAACAAGAGATTATCCCCAATCTTTTAACCCAAGTGTATCCCAACACTTACAATCACTGAAAACAAAAGATTACAAATTATTTTTCACTCACACAATATTTAAGACTACAAATCAATGCCCAATGTGTGAATAGATGAAGCAAGAATGTGTTTAAAGCTGTATGAAGGTTGTATTTTCGATTGTAAGCTCAATGATTGTATTGTGATCAACCTTTGTTTGAATTTGAATGAACTTATTTATAATCAAAGCTGAAAACTAGCCGTTCTGGTCGTCTACCCGAAAACGTTCGCATTAGCCGTTATGATTAACTTGCAGTTTATTCTGGAAAATTTACCGTTGGGCCAATTTTCAAATAAACGGTTTGCCGTTTAGACTTACTCCTTCGCCGTTAAATTCCAGAGACCTGTAAGATAAACTTTAGCTATCCGTTTTCACTAAACGGTTAAGGATTAGTATGAAATGACATTCTAAAATTTATCGGTTAGCCGTTAGTCATTAACGGTTCGCCGTTTATTTCCAATAACTTACAAAACATATTAGCCTTATTCCGTTTTTCTTAACCGGTTAAAGCTTAAGTAATTTGTTACTCTCTGGATTTAATCGGTTAACCATTTCAAAATAAACAGTGAATCGTTTATTTCCAGAATCACAGTTTTTAGATTGCAGGAAATCATTTTCCAATTGAAGTTTAACAGATATCCATCTTTCATAAACATAATTTAGAAATATTAGAAAGATTATAAGGCTTTCTTTTATTTATGAATAACTCCAACAATTTGAATCAAAATCATTTAAAGTTTGTTATCATTAAAATCGATATTGTAAACATATTCATGTTAACATTCTCTCCCTTTTTTATGATGACAAACTTCTTACAAAATTATGCATATTATGCTCACCCCTTAATATATGCTCTCCCTAAATGTATGGTCAATTTAAAAAAAAAAATATGTCTAATGAATAGATTTTGGCTCAATGAAGCATTTAAAAACAAAATTTATTTCTAAAGTAAGTCTCCCCCTTTATAACAATTTATAAATAAGTTAAGTTATATAAGAGCATTAAGCATTAACCTGCATTAATCTCCCCTTTCATCATAAAAAAGAAAAGAGAGAAACGAAAAACGAAAAGCATAGTTTTGAGAAAGAAATTACCTCGATTAAGCGGGCAAAAATTTTGGCAGAGGTTCCCCGTAAAATGAAACAAATCCTCCAATACAAAATAAGATCAAAGCACTTCCAAATATGCTAAACAAGTCTCTATATTCCAACAACTCTATTATCCAACATAAAAGCATCCAACATCAAGAATAGCACAAAAAACAATCAATCAATCCATCATCAAAATCATAGAAAAGTAGTAGAGTATATCAAAACAGAATATGGAGAGCAACACACAAATAAACATAAAATGAAATGTATGTGCAAATATGAGAGTTAGAAACTAAGGAGGCGGCTGTGATGAGGTGCTGCCAGGGTTATATCCAAAATATCCAAGAAGGTGGCGCTGTGCAGCAATGATCTTATAGTGCTGATCGATAGTCTACTCTTGAAAAGTCTGAAATTAAGAGCAAAGTTGCTGCTGGTCATAAGAAAGAGTGTCCAATCTATTTAGGATCAGCTGCTGCCTCTCTGAAATCCTACGAACATCATCAGCCAATTGCTGCAAAGTATCCGAAATCGGGTCCAATGCAGTCAAGGCGAAGGCTGGGAACAAAAGATGGCTCAGGAGCGGAAGGCTGTGCGGGAGTTGGAGGTGGCACAGAAATGGATGGAATATCAGCATCCATCTCACGCTTCTCTATATCGGAATTAGCGGAAGGCTGGGGAGTAGAGCGGTGACGAGAAGGTGGAGGATGAACTCCAAGCCTAAAATTAGGAAGCTGATTGAGAGGATAAACATCATTGAGCATCCGATCGTCTTCTGGAGCAATTACGGTATCTCGGCTTTTTGAGTTTTTGGTATTATCCCATTGGCCATTCTTTCGAGAAAAACCAATATTGGTCATGGCTTCCAGACCAATCTGCTTGGACTCCGTTTACACGGCATTTCGAAGAGGCACTTTAGCTTAGAGATAATACTACCATAGGGAAGCAAGCGGTGGTTAACTGCTAGAGTACTCAACATGTGTTGCACAATAATGTACCTGAGGTTAATAAGTCGCCCTTTAATAAGACTATCTAGCAACCCAACATCCAACCATGTGACCTCATCTGAATGACCCTTCCTAGGTATAATGATACGCTGTAGAATAGTATGAAGGATACGAACTTGGAGAGGTAACAATTGAGACTGAAAAGGTAAATTACAGATGTCATTACTGAGGTCTCTACGGCGAAAAATATTTCGGACACCATGATGATGAGAAAAGCTACTAAATGACAAAGCTTTCCAGGAAGTGTAAACCTTGTGCCCATTATCCGAAATTCCTAAAAGGTTGTTTAAAAAAGCAACATAAAATTCAATGGGCACACCGCCAACTTGAGTAACTATGCTATCTACCTGGGTTTCAGAGATTTCCATGTTTGAATAGAAAACTTAAGCTAGATTAAGATAAACCTTGTAGTCAAAATCTATAACGGACTCCCAAGGATGAAGCATATTCTTAACACTTCTATCACATACAATTAATTCCTTGAAATCTTCTATATCAACATAGAAAGAATCTAATACCTTTCGACCCATAAAGTGGTCCTTGAAGCGCTTGCGCAATGGTGCTGTGGGAAGATGAAGTCTTTCAAATTCAGAGGTCTCCCGTGGTTGAATAGGGTTGCTAAAGGGAGGCGGTTTCCTCCTCCGAGTGGAACGAGTTGAGCTTGCCATGGTGATGACTGGAGACAGTGATGAATGTTGAGGAAAATGGATTTGGAAGAAAAAGAACCAATGATTGGGTTAAGAGTGAGTAGAGGATGAGCTTTTAAGGCTTAAATTGGTTGAAGAAGGGCAAAAATTTGGTAAAAATGAAGGAAATCCGTCCGGCTGCCCTTAGGGTTTTGATTTGGGATTTTTCAATTTCAGGTTTGATTCTAAGATTTGAATTGGTGGAAATGATTTAAAGATGATAGGAAATGATTTTATCGGTGTGATTTGGCAAGAAAGTGAAGAAAAATAGAGATTTGAGGATAGAAAAAGCTTCGGCTTCGTGTTAATGGCTGAAACAGTGAAAGGGTAAGTGAAGAAGGAGAAGAACCCTTAGAACAATTTTTATATCGCACGAAAACGGCGAGCCATTTTCTGTAAACGGTGAGGGAGTAACTTCCAGAGAGCACTTAATGAAAAACGATAAAAGGTTAGTTATTAACGGTGAAGGGGTAAATTCCAGTGAGCGTTTTGTTTTTAAACGGTTTACCATTTGTGGAAAACGGTAAGAGAGTAAGGTTTAAAGCATCAGAGTCTAGTTTCTGGAATTAAACGGTACACCATTATTGAGAAACGGTTAATCGTTTATTTTATCTATAATTTCACACATTTGATTTAATTTTTGGCAAACAAATAATACATTCTAAGATCATTTAGTTGATCCAAAAATGTTTTATAAGCCATTTTAATGCATGATTTATAAACTTACATGAATTCAAACAATCAATCCATTTAAAGATTTAAGAGTTAATAAGGCAAACACATCATTTGTATATCATGCTTAAGCATTCCATAGATATTAAATCATCAAATCATCAATTAATCAAACAATTCAGTAGACTTAATGACATGAATAGAAATGTTAATGCGAAAATTTCACCATCCCAAGTTCATGCCAGATTTTCGAAAATTGTTCTTCCCCAAGAGGTTTGGTAAAAATATTGGCAAGTTATTTTTCTGTTGAAATAAACTCTAATGCAATATCCTTTTTGTACATGATCTCTCAAGAAATGATGTCTTAATTCTATATGCTTGGTTCTAGAGTGTTGAATGAGATTCTTGGAAAGATTTATAGCACTAGTATTGTCACATTTAATAGAAATTTATTCAAGGTTAATGTCATAGTCTCTAAGTGTTTGTTTCATCCAAAGTGCTTGTACACAACAACTTCTGCAGCTATATATTCAGCCTCGGTAGTTGAAAGTGCAACATAATTTTGTTTCTTACTAAACCATGAAACAAGTGAGTGACCTAGAATATGACAAGTTCCACTAGTGCTTTTCCTATCAACTTTATAACTGGCAAAATCTGCATCTGAATAGCATGTTAAATCTATATGAGTTCCTCTAGGATACGAAAGGCCGAGATCTATGGTTTCACTTGAATAACGAAAAATTCGTTTTATAGCAAGTAAATGAGATTCCTTGGGATATGATTGAAATCTTGCACACAAACATACACTAAACATGATATCAGGTCTACTTGCAGTTAAATATAGTAAAGATCCGACCATACCTCGATACATTTTGATATACACTTCTTTGCCTTTTTTCATCTTTGTCAAGCTTGGTTGTTGTGCTCATTGAAATATTTTTGGTATTTGACTCATCAATGCCGAATTGCTTAAGTAGATCTTTCACATACTTGGCTTGATTTATGAAAATTCCTTTCTCTTTTTGTTTTATTTGCAGCCCAAGGAAGTACTTCAACTCTCCCATCATACTCATTTCAAATTCATTACTCATATAAGATGAAAATTCTTTAAACAACAATTCATTAGTAGAACAAAAAATCATATCATCAACATAAATTTGAACAATAAGTATATCTTTGTTCTTATGCTTAACAAAAAGAGTAGTATCCGCTTTACCCATTGAAAAATCATTATCTAACAAGAAATTCTTAAGCCTATCATACCATGCTCTAGGTGTTTGTTTCAATCCATACAAAGGTTTAAACAACTTATAGACATGATTTGGATAATTTTCATTTTCAAAATCAGGAGGTTGTTTCACATACACTTCTTCCATAATATAATCATTTAAGAAGGCACTCTTCACATCCATTTGAAACAAAATAAAGTCTTTATGACATGCAAATGCCAACAACATTCTAATTAATTATAGTCTAGCTACGGGTGCAAATGTTTCATCAAAATCAATTTCTTCCTCTTGGTTGTATTTTTAAGCTACTAATCTAACTTTATTCCTTACAACACCACCGGATTCATTCATCTTATTTTTAAATACCCATTTAGTTCCTATGACGGATTGGTGTTATGGTTTGGGAACTAATTCCCACACATTATTTCTCTCAAATTGATTTAACTCCTCTTGCATAACCATAATCCAATATTCATCATTTTCAGCATCCGCAAAGGATTTCAGTTCAATTTGAGAAATAAATGCAGCATGCTCACATGCATTTCTAAATGATGATCTAGTAGTTATGCCATGTGAGGGATCTCCTAAAATTGCATCCTTAGGGTGAGAGGAAACATACCTCCACTCCTTAGGGAATGTTTGAGAAGTACCTTCAAGTTGCTCCGTATTTGGTTGCCCTTCTTATCCATCCTCTTGATTTCTTTGTAATGTATTCTCTTGTTTATCTTTTGATAATTCTTCTTGT